>JALAZF010000353.1:3995000-5242500 GCA_022829125.1 Lathyrus tuberosus
CCCCTTCACTTTGTCGAATTGTCGAAAATTAACAAATGTCCCTTGAACTTTGTCTGACGAAACCTTCCTTATGTTTCTGTCGAAACATCGAAACGCTGTTCTTGTCGAAGTGTCGAGAACTTCTTTTGAATACCTACATTTCCTTTCTTCTTCATCTGTAGCCATTTTCTCTAGCTGAAGAACATCATTTTGCCTACCAAGACATGGTGTCGAAAATATATGTCTACACCTACAGGTTCCTTTCTTTTCAACTTCATGCTGTCCTTATAACACTTTCTTGCCAGCCCCTAGTCGCCTTTGACAATTCCAACCCGGCCATCTCCATGTGGGAATTTCATTGTCAGATATAGAGTCGGAAGTGAAGCTTCCAGGACATTGAATGATGGTCGACCTATAATGATGTTATAGGGTGAAGCGGCATTGACTATCAAGTACCTCACTTGGATAGTCTTTGCATTAACCGTGTTACCAAAGGTAGTCGGCAATGCTAGATGTCCGAGCACCTGAACCTGCTCTCCCAAAAATCCTACTAAACTACCTTTGAATGGCAGTAACTCGGTCGCATCAAGCCCCATTCCTCTAAATGCATCCCAATACAATACGTCAGCTGAGCTTCTAGGGTCTATCATTACCCTTTTCATGCTCCAGTCTCTTATCTGTACTTTGATAACCATTGGGTCATTCTCATGAGCTAAGACTCCTATGGCATCTTGTTTAGAGAATGTTACAACATCTAAGTTGCCCTCCAGTTTCTCTGGGGATTTCTGGTCAATATGCATAACTGCTCTAGCATATCTATTTCTGGTTGAATTTGTCTCTCCACCACCAGCAAACCCCCCAAAAATGGTGTTTAGGGGTGTGTCGGGTTGCCTTTGTCTCGTGACCCTCTTCAGCATCTGAACTTTTCTTTCGGGATGACTTTTATGGTCCCTGATCATATCAGCGAGGACTTCTTTTGTTATTTTGTGGTTGAAAATCCTTCATGTATGCCAAGAGGTGTCCCCTCGGTGTGATGTCCCCGTACACGGTGGTAATTACACCAAGCCTGAGGTTTCCTTCCCATGATTGCGATGGCTCTTTTGGGACGATGAGGCTTTGGCAAAAGATTCATGTGGTCGACTTTGTTAAGGATATCTCCCCTACTTGTATTTAGCGGGGTGAGGTTGAAGGTGTGAGAAAAACACAAGAAATGGGGGGGGGGGGGGGGGGGGTTTGAATTGGGTTTTACACTCTTTGCTAATTTTTTGCCTTTAATCATTTTTGCATTAAGACATTAGAGTTTCGTTGAGAAACTTCAGACTTGCAATGCGAAAGCATATCAGAGTTGTATGGTTCTGACTTGTTATGCGAGGTTCTGGTAAATGACACATAAATACAAATAATAAAGTAAAGCATAAGCAAGAGTAAATAACACACGATATATCCTGGTTCACTTGAGCAACCCTCAAGCTAATGCAGTCCACCCTTCCAAGGTGATTTCGCCTTGAACTCAAGGACTTAATCCACTGTAATCATAACCGATTACAATTTGCACGAGCAACCGCCGGTGACTAACCTCTAATGAACCGTTCAGTGATTCAACTAGATATAATGTTCATTAACCCAACAGAATCTGATCTCGCAAGATCTTCTATCAGGATTTCAATGATATCCATCAGTGATCTCACAAGAGTCTGGCCTTCACTCGGTCCTATTTGAGATATGACTATTATTCATCTCAAGTCTAATGATCTTCACTCGATCACTTGAGGAACAACTAATTCTAAAAATACAATTGGTTTTCTAGAGGTTACATGAGTGCTTCTTAACAAGCAAAATTCTCCTAATTTAAGTACAGAATTACACAACAGTGTTTGAGCAAGATATGAGCAACAACTCCTTGCTTTCTACATGATTCTATGTGTTGTATATGATTTGCAATTGAGTTCCGATGATGACACCAACAACAGTTGATGGGTTGATTGTGCTCGAACCAACAACACATACGAATGCCTTATCTTCATTTTATAGCCAAAGAAAATAGAGCCGTTGGAGGGCAGCTGGCCGTTGAAGAGAGTCGTTACACAAGGATAAAAATAGTACATCCACCTTTGTCTTTTTTCCACAATTTACGGTAGTGGAAAGGTAGTGGGATAAAGCATCTTCGTACAGTGTACTTTCCTTGATAACAGTAATATTGTCATCTAATCTTCAGAGGCTTCTGATAGTATTTGATTGAAGCATGAGTAGAGACGTGATAGTTGGGTCTTCAGAATCTCAAGTCTTCAGTCTTCAGAACTTGTTCATTCAGAGCGTTGTCTTCAGAGTCTTTAGCCCTTGATCTTTAGAACCTCAATCTTCAGATCCCTTAAGTCTTCAGAGTCTTTCTGCACTTGGTCTTCAGAGCCTGCAGCCTTCAGAACTTCAAGTCATTAGAGTCTTCAGCACTTAGTTCTTTAGAAGATTGTTTCTTCAGGAGCTTCGCTTATCTTCAGAATCCGAAACACGTTCAGAACAGAATCCACAAGAGCATTGCAACAGCAATATCGGCATCCTTGGATCTTTCTGCTTGTTACCAGATACAGAAGCAAACTTGCTTCTTGCGACTTGTGTTACACATAGTAACTCGCATGTAATCTTTTACGCACATCTTTGCACATGTTTGTTTGATCTAATATCTTCAATAGTTATGATCTGCACATAAACAAACATTAGAACATAAAAAAGTTCTTTCACAAATACTCATTGTTATCATCAAAACATAGAGATGATTTGCAGAGACAACTCTTGTTCTTACAATCTCCCCCTTTTTGATGATGACAAAACCATGTATTTTGATAGAACATTTTATACAGGGTAATCACCAAACTTAACATATTCAGAGTCTGGAACAACAGCTCCCCCTGAATGTGTTAACCCTAAAATTTTATTTATGCTTATTCAGAGTTTCCCCCTGATCCCAAGACTCATAAAATAGAAATTTTGATTTATCAGAACATAGAATAGAGAAGGAATACTTTCTCTTTTATCTTAAGAAGCATAAGCCTTCAACATCTAGACTTTGTTCAGCAAAACCTCTGTCTTCAGATCTTTAAAAATTGTCTCCTTTAGATACCGTATCTGAATCACATAACTTCAGAGTCTTCTGAAGCAAATACTACTGTTCAGCAGAACATATATAGCGTTGATACCAAATGATTCTCTTTCTGATAAGATACCAATTAGTTCTCTTTCTAATAACTTAGCCACGTTATTTATCAGAACAGAAACTTTCTTTCAAATGAGAAACTCCCCCTGAATCTTAGACTTGGTAGAGATCAGATATCCTAATTTGTGACCCTTCTGGGTAACCTCCCTTTAGTTGCAATTGATCAGATATTGAGATCTTTAGAGTCTTGATTCAGTTTCCATAAATCAATTGTATCAATTTAGCTCACACACTTGATTCTTCAGAATTTGACTAGAACATATGTCTTCATCTCAGAACCTTGTTTCTTGTCATAACTTGATAATTGATCAGTGCTTGATTCTTGAGTGTATCCTTGTGATCAATCAGAGCTTGATACTTATTGATTAAAGCTTGATTCTGAGTCTGCTATCAATCAATTACAGCTTAATTTCGAGTCTGACACTAGTAGACTTCGGCTTGATTCTTGAGCTAATTGAAGGTATTTTGTGATAAATCAAAGCTTGATACCGAGTCTGCTACACTTGTAGTCTGATACCATTGTATGCTGGGTCTGATACTAATGAAGGTATTTTGAGATCAGTCACAACTTGATTCTGAATTTGATATCATTGTAGACTGAGTCTGATACCATTAACACTATACTTCTTAGAGTATCAGAGTTTGTCTTGACATAACTTCTTCTTCTTGGATCTTCATATCCAGATTTTTAGACAGTCTTCGACTTGTGATTTTCTCAGTTCTTCTGAAAATCGTCTTTGAATGTAGATTTTATCTTGACTGCTTTCAGGAAGATTTCTTCTTCAGATTCTTATGTTCTGAATATCATATTCTCAGACAGTTTACAGCTTCTGAACATTATGATACCAAAATCATGATAACTTTGACTTTCAGAAAGTTCACAACTTCTGAACAGTACTGGGTCTATCTGATTTTGAACACATGTTCACGAAATGTACAACTTTGATTATATGAACAAACAGATCTTAAGAATGCTCGAGTCTATCTGATGTTTAACTTTATCAAATTTCTTTCCTTCTTAACCTGTATTTAGAATGCCTAGTGAACTTGTTCAGAGTTCCTTGGTTAAACAAAAAATAAACGTTAGTGGTAAATGCAGTTTATATCAGAGTTGATGTTTTGCATTCTTTTTAACATTTATCAAAATCATATTCCATTTCTCCCCCTTTTTGACATCATCAAAAATTTAGATCATTTTAGCATTTTAAAAGCATGACAAATATGATAATGAAACTCTAATTGTATATATAAAGCATTCAATGCATATTTCATTCATGGCAAAAGATAGATTATCCTTAATCCTACTGAGTTTAGAATATTCAAAACATAGACTTTAAGAACAGTATCCTAAGGGATAGCCTAGAATGTGCCTAAGGATTGGGAGGATGTGGAAGATGAACCACCAGACTCAACAATTCTTAAAGCAGACGTCTATTTATCTTCAGCTTATTTAATTGCCAACTACTTGTTCTTCACAATTTCTTCAGATATCCATCCATGAAATTCAGTCCAGACATTTCCCAGAGTTGTGGGATCCATACTGGAGCTTGAAGCATCTAGTAAATTTTGGATTCTGTTGAGAGCATTATCCTTGAAGATTTCCAAAGTTTCATATGCACTCTTTGGTCTTTTTGCAGATGGTCCTTTGTCATCAGCACATCTCTTCTTCTTTCCCTTTTTCCTCCAATCTGAGATCTCTTGAAGCTGATCTGTAAGGTTCTCCAAATAAATCTATACTTCAATGGCTTCATCTTTGAATTTTCTCAGATAGTTTATAGCTTCTACTTGATCATGTGATTGGTTGAAGTTAGGAAACCCTTCAACAGGAACTCTTATATCCATAATCACTTGCCTTAGTGACGTAACATCAAGATCAGTGTCTTCTTCCTTTTTCTTTAGATCCTTGAATCTGAGAACTTGTCCTGCACTCTTGAGAAGTTTGCTTGACTCTCCTTCGTTGACCAGAATGTCATCAACTATTCTTGATTCCACAAGAATGTCAGAGATGAGTCTCCTATATGGAATATGACGAATTTCCGTGCTAGAACCGATTCTGGATTCCTTGATGGATTCTTTCAGAAGTTTGAATAAGATTGCTGGAAGATGAATCTTTATTCCTTTTAGAAGAAGGTAGGACACACTTCTGTGTCTCATTGAGTTGATTTGAAGGAAGGTGATGAAACACATTTCCTTGCAGGATTCTGAACCATACTTGTAAAGGATCCTTTAGACTTGAGAATATTGGATCCTCAGCATCAACCACAGTTCCTTCTTTAAAAATAGAAGCCCTAACTTTTGCTTCTCTTTCCTTGCTTAGTTGAGCCTTGATGATTCTTATTCCGGTATCATCATGCATTAGTAAATCTGAGAGGGTCTTTTCAAATATTGTTATTTTTCTCCCGAACACAGAAGATACTATAACAGTTGTGCCAGTTGTAGCATAGATCCAGAATTCTTTGACCAGACAAGCATATGTTGGTCCTTCCAACCTTTTGAAGTAGTTACTCCACCCCTGAACTTCCATGGAGTGAGTCACATCGCATCCATTTGCTTTCAAACTCTTAAAATTCACCATTGTCTCAGATTTAACAATGAGTTTCTCAACTGGTGTCTTGGCAGTGATGGGACATACACTTTGACAGAAGGAGGCCATTGTTGATGATGAAGAAAGTAAATCTTACTGACAGAGTTTGCTTTGTTTCCAAAAAAAAAACTTACATATTCATTATTACGGATGCATGTATTTGAATGCAATGAATAAATATTATTAAACTTTAATGAATATATAAACTCTAAGTCAAGCAATGCATAACGATCAAATGAACCTAAGATTAAGCATTCTCAAGAATAAGCAGTTCATAGACAAGGATATTTCATTCATTGATTAAGGAGATACACGTCATAATCAAAGAAGACAGACAAACCAAGACATTAAAAAACCACTATGTTAAGAAATACGACTTCTCAACTTAGTCTAAGAATGTCATAGGTTGACAGAACTCAGGAAGAGTCTTTTTAGTCATTCCATTTCTTCTGCAGTGACTAACCACTCCTTGAAGATCAAGAATATGGGAAATGACTCTGCTGTACGGAACTTGATAGACCGTGTCTTCCTTAGACAAGATAATTTCATCCTTCAGATAATTATACATGGATTGGGGCAACTTTATTTTGATCCTAGAAACTAAGAAGAAAATAAATAACCTCTCCTTGTCAGATAACCATCCTGCTCCTCTTTCTCTTGGCCTTAAATTAGTTACCATTAATTTGTACCAATCTTTAGCTACAGGAGTGAGGGTACATGGTTGAGTGGGATGACCTTCAGTCTCAAAAATGACATGCAAGTGCTTGTCGAAACAAGCGTTGTTGATATGGCTTTCAACTATCAAACCACCTTTATTACACTCAATGGATTTGGCAATGATGGTAGGGTTGATCATGACTGGACAGCCAGCAACCACAAACAAAATAGAATTTTTGCCATAATCATACTTTAGTACTCGAGCATTTGCCCAGAACTCAGTTACAAGCTCAGGAAAGACAATTCCAACAAGCATGTTGAAATAGTTTCCCCAGTTCTAAAATTCAATTCCAGAGAGGATACTTGTTTTGTTGAGTTGAGGCAGATGACTTAATTTCAGAGCGTATTCCTTCAAGAGTTCAAGATTAGAAATTTCTCCTCTAATGTTGTGGGAAGACATCTTGAAAAGGAGTGACTTTGTTTGAGGGAAAGAGATTATAGAAGAAGGAATTTAAAATATGAGATAATTAAAGAATGACTCTTCTTTGAATAGAGGAAATGATATGAGAAGGACTTAAGATCAATATCTATTTAATGAGTTGGAACAAGCAAGGTTCATCATTTTCGAGACTAGCTATGAATAGTGATGGCAGTGTATAGATATAGTCAGCTTCAAAATGGAAAGATGTGTGATAGACTCTATAGAATGGTTGTCATAACAGATCACAAATAAGAATACGAATCGATGTATACTTATGAACCGTAAGGGAGTGGCTGACACAGAGTAATCATAAACGCTTATTTTCAATAATAATTAACTCTCAGTATTCGTCTAATCATAAATGAATGCTTAATAAAGGAATTGCGTGAGAATCTTACTCTATTTTCAATCATTCTTACGAAACCTAATGTGTCAGTGAATGATCAGTGATTATGACAAGATTTACAATTTTTATCTCATAATGAATATTGCGACTGTTCAATATTTAGAGAATAAGGATGGTCATGTATAAAGAAAATCATACCTCAGAGATTCTAAAATCAGTTTACAGCGATTCTATATCTGAGTGTTTTCCATTCTGATTTCGTTTTGAGTTTAGGCTTCTGACTTTCCTCAGATTCTCTTCATTTTGGTTTCTCGTGTGTCTGATAGGAGCGTCCTTAATAAATCTTCTGATCAGCCTTGTTCGACATCTGCTTTCCTCAGATTGATCTATCAGAGGCTCTGAACAAGTACCTTCTGATTTCTTCCATTCTTCATAAATTCTCTGTATTCTGATTTTGAAGAGTGTAGATATCTTCAAAATTCTGATCTCTAGTCTGAGAACTAGAATCAGTCTTCTCTTCAGATGATCTCTTCATTCTTCTCTTCAGATGACCTCTTCATTCTTCTGTTCAGACTTATCCATCTGATTTCTGAGAGCAATCTTCATATACAGATATTCTGATCAACAGAACATCTTTCTTCCATCAAGATCTCTTCTAAACAAATGCTTGTTTTTAGAAGATCAGTAATTCCTTAGCTTGAACATAACTTCTGAGAGGTCATGTGCTTGAGAGAATTAACTGACATCTCATAACATTTTCTGACTTCATTTCCACGAACAGATGTAGAGCTTGTTCAGATACAAGTATCATCAAACTTGTGTGTAACACATGGCGAGTTTGAATGACAACCTTGTTCTTGCAATGTTGATCTAACTTATTTAGAGTTAGTCCATCAAAGGATTGACAGCATATCTGCTTCTAAAAAGAATGTCTACTGATTTCTTCATTCTGAAAAACATCAGTGACTTAAATCCTTTTGAGTTAGAATAGATGACTTCTGTTTTTGCATCTTGCCAAGCATCTTCTGATTTCAACACTTTACAGTTTGTTCAACTGAGATAGAATCTCAAGTTAACAAAACTTGATTGTCTGTGTTACTTCAATCAATAATCAGAATTCATCCTTAATCAGATTCCTGATGAATAAACAGATTTCCTCTTTCTGAGATTTCTTCAGTTTTCTGCAAAGCTTCTCAAGGAAACAATATTCAATTCTTCGTTGAATCTTCTAACTGCTTGATCAGTTAAGCTTCAAATGTTGAATCACTTCTAAGGATTTGAATTCCTCAGTTCACTTCTTCTTCATACTTCTTCATGAAGTTCTTATTCATCAGAATCATAACTTAACAATCTTTCTTCTTTACTTCAGAAAATTCCTAATGAGTTTTTCCTGAGAAAGTCAAGAGTGGACTAATCCGTTCCTTGAAAACATCTCATACTCACAAGGAATTAATCTTCAGCAAACAAGATTTCTTATTTTTTGATGATTCGATCTTGAGCAAATACAGTGTTCATCCAATCGTATTTCTAAGATAGGCATTCAACAGATATTACTCCTTATCTGATGAATCTATCTTGTCAGCTGATTCTTCAATCTTCTTCCAAGCTTCAGTGGAGAAGATTTTGTTATTGACAACTTCAAGACTTCAAGAATCAGTAACTTGCTCAAGGTAATCCGTTTGATTACAATTCAGTATTCAATCATCTTCTGATACGCGACTGAAATTATGAGTGGATTGAAATCTTACCCAGAGTATTTCTTCACACCGTATCTGGATCTTTTTCTGACACTATTAAGTGTTTGATATCCATCAATAATAGTACCAGGCTCTGATACCAATTGAAGGTGTGAGAAAAACACAAGAAAATGGGGGGGGGGGTTGAATTGGGTTTTACACTCTTTGCTAATTTTTTTGCCTTTAATCATTGTTGCGTTAAGACATCAGAGTTTCGTTGAGAAACTTCAGACTTGCGATGCGGAAGCATATCAGAGTTGTGTGGTTGTGACTTGTTATGCGAGGTTCTGGTAAAATATACATAAATACAAACAATAAAGTAAAGCATAAGCAATAGTAAAGAACACATGATATATCCTAGTTCACTTGAGCAACCCTCAAGCTAATCCAGTCCACCCTTCCAAGGTGATTTCGCCTTGAACTCAAGGACTTAATCCACTATAATCAGAACCGATTACAATTTATACGAGCAACTGCCGGTGACTAACCTCTAATGTATCGTTCAGTGATCCAACTGGATATAACGTTCATTAACCCAACAGAATCCGATCTCGCAAGATCTCCTATCAGGATTTCAATGTTATCCATCAGTGATCTCACAAGAGTCTGACCTTCACTTGGCCCTCTTTGAGATATGACTATCATTCATCTCAAGTCTACTGATCTTCACTTGATCACTTGAGGAACAACTAATTCTAAAAATAGAATTGGTTTTCTGGAGGTTACATGAGTGCTTCTTAACAAGCAGAATTCTCTTAATTTAAGTATAGAATTACACAACAGTGTTTGAGCAAGATATGAGCAACAACTCCTTACTTTCTACATGATTCTATGTGTTGTATATGATTTGAAGTTGAGTTCCGATAATGACACCAACAACAGTTGATGGGTTGATTGTACTCGAACCAACAACACATACGAATGCCTTCTCTTCATTTTATAGCCAAAGAAAATAGAGCCGTTGGAGGGCAGCTGGCCGTTGAAGAGAGTCGTTACACAAGGATGAAAATAGTACATCCACCTTTGTCCCTTTTCCACAATTTACGGTAGTTGAGAGGTAGTGGGATAAAGCATCTTCGTATAGTGTACTTTCCTTGCTAACGGTAACATTGTCTTCTAATCTTCAGAGGCTTCTGATAGTATTTGTACTACTACGAAAAACTCATTTAACAACGGTTGGAAAAGACATATAATGACGTGGGCGAAGGCGTTGATATGTAGATTGTTGTTGTGAGTTAGCTGTTTCTATAACGGTTTGGAAACCGTTGTTGAAAGGCAGGACGCGCGCCATATATCACAACAGTTATGATAATAAACCGTTGTGATACATACACTTAGGTACTGGGTTCGAAACCCATCAGCAGTGAATTATGTAAAACATAAATTACCTATTATCTCGGTTACTATAGATAACCGTTGTTGTAAGTACCTAAGTTTATTATATTAAATGTAGATTGCTTGTTTTCCAAACACCTCACTAAAGAAATATACATGGAATCAATTTGAAAAAGAAGTCTATAATTTGCAAATTAAACTGTTCTTGAAAACCAACTTAAACAAACCAATGTTTTCTGATTGCATTCGTCTCATCGTGCATTTCACATTGTTTTACATATATATTATGGTCTATTGATCTGACTCCTTCGATGTATCGCCATCTTCGATTATAGTTAAATTTCCATAAGAACAAGACATTGGATAATCTGCCTCATCATCGTCACTTATCATCATAATTTTTATAATCGAAAGTTTTACGATTATAAGTGTTGATGGAGAGGCAGATTAACTAATAATTTGTTGTTAATGAAATTTAACTATAATGGAAGATGGCGATGCATCTAAGGAGCCAGATCATTATACCATAATAAATATATATCAAACAACGTGAGATGAATGATGAAAGGGATGCAATTCGAAATCATTGATTCATATAAGTTGGTTTTCAAATACAACTTAATTTGCAGATTATAAGTATCTATGTCAAATTAAATGAATGCATTTTAAGTGAGGGTTAGTGAAACAAACAATCTACATAGAATATTATAATAAACTCAAACAACATTCTATACCAGATCCAGATATTATAAACTCATATAATATGCTTGCTACCACCAGCATCATCACCCTGTATCATCCCCTTAACCTGTAAGGAAACAGAGCAAACTTCAAAAATGAGCATCCTCAGTTGAAAACAAACCCTAAAACCATAATCCAGTGAAGAGTAAAGAGAGGAACAGGAATAACGCACCTTTTAATGAAACTAATTACGGAACAGGAATTAATTATGATGTTCAACTAGTTTGGGAATCAATGAAGAAGAAATATAAGGAGGAAGAAGCTTACACAAAAGCTTCATACTTCTTATATTTCTTTTCATTGTTTCTAAAACTAGATGAAGTTTGCTTACACTGTTGTTTCTTCATTTACTAACATCTTGTTCGTGATGCTATGAAAAAAAAGTATAAGGTGGATGAAGTTTCCATCATAGCTTCATACTTCTTATACATTTTTCCATAGCAACACAAACATTATGAAGTTTCCAAAGTATGGTCTTTGTTAAGGTAGTGAAAACGAATCTGAAAAAATGAGAACAATCAACAAAAACAACATGCAACAAACGAGATAATGGGAAATATATAACAATAGATGGAAGAAGAAGAATACTTTAATGTATGAAGCACAAGATTCACGGCTAATGGTGAAAACAAAGAGAAAAAACGGGTTCTAAGGTTTCACTTTGAAGGCAACGACGCTATTGTCAATAAGTGAAAGTTATTTCGCTTATATATGGGTTAACTATTTCACAACGGTTAACAATACCAACTGTATAGATAGGTATTTATTTATTATAAATATATCACTACGGTTAACCAGAAGAACCGTAGTGATAACCCTTTTATTTGTGAATTTTAAAATAAATAAAAAAGAAAAGGTGCGTCTTAACGTTAAAGGAATAAAATATTAGTTGCATTCCTGTCTTCATAATGTAATTCAAACATCAACAATGTAATTCACAATGCATCTGCAGTTTAAACATCAACAATGTAATTCAAACCCTAATTCAACTATTACATTTCATAACAAAGTAAACATTAAACATAAAGGAGATAAGAAAACATAACATCTTGAGATTTCCAGAAAATATCTCTGATTTCAGTTTGTTCTTCAAATTCTTGTTCTTTTTCTTTTGTGAGATTTGGGTCGAACTCATGCTGTGTCGAAGGAGAAGCTTTCATGTGTATTTCGACAGGAGGCAAGCATGCAGTCGAAGCTTGCTCACATGCTGGTGTCTGTTAGTTATATATAGTAGTCGAAGTCTGTTCTTATATGTATTCTGTCAAAATGGGCCTTGTGTTAAGGATCCAATTGTTTAGGTTTCTTAGGCTGCAAGTTACTTAGTTAGTCTATAAATAGACTAGCACACTCATTTGTGGAGTGTGGCAAATTGTGATATTCACTTGTAATCATATGTAAACTTTAATGAGAAAGTGAATAGTAAACAGAATTATATTTGCCCAATCCTTGTTGTTCTTTTCTTCTTCTTCTTGTTTTCTTTTCCGTTAAACCCTTGTTTTGGTTCTTGATCATCAAGAAACCATTTTATACTTTGCATAAAGACATCGTTTTTCACAACAAATTAGTGCGGTGAGCATGGAGAAGATGGCTTCAACAAAGTATGAGATTGAAAAGTTCACCGGAGTGAACGATTTCGGTATGTGGCGCTTGAAGATGAAAGCCCTACTGGTTCAGCAGGGATGTTTGGAAGCGCTGAAGGGAATGGCAGCCATGGATGTTGCGTTGAAGGAAAGAGAAAAGACGACAATGATCGAGAAAGCACACAACGCAATATTGTTGAGCCTTGGTGATAAGGTTCTCCGGCAGGTGTCAAAGGAGACGACGGCGTCGGGATTATGGGTGAAGCTTGAAAGCTTGTACATGACCAAGTCGTTGGTGAATCGTCTTTACCTGAAGCAAGCCTTATATTCGTTCAAAATGAATGAAGACAAAGCTTTGGCTGAGCAGTTGGATTCTTTCAACAAGCTGATTCTTGATCTTGAAAACATTGATGTGAAGATTGATGATGAAGATCAATCATTGTTGCTGTTGTGTGTTTTTCCCAGATCGCATGCTCACTTCAAAGAAACTCTCTTATATGGAAGAGACTCCCTAACCTTTGAAGAAGTTCAAGCAGCCTTGTATTCAAAGGACTTGAACGAAAGAAAGGAGCATAAACCTTCATCAGTTGGCGAAGGGTTGTCCGTGAAAGGAAGATCGTCGAAGAAAGATGGTAGGTTTGATAAGAAGAAAGGAAAGGCTCAGCAGAAGTCTTATGGTGGTGATATGTCTGGTATCAAATGTTATCACTGTAAGAAGGAGGGTCACACAATAAAGGTGTGCCCTGAGCGCCTGAATAATCATGGAGGTAAGGACAATGGGAATGCAACTATTATGCAAGATGGTTATGAATCATATGATGTCCTTGTGGTGTCGAGCAGCAACTCTTGCGAAGAGTGGATTATGGATTCTGGATGTACTTGGCATATGACTCCAAACAAGAATGTGTTTGAAGAATTGTGTGATCAAGATGGTGGATTAGTGCTGCTGGGGAACAATAAAGCTTGCAAGATTGCAGGTATTGGATCTGTTAGATTCAAGCTCCATGATGAGTCAATAAAGTTATTGACTGGGGTTAGGTATGTACCTGATCTTAAGAGGAATTTAATTTCTCTTGGTGAATTCGACAGAAAGGGATATGTTTTCAAAGGAGAGCAAGGTATCTTGAAAGTCATGAAAGGGTCGAAGGAAGTCTTGAGAGGCGTGAAAAACTAAGGCTTGTATACTCTTGAGGCTGAGGTTGTAAGTGGTTCTAAAAATGTTGTATCCACGAAACCTATGTCAAAAACAGAGTTATGGCACATGAGATTGGGCCATGTCAGCGAAAGAGGCCTGGTCGAATTGGGGAAGCAGAACCTGCTAGGAGGTGACAAAGTCGAAAAGCTGGAGTTTTGTGAATCTTGTGTATTTGGTAAATCCTGTAGGGCGAAGTTTAACAAAGGCAAGCAAGGAACACATGGATCCCTTGATTACATTCATGCGGATCTTTGGGGGCCTGCAAGGAATCCTTCACACTCAGGTGCAAGGTATTTTCTATCCATCGTTGATGACTATTCCAGAAAGCTATGGGTATTCATTCAGAAGACGAAGGATGAAACTTTTGAGAATTTCAAAAGTTGGAAGGTTCTGGTCGAAACTCAAACTGGCAGAAAGGTTAAGAGGTTGAGAACCAACAATGGCCTTGAATTCAGCAACGAAGCGTTCGATAGTTACTGTGTTGAGTATGGGATTAAGGCAAAAGACTATAGCAGGTACTCCTCAACAAAATGGCTTAGCTGAGAGATTCAATCGAACAATCCTTGGAAGGGTTAGATGCATGTTGGTTAGTGCTGGATTGAAGAAGGTGTTTTGGGCGGAGGCTATTTCGACAGCAGCTTATCTGATAAATAGATGTCCCTCGACTGCGCTGGGAATGAAGACACCTGAAGAAGTTTGGTCGGGTCATCCACCAGATCTCGATAAACTGAGAGTATTTGGCTGTTTAGCCTATGCTCACATTAGGCAAGACAAGGTCGAACCTAGAGCTCTGAGATGCATGTTCCTTGGATATCCTGAGGTAGTCAAGGGTTATAGGCTGTGGTGCCTAGAACCAGGTCACAAAAGATGTATCACAAGTCGTGGTGTAGTTTTCAATGAGGTCGAAATGGCTCTCAAGAAAACTGGTGATGTTAGTCGAAGTGCAGAAATCTCTGAAGAGGAGCTGGAACAGGTAGAGATACCTATTGAGGTGGAGCATAGTGATGCTGAAGTGCATAGCCCTGATGAAGTCGAAGAGCAAGATGCTGATGAGGTTGAAGAAACTGTCGATGACTACCTACTGGCAAGAGATAGGTCGAGAAGAGTCATCAAGCCACCTCAGAGACTTGGTTATACAGATCTTATAGCTTTTGCCTTAATCTCTGCAAGTGAGGTACTTGATGAAGAACCTAGAGATTACAAGGAAGCTATAAGGAGTCGAGACAAGACTGAATGGCGAAAAGCCATGGATGACGAGATGAAATCTCTTCATGATAATAACACTTAGGAGATGATTGAGAAACCTGCAGGAGCATGGTTAGTCAGTTGTAAGTGGATTTTCAAGGTCAAGAAAGGAATCGAAGGAGTGATGTCGAAGCGCTTTAAGGCGAGGCTGGTTGCTAAGGGGTTCACTCTGAAAGAAAGAGTCGACTTCAATGATGTGTTCTCACCTGTTGTAAAGCATAGATCCATTCGAATGCTGTTGGCCATGGTGGAAAAGTTCGATTTGGAACTTGAGCAAATGGATGTGAAGACAACATTTCTGTATGGTGATCTAGATGAAACGATCCTGATGCGTCAACCTGAAAGGTATGCAGAAAAGGGTAAAGAAGATTATGTGTGCAAGCTGAATAGGTCTTTGTATGGCCTGAAACAATCTCCTCGACAGTGGAATAGGAGATTCGACAAGTTCATGGCACACATTGGTTTCACTAGAAGTCTGTTCAATCACTGTGTTTACTTTAGATTTCGACCTGGAAACTCACTTGTTATGTTGTTGTTGTATGTGGATGATATCCTCATAGCTAGCAACAGTGTTGAGGATGTAACGAAGGTGAAGGCTGAACTCAGTAAGGAGTTCGAAATGAAGGATCTGAGAGCTGTAGCCAGGATTCTTGGGATTGACATCCGGAGAGATAGAAAGCAGTCGAAGTTGCGTTTATCTCAGGAGACATACCTACAGAAGCTTCTCGAAAAGTTTGGTATGTCAAATTCGAAGCCTATTGTAACACCTACAAATCCTTAGTTTAAGCTTAGTACTACTCAAAGTCCAAGTACTGAAGCTGAAAGAATCTATATGAATTGCATTCCATATGCTAGTGTAGTGGGTTCTTTAATGTATGCTATGGTCTGTACGAGGCCAGACATAACATATGGAGTGAGCCTTATGAGCAGGTATATGGCCAATCCTGGAAAGGCGCACTGGCAAGCTGTAAAGTGGATTCTCAGGTACATAAATGGGTCTCTGAAAAGAGTCTTGATTTATGGTGGAGCCTGTGATGGTGATAACATAGTCAAAATCCAAGGATTTGTTGACTCTGATTATGCAGGTTGTATGGATTCCAGAAAGTCTATTCCTGGATGTGTTTTCACAATGTTTGGCACAACAATCAATTGGAAAGAGATGCTTCAGAAGGTTGTTGCCTTATCAACCACTGAAGCTGAATATATTACCCTCACTGAAGTTGTAAAGGAAGCATTGTGGCTTGAAGGTTTTGCAAAGGAGCTGAAACTTCAAGGTCAAAGTATCACTGTTAAATGTGATAGTCAAAGTGTTATACACCTGTCGAAGAATTCAGCCTATCATGAGCGAACTAAGCACATTGATGTGAGGTTGCATTTCGTCAAAGAGATAATCGAGCATGGTGAAGTCCAGGTGCTGAAGGTTTCGACTGAAGACAATGCTGCTGATATGATCACCAAGACGTTGCCAAGTTGCAAGTTCTTCCAATGTATACAGTTGATAAAGCTGTATGATGAAAGCTAGTTGATTTTCTTGTTGCTGAGTTAGATCCAAGGTGGAGATTTGTGAGATTTGGGTCGAACTTATGCTGTGTCGAAGGAGAAGCTTTCATGTGTATTTTGACAGGAGGCAAGCATGCAGTCGAAGCTTGTTCACATGCTGGTGCCTGTTAGTTACATATAGTAGTCGAAGTCTGTTCTTATATGTATTCTGTCGAAATGTTTATATTCTGTCGAATTGGGCCTTGTGTTAAGGATCCAATTATTTAGGTTTCTTGGGCTGTAAGTTACCTAGTTAGTCTATAAATAGACTAGCACACTCATTTGTGGAGTGTGGCAAATTGTGATATTCACTTGTAATCATTTGTAAACTTTAATGAGAAAGTGAATAGTAAACATAATTATATTTGCCCAATCCTTGTTGTTCTTTTCTCCTTCTTCTTGTTTTCTTTTCCGTTAAACCCTTGTTTTGGTTCTTGATCATCAAGAAACAGTTTTATACTTTGCATAAAGACATCGTTTTTCACAACATCTTTAAATCCTCATACATAACCTTCAAATAGCCCACAACTTCCAACTCTGACTTCATAATGCTCTCATCTTCATTTCCATCTCTTTCTCCCACGTCTTCATACCATATGAACAAATTACATGTTTCATCGCTCCTCCAAAATGGACATCTCCAAAAATGCATTCCTTTATTTTGTCCCTTCTTGCATTTTTACGAAACCATACGACCATCACAACCACAAAAATTTCCAGATCGAGATTTTACAGCGGAAGAAGACATAGAAACACCTTTGGATGATTTTGTCTTCAAATGCGACATTGCAACACCTTAAAGTAGAACACTTTCTTGTTGTTCTTGTCTTCTTCCCGACAATGGTGACGACGTTGGTGTTAGGGTTGTTTCGTCTTATTTCTTTTTTCAGTGGATAAATTGATATATACTTGGTGTTTAAAATAAATAAAAAGAAGCTTCAGTTTGTAACAACGGTTTTAAGAAATAACCGTAGTGATATCCTTATTATTTTTTAGTTAAATATAAATAAAATTTAAAAAGGGCGCATTTACGTCAAAGGAATACACTATTTGAGGGCGATGAGGTTCGAACCCATGAAAGCTTGATTGTATCACCACGGTGTTCACAATAACCGTTATTATACCCTTGAAATTTTTAATTAAAATAATACGCGCGCATCCAGTACGCACTATAACAACGGTGTATAGGATGCCGTTGTAAACCTGGCGTTGTTGTTTGGGCGTTTTGTAGTAGAGTTGATTGTAGCATGAGTAGAGACGTGATAGTTGGGTCTTCAGAATCTCAAGTCTTCAGTCTTCAGAACTTGTTCATTCAGAGCGTTGTCTTCAGAGTTTTCAGCCCTTGATCTTTAGAACCTCAATCTTCACATCCCTTAAGTCTTCAGAGTCTTTCTGCACTTGGTCTTCAGAGCCTTCAGCCTTCAGAACTTCAAGTCATTAGAGTTTTCAGCACTTAGTTCTTCAGAAGATTGTTTCTTCAGGAGCTTCGCTTATCTTCAGAATCCGAAACACGTTCAGAACAGAATCCACAAGAGCATTGCAACAGCAATATCAGCATCCTTGGATCTTTCTGCTTGTTACCAGATACAGAAGCAAACTTGCTTCTTGCGACTTGTATTACACATAGTAACTCGCATGTAATCTTTTACGCACATCTTTGCACACGTTTATTTGATCTAATATCTTCAATAGTTATGATCTGCACAGAAACAAACATTAGAACATAAAATAGTTCTTTCACAAATACTTATTGTTATCATCAAAACATAGAGATGACTTGTAGGGACAACTCTTGTTCTTACAGAGGTCTCTGTCAGGCTCATACGGTTGTCTGTATGGTCTGGGAGCATGTCGCTCGCGCGCAGCTCCCCGAGGATGCTCCTTCCTCTTATTTGACGCCTCTTCTTTGCTCTTTGTCTTTTCATTATTGTCCCGGGCTCTTTTCTCTTGGTTACTTTCTTCTCCTTTGATGTAACATTCAGCCCGGGTAGTGATCTCGTCCATGCTGATAGTCGGCTTCTAAGCCAATGACTCATTGAATTGCCCGACTCATAATCCATATTGAAAAGCCCCCACAAACAGCTCATGATTTGGATGAGATACTTTGAGGGTTTCCTCATGGAATCGAGCCAGGTACTAACGTAGTGATTCCACCTACTTCTGTCGAACACTGAACAATGCGATCGTGGACACCTTCCGGCGTTTGCTTCCAGAGAAGTTTTATACTAACTTCTTAGTTAGGTCCTGGTAGCTTATGATGGAGAGCCGAGGAAGGCTCATGTACCATCTTAGGGCTACATCCTTCAAGGTTCTGGCCATGAGTTTGCACTTCAGTGAGTCCGAAGGGGCAACTATGCCCATCTGATTGTTGATGGCAATGACATGCTCCTAAGGATCTGTCTTCCCATCATAAGAGGTTAATGATGGTGCTTTGAAGTTTTCTGGTACGTGGTCGTCCCAAATCTCTTGAGAGATAGGTTGAGGTTCGAGAACCTCCTTCTCACTATCATCGCCAGCTTGACTTTGCTGCTACAGCACTTGTATGTTGTCTTGCAACGTTTCATTCTGTTGTTTCATGGTCTCCATCATAGCTAATAGTTGAGCCATGTCTGGAGGATCTGCTTCAGAAGACATGTCATTAGTGAGAGGTGTGGCCTGGGAAAGTTTTACCTAGGCTCCACGGTGGGCGCCAAATGTTCTAGCAAAAAATGGTTGGACCACCAAAAGTGCTAGTTCTCCTTATTCTGGACAAGGAGAGCTACGTTGTCTATACTATCGAGTATGATTGGGGATTTGAGAGCTATACAGGTGTTGTATATTGTCTCAAGATGGATGTGTCTTGCTTAACCCTCGTGTGGGAGCCCCTTTTATAGCCTTCTTCCATCTTCATTTAAGTTATGTCATTAAGAAAAGCCTCTTGGCCTTCTGACGTTGCATGCCCATCATTGTTGTAACTCTTCTTCATGAATGCATGCTTTGAAGCCAGGATAACGCTTGCATTGATGCGTCGCCGTTATAACTGTTGGAATGGCACTTGTTGAGCTCATGACCGGCGTCGGTGCCGGTTGATAGGGTATAGTACCCGGCCGTGCAGGAACTCAACTGATGGGAGTCGGGCTCTCTGACCGGCCAGGGTTGTGTATGATGCTTGTCTAACTTTCCACGTTGTATGATCTTTCCCGCTACTATAGTCTGGCCCGTGCTTACTCTTATCCGACTACGCAACTCGACATCAAATATATTTGGCATGTACATAAATAACACTATTTGAAGACTTAAGCGATCAAAATGGACCTCGGGATAGAGATATAAGGGACCAAAAAAGATATTTAACATATATTTTAGAATTTATTTATTTATTATTATTATTATTATTATTATTATATGTTATATTAATTTATTATTTGTTGATAATTAATTTATTTTAATATTATTTATTATTTTAATTTAATCAATTCATTTGTATTATTTTATTTATTTTAAATATAATTAGTTAATGTTATTTTATAATATTTTTTTTACTATATTATATATTAGACCTAATTACAGTTTTGTTTTCTCTATTATATATGATTTACGAAATTGATCCCTCTATTTTAAATTTAAACAATTTTAATTCTTTCTCATACTATTGCCATTAAAATTAATGATGTTTATATTTTTTAAATGATAGATTTCATTTAAAACATAATAAATTATCGTATATAAATTTATTGTAGAATTTTATTGAAAATATAAGTTAAAAACTAACCTCTCATCAATTTTCAATCAGATAAAATTGGAGAATCAAAATTGTAATTTAACCTATATATTATATATTACATCAATGGTATTTATAATTTTAAAGTTTGGCTATGGAATTAGTAATAGGCTTCCCCCTTTTTAATGGTGCTCTTGGGTTATTGTATTTTTCTATCACATTTGTATTTTTCTTTACGATGCTCTTGGGTTATTTTATTTCAGATCGTATTTGTTTAAAAACTTTATTATTGAGTTGCTGTCGTAAAGAAATAAAAACTTTAGACCCAAATAATATTTTTTATTGTAAAAATGATTTTTTAAATTAATTTATAAAAAATATTAATAAAAAATATTAAAAATATTTAATTACTAAATGTATAAATAAGAAAATTTTAAGAAAATAAAATAATAAATTTTTAAACTTTAAAATATTTTTAATGATGTGGCGCCATAGAATATGGGACACATCAGATTTTTCAAATATCACATCTACAAAATTGGAAAAGACTAAAATATATTTAATGAAGGGATTAAAATGTTGAATTTTTTAAGAGATATTAAAACCTTAAAAATATTAAAGTACAATAATTAAAAGTGATTTTAAAAAATCTCAAAAAATTTCATACATACATTTCAAATATTTTAAATAATAAATATTTATCAAAAGTTCAAAACATTAACCATATATTAAATATTCTAAACTATCAAAATTAAAATAATAAAAAGCATAATAAATTAACTGATAGATTCAGGGACGGATTCGAAGTGAATATTAATACTTCATTAATAAACTCATCTAAGTATTTTATAATCAGAAAAACTCAAATTCAATCTGATTTTACCGGATCAGAAAGAGATCAGCAGTCAGCAACATGCCGGGAGCTCCTAGTTCGCCGGTGGTGGAGAAGAGGAGAAGATGTACCTACAAGACACTCTGATGCTAAAGTAAGTTTTCAGTGAGAGAGTAAAAGCAAGTACCGAAGCGTTAGAATTCAGAATATCTGACCCTATAGTGAAAGATGGTATTTTTAATGTGCCCTCAACGTTGTGCCAACGGTTATTTGCATTGGGTTGGATCATTAGGCCCAATACGAATAACTGCCAGAATCTACGTGGCGTAGGAAAGACCAGCACGTGGTCTTCGTCCTAAGTCAACTGTCCCGTGAACTTCGGAAGATGAATGACCTGTTCTTTCGGACGCGGGTAGTTGGTTGATGATGTGTCCTCGTGTGGAGATCGTGGGGGAGACGCATGAGCGCTTCCCATGTGAGTTGATAAGTTGGGCTTTCATTGGGCCCTCCCCAACAAAGAGCTGGATTGGGTCGTGCCCGACAGTGGGACAGTCTCTGGCCCAGTCCAAAACACAATCAAAATAAATTTTCTTTGTCGAAAAGATTTAAATGAGTACTTATGCAAGTATGAATTATGTTATCTAGCTTAATAACGTTCGTTTAACATACGCAAAATCTAGGAAAATGATTCCCTGCAATCACTTGACTCTATCTCTCTTCATGTATTTTTTAAATAAAACCATTTAAAGGTGGAGATTTAATAGGAAACATATCTACTGGTTGATAGGTCCTGACTGCACCCTTTTCTGACTATAGTGGATCATAATCCCAAAAACTAGAGTAGGACCCATTAACCTTGGATCTGTATTGTACGTTAAAGAAACAGCACGCAATTACAAGTTGTTGTATTGCATCTCAGCCGCTTAGTGGAGATCTCACGGATTACATTATACACTTTAATAAAATTAATTATAAAGATCACAACCATCCATTTTAGATCAAACACCCGAAAGAAGTAATGCGTGACGTAGTTACTGCATCAAATCCAAATCCATTATCCTTCTATATTCAAATTCACAATGCCTTAAATAGACATAAACGTAAATCCAGCCTCACAACATGTGAAATGTCTTTAATATAGAAACCCGGAGAGCCCTCTAACATCACGTCTAAACGGCGCTACCACAAAGTCAACGCGAGTTAAAATGGAAGACGACGATGAAATAAACCCTTTCTCAAACCTCTTAACCGACGAAGATAACAAACCAAACGCATTCTCTACCATACAAGACGATTCACCAAAGCATGAGTTGCTTCAGAAGCATTTCCTCCGTTCGATTCAATCCACGGTTACCATTCGCCTCCTCCCTTCAGAAGGCCTTTCCTTCCAGCTCTGGCCCGCCGCCACCTCTCTCGTCTCCCTCCTCGACAGCCACCGCATAAATCCCACCAACAGCCCTCTCTCATCCGTTTTCACAGCACGCAACTCCAACGCCAACGCAAACGCCCCTCTGAGGATTCTCGAACTCGGCTCCGGCACCGGGATAGTCGGTATAGTCGCCGCCGCTACTCTCGGAAGCAGCGTAACCCTAACGGACCTCCCTCACGTAGTTCCCAATCTCAAGTTCAACGCGGAAGCCAACGCGGGTGTTGTGGGTTCCAGCGGTGGGAATGTTACGTTTGCGCCGTTGAGGTGGGGCCATGCTGATGACGTGGAGATGATTGGGAGAGAGTTTGATGTTATTGTAGCTTCGGATGTAGTGTATCATGATCACCTCTATGAGCCGTTGATTGAAACGCTGCGTTTGTTGTTGGTTGGGAAGAAGATTGGGTTTGTGATGGCTCATATGAAGAGGTGGAAAAAGGAGTGTGTGTTCTTCAAGAAAGCGAGGAAACATTTTTCCATAGATGTTTTGCATGTTGATACTCCTTGTAATGGTTCTAGAGTTGGCGTTGTTGTTTATCGTTTTGTTGGAAAGGGTTAATTGACTAACATGGTTTAAAGTTACGTTAGTTTGGTTGTTGTTTTCTAATTAATCGAGTTTTGAGAATGTTGATGTTTTTTGTTTACTTTTGGAATCAAGCATGATCAAGTTCAACTCTTGCTAAATTTGGTTCTAATGGTGGAGGTAAAAACAACTATAAGTGGTAATGATGACAAATAAATGCATATAAAGGGCCACTTCATTAGTATGTCTGTTTTTATATCATGTTCCATGATTCCACCTGGTCAATTTGGAACCACATTTGCTATTGGGGTTACAAATAGTACCCACATTGCTGGATTAGTTATGGCAGCGATATTTTTAATATAGATTACATGTCCCCCGCACCTTCCATGACTTGTGTTCTTCTTGATATTTCTTTGAATGATGCTTTTTTTTTTTAAACATGCATGGTGCTATTAATTTGGTGCTTTGTATGGATAATTGTGATTTGCCTCCCTTTTCAGCTAAAAACGCCTCTTGATTTGGAAGTTATGGAGTGGTCACCTTGTGTTTAAGCTAATTTTCTATGAGAAACTTTTGAATTCGGGTCTTGGATCTGATTTAAGGGTTCTCATATATAGAAATGTCACTATTGAGTGTGTGTGTTAAAATATTTAGTATCTGTTTCTGACTTTAAAGATAATTTTGGCATAATATGATCCATGTTGTTTGAATTCGATGTTTGATGATTGTACATCCCAAGTTTTATATCTCGATTATTCGCAGACATTTGCTTCGCTCCTTTCAGGCTTCACGCTTTGGGGATTGAGTATATTATGGGTTTGGTATCCTAGCTATTGGAGGATGTTACCTTTAAGCACTACATCCCTGAGATTGGAAAGATATTGTAGGAATAGAAAAATGGGTTTAAGCGAGATAACATAAGTCGCCAAGGGCCGAGATATCCTAGATAGACCTTTATGAGCATTTATTGATGTGAAATTAACATGTCCAAACATATATCTCAAATCCCATAATGAGCTCATATTTGTGTTTATGATCATTCATTGACATTCAAGCATCCCTGTTTCCCTTCCTCCTTTCGGGGTAAGAGGATCACTATATAAAGGGCCATACTTCAAACAAAAGGGAGACTGGAATCTTTAAGCAGAAAAATCACCCATTATGACTCTCTTGTGATCCTATCTGACTAAGCTTCAGAAGGGTTATCAAATTAGTGCTCTTTACGTGAACATTTGGCACCTAACATGGAGTTATGGTAAAACTTGTATGGGCCACACAAAATTGCGAACCAAGGGGCTCTCCATCCTTACGGGACCAAGGTGAGCATCACCAATCAGAAATTGCAGGTTGTCATGGAGGAGCTACTTGTCACTATGGAAAACTTGCGCCAATAGAATGAATTATTGCAAGACATCGTTCATGTCTTGCAGCAGAACCAACATAATCACTAGTTCAAGAATAACGACTTAGAAGACCCTATCGATCTGCAGCCACTAACAGGAGAAATCTGGGATGATAAAGTCCTAAAAATTTTCAATTTGCTCTTGTTGGCCTCATTCGACGAGAAGAGTGATCTGCATGAGCATATCATAACGAACATCACTCATATGGCCATTATGGAGCTACTGACTCGTTAATGTACAAATTGATGGTGAACACGCTGAAGGATGCAACCATACGTTGGTACATGAGCCTCCCTAGGTACTCTGTCACCAGCTACCAAGATCTGGAGAGAAAAATGATACACTAATTATCATCCAGCAAGCACAAAAAGGTATCTACCACGAGCCTTTTCAATGTTCACAAAAGGGCATGGTGAATCCCTCTAAGAATACCTTGCTCGTTTCAATGAAGAGACAGTCAAGGCCGTCCATCCTAATCAAGAAAAGTTTTATAGGCCTTTCAGAACGGTCTTAATGTAAGGTATTTGAACGAACAAGTTCTTAGCTCAAAAACCATTGATGAATACGGAGGAAATAATGGCATGAGCCGAGTGTTTTTGTTTGGAATAAACAAAACAAATGATGCAATAATTAACAAAGGCAAGAGCCGAGTGTTACATCAAATGGGAGAAAAGTAATGATGAGAAGTGGTTAAGAGATGTGAAAGAGAAGGGAGTGTCAAAATCAAAGTTAGATAGACAAATAAGGCATAGAGATGAAGCACGAAACTGGGAAAAATCATATTTCAAGACAGATCGGACACCATATGAGTATTTCACCCCGTTGAACACAAATCAGGAAAGGATCCTGCAAGAAGTTTTCCATGTGAAAATTCTCCATGAACTAACCCGGCTTAATGGAACTTAAAGGGAATGGATACAGACAAGTGGTGTAAATATCACAAGGTACGAGACCACCATACCGATGATTGTCACCACATGAAGCAAGAGATTGAAAAGTTGATACAGACAGGTCGTCTTCAGAGGTACGTACAAGATAGTGGTTGCGACAACGACGGAAGAAGATCCCCTACTCGGAAGCCCCGAGAAAGAACCTCTTCGACCAGGAGGACATAAAGTGTGCAAGAATAACGAGGGCGGAGTACTCCTCGACATATCTTAAATACAACTGCTGGCAAATTTACAAGCGATGAAGAATCCAACTTGTCTCGGAAGAGGTATGCTCAACAAGTAATGCATAACGCCACTGCTCCCCCACCGAATCAAGGGTCCCTGTCCTAACTGTCAGCTTTTCCCAAAGGGATTCTGAAGGAATAATATTCCATGAAGATGACTAGATGGTGATTAAGCTCTAAATCCATGATTGGAGTGTCAATAGGGTATTTTGATCGATCCCGCTATCCTTTATTGGGAAGTTTTCCAAGGTATGAAGTTAGACTCGAAACTCCTTCAATTGTTCAAGGGGTCGCTAGTAGGTTTCTCCGATGAATAAATGTAAGTACTTGGCTATGTCACCATTAAAACCACCTTTGGAACTGAAATAAGTGTCAAGACAACAAAAATAAGGTATATGGTAATAAATGCTTCATCACCTTACAACATCATCATTGGTAGGTTAGCCTTTAATGCTCTAAAGACGGTCCTGTCGACTTTGCATTTGACCATGAAATGTATGCTGAGCAACGAGCGAGTTAGAGTGATTAAGGGAAACAAAGAATTAGCTAGACAGTGTTATCGAGAGTGTTTGAAGTTTGAAAAGAAAGTCAACCGGGAATCTATTTTAAACACGCACAAGATCCATATGTCGACCTAGATCCTTGTGGAGATCTAGTAGAGTATGGTTTAACCCATATGGAAGAGCTAAAGACTGCTCATATAGGACCCTAAAAACATCAAACTACTCTGATCAAAACAACCCTTCTGAAAGATGAAGAGGTCAAGATTGTACAGTTACTACGAGATAATGTTAACTTTTTTTTCTTGGGAACCCGCCAATATGTCAGGAATAGTCCCTGATGTGGTGTGTCTTCAACTATCCATAGCAACCAGCGTAAAACCCATCTCCCCGGGAAAACGAAAAAGAAGGTGAAGAGAGGAGGTTGTTCATGGTTGAAGAATAAAAAAAGTTGTTAGATGCAAGGTTCATCCAAGAGATCAAATACCCCATATAATGGGCCAACATAGTGATGGTGAAGAAAAGTTTTATAAAAGGGCGGATGTGTGTAGATTTCACTGATCTTAACAAAGCGTGCCTTAAAGTTCCATATCTGCTACCAAGTATTGACAGACTTATTAATGGCGCATATAGGTTCAAAACATTAAAATTCATGGACACCTATTCTAGATACAATCAGATTAGGATGATCCCCAACGAGGGGCCAAAGACAACCTTCATGACGAACATGAATAACAAGTACAACGATGTCACACCATTTGGACTTTAAAACGCATGAGTGACTTTCCAAAGGCTCATAGACATTGTGTTATCCATCCAGATAGGTCGGAACCTGGAAGTTTATATCGAAGACATGGTCATCAAAACTCTCGATGAGAGGCGACATTATGGAGATTTGAAGGAGACAATATCATTGGTAAGAAAGTTTAACTTGCGGCTTAATCTAAACAAATGTCGTTCCGGGTACAAGTAGGTAAATTTTTAGGTTTCATGTTAACCAGACGCGGTAAATTATTAGTCATTAGTTAGAAAATTATCGTGAACAATCTAATGTCAATCCATATAAAAAAAAACATAACAAAAAAAGACACATTATATTCTAAAAACTAATTAGCATGCAAAAAAATGTTACTACAACAAAAGTAGACGAACTACTCAAAAAAATACCTAATTTTTGTGGAGAAGGACCTATACTTGTGTTTACGGTTCTAAATAAAAATAGTATATGAAACTAATGGACCGAACAAAGAATATACACCGATTCCTTTATTATGTTAGGAATATGCAAAAGATAATTATCACGAGGTAAAATACTAAGAAGAAATCGTTCTCCAGAAACGTTCATAAAATAACATGCTTCTCCAACAATTCATAATTTGGTAGAAAATCAAGATAAGAAACCAATAGAAAAATAATATGGTGATAAAATGCATCTTAATATTGCTCATGATATCAATATCTTAATGAATTTAATGAGTAAATATTCAACCTACACTAAGAATCATACATAGCAAAACTTGATAGAAATTAAATATGAACATTTCTTAATACACCACCTAAATTTCTTAGGCACCATGTTGTTCACTGTTTGTTCACTGTAGATTTTGGCGAACAACCTCTGATTTACCAATCTCTTATAAAATTGGGTTACTTGCAGGACCAACCACACAAATTCTGGGATACATGTGCAAAATTTATCTAACTCTTAGAAAAATGGTGTTTTAATGGTTTGTTTTGTTGTATCTTTTATGTATGAATGGTTTGGTTAAAGAACTAACTAACAACTTCTGGCGAAAGATAAGTTGAATGAAAGTAAAACTTGCATAAAGTAAATGACAAAGAATAAATGACTGGGAAAAGTAAAGGCAATTATAAAAGACTTTGAATTTCTTATAAACTTAAAAGATGGTGTTCACACGTACATTTTCCAGATAACAAACTCTTTTATCTCACACGGGTACTTTGAGTATTTACAGAAATTTTGTACAAGTTTTCACACACTAAAATTCTACAACAACTATCCTATTTATAGAAAAATACAATAACTGTTTAGTAACGGAAAAATTCTAAATCTTTGACACTTGGCCTTCTGCATGTCTTCTTTTCTTCTAAAGCTTCCACGCGTCTTCTGCCAAACGTCATATCTTTTGAATTTGAATTTTCCCTTTGCGTCGAAGCGTTGCGCCTCTTCACTTTGTCGAATTGTCGAAAAGTAACAAATGTCCCTTAAACCTTGTCTGACGAAACTTCCTTATGTTTCTGTCGAAATGTCAAAACGCTGTTCTTGTCGAAGTGTCGAAAACTCCTTTTGAATACCTTCATTTTCTTTCTTCCTCATCTGTAGCCATTTTCTTTAGTTAAAGAACATCATTTTACCTACCAAGACATGGTGTCGAAAATATATGTCTACAAATTGCCCCCCAGCAAAGATGTTTCGACTTATTTCTGGAGAAACCATCATTTGCTATCGAAAATATTTCGACGCCATGTTACCTGCATTAATGATGTTGGCTTTCAAGACGTGACCTTTTGTTAAGTCCCGAGAAAATCCATCATTACACTTTTCTTTAAACGTCCCATCAAATCCCACGTTTAGACATGATCTGCATAACCCTAAAAACTAGCTAGCCATGCTTTTCTCAACTTCCCATACTCTTTGATCATCACCGTTGAAATCTTGCCATGTGTCCCATGATCAATATTAAAACTGGAACGTTTTCTCATCTTTTCCTCTATAAATACTCATTTCCAAATCTTTTAACACTTTTACGTTCCTGACCTTCTTCTTCTTCACAAACCCATTTCAAACCTTCATACTCTCTTCTGAAATTTCTTTGCTTCCCTCATCAATGGCTCCTCGCAAAGCTCATACTGACAAGAAAACCAAGAAGACCAGGAACACTACTGTTCTCCCTTATGCGCACGAGTTGCCTGGACCAGTGATTGTGAGCAATCAACAGTACATTCCAGAGCCTCCAAATGAAAGAGAGAAAGCAAGCATTTATCAATCCCAGGTACTCATTCCGGTTCTTATTTCTGGCACTTGCCATGCAATGTTAGGTCCACTCCCTGACCCCAATGCTAACGCTGATCGTTTAAAGGATTTTTTCCCTACATATTCTTATTCAAAACCCATAGGTGCTGGAATAAAACCCAAACCTAGTGAAACGTCCCCAAAAAATCCTGATAGCTCCTCAGCTTCTGAAGAAATAGATTTAGCATATTTGAACCAAGCTAGGATCTTTAGAATTTGCCCTTTGACAAAAGATCCTTCGGACTATTTGGCCTGGCTGACTAAGGTCGAAAAAACTAAAGGGGATTTCTGGAAGCAAACTGGCATTTTCGACTTGATCCAACTGTTGAAGGTGGGCCCTAGTTATTGCCCAAACATGCTCCTGGCTTCCCTTTACTTTTGGGATAGCACCTACAACAACTTCCATCTTCCTTGTGGAATGGTCACTCCAACCTTCTTCGACATAGCTGCCATAGTTGGCCTTAGCCCTATAGGATTAGACTTCGACCCTACTGATTTAGATGAAGATACTATAGGTTTCAACACCAAACATGCCTCCTATTCCTTGTTTATTGCTCATTACTATGACAAAACAACTACAGGAGTCTCTGATGTAGAGCACATAGCCTTTTTGACCCTCTGGTTGTCGAAATTTGTCTTTTGCTCTTGTTCTCTTCAGGTTGCCAAAAAATACCTTACCATAGCCAACCAACTTCATGCTGGGAAAAAACTTTGTTTAAGCGAAATGGTTTTAGCGAACCTTTATGAATCCATTAATGAGAGTGTGGAGTTTTTGAAGACTGTCAAAGAGAAAGGAAAACTAAGCTTGGCAGGGCCTTTCTGGCTCCTACATTTATGGCTAAATGCCACCTTCGAGGCTTCTCTCCCTATCAAGAATAAAGTAAATGAGGAAGAAGTGAAGGACAGAAACGTCGAATGGCCTAGGTTGGTGAAACTAACTCCATCTGACGAAGGGATTAGCCTTCGACAAGCCTTCACCAGTTATGTAATGATGTTTGCCAAATGATACAACTTCACTCCGTCCATGGCACCCTTTGCCAACAGAACTATTGGTCCCAAATGGTTTACCAAACAACTTCCTTTTGAGATGCAGAAAGAAGAAGACACATTTTTGGTTATCTGGGAATCGTTCCTAACACCAAGACACCTTTTCTCCCATCACAACACGAATAACACAAAAATTTCCCTTATTGTTTATCAACCCAACCTAGTGGCTCGACAATTTGGGTTAATCCAAATAAAAACAAAACCCGTTTATCCAAAGAAAGGTTGTATCATTTTTCACAATTCTTTTCATAATCTGGAGAAAAGCATAGAGTTATCAGAAAAATACTATGATGAGACTCTGGAGATTCAACCGGTGGCCTTTCGACCATCTTTCCTCTGCACTCAAGAATTTGATGTTTGGTGGAAAGACTACTACCTCACTAGATTCTTTGACGTGACGGCCTTTACGACTCATCTGACGAATGCTTTCACTTTTGTGCAGGATCGAACAAAGAAAGGTACTGAAAGACATATTAAAGAAATCCAAAAGTTTTAGCATTATTTTGAAACTATTTACCGGCCAAATGATCTTAGTCGAACCATAAGCGAAGCAGCAGTGACTTTGAAACACAAATTTACAGCAAAATTGGAGAAGCTGGTGTTGCCTTCATATGTTCGTCCAGAAATACGTTATGATTTGGCATACAGCTATTATCCACCAAAGTTTCCCCCTCTACCTTCTGCTGAATTTGGTGTAGCATTAAGCCCTCAATTCCCAGATTGGTTTATTTATGGATCTCACCTAAAACTGCTCCGTGAATCTTGTAAAAAACCTGCTGAGCGTGTGGTTCCGACTAAGTATCATTTGGACAATTTCCCAGGACACCTTCATATTGGAATAGAACACGTTCGCGTGGAATCTCCCATTCTTGAAGGTGTTTAAAGAAACACAATTTTTCTTTACTTTATCCTAACTTCCTTCTTATGTTTTTTCCTTTTGTATTCATTTCTTTATTTTTCTTTCTTCCAACTGTCAAGGTTACTCCTAGAAAGGCTTCTGTCGGAAGTAATTCTAGAAAGGTGGTCGAACAACCAACCTCTATAGTCGAAAAGGTTTCATCAGGGAATATCAACTTTCTTCCATGTAATAAATTCTGTTTAACTTGAACTAAAACAATTTTCTCCTGTGTTTTTAGGTGAGTCAAAACCCACCACCCTCCAAGAAAAGAAAACAAGAGGAGGAGGTAAAGGTGATCGATGAAGAATCTGGGGATGAATCTCCAGACCAACAACCTCTCAGGAAAAAGAAGGTCCTGAAGATCAAGACAGCTGCCTCCCAACGATCCATTGTCCGCTCGACCAAGAAAACTCCCCCCCAGTCCAGTTACAAAAGTTCTTATCAAAGATTCAGAGAGTGGGAATTCTAGCTTTAATACTGAGATCCCTCAGGTAAACCTTTATTTCGACTGATGATATTCACTTTTACTTGCCTTTTCTTTTCCTTGACTTTTTGCTTGTTCTCAGATCCAAGTTGATGTCGAAGGACACCCCATAGCGAAAGAAATGCCAACATTGACAGGTGGTCCTACCTTTAAAGCAGCTAGCTCAATGCCTACCTCTTCCAAAGCTTCGACAAAGAACTCACCAAAGGAGAAAGAGCAGGACACAATTGATCTTGATTCTGAAAAGATTTTAGCTGAGAGACTCCAAGATGAAGTCAACCCTGATGCTGGTAGCTATGAAAGGCAAACCATTGATGAATTCGACACTGACCTGGAAGAGCACTCTGATAATTCTCCTGTTCGTCCAACATTAATTACTGAAAAGGATGGTGATGAGTCACCAGATCACGCAAAACCCACCAAAAAGAGGAAGAAGGCAACCAAACCTTTCTCACAGAAACCTCCTACTCCCAAAGTTTTAGAGAATATACTATCAAAGGAACCAGGTGAGGGAATCACCCCCGCTCCAGCGGAAAGTGAAAGTTCTAGTCTAAAGACCAAAATTCTAAAGGTATGATTTTTTCTTTTTTTCCTCTTGATGCTAACAAGCTGCTTTACTTGTATTCGCTCATTTGACCTACTTATCCTTCAGGTACCCGTCGATATTCACGGACAACCTATGATCCAAGTTCTTCCCAAGACCAGCAGTGATCCCACTTATAACCCAGCCAGCGCCTCCAAATCCTCCCCCAAGAGTTCAGCGAAGGAATCAGCCACTGAAGTAGATCAACCCATTGCCATTTCTATACGAATTCCAAAAGTAGTGGAAGAAAAGACTGGTCCCGATACTGAAGACTTCGTCGAACTTGATGGGGATACCGTGATAGCTGCCACTAGAAATGAAGCTGAAGATCAATCTCCCCCCCATTCAGAATTTGCTGACGAAGAGCGAGACAAGGAGGCTGCAAGTGATGTCGAAGAAGAAGAAGAAGAAGAACATGAAAGGCCACCAACTCCTGCTGCTAATACTGGCGAAAAGACAGAAAACGTCGAAGAAAATCTTGGTAAAACAGCTAAAGCTGCTTCGACCGGGACAACTTCGACCCAGTTCTCTCATGAGGAGCTAGAAAGTATGAAGGTACAAAGACCTTTCGAATACCTGAAGACCATGCTCAGTTCTCGCTACAACTTTGCTGATACTACCATCAGTAGTTCGACCACCTCAGGAACTACTTCTGATGCCAAATCAATGGACGAATCGTGGTACACATTCGACAGAAGGTCCTTGATATTGACTTATTTCAACTTCTGGAGAATGACTCCTCTGCTCACTTCGACCTGAAGAAAATCCTGAAGCAAGTCAATGTCCTGGAGGCTCCTCCTGAAGTCACTGATGTGGTGCTGGACCTCACTACTTTGATAGATCTTGTGGTAACTGACTTTAATCGACTTCGAGAGTGCTCCAAGAAGCTTGAAAACAAAACAGAGAGCCAACTTGCTGAGTGGGAAGCTGCGTCGAATTCGTCCAACAAGGTAACTGAAATGGAGCAAGTGTCTGAGCAAAATCAGCAGAAAGCAGCTTTGTGTGGCGAAAACATTCTAAAATGGGAGAAACAAATTTCTGTCCTCCAAGGCAAAATTTCACAGGCGAAAAAACGTCAATCGGAGCTGCAGAAGAATGACCAGGAAGAAATCCGCAAAGAGCTGGAAGTTGGGGTGCACCATGTCGACAGGGCCCGTAAGCTTGGCGAGGAGATTGAGGAGATTTCTAAGAACAAGACACTTTGTGAGCGACGCCTTCAAATTCAGAAGTCGAAATTTGAGAAGCTGAAAGCATCCTTTCCCGTTTGAACACTTGTAATTTTTGTTTGGCTTTTAAAGCCCTTTTTGTAATGACAATGGATCTGTGTTATTTGGCGAAAAGATTTTTAGTCCGCCATATTGCCTTTATTTTTACAATTATTCGACTGCTATTTTAATTTCTTGCAATGTTGGCTTATATTTTTTCAAATACTTGCCATTTATCTTCAGTATTCTTTTATCTTTATCTATCTCTTCGACCTCATATGCGCCATTTGAAAAAACTTTTAAAATTTGGAAAGGTCCTTCCCACTTAGGAGACCATTTTCCCATTAACCTATCTTTTCGATCCATAGGAATAATTACTTTCCAAACAAGATCCCCCACTGAAAGGGTCTTAAATTTCACTTTCTTATTGTAAAACTTTTCGACTCTCTCTTTTTGTCTCTTTATCAGGTCTAACGCACGCAATCTCTCTTCATCCAAATCAACTAGTTCACCCATCATCATACTCCAATACATTTCTAATGGAATTTCATGATGCCTTTGAACTCGTATTGACTGTAAATAAATTTCGACCGGTAGCACCGCATCGTGTCCTAAGTCAATTTGAATGGAGTAGAATTTGTTGCTTCTTTAGGAGACGTTCGACAAGCCCATAAAATCTGATCCAAAGTCTTATGCCAGTTTTTAGGTTTTCTACCCACGTGCTTTTTGATCAAATTTATCACAACCTTGTTTGTGGCTTCGACTTGTCCATTTGCCTGGGCATAATACGGTGTCGAAGTTAAGAGTTTAAAACCTGTGCCTTTTGCAAACATTTGCATGTTTTTTCCAGTGAACACAGATCCCTGATCAGTAGTTATTGTTTCTGGTATCCCAAATCTGTAAATTATATGTTTCTGGATAAACTCTATAACTGCCTCTTGATCCACATTTACCAGTGGTATAGCTTCGATCCACTTAGTGAAATAATCTATTCCAACTAAAATGTACTTCTGCCCTTTTGAAGAAGCTGGTCGAATTTCACCAATTAAATCCAACGCCCAACCTCTGAATGGCCAAGGTTTTATAATTGAATGCAACTCATTTGCAGGAACATGTGGTATACCTGCATGCACTTGGCATTCCTGACAACCTTTTGCAAATTCGACACAGTCTTTCAACATTGTTGGCCAGTACATTCCTTGTTGAAATAATAACCATTTCATTTTGTGGCCTGCTTGGTGTGCGCCACATGCACCACTATGCACGTTCGACAAAGCTATGTAAGCCTCATCTTCGCCCAAACATTTCAGCAAGACTCATTCTGCAGTCTTTTTAAATAATTCATTTCCAAAAAGTACATAACTTAAAACTCTGTACTTTACTTTTCTTTCGAATTTCTGATTTGGGTCTTGTAGATAATCCTTGATAGGTTTTCTCCAATCTTCAATTTCTGAATCATCTATATTGAAAATTTCAAAATTTTCCTCATCCCCATAACCTAATTTTATTGTTTCCAAATCTGAAGGAGCCAACTTGGTGGATATAACTCTTCCCCTTACTTCAATAGCTTTCTCCAAATTTTCTTTTGACACTTTGTAGCCTGACGCAAGTTGAGCCAAATCATTTGCTTCTTGATTCTTCAATCTAGGAATGTGTCTGATGGCCACATTGTCGAATTTTTTGAGAAGTCTATTAACTATTACGAAGTACATAATCAGATTCTCTTTGACACATTTATATTCTCTTGTCAATTGTTTTATCACCAACTCAGAGTCACCCATTATTTCGACTCTTGTTGCCCCCAATTCCAACAATATTTCAAGTCCGGCAATCAAAGCTTCATATTCTGCTTCATTATTTGAACAGAAGCCTTCGACTTTGTACTTGAATTTTGTTGGAATTTTGTCAGGAGAAATAATTAGCATTCCAACACCAGTTCCATTCTTATGACTGGAACCGTCGAAATATAACTTCCATGGCTCTAATTCGACATATTCCACTTCATTTTCATTTATTGAGTGGTCAGCTATGAAATCAGCAACCACTTGTCCCTTCACAGCCTTTAAAGGCAAATATTTTAAGGAATATTCTGTCAATGCCAAAGCCCATTTCCCAATTCGACTATGTAAAATGGATTTAGATAACATATATTTTATTACGTCGAAATGAGAAGAAACATATACATTAACAGGTTTTATATAGTGCTTTAACTTTGTACAAGAGAAATATACACACAAACATAATTTTTCTATCACACTATATCTAGTTTCAGCATCATTTAGGACTCTGCTGAGATAATAGATGGCCCTTTCGACGCCATTTTCATCTTCTTGACACATCATGCTTCCCAAAGTTTTGTCTGACGCTGAAATGTATAATCTCATACTTCTTTTTCTACAAGGAGACATCAAAACTGGAGGAGTAGCTAGATACTCTTTGATCTTGTCGAAGGCATCTTGTTGTTCTTGCCCCCATATGAAATCTTCCTTCTTTAGTCGAAGTAGAGGTGAGAAGGCTTGTGTCTTCCCACTAAGGTTGGAAATGAACCTTCTGAGAAAGTTGATTTTCCCTAGTAGAGACTGCAATCCCTTCTTTGTTGATGGCGCTTTCGCTTCCATTATGGCTTTGGCTTTGTTTTCATTTATTTCGATCCCTTTCTTGTGGTCCACAAAACCTAGGAAATCACCCGCCTGCACACCAAAAGCACATTTAAGGGGATTCATTTTTAAACCAAACTTTCTCATCCTTTCAAAGAACTGTCGAAGATGGTCTATATGACTTGTTCCTGAAACAGACTTAATCACAATATCATCAATCTATATTTGCATAAAAGTGTCGATAAAGTCATGAAAAATTGAATTCATGGCTCTTTGATAAGTTGCTCCAGCATTTTTTAAACCAAAGGGCATTACTACCCATTCATAGGTTCCTATTGCTCCAGGGCAACGAAAAGCTGTTTTAGGAACATCTTCTTCAGCAATAAAAATTTGATTATAGCCAGAGTATCCATCAAGCATACTCAAATACTCATGGCCTGCTGCAGAATCTATGAGCATTTCTGCCACTGGCATAGGATATTCATCCTTAGGGGTAGCTGAATTTAAATCTCTAAAATCAATGCATACCCTCAGCTTGCCATTTTTCTTAATTACAGGGACTATGTTTGCAATCCATTCGACATACCTGGTGGTGCGGATGAATATGCATTTTAGAAGTCTTTCGACCTCTTCTTTTATTTTCGACAAGATTTCTGGTGCGAAGCGTCTAGGAGTTTGCTTTACTGGCTTCTTTCCCTCCATTATTGGCAGCTTCAATTCGACCAAACTCCTGTCTAATCCAGGCATATCGTCGTAATCCCATGCAAAACAGTCTTTGTACTCATTTAGCAATTGGACTATTTCGACTTTGAATTGAGGATCCATCTTGGCGCTGATGTAAGTTGGCTTTCTGTCTGCCCCCAGTCCTAAATTGATTTCTTCTAATGGATCCTGTGCCACCATCTTCATGTTAGTCGACGTTGGATCCTTTTCGAATCCCAAGGGTTCGTCATCATAGATGGCGTCAAGCTTCTGATTCTGCCATTCGCCAGTCTGATTGTTGTCATAACCCTTTTCAATATCCCTTTGGGGACATTGTTCTTCAAAATCTTCTTTGTTGGCTTCGACAGCCATGTATTTCACTTTGGCCTCTAGGGCTGCTTTGAGTTTATTTTCGGCTATATAAGCCGTAATTCTTTTGATCGCTGAGGCTTCACTCATCATAATCGTCAAATTCACTTCCCCAACCGGTTGGCTAAATAGGCGAAGTTCCCCATACATGACTTGGTTCGCCAATTACTTCTTTGTCCCATTGAAAACCACGTGTTGGGAGAAGGTACATGGAATAATAGGCGTTGTCAGTTGCTTTTAAGTCGAATTCTGCTGGGTTGCAGGGGGGTATGTGAGCCAAATTCTTGTCGAAACTTCGACTATTCACATTGTTTACTTCAGTCATAAAATAGCTTTGATCTGCTTCAATATTCTCGACAATCCCATCTGGCCTCCAGATGGCTATTCGTTGGTGCATGGATGATGGTACAACTCCTACCCCATGAATCCATTCTCTTCCAAGCAGCAAGTTATAATTTGCCCTTGAAGCTATCACTATAAACATTGTTGGCCTTGTTATGGTTCCAACAGTTAAGTTCACCTGGATCACTCCCATGGTATTTCCTACTTTTCCCTCATAATTTGACAACACCATGTTGTGGGGCTTTGTGTCTGAGTCATCCTTTCCAATCATTTTTATCATGAAATGGGGGATTAAATTCACAGCAGCTCCACCATTTACCAAGATCTTGTTGACACCAACGTTCTCCACTTTTCCTTTTATGAACAAAGGCTTCAAGTGCGCTTTCATTGCCTCATCTGGTCTTTCAAAGAAAGCATTTTGCTCTTCGACACAACCATTGTTCATTATATAATAACATACAGGCCTGAGCCCCATGCTGTCATCTTCAACCTCATCTTCTTCGTCTTCGATTTCCATCACTCTATCATAGTCTCTAGGCAGCACTGAAACCACATTGCATGTGACATCGAAAGATGCTTCTGAGTCTGACCTAAAATCATCAGTCACTTCATCGTCTTCTGGCACCTTGTTGTTAGGCTTCGACATCTCTACCATGTTGCTTGGTTTATCCTTTTGAGAGGGCTCGTTTTTGACAGCAGACGCTTGGTTCATTGTTTGCATGTTTTTGCTTGACTCAGCTTTATTTTCATCAAGAGTGATTTCTTTGATTTTGTTCTTTTCTGCAGCCTCCTTTTCTGCTCTTTTCTGTCTTTGGAACCTTCTCCACTGAGACCTTGACATTGGATTCTTTCCTTTATAGTTTTCTGATGGGTATGGTCTTGGTTTCTGTTTTTCGACCTCCCTTTTTCCTTCCATGGAGGAACCTCTCTGCATTTCAAAGTTCTTCCATCTTTTCTGCCCTTGAGCACCTCTAATTGGTTGGACCCACTTGTCATTCTCAGCTTTGACAGATGGCTTGTAAGTCCTATGATGTCCTTCGCCAAACCTTTGGTTGTGATGCTCACTCTTCCTTGGATCGAACCTTCCATTTCTGGCTGCTGGGATTGCCCCCCAGTTTCCTCTTCTTTTGGCTCTCTCCACCCCCTCGAGATTGCTTGCTGCTTTCTTGTCGAACAACGCACTACAACGTGGGCACAACATGACTTCAGCCTTCTTTCTCTGGCACCTTTGGATGAATTCGACTAAGCTCTCCTCCTCCTTAGGGTAAGCCAACTTCTGATACTCTTCTCGACGACGTTCTTCGTCAGTTTCTGTTTGCTTCTTCTGAGCGATTTCCACCATGTTGATACCGACATTCTGGTCATCAGTGATACTTAATTTATTCATTCTTTCAATAAGCCTTGCCTCTTCTTCAGTATTCCCTTTCGCCTGGTCGAAGCTTTCCCCTGAGGGTATGTTCCTGGAGATGAATTTGCAGCATTGCTCGACTGAGTTTCCTTTTGGGTCTTCCATTGTTCTACCCAAAATCCCATAAGGAGCGGGTTTCACAAGGCCTTCAACAGCCTCTGCTCTGATTCTGGCAACATCCTTGTTGACTGGTTTAAACTTGTCAGCAACTCTCATTGTCTCCATTTTGTCATGATTAAGGCCTTCAGTAGCCTCCTCTTTGATGATAGGGACATTATCATTTGCTCCTTCCTCAGTATCTTTAAAGAAATCTCCCCATCCAGTTGGCTGGATTTTGTTGATGTCAATACGAGAACTTGGGGGTGCAGAGTATTTCACGAGATAGTCGAATTTTCCACTGGGCTCCCCTAAAGTATCCCAAATTACTCTATCTTCAGCAATTTTGTTGTTATTCTTTTCGTCGAAACCTTCAATAATTCCAACTGCATTCTGGTTGTTGAAACCTTCAGTAGTTTCCTCCTTCTTCTGACTGTCGAAGACTTCAGTATCTCCAACTTTATTCTTTCTTTCGAAACCTTCAGTAGTCTCAACTGCGTTCTGTTTGCTGAAACTTTCAGTAGTCTCAACTTTGTTGATATGGTCATTCAAATTTCCTACATCAAGATTTTCAGTAATCTTGACTGACATTGGCTGGTCTACAAAGTCCTTGGATACTTTTTCCACTTCAGGCTTGTCTAGGAGGTCATCAGCAACCCCACCATGTTAATATTATTGTCGAAGCCCTCAGCAGCTTCCACCATTTCAAAACTACAATCAGAGGCTACTTCGACTTCCACCATGTTCACAGTGGAAGGTTCAGCATAATTAGCTTCGACCACCTGCATGGGGTTTGAGTCAATCTTCATCTGTTGTTTTGATTTGTCTCCAAACTTCAATCTTCCATCACGGATTGCATTCTGAACAAGATCCCTAAAAAGGAAACATTGAGAAGTTTTATGACCCAAAAAGTTATGGTATTTGCAAAAACCTCTCTTTTTCTGTTGGTCCACAGGAGGCTCTTTAGTGCCTGCTGGTTTTATTAATTGACCATCTTTGACTAATAAGTCGAAAATTTCGTCACACTTGGTGACGTCGAACGTATAAGTTCTTTTAGGAAACCTATCATTCTTTTCAGGTTCGACTGGATTTTTCCCGTTCGATGGAGCTAGTACTTTACAGGCGTATGGTGGGCCTGACTTTAGTTCTGCCAGATCAATTTCTTGTTCGTCGAACAAAATTAGTTCATTTTCGTCACTATCATTATCCTGGCATACTCCTACATAGGCCACTATTTCCTTTTTATTTTTATTTGATCTAAATTTCTCAGCTTTTAGCCTTTCAATTTGTCTTACCCTATCTGCTAATTGTGCCATATCTCTTAAATATTGAGTGTCTAGTTTCTTTCTTATAGAATAATCTAGACCCCCTGCAGCCATTTCGACTAACTCTTGCTCTGGAACTTGTGTGAAACATCTTGCCTTAAGCAACCTAAACCTATTTAGGTAATCATCTATAGGCTTTGAAAATTTCCTCTTAACACTGGCTAATTCCTTCAAACTTATTTTAGTCTGACCCATATAAAATTGTTCATGGAACAATCTTTCTAGTTGGGTCCAAGTGAATATAGAGTTTGTAGGCAAGGATGTAAACCAGGTAAACGCATTTTTCGTCAAAGAACTTGGGAAGTATTTCATTTTCAAATTTTCAATATGGGCTATTTCTCCTGCTTCGATCAAATAACGCACTATATGTTCTATGGTGGATTCGCTAGTGTCCCCTAAAAATTTGGTAAATTTGGGTACTTTCCACCTTGGGGGTAATTCCTGTCGTAGAACATATTCAGACAATGGGGAAGCATAACTAGGCCTTTGTAATCCTACATTTACCCCATTTTGCGCCATTATCCTTTCGACCATGGCTGCTAAATTATTTTCGGCAGGCAGGTTATTATATCGTATTTACTGTTGCAACACATCATCAGCATCTTGGCCTCTCGGGACTATTATCCTCCTAGGTTCTTGTTGAACGGGGATTTTGACACGCGGTTGTTCGACCACTGCCTCTTGGTTTCTAGGGTTTGCCTGAGGATTCTTTAAAGGCCTTTGATTTATTGTGGGTTCCTCTTCGACAGTCACTACTGGGTTTTGAATTACTTGTTCTCTTTTCGCGTTTGAGGAACACCAAAAAAGTCAGCAATACGTGTCATTTGCGCAGCCAACAATTGGTTGGTTTGGGTAGTGTTTTGTATTAAAGGGTTAAACACTGCTCCCATTTGTTGTGTCAACATTTGGACCATATCATGATTACTTTCGTCCATTTGTTGTCGAATTACTTGCGCATAATTATTTGTAATTGCTGGCATTTGGAAATTTGGTAGGGGTTGGTTCAATCTACTCGTATTTCCACCATATCCCGACCCTTGTAGTGGTGAAGATACATGGACCATGGCATCAGAATACAAGGATGGTGCATTTTGCAAGTTTGCCATCACTGAAGTTGGCATTCCATATGGTTGTTCTCTACCAAACATAGGCATGGAAAAATTTGTCTGAAATGGCCTATAATTATGTCCTCCAGGAGGAGGCGTCCCCATGGGCATTGAATGTCCCATTGTGGAAGAACTAGGCATATTTTGGGAGAGCGAAACCGCTGGTATAGATCCTGTTGATGAAGGCATAGCCTCCTCCAAAACAGGGTTTGAATCCACATTTCCCCCTGTCGAAGGGATAGGGTTGGAAACTGGAATGGTTTCATTTGGATTTGGATTATTTGGCTGATTTGCCATTCTTCTTACTCTTGTTCTTTTAGGTCTTTCTACGTCGGTTACAGCTAATTTACCGCTTCTCAAAAGCATACGACGAAGTAGAAACTATTTGGCTAAGAGTTATTCTGTAAAAATTCTAAAATTTCGCACTAGTCCCACCGGGTGTGCCAATTTGTTCGCTGTAGATTTTGGCGAACAACCTCTGGTTTACCAATCTCTTATAAAATTGGGTTACTTGCAGAACCAACCACACAAATCCTGGGATACATGTGCAAAATTTATCTAACTCTTAGAAAAATGGTGTTTTAATGGGTTGTTTTGTTGTATCTTTTATGTATGAATGGTTTGGTTAAAGAACTAACTAACAACTTCTGGCGAAAGATAAGTCGAATGAAAGTAAAACTTGCATAAAGTAAATGACAAAGAATAAATGACTGGGAAAAGTAAAGGCAATTATAAAAGACTTTGAATTTCTTATAAACTTAAAAGATGGTGTTCACACGTACATTTTCCAGATAACAAACTCTTTTCTCTCACACGGGTACTTTGAGTATTTACAGGAATTTTGTACAAGTTTTCACACACTAAAATTCTACAACAACTATCCTATTTATAGAAAAATGCAATAACTGTTTAGTAACGGAAAAATTCTAAATCTTTGACACTTGGCCTTCTGCATGTCTTCTTTTCTTCTAAAGCTTCCACGCGTCTTCTGCCAAACATCATATCTTTTGAATTTGAATTTTCCCTTTGCGTCGAAGCGTTGCGCCTCTTCACTTTGTCGAATTGTCGAAAAGTAACAAATGTCCCTTAAACCTTGTCTGACGAAACTTCCTTATGTTTCTGTCGAAATGTCGAAATGCTGTTCTTGTCGAAGTGTCGAAAACTCCTTTTGAATACCTTCATTTTCTTTCTTCCTCATCTGTAGCCATTTTCTTTAGTTAAAGAACATCATTTTACCTACCAAGACATGGTGTCGAAAATATATGTCTACACATGTGAAATTATTTTTTTTCTCCTTGATTTCGGATGTGCACATTCGGACACACTAAATTTTTAAAAAACGCTGAAGTGTTCTGGATATGCATATCCGGAAACAATTCTGATGTGTATTTCCGAAAGGATTTCTTATTAACTCTCAAACTCCCTCAAACTCTCTCAAACTCTCAAATTTTCAATCACCTCAAATTTTGATTTTTTCCTCTCGAGTTCGGCACAAAGCAACATCTACAACGATCAAGAGACTCCAAATCCTTCGTATCTCATTTTAATCGGTAAGTTTTCAAATTTTAGAGTTTTGAAGTAATTTTCGAGTAATCGATTTAGAGTAGATATTTAGGTGTAGAAATTGTTAGGTTGTAAGAATAACATAGGTTAGAGACAATGTAGGTCTTTTTTACTGCTTCAAACGGACGATCAGGGCATTAAAATGCCCTTTTGCATGTTACAGTGACCTTGACTGCCATTTTTAAACTTTAAAAAATGTACCGGATGTGCAGATCCGGAAAGATTTTAACGTTTAGTATTCTGAGTGTTTCCGGATGTGCACATCTGGAAATACCCAACGTTAAAAATTCTGTGTCCTTTCTGATGTGCACATCCGGAAGACTATTTTTTATTTTATTTTGTTTGTTTGTTTGTTTTTGTTTAATTATTTTAAAAAAAATCTAATTTATTTATTATGCTTTGCAGATTAGATGGTTGACAAAGACGATCGTATCATACATGGACGGACAGCTCAGCACACATCTGTCCGACGTGAGCGGATGCAGTCTTCAGCTGAGGCTTTCGGCGCAGAGGGAGTTGGGGTAGGCCCTACAGCTGAGGGACATCCTACACCACAACCATCCTCATCACAGGTTCAAGCCACTTCCACATCTCAGGTAGAGGCCACTCCCCCTTCAGCCGCCGATTCTACATCTCATAGGCGTCGCGTTTCTACTGGTAGTTCATTAGGGTCCCAGCCCGCACGCATACGTCGTTGGGAGACTCCAGCTCCATCAGCTGCTCCTCCTCGTTCCCTTGTTCCTGTTCCTGTTCCAGAGGGTGATCACCCAGCACATGATGGTGTTGACACCGATGATGATTTCGATGAGTTGGGTGGTTACCCCGGGGGACCGTCTGATATGTCCCTACTCGTGGGGTACTCTGAGCATACTGCCAGATATGTCTGGCTAGGACAGGTAACCTTTTTCGGTTTATTTATAGAATTGTTTACGTTGAAAATATGTTCATTTGTAACATTGTTTTATTTGGAAATTTTCAGGCGAATGATCCCCAGAAGTTCTATAACCATGGGGGCAAGGTTATAGACATGCTTGAGATGCTGCCAGAGGCTGAGTGGTTCACGTCTGCACTTGCTGCCTCTGGTCTTGGAGGCCTGTCTAGGATTGGGTATTCCCAGATCCAGTACGGTATGCTGATGGCCTTTGTTGAGAGATGACACCCTGAGACATCCTCATTCCATCTACCGTACGGCGAGATCACGATCACACTCGACGACATCTCGTGCCTTTTACATCTACCGATCACGGGTACCCTTCTCCATCACGGTAGGATGTCGAAGGTGGACGACATGGAGTTGCTGATTACAGAGCTTGGGGCTAGCGCAGAGGAGGCAATTGCGGAGGTGACCCAGTTGAGAGGCGCACACATTCGGTTCTCCTTTTTGATACACAGATTTGGTGAGGAGTTTGACGAGGCACGACGGGTAGAAGGGGATGCAACTGAGGTGGAGCTCCACAGGCAGCGTGCCCTGAGATGCTACTACTTGTTTTTTCTCGGCATGTAGGTGTTTATGGACACCAGCGACTATTATGTTGATATCGTCTACCTCAGGTACCTTTCGGATCAGACAGAGATCCACAAGTACAACTGGGGGCGGCTGGCGCTGGCATACACCTATTCCAGGCTCTCTGATGGTTGCCGCTGGGCAGCCAAGACTGTGGCAGGCAGCTGTACGCTATACGTGGTAATAATCTAATATTCTAAGTGATTTGTTCATTTCTTTTCTTTCTATATTCATTATAATGTTTGACACCCATGTTATATTTTCCATTTCAGGCGTGAATTTTACAGCACTTTCTCAACATTACTGGTTGGGGGAGTGTCGCCGAGTACACTGAGGATATGCCACGTGCTGCTGCATTTGTCCTACTCAGAGGGAACCAGGTGTCAGACCCCTTCAGAGTGTATCTTTATCGGATGGCTACTGAGGACGTTTTGTATAGCCCCTATGCCGATCACCGTGTGACGCGCCCGTTCGATGAGGTTTGTTTGTTGTCAGGATGGGTGGCATGCAATTCGACCGTTACTGCCCGATACCTGCCGGAACGCGTCTTACGTCAGTTCGGTTACACGCAGATGATCCCCAGGATGCCTCATGAGGCTGCTGCTCTAGGCTTGACCCGCAGGCAGATAGATGAGCTATATGCTGACTACCCAGTCCTACTTGATACCAGAAGAGGCTCGGGCGACCAGAGCAGAGAGAGACTGAAGCGTTGCTGTCGGGTACATCGTGTGGTTCTACACCATCTCACACCCATGCATGGTGCCCACTGCTGAGGGATCGCCACCCAGACCTTCTCATCATGAGATATTAGAGGAGCGGTAGTCTCAGCTGGATCATACTCAGGATGTCCTACCACGCTTCGTCAGATAGAGCAGATAGCGCAGCAGGCCATTGAGGCCGGTCACCTCCCTGAGGGCTCTGGTTCCAGACTTACCGTGGACAGGATTATTGCGATTGCTCGGGGGGCACTTCAGTACCGCAGACATCGATCCAGGATGGCGGGTAGGGGCAGAGAAGTAGGGGAGCCAGGAGAGATCTTTCGCCATACGCAGTAGTTTTTTGTTTGATGTATTCTATTTATATTAGATGTATGTACTGTATTTTGACAGAGGTTTATTTTATATATTGATGTTGTCAAATGTATATTAAGTTGCGCCGATATATTAACATATGCGACCAAGCAACAAAACCGATTTTTAAAAAAAAAATTAAGTTCTGCTGTTTTCCGGATATGCAGATCAGAAAAGTTTCCGGATGTGCACTTCCGGAACGCATCAGCGTTTTTTAAAAAATTGGTACGTCCGGATGTGCACATCCAGAATCAGGGGGCAAAACCGGAAATTTAGGTGGTACCTAAGAAACCTGGATGGTGTGATAAGAAATTCTCTTAAATATTCACAAAATACGTCTGCTAGGGATGAAAAGCATTTTATAAAAATGATTTTTAAGATAGAGGAAAAAATTGTTAAAGAAATTTCGATTACATAATATTGCTTAAATGGTAAATTATTTATTTAATTTATTAACTTTTAATATTTTTTCTTTTTCCTTAATATAATCCTACCTAATCATTACTTATTTTGATTTTTAAAAAGCTAATAGACAGGTTAACGTAATAATGAGTTGAAGTTTCATAGATCAAAATTTCATGCAGCAATGTTAAATCTTATGTTAATTTTTTTTATAGAAGAGCTTTATTGTTTATTATGATCTTTTCTAAACCGGAGTTTAGTTTTGTAACTGCGAGAAGAAGATACTCAATTTATAACCAAAAATATAAGTGTAATGTTAATTTGTGTTATAAAGATATAAGTTTAGAACTAAATAAAAAAAATATTATTTTAAAAAGACAAAAATATACCTAGGGTCCTTTATGTTAACTAATGTGTTTACCGTTGATCTTTGTCACAAACTTCGTTTCAAAAAAGTTTATGTGGCATTAACGACGCTGATGTGTTATTTAACTGTGTTGAATAGACATTTGTCTTATTCTAGAATAGTTAAGACGATATAATCCCAAAATTAGACTACACAAACCCTAATTTATGTGACTGAGGTATGCAGTTAAGGTACGTTTCGTGAAGCTAATTCTCCCCCTTCGTGAAGCTACGTTTCGTGAAGGTACATTGATGTAATTGTGGGTCTGTTGTTGATAATAGTAATGGTAGTCTTCATTTTAGGATATGTTGCTTATTTGCTTGTTGGAACTGTATGTTGTTGATGTAAACAGGTCAAAATGATTATGGATGAATTTTATGTTGACTTTCATCACGGGGGATATTTCGTTGATGACAAATATGTAGGAGGTGAAATGTCAAACTGGAAGTGTGATGCTGATAGATGGAGTTACTTTGAAATTTTGGGGGTTGTTAAAGAAATGAAGTATCCAGGAGCTCTTGAAATTTTGTATTACTTTGCTGGAATACTAAAGGCGCTAGAAGATGACTTTGGTGCAATAGAAGCACTGAACTGGTCCAAGACTAATGGAAAGGTGAACATATACATAGTCCACCCTATTGAACAACCTAATTTAGTTGTTGCCCTACCTGATAACTCCAATCTCTAACCTGAGGATGATTGTAATGCACAACCTGGGGATGTTTCTAATGCCCAACCTGATTTAGTTTTCAATGACCAACACGAGGATGCTTATAATGAACAACCTGATGACCAACCCGAGGATGCTTGTAATGCCTAACCTAATATCCAACCTGAGGCCCAACCTTATGTTGTTTCTAATGACCAACCTGAGGATGCTTATAATGCCCAACCTAAGGCCCAACATGACAGTGATGACAATTCATTAGGGCACAAGTTTGATGACTCAGATGATGAGGTTTTAAATGATGGATTTGATGAAGTCTTGGTAGGAGAAGGATGTTTTATTGCTGGTCAAGTGATCAACATAATGATGAAATACTAGCAGATAAAACACCTCAAAATAGAAAAAGGAGGAGTGGGAGACCATCAAAAAATAAGGCAGCAGACAATTCCAAAAAGCATAAGGGAAAGCCTAAGAAAAAGGGGTGGATGAAGGATGTTCAGTTCCCCTTAGAAGTGATGTAGTATCAAGTTACGAAGATGTCCTTAATTTTGGAATTAGGGAAAGAAGGGCAAGTAAAAATGTATGTCGGGGTTTGTCAGATTCTGACTATGTAACTAAAGAGGTAGAAAATGAGGATGACATGAGTAGTGAATATTCAGATGAGGATGGGAATATTAAATACTCAACATTTGTCAAGCCTAAGAAGTTTAATGACTATAAGTGAGTATTGGGAAGCTTATTCTTAACAAAGGAGGAGTTTAAGGAAGCTATTGCAAGTTATGATGTTCATAATGGTAGGGATTTAAGGTATCTAAAGAATGACAAGACTAGGGTTAGAATGGGTTGCAACGAAGGATGTGGATGGGTTGCCTTATGTTCCAAATTGCCTAATAAGGATACATAGCAATTGAGAACACTGAATGACAATCACACTTGTAATAGAGAGTTCAATGTTAGGATGTTTAATTCTAATTGGCTTGGGAAGAATTTATACAAAATAGTTAGAATCAATCCTAATGTGAAACTCACTGCTATATGTGAAAAAATGCATGTGAAATGGAATGCTGGTATGAATATGATGAAAGCTTACAGGGCACGAAAGACAACACTAAATATTGTTGAAGGGTCATTCAAGGAGCAATATCGTAGATTGTATGACTACGCACATGAGCTATTGAGGTCAGATTCTTGTAGCAGTAAGTAGAGACCCTAATGATCAAATATTTCCCATTGCATTGGCTGTAGTTGAAGCAGAGACCAAAGACTCTTAGGCATGGTTCTTTGATATTCTAGTTCATGACTTGGGACGAGCCAGAAGTTTGCAAACATATTACTTTCATTTCAAATTAATAGGAGGTAACAATCAGGTCCTTCATGATTTTAATTTGCAACATATATGTCATTCATGATTTTAAATTACTACATATATTTCCTTCATGAATTGCTACATAGTGTGATAAATCTATAACATACAAGTCCTTCATGATTTAAAATTACAACATATACGTCCTTCATGAGTTTAAATTGCAACATATATGTCCTTCATGAGTTGTTACACAGTGTGATAAATTGCAACATATATGCTAAGGGGTTGTTACCTTCAATAGTGTGTTTATTATATTGCAACATATATTGTAGTAAATCTGTAACATAATGTGTTTATTATATGATTAGGGGCCGTTACCTACAATAGATGAGTTTTTACCTGGAGTTGACCAGAGATTTTATGTTAGACACCTGTATAGCAACTTTAGAAAAACGTTTCCAGGAAAATAATTGATGGAATTAATGTGGAGGGTAGCCAAGGCAACATATCCTCAAGCATGGGAAAGAGAAATGAAGGAAATGAGGAAGGTTAACGAGGAGGCCTACAAACACTTGTTAAAGATTCCCCCTAGATATTGGAGTAAGTATATGTTCAACTATACTACAAAAAGTGATGTGTTGGTGAACAATATGTCTGAAACTTTTAATAGTGTTATAATTGGACCAAGACAAAATCCGATTGTAATAATGTTAGAGGAGATCATAGGGTAGCTCATGAATATATAGGAAACTAATAGAGCCAAGATTGAAGATTATAGTGACTATGTTCTTCCAAGAATTAAAAAAGTGCTTGAAAGAAGGCAAGATATCTCAAGGTTTTTTTATAGCAAGGTAATTCAATAATTAATTTACAATATACAAATCTGTTATGATTATATACACTAACTCAATGGATTTCATTTGTTTCAAAGGCTATCAGGTGACATTATTTATGAAGTAAGGCATACAAGTTTGACTGGACAAAAACTTCTCATTTGATCTCAAGAGATTGGAGTGCTCTTGCAGGAGTTGGATGCTGAGTGACATTCCATGATACCATGCAATTACTTGCACCCAAAGTAGATCTCAAGACCCAACTGAGTACATTCCTCCATGTTATAGGAAGGAGACTTACCAGGCTTGCTACAAACCATTCATATATATAACAGATAGGGAAAACTTATGGGAATTGACACCATAGCCTAACATACTCCCACCACCTTCCAGAAGAGCACCAGGGAGGGCAAAAAGAAGAAGAAACAAAGGTGCTGATGAAAAGAGAAAGGATTCAACAAATGTTTCAAGAAAAGGGATGCCAAATAAATGTTCACTATATGGTATTTCTGGCCACGTACCAAGACAAGCCCAAAATGCCACCACTGTCCAATCTCAAACTACACCCAATGTCCAATCCCAAACTGCAACCACTTTCCAATCATAAACTGCCACCACTGTCCAATCCCAACCAACCAAAAGAGTTCAAACAAGACAATCCCAATCAACCCCTCCAGTTCCAGCTGTCCAATCCCAACCTACCCAAAGAGTTTAAACTAGACACTCAGCATCAACCTAAAGAATTCAGAGATGACACTCCATCACAATTTCCCAGTTACTTGCCATGAGAAGGGGAAGACAGGGACCTACAAAAACATTTCAACCACCAACAAGCCAGAGACCAAAGTCAGCCATAAATTGAAAAAGCAAATAGATTGTTATCAACGTGCTTTAGGAATTCTATTTTGAGAAATCTATTTTGAATTATATAACAATGTTTTGGTTTATGATTATGTATGTTTTGGTCTATAACAATGTTTTGAGAATTCTATTTTGGAAATTTATGATTATGTTTTGAATTCTATAACAATTCAATGGTTTATGTTATGATTATGTAATGTTTTGGTTTATGTTATGATATCAGTCAGATTATGGATATAAATTGTAACAAACAGGTCAATTTAAGGTCCAAAATAGTGTAACAAAACATACCAGTTATGTTTTAAATTGTAACAAACAGGTCCCATTTGTTTTTGAATTGCAACAACCAGGTCCTTCAAGTTTTGTTTATTGTACAAATTACTACCTTATTGTAACAAAAATGGTATAAAATTTATGAACACAAAACAGGCAGAATTGAAGAAATTAACCATTGTCAACAAGTGTTACATCAAAGTACCAAAATTCATGTCTGTTGTACATATCAATTGTGTTTTAATTGTATCAAACAGGTCCCATTTTTTTTTAAATTGTAACAACCATGTCCTTCAAATTTTGTGTGTTGAATAGATTACAATCTTACTGTAACAAAACTGGTATAAAATTGCAACACAAAATAGGCAGAATTGAAGAATTAACCATTGTCAACAAGTGTTACATGAAAGTACCAAAAGTCATGTCTTAAAACACTAGCATCAAAATTAACAATGATTACTACTTCTGAACTAAAATACACATCAATACTACAAAAATCAAAACTAACAACATTATGACATAGAATAGCATCTTCAACAACTTCAACATGTTCTTCATCATCTCCTTAATGTATTTCTCATCCTTTTCAATGCCCCTTCTAAGCATGCTTATTTCTACATCCTTTTCATCACATTTGGAAAATTTTGAAATGACTGAGGGTTGTATCTATGGTTTGAATTCATCACTATAATGGTTTTGTACCACTAAAAAAAATTGCAAACCACATTACCAGTTTCACTCTGTTAACAATAACATAAACCAAAACATCAGCCAAGCTCTGCAAAACTTTCTCAGACACATAATAATAAATCAAATGTGCCTAACTATGCATAACACATGTACCATAAAGTATATGCATCCCCAAAATAGCTTCCCCAAATTTCTTCCTTTCTTCTTAACTGTTCTTAACACTGCTTTGGCTCCACACGGACATGTCGGTTCGATTCTAGGTTGGGATGCACTCGAAATGAAGGTATTAGAGTTCCGACTTCTTCGATTTGGTCCACTGCTACCGTATGAAGCCATTGATGGAGTGATGCGATTTAGGGTTCATATGTTTGTGAATTGGGGATTTAGGTTTCTCCTCTTACTTTTCTTCAGAAATATAAGAAATAATAAAACAAATGCCTATTCAGCACTATTAAATGACATATCAGCTCCGTTAGTGCCACGTAAGCTTTTTTTTAACGGAGTTAGTTAACATAAAAGACCAACTTGTAGAGAAAAAAAACATAAAGGTTTGCCTTGTTACAATAAAATAATTTATAGAATTTCTTTTTCCAACCTATATGCTTCTAGCACACCGTGTGGATTTCCACTTATGCCCCCAGGTTCCAGAGATATATCTTCAGACGCACCTCAGTTCTGAGTAAACGTTAACATATTCCAGAGACATTTCTCCGAAACTGTTTTAAACTTTAAAAACTCAAAGCATGTCTCCCATAATCCATTCGCATTTGAATATTTCTAGAGATGCATCTACAGAAATTTTCTGGAGATACATCTCCGAAGTGTATAAGTAAAGGTTTTTTTTATAACACACAATGTATTTCTTTTCAGATGAACTATGAAGCACAATCTCAAATAAAATAAGAAACATACAAAATTATATAGCAATATAATAGTAAAATATCGTACAACACGAAAGCCAAAATGTAGTAACAATGTCAGAAAAAAAGTACAAACTATAGTACTACATCAAACTAATAAGAGACTCCTACTGGGTGTGCTTGACAACCTCTCATCTACCTCCTCTGCCTGGTCTGCCTCCTCACCCATTAATTCCCCCCGTCCTCGCGAATTTCTGTGATACAAAAGTGCTCCATGTGCCTCCACAACAATGGCATCCAGTACTAGCCTGATAGCAGACCCCTCAGGGAAGATACCCTTGTCAATGTCTGCCTACGTCATCTCCACTATGAGACGACACCGAGGCAAGACATCCTCAGTATGATCTAGCCAAGCATACTACTCCTTTAGAATCTCTTGATGAGTTGGTCTTGACAGATCTCTTGGAGCAGTCGGCACCATGTACGGATGTGAGACCCTGAAGAACCACCTGATGTATTCGTCGATGTAGCTCCATTCATTCAGTGTTATGGTAGCCCGAGCCTTCTTCGGCACTAGGTGACTCAGATAATCAGCAAACATCTCCTCTATTTGTAAACGAGTCAAGGCAGGAGGAGCAGGGACAATAAGGTGTCTGGGGATGGTCTGGGTGTACCCAAACTCCCACACGACGCGCTCGGGCAGATGAGGAGCAGTGATATGCGATCCGCAAGCCAACCATCTGGAGTATAGAGATATGTCGTCAAATAGCTGCGTCTGACGGTGATCCACGTAGCAGTTGGAGTGTATGTCCTTAGCAACCAAGCGGTCAAGGTAGACTCTAAAAGGTTCGACCGTCTGGTTCCCTCTTAGCGGGATAAAAGCACAGGCACAGAGCATCTCCTCAATGTACATATCCCAACTCGCCCAGCCAGCGATGCGTGGGAAGTGCTGGAAGATCAAAGCCTGAAATGAAAATAAAAATAAAAAGCATTCAGAGATCAATGGTTTCGCAAATATGAAATGAAAAAGATAATATAAAAAACATTTAAGGATTAAGATTAAAAATTATTACCACCAATAGTGTCGTGCTGCCTATGACCTGCTTCGTCCTCCAGCGACATTCATCTCTCAACTTCGAATACAGATAGGCCAAGCAAGCTGCCCCCAGCTGTACTCATGGATCCTAGTGAGATCCAAGAAGTACCAGAGGTATGCAACGTCAATATAAGTGGCACTCGTGTCCACAAAAATGAAGGGGACAACCAAAAAAAGAAAATATGCCCTCAAACCACGAGTCCTGTGTACCGCCACCTGCTCAGGATTACCCTCATCCACCTTTGCATCAACGATCTCTTCATCATATCTCTTCTTCAGGAACTCAAACCTAGCATGAGCACCCCTAGTTTTGTCCACCTCCTCCATCGCCTTCTCAGGATCATCCCCCAGATGCTTTACCATCATCTCGATTGCCTCTTCTTTGGTAATCCTACCATGATCGAAGAATCTCCCACTGCTCGAAAGATTCAACAAACACGAGACATCGTCCAGTGTGATAGACATCTCACCATGCAGGGGATGAAAAGAAGACATCTCAGTATGTTATCTCTCCACGAAAGCATTAAGCATCACGTGGTTGACCATAGTGTAACCGATAATGCATAGGTCACTCAACCCATATAAGGTCAGAACCGTCTGAAACCAATCCTCATCCGGCTGAGCGAAGCCAGCAATCTTCCTTCCATGGTTCAGAAACTTCTGGGGATCACGGACATGCGATTTTCCAGAAATAATCAATGTCAACAATTTAAATTAACATAAAAAATAAATAAAAAATTAGACTAATGCTACCTCTCCATCCCAGATATGCCTGGCAGTGTGGTCTGGATAAAGAGGAAGTAGGGACATATCATATGGACCTCCTCCGAATCCCCATGGCTCGATATCCTCAGCAACCTCACCCTCTGGAGGTGGCACTGGATCACCAGAATCATCAGCGGGAGGTGGCACCTGATCAGCAGGAGGTGGCACAGGTGTATCCTGACGCCCGCGGAAGAATGGTGGAAGTGACGCGTCAACTGGTGCATCCTGTCTCTTACGGGAAGAAGAATAAAGTGGAGTGGCCTGAGATGAAGTGGCCTAAGGTGAAGGCTGATCCCCAAGAGCAGACAGTACCCCAGAAGTCGACGCCTCTACCCGACCAGATGTACCTGCTGCCTTTGTTCCCGTCGAATGGATGCGTGCTGGGAAACCCGACCATATCTTAGTCTGTCGATCCTGTCAGCCATTATACCTGCAAGGTAAAATTAAGCATATAATTAGTTTACACAAAAGAACAACACAAATAAGAAAATTATAAACAAAAAAATAGGTTGTAGGAAATTCCGGAGATATAACTACGTAAACACCCTCTACACCATTCCGGAGATATAACTCTGGAATTTCCCAAAGCATATGAAACATTGAACATTTTCGGAGATGTATCTCCAGAATGTTCTGAGTTTTAAAGGTCGCGACAATGATGCCCTCTCCTACAAGGATTGTGAAAAAAAAGCATCCAATCGTACATTTGAGACAACAAACAATCATACACTTACTCTAAACTATATTTCATGTGATTTCTAAACATTTCTACACGTAATAATTGATTCTAACTCGTTTACAACAAAACTCCAATATTTACCGAAAACTCAAAAAACTTACCCGAAATTTATGATTTGGATGATGTTGATGATTAGATGGATGATGCTTGATGTTTCCTTGAGCCTCCTATTGTTAAAATTTGATTTGGTGGAGTTGGATAATATTGAGAATGAAAGAGTTGGAGAGTCGTGTTTGAATGTAAACGAAAAGTGTGGGAGGAAAAGAGTCGGGTGTGTTATTAGCCTCCAAAATGTTTTGGAGATATATCTCCAGAATATTTCGACGTTCACTTAAGTTTTGGTGCTTTCGGAGATATATCTCCGGAATATTTCAACATTCACTTAAGTTTTGGTGCGTCTGGAGATATATCTTCAAAATCAATGTGAATATGTGGACATTCACATAGTGTGGAAAAAATCTATAGGATGCAATAAAAAATGGTCATAATTTAAAGGATCCTGATTATATTTTTGTCTTTTAGAAATTATGCATTAATTATAATAAAAGTATACAATTAAGTTTTTAAGAATTTAATTGAAATACACTAACAGTATAAAAGGATTTTACACTGTCAGTGAATCATAGACATTGGTTGTTGAAAGATGTTTGACTTTTATTTTAACCACCACAAAAGTAATGCAAACGGATGATGGTGATGTATTGATAGTGTAAATTTTTTTACACTGACACTACATAGTAATTAATCTCATTTTTTAATTATTTTTTTAATATAAATTTTCTATAAATAATTTTGTTAATTTATGTCCAAATTAATATTACCTAAAAATGATTCCGTATTGGGGGTATTAGTTCCTCTGCAATTAAATTTTATCTGGATTTTCTCTCTCTAAATCAACCCATGGAAACAGAACCTGCTAACAATACTTTCCACAGAGAGGCAGACAGAGAGACAGTCAACTGGACTGTAGTGAGTCCAAGACGGAAAATATTTAGTGCTAATCGAAACAAGATAGGGAATGACAAAATAACCACATGCTACGTCAACAATCTCCCAGACGACATAAACGACAAAGAAGTTGGTAGAGTATTTGAAAAATGGGGAATAGTTTTGGATGTTTACATCGCAAAAAAGCGAAACAAACGGGGCCGAATATTTGGATTTGTTAGATATATTGGGATGAAAGACGAGAGATGGTTGGAGGAGAAACTTAGCAACGTTTGGTTTGGATCTTACAAGACTTGGGTTAATATATCTAAGTACAGAAAACCTATCAGAAAAGCAGAGCAAAGGACAATCAAGAAAGGGAGATTAATCACAGAAGGAGGCAGGGTGAAACATGAAGAAGATAGAGGTAAAATATCATTACATCAAAGGAAACATCAAAAACCCAATAGTCAGGGAAGGAAAAAGAATAGAAGGAAAAAGTTATGCAGAGGCGACAAAACAATCAATACAAAATCTTCAGCAGAAATTTATACAAAAAGAGGAGAGTATGAGCACGAACCATAAACAAAACAGAGGGAGAATGAAAGATAAGGAAAACTTCGGAATTTCAATAACAGTCGATGACAAGGAGATGGAATGGGTAAAATCGGGTTACACGGCTTATGTCAAAAAAGCTGAGGAGATTTCATCACTGCAGAGAAGGATGAGTGAAGAGGGTATAAGTTCTTTGAAGGTTATTCCATTAGGGGGTGAAAAGGTGTTTTTAAAGGTAGACAATAACGAGGACATGAAGAGCCTCATGAAGGATTCAAAATGTTTTTTTTCAGAGAGAGTTTAGCACAGTCAGAGAATGGGAGCCAAGAGATGTAGGAGGTGCTAGATATACTTGAATCAAGGTGTTTGGTATTCCAGTCCATGTTTTGAGGAGAAAGATGTTCGTGCTTATATCCTTCTCTTTTGGCAGACTAATTAAACTGGATCGAGCAACAGAAGAAATGGAAAGATTAGATGTTGCCAGGCTATATATCAGAACACCATTAATGGAGGTGATTAACAAAATGATGAGAGAGAATAATCAACTATAAGCAACGGACAATCAAGAGGTGCATGTCAGAGAAGAAAGCGGTGTAAGTTTAAAAAATAGAAAGACTAACACAGGTGGATTTAATGAGGAGGCAGGGGAAGTTAATGTAGCAGGTATTTAAATAGAGAGTAGGAATAAAACAACAAGGTGTGACGGCGAAATAAATCCAAGTGGGGTGAATTACAAAAAACTTATTGAGGAACAAGTTATGGTAGATTGTGGGCCAGTCAAAACAACGGTAAAAGATAGGGTTGGAAAGCTAGGTCTGGATGGGGATATGGTCCCAGACCAACGCCAAATAAATTGGCCTATTCCTGTTTCAATTATAGGGGAAAATGACCCAGTGAATATACACAATGCAGCGGAGAATAAAGAAAAAGGTGTGGAGTTGGATCACAATCAAAGTCCGAGACATACAGACATCATCGCGTTACCATCGGCGGAAGTGAAGAGTTTTCCAGATAAAGCGACATCGTGCAAGGAAAGAAGAAGGAGAAGAACCTCGATTCAGAAAGAGAAAAGGAAGGCCTGGAGAAGAGGGAAAAAAGTAAATTCAAACTGCAAGTGTAATCAAATACATCAACATAATAAAAAGGTGAGTTTCAAACCTGCAATCATAATGCCTGATAACGAGAGCGAGAGGAGGAGTTGGATAATACTTCATGGGGAGGCTAAAGAAATAGCAAAGGATATTTGGGATCTAGGGAAAGAGTACGAAATTGTTCATAAAGGCAAAGAAGGAGAAATCCTTCAGGAGCTAGAGGTTAGAGCGAAGCTATCGTAACCGCAAAAATCAACCGACGGAAAAGAACAGAAGAGTCACCACCGAACGTTATTTATCCCGACGCAGGGAAAGGAAACGATCGAAGAAAACCTCAACAAAGGGAAAGGAATGGTCATCGCAACCATAGCCTGGGTTTGGGAGTTGGTTACGCGAGAGAAAGGTATTAGCACCCCCTCGCGTCCATCGTACTCGATGGGATCCACGCTTGTTGTTATCGATCAAAGGGTGTAGGGTATCTGAAGCTCAACTGCTAACTGGAAACTGGAAACAAAAGGTGAAATGGAGAAACGAGGGAAAAAAAAAGAAAAAGGTGACTCGATAGGACATCGCCGTCCTAGGCCTACGTATTCCCTCAGGAGCGGGAAAGTCAGAGTCAACGTAGTTTGGACTACGGTTTTGTGGGGGGGAAGGTTGCTCGCCAGGCGTCGCGCCTGTACCTACGTATCCTCAATCTAACCGAGAGAGGAAGTCAGAGCTGTCGTAGTTTGACCCAACAAGGTCTGTTTTGTTTTGTGTTTTTTGGCGGAATATGCCAACATTTATGTTCTAGCAGTTTAGGTGTTGCCGCTCGTTGTGGAGTCTTACGCGCTTACCTGTTTGCGGTAGAACAGAAATGACGCATCCTTTACAATGAGAATGAGTGAGATGAGCAGAGAATCCCAAAGGAAGATGAGTGTTTGTTTTTGTCTTTTAGAAGAAAGTATTTTGGAGTTAGTTTGTAACTCGTATTGCACTAAATTCTATGACATAGGAGCGAATGCGTCGCATGGTCGCCCCCAATGGAACGTATGCTAAACACTCTAGAAAGGTGAAGGGAGACCCTCCCCCTTTCATTTCCCATGAACTTAAGGTTCATGGCGTACAATACTTGTTGCCTTTATTACATGTTTTTGATTTGTTTTTTGAGATGAGAAAAAGAGAGACTCAAAGTTGAAAGACAAAACAACTAAGGGGAGACTAATTATAATCTTAATGTTATCATGCATTTGATGGCCTTATTGTTGAGTTAAAAGAAGAACTTTACCTAATGGATAAGGAGGGATTACACTACCTAATGCTTATCTTACCTTACCTTAATCAAAGATTAAGATTAAGCCAAGATCCCAAAGGGGTGTGAGAGAGTTATTCAAACAAGCTTTATACCACTCAATCCACAAGTAAAAGAATAAGAGTAAGCAAAAGGAATAAGAGATGAAAGAAGAATGAGCACTCATGTACTCAATTACCTTACCTTACAAGCAACCTAAGCAACATTGATTAAAGAATTCAAAGCATAAGCATTAGTTACTAATCGATTAGAAAAGTTAAGCATACAACTCCTAAACTCAGATTAGTTAGTTTTCATTGATGTTTAAAGCAACATACATAAGCAAACAAAGTAAAATGAGTCCTAAAGGTTAAGGATCTCATACAAGTTAGTAGCTATGTCTAAGTAACCTTTATTTATGTTAACATGTTAAAAAAAAGTCAAACTATGTCAAACTATGTGCTAAAACATCATACAAATGCAAGTTGTGCACAAACTAGAAGACATGAGTACTTAAGAGTTATGCAAGTGAATTATAACATGAATTTACATCTAGGTCAGAAGTATGTAACATGAAAGAATGGATGCAAATTTTCATTTGATTAGTATAGGAACCATGTAGTAAAGTATTCTCAATGATTAAGCAAGTTAAGTGCAAAAGTAATCAACTAGTATGCAACATATGATTCAAGTTTGAGTAAAAAGAAATGCAAGGGTGGATGGATGCTATGACAAAGTTCAAAATCAGAAATGATGTCATATTAAAGATACCTTAAACAACATTCAATTAGCATTGGGAATTCATAACAATTCAAGTTTAAAAGCGATGGTGAAACAAACACCAAACAATGTCATTTAAGCTCTTAGAAATTAGCATACTTGTAACACAAGCAAAAGAGAAACATGATCCATGGTGTTCAAGGTCAGCAAGCATGTCATAATTCATTTAGTTTTCATGTCTCAAAAGAATTGGTGAAGAGATGTCATTATGAGAATCACAAAGAGAATGCAAACCAAGAGGGCAAGTTCAAGTTCAAATCAACAATGCACAAGTCAACCAAACCTGCATCAATTGATGACCTATAATTGAGTTCTAAGGACCTATAATCTCCATCATACATGTCCATAAGTATCTCAATCAATTTAGCAATGAATGGCATGGAGATAATCACAAAACCCTAAGGTATAGTCTTGAACCACATCCATGAACAAAAGTGCATTTAAACAATCCAAAAGAGCATGATCAAGTGCTTTAAAAATTAAATGAAGACAAGAAAATTGATTTGAGGTCAGTAACTAAACATCACTTAAAATATAGGTCAAAAACTCCTCTTTATTAAGCTCAAACAATGCTCAAACAATCGACTATAGTCAATTAACAAACAAACATGAAAAATGACCTTAAAACTCATTAAAACATGACCTAAAAAATCCCAAAAAAATATCAAGACCTTTTGATATGTGTCAAACTCAATTTCCAATTGGTGTGCAAAAATTCACTTTGAAATCATTTAAGAAAAAACTTTTATTAAGCATGTATCAAGAGGTATGAACAAGTGAACAAGTTTAAAAGAAAATTATGGAAAAAATGTCTAAATGTGTTACAATTGAAAATAAAAAATGTAGAAAATTAATTGACACATCCAAGTGGTTTCATGAATTAATTGGGAATTTCTAAGTGTATTTTACTATTTTTAATAAAAGAAAATGAAACAATAAAAAAAACGAAATAAAAAAAGAAGAAAAAGCCCCAGGGGGTGCAACCATAGCAAAAAGCGCGTTACAAATGGCAATGGGCTCAGAAACCAGGGGTGTGAAAAGAAATTACATTAGGCCCAACACACTATCAGCCTGTAGTTCCATACCATGGTCTTAGTCAAGATTATTGACTCGACGTGGACCTCATGATCATGTCAAGGCACAAAGTATTTCAATCTAAAGACTGTGAACAACTGATCATGATAACACGCATACGCCTCACACACACCACCATCAACATCATTCAGCAAATAATAAAAATAAAATAAAAATAAAAATGAAGGAAAAAGAAGTGGAACGTGATGATCAGGTGGATTTTTAATTTGGTGGCACGCTCTCATTGGCTGGCTTATGAACGCATGAACGAATTAGAATAAGCCACACATGCTTTGACTATTATTGACTCAGACGCCGGAGCCCTAGCTCCGGTCATCTTCTCTGGCCAACCTCGTCGGAGCCAAATGAAAACTCAACCAAAAATGACAAATGAATACATTATCTTGCACGGATTTTCACGTAGATTCCAATTATGCCATTATTTTTCACATAACATGCATGTATAAGCCAAATCGAATCAAACAAGTCCAAGATCTAAAACTGAAACTCATGCTATATCTATACTTTCTACCAGATACCAGTGCCTACACTCCATAGGACTTCAAATAACCACTCCTCCATCATCCTAACCACTTGCTACTACATAAATAAGAGCTTAACAGAAACTCACTAACCTTCAATGGAGAACATTACAGATCCTTCAAGAAACCCTAAGCAAGCTCTTAATGATCTCCAAATCCCCTTTGAATGCGAAATAAACACGTAGAATCAGCTAAATCTTGCTTGAAATTGGGATTGATGAAGATGATGTTGAAACTCAAGTTTAATGATAGAGCCACTACATATCTATTCTCTTGCATACAGAAGCTTAAATCAAGTGTGGAGATGAAGAATCTTATGAGAAATTGCAGAGAGAGAGCTTGTAGAGAGAGACTCAATTGAGAATGCAAAATGAAGTGAAATTTTGAGAGTGAGCAAAAAATGGTTGTAACCGAATTGGTTAGGAGGTTAGGATGCTTATGTAGGGTGAGTTAGAGTGTGGTTACTTTCTAATCAGGGCTAGAAATTCAGTTAATACTTGGTTAGTGAAAATTGGAGAGTGAAGGTGGCTATGTGAGCACACAGGTTTTTTGGAGTTTATGGAGTGTACTACATGGTTTATGATGAGGATGATGATGATATTAGAAGGTCATGATGATATGTGGTCTAAGCATGAGTTTGCACCAATCAGAACTTAAGCTTGCTCACTAAGTTGCTATTTTTCTCTCATGGCCATATGGAGTAAATGTGGTGTATGCATATGGTTTGTAAGGACTATGCATGTTTAATTATGGTAAATATGGTGACAAGATGATGTTATGTGCATGACAATGTACTGAAAATACAAGGATAGGCTTGATTCTTGCGAGTGGAGTGGAGTCTTGGAAACTTTAGGAATGCATGGGCCTACATGAAACATTTTCAATATGCCAATTTTGAACCATCATAGCTCATGAGTCACTCATCTAATTCTTTCACTCTTGGATGATTTTAGGAGAAGGAACTTTGTAGATCATTTTCTATGTTTGCATCAAGGTGAGATAAGGTGATTAGCATGGTGAAAAGTGAGGTGTGACATAGAGATTCAAGGGCTGCCATAAGCATTTGTTCTTGCATGAAATTTCACAACTTACCAAGGGTGATATTTCTTGATTTTGGGAAGATAGATCTTCATGAATAATTGTCCAAATGCCATAGTTCTTGTGCTTATTTTGAAGGGCATGTTTCATACCACACTTTTCCTGTTGAAAGTAAGTGGAAAAGATATCTCAAACATGGTGAAAAGTTGACCTGAACCTTGCTATCCCCGAGCTGCCACATGACATGAATTTTTTCTAAGTTATTTTCATGCTTCACAACTTGATGATCCCATCTTCCATTGATCATAACTTTTGATTCACAAAGCCAAATGGGGAGTTCTTGATATGGTTGGAAAGGTGAGAGATCATACTACAACTCTCATTTGAAACAAAATTCCAAATGAAGCTTGTAGCATGGAGAAAACTGGCCTTGAAGTTGGATGCAACAAGTGAAAACTTTCCCAAAATGGAAAGTTCCTTTAAAACCCTAATTTTCCCAAAATAGTAACTTTCACAATTCTTGATTTTCCCTGATTCCTTTGACCTTTCTTGATTAAATTTCATCCATTGGACATGTTCAACATGAAGATCATGATGTTGACTTCAAAAAGTCAGGGGTTGACTTTTTCCCTGATTAATTGACTTTTTCCCCATTTCCTTGATTTTCAGTCAATCCTCCAATTGAAACCCTTATGAATGCAACTGATGGTTCAAATTACATCCATATACACCTAGAGACATGTGGAGTATCATGGAAACAAGTTTTGTCCAAAAATCAGAAATAAACTGACTTTTATACAAAATCCTAATTTGGCCTTCAAAAGTCAGGAGAAAATAATTGATCTTCAAAACCCAAATTCCTTTGACTATGATGTGGATTGCCTCAAACCAAGATGACTCATGTGATGAGATGATGTCAAAGATCCAAGGATTTCACTCATGGAGGTGTCTCAAGCTCAGATGGACCAAAACCCTAATTGATGATCAACCAGTATGACAGTGCACTCTCCATTACTTTTCTTGCCAAATTGACTTTCTTGATGACATGATGGGCCATATGAGTTGCTTTGGGGATATGGAAAGCTTCTATGGATTGATGAATTAGTATCTCATTCTCCTTGCCTTGCACAATACAGATATAGTGACACCCTTGATACCATGCCCTAAGGAGCTCAAATGATGTATGCAATGTTCATGACCTAGATGCAAATGAAGTGTGAAGCATAAGCCACTTATTGGGTATAAATAGGAGGGCAAATTTTGGGGTTCTACAGCTGCCCCTATTTAATCGACTTGGACCTGAAGGGTCGATAGCATCGGCTTTCAGTCATTCGAGGTACATGAAGATTGAATACCGAAAGAACCCAGAAATTTGCACTCTGTGGGGATATATATTAAAGAAAATGTTTGCCATCCTAAGGCGGACTCAAAGGTAGCAGATGTCAACCAAAAGTTGATATAACGACAAGTGATAGATGAACTAACAAAGGATGCCAACCAATAGTTGGGATGAAAAGGATACTGACAAGGGACACCGACCAAGGGTTGGAATAAAGGGCGTGATATCTACCACGATCTAGGGTAAAAGACAAGGTACCAACCAATAGTTGGGATACGGGATACTAATCAACAACCAGTATAACAAGGCTGCCGACCGAAAGCAAGCTCACAAAGAGTATCAACCAAAAGTTGAGATAACACCGAAGATCATCCACCAATAATTGGGGAAGAGAACATACACCGACCAATAGTCGGAATAGGGATAACCACCCAAGATACAAAATACTGACCAAGAGATTACCAACCAAGAGTTGGGATGGAGGGAACTGACTAAGAGAATGGATAACAGATACTGACCAAGAGTTAGGATAAGAAGGTACTAACCAAAAGTTAGGATGAAATGAAGGATACTAACCAATAGTTAGGATAAAGGAAGGATACTAACCAAAAGTTAGGATGACATGAAGGATACTAACTAAAAGTTTGGATGACGAAGGCTACTAACCAGTAGTTAGGATGGAAAGGATACCAATCAACACTTGGGATGAAAGATACTAACCAAGAGTTAGGATAACGAGAGCACCGATCGAAGGCGAACTCACAACAAAAGATTCCAACCAAGAGTTGGGAGAGAAGATACTAACCGAGAGATAGATGATACTAACCAAGAGTTAGGATGAAATAGAGGATACTAACCAAAAGTAAGGATGATAGACACCGAACAAAGATTGCTAACCAAGAGTTGGGAAAGAAAACACTAACCAAGAGTTAGGATAACGAGGGCGCCGACCAAAGGCCTACTCACAATGAAAGATACCAACCGAGAGTTGGGATAAAATCGAGGATTACCAACCAAGAGTTGGGATGAGGGATACCAAACAAAGATTGCCAACCCAGAGTTGGGAAAGAATGACTAATCCAAAGCAAGCTCGCAATGAAAGATACCAACCAATAGTTGGGATAAAGGGTATGGTACCAACCAATAGTTGGGATAGAAAATACTAACCAATAGTTAGGATAACCGAGAACGCCGATCAAAGGTGAACTCAACCAAGGATACCAACCAATAGTTGGGATAAAAGATACTAACCAAGAGTTAGGATGAAAGAGAACGCCTACCAAAGGCGAACTTAACAAAGGATACCAACCAATAGTTGGGATAAAGTATACTAACCAAAAGTTATGATGAACGAGAACGCCGACCAAAGGCGAACTCAACAAAGGATACTAACCAATAGTTGGGATAAAAGATACTAACCAAGAGTTAGGATGAAAGAGAACGCCGACCAAAGGCAAACTCAACAAAGGATACCAACCAATAGTTGGGATTGAAGATACTAACCAAGAGTTAGGATGAAAGAGAAAGCTGACCAAAGGCGAACTCAGTAAAGGATACCAACCAATAGTTGGGATAGAGGAGGGTACCAACCAATAGTTGGGATAACAAAGGGCATACCAACCAATAGTTGGGATAACAAAGGGTGTACCAACCAATAGTTGGGATAATAAAGAGTATACCAACCAATAGTTGGGATAACAAAGAGGGTACCAACCAATAGTTGGGATAAACAAAGAGTACCAACCAATAGTTGGGATAAAGCAAAGGGTGTACCAACCAATAGTTGGGATAAACCGGAGACATATAGGAAGTAGAATCAACGGACTTATGACCTGAATAGAAGAGAAGATGACTCCGCTGGGGGAAAAGAGAGGCCTAAACAAACAACTCTGCTGGGGAGTACAGTCATGATGAGCGAACTCATCTGCAAATTCACCGGGGATGGAGTAAGATTGAATTTCCAGAAATGCCATTCTTTGCTGAGAAGCATATGGTAAAGATAATGTCAAACCTGGCTTATGCTTCGAATGTAAATGTTTGAATGCTTCATTGGCGTAATGCTCCATATCAAATGGAAATGCAACGCATTTTGAGGATGCAATATAATGATGATTACTATATGCAAGATGCAAGGAGGCTCCTCAGCAAAATAAATGTTGAGGATATGAAGGCAACTCTGCTGGGGATAACAAACTGGATTGTCCTCGGGGTCGCAAATCGTACTGAGGAAGACAAATTGAGCGGCCTTCCCGATCCAAAGCTCTGCTGAAGATGAAACCTGAAGAGAATTTCCACTCCGTTGGGGATTAAGAATGACAACTAATAATGATGGAACCCAAAGATCTGATACGGAAAAGGCACCAATAACCATTGGACTTGGAATCTACCGGGGATGTCAAACACCGTTGATCAACCGTTGAGAGGATGAACACCAAACTCTGCTTGGGGATCGCAATCAATAATACCAAACCTGCCGGGGGGATATCATTGAACTTAAACTGCGGCTGGGAAACAAACTTTCCTTAATCTGCTGGGGATATGAGCACACTGCTCCTGGTGAGATTATACTTCCTGATTCGACGAGAAAAGGAGGCACTGAGACTAGGTGGGGAACACATATCTATATCAAGGAGAGACATCAAACCAATATCCGGCTGGAGATGCAACATTATCCTGTCTGAGACGGTCGACTTCTGAATACTAGCTAGGAAGTAATAAGCCATTCTGATCGGAGAAAACAATTCTCTGCACTCTAGCTAGGGAGAGAGAAACTATCAATGCTCTCCTGAGGATGCTAGATCTTCAATACTGGTGAGAGGACTCTACTGGGGATGCCCACCTACTTAGAGGACAAGAAATCATCCTTACCTTGTCTGGGGACTTGAACTCTCGCTAGAAAGACAAATCCAACTATGGCTGGGGGAACCAAACCTTAGGACTCTCGCTGGGGAGGATAATCATAATCTTCATAATGCCCCTCTCGCGCCTTACTGAGGAAGAGAAACCCCATATTGGGAACTACTTTGGCGCTTCACGCTTATGTTGATCAATTACATGCCATATATCATAAGCGAACTCTCCGCTTATTCTGAGACCACATGGTCTACTAGGAGAAATAGTCCCAAGAGGATTTTACAGAAAACCTGGCATTCAAAATGCCCCAGGGTCTTCAAAATCTTGGAGAGACTCATCGGATCTCAACGTAACTGCCCCAGATTGGTCAAACTATGAAGGAATCTGCCTTGAGAGGATTCGTAATGACTTGAAATATTCTGCCCCAGTATGCTGAATTTAGAAAAGGTGCTCTTGATTAACCGTCTTTTGGGGGTAACTTCTCGTGCTCTTGAGGTGGCCTGCCTCGATACGAGCCTTGAAGTGATTTTTCCCCTGACTAATTGATCTTTGAGAGATTTGCTGAATCTCGACATGATTGCCCCAGATTGGCTGAACTTGGAGAGATTTCTCGACGTGACTGCCCCAAATTGGCTGAACTTTGAGCATAACTTTCTGAGAAAACCGATATCTGACGGAGTCTTTTGGCAACATGCTCATCAATATGGTTGTCCGGGAATTTTCTCTTGGCAAAGTTAGACTTCTCGACTGATGCTCATTATGCAAGCCTCATTAGCGTTAAGTACAATGTACGTACGCAGGAAATGCTTATTTTGAGAATGATAATCCTAATGCAACATACATGTTAACCTTGAAGTTTTTTTTTGAAAAGATGTCGCCAAACCTCTTGAGCGAATCACTAGTAAAAATGCGACACTGATTTTTGAATAAAGACATTATGCACATGTAATACTAACACAAACATTTTAGCCCTACTCATGGGAGTCAGGAACGTTGTCTTATCAGAAGTACGCCTTCAGAATAACCTTACTTCAATTAGGGCTTTTGAGGGTTATAATGTGGCCTGGTTCACGATTTGAGAAAGAAGGATTTATGGCTCAAAATTTTGTTTGTACCCATCCATTCTCCTTGATGTCCTTCAGTTATACATTCAATTCATTTGACACAAACACTCACTTTTCAAAAGGTTATTACATATCATCAGCGATGGTTAAGGAGCCCACAATGCTTTCGGAGTGGCAGTCGCTCCTTTCGTCTTTGGCACCTGTTAGTCACACAACTCATTCTTGCTCGAGGATTTTTCTTTTGTAATCCTTTTCGCTTTTTCTATTTTCTTCTTTTTTCATTTGTTTCCCTGATTTTTCCTGGACTGATTCTTTTGAATCCTTTTTTATTTTGATGTCCAGCGGGATGCCCTAACTTTTGCCTAAGTTATTTATTTTCAAACTTTCGACTTAGCGGGCTTTCTTCCTTTTCTTTTTTCCTTCTTTTTTTTGAACAAATCGTGTGACATTGGATGCCTTGACTTCCTTGAAAGGATTGTGACTGCTTTACTCCTTGCGGTGAGGGATAACCATTGTGGTTTCATGCTCCTTAGCCTCTTGATGAGAAAAAAGGTAATGGATCCTTAGATGCGCACTTCTTTCAAAATTTGAACCCTTGGTCAAATCAACTGACAACTACCCTACCCCGGGGTGAAGTGTTAGGTTTTTTTCAAAAGAAACTCCCACTTCTAGGCTCAACGGGGTTAACAAGGGTCTATCTCCCTTATATCTCCGGTGTTTGGGGAGTTGAAACAATGCCTGTACATCATCAGCAAGGTTTTGTTCCCAAAAGCATACGACCAGAAAGTTTGCGTTTTCAAATCGTCATCCTCTCTCAAAGAGTTTAAGCATGTAAATTGGTATTGCAATGCATAAAAATAATTAAATGAATGAACACAAATGAATTACTTCAGGAAAAACATATTCATCGCATTAAGGTCATCATTCGAAACAAGCAAGTTTTACATGTGTACAAAGTATTAACAAACAATGAAAATTACAACTGAATATACAGTAAAGAAGCTAAGAAAATGCCATTGTCGAGGAGGTCTGACTCCGCCTGGACTTATTTGCAGCATTAGTGATTCACTTGGAAAGCTTCAATTGGCGAGTAGACATTCCGTCATGAAAGTAATGACCCCCCAGCATCAGTTGAATGCTCCTATTCCCCACCATGATTAGGCATCATATTCTAGATTAAATTTGGAACATTGTTGGAAAAATTGATTGCTCTTGAATCAAGCAGGTCTTGGACTTTATGTTTGAATGCTTTGCAGTTTTCGATGTGGTGCCCCGACACTTTAGAATGGAAATCACAGTGGGCGTCGACATCATATCCGGGTGGAGGAGTGCCAATTAGAGGGGCCAACGTTCTCTTCTGAACCAACTGTAACTAAAGTAGATGTTTCAATAGTTGAGCGTATGGCATAGGTGGAGCATCAAAGTGCCTGTCTGCCATTTTTGGTCTTGCGGGATACCGACGAGGAGCACCATTTTGTTGTTGTGGCGTAGCCAAAATTGTTACAGCAGCCGCTTGATGATACGGAGCCTGATATCCTCAGTTTTTGCTCTTTTCCGATGACGTAGCATTGGTCTCCCCTTCACGCTTTCTACCAATGCCAGAAGAAGGTTTCTTCACACCCGAAGTCGACCCAATACTGTCTTGAATCTTACCCAGCTTAAGCAGATTCTCAATCCTTTCCCCAGCGACACCAATATCCGAAAAACCAAACGAAGTACTCCCTGCCAATCGTTCTAAGAATGGACCTTGCAGGGTTCCCATGAACATGTCAGCCATTTCTCTTTCTAGCAACGATGGTTGCACTCGCCAGCCAATTCACGCCACCGCTGGGCGTATTCCTTAAAGCTTTCCTTACTCTTTTGCGTCATACTCTGCAACTGAGTTCGGTTAGGAGCCATATCAATATTGTACTGATATTGCTTCAGAAATGCTACACCCAGATCTTTCCAATTCCTCACACTAGCTCTCTCCAACTTCATGTACCATTCGAGAGACGCACCGGACAGACTGTCTTGAAAAAATTACATCCATAGTTTTTCATCAGTAGTATCAGCAGAAATTTTCCTGAAGTAGGCTTGCAGGTGGGTTTTAGGGCATGAATTGCCGTTGTACTTATCAAAAGTTAGAGCCTTGAACTTAGGAGGGATTCTCACTCCATGAACCAATCCCATATCAGCTACATTAATGCTTAGATTATTATGACATTCTATAGCTCTAACTTTCTCGGCAAGCAGCTCATACCTCCGGTCTCCTCCATCGTTGTTACAGCTCATATCAACGTTCATCAAAGAGAACTGGTCATAGTTATTATCCTCTACATGAGGAACAGGAATAGGAGTGGGGATAGCACCTCCAGTAGCCTGACCCACAGGAATAGCGCCGTTAACTCCCCCAACGGGGCCGCCAACATTAACTCCTCCTACAGGAATACCGCCTCCAGCCGGAGGATCGACTTGATTGTCAGCGTGAGGAATGTCCCCTTCAGGTCTCTGGACCATGGCTCTCAATTCTAGTTGGCCTTGGGCTACCCCTTGCATTAGGTCCATGAACTGGTTCATCCTGGCCCTCATCTTGGCCATTTCAGCCTGCAATTGTTCCATAGCTCGTACTTGATTTTGATGGGTAGAGTACTGGTGAATGTATGAATCAACAATTCTGCCTAAAAATCATATAAGGCTAGGAAATCCAGAGATAAATACCTGTTATGCAAAAATGATGTGTATGAATGCATGCATATGCCATGTTCAATCATTTCCAAGTTATCTATCTGCTCTGATTCAAGTTTTTTCATAGGGGCGCCACGAGGCAAAGATAGACAGCTCAATTACGAGATCCAAAGCTAAGATCCTTGGAAATGAAAGAACATGTAAGTCCGAATAATGATATGGATGCATAGGCATGGGATCAAAGCTTCCACAAATTCTGACTAGCGACTGTGTTGTGGTGACGACTGAATAAGTTCACAGGTCTGCTCTAAAGAGAATGTCGAAATACCAGAATATCCGAATAATCATAATACCGTAATACCAGGCTGATAAGTCCACACTGATAAGAAGATCAGAATACCAGGTAGGTTGAAGGCTACGGTTACCTGCAAACCTGTAAACACCCGCCCATTCTCACATGTGGGTACTAAGACGCGGGATCCTCAGTTTCGAATTCTCGATTTGAGAAGTAATAGTACATTCATCCTGATGGGTACAATACTATCGCCAAACAAATGGGCTGTCCACTGATTCTCCTAAAAATAAGGTCATCCTATGGCAAGTTCTCAGCTTCAGGTCCTCAGATCGAGAAGCGTAATGGGTTTTCCATTTCTGGTATGCCATTATCGCCCCTCGGGAGGAGTGCCTCAACTGAGTCCTCGGGAATGGTCACCAGAGTCGACAGCTCTCTAGGTTATGTCCTGACATCTGCACCAATGCGCAGGAAAGAACATTACCAATGAAAACCTCGTCTGGATGTGGAATTTTTGTGTATACTAAGTCTGGCCAAATGATACACAAGTCACACCACTTTCCACGCTAATCCTAGGTGTATGCTCAAGCCTGGGTATTGGGCGTATCTCTCATGGAACCAACCCACCCAACAACACAACAGCATCAGCACAGTATATGATATATGGCAATAGTAAATTAAAAACAAGTAAATGTAATAAAATAATAAACATGCAACAATGCCATAAATAAAGCGAGTAAAGTAAACAGATAAACACCCTAAAATTGAAAACACACAAGCACTAGGATTGACTCACTTAGAGAGGTTTTCCCTTGCAGAGTCGCCAGCTGTCGCAACCGCGAAAATCAACCGGCGGAAAAGAACAAAAGAGTCGCCACCGAACGTTATTTATCCCGACGCAGGGAAAGGAAACGATCGAAGAAAACCTCAACAAAGGGAAAGTAATGGTCATCTCAACCATAGCCTGGGTTCGAGAGTCGGTTACGCGAGAGGAAGGTATTAGCACCCCCTCGCGTCCATCGTACTCGATGGGATCCATGCTTGTTGTTATCGATCAAAGGGTGAAGGGTATCTGAAGCTCAACTGCTAACTGGAAACTGGAAACAAAAGGTGAAATGGAGAAACGAGGGAAAAAAAGAAAAAAGTGACTCGATAGGACATCGCCGTCCTAGGCCTACGTATTCCCTCGGAAGCGGGAAAGTCAAAGTCAACGAAGTTCGGACTACGGTTTTGTGGGGGGGGAAGGTTGCTCGCCAGGCGTCGTGCCTGTGCCTACGTATCCTCAATCTAACCAGAGAAAGGAAGTCAGAGCAGTCATAGTTCGACCCAACAAGGTTTGTTTTGTTTTGTGTTTTTTAGAGGAATACGCCAATGTTCACGTTCTAGCAGTTTAGGTGTTGCCGCTCGTTGTGGAGTCTTACGCGTTTACCTGTTTGCGGTAGAACAGAAATGACGCATCTTTTACGATGAGAATGAGTGAGATGAGCGGAGAATCCCAAAGGAAGATGAGTGTTTTTTTTTTGTCTTTTAGAAGAAAGTATTTTGGAGTTAGTTTGTAACTCGTATTGTACTAAAGTCTATGACATAGGAGCGAATACGTCGCATGGTCGCCCCGAATGGAACGCATGCTAAACACTCTAGAAAGGTGAAGGGAGACCCTGCCCCTTTCATTTCCCATGTACTTAAGGCTCATGGCGTACAATACTTGTTGCCTTTATTACATGTTTTTGATTTTTGTTTTGAGATGAGAAAAAGAGAGACTCAAAGTTGAAAGAGAAAACAACTAAGGGGAGACTAATTATATTCCTAATGTTATCATGCATTTGATGGCCTTATTGTTGAGTTAAAAGAAGAACTCTACCTAATGGATAAGGAGGGATTACACTACCTAATGCTTATCCTACCTTACCTTAATCAAAGATTAAGGTTAAGCCAAGATCCTAAAGGGATGTGAGAGAGTTATTCAAACAAGCATTATATCACTCAATCCACAAGTAAAAGAATAAGAGTAAGAAAAAGGAATAAGAGATGAAAGAAGAATGAACACTCATGTACTCAATTGCCTTACCTTGCAAGCAACCTAAGCAACATTGATTAAAGAATGCAAAGCATAAGCATTAGTTACTAATCGATTAGAAAAGTTAAGCATACAACTCCTAAACTAAGACTAGTTAGTTTACATTGATGTTTAAAGCAACATACATGAGCAAACAAAGTAAAATGAGTCCTAAAGGTTAAGGATCTCATACAAGTCAGTAGCTATGTTTAAGTGACCTTTATTTATGTTAACATGTTAAAAGAAGTCAAACTATGTCAAACTATGTACTAAAACATCATACAAATGCAAGTTGTTCACAAACTAGAAGACATGAGTACTTAAGAGTTATGCAAGTGAATTATAACATGAATTTACATCTAGGTCAGAAGTGTGTAACATGAAAGAATGGATGAAAATTGTCATTTGATTAGTATAGGAACCATGTAGTAAAGTATTCTCAATGATTAAGCAAGTTAAGTGCATAAGTAATCAACTAGTATGCAACATATGATTCAAGTTTGAGTAAATAGACATGCAAGGGTGGATGGATGCTATGGCAAAATTCAAAATCAGAAATGATGTCATATTAAATATACCTTAAACAACATTCAATTAGCATTGGGAATTCATAACAATTCAAGTTTAGAAGCGAGGGTGAAACAAACACCAAACAATGTCATTTAAGCTCTTAGAAATTAGCATACTTGTAACACAAGCAAAAGAGAAACATGATCCATGGTGTTCAAGGTCAGCAAGCATGTCATACTTCATTTAGTTTTCATGTCTCAAAAGAATTGGTGAAGAGATGTCATTAAGAGAATCACAAAGAGAATGCAAACCAAGAGGGCAAGTTCAAGTTCAAATCAACAATGCACAAGTAAACCAAACATGCATCCATTGATGACCTATAACTGAGTTCTAAGGACCTATAATCTCTATCATACATGTCCATAAGTATCTCAATCAATTTAGCAATGAATGGCATGGAGATAATCACAAAACCCTAAGGTATAGTCTTGAACCACATCCATGAACAAAAGTGCATTTAAACAATCCAAAAGAGCATGATCAAGTGTTTTAAAAATTAAATGAAGACAAGCAAATTGATGTGAGGTCAGTAGCTAAACATCACTTAAAAGATAGGTCCAAAACTCCTCTTTATTAAGCTCAAACAATCCATTATAGTCAATTAACAAACAAGCATGAAAAATGACCTTAAAACTCATTCAAAAATGACCTAAAAATCCCAAAAAAAAAAAAATACAAGACCTTTTGATATGTGTCAAACTCAATTTCCAATTGGTGTGCAAAAATTCACTTTGAAATCATTTAAGAAAAAAACTTTTATTAAGCATGTATCAAGAGATATGAACAAGTGAACAAGTTTAAAAGAAAATTATGGAAAAAATGTCTAAATGTGTTAAAATTGAAAATAAAAAATGTAGAAAATTAATTGACACATCCAAGGGGTCTCATGAATTAATTGGAAATTTCTAAGTGTTTTTTTACTATTTTTAATAAAAGAAAATGAAACAATAAAAAAAAGAAATAAAAAAAAGAAGAAAAAGCCCTAGGGGGCACAACCATAGCAAAAAGCGCATTACAAATCGCAATGGGCTCAGAAACCAGGGGTGTGAAAAGCAATTACATTAGGCCCAACATGCTATCGGCCTGCAGTTCCATACCATGGTCTTAGTCAAGATTATTGACTCGACGTGGACCTCATGATCATGTCAAGGCACAAAGTATTTCAATATAAAGGCTGGGAACAACTGATCATGATAACACGCGTACGCTTCACTCACACCACCATCAACATCATTCAGCAAATAATAAAAAGAACATAAAAATAAAAATGAAGGAAAAAGAAGTGGCACGTGATGATCAGGTGGATTTTTAATTTGGTGGCACGCTCTCATTGGCTGGCTTATGAACGCATGAATGAATCAGAATAAGCCACGCATGCTTTGACTATTATTGACTCAGACGCCGAAGCCCTAGCTCCGGTCGTCTTCTCTGGCCAACCTCGCCGGAGCCAAATGAAAACTCAACCAAAAATGACAAATGAATACATCATCTTGCACGGATTTTTACGTAGATTCCAATTATGCCATTATTTTTCACATAACATGCATGTATAAGCCAAATCGAATCAAACAAATCCAAGATCTAAAACTGAAACTCATGCTATAACTATGCTTTCTACCAGATACCAGTGCCTACATTCCATAGGACTTCAAATAACCACTTCTCCATCATCCTAACCACTTGCTACTACATAAATAAGAGCTTGACAGAAACTCACTAACCTTCAATAGAGAACGTTACAGATCCTTCAAGAAACCCTAAGCAGGCTCCTAATGATCTTCAAATCCCCTCTGAATGCGAAAGAAACGCGTAGAATCAGCTGAATCTTGCTTGAAATTGGGATTGATGAAGATGATGTTGAAACTCGAGTTTGATGATAGAGCCAATACAGATCCATTCTCTTGCATACAGAAGCTTCAAACAAGTGTGGAGATGAAGAATCTTGTGAGAAATTGCAGAGAGAGAGCTTGTAGAGAGAGACTCGATTGAGAATGCAAATTGAAGTGAAATTTTGAGAGTAAGCAAAAAACGGTTGTAACCGAATTGGTTAGGAGGTTAGGATGCTTATGCAGGGTGAGTTAGAGTGTGGTTACTTTCTAATCAGGGTTAGAAATTCAGTTAATACTTGGTTAGTGAAAATTGGAGAGTGAAGGTGGTTATGTGAGCACACGGGTTTTTTGGAGTTTATGGAGTGTACTACATGGTTTATGATGAGGATGATGATGATATTAGAAGGTCATGATGATATGTGGTCTAAGCATGAGTTTGCACCAATCAGAACTTAAGCTTGCTCACTAAGTTTCTATTTTTCTCTCATGGCCATATGGAGTAAATGTGGTGTATGCATATGGTTTGTAAGGACTATGCATGGTTAATTATGGTAAAGATGGTGACAAGATGATGTTATGCATATGGCAATGTACTGAAAATACAAGGATAGGCTTGATTCTTGCGAGTGAAGTGGAGTCTTGGCAACTTTGGGAATGCATGGGCCTGCATGAAACATTTTCAAGATGCCAATTTTGAACCATCATAGGTCATGAGTCACTCATCCAATTCTTTCACTCTTGGATGATTTTAGGAGAAGGAACTTTGTAGATCATTTTCTATGTTTGCATCAAGGTGAGATAAGGTGATTAGCATGGTGAAAAGTGAGGTGTAACATAGAGATTCAAGGGCTGCCATAAGCATTTGTTCTTGAATGAAATTTCACAACTTACCAAGGGTGATATTTCTTGATTTTGGGAAAATAAATCTTCATGAATAATTGTCCAAATGCCATAGTGCTTGTGCTTATTTTGAAGGGCATGATTCATACCACACTTTTCCTGTTGAAAGCAAGTGGATAAGATATCTCAAACATGGTGAAAAGTTGACTTGAACCTTGCTATCCACGAGCTGCCATAGGACATGAATTTTTTCTAAGTTATTTTCATGCTTCACAACTTGATGATCCCATCTTCCATTGATCATAACTTTTGATTCACAAAGCCAAATGGGGAGTTCTTGATATGGTTGGAAAGGTGAGAGATCACACTACAACTCTCATTTGAAACAAAATTCCAAATAGAGCTTGTAGCATGGAGAAACTGGCCTTGAAGTTGGCTGCAACAAGTGAAAACTTTCCCAAATTGGAAAGTTCCTTTAAAACCCTAATTTTCCCAAAATAGTAACTTTCACAATTCTTGATTTTCCTTGATTCCCTTGACCTTTCTTGATTAAATTTCACCCATTGGACATGTTCAACATGAAGATCATGATGTTGACTTCAAAAAGTCAGGGGTTGACTTTTTCCCTGATTAATTGACTTTTTCCTCATTTCCTTGATTTTAAGCCAATCCTTCAATTGAAACCCTTATGAATTCTGATAAGATCCATGTACCTCCCACTCCTTTGAACGTCTTGACTTCACCATGGCCATTTTCCATGTGGGGAATAGATATGATTGGGATGATCGAGCCAAAGGCCTCAAATGGACACCGCTTCATACTGGTTGCCATAGACTACTTTACCAAATGGGTTGAAGCTGCATCCTATACGAACGTTACCAAGCAAGTGGTCGCTCGCTTCTTGAAACACACCATTATATGCAGATATGGAGTGCCTAACCGTATCATCACTGACAATGGGGCTAATCTCAATAACAAAATAATGGATGAATTGTGTGCTAGTTTCAAGATTGAGCACCATAATTCGACACCATACAGACCCAAGATGAATGGAGCCGTTGAGGCAGCCAACAAAAACATCAAAAAGATCATTCAGAAAATGGTGATCACTTATAAGGATTGGCATGAGATGCTACCTTTTGCGCTGCACGACTACCGTACCTCAGTGCGAACTTCAACAGGGGCAACTCTTTACTCGTTGGTTTATGGCATGGAAGCGGTCCTTCCAATAGAAGTCGAAATCCCCTCATTGAGAGTATTGATGGAAGCTCAGCTAGACGAAGAAGAATGGGTGAAGCCAAGATACAATGAGCTCCAATTTCTTGAAGAAAAACGCTTGGCAGCAATATGCCATGGCCAGCTCTATCAAAGACGCATGAAGAAAGCTTTTGACAAGAAAGTGCATCCTCGGACATTCCAGGAAGGTGACTTGGTGCTCAAGAGGATCATGACCATGTATAATGAATCCAGGGGCAAATGGATGCCAAACTACGAAGGCCCATATGTTGTAAGAGAGGCATTCTCTGGTGGTGCCTTGAAGCTTGCAACTATGGACGGCGATGAATTACCATACCCGGTAAATACAGAGTACGTTAAGCGATACTACGCCTAGAAAAGTGGAATAATAAAGCCGCTAAGTCGAAAACCTGAAAAGGCGACTTAGGCAAAAAATGGCAATCCCGGTGGACTTGAAAAAACAAAATCAGTCCAGGCAAAAATTAGGGATAAGATAAAAGATATAGGCCCGCTGAATTGAAAACTCGAAAGGGCGGTTCAGGCAAAAAAGGGTGTCCCGGTGGATTGAAAACCCGAAAGGGCGATCCAGGCAAAAGTTAGGGACAAATTCCAAGGCAAAGTATCTAGTACGCAGGTCCACTTGATCCTGATGTACCACTGAAAAGAGGAATCAACCCAGCCGTCTTCCTACGAAGCAAGGTGTTGAAGTTATCAAAGTCATAAGGATCATAACAGTATTGAAACTCAGTGGAACCTCATTAATTTGTATTGCCATTATGTTTTTTCTTGCACCGCAATTACCTCATTAAGGAATTGCATCCTTGTACACACTTGCCCATTCTAGGGGAAAATCAATACAAAGAGAGATTTCTCACCATATTGTGCTCATTTCATTTTTTTACTTTACCTGTTTGTTTGCAAATTGTTTTTGTTTTTTATAAACTGTGTTTTGAAACTTCAGTTAATAAAGACAATATTTGAAAACAATAAAATTTGTTTTGGTGTTGGGATAACTAAAAGGAATTAGATAGTCTCCAAAAGAATTTCACCACATGAAAGCATCAAATCAGTTGTCAGTCGTCTTGGCTCTTCACCACAAGCAGCGTAGCTTTTTAGGAATGTACTTAATGTGATCTCCAACAGTGAATTTTTCAAGCCCAACAGGGGCAATCATGCTCCCTAGTCATATTTGGCTTGCTCAAAAGGTGTCGAGTAGTCAAACGTTCTGACCATCCCCATAAAACCTAAAGTCCAATCTTTTATTGGCAACTACCTAAAAGTCCACTCTCGATGGCATCTTCAAATTTACCCTTTAAAGTCCAGTCTTTATTGGCAACCATTAAAAGTCCACCGTTGTTGGCATCCTCATAACACCTGAAAGTCCAATTTATTGGCAAACACCAAATAACTAAAGTCCAATTTCATTTGGCAACTACCAAATCCAATCCCTGGTGATACCCTCGACAAGGGAACTTCTCCCCAGCGCGCCCGATCATTTGCATCGTCATGTGCATAGGATGCTAGCATGACATCATAATCATATCAAGCACTATCATATCATACGTGCATTAGATTCCCCATCAGTTGCATCTTAGTATATGTTTCAGTGCATCATGTAGTGCATGGCTTATCCATCCCAGACATAGCATAATAGGATCCAGGATCAATCTACAAGCATCTTGGACAGTCCTTCATCAAAGTCGGCAATATCCATCAAAGAGAAGCTGATATCCCGAACGTGCTCAAGGAATTCAATTCCCCAGCAAGTCATTCTTCAGCCAGGCAATGATATTGACAATCCCCAGCAGCTGTTGCTATTCTTACTCCCCAAGCAAAGGATATCCTAGAAAGTTTCTTGTGAGCTTTCCCCTGCAGAGCCAACACATTTACTCAGATATGAATCTTGCTCAACTATTAGTCAGCAAATTTACCATAGAGATACTACTTTGGTATCATCGGGGAACCTTAATAGATAAGGAACTGCTTCGACGACCCAGAGAATCGTCTGCCTTTCAGAGATACTGCTTTGGTATCATCGAGGAACCTTAGTGGATAAGGGACTGCTTCGACGACCCAGAGAATCGTCTGCCTTCAGAGATACTGCTTTGGTATCATCGAGGAACCTTAGCGGATAAGGGACTGCTTCGACGACCCAGAGAAGCGTCTGCCTTCAGAGATACTGCTTTGGTATCATCGAGGAACCTTAATGGATAAGGGACTGCTTCGATGGCCCAGAGAATCGTCTACCTTCAGAGATACTGCTTTGGTATTATCGAGGAACCTTAAGGTTAAGGGACTGCTTCGACGACCCAGAGAATTGTCTGCCTTTCAGAGATACTGCTTTGGTATCATCGAGGAACCTTAATGGATAAGAGACTGCTTCGACGACCCAGAGAATCGTCTTCCTTTCTGAGATACTGCTTTGGTATCATCGAGGAACCTTAATGGATAAGGGACTGCTTCGACGACCCAGAGAATCGTCTGCCTTTTAGAGATACTGCTTTGGTATCATCGAGGAACCTTAGTGGATAAGGGACTGCTTTGACGACCCAGAGAATCGTATGCCTTCAGAGATACTGCATTGGTATTATCGAGGAAGCTTAGTGGATAAGGGACTGCTTCGACGACCCAGAGAATCATCTGCCTTCAGAGATACTATTTTGGTATCATCGAGGAACCTTAGTGGATAAGGGACTTATTCGACGACCCAGAGAATCGTCTGCCTTCAGAGATACTGCTTTGGTATCATCGAGGAACCTTAATGGATAAGGGACTGCTTCGACGGCCCAAAGAATCGTCTGCCTTCAGAGATACTGCTTTGGTATCATCGAGGAACCTTAATGGATAAGGGATTGCTTCGACGACCCAGAGAATCGTTTGCCTTAAGAGATACTGCTTTGGTATCATCGGGGAACCTTAATGGATAAGGGACTGCTTCGACGACCCAGAGAATCGTCTGCCTTCAGAGATGTTGCTTTTGCATCATCGGAGAACCTTAATGGATAAGGGACTGCTTCGACCACCCAAAGGATCTCGAGTTATTTTGTTCAGTTTGAACCCCGCTACCTCATTCGGTCAGCTCTCACTCTATAGCACTTTACCTTTTGCCAGACAAATTTTGGGGTCTTCTTATATCTAATTGACTTTCACCCTAAAATGAACGCCATGCACCATTTCATTCTCTCGGGTTCAAAACAATTAGATAGGGGCATCTGTCATACCCCAAATTTGTCCCACCCTCTCATTTTTCTTATACCAGGCATTTGTGTTGCTTCATGACCTTCCTCTGAGTAATCATTTGGCCTTTGGCCATGATTCTCTAAGATTTAGGTGATAGAGGTCTCGTTTGGGCTCATTATGATCACAAACTTTTGCAAGTGTGTTGAATTCAAATGGAAACAAGAAGAGATGTGTCCTCATTATCATGCTTTGTTAGTCATGACATGATCAGTTGACTTCAAGTTGATTTTTAAGCCATATTCCCAAAGTTTTCGGCCGTTTGGGTCGTGGGTGTGGATTATTTTGCAACCATGTTGGAGATGTTTTAAGCCATGTTGGAATGATTATTTTTGCATAATTGGAGTAGGCTTCAAAATGCAATTGGAAGTCATAAATTCCAAGTTGTTTGAAGCCAGGTTCATTTGGTCCCTAAGCCATAATTTAATTTGTTGCAAGTTGGTACTAAAGCCATGATGTCATTGCTAGCCATATCATTTTGTCTCGAGCCATCTCCGGATTATACTCAAGCCTTACTGCAGGGTTTGGATTTCTTTCAAGTCATGAGAACTGTTTTTGTTTTGACATGAGGATATGACTAAATAAATGTCCTTTCAAGTTATCAAGTCAATAGGGCAGTATATGCTGAGATAATTGTTAAGCGTGACTTGATCCATGCGGCCATGCCTAAGAACAACATCCACAATCTTATTTGGAAATACAAGCTATAAGAGAAGTGCTTGTTGCTAGAATCATATACAAATGATTCTAAAGATACAAAGCAGAGGATTTTATTTAGATAATAAGCTTTTACTGCAAAAATTAAACATTGTCACAAAGAAAGGGTCAAGTTAATATGTTGTATCATAGCTGGAGGTATTTGTGTAAACCATAACGACCTCAATTCCACTTTTTTTTCTTTACAGTAGCTACAATTAGGGTACATGATGAGCAGTAATAAAAGGCAACATGCTGAGTAAATAAGTAACAGTTTCAACAAGCACCTACGCTACTCCAAAATTCACCATTCCTATTCCTAAGCCTACATAGGCAGTAACAGTGCAAGTTAAAACCATTTGTTCAAAACCACCAAATTACAAAGAAAAATACAATACAAGTGGCAAAGGCTCAAGAATATGTACTACAATGCATGGACTAAAACTTAGAGATTCTTCAGGGCTACTTCTAAGACAGAATCATGAGCAACTTGCCAAATTCTTCAAGATATCCAACAAGTCAATTCATGTCAAGATTTTCTCAAGACTCCATCAGATTCCAAACAGCCATAATTGCGCCAATCCAAGTTGCCTCATCCAAGCCTTCGTATTAAGCCAAACCATGCCAAATTTCTCCAAAAGTGGTACATGAAAATGAACATGGATGGTTAGAAGTGCAAATGTTACTACAAGCTGCTATAAGAGAAATTCAAAGGAGAAGAAATTCACAAGTTGGATCTACAACAAGTAGTATGTTGGTTCTAAGGCCAATGTTGCTAAAGTCTTACCAAGGTGCTTCTTCCAAGTCTTCATCAATTCAAGAAATTTTCAACTCCTCCCTTTTCGTGCCAAGCCACCTTACGCCTTCTCCAAATGCATTTTCGATCCAAATTACTCCATAAAGTGCATACATGGAAAGCAAATGGAACAAATGGTTAGCACAGTACAAAGGATAAGTACACAATTCAAATAATGCAACAAATTAAGATAAGCAAATTAAACCAAGCATCAAGTCATTTTCTCAAGATAAAACAATTCAAACCTTGCCACGTTCTAAGTCATGCTCAACAATTCATCATACCAAATTCATGTTAATTGATCATTAATTCTAAAGTCACACCAAAACCAAGCCTTGCCAAAAAGTCCTAAACAATCCATTCACAATACTTACATGTTCACTTTCAAATCCACGCTTCAAATTGTCACATCCATGTCTTAGTTCAAATCAAATCAAGGATAATTTCCACAACAAAGTTCAATGCTAAGTTTTAAATTATGCCCCTAATTCATTGCAAACATCCAAGATCTACATTTCATCCTACATGAACATTTTGTACCAAAATTATCAAATTCAATTCATGTCCTAAGCAAGCAAATTCATGTCATCAAAAACTCAAAACAATTATCATATTCAATTCAAAATGAATTCCAAAGTTCACATAGTCAAAAAGAAAAACAATGACACATCCACGATTTACCCAAAGTCAAAAGAAAATAGGGACCACATTCATATGACGAAAACGGCAAGCAGAGCAGCAAAAATTCACAGCACTGTAAGCTTAACATGAAAGTGAAAAAGGACAAAGCAGAGTGCAACAGTGAATAGCAGAAAAGCATCGCAGAGGTTTCAGCAAGGCAGTAACACTTTTTTGGCAAAGACATGTTCTGAATTAGGGAAAGTTACCTTATACATTTCCATGAACGTGATCCCTCAGCAATGTTGACACCACTTTTTCAAACCCTAATCCTCAAAATATAAAACCAAGAGCAATGGGTCAGAATAGGTGACGAAGAAAACCCTAACAAGAATCACTACTAAAAAGAAATTTCGTCTCTAACCCTAATCCACCTAAAGTTCAATCCTAAGAACTACTCTGAATTTCTCATTGAAATTCAGAGATAGTGTGAACTAAACCAAACACAACAACAATCATAGAAGCAAACAGAAATATAAAGAAGAAGAGAAGAAGAAGATACGCAAGTTAAGAACCTCACCTTCGCCGGAAAAGCTTCGGATCGGAACTACTCCGATCTAGGTATCATTCGTTTCTTCTTTACTCCTTGATGCTTGATTAGTAATCTCCATGCGATTGTGTGTTGAACCCCTCTGTTAATTGTTTCGTTTTGTTTATTTTTGACGAATCTAGGGTTTTCTGAGTGGTTTCGATTAAGAGATTTGGGGTGAGTTTTTGGGTAATCTAACCTTGGATTTGGAATCTACAGGTTTTGTTTATGTAGTTTAGGTTTGTTTTGGGTGGTTGCCAGAGAAGGACGACGGCGACCACCGCGCGCCACCGTCTTCTCCGGCCGTTGCTAGGTTTCCGGCAACATGTTTTTGAGAGAAGGAAAGAGCGTTGAGAGAAGGAAAGAGCGAAGAGAGAGAAGGCTGAGTGCAGAATGAGACCATTTTCACCGTTCCCTTTGTTTTTATGCGATCGTGATGAGGTGTATTGATGGAGCCTCCCACCAGTGACAAGTGTCACAGGTCCCTGTGCACTCATTAATCCCACGCGCCCACTTGTTGCAGTTCCACCGTGTTCTCTACGCCTCAGACCCTTAGATCTAGGTTTTTGATGACTCTGATTGATCAAACGATCCAGATTTCTCAGGCAGTCAACCAGGGTTGACTAAGGCCCTTGGTAGACCCTCACCAGCGTGGGCTTCTGAGGTTTTTTTCTTAACCACACCCCCAATTGCTAACCTCATCTGGCCCACTGTTTTTATTGTTTTAAAAAAAAACTTAACTTTAAGTAATGTTAAAAAATCTAAAAAACGTTTTTATTTTATTTCTTTAAAAAAAAAAACAAAGCTTTTGAAAGTATTTCTTTTAATTTTATTAAAATTTTTTATTTAATATTAATTAATTTACTCATGATTAATTTTATTAAATATTGAATTTTAATTTGATTAATTATTAATTTAATTTTAAAAAAATCTATATCCAATTAGTCCCTATTTCTTACTTAATTAGTTTTATTAAATTGTTTTATTTAATACTAATTAATTTTTGGATAATTAATTTTATTAAATATTATAATTTAATCTAATTAATTATTTAAACCCTTCTAATAAAACTTAGAATTTATTTTAGTTTAGGATACCTTCCTTAAACTAACTTTAGAATTAAGTGACTAACCACATCATGCTTGAGTTCATTTATTCAATGCTTATTATATATGGTGTATGCTTTTTTTTTTATTTCGTGGATTTTTATGCTTTGATTATATTATGCTATGTCATTGTGTGTTTATTCAAATCAAAATATTTTTCAACTAATATTTGGACTTCGTGTCAATCATTTCATACCTGATAAGACGATCGTTTTCACGATCGCAACCGACCTCCCCTTTGCCTCCTCTTGGGCCTTATGCAACGATTACCCATTCTATTTTGATTTGTATGCATGTATGTGATTGGTATATTTTAATCGTGGTTTAATTAACTCCATAAGATTAAAATCATCCTTTTTTTATAAGAACAAAAGCAAACTTGATCCAACGTCAAGTATTTTCCAAATAAACTTAATTAACTCGATCTCAAGCATTTTACTTGATCCATATATCAAGTATTTCCAACTTTCACTTTAAACCATAAGACATCCTTATTTCTTAACCTTCTCATAAATCAAAACCTCGATCCAACGTCGAGTACTTTTCTCAAATCAAATCAACATACCTAATAATACTTAGACATTTTCATAAAGGTGAAAAAGAGGGGGACCAAGTCTTTGGCTTTTCTTTTCAATTGTTCGGGTGCGAGTTTCCTTACTCGTGTGTGGACAATTGACACCTTTAAAACACATTTTATCCGATCACCTTCAAACTCATTTTCTTAATCAAACATTAAGATATGTAATCAATATTCAAATACATTTTTATAAAGGTGAAAAAGAGGGGGACCAAGTCTTTGGTCTTTCTTTTCAATTGTCTGGGTGCGAGTTTCCTTACTCGTGTGTGGATAATTGACGCCTCTAAAACACACGAAACTCGACCACATTTAAACCATTTCTAAATCAAATTATCAAAACACTTAATCCTTACTTAAACATTTTTACCAAAGGTGAAGTGGGGGGATCAAGTCTTTGGTCTTTCTCCTCAATTGTTTGGGTGCGAGTTCTCTTACTCGTGTGTGGACAATTGTCACCTCTTAAAACATCCAATACGATTCAAACTCTTTTCCTCACCTACGTGCGATCGAAACCTAAAACCATACGCAAAATCAAATCCTTTTCTCAATCAAACTTCTTAACATACTTAACCATATATTCTAACAACTTTCTTACAAGGTGTAAAAAAGGGGGTTAAGTCTTTAACCTTTCTCCCCAATTGCTTGGGTGTGAGTTTACTTACTCGTGTGTGGGCAATTGGCGCCTACATAAAAAATACAAACCAAACAACTGTAGTCCCACGAACTACGAATGCTCTGACTTTCCCATTGCACGAGGGAATACGTAGGCACAAGGGTTCTAATCCTTGCCAAGCACAATAATAAAAAACCACCCCTTTTCCTTATATGCAAATCCTTTAGAGGATAACAAACAAACTTAATTTTCTCACGAATCGAATCAAGAGGTTCTCGTTGAGTACAACGGATGTAGAAGGTGCTAATACCTTCCCTCTTGCGTAACCGACTCCCGAACCCGTAATTTGGTTGCGATGACCAAGTTATTATCTCCCTTTAAAGGTTTTATCAAAATTTTCCTTTCCCTCATTTGGGATAAATAAAGTTCGGTGGCGACTCTATTTCGAACAGTTCTTTCCGCGTCCATCGCGAGGATCGTATTTTTTGAGGTACGACAGATGGCGACTCTGCTGGGGATCAAGCATTGCCCTATGCTAGAGAGAGTCAAGCCTAACTTGACTCGATTTGTGAGTGTTAGATCCGCTTGTTTATTTATCTTTGTTTGCTTGCTTGTCTGATTATCTGTTATCTACTTGCTTGCTTCTATTATATCCTATTATTATCTCTTATGATACTGTTGGGATTCTCTGATCATTGGTGCTCTGTAAGATGGCTCTACACCCGAGTCCGAGTATAACCCTAGGATTAGGATGGTGGTTGTGTAGTGGAGGATTGCGTGGTTTCTTCTGCGTGAGCCAAAGCAAAGATCCCGCTTGGAGTAGATTCCCTTGGAAATGTTATCGTTTTGACGTTACTTCGTCACGATGATAATGTTTTCGATCCTGAATCGTCGATCCCAAGGACCTTTAACCCGTTTATCCATAGTGGTTGGTAGTGTTAACACTTTGTGGGTTAATGCGAACGCCACAATCAGATGAGATCCCTCAAATGTATTACTTCCTGACAGTAATATTTTTGACCTCGATCTAGGATTCTGAGAACCCTGCTTAGAACCCGTGTGTCGATGGTTGTGTAGTGGGCGCCTCCGAGGAGTCTTTCTCGTGGGGAAGAAATGAAGACCTCACCTAGACGAGATCCTTTCAAGGATATTATCGTCTGATGTTCCTTCGTCATGGCTATAATATCTTTGAAAGGTATCCATAACTCTAGGCACCTAACCGATTAGAGCCTACCTATGGGGGGTCTGGTGATCAGAGATATCCTGTGTCTAACTCCTTCCTCAGAATCAGATGTCGTTTTGATCCTGTACCCTTGCATGAGCATTGCATGACCATAACATTTGCACCCTTTTTGTTTTCAGGGAATCTAAGAATTATCATTTGCTACAGATAAGAATTATGGAAACTGACATCCGTTGCCCTCATTCTTTCAAGTTCAAGAAGCCCAATCTGACTGTTTTACGTGGTTTGGTTTCGCGTATGCCTTTCGTCTACCGAATCAACTTTGGGAAGAAATTTGGTAAACTGTTGCGTATTCTGAATCAAGACGTGGACTTTGCCATGCTAAGCACCTTCGTACAGTTCTATGATGCTCCCTTGAGATGTTTCACCTTTCAAGACTTTCAGTTAGCACCAACACTTGAAGAGTATGAGAAACTGGTGGATATCCCAATGAAAGGCAAGTCGCTATTTGAAGGGGTTGATGTGACTTTGAAGGATGAAATCATTGCAAAAGCTCTCCACATGTCTAAACAGGATGTCACCAATAACTGGAAGATCAAGGGAGGGGTTAAGGGTTTCTTCCTCTCATTTCTGTTGGAAAGGGCCAACACTCTGTTGAAAGACGAAAGTTGGGAAGCTTGCTATGTTGCTGTAGCATTGGCCATCTATAGGATTGTTCTGTTTCCTAATGTGGATGTAGATGATTTTATAGATATTACTGCCATCCATGTTTTCATCACAGGAAACCCAGTGCCTACCCTTCTAGCTGACGTGTGCTATTATCTGAGTTGGAGACACGTTAAGAAAGGAGGTATGATTGCGTGTTGCGCTCCTCTATTATATCAATGGACCCAAATGCACCTTCCGAAGAAGGGACCCTTCATAGAACAAGTGGACGAAAGTTGGGCCCAAAGGTTGGGAACCCTCAGATCAGCTGACTTATCTTGGTACTCCCTAGACTACGATACAGTCATATCCAGTTTTGGTCGGTTCCCTATTGTTCCCCTCATCGGAACCCGCGGCTGTATTAATTCTAATCCTATATTGTCCGTGAGGCAGTTGGGGTATCCGATGAGTGGACCACCTGATGAGAAGGCTTTGGAAGCATTCTTAGTGCATGGTTTGAAAGCTGAGAACCCTGACCTACTCAAAAGAATCACAAAGGCGTGGAAGGAGGTCCATAGGAAAGGAAAAGCTGAGTTGGGGAGAAGGAACAACATTACTAAAGAGCCTTACTTCATATGGGTCAGAGAAAGAGTGGAAAGAATCAAGTTGCCTTTTGCCATTAAGGTGTCCGAACCTTTGCCCGAACCAAAGCCTACTCACGTCCCGATTGAAGAGGCCGAGGATCTCAAGGCAACGATAGCCAAATTAGTAAAGGAAAATGAGCAACTTGAGTCAAAGCTTCGAGATGTTACTAGTGAGAAGAATAACTTGAAGTGGGAGCTTCAACGAAAGAACACTCAACTAGAAGCAACAGGAAGTAAGGCCAATGAAGAAGAGCAACAGAAGAAGAAAGTTAAGATTTGTCTGAATCAAGCTAATGGTGCATTAGAGAGGATTAAGGGAGAATTGGATCAGGCATATGCAAAGTGTGCTGAAAATAGGAAAGCTTGGCTCCTTGCCACTGAGAGGAAGAAGGCACTTAGAGAAGTGATGGGAGCGGAAATAGAAAAACTAAGCTCAGCTTTACGCCAGTCAAAGGCTTCTGAAGCAATGGAACACCAACTTAAGGAGGATCTCATGAGAGTTGCTTATGTGGGGCCAGCAGATTGAGGCAAAGTGTGTGGCGATCTGAATAATCTCAAAAGGCTTGCGGAAGAGCAGAAGAATCATCTTGAGGATGTCCTGGCGGACAAAGATATTTGGGCCTCCGCGAGGAAGAAAGTGCTTGATGACTGTATTGGTTATGAACGCTCTATTCACATTCTAATAGCTGATAGAGATATGTACCACAACAAGCTTAATGGGCTAGCGGATTTTTGTAACTGGTTAGCTGAAGACTTGGTATGGAAGCATAGAGATGCTCTGGAGGCTCTTGACGAATCTACCCCTCAAGTCATCGTCGACTTTGTTTGCCTTTGTAAGGCCATGCTGAAGAGGTTTAAGGAAGAGTTGAAGGAGCGCGAGGCTCGAAGGCCCAAGTTTTGAGTCTTATGTTGTTTTTTCTTGCTTTTTGGATTGTATTAGTTTCCAAATGATTATGTATCACGTAACTATTACAATCTTATGAATGAATGAGACTTGGTTTTCTTTACAACAGTTCGTTCCTTAATATTCCTGTATGAGTTAATGATTAATTCAAACGATTCACTGAAAACAAATGCATTCCATCCTGCATACATATCATTGCATTCGTTTTCCAAAAGCACCTAGCAATAAACTCATTTACTCTATCATTTCTCCAAACAGAAAACCTGACTACTCGACGCCGATACGAGACTCGCCAAAGCTTCAATATGACACTGGAACAGATCGAGGAGAACCAGAACACAATGAGGAATGATATCGATTCGCTGAAGGCTAAAATGGATCAGCTACTAGAAACTATGATGTTGCTGGCCCAGAAAGAGAAAGATGCTGAAACAGTGGTTAATGCCAAGAAGCTGGTTGAGAAGATAGGCACTTCTGGAGGTAAGGGAACCCCTCCTCCCGCTTACATAGACTTGTCAGAACACTCGTCTCATCATGGATCTGTGAGCGATGCGGACGAGCAAGTTGATGCCTACAACATACCACCTCTACCTCTTTAATTTGTTGGATCTGATCCATCTGCTATCCGGTTACACGTACTAGAAGAGAAATTCTAGGCCTTGGAGGTTCAGACAACTCCCGGCTTGGATGCTGTCGACATGTGCTTGGTCCCTGGACTGGTAATCCCTCATAAGTTTCAAGTGCCAACGTTTGACAAATACAAGGGACTTAGCTGCCCTAAGACTCATTTGCGAGCATACTGTCGCAAAATGGAGGCCCACGTTAAGGACGACCCTCTTCTAATTCACTACTTTCAGGATAGCCTCAGTGGGGCATCACTGGAATGGTACATGCAGCTAGAGAAGAGACATATTAATACTTGGAGGGATCTCTCTGAGACGTTCCTCAAACATTACCAGTACAACACTGATTTAGCACCAAACCGTACTCAATTACAAGATATAACTCAGCGCAACAATGAGTCATTCAAAGAATATGCTCAACGTTGGCGGGAATTGGCTTCTCGTGTTCAACCACCTTTGCTGGACAAAGAATTGATGGATATGTTCATGGGAACTTTGTAGCCTCAGTATTCAGACCGTATGATGGGATCTAGCTTCCCCAACTTTGCTGAGATTGTGTACGTAGGAGAAAGAATCGAGAGCCAGTTGAAGAAGAAAGCTGCTATTGCTTCTACAAGCGGAGTTAAAAAGCCTTTTGTGAAAAGGGAGGATGAAGAAACCAATGCTGTCATGAGAGGACGAGGGGGTAGAGCCCCAGTGAATATACCGTATCAGCAAGTGGCTGCAGTTGCACAAGCCTCATTTCAACCACCTGCTCAGCAGCCGAATTATCAGAATGTTCCTCTGCCGCAATATCAGAATGCCCCACCACAGAGGCAGCCAAGACCAAGAAGGCATATCGATCCTGTGCCAATGCCGTATAGCTAGATTTTTTCTCAACTGTATTAGAGTGGGCATTTGAAACTCAGGGATTTGAGACCAGCAGTCTTCCCATATCCTCCCGGATACGATGCCAACGTCCATTGTGAGTTTCATAAGGGTGCTCCCGGGCATACCATAGAAAATTGCTATGCGTTTTAGAACAGAGTTCAAGATTTGGTTGAGTCCAAAGATCTTACTTTCACTCAGCGAGGCGCTAATGTTAAACACAATCCCATGCCCCCGCATGGAGGACCGTCTGTTAATGCTGTGGAAGGAGGCAACAGACAGAGATTGATTACAAGGGTTGAAGATATTCTTACTTCTATGGCAGTTATAGGAGAAAAATTGAAGAGATGTGGGATGATCCCTGAAGATGAGCTTGATAATTTAACTGATGAGGTGGTTAAGAAACATTTACAGAAATTCCTTGATCAAGGTGTGATTCAGGTTGAACGCCGGGATGCAAGAGAACAAAGTGTGGCTGTCATTAACCTTCAGTATGATGCACCTGAAGGCCGTCAACAAAGGCAAGTTCGTCCTGCTCTGGTAATTATTGAATATGATGGAACTGGTGTTTTCCAACAAAGACCAGTTCGTCCTGCACCGTTGGTTATTCAGTTTGATGAGGCAGATGTTAAAAAGTAAAGGCCAGTGCGTCCTGTTCTGATAACTATTGAGTATCCTGGTAATGTTCCTGAGTCTAAGTGTGATGCTGTGGTCGGACCAAGTGGAATGACCCGTAGTGGTTGAATCTTTGCAGCAAAACCAGTAGATGTGCCAAATAATGACAAAGGTAAGGCGATTGCTATACCAGTTGAAACTCCGAGTGCTGAAGAAGGGTTGTCGTCTCCGAGAGGGGCATTCACACAGAAAGAGGCTGAAGAGTTTTTTAAGATTATAAAGAAGAGCGACTACAAGGTAGTCGATCAGCTGAATCAAACTCCTGCCAAGATATCTATGCTCGCCTTATTGCTCAGTTCCGAGGCACATAGATCCTCCCTGCTGAAGGTGTTGAGTGCTGCACACATTACAAAGGATATCACTGTAGCACAATTTGATGATGTGATAGCCAGTGTCACCACTGACAACTTTTTGGGGTTTAATGATGACGATCTGACTGCAGAAAAGAAGAACCATAACAAGGCTCTTCACATTTCCTTTAGGTGTGAAGACGTTTTGATATCTAGAGTCTTGGTGGATACTGGATCTTCCTTAAATGTGCTCCCAAAGACAACTCTAGAGAGGATGCCTGTTAATGGAGTAATTATGAAGCCAAGTACTCTCATAGTGAAGGCATTTGATGGATCTAGGCGTGCGGTTATCGGTGAGGTGGACTTGCCAATTAAGATTGGACCTACCATTTTTACCATTACTTTACAAGTAATGGACATTTATCCTGGTTACAGCTGCTTGCTAGGAAGGCCCTGGATTCACTCAGCAGGGGCAGTTACGTCCACTCTTCATCAGAAGCTGAAGTTCATTTCCAATGACAAAATGGTTGTGATAGGCGGCGAAGAAGATATCCTAGTAAGTTATTTGATATCGTTCCGTTACATTGATGTCGAAGGTGAAATGGTTGAGACCCCTTTTCAGTCCTTTGAAGTGGTGAGTACACTGGCTGTGCAGCGAGTACCAGAGCATCAAGAGTTAAGATCGTCAATGGCCTCATACGAGGAAGCTAAAGCTGTAGTGGAAGGAGGAAGTGCCCAAGGCTGGGGCAAAATGGTTGAGGTTACTGAAAAGCTTGATAAGTTTGGGCTAGGTTATCAGCCATCCCGCAGTTCAGCCTTTGTTCCATACAATGGAAACCAATTCCCTCCTGTTGAGAAGACTTTCATAAGTGCTGGCCGCATCTTTGATTCTCCAGTAGGAATGATCATTAAAGAACATGTTGCTGATGAGCAAGCTTTTGCAAGCTGGATCCGACAAGCAAAGCCTGGTGAAGAGCTCCAGAATTGGAAGACCATTGAAGTCCCTTAGTTTTTCACACACCAAACATAATTTTACTGTTTATCAAAAACCCTACGCTCTGCCCAAGGCGTAGTGGAGCATTGTATGGGCCACCTGATGTTTTCAAACTTTGTTTATCATTAATGAATTTCAGTTTGCATTCAATTTTCGCTCACTTTCTTTCATTCTTTTTACTTTACAATAAATGGCAATATTTTTCGTGCACACACTTTCTTAAATAAACTGCATAAATCATGAACATGCAGAAACACCACCGAGGTCCTTGACATAGACGCTGCTGCGGGCCTATATGACTTTGATTGCCCAATCTACCAAGCTGAAGAGGAAGGCATGAAAGATTGTGAACTCCCCGACGAGTTGGCAAGGCTGCTCAAGCAAGAGGAGAAAGTCATCCTGCCGCACCAAGAAGACATTGAAGTCATCAACCTGGGTACTGAGGAAGATAGAAGAGAGGTAAAAATAGATGCATCTCTTCAAATTGAAGTCAAGACCAAGTTGATAAAGCTCCTCCATGAGTACGCTGACGTATTCGCCTGGTCGTATCAAGACATGTCTGGGTTGGATACTGATTTGGTTATACACAAGTAACCGCTCAAGGAGGAATGCCATGCTGTCAAACAAAAGTTAGGAAGGACCCATCCGGATATGGCTCTCAAAATTCGTGAAGAAGTCCGAAAGCAGATTGATGCTGGATTCCTGGCAGTAGCAAAGTACCCACAATGGGTCGCCAACATCGTGCCGGTACCGAAGAAAGATGGAAAGGCTCACATGTGTGTGGATTACAGAGATTTGAACAGAGCTAGTCCTAAGGACGACTTCCCATTACCTCACATTGATGTATTGGTTGACAACACAGCTCAGTTCTCCGTGTTCTCTTTTATGGACGAATTTTCTGGGTATAATCAAATTAAGATGGATCCAGAGGATATGGAGAAGACCACATTTATCACACCATGGGGCACTTTCTGCTATAAGGTGATGCCATTCGAACTTAAGAATGCTGGGGCAACGTATCAACGTGTAATGGTAATGCTCTTTCATGATATGATCCATAAAGAGATTGAAGTGTACGTCGACGATATGATTGCCAAGTCTCAAACCGAAGAAGAGCACTTGATCAATATGCAAAAGCTGTTTGTTCGATTGAGAAAGTTTAGACTGAGACTCAACCCCAACAAGTGCACATTTGGGGTACAATCTGGAAAATTGTTGGGCTTCATTGTAAGTCAGAAAGGAATCGAAGTGGATCCTGATAAAGTGAGGGCAATTCAGAATATGCCTGCGCCTAGGACAGAGGAAGAGGTTCGTGGCTTTCTGGGAAGATTAAACTACATCGCCAGATTTATTTCACATCTTACTGCCACCTGCAAACCTATTTTTAAGCTGCTAAGGAAGAATCAGTCAATTGTATGGGATGATGATTGCCAAGAGGCATTCGATAAGATCAAAGAGTATCTGCAAGAACCACCGATCCTGATACCGCCTGTTCCTGAAAGGCCAATCATTATGTACTTGACTGTACTTGACGATTCTATGGGCTGTGTGTTGGGGCAACAAGATGAGACGGGAAAGAAAGAACATGCCATCTATTACCTCAGCAAGAAGTTCAATGACTGCGAGACAAGGTATTTCTTACTCGAGAAGACTTGTTGCGCATTAGCCTGGGCTGCCAAACGTCTCAGGCAGTATATGTTGACCCACACTACTTATCTGATTTCCAAGATGGATCCCATTAAATATATCTTTGAGAAACCTGCTCTCACTGGCAGAATAGCCTGATGGAAAATGCTTTTGTCTGAGTACGACATTCAATACATCACTCAAAAAGCCATCAAGGGTAGCATACTGGCGGACCATCTTGCCCATCAACCGGTGGATGATTATCAGTCCTTGAAGTTCGATTTCCCGGACGAAGACGTAATGATACTAAAAGATTATGAAGAGCCAGGTCCAGATGAAGGGCCCGAACCAGGGGAGCGATGGACCCTCATGTTCGACGGTGCCTCAAATGTTCACGGAAATGGAATTGGGGCAGTAATTACATCACCCAAGAATTTCCACTTACCGTTCACAGCTAAGCTTTGCTTTCCATGCACCAATAACATGGCTGAGTATGAAGCTTGTATACTTGGACTGGAAGAAGCCATCAATTTAAGAATCAAGACTCTTGATGTGTTTGGAGATTCTGCTTTAGTAATACATCAGATTCGAGGTGACTGGGATGCCAAACATGCCAATCTAGTTCCATATCGAGATTACGTGGCAAAGCTACTTCCCAGATTTGACGATATCACTTTTACCCATGTGCCTAGAGAGGAAAATCAAATGGCAGACACTCTGGCAACTTTGGCTTCTATGTATAAACTGATATGGCCCAATCATCGGCCGCATATTGATCTACAACGATTTGAAGAGCCCGCTCACTGTTTGGCTTCCGATGAAGAGTCAGATGAAAAGCCATGGTTCTATGACATCAAACATTATTTGGAAAAACAGGAATATCCAAAGGGCGCTTTGGCGGTGGATAAGAGAACTTTGTGCAGATTGGCATCAAATTTCTTTCTCAATGGGAATGTGTTATACAAGCGTAATCATGATACTGTACTACTTAGATGTGTGGAAAAGCATGAAGCTGAGAAGATTCTGAAAGACATTCATGAAGGTTGTTTTGGTACTCACGCAAATGGGCATACTACGGCGAAGAAGATATTGAGAGCAGGCTATTATTGGCTTACCATGGAGGCTGATTGCTACCATCATGCCTGAACATGCCATAAGTGCCAGATATATTCTGATAAGATCCATGTACCTCCCACTCCTTTGAACGTCTTGACTTCGCCATGGCCATTTTCCATGTGGGGAATAAATATGATTGGGATGATCGAGCCAAAGGCCTCAAATGGACACCGCTTCATGTTGGTTACCATAGACTACTTTACCAAATGGGTTGAAGCTGCATCTTATACGAACGTTACCAAGAAAGTGGTCGCTCGCTTCTTGAAACACAACATTATATGCAGATATGGAGTGCCTAACCGTATCATCACTGACAATGGGTCTAATCTCAATAACAAAATAATGGATGAATTGTGTGCTAGTTTCAAGATTGAGCACCATAATTCGACACCATACAGACCCAAGATGAATGGAGTCGTTGAGGCAGCCAACAAAAACATCAAAAAGATCATTCAGAAAATGGTGATCACTTATAAGGATTGGCATGAGATGCTACCTTTTGCGCTGCACGACTACCGTACCTCAGTGCGAACTTTAACAGGGGCAACTCCTTACTCGTTGGTTTATGGCATGGAAGCGGTCCTTCCAATAGAAGTCGAAATCCCCTCATTGAGAGTATTGATGGAAGCTCAGCTCGACGAAGCAGAATGGGTGAAGACAAGATACAATGAGCTCTAATTTCTCGAAGAAAAATGCTTGGCAGCAATATGCCATGGCCAGCTCTATCAAAGACGCATGGAGAAAGCTTTTGACAAGAAAGTGCATCCTCGGACATTCCAGGAAGGTGACTTGGTGCTCAAGAGGATCATGACCATGTATAATGAATCTAGGGGCAAGTGGACGCCAAACTACGAAGGCCCATATGTTGTAAGAGAGGCATTCTCTGGTGGTGCCTTGAAGCTCGCAACTATGGACGGCGATGAATTACCATACCCGGTAAATGCAGAGTACGTTAAGCGATACTACGCCTAGAAAAGTGGAATAATAAAGCCGCTAAGTTGAAAACCTGAAAAGGCGACTTAGGCAAAAAATGGCAATCCCGGTGGACTTGAAAAAACAAAACCAGTCTAGGCAAAAATTAGGGATAAGATAAAAGATATAGGCCCGTTGAATTGAAAACCCGAAAGGGCGGTTCAGGCAAAAAAGGGTGTCCCGGTGGATTGAAAACCCGAAAGGACGATCTAGGCAAAAGTTAGGGACAGATTTCAGGGCAAAGTATCTAGTACGCACGTCCACTTGATCCTGATGTACCGCTGAAAAGAGGAATCAACCCAGCCGTCTTCCTACGAAGCAAGGTGTTGAAGTTATCAAAGTCATAAGGATCATAGCAGTATTGAAACTCAGTGGAACCTCATTAATTTGTATTGCCATTATGTTTTTTCTTGCACCGCAATTACCTCATTAAGGAATTGCATCCTTGTACACACTTACCCATTCTAGGGGCAAATCAATACAAAGAGAGATTTCTCACCATATTGTGCTCATTTCATTTTTTTACTTTACCTGTTTGTTTGCAAATTGATTTTGTTTTTTATAAACTGTGTTTTGAAACTTCGGTTAATAAAGACAATATTTGAAAACAATAAAATTTGTTTTGGTGTTGGGAGAACTAAAAGGAATTAGATAGTCTCCAAAAGAATTTCACCACATGAAAGTATCAAATCAGTTGTCAGTCGTCTTGGCTCTTCACCACAAGCAGCGTAGCTTTTCAGGGATGTACTTAATGTGATCTCCAACAGTGAATCTTTTAAGCCCAACAGGGGCAATCATGCTCCCTAGTCATATTTGGCTTGCTCAAAAGGTGTCGAGTAGTCAAACGTTCTCACCATCCCCATAAAACCCAAAGTCCAATCTTTTATTGGCAACTACCTAAAAGGCCACTCTCGTTGGCATCTTCAAATTTACCCTTTAAAGTTCAGTCTTTATTGGCAACCATTAAAAGTCCACCATTGTTGGCATCCTCATAACACCTGAAAGTCCAATTTATTGGCAAACACCAAATAACTAAAGTCCAATTTCATTTGGCAACTACCAAATCCAATCCCTGGTGATACCCTCGACAAGGGAACTTATCCCCAGCGCGCCCGATCATTTGCATCGTCATGTACATAGCATGCTAGCATGACATCATAATCATATCAAGCACTATCATATCATACGTGCATTAGATTCCCCAGCAGTTACATCTTAGTATATGTTTCAGTTCATCATGTAGTGCATGGCTTATCCATCCCCAACATAGCATAATAGGATCCATGATCAATCTGCAAGCATCTTGGCCAGTCCTTCATCAAAGTCGGCAGTATCCATCAAAGAGAAGCTGATACCCCGAACGTGCTCAAGGAATTCAATTCCCCAGCAAGTCATTCTTCAGCCAGGCAGTCATATTGACAATCCCCAGCAGCTGTTGCTATTCTTACTCCCCAAGCAGAGGATATCCTAGAAAGTTTCTTATGAGCTTTCCCCTGCAGAGCCAACACATTGCCTCAGACATGAATCTTGCTCAACTATTAGTCAGCAAATTTACCGTAGAGATACTGCTTTGGTATCATCGGGGAACCTTAATGGATAAGGAACTGCTTCGACGACCCAGAGAATCGTCTGCCTTTCAGAGATACTGCTTTGGTATCATCGAGGAACCTTAGTGGATAAGGGACTGCTTCGACGAACCAGAGAATCCTCTGCCTTCAGAGATACTGCTTTGGTATCATCGAGGAACCTTAGCGGATAAGGGACTGCTTCGACGACCTAGAGAATCGTCTGCCTTCAGAGATACTGCTTTGGTATCATCGAGGAACCTTAGTGGATAAGGGACTGCTTCGACAGCCCAGAGAATCATCTGCCTTCAGAGATACTGCTTTGGAATCATCGAGGAACCTTAATGGATAAGGGACTGCTTCGACGACCCAGAGAATCGTCTGCCTTTCAGAGATACTGCTTTGGTATCATCGAGGAACCTTAATGGATAAGGGACTGCTTCGACGACCCAGAGAATCGTCTGCCTTTCAGAGATACTGCTTTGGTATCATCGAGGAACCTTAATGGATAAGGGATTGCTTCAACGACCCAGAGAATCATCTACCTTTAAGAGATACTGCTTTGGTATCATCGAGGAACCTTAATGGATAAAGGACTGCTTCGACGACCCAGAGAATCGTCTGCCTTCAGAGATACTGCTTTGGTATTATCGAGGAACCTTAATGGATAAGGGACTGCTTCGACGACCCCGAGAATCGTCTGCCTTTCAGAGATACTGCTTTGGTATCATCGAGGAACCTTAGTGGATAAGGGACTGCTTCAACGAACCAGAGAATCGTCTGCCTTCAGAGATACTACTTTGGTATCATCGAGGAACCTTAGCGGATAAGGGACTGCTTCGACGACCCAGAGAATCGTCTACCTTCAGAGATACTACTTTGGTATCATCGAGGAACCTTAATGGATAAGGGACTGCTTCGAAGGCCCAGAGAATCATCTGCCTTCAGAGATACTGCTTTGGAATCATCGAGGAACCTTAATGGATAAGGGACTGCTTCGACGACCCAGAGAATCGTCTGCCTTTCAGAGATATTGCTTTGGTATCATCGAGGAACCTTAATGGATAAGGGACTGCTTCGACAACCCAGAGAATCGTCTGCCTTTCAGAGATACTGCTTTGGTATCATCGAGGAACCTTAATGGATAAAGGACTGCTTCGACGACCCAGAGAATCATCTGCCTTTCAGAGATACTGCTTTGGTATCATCGAGGAACCTTAGTGGATAAGGGACTGCTTCGACGACCCAGAGAATCGTATGCCTTCAGAGATACTTCTTTGGTATTATCGAGGAACCTTAGTGGATAAGGGACTGCTTCGACGACCCAGAGAATCGTCTGCCTTCAGAGATACTGCTTTGGTATCATCGAGGAACCTTAGTGGATAAGGGACTGCTTCGATGACCGATAGAATCGTCTGCCTTCAGAGATACTGCTTTGGTATCATCGAGGAACCTTAATGGATAAGGGACTGCTTCGACGACTCAGAGAATCGTTTGCCTTCAGAGATACTGCTTTGGTATCATCGGGGAACCTTAATGGATAAGGGACTGCTTTGACGACCTAGAGAATCGTCTGCCTTCAGAGATGTTGTTTTGGAATCATCGGAGAACCTTAATGGATAAGGGACTGCTTCGACCACCCAAAGGATCTCGAGTTATTTTGTTCAGTTTGAACCCCGCTACCTCATTCGGTCAGCTCTCACTCCATAGCACTTTACCTTTTGCCAGACAAATTTGGGGTCTTCTTATATCTAATTGACTTTCACCCTAAAATGAACGCCATGCACCAGTTCATTCTCTCGGGTTCAAGACAATTAGATAGGGGCATCTGTCATACTCCAAATTTGTCCTACCCTCTCATTTTTCTTATACCAGGCATTTGTGTTGCTCCATGACCTTCCTCTGAGTAATCATTTGGACTTTGGCCATGATTCTCTAAGATTTAGGTGATAGAGGTCTCGTTTGGGCTCATTATGATCACAAACTTTTGCAAGTGTGTTGAATTCAAATGGAAACAAGAAGAGATGTGTCTTCATTATCATGCTTTGTTAGTCATGACATGATCAGTTGACTTTAAGTTGATTTTTAAGCCATATTCCCAAAGTTTTCGGTCGTTTGGGTCGTGGGTGTGGATTATTTTGCAACCATGTTGGAGATGTTTTAAGCCATGTTGGAATGATTATTTTCGCATAATTGGAGTAGGCTTCAAAATGTAATTAGAAGTCATAAATTCCAAGTTGTTTGAAGCCAGGTTCATTTGGTTCCTAAGCCATAATTTAATTTGTTGCAAGTTGGTACTAAAGCCCTGATGTCATTGCTAGCCATATCATTTTGTCTCGAGCCATCTCCGGATTATACTCAAGCCCTACTGCAGCGTTTGGATTTCTTTCAAGTCATGAGAATTGTTTTTGTTTTGACATGAGGATATGACTAAATAAATGTCCTTTCAAGTTATCAAGTCAATAGGGCAGTATATGTTGAGATAATTGTTAAGCGTGACTTGATCCATGCGGCCATGCCTAAGAACAACATCCACAATCTTATTTGGAAATACAAGCTATAAGAGAAGTGCTTATTACTAGAATCATATACAAATGATTCTTAAGATACAAAGCAGAGGATTTTATTTAGATAATAAGCTTTTACTGCAAAAATTAAACATTGTCACAAAGAAAGGGTCAAGTTAATATGTTGTATCATAGCTGGAGGTATTTGTGTAAACCATAACGACCTCAATTCCACTTTTTTTTTCTTTACAGTAGCTATAATTAGTGGACATGATGAGCAGCAATAAAAGGCAACATGCTGAGTAAATAAGTAACAGTTTCTACAAGCACCTACGCTACTCCAAAATTCACCATTCCTATTCCTAAGCCTACATAGGCAGTAACAGTGCAAGTTAAAACCATTTGTTCAAAACCACCAAATTACAAAGAAAAGTACAATACAAGTGGCAAAGGCTCAAGAATATGTACTACAACGCATGGACTAAAACTTAGAGATTCTTCAGGGCTGCTTCTAAGATAGAATCATGAGCATCTTGCCAAATTCTTCAAGATATCCAACAAGTCAATTCATGTCAAGATTTTCTCAAGACCCCATCAGATTCCAAACAGCCATAATTGCGCCAATCCAAGTTGCCTCATCCAAGCCTTCGTATTAAGCCAAACCATGCCAAATTTCTCCAAAAGTGGTACATGAAAATGAACATGGATGGTTAGAAGTGCAAATGTTACTACAAGCTGCTATAAGAGAAATTCAAAGGAGAAGAAATTCACAAGTTAGATCTACAACAAGTAGTATGTTGGTTCTAAGGCCAATGTAGCTAAAGTCTTACCAAGGTGCTTCTTCCAAGTCTTCATCAATTCAAGAAGTTTTCAACTCCTCCCTTTTCGTGCCAAGCCACCTTACGCCTCCTCCAAATGCATTTTCGATCCAAGTTACTCCATAAAGTGCATACATGGAAAGGAAATGAAACAAATGGTTAGCACAGTACAAAGGATAAGTACACAATTCAAATAATGCAACAAATTAAGATAAGCAAATTAAACCAAGCATCAAGTCATTTTCTTAAGATAAAACAATTCAAACCTTGTCACGTTCTAAGTCATGCTCCACAATTCATCATACCAAATTCATGTTAATTGATCATTAATTCTAAAGTCACACCAAAACCAAGCCTTGCCAGAAAGTCCTAAACAATCCATTCACAATACTTACATGTTCACTTTCAAATCCACGCTTCAAATTGTCACATCCATGTCTTAGTTCAAATCAAATCAAAGATAATTTCCACAACAAAGTTCAATGCTAAGTTTCAAATCATGCCCCTAATTCATTGCAAACATCCAAGATCAACATTTCATCCTACATGAACACTTTGTACCAAAATTATCAAATTCAATTCATGTCCTAAGCAAGCAAATTCATGTCATCAAAAACTCAAAACAATTATCATATTCAATTCAAAATGAATTCCAAAGTTCACATAGTCAAAAAGAAAAACAATGACACATCCACGATTTACCCAAAGTCAAAAGCAAATGGGGACCACATTCATATGACGAAAACGGCAAGCGGAGCATCAAAAATTCACAGCACTGTAAGCTTAACATGAAAGTGAAAAAGGACAAAGCAGAGTGCAACAGTGAATAGTAGGAAAGCATCGCAGAGGTTTCAGCAAGGCAGTAACACTTTTTTTTGGCAAAGACATGTTCTGAATTAGGGAAAGTTACCTTATACATTTCCATGAACGTGATCCCTCAACAATGTTGACACCACTTTTCAAACCCTAATCCTCATAATATAAAAACAAGAGCAATGGGTCAGAAGAGGGGACGAAGAAAACCCTAACAAGAATCACTACTGAAAAGAAATTTCGTCTCTAACCCTAATCCACCTAAAGTTCAATCCTAAGAACTACTCTGAATTTCTCATTGAAATTCAGAGATAGTGTGAACTAAACCAAACACAACAACAATCATAGAAGCAAACAGAAATATAAAGAAGAAGAGAAGAAGAAGATACGCAAGTTAAGAACCTCACCTTCGCCGGAAAAGCTTCGGATCGGAACTACTCCGATCTAGGCATCATTCGTTTCTTCTTTACTCCTTGATGCTTGATTAGTAATCTACATGCGATTGTGTGTTGAACCCCTCTGTTAATTGTTTCATTTTGTTTATTTTTGACGAATCTAGGGTTTTCTGAGTGGTTTCGATTAAGAGATTTGGGGTGAGTTTTTGGGTAATCTAACCTTGGATTTGGAATCTACAGGTTTTGTTTATGTAGTTTAGGTTTGTTTTGGGTGGTTGCCGGAGAAGGACGGCGGCGACCACCGCTCGCCACAGTCTTCTCCGGCCGTTGCTAGGTTTCCGGCGACGTGTTTTTGAGAGAAGGAAAGAGCGTTGAGAGAAGGAAAGAGCGAAGAGAGAGAAGACTGAGTGCAGAATGAGACCATTTTCACCGTTCCCTTTGTTTTTATGCGATCGTGATGAGGTGTATTGATGGAGCCTCCCACCGGTGACAAGTGTCACTGGTCCCTGTGCACTCATTAATCCCACGCGCCCACTTGTTGCAGTCCCACCGTGTTCTCTACGCCTCAGACCCTTAGATCTAGGTTTTTGATGACTCTGATTGATCAAACGATCCAGATTTCTCAGGCAGTCAACCAGGGTTGACTAAGGCCCTTGGTAGACCCTCACCAGCGTGGGCTTCTGAGTGTTGCGCCTGAGGTTTTTTTCTTAACCACACCCCCCAATTGCTAACCTCATCTGGCCCGCTGTTTTTTTTGTTTTAAAAAAAAACTTAACTTTAAGTAATGTTAAAAAATCTAAAAAACATTTTTATTTTATTTCTTTTTAAAAATTAAAAAAAACAAAGCTTTTGAAAGTATTTCTTTTAATTTTATTAAATTTTTTTATTTAATATTAATTAATTTACTCATGATTAATTTTATTAAATATTGAATTTTAATTTGATTAACTATTAATTTAATTTAAAAAAAATCTATATCCAATTAGTCCCTTTTTCTTACTTAATTAGTTTTATTAAATTGTTTTATTTAATACTAATTAATTGTTTGATAATTAATTTTATTAAATATTATAATTTAATCTAATTAATTATTTAAACCCTTCTAATAAAACTTAGAATTTATTTTAGTTTAGGATACCTTCCTTAAACTAACTTTAGAATTAAGTGACTAACCACATCATGCTTGAGTTCATTTATTCAATGCTTATTATATATGGTGTATACTTTTTTTTTATCTCGTGGATTTTTATGCTTTGATTATATTATGCTATGTCATTGTGTGTTTATTCAAATCAAAATATTTTTCAACTAATATTTGGACTTCGTGTCAATCATTTTCATACCTGATAAGACGATCATTTTCACGATCGCAACCGACCTCCCCTTTGCCTCCTCTTGGGCCTTATGCAACGATTACCCATTCTATTTTGATTTGTATGCATGTATGTGATTAGTATATTTTAATCGTGGCTTAATTAACTCCATAAGATTAAAATCATCCTTTTTTTATAAGAACAAAAGCAAACTTGATCCAACGTCAAGTATTTTCCAAATAAACTTAATTAACTCGATCTCAAGCATTTTACTTGATCCATATATCAAGTATTTCCAACTTTCACTTTAAACCATAAGACATCCTTATTTCTTAACCTTCTCATAAATCAAAACCTCGATCCAACGTCGAGTACTTTTCTCAAATCAAATCAACATACCTAATAATACTTAGACATTTTCATAAAGGTGAAAAAGAGGGGGACCAAGTCTTTGGTTTTTCTTTTCAATTGTTCGGGTGCGAGTTTCCTTACTCGTGTGTGGGCAATTGACACCTTTAAAACACATTTTATCCGATCACCTTCAAACTCATTTTCTTAATCAAACATTAAGATATGTAATCAATATTCAAATACATTTTTATAAAGGTGAAAAAGAGGGGGACCAAGTCTTTGGTCTTTCTTTTCAATTGTCTGGGTGCGAGTTTCCTTACTCGTGTGTGGATAATTGACGCCTCTAAAACACACGAAACTCGACCACATTTAAACCATTTCTAAATCAAATTATCAAAACACTTAATCCTTACTTAAACATTTTTACCAAAGGTGAAGTGAGGGGGATCAAGTCTTTGGTCTTTCTCCTCAATTGTTTGGGTGCGAGTTCTCTTACTCGTGTGTGGACAATTGTCACCTCTAAAAACATCCAATACGATTCAAACTCTTTTCCTCGCCTACGTGCGACCGAAACCTAAAACCATACCCAAAATTAAATCCTTTTCTCAATCAAACTTCTTAACATACTTAACCATATATTCTAACAACTTTCTTACAAGGTGTAAAAGAGGGGGGCTAAGTCTTTAACCTTTCTCCCCAATTGCTTGGGTGTGAGTTTACTTACTCGTGTGTGGGCAATTGGCGCCTACATAAAAAATACAAACCAAACAACTGTAGTCCCATGAACTACGAATGCTCTGACTTTCCCATTGCACGAGGGAATACGTAGGCACAAGGGTTCTAATCCTTGCCGAGCACAATAATAAAAATCCACCCCTTTTCCTTATAAGCAAATCCTTTAGAAGATAACAAACAAACCTAATTTTCTCACGAATCGAATCAAGAGGTTCTCGTTGAGTACAACAGACGTAGAGGGTGCTAATACCTTCCCTCTTGCGTAACCGACTCCCGAACCCGTAATTTGGTTGCGATGACCAAGTTCTTATCTCCCTTTAAAGGTTTTATCGATATTTTCCTTTCCCTCATTTGGGATAAATAAAGTTCGGTGGCGACTCTATTTTGAACAGTTCTTTCTGCGTCCATCGCGAGGATCGTATTTTTTGAGGTACGACAGATGGCGACTCTGCTGGGGATCAAGCATTGCCCTATGCTAGAGAGAGTCAAGCCTAACTTGACTCGATTCGTGAGTGTTAGATCCGCTTGTTTGTTTATCTTTGTTTGCTTGCTTGTCTGATTATCTGTTATCCACTTGCTTGCTTCTATTATATCCTATTATTATCTCTTATGACACTATTGGGATTCTCTGATCATTGGTGCTCTGTGAGATGGCTCTACACCCGAGTCTGAGTATAACCCTAGGATTAGGATGATGGTTGTATAGTGGAGGATTGCGTGGTTTCTTCCGCGTGAGCCAAAGCAAAGACCCCGCTTGGAGTAGATTCCCTTGGAAATGTTATCGTTTTGACATTACTTAGTCACGATGATAATGTTTTCGAGCCTGAATCGTCGATCCCAAGGACCTTTAACCCGTTTATCCATAGTGGTTGGTAGTGTTAACACTTTGTGGGTTAATGCGAACGCCACAATCAGATGAGATCCCTCGAACGTATTACTTCCTGACAGTAATATTTTCGACCTCGATCTAGGATTCTGAGAACCCTGCTTAGAACCCGTGTGACGATGGTTGTGTAGTGGGCGCCTCCGAGGAGTCTTTCTCGTGGGGAAGAAATGAAGACCTCACCTAGACGAGATCCTTTCAAGGATATTATCGTCTGATATTCCTTCGTCATGGCTACCTATGGGGGGTCTGGTGATCAGAGATATCATGTGTCTAACTCCTTCCTCAGAATCAAATGTCATTTTGATCCTGTACCCTTGCATGAGCATCACATGACCATAACATTTGCACCCTTTTTGTTTTCAGGGAATCTAAGAATTATCATTTGCTACAGATAGGAATTATGGAAACTGACGTCCGTTGCCCTCATTCTTTCAAGTTCAAGAAGCCTGATCTGACTGTTTTACGTGGTTTGGTTTCGCGTATGCCTTCCGTCTACCGAATCAACTTTGGGAAGAACTTTGGTAAACTGTTGCGTATTCTGAATCAAGACGTGGACTTTGCCATGCTAAGCACCTTCGTACAGTTCTATGATGCTCCCTTGAGATGTTTCACCTTTCAAGACTTTCAGTTAGCACCAACACTTGAAGAGTATGAGAAACTGGTGGATATCCCAATGAAAGGCAAGTCGCTATTTGAAGGGGTTGATGTGACTTTGAAGGATGAAATCATTGCAAAAGCTCTCCACATGTCTAAACAGGATGTCACCAATAACTGGAAGATCAAGGGAGGGGTTAAGGGTTTCTTCCTCTCATTTCTGTTGGAAAGGGCCAACACTCTTTTGAAAGACGAAAGTTGGGAAGCTTGCTATGCTGCTGTAGCATTGGCCATCTATAGGATTGTTCTGTTTCCTAATGTGGATGTAGATGATTTTATAGATATTACTGCCATCCATGTTTTCATCATAGGAAACCCAATGCCTACCCTTCTAGCTGACGTGTGCTATTATCTGAGTTGGAGACACGTTAAGAAAGGAGGTATGATTGCGTGTTGCGCTCCTCTATTGTATCAATGGACCCAAATGCACCTTCCGAAGAAGGGACCCTTCATAGAACAAGTGGACGAAAGTTGGGCCCAAAGGTTGGGAACCCTCAGATCAGCTGACTTATCTTGGTACTCCCTAGACTATGATACAGTCATATCCAGTTTTGGTCGGTTCCCTAATGTTCCCCTCATCGGAACCCGCGGCTGTATTAATTCTAATCCTATATTGTCCGTGAGGCAGTTGGGGTATCCGATGAGTGGACCACCTGATGAGAAGGCTTTGGAATCATTCTTAGTGCATGGTTTGAAAGCTGAGAACCCTGACCTACTCAAAAGAATCAAAAAGGCGTGGAAGGAGGTCCATAGGAAAGGAAAAGCTGAGTTGGGGTCCGAAACCTTTTCGGATGCTGTCGTGTTGGAAGAATACTGAAGGATATCACAAGTTTGTCAGGGATCAATGGAGGAAGATACAGATTGAAGGCTGGGGGATGTTTGTTCTTAAAGAGAAATTTAAGAAGATAAAAGGTGAGCTTAAGGAGTGGCATAAAAACCATTCGCAAAATCTTGGAGAGAGAATCAAAATAATCAAAGATGAACTGAACAGGCTCGATCGTAAAGAAGAAAATGAAGGATTGAATCAAGAAGAAGTCATCGATAAAAGATCGAAAGCGGCCGAATTATATAATCTTTAAAATTTGAATTGTAGCATAATGTGGCAACGATCAAGAATAAAGTGGATGAAAGAGTGCGACGCAAACATGAAATTTTTTCATGGTTGCATCAATAAGAGGAGGCGTGACAATGAGATTTCGTGTATTGAAGTTAACGGAAGAAGGATGTCCGAAGTGAAAGAAACGAAGAAGGCCATTTACGAACATTTCCAACAATATTTTGAAGCGAGGAGATCAAGCAAAATAGAGGTAAATTTTAATTTCAAGAGAATTTCTGGATTGGATAGGGAAGAAATGGTTAAAGAATTCTCAGAGGAAGAAGTGAGGAGAGCGGTGTGGGATTGCGATAGCGCCAGAAGCCCCGGTCCGGATGGTGTGAATATGGGGTTTGTCAAAGAATTTTAGGAAGAAGTCAAATGAGATTTTCGAAGGGTAATGCAGGAATTCCATGAACATGGGAAAATGGTTAGAGGAGCTAACACGTCGTTCATAGTTCTGATACCGAAGAAGAAGAGTCCATCGAATCTGGATGAATTCCGTCCTATTTCTCTTGCCGGATGTATTTACAAGGTGATCGCAAAGGTATTGGCTAATATAATTAGAAAAATGGTGAGTTCAGTAATCTCCGACACGCAATCAACTTTTATATCGGGAAGGTAAATTTTAGATGGTATCGTAATCACTAATGAAGTGGTTGATGAAGCAAAAAGGAAGAAAAAAGAAGTGATTATGTTTAAGGTAGATTTCGAAAAAGCATAAGAATCGGTGGAGTGGAATTTCCTCGAATTGGTGATGAAGAGAATGGGATTTCACATTAAATGGCGAAGATGGATATTAGAATGTTTAAAGTCATCAAGGGTGTCAGTGTTGGTGAACGGGAGCCTGACCAAAGAGTTTAGCGTCAGTAGAGGACTGAAGCAAGGAGATCCACTTTCTCCTTTCTTATTTCTTCTAGTAGCAGAAGGTTTTAACATTCTAATGAGAAGAGCAGTGGAGCTGGGCAGATTTATCGGATACGAATTTGAAAATGGTAAGAAAAGATATACGCATCTCCAATATGTAGACGATACAATAATTATCGGAGAAAAAATTTGGGAAAATATAAGGTGTATAAAAGCGAATCTTAGCTTATTTGAAATGTTGTCGGGCTTGAAAGTCAACTATCAGAAAAGCAGTTTAATTGGTGTGAACATTTGCAACTGTTGGCTCAATGACGCTGCCAGAGTTCTAAGGTGCAAGATGGGAAAGGTTCCGTTCGTGTATTTAGGGATTCCGATTGGCGCTAATCCCATATTCGAGAAGACTCGGAAACCGGTTGTGGATTTAGTGAAAGCAAGATTATCAAATTGGAATCATAAGAACTTATCAATTGGCGGAAAAATAGTTTTTTAAAATCTGTCATGTCGGCTATCCCGGTATATTTCTTCTCCTTTTTCAAAGCTCCTACATGTATTATCTCTAATGTTGAGTCCATCTTTAAAAACTTCTTCTAGGGAGGGACTGAAAATGGGAGGAAAGTTAACTGGATCAAGTGGGAGTCTATCTGTACACCTTTAGAAGTAGGGGGATTGGGCATAAAGAACTTAAGAGATTTCAATAGATCTCTTTTAGGAAAACGGGCTTGGAAAATTTCTAAGGTAAATAATAGTCTCTGGTTTAAGGTCCTAAGGGAGAGATATGGCGGCAACGAGGGTATATCAAGAACATTCGATTCGTATAGCTCGCAGTGGTGGAAAGATATTTGTAAGTTAGATTTAGGCGAGTCTGAAAATTCGAGGGAATATTCTGTCAAGGAGACATATAAAACATTGAGGTTATTAGGCAGGCATGAGATTAATTTGGATTGGAAAGCGGTTTGGCAAAAGTCGGTCCCTCTTAAGGTGTCATGTCTAATTTGGAGGCTATTCCAAAATAGACTCCCAACTAAAAATAATTTAGTTAGAAGGGGTATCCTAGACCAAGAGACTATTTTATGTGTCGAAGGCTGCGGTGTAGAAGAGTCAGTTAATTATCTATTTTTTGAGTTCCCCAATTTTGCAGGTACTTGGATTAGGATTATCAGGTGGCTAGGCGTATCCTTTGTTCTACCCAGAGATAGTTGGGATCATCTTAAGCAGTTCAAAAACATCTTAGGGAGCGATAAAAAGTTATCCAACAAGATTAGGGTGGTCTGGTTTGCATGCATATGGAGCATTTAGAAGTCAAGAAATAATATTATATTCAAGAATAAAAATGAATCTGTTGATCAGATTTTTGAAAATGTCAAAAGGCATTCATGGAACTGGTTGAGAGACAAACATAAGTTTCTCGGTTGTAACCTAATGCAATGTTACTTAAATCCTAGAATTGTACTTGAGTAAGTGTCAGTGTTTAGGGATTGATTTAAGATTATTTGGGTGGCTGATGGTTCTTTGTTCTGTCAAGTAATGGTAGTAGCAGAAGTTTTCTTCAGAAGCATTGAGGGTGACTCGGATCAGTATACTCCAAGTCGGAGCTAGAGGAGGCTAAGTCGTCTATACCGGTTATGAGGCGATGAGTTTTTATTGCCACTTTTGTATATTATTGAGATCAGTGTAGGATGTTGTACCTAGCAGCATGCTATCATTAGTGGTTAGATTATGTGGATTGAGCTTTGACACTTGCAATGATTTAGAAATTTGTCAGCAGTGGGTTGTTTCTTGAGGGAGGATTAACTCTTGTAGTCGCATTGGTAATTTTTATGTCGTCTGCAGTTTCATCAGGAGGGATGGAATACTGTGCTTCAGAGAGTTAAAGTCAGTCTTATCTGTGAGCCTGAAGGTTTTCATTTTACCGGGCTAGAGTTGTTGTGAGTGGTGGTGTTCGTTTTGGCTGGTTTGTCTAGTCTTTGGTCCGGTTTGGAGAACTTTGCGAGATGTCTAACAGTTTCAGGAAAAGATGATTCCAATAAGTTTGATTTTGGTTGGGTTTTTTCTATATTTTCCCCAGCTTATGCTTATGGAGGAGAAGGGTCTAATGCCCTTGTAACCTTCTATTGAGAAAGGGATAAACCAGGAATATTGGGTGTGGCATGTGGTTGTGGCAACCTACAAAGTCTAGGTTATGGAACAAATTCTACTGCTTCAAATATAACTTTGTTCAACAGAGGCTCAAGTTGAGGTTCTTGCGTTGAGTTTAGCATCAATTATGGGTGGGGTTGGAGATTTTTTTAGTTGCAATTAAAGGATCAATATCAGGGTGGATGCCAACGTCAAGAGATTGGGGTCAAAATTGGCTAAACTTCAAATATCTCAATGGCCAACCTTTGTATTTTAAGGTTTCAACAAGTGTAGAAAGAATTAATGCTTCAATCATCGTCACCTCTTCTGGTGTATTGGAAGTTTAAGTTTAGTTTCGCAGGTATTCTGCAGCTGCTGTTGTTAAGGGACCGACCTTGGTGTCCTGTATTTTCTTTTCATGATATCCATTAGTGGATCGTGTGCATCATCTCGTGCTATCGTCACATTGTAGCAGGATGTTTAACTCTGGTTCGTTGGGCTCAAATAGATTTGTTTTGAAGCATTCATGTATAATATGTGGGGTTTAAGTTGGTGGTTTTGGGGGTTTTGTCGTGCGTGTCGCGAGTTATTGGTTGTTTCTGTGCAATACGATTTATAAGACTCATTGTTCTGTGGGGAAATCATTGTATGTTGATGGTGTTATCTTGCTCATCCTTGTATTGGCGGCTTGGGATTGGCTGCGTGTTGAGGAAGTCCTGGTGCAGGTATTTTCAGGCTGAGTTATGTTGCAATTTAGTGAGTCTTCAGAGACTGGGTGGACAGTTTCGAAGGTTCCGTTGGTGTGAGTCATTAATATTCTGGAGGTGATTCTAAGGGGATTAGTGTTTTGTGCGGGAATGTGCCTCAGTTCACATCATCTGGTTCGAATGTCTTGGTGTAGTGGGAAGTTCATTTTGTTATGCCTCTGCTGGGACGGAGGAATTCTGTATTGCATAGTGTTCGAATAGGGCAGCAAAGTAGATTCAATGACGGTATTATGTGTGTCGTAATATGGTGAAGGGAGAAGTATTTGATGGTTATCCAATGGTTGAGGGCTGTTTGGTGGAAAAATGTGATGTTTCTTGAGCAGCGTGAGGTGCAGAAAAGGTTATGCCATGTTGGTGTATGGAGCTCATGGAGTTTAGGTCTACTTGTGCTTGAAGATTTTTAGGTTGGTATAATTGCTCTAGTGATATTCATATGGGGAATCAGTGTCTGTTTGGTGTTTAGCAGGAGTGTGCTGGGCCAAGCCGAGGGTGTAGAGTGTGTGTGTAGGGTCTTGGAGCATCGAAGTTGATTGATCATGACAGTTGGAATCTTTTTGTATGCGGTAATATCAAACTAATGCATTTCGACGAGCAGTGTATCAGGTGGATTGGTTGGTCATGAGTTCCAGGCTTGATCTTAACCAGTTAGTTTCTGGCTTCTGGCGGGAGTTATCGTCCTGCAAGATTCAGTTTCCTAAATAGTGATTTCGTGCGGTGCTAGCTTTTGCAGTGTCAATTCGTATTCGCGGGTTGTGTTCGACGTTGAGATTCGAAGCAGTAGTGTAGCATGAGGTGCATTGGATATGGCTGAAGCATGCTCTTTTGGTGACAGTACCATTTCAATTACAGTGACAGGTTTTTTTTCAGGCAGCCATTTGCTTGATTTTGCTGCGTGTCGGGTGGTTGTATCAGGTTGTAGTTGTTGTGGGTTTGGGTGATTGTTAGTGGTTGTCATATGTTTCGAGTGGTGTTCCATTCCTTTTTAGTTACATTTACTTCGTTTTGTATTGGAACCGTTAGTATTTTGTTGCTTTGAGTCTGCTGTCCCTGTGCAGAATTGGTTGTATTCTTTAAGGCATTGCTTGTGTCTCTTTTGGTAATATATAGTTTTTTTTGGCCTTTTCAATTTTTTTTTATCTAAATCCTCCGTTCATTTATACTTTATCCGTAAGGTTAGGATTTATACTCAACACTCTCCCTTAAAAATCCATCGGAGAGAATTTGCTCCATTCTTGTAGAAGTATGTATAGGGATGTAAATGGATATCCATGGGGACGGATACTATGATATGCGTATCCGCCCCGTTGAATAAATATGATATCCATATCCGCCCTATATCCATGTGGATATCCGTTAAGCGGATAATCCACGGGTTTTACGATATCCGTGGATTTTTACAGATATCCATGGATAATATTTTTTTATGAAAATTATTTTTTTAAATATACTTTTAACTTCTTTTAAAGACACAAAAAATTATTATCTTATAACATCCATACTTCGCTCTTAATTTAACAATAAAATTTCATCACATTAATTTTCTTCTTATTCACCAAAATATAATTAGATCCAAACATAATATCCATACATTTTATTTTAACCAAACAAATAAAAGATATTGTGATTGTGAGTTATGATGGAAGAGCGAACGACAGAGAAGTAGGCAAGAAGACACTAGTTCGATAGAGGAATGACAACACTAGTTGGTTGGACTATGAAATTGTTGAAGTGGGGTATGAAGTATTGAAGAGTTTAAATATGAAATGACTAATAGAATTTGAATGAGGTTTTCTTTAAAGAAAAATTTAAAAAAAATAAAAATATAATAAGACTATTTATTTTAGAAGATGAAAAGATAAGGTATAATAAACTAATGATATTTAAATGATTTATATAATTTATTAACGGATATGGATATCCGCGGGTACGAATATCATTAAATCCATATCCATATTCATTAACAAACAGATATTTAAATATCCATTTATTTTATCCGTGGATATTCATAAAATTATCCGTCTCATATCCGTGACGAATTTTATCTACGGATATCCGCAGATACGAATATTTTTGCCATCCCAAGTATGTAATTAAGAAGGGACAAAAAAGTAAATTGGCATCACAAAATGTGAGATGTCTTTAGTATAAAACCCGGTAAGCAATAACATCACCGTCCCGACGGCGCAATCTCAAAGTTAAAATGGAAGACGAAGACGAGGAAATAAATTCTTTCACAAACCTCCTAACCGACGAAGATGACAAACCCATTGCATTCACTACCATACAAGACGATTCACCAAAGCAAGAATTGCTTCAAAAACTTTTCCTCCGTTCGATTCAATCAACGGTTACAATTCGTCAGCTCCCATCGGAAGGTATCTCCTTCCAGCTCTGGCCCACCGCCTCCTCTCTCGTCTCCCTCCTCGACAACCACCGCATAAATCCCACCAACAGCCCTCTCTCCACCGCCTTCACAACACTTAACGCCAACGCCCCTCTGAGGATCCTCGAACTCGGCTCCGGTACCGGAATAGTCGGTATAGTCGCCGCCGCCACTCTCGGCAGCAACGTAACCCTAACAGATCTCCCTCACGTAGTTCCCAATCTCAAGTTCAACGCGGAAGCCAATGCGGCAGTTGTGGGGTCCAGCGGTGGGACAGTTACATTTGCACCGCTGAGGTGGGGCCACGCTGCTGACGTGGAGATGATTGGGAGGGAGTTTGATGTTATCGTAGCTTCGGATGTAGTGTATCATGATCATCTCTATGAGCCGTTGATTGAAACGCTGCGTTTGTTGTTGGTTGGGAAGAAGATTGTGTTTGTGATGGCTCATACGAAGAGGTGGAAAAAGGAGTGTGTGTTCTTCAAGAAAGCGAAGAAGCACTTTTTCCTTGATGTTTTGCATGTTGACACTCCTTGCCATGGTTCTAGAGTTGGTGTTGTTGTTTATCGTTTTGTTGGGAAGAGTTAGGTTCCAAATTTCCAAAGTTACATTTGTTTGTTTGGTTGTTATTCTATACCTTCAAAGTTACACAGAATGCTGTTGTAATATTCAGCATTAGTAGTACTAGTTGTATGTGTCATGCAATGAAGAGTTTATTTAGTGGAATGAGAGTGAATGCAATGGTTCACAAACATGATCAAGATCCAAAACCATTCATGAGGTTACTTGGAAATTCAACATCACTTCCTGTTGTTTTCGATGGTGGCAAATTAGTTGGTTCATATCAACGGTTCTCTTGTTCCTCTTCTCAAACATGCTGGTGCTCTGAATTTATTATCCAAGTTATATTAGAGTTGAAATTAGTTGGCGATAATGATTTCAAGCTTAATAACAGAGATATTAACACACTTAGCACTGTCTTAATGTGTTGTATCTTGTAATGAACTGACAATGATATATATGAGAAAAAGTATTCGGAAAAAAAATGTTAAATGTAGGGAAATGTTCATTGCAACCCACCCATTCACTTCTTTTAAATCATATGGAAATTTGAAAAAATAAAATACTTTTTTGTATTTTATGAGAATTGAAATTTGGATGCACCAAAATACAACAAATTTCTTCATCATAAACACACCTCATCCAAATAAAAAATGTTAGGATTACAAAATTCGGATACATTTATGATTGTATTGTAGGTGTATTATGTGTATATAAGGTGAATTTGAAGTTCAATATCCGGACACACCTACAAGAAAACAAAGAGTGAATTATATGTATATGTGATTGAGATAAGGTAAATGCAAATTTCAATATCCAACAAACCATTTAGACTATATAGTATGTGTATTATGTGTACTTGTGATACATATGGTGAATCTAGATTTTAATCTCTGAATAAACCTCTGAGACTGTATTGTGTGTGTATATATGATACCAAAAGGGTGAATCCGAATTTCAATCTTTGAAAAAATTCAACATTATAAACACATGAACAATATTATGCATAAGCCATTATCCATACATTAGTCACGAACCTGTTAGCTGGCAAATTTCGACCAAAGATATAAGAAGTATGGTCGACAAAGAGTTGTGCTAAAGGTCATGTCGGAGCAACTTCGACAGTAGGCCCGTCAGAGAGGGCGTTGAAGTGAACTCGACGGAGAAGCACCTTAGTCAAAGTCAAAGGAATCCCAAGGGCTTCTGGCGCACAAACAAACTTGGAGCAAATAAAAGTGTGGGGAGTTACCAAGGTAGTGGACGAACGTGGGGACACGTGGCAGCACAGGGATTGTGAAGCAGAAGAATAACTGTCACTTTTTGCCTATTTAAGGAAGTGTCGTTGTCAGTTTTAGGGGTCACATTTTGTTGCATTAGGAGAATACACTCAAAGTACCAGTGTTAGAGAAACGAGTCAAAACTCTGCAGAATGTATGCATGCGTCCACTTTTATTTTCTTCATTAAGCAATATACTTTACAAGTTTTTTCTTTTCCTTTGTTGTTGTTTTTTTCCTTTTTGATGTACTTTCTTTGTCGTTTGATTTACCGCAACTGTTCATCTATTTTTCGTTCAAACCTAAAAACTGAAACGTCAACATACACTTAACACATAGTCTAGGATTCTTGTAGCCAATCCTGCATGTAAACTTCAATAAGAGGCTAGCGGTTGTTCGCCGAAAATCCCGTGCGAACAAAACCATAAATACATCATTCATTCATAATGTTTATATTAAACCATACATTATCCATACATCAGTCATAAATCATACATAAGTCATAGATTCATAATGTTTATATCAAATCATATAGTATTCATACATCAGTCATAAACCATATATAATTCATAACTCAATCATTCAAAATGTTTATATCAAAATACAAATAAAAAATACAACTAATGGGTATATTTAACTCAATGTTCTCTTCTGCCTCATATACTGCAATGCATGTGTCTCTAATAATATTGTTTATAAGGTGACCCTTTCAGGAGTGTCTTCCTTAAAATCTTATATAGTTATGTCATCTCTTCTAATAGCAACAATATAGTGACATATTGTCATACTCTAATTTTTAACCCTAAGATTCCAACTTTCATTTGTATCATTTGCATGGCATCAACCACCTTTTGTGTGTATTCTTTTATGTTTTGCTAACCCCAATTGAAAATACAAAAAAAAAAGTCTTGCTGTGCTTTAATTACAAGTTAGGGTTTTGCACCAAGGAAATCAAGAGTTTGATCAGTCAAAGTTTAGTGTGATCCCCAATATCTCAAGTCCCTCTACCCCTTCATGGTGATCAAGAGTTTCCCACCATCATTAATCAAGATTGAGTTTACGTCAATTCAAGTTCACCAAGTTCCAATTCATCAAGTGCTCAAAATTAGGGTTTTGGTCAAAGTTAACTTAGGGTTGAATTTTTGATCAAGACATGATCTCATGGCTTAAAACATGATTCAAAGGCTTTAAGTACATCATTGTAGTCCATTCATGTGTTTAAATTGACTCAAGAAGTTTGATTTGTTGACAATTGAAAAGTTTTTATTCAACTGATGAAAAGTCAACTAATGATCAAAGTCAAAGTTTGACTTTTGGAATTTTTAGTCAATTATGGACTTCTTAAGTCACGGATCATGAAAATGTGAAAAATAGTTGAGTTTGATCAAGTTAAATCAAAGAAATCAAGAAAATATCAAGAATTGTCAAAATTAGGTTTTTTGAAATTTCCCTAAGTACAAAAATCCATGATCAAATGACCAACTTCCCAAGGTTGTAACTTCTTCCTCAAGCATCTAATGAAAACACTCGAGGGATGCTTTAAAAGAGGGCATTTGATACTACAAGTTGATGAAAATTGGAAGTCAAAAGCTTTCTTGAAGCGGAAGAAATTGGTGGTTAAAGTTGAAGTTTCAAGTTAGTACAAAATTCAAAATACTTAGAAATTTTTCTAAGTGTTTAACCTTGTCAAATGCATGATTTTGTGGTCAATTTGTAAGCAATCTAAGAGTCCAATTGTAACACCTGAGGGCTGCATTTAAAGATCATACTTCCTACTTCACCATGGTGGAAAATTTGAGATCAAAAGCTTTCTGGAGATGAAAGATATTGAAGGCCAAAGTTGATGATTCACATTGATGATCAAGGGGCAAGTTCAAGCCAGAATTTTCTAAGTGTTAATCAGCTTGCTTCACACGAATTGAGGGCCATTTTCTCATCTTTCTAAGCCTTTACTCAACTTATCATAAACATGAAAGTTGTTCCTTTATGTACCAGCTTTGCAAAGGTACCACATTTGTGCAATGATGGCCCCTACACAAAAGACAAAAGTCTGCTCAAACTGACCAGCTTGATCAACTTTTGGCATGTTATGTAAAAATCACTTTTGGTCAAAACTTGTTAGCTAAGTCTCATGATGCTACAACTGAGTTCTAATGCATCAAAACCAACTGCACAAGCCAAGAAATGAAGCTTAAATTAGCCATACAAACCTGAACCAAGATAGCCATAGTACATGTAATTTGCCATTTTCATGATGCATCCATAAAATGACAAACTCCAAAACCAAGAATCAGAAGCAATGCTGGCCTCAAGTAGAACCAAGCAAGCAAGCCTAGAGCAGAAGGGCATTTCTCAAAAACTTCAAAAAAACTCCATAAGAGCAAAAAAATCGAATCTACAAATCCTTCAACTTTCCTTCCACTTTGCTTGCACAAACACATTCCAAACACCATTTCATACTTGCTGTATGCACAAAATCATCAATGAAATAACTCAAACCACCATTTCCAAAACTCATTTTCTCATTCTGCAACTTAATTTGGAGAGAGAATAGTTTAGAGGGTTCCAAGGAGATTTGAGGACATCATTACAATCCTAGGGCATCAAGGAAGCTAAAGGAATAATTCTATCACCTCTGCAAGGCCATTTTAAGGGAGAACGACCTCACCCTAATAGGTACATTTTTGTGTTTCTGTTTTCATGCCTATGGTTACCATTTGAATTATATCTTGTTACCACTTTGTTCATGATGATATGCTGATTAAAAGCCCTATGATTATAGCTATTGATTATGTTCATACACGATTTAATTTTATTATTTATAACTAGGGTTTATCTGGTTTTGTGAGAAATTCTTGATGTAGAGTGAAAATCAATAGAAACTAAGATGATATTTGGATTCCTCTTTAAATTTTAAGCAGAACCCTATATTCACTTGTTATTTTTGGTTTGTGTTTTGAAAAATCATAATTTAAAAATTCTTGAGTTTTTTTTTTCAGTTAGAGGTTGAATATGAAGCTTTGATTCGCACCATTTAATTTTCAATTTTTCTTTTAATATTTATTTCCACGAAGTGAATATCTCACAAGGCCATATGGCCTGGTCCATTGGTTGGTAGGTTTTGTTAGTTATCCCAAGGGTGCGGGTTCGAACCCCAGCAACCTTTCCTTTCTTTTTAACAACTTGTTTTTCTTATTTTGTTCTTCCTTTATTTTTTTTATTTTTTTATTTTTTATATTTTCCCTCCCTTTTCTTTTCCTTCTTATTTATTTTTAATTTCTTTCTTTATTTATTATTTGCATTCATATATTAAAAATATAAAAATATTTTATTTTACCTTTTAATATTTATTTTATCATTTTTGTATTTTATAAATATGTTTCATTTTGTTGTTGTTGTAGTTATGTTGATTTCATGATCTATCATTTTTTAGCTTGCTAGAGCTTCTTGGTGTGTTGATGCTTGGCCTATACTTTACCATGTTATGTGATGGATTTAACGATCATGCTACACTTTGGTTGTCACTTTTGTTTTATTCACGAGTTGATTCTTGAGGTGTGATACGTGTATGCTTTCCATGAGGCGGTTATCAACACTTTTAGCTATGCCTTAGGTTTGATATTTGATGATGTATCCATGTAATGTTTGTTCCTTGAATCTTGCTTCATTTGAGATGACTTGACTTGTTTGTTTTGAAAGATGATTTTTGACATGTATTGATAACCTTTGGTTTGATGATTCCATAGTTTACATGATTAGGGTTTTGTTTGAGTTTGCTTGAGATATTTTGCCTTGTGAGTTTGTATTGATGCTTGCTTTATAGATGTGTTGTTACTTGATTATGAGCTTAGCCTTTGACATTTGAATACTTTGTTTTGTGGATGTTATCCTCATGATGTATATTTTGTTTAACATTCACTTGTGGCTTTTAAATATTTGTGATTGCTTATGTATGAATCCAAGGGAAGGGTTTATAGTTTACTTAATTGTTATATGCATATGCATTATGTTTCTTTTGCATTTTTCACCCATTATGTGATTATTGTTCACCCTTAATTTGTTTACCTTAGATTGTTTACTTTAAGTTGTTTACCTTTAGGATGTTTACCCTTAGATGATTCACTACTAGGTTTCCTTTTTTTCTAACTTAAACCTTTTCATAAGAAACCTTGACATTAGGTCATTGAATTTTCAAACCTTTTTCTTAATAAATGCTTCAAGACATCTTAAGAATATTAAAACTTTTTTTATAAGACTAAAAGACACAAACCATATTCAAAACTTTTGCCAGTTGCCTTTTCACTTTTAAAACCTTTTCTCAAAGAAAGATTATACATGAGTCATCCCTAGTTGAGATGTAATTCTCCTACCCCATAATATTGTTGAGAAATATGTTGATTCTTTTCCACTTGAGAGAGGTATGAAACATACTTGTTGATTCTATATCCAAGTTGAAGCCATTCTCTCATTATGAAGCAAAGATCCATCTTCCACATGTTTGTGGTGGATCAGTTGAGTATTCTTCTTAAGATGACAACTTGTCTCTTCTTCATTAAAATCCACCATAATAAACCCTTTTTCTATTTGTACCCCGAACTACGAGGTTTTGATCCTTTATTGGTACATAGGCACAAGACTTTATGTCTTGCCAAACACAAAAACAATAAAAAATGCTTTTTTTCTCATCTCTCTAATCTTTTTCAACAAACACTTTTAACCTAACGCAAATAAATCAAGAGGTTCCTATAGGATACTATAAATACTTAGGGTGATAGTACCTTCCCTTAGTATAACCAACCCATGTACCTTAGATCTCTTCTCTTGCTTAGCTTTTAGTTTTAATTTATGCTTTGCATGTTTATTTTGGGTTTATTCGTTATTTTCCCCTTCCCTTAGAGAAATAAAAGATCGGCGGTGACATCTTATGTTTTTGTGAGTCTAGCTAACCAATAGCTATGGTCTCCGATTCTTCACTACGACACATATATGCAATACATCCACGACATGGTATGCCCTTACACGTTCTTCATCTAGTATCAACTTATGAGATGACCTAGGGAAATTTGCTTTTGGAAATTGTGTCTTATAAAGATGAGACACTCTATAAAACTATTTTATGTATTTGTATACCATACTCCATGGACGAGAAGTTAGCACACTACATGCATCCTCTAACATCAAATGTTGATAGTAGTCAACAAGCATCTCATCAACATCTTTGCGACAGAGAGTGGCATGAGCACCAAATGTGAGATAGCTAGGTATACCTTATAGATACTCGAATTATCGTAAAACTCGCTCTGGTAGATATAGGTACATATGTATGTATATTAAAGCATAGTAACTATCAATTGGATGTTTCATCCTTTGTTTAAGATTAACATTACACAATCCCTCAAACACGAAACATGTAAGGGTGAAATGCTTTATGAGAAATTAGAATCTATTCAATCTTTCATGTATGAGATCACCTGAATTGATTCCGATGTCCTCTTATTTTTGCGCGACCTCTATATCCTTGGTGTAGTAGCCTTAAGTGTGGTCATCCTTTTCCTGCCACTTGTCTTTATAAATAAGTAATTATAATGTTGTACTAGGGTGAAATGCTTTGAGTGAGAGGTCTTGGAAGTACAATATCACATATATAATTAGAAATAGTTATCCTGACATACACAACTAAATTGTCCTTATGGAAAGGGGTGAACGCTATTTCTTTTATTGAGGAAAGCTTAGTAGATCACTACCGAGATTAGTTAGAGATCATATGATGTCCTTTTGAGTATCCTTCTGGTTTTTGGTAAAAACACTAAAACCCGTGTATAGGAGCGAAGTGTTCTCATAGTAGGTCGATCATCCTTTAAGGGCGGACTTCCTATATAGATCATGCTTTTTTCCTTTTTTGAGCTCTTAATATGTGTTGATACTCTGTCTATAGTGATCATACCACAAGAGAAATAACTTGTAGGCATAAGGCTTATTGCAAGGCTCCGTAATATGTACCATTAGGAGTTTTTAGTAGGTGTAGAGAGCTCAGAGGGTTTCTGCATTATGCTCCCTTAGGAGTCTTTAACTCTTAGCAAGTAGAGCAGAGTGGGTTTATGCCTTATGCTCTAGTTGGAGTCTTTAACTTTTAGCAAAGAGAGACATACGAGTTCCTTCATTATGCTCCTGTTAGAGTCTTTAAGTTTTAGCAAGGAGAGCTCAATGGATTCGTGTTTATCACTCTTATAAGAGTCTTAGTTTTATGCAAGGAGATTCAAATGGATTACTGCTTGGTACTTTTTAAGAGTCATAGTTTATGGAAGGAGATCCGAATGAGTTCCTGCTTTGTGTTATTTTAAAATTTTTTGATTCATGCAAGGAGAGGTTGATGGGTTTCTTTTTGGTGCTCGTTTAAAAGTCTTAGTTTTATACAAGGCGATCTTGGTGGGTTCTTGCTTGGTGCACTCTTAAGAGTCCTAGTTTGTGAAAGGAGAGTCTGATGACTCGTGCCTGGTTCTCTTTTAAGATTCATTGATTTATGCAATGAGAGTCTGATGGGTTCCTGCTTGGTTCACTTTTAAGACTATTTTATTTATGTAAGGAGAGCCTGGTAGATTCATGCATTGTGCTCCAATAGGGTCCTTGAAGATGCTGTTGGGTCCTGTGCCCGGTTCGTAGAACTTTCGAGATGAGTTTTGTACATCCCAGAATTCTCTGAGGCCAGGTTCTTGGAAAATCGAGTACGGGGTTACAATTAAGTCGGGCAACCATAGTTTTACACAGGTCAGAATCCAGTTAGGAGCCAATTATAAGCAAAGCAAGCACGTTGGAGCCACTCTTGTGACAACACTGACATATGGAAAAGAGTGAGCAATTTTAGGTGTCATAGATGATGGCTTAAACAGAGTGAGCAAAATAGGTGTTTGAAGAAATTCAAAATTTTTAAGACATTGGAATGATTTGAAAGATGAGAATAAAGACACATTTAAAGAAGATGAAAAATGATGAGCTTTAATGTAGTTTTGGAAAGTGTAGAGTTGAATAGGTTGATTGAATAAATCAAAGAGAAATAATGGAGGAATTAAGTCATTATGAAGAGTTACAAGACTCAAGAGAATTTGGAAAGATGTGGAGACAAGTGTATGACCCGAATTCATTGGTCGCTTTTCAGCACTTCCCCTAGTGGAGTGTCCTTTCTGCATATCATAATCATTTTTATTGCATCCTCCAAATGTGCAGCATTTCCATTTGATGTGGAGCATTACACTATGGAAAAATTCAAACATGCATACGGAGTATAAGCCAGTTTTGGGTACCTTGCGCGAAGCCCAAATCAACTTCCAGTCAAACCAATGACATATCTCTAAAGAGAATACCGATCCCATTCCCCAGTGGATATTTTAGTCAACCCTTTTTCAGTTTTTTCTTTAGGGTTGTAGATCATACATCGATCTTACCCTTGATCAGTCTTTTGCTGTTAACCCTTTGATGATGTTCGTTTCCTTCCCGTCAACCCTTTGACGATGTCAATTTCCTTCTCGTCAACCCTTCGGCGAAGACAAATCCTTTCCCATCAACCCCTTGATGAAGTTTCTACCTAAGTTATCCTTTCGCATCAATCCTTTGATGAAGTTCCTACTTAAGTTGTCCTTCTCCGTCAACCGTTTGGCGATGTCAGTGTTCTTTTCCGTCAACCCTTTGACGATGTCCACTTTATTTCCGTCGACCCTTTAACGATGTCAGTTTCTTTTCCATCAACTCTTTGATGATGTCACTCTCTAGTGAAGTTTTCTTCCCGTCAACTCTTTGACGATGTGTCTCTCTAGTGAAGTTTTCTTCCCATCAACTCTTTGACGATGTGTCTCTTTAAGTGAAGTTTTTTTTCCCATCAACTCTTTGACGATGTGTCTTTCGACTTAAGTTTTCTTCCCTTCAACTCTTTGACGATGTGTCTCTCTAGTAAATTTTTCTTCCCATCAACTCTTTGACGACGTGTCTCTTTAAGTGAAGTTTTCTTCCCATCAACTCCTTGATGATGTGTCCCTTTGACGATGACGTTTTTTCCTTCCATCAACTCTTTGATGAATAAAACTTGTTTCAAGATCATCAATACTCAGTCTGTATAGGTCTTCAACACTCGTTGTGTTTCTTTCAATTTCATCAGTGCTCGGTCCATACTGATCATCAATACTCGGTCTGTACTAATCTTTAATACTCGGTCCGTAATTATTTTCACCACTCGTTATGTTTCTTTCAATTTTATCAGTACGCGGTCCGTACTGATCATCAATACTCGGTCCGTATTGATCTTCAACACTTGCTGTGTTTCTTTTCAGTTTCATTAGTACTCGGTCTGTACTGATCATCAATACTAGGTCCGTATTGATCTTCAACACTCGGTGTGTTTATTTTAGTCTCATCAGTACTCGGTCTGTACTGATCTTCAATACTCGGTCCGTATTAATTTTCACCACTTGTTGTGTTTCTTTTAGTTTCATTAGTAATCGGTCCGTACTGATCTTCAATACTCGGTCCGTATTGATTTTCAACACTCGTTGTGTTTCTTTCTGTTTCATCAGTACTCGGTCTGTACTGATCATCAATACTCCGTCCGTATTGATCGTCAAAACTCGTTGTGTTTGTTTCAGTTTCACCAGTACTCAATCCGAACTGATCATCAATACTCAGTCCGTATTGATCTTAGACAGTCATCCATGTTTATCCCCTGCAGTCGCCACTCATCCATGTTTATTTCTGATTCATCAATACTTCGTCCATATTGATTCCCAGCTCCCGTCTGTGTTGAGTACATTTTTTTGTTACTCAATTTCCCCATGCAGTTTCGTTTGTTGTATTCCCTAGAGGAGTTGTCTCTTCCTCTGCAGAGTGAAATTTTTTGTTTCTTTTGGTATTCAATCCCATTATACCTGGAATGTCTTAAAAGGAGTCACTCTTCATACCTTCAGGTTTAAGTTGATTGAATAAGGGCAGCTGTAGCACCCCAAAATTTGCCCTCTTGTTTTTAATCTTAACTGGTTTGTGTTTGTATTTGGCATAACATTAATCATGCATGGCATTGGACTTACAGGATAAGGGATCACAGTGTATTCCTGGCAATTCAGAGCCTTCTTTATTTCAGAGTTTGTTTCAGCAGCATTCAGGGCTAAACAGACAGTCATCAGAGTCTTCGAGCATTTATTTTGCTCAACAGATGGTTTGATTATTTCAGAATGAGAACTGGAAGCACAAAGTTCACATGATTTGGTTTCAGACATGTTATCTATCATGTTTCAGACATTATTCAAGCGTATTATCAGTGGCTAAGGTTCAAACACGATGTCGGGCTCAAAACAAGTTTCAACAAGGCAATTTTTGCATATTTTCCTTGGTGCAATCGATTTGCACTTTGGTGCAATCGATTGCATACCTCCAGGATGCGCAAGTTTGTAGGTTTTGCAGGTGCAAATCGATTTACACAATGGTGCAATCGATTGCACTATGTCAGTTTTGCCAAAAAAAATACCAGATTTTCAGCACTGTAGCAGTTTTAAACTCATTGCTATCACTTGGATTCAATGCTACATTAATGGAAGGATCTAGATGCTTCAAGATATCAGTTCATTTCCAAATTAAGTTCTCTTTCCCCCCAAAATTCAAATGATTTTCCACTCCTAATTCCAAGCCAAAAATCCAAGCCTCATTCAAAACGAAATTCCAAACCTCACTCTCATTCCATACCTAGACCATATTTAAACAAATTTGCTCCATTCCAAGAGGATTTTGAATCATTTTCTGCATAATTTCTGAATTCACTCTCAATTCTCTTCACTTTTGTACAAAACTTTTCACTTTCATTCTCCATTTTCATCTTCATCCCTAACCTCACAAAAGCTCTTCTATTAAAGTTAACAAATTCTTCAATGGAATTTGTTAATCCTTGAGCTAAACCTTCATCAATTCCTTTCATCAATATCAATTTCTATAGTAGAAGTTGATTTAGATCAAGATCTGAAGTTTGGAAGTGATTTCTTGAAGTGATTTTGAAGCAAGTTCATCTTATTGCACTGTTCTTCAACTTTTTTTTGAGGAATTCATTGGATCACTTCTTTTCTTAGCTTGATCTATCAAATTCTGTTTGTAACAATTACCAAAGAAAATCTCCGCTTTGTAGGTTGGTGATTCTTAGATCCAAACTCATTTTAGCTTATTTTGCAACTTTCACAATGTAGATCCTTGTGGTTTTTGTGTGGATTGATCCTTGATTAAATTAATTGTAGTTGTTGATGTTTGATTGATCTAATATGTGTTCATTTACTGTTAATTAATGTGATTTTCGTGAACAATTGCATGCTATTACATGTTGCATTTGATCCTTGAAGTGATGCTAAAAAGTGCTTCTGGAAAAGTGATTTTTGTTGTTTCTACAGGTGCAAATCGATTTGCACAATGGTGCAATCGATTTCTCCCTGCTTGCTGCGCCTGGAATTGCTTTCTGAATCAGTGCAATCGATTACATTGCAGTGCAAATCAATTTGCACCTGCTGCATTTGTGTTTTTGGCTTATTTTTTAGCATGTCTTGATTCCTTTTCCACATTTAAGCTTCATGACTTGATATTTTTGATATTTGTGGAATTTTATAGAATTTTTTAGCCTCCGTTTACAGTATTTATGCGAATCTTTGATGCATGATTATTGATATTGTAATTGTTTACATTCTTGAAGCATGTTCATGACGCGAGTTGCTTGCATTCTTGATGCTTGTTCATGATGTTTAAGTGATTACATGTTGATGTTTGCTTGTTGTTATTGCATATTCATGATGCCTAATTTTTAATTACATGTTCATGTCAATCATTTAAATGTTGATGCTTGCTCATACGCATCGTTGATTGATGAAATTTATGGAGTATGTTCATTTGCTCCATTGTGGATACATGTGCATATTGATTGATTATTCTTTTGATACTTGCTTGTTGGTGTTGCATATTCAATATGTTTGATGATGATACATGTTTATACGCATTGTTGATTGTTACATTCTTGATGCATGTTCACGTTTATTTGCTTCATTGTTGAATGCATGCATGCTGCCTATACACCGTTGTCATGTTCATGTGCTGTTAATTGCTGCCATACATGCTGTTGAATGTTGTTGTGTTGTTGATGTAAATACACTACTATTTTGTATGAAGCATTGTCGTATGCTGCTGTTTGTGTTTTCTTTTAGCTTTTTTTGCTTGCTTTTGCATGTTCCCTTAGGAATTCCTAGTCCAACTTAATTTTTTTATTAAGATTGGAGTAGGATAGACATTAGGTTGTTAATCCAAGTATGATAACATTAGGATAGTTTCTCCCTATCCTCAAACTTAGGGCCATTTTGCATGACAACATTAGGATAGAATCGTCTTCTAATCCTAACCTTAGGACTACTTTGCATGATAACATCTAGGGCAAAGTTTCCCTTAGATCTTGCGTTGTGTCATTTTCTTCTCCTCACTCTCTCTTAATCCACTCAAACCACTTAATAAATACGATGTGTATAGCTCGTCATGAGCCTTAAGCACAATGGGAAATAATGAGTGGGAGTCTCTCCTCACCTCATCTATAGAGCTTTATGCACGAGCCATTTCTGATCTGTCGTATAAAACACTTCAACAAATGCAAATCATTTTGTCCTTCGGGATTTTCTCTTCAAACCATTTTCAGAAAGGACATGTTATTTCCGTTCTACCGCAAACAGGTAACGCGTAAGACTCACGACAACAAGCGGCAAACACCTAAACTGCTGGAACACGAACATTAGCATCATCCATAAAAACACTAAATAACTCGTGGTACCACAAACTACGAACGTTTTGACTTCTTCATTCTTGTCCGAATGAAGATACGTAGGCACAAAGGCTCCAATCCCAGGCAAGAAACCTTCCTTTTCATCCGTATTCCTTCGAACTATGTTGACTCTGATTTTCCCATTGCACGAGGGAATACGTAGGCATATAATTGCGAGATCCTATCGAGTCCCCTTTAGTTTTTTTCCTTTTTTGTTTCCGCATTTCTTTAGCAAGTAAGCTTTAGATATACACACCTTTTGATTAGAACAACAAGAGTGGATCCCGTTGAGCACAACGGATGCGAGGGGTGCTAATACCTTCCTCTTGCGTAATCGACTCCCGAACCCCGAATTTGGTTGCGAGACCATGTTCTTTCCCTTATAAGGTTTTCTCAATGTTTTCCTTTCCTCGTTGGGATAAATAAAGTTTGATGGCGACTCTGTGTCTTCACCGATGGTTTTTTGTGGTAGCGACATAGATTACTAAACCAGTCAAGATACTAAAACCAAATACAATAAGAAGAAGAGAAATAGGATAACATTGTCATAAAACAAAAAAAAAGACCCTTTAAGGGCCTAAACGTCTGACATAAAAACAAAATATTGTTCAAAGATACAAAGGGTACATAATCATTGATGGCCAACAATAAACTTAAGCAAACTGAAACATTATGATGCTCGTCTTCCTGTGCTTTAGGTGTCAGATTAGCCACCCCCACATCCTTCAAGCCCTGTGTCTCAGGGGGAACCTGTAGCGAGCGATTTTGGACGCGGTTCTTAAGCGCTGGTCGCTCTCTGCGGTCTGAGCTTTGACTACAGGTCGATTCATTTTTTATCCTATTGTGAGATGAATAAGGAAGGGAAATAGATGTCTCCAATTAACCCTACTTGCATACTGAGTTTAAACAGCGGTCTGTTAGGTTACGGATGCTATCAATGTGGGGGGGCCTTTGTACTGGTTATTTGTATTTTCGCCAATACTGTTTTCTTTCTTTTTACCTGGGCAGAAGGTTTCTGGCGGGGAACAAGGATTAGGATGTTAGGACTGATGCTTTTAAATTACTGCTTTTGATTGATGGAGATATGGGATTTGGGTTTTTTGTTGATTGCGCTCGCTAAGATCTTTTCTTTCGATCTTATGCCTACGTATTCCCGTTTACCGAAACAGGGAAATCAGAGCGTTCGTAGTTCCTCCTATTCTATGGGAGGAAATGGGTGTTTTTAGTGTCTTGTTCAAAGCCCAAGACGTGAAGCGAAAAGATAGTTTGTGTCTTGTTCAAAGCCCAAGACGTGAAGCTGAAGGTCTATTTGTGTCTTGTTCAAAGCCCAAGACGTGAAGCTGAAAGGTCTCGGCTTTAGAGAGAATTTGTCATCTCTAAAGAAGGGAGAAGGAGAATTACTTTAACTGGGATACGCGGATCCGAGCAATGCCATAATTTCCGAAGAAAGGGTTTTAACCTGAAGGAGAAGACTTTAACTCAGTGTAGAGCAATGCCATCTTTCCTTAGGAATTTCTCATGCTAAAAGAGGGACAGTGGCATGGATGTAGATGATCCAGAGGCTTGCCGCTTACAGCGATTAGATGAAGGTGAAAGGAGTTGTTGATGTTTGTATACTGTGAACTAGGCACAACCTTGATGCTAAAAGGTTGATTGGATCAACCAGTGGTTTTCTTATACGAAGCCTAAGAGGAGGCTAATTTCCGCTAGGAAAATCATTATACAAAGCCTAAGAGGAGGCTATTTTGTGTCCCGTACAAAGCCCGAGAGAGAGGCTAGAAGGGTTGACTCAACAGGAGAATCTTTTGTACTCAACAAGAGAGTGATTTTGTATCTCGTATGAAGCCCGAGATGGAGGCGAAAAGGGTAATTGACTCAACGGGGGAGTCTCTTATGTGTCTCGTACGAAGCCCGAGAGAGAGGCGAAAAGGTTGTTTGACTCCACTGGGGAGAATTTTGGTATCTCGTACGAAGCCCGAGATGGAGGCTATTGTAACTGTTTCAGTTGAGTGACAGATCCAATATACTGATTTTAAAAGAGAAAATCAGTTCTTATATGAGCAACACTGTACACAGGGATTTGATTTGAGGATCAGGGATATTTCCTTCTCTTTGAGGAAACGGGAAATCCAAAGGGTGTCGAGACTGTCCAAGTCTGCGGGTTTCCTTCCTATTTAACGAAGGGTGCTTGAGAATGTCTTTGAGACTCAAGGAAGTTAGATTGTCCGTGTCTAGAGTTTTATCTTTTGTACTATGCTTTGAGAAATAGTAGTAGACTCTATGAAAGGATTGTTCTATGAGGATGACTATGTTCTGTTCCTATACCTCTAGGAGGTCGTCGGGACAATTTGTACGAAGCCCAAGAGGAGGCTGGAAACTTTTAAGAAGCCGACGGGTCCTTGTACGAAGCCCAAGAGGAGGCTATCATTCCCGGAGGAAGAGATCATTATACGAAGCCTAAGAGGAGGCTGTGAATACTTCTAAGAAGCCGTAGTGTCCTTGAATAATTCCCAAGAGGAGGCCGATGCTTTTAAGAAGCCCGTGGGTCTATCATCTCCTTTCCATTAGGAGAGATAACTCTTTTAAAGATAAAAACCACTGGTAAACGTGCGAGGTTTACTATCCAGCGACTTTTAGCTTTTAAAGAGGGTTCCTTAGTTAAGGTCCAAGATTATGACCGTAGTGGGTACCCAAACCCCGAGACATTCAAGGCAAGCTATCCACAAGGAATAGATCAAGTCAGGAAAGTTTGAGAATTTGGAAGAAACTCAAAGATGCCATTCACGGAGAATACATTCATCTTGGGGAGTAGAGCTTCTTGACGATTCCTAAGGAGGACAGCCGAAGAGAAGACTGTATCTGGTGCTCCTATTGGGGATCTAGGCGTCTATTTCTACGAATAAGTGAAACGGCGTCACCTAGTTCTAGACGTAGTAGCCGGGGAAACTCGAAATATCTATACTATTATTACACAGTAGATATGAGTTTATGAAAGGAGACTTACAGTGAGCAGCCCCACAATACAGTTTATAATATGAAAGCGGTAAATGAAAGCGTATAAACACTTACTCGGTTGTAGTGCTTCCATGCTGTTTGGTTAGTTGTTCAACAAAGAAAGATTGAAAACAACAGTATATTCAAAATCAAAGGAGAAAGTGCTTTGAAAAAGAAAGATTTGGGGCTTACAGCTCAAGGAGAGGCCCAGGGTTTTATCAGTGGGCGCACTGTTTGAATTTGTACAGAGGGACTTATACAAGTGACTGGGGCCCAAAAAGGTTTTCTGTACAAAGGGATGGGTCTTACACTCTCTCAAGAGGCCCAAAAAGGTTTAAAGGAAAAAGAGTGGGGCTTATAACACGAGGGTATGCCCAAATGATTTTTCGTTTAAAAATGGCGATCGCGCCGAGGTTTTCTTTTAACGCAGAGGGACTTATACAATAAGTGAGGCCCAAAATGTTTTGGTTAAAAAGGGGGATTGGGTCTTACACTCTAATAGAGGCCCAAAGTGTTTTGAATGGGTCTTATAGCTCAAGGAGAGGCCCAAGGGTTATTTTGAAAAGGCGACGATCGCGCCGTTTGTTTTTTACGGTATCGGGACTTATACAATATACTGAGGCCCAAAATTGATTTGGTCAAAAAAAAGGATTGGGTCTTACACTCTATTAGAGGCCCAAAAAGTTTTAAGAAAGGCGACGATCGCGCCGTTTGTTTTTGACGGTATCGGGACTTATACAATATACTGAGGCCCAAAAATGATTTTGTAAAAAAAAAGGATTGGGTCTTACACTCTATTAGAGGCCCAAAAAGTTTTAAGAAAAAAAGAAATGGGTCTTACTACTCGAGGGTAGGCCCAGGTTTATTTTTTAAAGAAGGCGACGATCGCGCCGTTTACTTGTACAGAGGGACTTATACAATGGATGAGGCCCAAAAAGTTTTAAGAAAAAAGAAATGGGTCTTACTACTCGAGGGTAGGCCCAGGTTTATTTTTTAAAAAAGGCGACGATCGCGCCGTTTACTTGTACAGAGGGACTTATACAATGGATGAGGCCCAAAAAGTTTTTGTACAAGGGGGGATGGGTCTTACACTCTCTCAAGAGGCCCAAAGTGTTTTGAAAATGATTTATGAGGGTTGAATTAATCCAAAACCCTAATTTGTTTTCAAAATGTATTTAATTGAATAAAAATTCAATTAAAATGATAAAAAATTGTTTAACACATGGAAAACAAATTGTGATCTTGGATTAATGCTTCAAAAATTAAGTATTGACCTACAAAATAATTAGAAAGCATTAAAAGTTGCAAAATCAATGTAGAAAAAATATTTAAAATGCCAAAAACAATTAAAATATTAATTCTTTGCAAAAATATCAATTATATGAAATAAATAATATTTTTGGGATTTTTTGTGAAAATAAAATATTTTGACATTTTTGTGAATTATTAAAAAAAGAATCAACTCAAAATCATTAAAACTCAGAGAGAAATTAATTTTTGAATCAATTAAACAAAATAACAAAATTCAAATATTTGAATTATTCAAAAATGGCGCCAAGAACAAGCTGAAGAACACGCGCGTGTTCTTGGTTTCTCAGATTTGCGTTTTCTATCCAATCTCCATGAATACGTAATCATATCATGCAATCCACATATCATTATGCTCGTCTCAACCTCACGATCATGTCTATGTACTTTAATTTCATTTAAATTAAACATACAACAAGAAATCACGAAGAAACCTCAAGAACCCTAATTTCTGCATGAAGGCTAGGATTTTTGATACACGATTCAAACAATGCAATTAATTGAGGGAAAACATTCCATGCATGATTATGAACATATGGCCAAATTATTGTGCGAGGAAATATGCATAGATTAAGAGATGACCAAGTATGTGCTTACCTCCAAGTCGTGACCGCAAGTTCAAAGTGATTTTTGATTTGGAGGTGTTACAGATGAGTGGTGATGATCTGAACAGCTTCCCTACACCCTATGGATTGTGTTTGGATGGTTGGACTTGATTGAAATTGGCTGGATCACTTTGTGGTACCTCAGCTGCAACTTGTTTGAAAATTTGAGCAACCAGCTGGTGATTTTGTGAAATTGATGTTTCAGAAGTAATCTAAGTGTTTGATCAGCTCATATGTGATGTATGTGAGGTGTGTGAGTGATTGGTTTGATTGGAATTGCTCTCAAACTCAAAACCCGATAGTGACTTACCTTAGAAGGCAAAATTGGAGTGAAAGAAGAGATTTTGAGAAAAGCATCTATTAGATGGCTTTGGTGTACTTAAACTGACCACAATTGAGCTCTATTTATAGTAGAGCAAGTTTGTTTTGCAAGGAGTAGTGAATGGCAGCTGGTAAGTAGGTTTGGCCAATGTTGGCAAATGAAAATCCAAGTCTCCTCTAGCCATTGACTAGAGGTTAGGGCACAGAGCTTTGGTCCCCTTGGTCTTGGATAAGTCTTGACTGATTTCAGATGAGAATGGCTCACTCCATGCCACCTTGATGGTTCCATTGAATGCCTCATTCCAAATTTGAAGTCTTGTCCCTATTTTGGCCATTCTAGGTTCAACATGCTATTTCTTGTTCCATGGACTTTGGAGGCTTGGCTCAGTGATTGTCCCCTTTAGATTCAATCCTCTGAGGTGTCCAAGTGGATAGGAGCAATTGAATTTGGCTGATTTTGGCAAATCGACCAAAGTTGCAAATTCTGCCTTGCCTTGACAGATTTCAGCAAGGCAACTTGGCAATGTTGTATCTCATGGTGTAGGTTGAATTTGGCAATGTTCTTGGCCATTTTGGAAAGCTCTTACATGATACAACAACTGTTTGAACAAGTTTGGTTTTGATATCTTTTGATTCCAAGTGAAAAATCCCCCTACATTTGGCAAAAAGTGAGGCAGAATCTGACTTAGTGAAAATTTCACTAAGTGTTGGAAAAAGTGACATTTTCACTTTTCAGCCACTTTGATCACTCCATAACTCAAAATACTTAATGAATTGGAATGACTTGTAGTTGAAGTTTTTGTAGGTGATAATGAGGGCTACAAATCCATCTTTGGATGAGAAAAAATGGCCTTGTGGTTTAGGAGTTATGGTCCTTCAAAGTTGGTACCTTTGCCACTTTATTTTTAACTTAGAAAAATTTCTAAGTTTTATGGTTACCCCTTTTACAAGTTATCTCACTTTTCTTGATTTTTCTTGATGAATGATGATTCAAACCATACATTAACATCATTTTAGGGTTAAAAATCCATTTTGGTGAAAAATCTCAAAAAGTCAAAGTTGACTTTTGTGCACAGTTGACTTTTTATCAGATGAATTCCAAACTGTGCAATTCTTCAGGAAATCATGTCCTTGACCTAAATCAAACTTGATGGGCATGTTCCATGGGTGTCATAGGGTATATTCAATCATGTATTAGGGTTTGGGAGCATGTCCTGGTCAAAAGTCAAAGTTACAGTTGACTTTTCCCTTAAAACCCTAATTGTGGTGCAGATGAAATTGAGACTTGTTGCTCAAACTTCTTGGATCAATCCATTGTTCCAAATGGATCAATATGGTATATTAGAGACCCTCAAATCATCTCTTGAGGTCTTGGCTCATGGTTTGTCCCAAAAGTCAACTTAGGGGTGAATTAGGTCAAGAAACCCTAATTCCTGATTTTTGATGAATGCATCCCCTGAGGCAAAATTGACTTGATGCATGGGTTCATGAGGTTCCATGAAGTATATTAGGTTATGTTTTGGATCATTTCCTTATGCCTAGATGAAAATTTCCATCTGGAGGCCCTGGTCGACCAAAACCCTAATTTGGTGACACTGTCGATCTTGAGACTTGATCCACCTAGAAGGGAGCAGCCTTGTGCTTAATCCTCGAAGTGGGAGTCCTTTTTGATCCATTGTGGATGTTTGAGAGATTAGACAAGTTGAATATCATGTCATTTCTTGATTGATCCTTTGTCTAAGCACTCAGAGAGGGCTTGAAACCCTAATTTTGATTGTAGTGGATACTCACCCATCCTTGGGGAGACTAATGAAGCATAAAGGTACATCCATATTGTGATGATGATTTTCAAAATGATGGGAAATCTAAGTGGTCAAAATTTGGGGTATTACAGATGCCCCTATTTAATCTTCTTGGACCCGAAGGTGTGAATGACGAAGGGATTCGGGCATTCGGGGTGCAAGAGGATTAAATATCGGAATACCCGAAATTTTGATGGTGGTTATGAATGGTAGCTTATGCATTCATCTTCTTTAGCTAAGCAATGATGCTTAGAAAAGGTAAACTTCCCCTCGATCCTGGTCTCCTACCAAGGATCTGGTCTTAGTTTCTGATTCAAACTTCCCCTCGATCCTGGTTTCCTACCAAGGAACTGGTCTTAGTTTCTGATTCAAACTTCCCCTCGATCCTGGTTTTCTACCAAGGAACTGGTCTTAGTTTCTGATTTAAACTTCCCCTCGATCCTGGTTTCCTACCAAGGAACTAGTCTTAGTTTCTGATTTAAACTTCCCCTCGTTCTTGGTTTCTTACCAAGGAACTGGTCTTAGTTTCTTTTGTCAATAAACTTTATTGACAAGGGACGCTATGTGTAGCGGTTTTCCTTAAAACTTCTCGCCGAATTTTCCTGGGGAGATGCCATTTGACGGAAAAAGGTTTGATGTTAGACTTGCTGGGGAACCCAACGTCTGAGTTGTAGAGTTGCACAAACTTCTCTATTTTGGAGACGCCATTTGTCGATTCTACTGGGGAAAGCGAGTCTCTTGAGAGACTGTTTTCGTTTGGGGTTACATCACACTTTTCTCGGGATCTTCCCGGAGAAATGCCATATGATGGGATCCAATTTTGAGGTGCCAATGACCTTCTCATCAGTGGTTTTTCGGAGCAAAACTGGCGTGCTGCCGAATCTCTGATCACGAGGCTTTCTCTGTGGATTTTCCTTAATCCGGGAAAGCAAGGATATCATCTTCAATGGCGAAGAGTGATGTTTATTGAAAGTTTTCTCTGGCTTTTCAGAGGTTCAAGTTATCAAAGTGGTCAAGGACCAACTTCTTTCCAGAATTAAATTGGAAGCGAGGTTGTTCAGACACAGTATTTCCTGACGAGGCAAGAACTGACAACTCGATTGAGAGGACTTCTACCACTAGGGGACAAGACCGACTAGAGTGATAGTGATGCAATATGAAATGTGAATGCAAAATAAAAAATGCATGATGTATGTGTGTATATGCTGACAAAACAGACGCGACATACAGACTAATGGATGAACACAATTGGATACTCGACCATCGCGGGGCGAAGAAGTACCATTGATTCAAAATAGCAATTCCACCTTGCTTAGGAGAGATAGTCCCGTTAGGGAGCTATGTTGATCGGGCTTAGGAGATGAGAACTCGGCCGAGGCGTGTCAGACGAAACAAGGTCTCTGACACAGTTGATCCCTTCATTCAGGCATACTGGCTTAGAAGGAGTACTTTGATTCTGCACTTTGAAATCCGCTTACTTCGGGAGAAGCGATCGATGTTCTTCTGATGTTCAACAGTCAAAAGAAATGCCATCTTTAATTTAAAAAGCAGAAAAAGTTTTAACAAGTAAATTCATTTTTGTTTTATTTCAAGAATCGCTGATTAAGTTTAAACAACGTCGTTCTGTAAAGCTAAAACAAGTAAAGAATTACAAACAAAAGCACAAGGGCTCAAATTTTATTGATAAGATGGAGATCAGCCAAACGCGTGATTCCAAAGAGTATATACAAAGTTAGAAAATGGTAATTTACAGGGAAAAGGGCTACGTTGAAACATAACGACCACTATCCTTCTACCAACTTTGAATTCGGGACATCCTGAGCTTCTGTCGAAGATGACCTTGACTGGAGTTTTCCTGACGGATGATGATGAAACTGCTGTTGAGGGACTTGCCTCTGTTGAACATAGTTACTTGCCATTATCCCTAACTTTTGCCTGGATTGTACTATGAGATTTCCAATCCATCGGGATGATTCTTTTCATGTCTCTAACTTTTGCCTGGACCGCCCTTTCGGGTTTTCAATCCACCGAGACATTTTTTTTTAGTTTTAGGCGAAGTATTTCTTGACTACATCAACATTCGTGGGGTAGGCAAATTCCTCTCCGTCCATGGTTGCAAGTCTCAAGGCGCCGCCTGAGAAAGCTTTCGTGACCACATAGGGGCCATCATAATTTGGGGTCCATTTGCCCCGAGAATCAGTGAGAAATGATTGTATCTTCTTGAGCACAAGGTCTCCTTTCCTGAAGACACGAGGTCGGACCTTTTTGTCGAACGCCCTCTTCATTCTCTGTTGATACAACTGACCGTGGCATAGTGCCGTGATTCGCTTCTCTTCGATCAGGTTTAGGTCGTCGTGTCGACTTTGACACCATTCAGCTTCGGTGAGCTTCGCTTTCATCAATACCCGGATTGATGGGATCTCTACTTCTATGGGGAGCACTGCCTCCATGCCATATACTAGAGAGAAAGGGGTTGCCCCTGTTGAAGTACGGACAGATGTGCGATAACCATGAAGAGCAAAGGGTAGCATTTCGTGCCAATCTTTATAGGTTACAACCATCTTTTGAACAATCTTTTTGATGTTCTTGTTAGCCGCTTCTACCGCTTCGTTCATCTTGGGTCGGTAGGGAGATGAGTTATGGTGTTCGATCTTGAACTCTGCACACAACTCTTTCATCATCTTATTATTCAAGTTAGATCCATTATCAGTAATGATCTCGCTTGGAACACCATAACGGCAGATGATATTGTTTTTGATAAATCGGACCACCACTTGTCGGGTTACATTGGCGAATGACGCTGCTTCGACCCACTTGGTGAAATAGTCAATGGCTACCAGGATGAACCGATGTCCGTTTGAAGCCTTGGGCTCAATCATACCAATCATATCGATTCCCCATATGGAAAATGGCCATGGGGAAGAAAGAACTTTGAGATGTGATGGCGATACATGAATTTTGTCGGAGTATATCTGACACTTGTGACACCTCCTCATGTACTTGTAGCAGTCGGATTCCATGGTCAACCAATAATACCCGGCCCTGAGAATTTTTCTCGCCATTGTGTGTCTGTTGGCATGAGTGCCAAAGGATCCTTCATGAATTTCTTTCATGAGCATGTATGCTTCTGGTCTGTCGACGCATCGGAGCAAGACCATGTCAAAATTTCTCTTATAAAGAGTGTCACCGCTCAGGAAGAAGTTTCCAGCCAATCTTCTGAGGGTTTTTCTATCTTTTCTGAGTGCCCCAGATGGGTACTCTTGTTTCTGAAGGAAGCATTTGATATCGTGATACCAAGGTCTGTCGTCTATGACTGCTTCAATCGTGAAGATGTAAGCGGGCCGTTCAAGGCGCATTATGTCGATCTTAGGGATGTCATTCCATCGACCTACACTAATCATGGAAGAGAGAGTGGCTAATGCGTCAGCCATGTGATTCTCATCACGAGGGATGTGATGAAAGTCGACTCTGTTGAAGAAGGGTAACAACCTTCTTGCATAGTCTTTGTAAGGAATCAATCCTGATTGGTATGTGTTCCAATCTCCTTTTATCTGGTTAATAACCAGGGCTGAGTCACCGTATACGTCCAAGTTTTTGATCCTTAAATCAATCGCTTCTTCGAGACCCATGATACATGCTTCGTATTCGGCCTCGTTGTTCGTACATTTGAACGTAAGTCTGGCAGTGAAAGGAATGTGGGAACCCTGAGGGGTAACAATGATTGCCCCAATTCCGTTTCCATAATGATTGACTGCTCTGTCAAAGATAAGTCCCCACTGGGAACCTGGTTCTGGCCCTTCACTAGGTAGCGGTTCATCGCAATCTTTCATCTTTAGATACATGACATCTTCGTCTGGGAAGTCAAACCCGATTGATTCTTGATCGTCAATCGGTTGATGAGCCAAATGATCGGCTAAAATACTTCCTTTAACGGCTTTCTGAGCATGGTACTCTATGTCATATTCTGATAGTAACATCTGCCAACGGGCAATCCTTCCCGTGAGAGCAGGCTTTTCGAAAACGTACTTGATTGGATCCATTTCGGAGACCAACCAAGTAGTATGACGAATCATGTACTGGCGAAGACGTTTGGCTGCCCAAGCCAAAGCGTAACAAGTTTTCTCAAGCATTGTGTACCGAGTTTCGCAGTCGGTGAATTTCTTGCTTAGATAGCAAATGGCAGACTCTTTCCGTTTAGTTTCGTCTTGTTGGCCAAGTACACATCCCATTGAGTCCTCTAGGACTGTGAGGTAAATGATCAGTGGTTTTCCTTCCACTGGAGGTGATAGAATCGGAGGATTCAACAGATATTCCTTGATACTGTCGAAGGCGGTTTGGCAATCTTCTGACCAAACGCAATCCTGGTTCTTTTTGAGTAATTTGAAAATCGGCGCACACGTCGCGGTCATAAGGAATATGAATCTGGAGATGTAGTTCAAACGTCCCAGGAATCCTCTGACTTGTTTTTCTGTTTTCGGAGAAGGCATTTCTTGAATGGCCTTGACCTTGTCAGGATCAACCTCAATTCCTTTCAGGCTGACGATGAACCCTAGTAGTTTCCCCGAACGGACACCGAAGGTGCACTTGTTGGGATTCAAGCGGAGCTTGAATTTTCTTCGACGTTCGAACAATTTTGACAGATGTTCAACGTGCTCATCCTCTGTTCTTGATTTTGTAATTAAATCATCGACATATACCTCGATTTCTTTGTGTATCATGTCATGAAACAGAGTAGTCATGGCCCTTTGATAGGTTTCCCTGGCATTCTTCAAACCGAACGGCATTACCTTGTAACAAAAGGTACCCCATGGGGTAATGAACGAAGTTTTCTCCATGTCTTTCAGCGCCATTTTGATCTGGTTATAGCCCGAGAATCCATCCATGAAGGAGAATACTTTGAACTTTGCTGTGCTGTCAACCAGCATGTCAATGTGTGGTAAAGGAAAGTCGTCCTTTGGACTTGCCTTGTTCAGATCTCTGTAATCAACACACATTCTGACCCTTCCGTCCTTTTTGGGAACGGGTACGATGTTGGCTAACCATTGAGGATATTCAGATGTAGCGAGGAAACCCGCGTCGATCTGTTTCTGTACCTCCTCCTTGATTTTGATGGCCATGTCCGGGTGAGTGCGTCTCAACCTTTGCTTTACTGGCGGACATTCTGATCTCAACGGTAAGTGATGTTCCACGATGCTGGTATCCAACCCTGGCATATCCTGATAGGACCAAGCGAATACATCGGGAAATTCTTTGAGAAGCTTTATCAAACCCTCTCTGGCAGTTGGACTGAGCAATGCTCCGATCCTGATTTCTTTTCTCTCTTTTTCTGAACCCAAGTTTACCGTTTCCAACGGCTCTTTGTGAGGTTCGATGAACCTTTCCTCTTGTCTGAGTAGTCGGGAGATCTCTTCTGGAATTTGGTCGTCATTTTCTTCTTCAGCCTCGAATACCGGGAACTCAAAGTTGGGAGAAGGCATCGGATCGTATGTTTCAACGGGGTGTAAAACAAGCAATCTGCATGACGTGATGATTCGTGTTTAGAAGAGATAGAGAGAAATGCAAGTGTGTGCAGTGTATTGATTTTACTGCTTATTTTTATTATTGAATGTTTTATAGGATTACCATTTTCTGAAAAAGCAAAAAGAGAAAACAGCAAATAATGCGGGAATTACAGAACGACGTTATTTTATTAATGCACAAGTCGATTCTTGAAACTACAGCCCTATAAAACAAAACTCTGTCGCTTTGGGCAAAGCGAAGAGGGAAATTTACAGAAAACGAGCCCTATTAAAACATCCGTTTCACCTGGGCGGGTGAAAGGTTAAAGATGGCAATTACTTTGACTGACGAACGACCTTCAGAACCTCGACGGTAACCCATTGGCGGCGAACTCCTCGGTGAATCACAAAGTCTGGCACCTTCCTTGATTTGTCTTCAGAAATGACGCTGATTTCTGGTGGAGCAGGATCATTGGAATCTGTCTCCCAAGCAGAATTGTCGTAGGAGGATTCCTCTGTTGTATTTTGCATGGCATTGGTGCTCTCAGCTGTATCTCCCCATCCAGTTGGCTGGGTATCTTCGAGCCTGATACGAGAGCTTTCGGGAGCGGTGTACTTGACCATATAGTCGTATCTTCCACTTGGTTGTCCCAAAGTGTCCCAAACTTCTTTGGAACTGGAGAAATCATCCCTTTCGATGACGTTGACCTCAGGAAAAGCATAGTTGATGAATTCAAGTCCTGCAAACGTTGCGAATTCATCTTCATGTTGAGTAGTTTCTGAATGACCTGAGTGTTGAACCCATGGCATGGTGGGGACACAGGTATTCTGTTCAATGATGCTCAGCTGAGTTTCATTACTCGGCTGACTTTCTTGCCCCAAGTTTCCTGGGTAAGGCTGCCACATTGGCAGGCCATCCATCGGGCCATAGTAATTGTGGTCAAAGTTGTCGTTCATTGGAGTGTCCTCCTCTAATGAATTTGGCGGAGCACGACATCCTTCCGGATCACAATCTCCGTAGATCATTTCGACATCTGATCTTGGTATAAATCTCAGACTTTCTGTAGGAAAGCAAAAAGGCATAGGCACCTCTTCCTGAGAAATATATCCGTCCTTGTTAAGGTAGAACTTCCATTCTTCATCTGTGTCAGAGGGATCTTCCTCATTGATAGCATAAACTGTCTGAGACACTGGGTGGAGAAAACCTCCACTGTGGAAGAAGTTTTGAAGGGGATGAAGACTTTCATCGTTGGCGGCTGTCTGGGTACAGGTCGCAGAAAAACCAAGACCCTTTTTTGTTTTATTGTCAATAGCAATGACAAGCCGTCCCCATCCTGTCGTATCGGTACTCTCGACCGCTTTGATAGCATCTTTGTATGAAGAAATTGAAGTTCCTTCTTCAGATTAATCGTTCTTGCTCACCGATAGTGCTTGGAACTGAGTTCCAATAACCTCCTCGGGTTCCACACAAGTAGATGATGATAAGTTACTCACAAGCAAGGCTTGTTCCCCATAAACCGTGACAAGTTGATCATTCTTGACGAACTTTAGCTTTTGGTGGAGGGTTGAAGTAACCGCTCCAGCCTGATGTATCCAAGGTCTTCCTAATAAACAACTGTATGTTGCCCGGATGTCCATGACCTGGAAAATGATTTGGAAAGTGTGAGGACCAATAGTTATGGGAAGATCAACTTCGCCGATAACTGTTTTTCTGGATCCGTCGAATGCTTTGACGACGACCTCGCTGACTCTCATCGGAGGGCCCTTGAATGATAATTGCATCAAAGTGGACTTCGGCATAACATTCAGGGCTGACCCTGTCTCTACCAGTACGCTGGCTAAAGCATCGTCCTGGCAGTTAACTGTGATATTGAGCGCCATGTTATGACGGCGACCCTCTTCAGGTAATTCCTCATCACTAAATCCCAAATTGTTGCAGGAAGTGATGTTAGAGACAATGCTATCGAATTGTCTGATTGTTACATCCTGTTCCACAAAGGCTTGCTCCAAGACTTTCTGTAGAGCCTCTCTGTGTGCTTCTGAACTGAGTAACAATGATAATACTGAGATCTTTGAAGGAGTCTGTAACAGTTGATCGACAATGTTATATTCACTCCTTTGGATGAGCTTTAGCATCTCATCTTTGTCTTTTGAAAACTTTGGATTACCAGATTGACCGACTGGTGGATCAGGAATTTCTGCCTGAAGTTCCTTTTCTTTGTTGGATTCTCCAACCCCTCGGTTGAAGATTCGACCGCTCCGTGTTACACGACTGATGTCTGCAATATTCACGACGGAGGGTAATGGAATTTCCTTTCCATTTTCAATTATTGTTGCATCGTACTTGTAAGGGATAGCCTTAGCTGATTCATACGGTAATGGTCCCGGTAGATAGATAACTACAGGAGCCTTCTGATTTTTCTGACCATCATAAGTAATCTCGATCCGTTCCTGGTTGGGAACTTTAGATTCATCAAATAGAGGGATGATGGCAAAAACATCCCTGATCTGGTGATGACCAGAGACGGTGACAGCATCCTCAACTTGATCGGCAAGGTAGTTTGGCGACCAAATGATGGGTCCTGAACCTGGATATGGACGAATTTCTCCATGATCGATCTGACCCTGAAGAGCTTCTCTCACAAGGTAACACCCTTGGTTACTTTCCAAACAGACGCTACAACTGTCATAGTTGTGTGGTGGCACCTGGCCACGCCCACTTTGAATGCAATGTAACCTCACTAGGTTATCTTCCATTGATCGGACATCCTGACTTTGACGACGAGTAGGATTCCTGTGATTGATACTAATCTGCTGAATATCTTCGTCCATATAGATTGGCATCCACCAGTGATTTAACAAGTGCTGAAGTGCCTCCTGGACAAGGGTACAACCTCGATCGTTTAAGCAACCTGCTTTACAATTTTGATAGTCATGTGATATTAAGAATCCAAGTCGGACCTGCTCAGCATGTAACTCTACCAGGTTGGTATTCATCACGCGAATGTCAAAGATCTGAACCATGTTAATTTGATAGGAGTTCCTATCATGGTAGTCTTGGATCCATCCAAGATCCATCTGACGCTGGAGGGCCTCTTGTATGAAAGAGCATCCCTGTTTGTTTACCTAGCAAATCAGACAGGAACTGTAATCGTGCCGTGGCAGATTATGATACTGGCTTTGCCTTGAGTGCATTGCCACCAAGTTGTCATTCATCGCACGGATGTCGTGGTTTTGAATGATGTTGGAATTCGTGTAAACCATGTTAACTCCACGAACTCGGTGCTCTCGGATCCATCCAAGATCCATTTGTTCCTGTAGAGCTGCTTGTACTACAGAACATCCCTGGTTGTCTTTAGAGCAGATATCACACTGGTGATAATTATGAGGTGGCACATGGCCATATCCACTCTGTCTACAATGCATCTTGACCAGATTGGTCTTTAACAAGAGTACATCATGAATTTGATAGACATTGCTAGTCTCTTTCTCAATCAGATTGACTGCAGTTTTCTCATGTTGAGGCAGCGGGTTCGTAAGAACATTAGGATTCGTATCTTTGAAAGATAAGAGCCCGCTCCTAACAAGCTTTTGCACATCGGATTTGAAATTGAGACAAGTCTCAATGTTATGCCCTGAACCTCCTTGATGATAAGGGCATGTTTGATCCACCTTAAACCAGAAAGGCGGATTTTCTGGAACTGAAAGGGGAGACTTAGTCTGGATGTGCCCCTTAGCCAGCAATAACGAAAACAGCTTTGCGTACGTTACGGGTATAGGATCAAATCCTGGTGGTCGTGTTGTACGGTTGTTGTTATATGGAGGACGAGCCTGCTGAAGAGGCTGTTGTGTCCTTTGTTGGTCAGGTTGGCTCTGCGCAATCTGAAGTTGATACATAGGAACAGGTGCGGGGCCGATAGCAGGAGTAACAGCTGCTACTGGCTGATAACGTCGCCTTTGCTTTTCGAGAGAGATATTCCCAATATCTTGCTCTTTTTTCTTAGGGAGAGCACTACCGTATTTTTTAGTACCGCTCGTTGATCCAGTGTCTTTCACCAAACGTCCTTCTCGGACGGCTTCCTCAAGACGTACACCCATGCCGACCATTTCGGTGAAATCACTGGGTGCACTGACAATCATTCGGTCATAGTAAAATGAGCTTAAGGTCTTTAAGAAGATTTTTGTCATCTCTTTTTCCTCAAGAGGTGGACAAATTTGAGCGGCAATTTCACGCCACCTTTGAGCATACTCCTTAAAGGTTTCCTTGTCCTTTTGTGACATTGATCTGAGTTGATCTCTGTCGGGTGCCATATCCAAATTGTACTTGTATTGTTGGACGAAGGCAGTACCAAGATCTCTGAATGTACTGATCGTAGTACGGTTTAAACCCATGTACCATTTGAGTGCGGCACCAGTTAAACTATCCTGGAAGTAGTGAATCAGCAGGTCCTGATTCTCCGTCTGAGCTGACATCCGCCGAGCGTACATCACCAGATGGCTCTGAGGGCAAGAGTTACCCTTGTATTTTTCAAAGTCGGGCACATGGAACTTGTGCGGGACTTTCACATTTGGGACCAAGCAGAGGTCTACGGCATCCTTTCCAAATAGATCCTGACCGCGAATGGCTTGCAGCTCTTTCTGCATTTCCAAGAACTGCTCCTGGAATTCATCCATTCGGTCAAACATAGTTTCCTTTTTATCAGAAGGTGTCTGTGGAATCTGTTCTTCCGGGACAGTGTGCACCACAGGGGGTGGTACCGTGACTACGGCAGTAAGTCTTGGCGCCTCCCAAAGTTTGTAACCTTCAGGAGTCTTGAGTATGCCCCTGGCATCTTCGCTTTCCCAAAGTTTGTAACCTTCAGGCCCAGCGGCTTCTGTTGTGATTCCCTGATCTTCAGTGATCGGCGGAACATATCCTTCCGGGATATAGTTAACAGGCATGCCCCACAGACGATCTTTCGGCATCTGATACCTAGGATCATACTTTTCTATGATGGGCGTTGAGGTGATCTCTGAGATCACAGTTCTTTGCAGCTGAGCTTCTGCCATGGGTTGCATGTCGTTACGAAGCTTTCTCATATCCTCTCTCAGAGCGTCGATCTCTTCTTTCAACTCTCTGTTTTCTTCCTCAAGATCATCCATCCTTTTCTGAAGATTAGCCCGAGTATTATATGAATGAGACAGTTTGACTCTAGAATCGAGACACAAACGTGAGATTCGTAGGTAAGGAGAATACGCGATGTGAGAATGATGAATGCAATGATTATATTAATTGTTGTTTTGGTTTAATCAAAATAAACTTCGACAATTAGATTGCAAATATCAAACAGTGGGGAAACCCCTTTTTATTGAATTCCAAAGGATTACTGAAATGGAAATACAGTAGATTACAAAGTGCAGAAACAGAAACCTAAACTAATGGGTCCCGAGTCCTCTTCTTTGACCGGGGCGCTTGGGCCGTTGTCGGGCTGTCATTCCTTTGCCAGGTGAAAGGAGCGAGCAAATTCCTTTGGTCATCTTGATTCTCTACAGCATGCTGCTCCAAAATTTCAATCAGAGCATCTTTCTCTTTTAGTAGTTGCTGTATTTGGATACACTCCATGTCGAGGGTGCGGTACTTGTTCTTCCAAGACCTTCTTTCCTTTTGAACTTTGTTGAGAGTAACCTGAAGCTTTTCAGTTTCCGTCATGAAGTACATGACAGATTCCCTCGGCGGAAGAATTCCGTATCGAGGATAAGGCATCTTTAACTTGAGAGCTCTAGTTTGTACCCAGTGGAGATAAGGCTCCACTGAGACACAATCCAGTTTTCCCAGAGACTCTCGTCCTTTCTTATGAACATGTTTCCAAGCTTGCACTATTTCCATCTTTAGTGCTCTGTCGTTTTCTCCTTCCTTGAAGAAAAGACCTTCCAGATGAACACCCAGTGGGATGTGTCTCATCGGGTATCCAAATTGACGAAGAACCAATATCGGATGATAGTTGATTCCTCCTTTAGTTCCTATAAGGGGTACGTTGGGGAAGTTTCCACAACGATCAATGATTCTGATTCCCTCATAAATCCTATTACACCAATCTATATCAGAGTTGGTAAGAGACATGATCTTCTGCGACCAACGTAGCAGCAGACTTGGGCAAGTGGGAAATAAACCATTTGTAGAGCAAAGGTACACATCATGTGACCTCCCCTCTGCTGTACAAATTTCCCAAGTGTACAAAATGATACGCATCTGCGAGCAAAGTCGGCACAGGGTTTCCAATGAGAAAAACCTTAATAGCGTTGATATCGACGAAGTTATTGATGTTGGGAAACAAAAATAACCCGTAGGTGAGCAAGACAAAGATGCTTTCAAAAGCAGTCCCATTCCCTATACTAGCGAAGTACAGAGCTTTCTTTGTCAAGAACTGGGCTGGAAAACCTTGGGTGCCACCCTTAGTGGTCATGTGAGTCCTGACCTCAGACTCGTCCAAATGAATTGCTATTGCAATAGTCTGATTCTTTGGAATTTCTTCCAGTCCAGAAAAAGGAGCTCGATCAGTGATATGTAAATCAGTCAGATGAGAATACTCCTCCAGCGTTGGTGATAGCTGGTAATCCGGGAATGTGAAACAATGATAAACCGGATCGTAGAACTGAATGAGCGCGTCCATGATCCCCTTAATCACATGGACTCTTAACAGTGGTAGCAAACCACCGTGCTTGGCTCTGAAAGCCTCTAGGTTAACGATCATCCTCGCTAATTTTCTCAAATCCCCTAGTTTTGGAACCTTGAAGGTATACTGGTGAGTTCTCCTTCTACCGAAATCCATTAGCGTAATCCTCTTCTCTGATATTTGCAATCACAGTCTTAGTTTAATTTGAAAAACAGAGAGACTAGAAGAGAAAGTTTTTTGAATGTTTTAATGTTTTATTAAACGAATGCATGAATGCAGCACACAAAAACATAGAAAAAACATGGGGTCAGAGGGTCGTTGTCATGAAGTTAAGGCTCTACCCATCCCCAAAGGTTTATACTAGGGTGATTTTTGTACCTGTACTCATTATCATCAGCTCCTCCCAGGAAAGCAAAACAACAAGCGGATCGCCAGCGAGTTGTAGAGCAATCTTAGAGTAAGTGACATTCACTGAGAATAGATCACCAGCCTCAAATGAGGGTAGTATCGCGTAACAACTATTTCCGATAGTTTCTGCACTACAAAAGGGTTTGGCTCCTCAGCTTCTCAGACTTAACAACCGGCCCACTGGCTATAAGAGTGAATGGGTTGTGTTGGTCAGCCTCCACTGAGGTTGATGGTCGACCCCGTCGCCATCACTTATCTTAAGTGTATACTCATTCTCACCACATGCGGCATCACACGCATCCCCAGTAGCAGAAAAATAAACACGTATAGCAATTAGGAAAAGCAGTATATATATTTGTCCTAATCATCCTAGACTTATAAAGCTATGATTCCTAAGTTCCTGACAGAAATGGGTTCCCCGGCGGAAGCCCCAATCTGTGGTATCAACCAAAGAGGTGAAAAGGAGGAAAAAGGAAAGAAGCTGAAGAGATAGGCCCCACGGTGGGCGCCATTTTTTCTGTAGCGAGCGATTTTGGACGCGGTTCTTAAGCGCTGGTCGCTCTCTGTGGTCTGAGCTTTGACTACAGGTCGATTCATTTTTTATCCTATTGTGAGCTGAATAAGGAAGGGAAATAAATGCCTCCAATTAACCCTGCTTGCATACTGAGTTTAAACAGCGGTCTGTTAGGTTACAGATGCTATCAATGTGGGGGGGCCTTTGTACTGGTTATTTGTATTTTCGCCAATACTGTTTTCTTTCTTTTTACCTGGACAGAAGGTTTCTGGTGGGGAACAAGGATTAGGATGTTAGGACTGATGCTTTTAAATTACTGCTTTTGATTGATGGAGATATGGGATTTGGGTTTTTTGTTGATTGCGCTCGCTAAGATCTTTTCTTTCGATCTTATGCCTACGTATTCCCGTTTACCGAAATAGGGAAATCAGAGCGTTCGTAGTTCCTCCTATTCTATGGGAGGAAATGGGTGTTTTTGGTGTCTTGTTCAAATCCCAAGACGTGAAGCGAAAGGATAGTTTGTGTCTTGTTCAAAGCCCAAGACGTGAAGCTGAAGGTCTATTTGTGTCTTGTTCAAAGCCCAAGACGTGAAGCTGAAAGGTCTCGGCTTTAGAGAGAATTTGTCATCTCTAAAGAAGGGAGAAGGAGAATTACTTTAACTGGGATACGCGGATCCGAGCAATGCCATAATTTCCGAAGAAAGGGTTTTAACCTGAAGGAGAAGACTTTAACTCAGTGTAGAGCAATGCCATCTTTCCTTAGGAATTTATCATGCTAAAAGAGGGACAGTGGCATGGATGTAGATGATCCAGAGGCTTGCCGCTTACAGCGATTAGATGAAGGTGAAAGGAGTTGTTGATGTTTGTATACTGTGAACAAGGCACAACCTTGATGCTAAAAGGTTGATTGGATCAACCAGTGGTTTTCTTATACGAAGCCTAAGAGGAGGCTAATTTCCGCTAGGAAAATCATTATACAAAGCCTAAGAGGAGGCTATTTTGTGTCCCGTACAAAGCCCGAGAGAGAGGCTAAAAGGGTTGACTCAACAGGAGAATCTTTTGTACTCAACAAGAGAGTAATTTTGTATCTCGTATGAAGCCCAAGATGGAGGCGAAAAGGGTAATTGACTCAACGGGGGAGTCTCTTATGTGTCTCGTACGAAGCCCGAGAGAGAGGCGAAAAGGTTGTTTGACTCCACTGGGGAGAATTTTGGTATCTCGTACGAAGCCCGAGATGGAGGCTATTGCAACTGTTTCAGTTGAGTGACAGATCCAATATACTGATTTTAAAAGAGAAAATCAGTTCTTATATGAGCAACACTGTACACAGGGATTTGATTTGAGGATCAGGGATATTTCATTCTCTTTGAGGAAACGGGAAATCCAAAGGGTGTCGAGACTGTCCGAGTCTGCGGGTTTCCTTCCTATTTAACGAAGGGTGCTTGAGAATGTCTTTGAGACTCAAGGAAGTTAGACTGTCCGTGTCTAGAGTTTTATCTTTTGTACTATGCTTTGAGAAACAGTAGTAGACTCTATGAAAGGATTGTTCTATGAGGATGACTATGTTCTGTTCCTATACCTCTAAGAGGTCGTCGGGACAATTTGTACGAAGCCCAAGAGGAGGCTGGAAACTTTTAAGAAGCTGACGGGTCCTTGTACGAAGCCCAAGAGGAGGCTATCATTCCCGGAGGAAGAGATCATTATACGAAGCCTAAGAGGAGGCTGTGAATACTTCAAAGAAGCCGTAGTGTCCTTGAATAATGCCCAAGAGGAGGCCGATGCTTTTAAGAAGCCCGTGGGTCTATCATCTCCTTTCCATTAGGAGAGATAACTCTTTTAAAGAAAAAAACCACTGGTAAACGTGCGAGGTTTACTATCCAGCGACTTTTAGCTTTTAAAGAGGGTTCCTTAGTTAAGGTCCAAGATTATGACCGTAGTGGGTACCCAAACCCCGAGACATTCAAGGCAAGCTATCCACAAGGAATAGATCAAGTCAGGAAAGTTCGAGAATTTGGAAGAAACTCAAAGATGCCATTCACGGAGAATACATTCATCTTGGGGAGTAGAGCTTCTTGACGATTCCTAAGGAGGACAGCCGAAGAGAAGACTGTATCTGGTGCTCCTATTGGGGATCTAGGCGTCTATTTCTACGAATAAGTGAAACGGCGTCACCTAGTTCTAGACGTAGTAGCCGGGGAAACTCGAAATATCTATACTATTATTACACAGTAGATATGAGTTTATGAAAGGAGACTTACAGTGAGCAGCCCCACAATACAGTTTATAATATGAAAGCGGTAAATGAAAGCGTATAAACACTTACTCGGTTGTAGTGCTTCCATGCTGTTTGGTTAGTTGTTCAACAAAGAAAGATTGAAAACAACAGTATATTCAAAATCAAAGGAGAAAGTGCTTTGAAAAAGAAAGATTTGGGGCTTACAGGTCAAGGAGAGGCCCGGGGTTTTATCAGTGAGCGCACTGTTTGAATTTGTACAGAGGGACTTATACAAGTGACTGGGGCCTAAAAAGGTTTTCTGTACAAAGGGATGGGTCTTACACTCTCTCAAGAGGCCCAAAAAGGTTTAAAGGAAAAAGAGTGGGGCTTATAACACGAGGGTATGCCCAAATGATTTTTCGTTTAAAAATGGCGATCGCGCCGAGGTTTTCTTTTAACGCAGAGGGACTTATACAATAAGTGAGGCCCAAAATGTTTTGGTTAAAAAGGGGGATTGGGTCTTACACTCTAATAGAGGCCCAAAGTGTTTTGAATGGGTCTTATAGCTCAAGGAGAGGCCCAAGGGTTATTTTGAAAAGGCGACGATCGCGCCGTTTGTTTTTGACGGTATCGGGACTTATACAATATACTGAGGCCCAAAAATGATTTGGTCAAAAAAAAGGATTGGGTCTTACACTCTATTAGAGGCCCAAAAAGTTTTAAGAAAAAAAGAAATGGGTCTTACTACTCGAGGGTAGGCCCAGGTTTATTTTTTAAAGAAGGCGACGATCGCGCCGTTTACTTGTACAGAGGGACTTATACAATGGATGAGGCCCAAAAAGTTTTAAGAAAAAAGAAATGGGTCTTACTACTCGAGGGTAGGCCCAGGTTTATTTTTTAAAAAAGGCGACGATCGCGCCGTTTACTTGTACAGAGGGACTTATACAATGGATGAGGCCCAAAAAGTTTTTGTACAAGGGGGGATGGGTCTTACACTCTCTCAAGAGGCCCAAAGTGTTTTGAAAATGATTTATGAGGGTTGAATTAATCCAAAACCCTAATTTGTTTTCAAAATGTATTTAATTGAATAAAAATTCAATTAAAATGATAAAAAATTGTTTAACACATGGAAAACAAATTGTGATCTTGGATTAATGCTTCAAAAATTAAGTATTGACCTACAAAATAATTAGAAAGCATTAAAAGTTGCAAAATCAATGTAGAAAAAATATTTAAAATGCCAAAAACAATTAAAATATTAATTCTTTGCAAAAATATCAATTATATGAAATAAATAATATTTTTGGGATTTTTTGTGAAAATAAAATATTTTGACATTTTTGTGAATTATTAAAAAAAGAATCAACTCAAAATCATTAAAACTCAGAGAGAAATTAATTTTTGAATCAATTAAACAAAATAACAAAATTCAAATATTTGAATTATTCAAAAATGGCGCCAAGAACAAGCTGAAGAACACGCGCGTGTTCTTGGTTTCTCAGATTTGCGTTTTCTATCCAATCTCCATGAATACGTAATCATATCATGCAATCCACATATCATTATGCTCGTCTCAACCTCACGATCATGTCTATGTACTTTAATTTCATTTAAATTAAACATACAACAAGAAATCACGAAGAAACCTCAAGAACCCTAATTTCTGCATGAAGGCTAGGATTTTTGATACACGATTCAAACAATGCAATTAATTGAGGGAAAACATTCCATGCATGATTATGAACATATGACCAAATTATTGTGCGAGGAAATATGCATAGATTGAGAGATGACAAAGTATGTGCTTACCTCCAAGTCGTGACAGCAAGTTCAAAGTGATTTTTGATTTAGAGGTGTTACAGATGAGTGGTGATGATCTGAACAGCTTCCCTACACCCTATGGATTGTGTTTGGATGGTTGGACTTGATTGAAATTGGCTGGATCACTTTGTGGTACCTCAGCTGCAACTTGTTTGAAAATTTGAGCAACCAGCTGGTGATTTTGTGAAATTGATGTTTCAAAAGTAATCTAAGTGTTTGATCAGCTCATATGTGATGTATGTGAGGTGTGTGAGTGATTGGTTTGATTGGAATTGCTCTCAAACTCAAAACCCGATAGTGACTTGCCTTAGAAGGCAAAATTGGAGTGAAAGAAGAGATTTTGAGGAAAGCATCTGTTAGATGGCTTTGGTGTACTTAAACTGACCACAATTGAGCTCTATTTATAGTAGAGCAAGTTTGTTTTGCAAGGAATAGTGAATGGCAGCTGGTAAGTAGGTTTGGCCAATGTTGGCAAATGAAAATCCAAGTCTCCTCTAGCCATTGACTAGAGGTTAGGGTACAGAGCTTTGGTCCCCTTGGTCTTGGATAAGTCTTGACTGATTTCATATGAGAATGGCTCAGTCCATGCCACCTTGATGGTTCCATTGAATGCCTCATTCCAAATTTGAAGTCTTGTCCCTATTTTGGCCATTCTAGGTTCAACATGTTATTTCTTGTTCCATGGACTTTGGAGGCTTGGCTCAGTGATTGTCCCCTTTAGATTCAATCCTCTGAGGTGTCCAAGTGGATAGGAGCAATTGAATTTGGCTGATTTTGGCAAATCGACCAAAGTTGCAAATTCTGCCTTGCCTTGACAGATTTCAGCAAGGCAACTTGGCAATGTTGTATCTTATGGTGTAGGTTGAATTTGGCAATGTTCTTGGCCATTTTGGAAAGCTCTTACATGATACAACAACTGTTTGAACAAGTTTGGTTTTGATCTCTTTTGATTCCAAGTGAAAAATCCCCCTACATTTGGCAAAAAGTGAGGCAGAATCTGACTTAGTGAAAATTTCACTAAGTGTTGGAAAAAGTGACATTTTCACTTTTTAGCCACTTTGATCACTCCATAACTCAAAATCCTTAATGAATTGGAATGACTTGTAGTTGAAGTTTTTGTAGGTGATAATGAGGGCTACAAATCCATCTTTGGATGAGAAAAAATGGTCATGTGGTTTAGGAGTTATGGTCCTTCAAAGTTGGTACCTTTGCCACTTTATTTTTAACTTAGAAAAATTTCTAAGTTTTATGGTTACCCCTTTTACAAGTTATCTCACTTTTCTTGATTTTTCTTGATGAATGATGATTCAAACCATACATTAACATCATTTTAGGGTTAAAAATCCATTTTGGTGAAAAATCTCAAAAAGTCAAAGTTGACTTTTGTGCACAGTTGACTTTTTATCAGATGAATTCCAAACTGTGTAATTCTTCAGGAAATCATGTCCTTGACCTAAATCAAACTTGATGGGCATGTTCCATGGGTGTCATAGGGTATATTCAATCATGTATTAGGGTTTGGGAGCATGTCCTGGTCAAAAGTCAAAGTTACAGTTGACTTTTCCCTTAAAACCCTAATTGTGGTGCAGATGAAATTGAGACTTGTTGCTCAAACTTCTTGGATCAATCCATTGTTCCAAATGGATCAATATGGTATATTAGAGACCCTCAAATCATCTCTTGAGGTATTGGCTCATGGTTTGTCCCAAAAGTCAACTTAGGGGTGAATTAGGTCAAGAAACCCTAATTCCTGATTTTTGATGAATGCATCCCCTGAGGCAAAATTGATTTGATGCATGGGTTCATGAGGTTCCATGAAGTATATTAGGTTATGTTTTGGATCATTGCCTTGTGCCTAGATGAAAATTTCCATCTGGAGGCCCTGGTCGACCAAAACCCTAATTTGGTGACACTGTCGATCTTGAGACTTGATCCACCTAGAAGGGAGAAGCCTTATGCTTAATCCTTGAAGTGGGAGTCCTTTTTGATCCATTGTGGATGTTTGAGAGATTAGACAAGTTGAAGATCATGTCATTTCTTGATTGATCCTTTGTCTAAGCACTCAGAGAGGGCTTGAAACCCTAATTTTGATTGTAGTGGATGCTCACCCATCCTTGGGGAGACTAATGAAGCATAAAGGTACATCCATATTGTGATGATGATTTTCACAATGATGGGAAATCTAAGTGGTCAAAATTTGGGGTATTACAGAACCTCCTCCATGTCGACCAATTTCCCGTCCACCATAACCTTAAAAAATCCATCTTTTACACACCCAGGTCTAGCATGATGCATAAAGCTTGAGCTTTAGCTATCTTAAAAGCTTCATCACTGGCGGAGAGTAAATCTACTTGTGCATCTTGCAAAAGACTTCTTTAAAGTCTCATTAAGAGCCTGGGTTTGTTCAGCTTCTCGGTTCAAACCAACATTGATCGCTTCCAATTCCAAGCATTTGGATTCAATCATTTCTTTCTGCTTAGTCATTTCCGAAAGCTGAGACTCCGACATCTCCTTCTGTTTCTTCATCTCTAAAAGCTCTTTGGTCAACTCCTCCACATGGACTGTTCGGGCCTTTAAGTCATCCCTTAACTGGGTTATGTTGTTAATAAGGTGAATCTCATTCTGTTCGTAGGAGCCACCCATTTCAAGAAAACCCAGAGTCATGACTGCGTACCTCATCAAGTAGGCTCCAAAGTTTTGGGTCCACTGGTGAGCGCCTATTGACTTCACCTTCTCAACGTCTTCGGTCGCATTCTGATGGTCATAAAGATATCTCAAACCATCGAAACTGTTGGACTAGAACTTGAATTCGGGAGATGGATTAGTTTGATGACTATTACCTGAATCCTGCATCAAGATATTGATTGTTAGATTGCTTGACTGATGTCATCGCTCATTAGGGTCTTCATTTTCTTTGGAGAACCCGACGTAGAATTCCCAAGAGGAGGAATAGATGTAGGTTAGGGTTCTGATGCAACAAGGACTGCCTTGGAAACATCTCTCTTTTCCTTTTGAGGGTCCGAGTTTGAATACCCGTCATATCAATTTTGGAAGCAGACTGATCCCCCCACCTTGCTCTGGCTTCAACCATCAAATTTTTTTGTTCAGAAAGCTTGAGATTTGTCATTTTCACTACAGAGAAAAGACCAAAGCAGAAATCAAGAAATATGAAGATTAATAAGGTTATGATAAAGAAATAAATAAGCTCATATAAGCATTACCCAAAAAATTTGAAATTTGTTCTGGGTCTTCAGCCATCTATAGTAAATCTTTAACTTTCACTACCTGGCAAGCATCCAAAACGGCCAAAGACCGGACCTCCAAAGCATTCAATTTGTCAAATTTGAAGCCGGAGTCCGGAAATGGACTATCCAAATAGTAAATCGGGAAATGATAGTTCTCGTCCAACGTATACATGACCTGGGGACATCTCTTCCCGCTCTACACTCAGAGTAATTTGTCCTTAAAACCCTTATAATCGGTAGTGTAAACTTGTAGAAAGCTATTCCCCGGAATCCCGCTGAGGGAAACTCAGGCTCCTTTTTCCGCCCCATTTAACTCAAAAAAGGAGAAAAATGATCCTAAGGGAGGTGTTATGTTCATTGCATCACAAACGATTTCAAAAGCTTTGATAAAACCCCAACTATTTGGGTGCAATTGAGAAGGGGCTATATTTAAGGTTTTGAGGAGATATGACTCAAAATCAGTAAACGAGATGCAGATTTTAGAGTCCTTAATTACTCCTGAATAGAAATAGAAGTACTCATCAAACACTCCTTTGGGCCGAGTAATGCAGACCCTTTCAACAGCCACACAAGATTCTAGTATAACATTTTCCTCATTCCCAGTTGAAGATACTGGAGTATTAGAACGAAGCTTTGAGATGTAGCTTTCTTCATTGATATTATGGTCGTAATTTAGAACTTCTGTGTTTATCAAAGATCTTATTGCCTCAATCTGAGTGTCCAAAGAACATGAGGACGAAGACTCCAAGTCAGTGTTACTAATAGGTGAAGGGATTTCACCATAAACTTCTATAACAATCCAATCAAAATTTGTTCTACTCAAGTGACCCTCACACTCTCTCATGCAATGAGTCCAAATTTTATCTCTATCATGAGCACTAAGGGAAATTGAGCATTATCTCGATTGATTGTAATCTCTTACTAAAGACAAAATAAAAAAGAAATTGGAGAGTAAAAAGAGGAAAAGAAAACGATACTCGGGGTTGTAGATTGTAGAAAAATCAAGCGGGTGATAAGATAGAACTTAACCGCAACACTTAGGAAGATCACTAGCTTTGGTAAGATGAGCAAAGTAAAAGAACCAGTCTCTTTTTATTGAAAGAAAATTTGCAACGATCAAGAATTTGTACCGAAGAAGAGTAATGATGACAAGTCGGATTTCTCATAACTCACCGAAGAGGAGACCGACTTAAAGAAGAAGGAATTTCGAGAATATCTTGTCCGAACACTTCGATCCAATATGATCTCGTGATCGGGGGGCTTATGTACATCCCAAATTTCTCTAAGGCCGAGTTCTTAGAAAATTAAGTATGAGGATACAAGAAAGCTGGGAAGCGATAGTTTTACACATGTTAGAATCCTGTTAGGAGCCAATTAGAAGCAAAGCAAGCACGTCGACACCGGTCTCGTGACAACACTGACAGATGGACAAGTCGGGCCCGACTTCAGTGCTAGGATATCATATGGATAGTCACAAGAGAAGGTTACAAAATACCCTATGATTGCATGGGAGTTACAAACATTGATGGAAAAGACGTTATGTGGTAATTACAAAGGGCGACGAACGTTATCCGGAGCCACCTTAATGAAGGATGCGAAGAGGCATGCCTTGAAGAGTCATTGATGAGTCAAGCAAAATAAAAGGGAAATTCCTCCATGAAGGAAGATAGAACCACTAAAATTCTCCTAATCATATAGGACGCTTGCGGTCTCTCCTGACTAACTTCAGGGAGATTTCTCCAAATAGTGTTTAGCAAGAACAAGTTTAATTGACTTTTTTTTTCATTCTTTGTTGGTGATTTGACGAGGAATCCGGATTCACATTTTTGGTGGAAAACTAATGTATGATTTTTATTTTCTTTAAATTCAAGATTGACGTCGAGGGGTGGGGGATGTGTCTTCCCACTAGGGTTAATCAACCTGCTATGATAATCTATATGTGCTATATACTTTCAATATCGTTAATCAACCTGCTACCATCATGATAATGTATCAGTGTTATATACTTTCAATATCGTTAATCAACCTGCTACCATCATGTTGGGGTTTAATGTAATCCAGAACTCAAGATAATACTGGAAAAAAAGTCATAAATTATTGCACTCAAACATAATGATCCCAACATCTAGTTTTTAGCGTTCATGTTAAGATGACAGTTAATTATTCAGAGAGAATCGCATGATACAAAACATGACATTATTTATGCATTTAAAAATATTGCTCACAGGAGGGTCATGAACCTAGACCCAAAACCATACAAATAGGAAAAAATTTAATCTCTTTGATTGTTTGCAATGCTTCCATGATGAAGGAATCAATTGGTGTGAGTTCACATAATAAAATTAAAGCAGAATCATGTGTAGGCATTAAAGTTTGAGAAATTCTTGTATGAAATGAAAACAAACCCATATTTATATTTTTTAGAAACAACCAATAAAAAAAGAGAAAATTTTAAATTTATTTTAAATTTATTTTCCTTTTTAATTGAAATCATGTGTTGGTTGTGATAAAGAAGGAAAAAATAAAATCTTATTTTTATTTTTAATTAATTAAAAAGTTGTGTTTGGTTGTATGTAAATCAACATGTTATGTCTATGTGTATCTAAGAATTTTTCTTAAAATTTTGTCTCCAACCAATTAACTTGAACAATAAAAATGGAGTTGAACTCCTATAGTATAAAATCATACGGCATCATTGGTATTCAAAATTTGAAAAATAATTGTATCACTGTAATTGTGGAAGAAAATTAAATATGTTACCATTTGTATGGTCGCACACTAAATTTAGGCTTATCTAAACCAAAACTCGTATAAATATATGTGATATAAGACATCCATGTGTTGTGGTTAACACTAATTTAACCTTTGTTCTAATGTTGCCAACTCATTAAATTAAGGGCAAATTGAGTCCAAATCCAACAATTTACAACCAAATCAGCATCTAATTGAATACTAAGTGTCTAATTTGCACTACACACACTACAATTGAACCAAACGTAACTGAACAGTGCAAATTCACTTCCCATATTCAACTTTATGCCGTAACTATGCTGCTCTCTTTCTTCACGTCACCTTTTTTGCTTTTGGTTTGAGTTGACATGGTGAGAACAAAATTGTCTTCCTAATGCAGCACACCATGGGAAGCTACGCTTGAATTCTTCTTCTTCTCACACTCACTTTTCAAACACAACAGAATACTCTCTCACTTTTCAGTTCCCCTATTCTTCTTCTTCTCACACTCACTTTTGTTCCTCCAAACTCACCAACAACAACAATGGCAAGACCCTTTTCTATGGTTAAAGACATCAATGATGGTAAGGAGCTTTGGAAGATTGCAGTGAGAATCCATCACAAGTGGAGTGTGGTTTCAAAGAATAAAGAACACTTTGAGATGATTGTGGTTGATAAAGAGGTGTTTTTGCTTGAACTTTCTTCAATCTTTGTATTTTTTCCTTCAGCTGATATTAATGGTTGGAATATATTTTCGTTTGTTCCAAAACTTACATACTTGACATGCCATATATGGATTTTGATGCATTTAAAAATGGAAATGTGTTGCATGTATTGTCTGAGTTTCTTTCATACTTCTTTGTAACTTTCAGGGTACAGACATTCAAATTAAGGTTCCAACGATGTTTAAACAATCTTTTGATTCTGTGTTGATGGTCCATAACACATATACAATTGCAAATTTCCAAGTCATTCTGATTGATGCCATGTTCAAACTGTCTTGCCACAAATATGTCTTGGTTTTCACCGGTGGTACTTCTGTCTATGACAAAAATAAACACAATATACCTCCAAAGAAGTTGATCTTCACTCCCTTTCCTGATATTATTATTAGAAAATGGAAAAAGGATCTTTTAATTGGTAAGTTTATATATGTTTGAAAGAATACATTTCATAATGTTATAAGATATTCTATCATAAATCTTTGTTTCTTATAGTATTGTCTGTGTTGCAGATGTTATAGGCATTATAACTGACATTGACTATACACAGATGCAGAGTGGCCACAAAAAACAACAAGTTAATTTGGTGTTGAAGGACTTGGGGTTTGTATCCCAACTTATTGCGTCTCTTTGCGTTTTGGTGTTCTGTCTCCACCCATATAACCTTGCCTATCCATCTTATTACATATTCATGCAGTAACAACACAATACATTGTACCTTGTGGGAAGGTTATGCTCTTCAGTTCCATCAGTATCTACAGACTACAAAAGACACTTCATCACCGACAATTATCATTTTACAATTTGTTAAAGTCAAAGAAGAAGGTATACAACTGTTAAATTCTTTTGTTACATATTTATTGTGTATGATTTATTTACACCATTTCAATATTTCTTTTAAATTGGTTTTTTAGGCAAGTATCCTTTATGTGTTTCAAACACATTCAATGTTACAAAATTGCACATCAATAATGACTTACCTGAGATTTGTGAATTCCTAAAGAGGTAATGACTTCTTGCCTAAGATATCATCTATATTTTTTTGTATTTTGTATTCTGCACATACCCTTCTTTGATGGTTATCCTATTTTGATGTGTTATCACATAGAATACCAACAATGGTAGCCAAAGAGGGATCAAGTAATACTTTGACAGCACTCTCATAGAATTGGTCTCAGACATCTGGTTCATCTCAACTCACCCCTTATGAAAAATTCATGTATAAGGCTATAGTACTTCCTCCAACTGATATTGTGCAACTTAAAGATGTAATAACTATTCTTATGCCTTCATCTTCGTTGTTCTATCAAGATTCTCTATATTTTTTACTTATGTTGAACAATGTATAAGTTATTATGTTAAATAACAGATCACGCAATGTGTTACGGTGGTAAAGACGGGCAAACTTAAAGCATCCCACGGAGGTTGGTATTACCAAGCGTGTCATGAGTGTCCAAGGGTTGCCAAGGGTCAACAACCACCATACATATATGGTGCTGGCCATAATATGGAGACTGCGATTTACAGGTCATTCTATACTAACGTTTTTCATTTCAACCTTCCATGTTTTACAATACTATGTGGACATAATAAACTTGCATAAATAGGTATAAGATATTGCTTGAAGTCGTAAGTGACGGTTGTCGTACGACGTTCGTTCTATGGGACCGTGAGTGTTCACAACTGTTGAAAATATCTACTGATCAAATGTGCATCAACATGATTAAGGTTGTAATACCCCGTATTATCTAAATGCTCAATTGGATATCAGATGAGCATCTATGTGCTCTATCCTTAGTAAATTGGATTACTGGAATCCTCTAAGTACTTTAAGTATTATCAATTGGGATCAATAGAGCAACTAATGAACTCTAAAGATATCAATTTATTATTAGCTCAAGATAGACTTTTATGATAACTCTAATATTGATCAATTGGTTGAGATGACAAAATATCAATTGGAGATATTTTACTCTATTGGATTTATATTATATAATAATGATTGTGTATATATATATAGGAAAAAGAAAGAAAGAAGTAGTAAGTGGAAGAAAAAGAAGAAAAGAGAAAGAAGAGAGAAAGAAGAAGAGAAAGGGGGAAAAGCTGGAAGAAGAAGCCATGGATCATCATCATCTTCTCCAAACTCCTCTTCGTTTATCAGGTGGGTTCTAGATAGAAACTTAAGTTTTAGGGTTAGAGATGATTTTAGCTTAAGTTAGGTTTTATGAGAAATTGCTTAAATTGGTAATCGATGGAATTTAACGGTTGAAATGTGTTAAAAAGTGAGTAGTATAAGCTATATGAGTGTAGAATCATCTGTATTTGATTGTTGGATGTGTGGGTGTGTTTTGGTTTGGTTTTGGACCCAAGGGAATGCAGCTGTACGCTACAGAATTTCTGCATTTTCCCATATTCGTACTGCGAATCCCCTAGCGAAGGGGAAATTGTGCACTCGCTGGCTGTTCGCACGACGAAGGTGAAGGCGAACATTCGCCAGAGGTTCGCACTGTGAATGTTACCTTGTTTTGGGTTCTGCCACGGTTCGCCAGACGTTCGCACTGCGAATGGGACAGCGAACCCAGTGTATTTAGGCATTCACCTGGAGCTTCACACTGCGAATTAGGAAGCGAGCATTCGCTGGCTGCTTCGCATTGCAAGCATAGCAGATCCTCCAACTTGTTCTTTCATAACTTTTGACTCGTTTATCCGATGTTCTTGGTATCGTTGTAAAGCTATGAATATCCTTTAGCTAATAGAAGTGAGAAATATCTGTTTATTGCCCGATTAAATAAATCGGAGGGAACCGTGGATTGGTGTAATTTGTGGTATGTTGAATTATATGTTTCCCTTATGTGATTGATGACTATATGCCTATGCTCTTATTGTTAAACATGTTTGAATATGTATGCATGTTAAAATACGAAATAGGTAGAGTGAGGAATATTACCGTAAATAATTGTCGGATAGTGTGGAAATGACATAGTGACAACGGTCGTGCATGAGAGGCCGAGGCGTGTGTCTAGTAATCATAACCAATTTATCTTACGTTGTAGTTTCATGAGACTCGAGCACCTCCTCTGAAACATATGCATAATTACTTGGTAGGTTTGATTCCCTACATGTAGTACGATTGGAGCCTATGCATTGGGTAGAGACTTGTGATGGTTAACAGGCCATGAGAAGTGACGGTTCACGGTTAACAGGCCGGTGATCCCGAATCCAATTCGTATGCCAAGTAACTACAAGGATCCATGACTCGGATCGTCTTCTAGACGTAGAAGCGGACGGGAAAAGGGGATATCTTGGTACGGTTATTGATTAGCGAGATTCTTGAGTTAATAGGCTCAGGACCTACTTTGGTACTAGTGTGAGTTAGCAGGCTCACGAGTGTGAATCTATATATGGCGTGTGTGTACTCAAAGTCACTTCCCTTCCCTTTTGACTTGAGTTAGGTTTTTAGAACCTTGTAAAGCCAAGAGGACTATAAGATAGCGAACTCACTGAGATTTGATGTATCTCACCCCACTATAGTTGCTTTATTTCAGGTGCAGGTTTGGTTACAAGTGGAGCGATGCTCGGATGTTTCAAGAGAAGCCTAGTTAAGCTTATTTCCGCTGTGTATTTTATTGTTCTTGTACAATGAGGAATATTGTATAATGTTCTTAGTTTTATTATTTTTGGCTAGTTTCTATGACTTGTGCCATGTAGTGTACTTATGTTTAGTAATGGACAAGTATGTGAACTATGTCATTAGGCACTTTTGATGTGTCAGTACCAAATAAAATGTTTGTATGGTATTATTCTAGATATATATTATACAGGGCATTACAGTTGGTATCAGAGAAGGTCGTGTCCTCGACCTAGCCTTGAAACATCATAAGTAAATCTATTCCTGCCTCTTAAGTGTGTCTTGCCATCATGAAACTTAATATCATACTATGTAGTGTTGGGTCTGATCAACCTAATACTATGTATGTGATAGGTAGAATCATGGTTGAGCGACCACGAGGACTCCGAAGTGTTGTTATCACTTGTGCTGTGAGGGTAGGCTCAAGCCAAGAGTTAGCAGTATGGAGTTTTGGTCAACTCAGTTGAGGCCTTAGAAGAAGTGTACTTTGAGTAACATGGAATTAAAGAGTGGTGTGTGTTGCTCAAGCAATCCTTTGGAATTTATGGAGTCTTAAGGTTAAGGATCTCTATTGGAAGTTTGGATAAAGTATTAAGGAAGATGGAAAGTCGCTCGTGTAGCTAGATTGACCACTGGTATAGATAAGAATTTCAAGTAATCTCATTCCGTGAAAAAGAAAGGTTGTTTTGTGGGACGCGTGGCGTAGGGTCCGGAAGTGAGATAGTAATTGGTACTTCAATTTCTAAGGTCGTTAAGGTATCTTGAATGGACGAGATTACCTTAAGGAATGTGTTCGGAACAACATCTTCCGACTGGTTAAAAGTTGAGAGTTAAGGACGTTCGGCTTTTATGGGAACTTAAGGTAGTAGGGAAGTGTGTGAAGGAACACCAGGATGTGTTTACATGCTTCAAGTGAAACAAGTAGGTGCCGGACGAAGAGTGTGTAATGAATTGCGTATATTCAGTTATGCAGAGAGATTAAGTTTGGAATATTGCATCGGGATTTTCTGTATTCGGTGAAAGACCAATTTGGAATTTAGGAAATGTCAAGTTACCCAAGGAACTGTATAAGGTATTGTGTTGGGGAAAGAATGAATTTTATTTAGTAACGGAAAGTGTAGCGATACGGATCGGAAGAAGTGAGTGTTAAGGAATAGAGTAAGTATCTTGGAATTTAAGGGAAACAGGTATTAATGGTACGTTAAGAGGAATTAAGGAAGTGTAATCAAGGATGGTTCACCCATGAGAAAGTTACACTTTGGTATTAAGAACGAGCGTAGTAGTAGCACCGTGGTCATAAGTGTACGTGGTGGATTCTTATTTTGAGACAAGTGTGAAGAGACGTACCTTGTGGAGCAGTGACTATTGTATTTTAAGAGGTAAGATTGCGGTAACCAACGAGAAGCAAATCAGAAGGGTAAGAAATCCTGGAATGGTTTATACCAGAAGGGTAAGAAATCCTGGTTAGGGTGTACGAAGTGGTAGAGAGGTTCTTCAAGAGGATGCATTGCCCCAGTTTAGTTACAAGTATAGAGGAACTTATGTGTTTGTGAATAATCAGAATATTCGGAATCTACCTTTTGTTGGACCAAGAACATTGTTGTTTTATTTCTCACCAAGGAGTTCAAGTGAGGGTATAAAGGTTGTGTGCTGGTTTTGTTTATGGATGAATTAAGCATAAGTTGTGGCAAAAACCTTAGAAGGTTGTCATTATTGTTTTCCCGTTGAAGTTTTGTAGTGTGACCGTGGTAGAATTTATAATTTTGCCTGTCAATTGTTTGGAGTGTGCCGTCAACTTTTCGGTCTTACCTTGAGTGGATAATGGTTGGCGAATGTGATACAAGTTAAGAAGCCACGAGTTGTGAATGATATTTCAAGTAGGACGAATCGGATTAATGGTTTGAGTCGGGATGACTTCGAATTAAGAAGAAACTGGGTTTTGATCCTGCAGCGATGTTAACTGATTAACATGTGCAAGGATGGTGCTTTGCACAGAATTTTGAGGAGTTAACCGATTAGCTCAGATGGTTAATCGATTAACATATGGGTAATTTGTGGAATCCCTTAAGAACCACCATCTGCGTTTTGTTACCTTATGCTGCTCCGAGGGGAGAGTATTGTGTGAGTGAAAAACGGGATGGTAAGTAAATGAAAGATGGATTGCGTTTTGGAATCGTAACTTTTGGAAAGGTGTTTCCTAGTTGATCATCTGTTTAGATGACAGGGGAATTGTTTCCGAGGAAGTGACCTTGAATATTGTGTTGAGTATGAGAAGGTCTTAGGTGTTTTACCGTTGAGAGTCTTAAGGACGAAGTTGGGAAATATTCACGAAGTATTGGTTTTGAAAGGAATATTCCGGTGTGTAATTATGGTATTAGCAAGGTGTGAGTGGTTGGTCCGAGTTGGTAATCGTTAATGTTCGGGAGTTCATGGAACCAGTTTTAGACCGTGAGGGTGGTACCATGTTGTATGCTATGTGTTTTAACCAGAGAAGAAATTTGAAAGTTATCTTTCCAAAGTACGAGTAAGAATTTGATGTTCTGAGGTTGAGCATATAACTTGGAATCGTTTATGGAACATAACGATTAAGGAGAGTGGATTCAATTGAGAACTGTGGCATGTCCTTGAAGGTATGTGTGCGTGGGGAGTGTTGTTGTGATTTGGCAAGTGGTATGAAAACCCACATTTTTGCTTTAGACGGTTTAAGTTTTGATAAGTGGTGACTCGCATGTGACTGAAGTCCTGTGTTGGTGTTACGACGTTTTGGGTTGAGATCTCGAATCATCAAGAAAACCTTGAGTGAGTCAAAACCCCGTGAGAAGAATCGATTTAGACTATGGGGACCAGAACCGGAGGTTGTTAAACTATTTTGGATATATTGGTCTGAGTTTAGAATGGATTGAGAGTTGTGTGGTTATGGTTGTAACAGTGTAACTCCGGCATCTTTATCGTCTGGAGAGTGTTGGACCGATGTTTGTATATTGTGTGTTGGCGAGGAAATTGTTCTACCTTTGGACGCTAGTAAGTTCGTGTACCGTTGGTTAGTGAGGATCCCAGTGGATAAGTTTGTTCTCCGTGGACTGATAGCTAATAGGTAGTGATTAAGAATTCGTGGTGTTCCACTGTTAGAATTGGAGTTACGCAGTGGAAGGTGACAAATGAAAGGGCTCAGTCAGATTTATAAGAATCATAGGAGAAATTGATTGTAGGATTGGAAATAAGAAGATTTTGTTCTAAGTGTGTTACCTTTTGGTGTGATACGAAAGGAAGGAAATATTGGATTTAGTGAGTACAATGTACAGCATCAGACCAGATGGAACTGGTAAAGAAATCGTTTAAATAATAATGAAGTGGTTTTGGACGTTGAAAGTTATGGAAATATAAATTGTCGTTGATTGCATGAAGTTAAGAAATCACTGAATTACATTGCAAAGATGTGTTGAGTGATGTTGTCCTAACTTGAGATAAGATGTTATGGTCTTGTGGTGAGTCGGTAGAGGAATGTAGAATGGTACATTCTTTTCGAAGGTAAGATATGACCCAGTGTCGTAGTATGGAACAACAGGTGAATTATGGGAAAAAGCAAGTTGAAAGTTAACCCAATATTGGAATAAGAGTATGACTAAAGACGTGAAGTTTGATAATTCGTGAAATTAGCGATTTTGGTCTGTGAAGTCAAGTTGAATTTTGTATTATGTCAGAAATTCTAACGGAAGTAACGTTGAGTGTGGAACTAAGACGTTGATGCAAGTTGTGGTTATTGTTGAGTGAAGGAAATGCGGGGGCGAATTTCAATTTAAGGGGGGGGGGAGAGTGTAATACCTCGTATTATCTAAATGCTCAATTGGATATCAGATGAGCATCTATGTGCTCTATCCTTGGTAAATTGGATTACTAGAATACTCTAAATACTTTAAGTATTATTAATTGGGATCAATAGAGCAACTAATGAACTCTAAAGAGATCAATTTATTATTAGCTCAAGATAGACTTTTATGATAACTTTAATAATTGATCAATTGGTTGAGATGACAAAATATCAATTGGAGATATTTTACTCTATTGGATTTATATTATATAATAATGATTGTGTATATATATATGAGAAAAAGAAAGAGAGAAGTAGTAAGAGGAAGAAAAAGAAGAAAAGAGAAAGAAGAGAAGGAAGAGAGAAAGAAGAAGAGAAAGGGGGAAAAGCTGGAAGAAGAAGCCATGGATCATCATCATCTTCTCCAAACTCCTCTTCATTTATCAGGTGGGTTCTAGATAGAAACTTAAGTTTTAGGGTTAGAGATGATTTTAGCTTAAGTTAGGTTTTATGAGAAATTGCTTAAATTGGTAATCGATGGAATTTAACGGTTGAAATGTGTTAAAAACTGAGTAGTATAAGCTATATGAGTGTAGAATCATCTGTATTTGATTGTTGGATGTGTGGGTGTGTTTTGGTTTGGTTTTGGACCCAAGGGAATGCAGCTGTACGCTACAGAATTTCTGCATTTTCCCAGATTCGCACTGCGAATCCCCTAGTGAAGGGGAAATCGTGCACTCGCTGGTTGTTCGCACGACGAAGGTGAAGGCGAACATTCGCCAGAGGTTCGCACTGCGAACGTTACCTTGTTTTGGGTTCTGCCACGGTTCGCCAGACGTTCGCACTGCGAATGGGATAGCGAACCCAATGTATTTAGGCATTCTCCTGGAGCTTCGCACTACGAATTAGGAAGTGAGCATTCGCTGGCTGCTTCGTATTGCGAGCATAGCAGATCCCCCAACTTGTTTCTTTCATAACTTTTGACTAGTTTATCCGATGTGCGTATTCTTGGTATCGTTGTAAAGCTATGAATATCCTCTAGCTAATAGAAGTGAGAAATATTTGTTTATTGCCCGATTAAATAAATCAGAGGGAACCGTGAATTGGTGTAATTTATGGTATGTTGAATTATGTGTTTCCCTTATGTGAATGATGACTATATGCCAATGCTCTTATTGTTAAACATGTTTGAATATGTATGCATGTTAAAATATGAAATAGGTAGAGTGAGGAATATTACTGTAAACAATTGTCGGATTGTGTGGAAATGACATAGTGACAACGGTCGTGCATGAGAGGCCGAGGCGTGTGTCTAGTAATCATAACCAATTTATCTTACGGTGTAGTTTCATGAGACTCGAGCACCTCCTCTGAAACGTATGCACAATTACTTGGTAGGTTTGATTCCCTACGTGTAGTACGATTGGAGCCTATGCATTGGGAGAGACTTGTGATGGTTAACAGGCCATGAGAAGTGACGGTTCACGGTTAACAGGCCGGTGATCCCGAATCCAATTCGTATGCCAAGTAACTATAAGGATCCATGACTCAGATCATCTTCTAGACGTAGAAGTGGACGGGAAAAGGGGATGTTTTGGTACGGTTATTGATTAGCGAGATTCTTGAGTTAACAGGCTCAGGACTTACTTTGGTACTAGTGTGAGTTAATAGGCTCACGAGTGTGAATCCATATATGGTGTGTGTGTACTCAAAGTCACTTCCCTTCCCTTTTGACTTGAGTTAGGTTGTTAGAACCTTGTAAAGCCGAGAGGACTATAAGATAGCGAACTCACTGAGATTTGATGTATCTCACCCCACTATAGTTGCTTTATTTCAGGTGCAGGTTCGGTTACAAGTGGAGCGATGCTCGGATGTTTCAAGAGAAGCCTAGTTAAGCTTATTTCCACTGTGTATTTTATTGTTCTTGTACAATGAGGAATATTGTATAATGTTCTTAGTTTTATTATTTTTGGCTAGTTTCCATGACTTGTGCCATGTAGTGTACTTATGTTTAGTAATGGACAAGTATGTGAACTATGTCATTAGGAACTTTTGATGTGTCAGTACCAAATAAAATGTTTGTATGGTATTATTCTAGATATATATTATACAAGGCATTATAAAGGTCAATCTCTATTCTTTTAATCTTCACTTGCACATAACTGTGAATTATTGATGTACACTATTTCAAGGATGTAGCCCTACTAATTGTTATATTTTTCATACCCCTATCCAAATAGGATGGAGTCAAGGACCCTTTTGAATTTCCTTTAGCCCTCAATGCTTTGGTAGGTGTCAAACTTACTTTTAAGGTTAAGTGGTAACCATCATGGGCTAATGGATCGGTTGTCTCCATATATCAAGATGAAAGTGTCATTAAACAGCTTTAATCAACAATTGCCCCTATCATGGTACAATTAATGTGTCCCAACTTTACTGCCTTCCACTTCATATCTACTGGTTGAATTTTAACATTTTTGATTTTGTATCTATCAATCAACCAACACACACAACTCCTCAGTCAGATGATCTCCTACAGGTTATTCTTTGAACCACATAGCTTATTATTCCTTCTGTGCTTATTTCATGATATATGTTGTTGTGTTAGTTCTGTACTTATTATTCACAACACAGTGGTACAATTCATGTGTCCCAACTTTACTACCTTCCACTTCATATCTACTGGTTGAATTTTAACATTTTTGATTTTGTATCTATCAATCAGCCAACACACGCTACTCCTCAGTCAGATGATGTCCTGCAGGTTATTCTTTGAACCACATAGCTTATTATTCCTTCTGTGCTTATTTCATGATATATGTTGTTGTGTTAGTTCTGTACTTATTATTCACAACACAGTGGTACAATTCACGTGTCCCAACTTTACTGCCTTCCACTTCATATCTACTGGTTGAATTTTAACATTTTGGTTTTGTATCTATCAATCAGCTAACACACACTACTCCTTAGTCAGATGATCTCCTGCAGGTTATTCTTTAAACCACATAACTTATTATTCCTTCTGTGCTTATTCATGATATATGCTGTTGTGTTGGTTCTGTACTTATTATTCACATCGTTTATTTCTTTGTAGATTACGGAAAGTGTTGATGAAGCCATGCCAATTGGGGAATGGGATTTAATAGGAGTAACTTATTCAAATTCATCCAAACATGACTTCCTTTTTACTTTGTCACTTTTTATGTTATCTTGAATCGTGTTTTATTTTTTACACCTTGCTTCAATATGTTCTGTCTCAATTCCAGGAAATTGAATTTACCTCCAAAAACAACACAGATCTGGTTACACCTGTTTCTACCTCAAAGAGAGTGACTGCGGACGTTTTAAATGCCTCTGCTCCTTTAAATGAATTGGTAGGCTGCGAAGGTTCCTCCACCAAACTCAAGAAGCATATCAAATTGGAAAAATGATGATTTGAAACTCTGAAGCAATATTGAAGCATTCTGCCTTTTGTCTTTTTGTGATAACCAGTTAACATTACTCTGTCTTCCTGATCTTGAATAATTAAATGTATCTGTGTTATGTATACATAGTGACAAATCTATAATTTAGTATCAAATGATCCTTAAACAATCAGTATATTGTATTACATGTTAGGTTCATACAGCTGTTACTATATTTAACTAAAATATGAGATTATATCTGTATAGGTTGCAGGAACGGCCTGACATAGCTCAAGCAAATTCTGGTGAATAATTGAATGACGCAAACACACTTAGGATGCTTAGGGTAAGGTACACTTGACACATAAAACATACATGCATCTTTAACAAGGTTTTAACATCCTTTGCAACATTACAAATTCGGACACAAACAAATCTATGGTTTGGCAATAAGAACTTGGTGGTACATTAATTACGTACGTATTACTACTGGTGGTTTTTTCATTTCATCGTAGAAACGTTGAATCATGGTTGAGGCAAAGAAAGGAGATTGACGACCAGATACGGGAACTGAATGCAGAGGCATCGGAGGGAAATTTTGGGAGGGATCAGCATCTACCATGTCAGAAAGTCATACTTCCTCAAGATCCTATAGAAATAATAGGAGGGAGCAACTGTAACACCCCAGTTTATTTTCTTGTTTTTTGTAATTGGAATTATATATTATTGTGCATTTGTGTGTGGTTGTGTTTGGGGTTGCCCTTAGTATGGGGTAGTGACCTTAGAATTATAGGGATTAAGATGTTGGGTGTGTGTGACCAATTAGGTAGAACTTGGTGGTGTGGTGAGAATAGTTATTGGTTAATATTATTATTTTTTTAAATTATTAAAGGATATTGTTATTATTATTTAATTAGTAAAACGATAATAATAATAATAATAATAATAATAATAATAATAATAATATTGAAACAATAATAATAATAATAATAATAATAATAATAATAATAATAATAATACTAAAAGGATATTAGAAAAGAAATAGGAAAAGAAGGAATTAGGGGGAGAACTCATTCAGTACGAGAAAAATTGAGAAAGAGAAAGAGGAGAGCTAGGGCAGAAGGAGGAGAAAAGCCATTGTTGAGGCCGAGGTTTTCGTCAAGAACTCTAAGGTAAGGGAGGGGTTCTTTAATCTCTAAGGGTTGCATAATATTTGTATGAGGGTAGATAAACCTTTAGGATCGTCCCTTGTGTATGGTTGTGTTGATTTGGGAATTGGGGTTTTGTACGTCAGAGGTTTTGATAAGAGGAAAAATACATAAATTGATCGGTTAAATTATGGCCTATGTGTTTTGAATTATATGTATGGTAATCTGTGATTATATGTGTGTTTTGGGGCTGTTTGTGAGTGATAACAGAGAAGGTTTGGGGATGATTCGTGCAGGAATCGCAACTGCAGAATTGCAGAATCACGTTGTTCGTAGTGCAAATAAAAGTTCGTTGGGCGAATGTTCGCCCCAGATTCGCTAAGCGAATGAAGTAGTGAACGAAGGGAAAGAAGAGAAATTATGGGATGTGTGGTGGGAAGTTCGCCCCAGGTTCGCTGGGCGAACTCCTGGCGAACTCTAGTTCGCTGGGCGAATTGAGAAGCGAATGGGGAGAGAAAAAGGTGAGTCTCGGGTTTTTGTATGGGAGAAGTTGTTCGCTGGAAAGTTCGCTAGGCGAACTCCTAGCGAACGAGAATTCGCTGAGCGAACTCGTAGCGAGCGCGATAGTGCTGTTTGCTGCTGTTACGGAAATTTTTTTCCTAAACTTCAATAATTCATAACTTTTTATTCGTATGTCCGTTTTAGCCGCCGTTCGAATCTTGGAAAGTTGGTTTCACATACTTTTTGCTAAAATCAATTTCAGTACCAGCATTCCAACCATTTGACGCAATAATTGGGTTTTCTTGTATGTGTTGTGTGTTATGCGTTAAAATGATGAATTCGGTTGTGTGTATGTGTGTTGTGGTTGTGGATGGCAATTGTTGTATGTGTTGGCAGATATATGCTGCGTGTTGGATAGTTGTAGTATGATGTATTGACACATTGTTAGTCATATGCATTTAGTTGTCATTGTATGTTGTCATTGTATGCATGTCATGTTGCTTAAGTTGTACGATAAGTCGTGTGCCCATGTGGGGTGTGAGCATCTTATCGGTATTCTTTGAAATAAAATTGTGTTGTTATTGTTGTTGTTGTTGAGTTAATCGTGTGCCCTTGTGGTGTGTGACCGATCAAGGATGTTGTGTGCCCATGTCGGGTGTGAGCGACTGATAAAGAAATTCTGACGGGAATTATGATCATGAAAAAGGGATCGAATTGGTACCACATGCATTGAGTCAAGTCGTGGGTCTCATTGTATTGCATTGTGTTGTGTTGTAGTGCATATGATTGTCTTCTTGTGTGGAAAATTGTATTCATGCTAATGTTGTGGTGATAGGGTGAGCCGTATATGGATTATGTTCTTTCATACTTATCTTATGCATTTCTTATGTTGATTTGAGAATCTCACCCCTTCTGTTTGAATGTTACCTCCACGTGAGTAACGTGCAGATAAGAAGGATTAGTGTGGAGTTGAAGTTAGTGAAGATGGAGTCTTTTCTTTTATTTCGTTGTGTCGGCGTATGCTCTAATGTGTAACACTGGGGATTCAGAATGCTCGTTGTTATTTGTTTTATTATTTGTTACCACTTTATTTGCTTGATTATAATTATGTGGTATTACACATGTTATGTTTTAGTTGAACTTCCACTGATTTATGAGAAAATTAATTAAGTATGGTTTTATTGGTGATATTTACGTGTTACATATCGTATGCATGAGTAGCATCCTAAACGTTGTATGTTTTATTTTACTCTGATATTCTATTATTAATTGTCCCGGGGGTTTAGGGTGTTACATAGTGGTATCAGAGCTGGTCGGTCCGTCCGACCAAGTTGTCGAGTCGTTGTCGTGTGACAGTTGATTACTGTCAATGTCGTTTCCTTAACCATTGTGTTCTGTTGTTGATGTGTAACAAATTTAGAATGGCTGGAAGGAACAATGCTGCTATTGCTGCTGCTTTGCAAGTTGTTGCTCAGGCGGTACAGAACCCGCCTCATGCTAGTGAGAATGACGAGTTTCGGAAGAATAGACTGCCTACCTTCAAGGGAAGATATGATCTGGATGGAGCCAAGGCTTGGCTCAAGGAGATCGAGAGAATATTTCGGGTTATGGAATGTCCTAAAGCACAGAAGGTGCGGTTAGGTACTCACTTGCTGGATGAGGAAGCTGATGATTAGTGGGTTAGCACTCGTCAACTGTTGGGGGCAACAGGAGAGGCAATCACTTGGGCTCTGTTTAGTAGAGAGTTCTTGAGGAAATATTTTCCTGAAGATGTCAGAGGAAAGAAAGAGATCGAGTTTCTGGAACTGAAGCAGGGTAACATGGCGGTTACTGAGTACGCTGCCAAATTCTCAGATCTGGCTAAGTTTTACCCTCACTACAGTGCGGCAACTGCGGAGTTCTCAAAGTGTGTCAAGTTTGAGAATGGATTGAGGCCTGATATCAAACAGGAGATTGGTTATCAGCGAATCCGAAGGTTTCCAGATTTGGTGGATTGTTGTAGGATCTTTGAAGAAGATAGCAAGGCTCGACCGACTTAATATAAAGGGCAGGCCGAGAGGAGAGGAAATCAACAGATGAACCGTTGGAAACCTTATGCAGCTCCAGCTAAGAAAGGTAAACAGAAACACGCTGATGGTAAGAAGCCAAGTGGAGGAGGTGCCCCTGCTCCTCTTAAGTGTTACAGGTGTGGTGAGCTAGGTCATCATGTCAGTGAGTGCACGAGTGATGTGAATAAATGCTTCAAGTGTGGGTAGGTAGGACATTTGATTGCTGACTGCAAAGTTAATATAGTGACTTGTTACAACTGACGAGAACATGGCCATATTAGTACTCGTTGTCAGAAACCAAAGCAAGCTTCGACTTGAGGAAAGGTGTTCGCTTTGACAGGGACTCAGACTTCTAGTGATGACAGACTAATTAGGGGTACATGTTATATTAATAATGCGCCTTTTATTGCTATTATTGATACTGGTGCTACTCATTCTTTTATTGCTGCTGATTGTGTGAGGAGGCTAGGACTGGTCATTTCTCCTATGAAGGGAGAGATGGTTGTCGAAACTTCTGTAAAGGGATCTGTGACGACTTCCCAAGTTTGTTCGAATTGTCCACTATCAATCTTTGATAAGGACTTTGGTGTGGATCTAATTTGCTTACCGTTAGGAGGTCTCGATGTGATCTTGGGTATGAACTGGTTGGAGTTCAATCATGTTCATATAAACTGTTTTAACAAGTCGGTGCGATTTCTTACTCCTGAAGAAGGAGATGAAGATGGTTTTCTATTTGCTAGAGAGTTAAGAAAGCTCTTAGAAGAAGAAGCTCAGGTGCTTGCATTGTTTGCATCTTTGTCAGTGGAGTGTGGGTCGGTGATTAATGAATTGCTGGTGGTTTGTGAATTCCCAGAGGTGTTTCCGGATGATATTGTTGATGTACCACCAGAGAGAGAAGTGGAGTTTTCTATTGATCTTGTCCCTGGTACCAGGCCTATTTCTATGGCACTATATGTCAGCGTCAGAATTAATAGAGCTGAAGAAGCAACTAGAAGAGTTGTTAGAAAAGAAATTTGTGAGATCGAGTGTATCGCCTTGGGGAGCTCCGATGTTGTTGGTAAAGAAAAAGGATGGTAGTATGAGGTTGTGTATCGATTACAGACAACTGAATAAATTAACGATTAAGAACAAGTATCCGCTTCCAAGAATAAATGACTTAATGGATCAGTTAGTGGGTGCCCGTGTGTTTTGCAAGATTGATTTGAGGTTGGGCTATCATCAGATACGAGTAAAGGATGAAGATATTCAGAAAACAACTTTCAGGACTCGACATGGACATTATGAGTATGTGGTGATGCCGTTCGGAGTTACTAATGCATCTGGGGTATTCATGGAGTATATGAATCAAATATTTCATGCTTACTTGGATCAATTTATGGTTGTCTTTATTGACGACATTCTAATATATTCTAAGTCAGAAGAGGAGCATGCTGAGCATTTGCGGATTGTGCTGCAAGTGTTGAAAGAAAATAAGCTCTACGCTAAGTTGTCTAAGTGCGAATTCTGGTTGAGAGCGGTAAGTTTTCTTGGTCATGTTATTTCAGGTAATGGTATCACTGAGGATCCATCCAAGGTTGATGCAGTTCTACAGTGGGAGGCTCTGAAGTCGGTAACTGAGATTAGAAGCTTTTTGGGCTTGGCTGGTTATTACCGCAGGTTTATTGAAGGCTTTTCAAAGTTGGCACTTCCGTTGACTCGGTTAACTTGTAAAGGTAAAGCGTTTGAGTGGGATGTCCACTGTGAGAAGAGTTTCGTCGAGCTGAAGAAGAGATTGACGACAACTCCAGTTTTAATTTTTCCCGAACCGAATGAACCGTTTGGGGTGTATTGTGACGCTTCCTTGATAGGTTTAGGAGGTGTGTTAATGCAGGATGGTAAGGTTGTGGCTTATGCTTCACGACAGCTAAGGATTCATGAGAGGAATTATCCAACTCATGATTTGGAATTAGCCACGGTGGTATTCGTATTGAATATTTGGAGGCACTATCTTTATGGTTCCAGATTTGAAGTGTATAGTGATCATAAGAGCTTAAAGTACTTGTTTGATCAGAAGAAATTGGATACGAGACAGAGAAGGTGGTTATAATTCTTGAAGGATTATGAATTCAGCTTGAACTATCATCCCGGTAAAGCTAATGTCGTGGCTGATGCTTTGAGTCAGAAGACTTTGCATATGTCTGCTATGATGGTTAAAGAATTGAAATTAATTGAACAGTTCAGAGATATGAGTTTGGTTTGTGAACAGACACCATATAGTGTGATGCTGGGTATGCTGAAGATCAATAATGAATTTCTTAACAGTATCTGAGAGGATAAGAATAGCCTAACCACACAAGCAAAAACACAAGTCTTCAAAGTCTTCGAACCATAGTTCCAAAGCAAAGGGAAAAGGTCCTAGTTCTAAGTCCAAGGATCCAAGAATAGCATTGAAGTCCAAGGTCTAAGTGCAAAACTCCATGTCCATTGCAAAGGATAGTAACCATAGTCCAAGATTAGAAGCACAAGTTTTTTAGAGGTTTTGGCCTTTATTAATGTTTTTGGTCTAAGTGGACAAAGAGAAAAAGGCATAAGCATTAACATGTGTCCAACGGACAAAGGAAAAATTGCGGAAGCATAAACATGATATGATAATGATAATAATGGAGCATAAAAGTAAAAGAGAGATAGGGAGCGAGAAGGAAGTATAAAAGTAAAAGTTAGAAGTTAGTGATTAGTTGTTAGAGTAAGTGATCAATAATGATTGAATAATGCACTTAGGTCAAGGTTAATGAAGACTTGTTAGAAGATTGATAGAATCAAAGCCTCTACAACAACAAGCTTCATAGATTTTGAACCTAATACAAAAGATCAACCATCCTTGATTGTTTTTCGATACGGGGCATATGTTGCGCTATGTTAAGTAATCGCCGAGTAATTTACGGAGTAATTACCCTACAATGAGGTCGGTCAATAGATCTTTGTGCTAATGTATGCTAGATGAACGATATGGAGATCGTCATCCGAAAGCAATACCGCATGAAAAGAAAAGTAGGTAGCGATTTAGTCTTGATCAAAATTCAACAACGGAATTCTAAGATCCATAAGACTTTCATCGATCAAAATAAAAAGGAAATAGATGAAGAGAAAGCCAAATTAAATCACAAAATTATGTGATCTAAGGCTAAGAACAAAAGGAAAGGGAAGAAAATGGCAAAACAACCAAAACAGTCCCAAAAACAAGCATTTTTCACATTCTGGATGCTGGTTAATCGATTAACCATTTCACAATGCAATTAGGTTAATCGATTAACCAGTGTAAACTTGCAGTTTTTTGCGTGGAATTCAACTTTTAATCGATTAACGAATTTGTGATTGTTTTGGTTAATCGATTAACACTGTAAAAACAACAGAAAATCAGTTTGAAAATTGCATAATCCTTGATCAATCATTTATTCAAACACCTCATGATCAAGGATGCAATTGTGCACGAAATTTTTAGTAAAACAACAATAAAAACCAGTAATCAAATACAAATTGCAAGATCCAAAGATAAAAAAAACAAGATCAACAAAGGATCTACATCATGGAAGATGAAATTGAAGCTTCAACAATGGTGAGAGATGAATTACCACTCCAAAATCTGAAAATTCCTTCAAATTGCTTTAAGATCCAAACTCCAAAGCCTTGATCCACAAGAATTGATGAAGAAAACAAGTTTGGATAAAGGTTTAGCTCAAAGTTGAACAAGATTCAATGTGAATTCTTGTTAACTTTCAAAAGAAGAAAAGTGAGCTTTGGTGAATTTTGGTTGGGAAGAGAATTTACAAGAGGTTTGTTGGCTATCAAAAGCTTCAAGAGAAAATTTAGCAAGGTGAATTCGGCTATCAAAATCTTGAAGAATGAATGAAATGAGGGTTCTATTTATAGAGTTTAGGCTTGGAAAATTTGGTGGATTAGAATTTGGTTTGGAAATGAAAATTAGGCTTGGAATTTGAATTTGGATGGAAATTAGCAAAAGAGTGGTGATTAGTGAAGGTGTATGGTAGAAAATGATCAAAGTGATGTAGGGGAATTAAAATGAGATGGTCTAGAATATTCTCATGATGAAATGTTTGAAAATTGGTGCCAAAATGCTGTAGAATTTGAATTTGCTATTTTTAGCCAAAAATTTCACGTGTTAATCGATTAACCATTTATAGTGCAAAATGTGTTAATCGATTAACACAGTGAAAATATGAGAAAATTTGCTTTTTGAGGTGCTGTCTTGGCTCTGCCTCGATTTTTCTTGCTTGTTAAAGAAGGCATGAACATAAACACATGAACCTTGGAGTCTCTTGAATGGTAATCAATTAAATATTGGAAACTCTTGATCAGATGATTTTTGAATTGCTTGCATATCAACTTTGACTTTGTTCGGATGGAATTCATTTGAGTTGAGGGACTGTTTTTTTTTTTTGGTATTTTTAACCGGTTATTCCCCTGAAAATATTACTGAAAGAACACAAAATATTTTTGGATTTTGATTAAAGGTTATTAAACATAAGCAAATAAAGGCAAGTAAGAAATACACAGATGCTCGGAGATCCCTGCAAGGCATAAACCCAAAGAAGAGAGGGATCAAGGACCCAAAGCATGATCTTGTTTGTGGTATAAGATGCAAAATGAGATATGAATGATATGTGGAATCTTAGGGGTCAAAAATTAGGGTCTTACAGCTGCCCCTATTTAAGTTTCTTCTATCGAGAGATATGAAGATACTTAAATACAAAAAAGCTATCTTTTTTAGCCCTAAGATGCCACAAGAATGGTATGAATGCAAAGGATAAAACAGTCTGCGGGGAAACTTAAAACAAAAGAGTTACGGTAAATTGAGAGAGACGACATGAAAAGACACGCCGGGACACACAAGCTATTTCTGGAGATCTGTCGAGGTGACAAGAAGTATCCATCAATAGTTGGAAAGAGAGGGACAAGACCCTGGGAAGATGAGTAGTGACATCCAAGAATGGCATTGGATGGAAACTACAAACAAGACAAAAGTATGCCAAAAGACGTCCAAGAATGTCATCGGACAACAACAAGAAAGTTTCTGGTAAAAATAATAGCGTCATCCAAGAATGGCATTGGATGAAGGTGAAAAACATTCTATTGGGAATAAGATATCCAAGAATGGCATTGGATAAAGGAACTACAACATTCAAGAATGGCATTGAATGAGGCAACAACAAACATCAGAGTCATCCAAGAATAACATTGGATATAAACAAAATTCCATTTGAAAACTTCACTAGGGACATCCAAGAACGACATTGGATGACAAGGGTAATCATCAGAGATATCCAAGAATAGCATTGGACTTGGCTGGGGAAAAGGTGTCCAAGAATGGCCTTGGACAGAAGAAATCACAACATCCAAGAATGGCATTGAATGTAGTGAGAAAAGTTCTGGAAAATACATCAAAATTATCCAAGAATGGCATTGGATAAAAAGAGTTCACAATATCCAAGACTGGCATTGAATAAAGTGAGCAGGGACTTTCAGGAATGACACTGAAAGTAAGTGTAAATCACTACATTTAGGAATGGCACTGAATGGTAATGAGAAATATCATCCAGGAATGGCACTGAATGAACAAATAAAGCTTTCAGGAATGGCACTGAAAGATATCCAAGGAAATTCTGTTGGGGATTATAAAAAGAGACAAGAATTCCAGGAATAACACTGGGAGAAACAAAAGGAACAAGATATCAAGCAATGGCACAGGAGATCAAAAGAGACAGACATCCAGGAATGGCATTGGAGTGAAAGAATATAAAGATCCAGGAATAACACTGGAATGAAAGAAAACAAACATCTAACAATAGCAATACATGCACAGGGAAACAACAATATCCAGGAATGGCACTGGAAAGAAAGAAGACAGGTAAACGACAACATTCAGAAATGGCACTGAATGAAAAGGTAGGTAATTGTTTTGGTAGGCGCCAAGTAAGTTGGACTTTGATCACAAGGTAAGATGTTGATAACAACATAACCTCAGAAAAATGCATATGAGCATGAAACACACTTCGAGCTATGAGAATCTTTCTATGTATGATATATGAATGATTTATGTATGCAATGTATATGACAGGGACAACTGAGATAGACTCTTTTGTGAGGGAAGAATGGAACTCTGATTACTCACACAGGGAACACTGCCCACTCTGCTTGGAGAGAAGATGTTGAACATATCTCTGTCATACTTATGAATTGTATCAGGCTGATGGTCTTTTGAGGAAAGACATCTTGAGGATCCTTGAAGAAGACTGCGCCAGATTGATTGACTGATGAGGATAAACTGATCATAGCTTCAATTTGACTGCTGCAGGGGAAGAATGAACTGATCATGGCTTCAATTCTTGAAATGATTGTTGAGAATAAACTGATCATGGCTTCAGCTTTACTATTGTTGGGGATGAACTGATCATGGCTTCAGTTCTTGAAACAAATGTTGAGAAGGCTAAACTCAGCATGAGTTTTGAAAGATATCTTCTGGTTAACCAATTCTGAGAATAACTTGTATTGAGCAATAAATCTTGAACCAATTCACAACAGGACCTGGAAGTAATTCCCCTGATATGATCACTGACCAAGTTTCTTAACTGTTTGAAAATTCTTGATGAGGAAAGTTTGCCTGCAAATAGGATTATTCAAACAAACATGGTAATTTTAATGCAAAGTTCATGCAATTTTGAAATCAAAAATCATTTTTGCAATGATGTTATTGATGTAAAGAAAAATGAATCACTTGTCAAAACACGGTGATTTAGATATTCAAAATGAAAGAGAAAGTAAAGGTAAGACATAAAAGCAAATGATTGGCGACAAACTTAGGAGTCAATTTACGCAACCATGCTGTAGTATGCTTTCAAAAGAAACCTGACTTCAATTAGGTCTTTTGAAGGTTGTAACGTGGACTGGTTCACGGTTTTTGAAACAAAGGATATAGGCTCAAAGTTTATTTGTACCCAACCGTGATGATCTTCAGTTCTATGCTTAGTTAATTCAAACTATGCATTCAGGTTCTAAGAGATTTTGGAATTGCAACACTGTTATGATGATGGCTCAAGTGCCAAGGGATTTTTGAGATGGCAATCAATTCTCTTACAACATTTTGTTGTTTTTGATGAGGACCTCAGTCAACACATTTTGTCTTTGAGGATTTTGGTAACCTCTTGATTTTTCCTTTTGTTATCCCTAACTTTTGCCTGAACTGTGACATTTGAGCTTATAGCCAGCGGGATGCCCCAATTTTTGCCTAAGTCTCCTTCATAGGTTTTGACTTAGCGGGCTTTTCTTTTAATTTTTTTTTTCATTCTCTTTTTTTTTTAAAGATAGTGACTGCCTGGCTTAATGATGAACCATCATTAGCTCTTGATTTGTAAGACAGCTTCGACACTTCTTTGATGTGTGCGAAGGAAAGCTTTAGATTGCAATAATTCTCTTGTGTTTAAATACACAGTCAAATTAACTGAGAACTACCAATCCCCAGGTTAAGATTGTGGGTTTTTTCGTACAGAAAGAAACTCCAACTTCTAGGCTCAAGGGGGTTGACAAAGGATTAACTTCCTTATTTCTCCAGTGTTTGAGAGTTGAAACAATGCATGTACATCATCAGTTAAGTTTTAGATGAAAGCATATAGTCTAACAATTTTAGGTATTTCGTTTTCATCATCCGCCCTCTAATCTTTGCATAAACAAAAGCTTGATAAAGAAAGTGAACAGGAGATATATTTTTGTTTTGTGAAAAATAAAGCATAAAGATGCACACAGTGGATATAAATGAATTGAATCAAACATTGCAATGCTCATTTCATTGAAATTACCATGAAAGTACAAATAAAGTTCAAAATTAAACAGTCAATACAATCAAAGAAAAATGCAAACAGAGAGAAACAAGGCCTAGTGACTAATCAGCAACAAGGATGCGCTGTCTTGTCTGAAACACTGGCTTTAGGAGATGATCTGTTTGAACTGAATCAAACTTCACTTGGCATGCTCTGGCAAAGGATTGTTGACAATATTGGGATTGTCATCAAGAAAAGTCAGAATCTTTGAGTTCACCAATTCTTGTACTCTAGCTTTCAATGCATAGCAACCTTCTAAGTTATGGGCTACGCCACCTCGATGGAACTCACAGTGAAGATCAACCCTATAGCCGGCTGGGAGAGGATTTGGAAGAGGAGGTAGAGTCCTTGTTGTAATCAAACCTTTCTTTACAAGACATTGATACAACTCAGTGTAGGACATCAGGATAGGATCAAAGTTAACCCTATTGCGATTCTGATTTTGTCTAACAGCCTGACGAGGAGCTTGAATTGGTTGAGCATTGACGACAAGAGCAACTGCAGCTACATATTGTTGTTGCCTACGACGAGGTTTCCCTTCAACTGAAATAACATGGGTATCTCCATCCTTCTTCTTTTGAAAATTCCCAGCATACTTTTTAGCACCACTAAAGGCTTCAACATTAGTAATCTTTCCTTTCTTGATACCCTCTTCTAGTCTTTCTCCAATAGTGACTAGGTTAGCAAAGCCATATGATACACTGCCTATCATCTTTTCCCAAAAGAGTGGCTGAAGAGTGTCCACAAACAATCCAGTTAATTCTTTTTCAGCCAAGGGTGGCTCCACCTGAGCAGCTAGCTCTCTCCAGCGTTGAGCATACTACTTGAAGGATTCTTTTTCTTTCTGAGACATATTTTGCAATTGACGGTGATCAAGTGACATGTCCAAATTGTACTTATATTGCTTTAAGAAAGCATCAAGCAAGTCTTTCCAGCTTTGGATATGGTTCTTCTTAAGTCCCATATACCATTTCATTGAAGCCCCACTCAAGCTGTCTTGGAAACAGTGAATGAGCAGTTTGTCATTTTTGGTATAAGCAGCCATCTTGCGGCAGTACATCACCAAGTGACTTCTGGGACAGGTGTGCCCCTTGTACTTCTCAAAATCAGGAGTTTTGAATTTTGCAGGCATAACCAAGTCTGAAACCAAGCACATGTCCATTGCGGCAGCACTACAGACATCACTTCCTTCCACGGCTCTTATCCTTTTATCCAGAGTTTGCCACTGCTCTCTGACTTCTTCAATGTATCCAGGTTCTCCCTGACTTTCAGATTGTGGACCAGCAGCATAGTACACGAAATGAGGATTCTCAGGAATAACTTGAGCAACAGAATGCACAACAGGCTGAGCTTCAGTGAACAATGGAGTTGGAGATACTGGCAGTATAGACGAGACAAACACATGAGTAGTTGCAAAGGGTGGCGAGTAATTCGGAGGTAACCCAAATTCTAGCCAAGTAGAAGCTGGTTGCTGAGTCAGTGGAGGGTCAACAACAGCAGGTAAGATTTCAGCGATCACATTCCTCTGAGGAGGTTCACCTCTAGCAATCAGAACTTGCATCATTTTGGTGAGTTTGGTCATGCCGGCCTTCAACTCATCAATTTTCATTCTGACTTTGGCATTGTGTTGTTCTTGATTTTCCATTCTCAATCTGACGACAGCTCTAGTTCCGTAGTTGTGTTGATGAAACAACTTGACGGTGAACAGATAACTGAAGAAGGAGACAGTTAAAATGAGTTTCTGAGACAACTTGGAAGAATGCAGATGTATGCTCATGGATGCAAGAGTGCATGGATGCAACAACCACAAATAAGATCACTCAAAGCACATGGGTCAAGGGTCCGAGTCACGAGCATGAAGTCAAGGTTAAGAATCTCCCACAATGGTACATACTAAGGTTTGTCTTCATTGTACCTACAGAAAACATCAGTTCTAACAGAGTGCCCAGGGTCCACAATCCACTATCAGACACACCAGCACATTGATTTACTCGGAGGTTGGTAGTTATCCTCAAGAGAATCTAACCTGAGTGTGGCATCGCGTGACAGCTAAATCGAATTTGCATCCTCATAGCTTCTGCGCCACGATCCTAAAAAGGCTAAGATGGGTTAAGGGTTACTACGGTCCTCAGTGTTATAGGCTTATATGGAAAAAGTAATGCCTTCAACGATCGCTCGATCGGCATCAGTAATTCCAAAGAGGCAACCACCGAGTGGATGGATTCTCAAGTTCTGATTTTTTGGGATTCGACTCCCTCAAAGCTCCCTTGACTATACCATCCTCCTATCTCAAAGTCGCTCTGGTCCGGGTATAGGACCTATCTCACACACATAGAGGAACTCCCAAAGAGAAAAAAACAAGTATCAAGCAAATCAAACGAAAAGCAGTAAATAAATCAAAGTAGGCTAAACCCCTCAAGGGAGGATTTCCCCAGCAGAGTCGCCACTTTTTCTGTAGCGGCAAAATCGTGAGTGTAAGCTATTGATTAACTTAACTCAAAAAGCAAGAGTCGCCACCGCACTTTTATTTTATCCAAAAAACAAGGGAAAGGAAAAAGAGCGAACAAAACCTAATAAGTTCTAAAAAAAAGAACAAACAGAGTCTGGTTAAGGGGGGTTGGTTATGGTTATGTTAAGGGAAGGTGTTAGCACCCAAAACGTCTATAGTACTCTATAGGAACCCTTTGAAATATTTACGCTTTTTGGTTTGAAAATTGCTTGTTTGAAAAAAGATTGAGGAGATGAGAAGAGAAATTGTTTTTAAGATTTTTGTGTTTGGAGAGACTTGTCGTCTCATGCCTACGTACCCATGATGTGCAATGTAGGATCAAAACCCCGTAGTTCGTGGTACAAAGAACAAAATTGGTTTGTTATGGCTTTTTTTAAATGTAAAGACAAGTCATCATTTCCAAGCGAATAATTCCGCTTAAAGAAATGAATCATGTCTAAACTTATGAAAAAGTTAAAGGAAAAGTGCACAAGGGCACAAAAGAGGTTTAAATGAGTTTGGTGTTTTTTAAAGTCTTTTGAGAAAAAGTGTCAATATGCTTATGTAGTTTAGCATTTGTTAAGAAATGAAAAGAAAAGAGTAAAATCTCTTGACAAAGTCAAGGTTTGATTATGAAAGAGGTGATAGTTTGAAATCAAGAAGGTTTTTGAAAAAGGGAGAAAGTTTTGAAAACTGAAGAATGGGTGGATAAGAAGTGACTATCCTAAAGCATAAAGTAAAAGCTAAGGATAAGAATATCCTAACCACACAAGCAAAAGCACAAGTCTTCAAAGTCTTCGAACCATAGTTCCAAAGCAAAGGGAAAAGGTCATAGTTCTAAGTCCAATGATCCAAGAATAGCATTGAAGTCCAAGGTCTAAGTGTAAAACTCCATGTCCATTGCAAAGGATAGTAACCATAGTCCAAGATTAGAAGCACAAGTTTTTTAGAGGTTTTGGCCTTTATTAATGTTTTTGGTCCAAGTGGACAAAGAGAAAAAGGCATAAGCATAAACATGTGTCCAACGAACAAAGGAAAAATTGCGGAAGCATAAACATGATATGATAATGATAATAATGGAGCATAAAAGTAAAAGAGAGATAGGGATCGAGAAGGAAGTATAAAAGTAAAAGTTAGAAGTTAGTGATTAGTTGTTAGAGTAAGTGATCAATAATGATTGAATAATGCACTTAGGTCAAGGTTAATGAAGACTTGTTAGAAGATTGATAGAATCTAAGCCTCTACAACAACAAGCTTCATAGATTTTGAACCTAATACAAAAGATCAACCATCCTTGATTGTTTTCTGATACGGGACATATGTTGTGCTATGTTAAGCAATCGCCGAGTAATTTATTGAGTAATTACCCTATAACGAGGCCGGTCAATAGATCTTTGTGCTAATGCATGCTAGATGAACGATATGTAGATTGTCATCCGAAAGCAATACCGCACGAAAAGAAAAGAAGGTAGCGATCTAGTCTTGATCAAAATTCAACAACGGAATTCTAAGATCCATAAGACTTTCATCGATCAAAATAAAAAGGAAATAGATGAAGAGAAAGCCAAATTAAATCACAAAATTATGTGATCTAAGGCTAAGAACAAAAGAAAAGGGAAGAAAATGGCAAAACAACCAAAACAGTCACAAAAAGAAGCATTTTTCACATTCTGGATGCTGGTTAATCGATTAACCATTTCACAGTGCAATTAGGTTAATCGATTAACAGTGTAAACTTGCAGTTTTTTGCGCAGAATTCAACTGTTAATCGATTGACCAATTTGTGCTTGTTTTGGTTAATCGATTAACACTATAAAAACAGCAGAAAATTAGTTTGAAAATTACATAATCCTTGATCAATCATTTATTCAAACACCTCATGATCAAGGATGCAATTGTGCACGAAATTTTGAGTAAAACAACAGCAAAAACCAGTAATCAAACACAAATTGCAAGATCCAAAGATCAAGCAAACAAGATTAACAAAGGATCTACATCATGGAAGATGAAATTGAAGCTTCAACAATGGTGAGAAATGAAATACCACTCCAAAATCTGAAAATTCCTTCAAATTGCTTCAAGATCCAAACTCCAAAGCCTTGATCCACAAGAATTGATGAAGAAAACAAGTTTGGATGAAGGTTTAGCTCAAAGTTGAACAAGATTCAATGTGAATTCTTGTTAACTTTCAAAAGAAAAGTGAGCTTTGGTGAATTTTGGTTGGGAAGAGAATTTGCAAGAGGTTTGTTGGCTATCAAAAGCTTCAAGAGAAAATTTAGCAAGGTGAATTTGGCTAACAAAAGCTTAAAGAATGAATGAAATGAAGGTTCTATTTATAGAGTTTAGGCTTGGAAAATTTGGTGGATTGGCATTTGGTTTGGAAATGAAAATTAGGGTTGGAATTTGAATTTGGAGGGAAATTAGCAAAAGAGTGGTGATTAGTGAAGGTGTATGGTAGAAAATGATCAAAGTGATGTAGGGGAATTAAAATGAGATGGTCTAGAATATTCTCATGATGAAATGTTTGAAAATTGGTGCCAAAATGCTGCAGAATTTGAATTTGTTATTTTTAGCCAAAAATTGCACGTGTTAATCGATTAACCATTTATAGTGCAAAATGTGTTAATCGATTAACACAGTGAAAATATGAGAAAATTAGCTTTTTGAGGTGTTGTCTTGACTCTGGCTCGATTTTTCTTGCTTGTCAAAGAAGGCATGGACATAAACACATGAACCTTAGAGTCTCTTGAATGGTAATCAATTAAATATTGGAAACTCTTGATCAGATGATTTTTGAATTGTCTGCAGATCAACTTTGACTTTGTTCAGATGAAATTCATTCGAGCTGAGGGACTATTGTTTTTTGTATTTTTAACCTGTTCTTCCCCTGAAAATGTTAGTGAAAGAACACAAAATATTTTTGGATTTTGATTAAAGGTTATTAAACATAAGCAAATAAAGACAAGTAAGAAATACACAGATGCTCGGAGATCCCTGCAAGGCATAAACCCAAAGAAGAGAGGGATCAAAGACCCAAAGCATGATCTTATTTATGGTATAAGATGCAAAATGAGATGTGAATGATATGTGGAATCTTAGGGGTCAAAAATTAGGGTCTTACAGTATGGATTGAAACTTGACGTGGCTAAGTCTGTGTATGCTTGTTTGACTTGTCAGAAGTTGAAGGTGGAACATCAGAAACCTGCTAGTTTAATGCAACCGTTAGATATTCCAGAGTGGAAGTGGGACAATATTTCTATGGGTTTTGTGACCGGGTGGCCTGATACGCCGAGAGGACATGATTCCATTTGGGTAGTAGTGGATAGACTGACGAAGTCGACACATTTCATTCCGATGAATATCAGTTTTCCTTTATAGAAACTGGCAGAGATTTATATTCAGGTGATTGTGAAGTTGCATGGAGTTTCGTTGAGTATTGTGTCGAATAGAGATCCAAGGTTCACTTCCAGATTTTGGAAGAGTTTACAAGAAGAATTGTAATCGAAAATGAGATTGAGATCAGCTTATCATGCGCAGACGGATGGGCAGACGGAGAAAACTATATAATCCTTGGAGGATTTGTTGAGGGGTCGTGTGCTTGAATAAGGAGGTGCTTGGGATAACCATCTGCCGTTGATTGAGTTCACTTATAATAACAGTTATCATTCCAGTATCGGGATGACACCTTTTGAAGATTTGTATGGTCAGAGATGTCGGACGCCTTTGTGTTGGCATGAATCTGGTGAGAGTGTAGTACTTGGACCTGAGATTGTTCAGCTGACTACTGAAAAGGTGAAGCTGATTCGGGAAAAGATGAAAGCTTCGCAGAGTAGGAAGAAGAGCTACCCGATAAGAGGAGGAAAGATCTTGAGTTCCAAGAAGGAGACCATGTTTTTTTAGAGTCACTCTGATGACCGGTGTTGGACGTGCGTTGAAGTTGAGGAAGCTTACTCCTCGGTTTATTGGTCCATATCATATTTCTACAAGAGTTGGAACTGTTGCCTACAGAGTGACGTTGCCATATAATTTGTCTAATTTGCACGATGTATTCCATGTGTCACAGCTTCAGAAGTATGTTCCGGATCCGTCGTATGTGATTCCGATGGATAATGAAGAAGTAAGGGATAACCTTACGGTTGAGGCCTTACTAATATGGATTGAAGACCGCGAGGTAAAGCAATTGAGAGGCAAAGAGATCACCCTAGTGAAGGTAGTATGGGGAGACGTTGCCAGTGGAAATATGACTTGGGAGTTGGAAAGCAGGATGCGAGAATCGTATGTGGAGTTGTTCGTATAAGGTAAATGTTTTAGGACGAAAATGTTCTAAGTGGGGGAGAGTTGTCACACCCCGATTTATTTTCTTGTTTTTCGTAATTGGAATTATATATTGTTGTGCATTTGTGTGTGGTTGTGTTTGGGGTTGCCCTTAGTATGGGGTAGTGACCTTAGAATTATAGGGATTAAGATGTTGGGTGTGTGTGACCAATTAGGTAGAACTTGGTGGTGTGGTGAGAATAGTTATTGGTTAATATATTTTTTTTAAATTATTAAGGGATATTGTTATTATTATTTAATTAGTAAAATAATAATAATAATAATAATAATAATAATAATAATAGTAATATTGAAACAATAATATTAATAATAAAATGATATTAGAAAAGAAATAGGAAAAGAAGGAATTAGGGGGAGAACGCATTCAGTACGTGAAAAACTGAGAAAGAGAAAGAGGAGAGCTAGGGTAGAAGGAGAAGAAAAGCCATTGTTGAGGCCGGGGTTTTCGTCATGAACTCTAAGGTAAGGGTGGGGTTCTTAATCTTTAGGATTGTCCCTTGTGTATGGTTGTGTTGATTTGGGAATTGGGGTTTTATATGTCGGAGGTTTTGATAAGAGGAAAAATACATAAATTGATCGGTTAAATTGTGCCCTATGTGTTCCTAATTGTATGTATGGTAATCTATGATTATATGTGTGTTTTGGGGCTATTTGTGAGTGATAACGAAGAAGGTTTGAGGCTGATTCGTGCAGGAATCGCAACTACAGAATTGCAGAATCGTGCTGTCCGCAGTGCGAATAAAAGTTTGCTAGACGAATGTTTGCCCCAGATTCGCTAAGCGAATGAAGTAGCGAACGAAGGGAAAGAAGAGAAATTCGGGGATGTGTGGTGGGAAGTTCGCCCCAGGTTCGATGGGCGAACTCTAGTTCGCTAGGCGAATTGAGAAGCGAATGGGGAGAGAAAAAGGTGAGTATCTGGTTTTTGTATGGGAGAAGTTGTTCACTGGAAAGTTTGCTAGAAGAACTCCTAGAGAACGAGAATTTGCTGAGCGAACTCGTAGCGAGCGCGACAGTGTTGTTTGTTGTTGTTACGGACAGAATTTTCCTAAACTTCAAAAATTCATAACTTTTAATCTGTATGTCCGTTTTAGCCGCCGTTAGAATCGTTGGAAAGCTGGTTTCACTTAATTTTTGCTAAAATTAATTTCAGTACCAGCATTCCAACCATTTGATGTGTTAATTGGGTTTTCGTGTATGTGTTGTGTGTTGTGCGTTAAAATGATGAATTCGGTTATGTGTATGCGTGTTGTGGTTGTGGATGGCTGTTCTTGTATGTGTTGACAGGTATATGCTGCGTGTTGGATAGTTGTAGTATGATTTATTGACGCATTTTTAGTCATATGCATTTAGTTGTCGTTGTATGCATGCCATGTTGCATAAGTTGTGCGATAAGTCGTGTGCCCATGTGGGGTGTGAGCGTCTTATCGGGATTCTTTGAAATAGAATCGTGTTGTTGCTGTTGTTATTGTTGAGGTGATCGTGTGCCCATGTGGGGTGTGAGGGATCACGGATGTCGTGTGCCCATGTGGGGTGTGAGCGACTGATATAGAAATTTCGACGAGAATTATGATCATGAAAAAGGGATTGAATTGGTACCACATGCATTGAGTCAAGTCGTGGGTCTCATTGCATTGCATTGTGTTATGTTGTAGTGCATATGATTGTCTGCTTGTGTGGATAATTGTATTCGTGCTGATGTTGTGGTGATAGGGTGAGCCGTATATGGATTATATTCTTTCATACTTATCACTACAAGAAAAATTGAATTTAGCTAGGGGTTTATCCCCTTACTAAGCCAAAAAACCCATCACAAAACATCATTTTGCGAGGGGGTGTAACCCCTAGTAAATCAGGTCATCGCAAATTATTGGCTAGGGGATAAGCCCCTCGCAAAAATGGCTAGGGGATAAGCCCCTCGCAAAATACTATGAAAATTTTTTTGCCTGCTCCACTACAGGCATAGACACAGACTAGTGGCACAGTGGGACTCAGACGTGTCAGATTATTTGCGAGGGGATAAACCCCTAGCTAAAAAAGCTGCGTATTACATATAGTGAGGGGTAATCCCCTAGCTATTTGTGTCAGAAATTAGCGAGGGGATAAGCCCCTAGCTAAAGTAGTTGCGTATTGCATTTAATGAGGGGTAAACCCCTAGCTATGTGTGTCAGAATTTAGTGAGTAGATAAGCCCCTAGCTAATTGTCATTCGTTTAAATTTGTGAGGGGTTACCCCTAGCTATAATTATCATATTATTTTTAAAATATATAATTATATTATTATAACTAGAATAATATAATTATATAATAAATTTTTATATAATTATATAATAAAATATTAAAATTTATAATTATATTATTATAATTAGAATAATATAATTATATAACAAATAAATATATATTTTAATATAATTATATAATAAATAAATACATATTTTAATATAATTATATAATAAATAAATATATATTTTTAAATTTTGTAAAATATAATAATTTATATAAAGTGCAATAAAATTAAATATTCACATACATCACCAAAAGAAAAAGAGTTCATGACAATAAGTAAGAAATTATAAAAATACATATTAAAAGTTTCATATTTCAACAAAATTAATCATCTTCATCATCCTCCTCATCTTCCTCATATCCTCTAGCACCTTGGTTCATATGCGCGGCCATAAATTGTTCAAATTTAAGTGCGCGCTCATTTGCAATCCGCATTGCTTCCTCATACTCCGCTGTTTTCCTCCTCAATTCTTCCTCCATCTCTGCTTGTCTTCTCCTCATTTCCTCCATCTCTGCTTGTCTAGCTGCTGCCTCGGTCTGCGCCAAATTTCTCATAGTTTCAAGCATATCAGCTATTAATATAGGTGGACATGATGATCCTTCTCCATCATCAAGTCTCATTCTAAAAGTCCTATCACGCCGCTTAATTGTTTTGGCATACCCTCCAGCACCATACACCCTCCCATTTTTCCTCTTCCTGCAAGCAACGTCATATCAAGTCTGAAAACCTAGACAATGATCAACAGGATATCCCTGTGGCGGTGAAGGTAACTCAGGATGTTGAGATAAAGAAATTGTAAGTTTTCTGTCATACTCCTCCTATAAAAAATAAATAAAGTTAGATTTAAATAAGATATAGGTACATAAAAGAAAGAAATAGAATGACTAATTTTTAGCAAAACTTACGTGAGTGTCCTTTGAGCGTTTATCGACAAACTCCCCATTTTTCTTAATATGAGTCTCTACATGGATCTCATTAAGCATCGGAGTTCTACCCAGCTCATCATGCTAATATAATAAAACATATGTGAAAAAATAGTTAGTTTTAATCTAAATTTTCAATGAAAATTTAAGTAAAAACATAAATAAATTTACCAGCCTGTGTGCAATTTCAGCAACACTAATACTGCATGCTGCGTAGTTGCAGCCACCAACTTCAGATGCCCTGTTTGTTTTGCTTTTTTAGAAACTTGCTTAAAGTTTTCCGAATTCTAATGGTCAATAAGCTGCTTAAATACATCGTCACATATCCAACATGGACGTGTTGCTTTAGTTTCCCATTTAATTCGAACGCGCCTAAGTGTGTCGGATAATCGGGCATCACATTTTGCATCAAAATTTTCTCTTACTTGTTGGTGCTCTGTAAAATGCCAAACACATTTCTCCTACATTGTTTTATGAATTAAAAAAAAGTGTAATCATGAAATAAACTAAATAAAATATAAAGGAAATTAAAATAATAGTTACTTTTATACCTGAAATAAACTAAACCAATATTCCTTCTCTGTTTCGAGAAGTGCTCCATACGTCAGCCAAAACTTTTTATACTTTTCTTTAATGACTTCTGTTATACACGATACAGCCTGGTGTGATGGTACAAGGCTAAACAAAAAAAATCTTGAGTTAGTATTTACATTAAAAAAACAACTCAAATTTAAATAAAAAAAAATAATATGTAAAACATACCTTCCTTCATCGCATCGAATGAAATATCTGCCCTTGTATTTCCTAACTGTTTGGGGCTTTGCATTTCTCAGAATACGCGTCCACCTTCGCACCTCATGAGTACTGTCAGGAGCACTAGTATCTCCATGATCATAAGAACTGGTACCTCCATGACCATGAGCACTAGTATCATCCTCATCATCCTGCTCATCATGCGTAGAATGCACGGGTGATGAATGAGGCATGCTAGATCCACCAGCCTCCATATATGGCATAGAATGTTGTACGGGTAATGAATATGGCATGCTAGATCCATCAGCCTCCGTATATGGCATAGAATATTGCATGGAAGGCATCGGAAAGCTAGGCACGCTCGACTGCATAGGATGCATAATAGGTGCATATCCAGGAGGACTAATGAAGGCCGACGCAGATATCAGTGGGAGTGAAGAAAAATCAGGTGTGGATAATAATCCGGTAAAAGATCCACCACCAGACTTTGGTGAAGTCTGCATAGGCGGTGGAGAACGGTGCACAGGCTGCGAAGTGGGGTGCACCTGACTCGAAAGTGGCATAGGAATAAACATAGAAGAATCGGGAACCTCTTCTACGATGAACCTTGTGTGGCGAGCCGTACCCTTACCCTTTTCCTCTCTTCGGGGTGGCATTTTCTAAAGTATTTCATAAAAACATAAAAGTAAATTAATTCAAGGAATTACACAATAGAATTATAACAATACATATTACACAGTAGTATTATTACACAATAGTATAATTACACAATACTTATTATTTAACTTATTCATCATCATAATCATCACTGTCTTCATCAGATATGATATTGTTGTCTTCAGAGTCTCCTGCCTCTTCTTGCTCTTCTTCCACATGATTTGCTGACAATAAAATGGTTGCGTCAACTTGTTGACAACAACTACAGTATCACCCAAACTTATAATCTCCTCTATTTCAATTACCCCATTCACTAGTGAAATCTCATCATCTTGGTATGCAACATCATCTTCCATTACACCGTCAAATTCAATATAACCCATTGGATTAGACTTGATTACAACACACCATCCTCGTTTACTTGGTTGAATTGAAGGATAAGGAACGTAGTAAACTTGCCTAACATTATGTGCCATTATGAAAGGGTCATACTCTTTGTACTTTCTATCCATTCAAACCTCAACAGTGTTATATTTTTTATCTATTTTAGTTCCTCTGGAAGATGGATCATACCAGTCACAATAAAATAGGACAACTTTGTTTTCCGAGTCCATATAATTATATACCAACTCATAAATATGTGTGATAACACCATAGAAGTCGTCCTAACCACCCTCTGTAACTCCTTTTACAACTACACCACTGTTTATTATTTTCTTTCCTTCTGTCCATGTTTGAGTGTGAAATTTATATCCGTTTACAAAGTATGTGTGCCATTCGTTTGCACGCTGATAAGGGCCTTCAGATAAACTTCTCAAATGAATTATTTCAGGACTTGGTGCAATAATGTAATGTAATTGTTGCTTGAACCATGCAGGAAAATAGGCATGTGTGTATCCAGTCGATGGCTGTTCACCCGTGTTTTGAAAATAATAGGTATTAAATGCCCTATTTCGAAGAAGGAAAAATCTATGTTAAAGAAGATGACAAGTATACTTATAAAAAAAATACAAACTTAATTTAACATACTTACTCAAGATATGGTTTAACTTCAACGCAGTTAATCAAGACATGAACATGAGCAGATTGCATTTCTTTTTCAGAAAACCAATGCACACTCGTCTTTCTAGAAGGACGGCCGGGACGGCCAAAAATCGATAAGGTGAATTGACTTCTTTCACTAAAGTTAACTTCATTCCTTATGATTCTCAGAGTCAACATCATATGATTGAAATAATGAGAGAAAAAATGTGATGTTTCTCGATGCAAATAATGCGCACAAATTGATCCCTCAACTCTTGCCTTATTTTTCACTGATCGCTTTGAATCACCCATGAATCGTTCAAATGGATACATCCATCTATATTAAACAGGTCCACCAAGGTAAGCTTCGTAAGCAAGATGCACAGGGAGATTCCCCATAGAATCAAAGAAACCTGGCGAAAATATTTGCTCTAACTTGCAGAAAATGATGGGAATATTTTGGTCCAACTTGATGATGTCATCCACTCGTAAAGTTGACGCACAGATGTCTTTAAAAAATTGACTAATCTCAGTTAGTGGATTAAGAACATGCTTAGGAAGTGAACTGTATGCAATTGGAAGCAATCTTTCCATGAATACATGACAATCATGACTTTCCATTCCATGCAGCTTTCCAGTTTTTGCATCAGCACATCTTGCTAAGTTAGAAGAATAACCATCCGGCATCCTCAACTCATTTAACCATCGACAGACTGCTTTTGCTTCTTGTGGAGTAAGAGTGTAACAAGCCTTGGGTTTTAACAATTTTCCATTTGGTTGAGGTTTTAACTCCAACTCTTTTCGATTACACAAAAGTTCCAAATCCTTTCTAGCCTTCTCATTATCTTTTGTCTTGCCTTGGATATCCAACACTGTGTTAGATACATTATCAAAAAAATTCTTCTCAATATGCATAACATCCAAATTATGTCGCAACAAATTATCCTTCCAATATGGGAGGTCCCAAAAAATACTTCTTTTTGTCCAATTGTGAGTGTCCACATATCCTGGAATTCTGTATGCTTTACCATTATCTGTGAATTTTGGTAGGTCACAAACACTATTCCATACTTCGGTCGATGACAGACAAGGGGGAGGAAGATCTGTTACTTTTATTCCTTTTCTAAAAGCATTCTTATTTTTTCTAAAAACATGGTTCATAGGTAAGAATCTACAGTGACGGTCAAACCATGAAATTTTACCACCCATTTGCAAAGTAAACGCTTTTGTGTGTCCCATGCAATGCGGGCATCCTATTTTTCCATGCGTACCCCAACCAGACAACATGCCATATACAGGAAAGTCATTAATTGTCCACATCAAAGCAGCTCGCATATTAAAGTTTTGTCTGCGAGACACATCATAAGTCTATTCTCTAATCCACAACCTCTTCAAATCATCAACTAAAGGTTGCAAATAAACATCTATTCCCGCTTTTGGACTCGACGGTCCTGGAATGAGGCATGTCAAAAACATGCAAGGTTTCGTCATACACATCTTAGGAGGCATATTGTACGGGGTAACAATAACTGGCCAACAAGAATAGGCAATTGCTGAAGATTGGATATAAGAGTAAAACCATCTGAGCATAATCCGAGCCGGACATTTCTGGGTTCTGCTGCAAAATCTGTATGTACTCTATCAAAGTGTTTCCATGCCTCGCCATCAGATGAATGTCGCATCATGCCTGAACTATTGGAATTTGTATGATGCCATGTCATTTGGCTTGCACTATGAGTTGACGCAAACATTCTTTGCAATCTGGGAATTATTGGCAGATAGAACATGGACTTCACTGCAACTCGTTTTTGTTTTCGATCAATGTCTTTACTGCGAACTAAATACCTCCGACTCTGACAAAACTTACATCCCTCCTATCCCCCATCATTTGTACCAAACTCGTTATCATAAAACAACATACAACCTCCAATGCAACAATCAATCTTTTTCACTTTTAGTTTCAACTTCGACACCATTCTCTTCGCATCATAATAACTTGTAGGCATGTTACTTTCACAGGAGTCGCATCCAACATCATTTTTGCAAAGAATTCCAAACCCTGATCAGGAACATTCCAATTTGACTTCGCAGCCAAGAGTCTGACACACATGGATAACATAGACTCAGAAGATCCCTCAAACAGTGGTATATTTATTTCTTTCAACAGTTGATAAAACTTTTGTGCTTCCTCGTTTGGGAGCTCATCTGCATCAAAATCTTGTGGTTCATCATAAGTCACATTCACCCCTAATGCATCACCAACCATATCATCTATGAGATTAAATTGTTCTTGCTCTTGCAAATGTGGTTGACTGCTTGATGCCTCTCTACCTATCTCAACTCCAACATGTGTTTCACTGCTTGAAGCCTCTCTATTCATCTCTGGCACTACTTCTCCATTAGAATACCACACCCAATAATTTGGCCTAAAACCATCTTTCTCCAAGTGACATTTCACTTCATTTGGGTCACTAATTATATTTCTGCAACCACACTTTAAACACGGGCATCTTACCCCTCCTTCACTTCGACAACATTCTTAAGCAAACGCATATGTAAGAATCGCAGTAACTCCTTCTTTAAAATACGGTTTAAGCCCACGTCTTCCTGGATACGTTCTATCATACATCTAACTACGATAGAACTGATAATATTCCATACGGCACACGTGTAATGTTGTTCATGTTTAAATTTAAATTTAAGAAAAGGGGAATTTATCTATCAACAAACATATGACTATATTCATCTAACTAATATATCGATATAATTTTAATACATTATTAATGTTTTCAAAATAGAATAACTTACAAATTATATACTTTTATGATAAATTCATACTTTCAATAAATATATTCCAAAATATATTACATACTTTCTAAATAAAAAAATGTATATGAATATATATAATCTATTCTTTTATAAAAATATGTAATATGTTTCTTAAACTAATTCTACAAATTTACATACTTTATAACATCTTTTAACTTACAAATTATAGACTTATTATATGTTTCTACAAATATTATATTATATGTTTCTAAAAATTTACATCATTTAAATTATATATTTCTTACAAATATATTACTAAATTATATTAATATTTTAAAAAATATATACTTTATAAATAAAAATGTATACTTTCTAAATAAAAAGTGTATATATTACAAATTATATACTTTATATAAAAAGTGCATATATTACTTAAATATATTACAAATTATATATTTTTATGATTTAACTCATACTTTTTAAATAATAGTGTATATTAATATATAATCTATTCTTTTACAAAAATAATATATATTCTGATTTTTAAACAATATTTTTTTATACAATACTATTTTCAATAATATGTTTAATATATAATCTATTTTTTAAAGATATTTATTATACAATACTATTTTTAATAATATGTTTAACATATAATATCCATTTTCAAAATCTGATTTTTAAACATTATTTAGTATATTTTTAAACATTATTTAATATATAACTGTTTTTTAAAATCTGTATTATAAGTATTTTAATAAATCTGTTTTATAATTTTTATTACAAATCTGTTTTTAATTTTTTTTTTAGTATCTGTTTTATAATATAAACTAAATATAATATAATATATTTTATAATATAATCTGTTTTTATAATATTTTTTTAATAATATAAAAAGCATTATATTTTAAAACGTTTTTTTACAAATATTTTAAAATCTGTTTTCAAAATTTTTTTTACTTAAAATATGTTTTTAATAATATAAACAACATTATATTAAAATTTGATTTAATGTTTTTATATTATATTTTAAAACGTTTTTTTTTTTTTATAGTTTTTTCTAAAAAATATTTTTTAACAATTTTAATATAAATCAAAAAAATATATATTTTATAACAGAAATTTTGAAAACTATTTTAATTTTAATTTAAAATATATATTTTATAACAGAAATATTTTTATAACAGAAATCTAAAAAATATTTTTAAACTATTTTATAACAGAAATCTAAAAAATATATATTTTATAAAGCTGAATCTGAAAACTATTTTAATTTAAACTATTCTAAAAATATATACAGAAATTTCGAAATAAATAATAATATATATTTTATAACACCAGCAACACATCAAAATACCTAAAATATTTAGAAAAAATAATTAAATGTGTACCTTTAGAAGCTCCCTTAGATTTGTAGCTCCAGCTTCTAGATGAAAGTTGAATGCTTTATCAATTATATACATGTAATATAACAAATAAATAAAAAAAATTAATTGTTGAAATACATGAAACAAAATTAATTAAAAAATATATGAAACAGTTGAAGAAAACAGATGGAATGGGAAGAAAAGTATTTACTTGTATTTGAAAGAAAAAAAGCTTAAAAATTGAAATTGAAATGGGAAGAAAATGGTAGAAGAGAGAATGGGAGAAGATGAAGAATTGGAGAATTGGAGAATTGGTAGAAATGAAAAAATATATTCTGCTTATATATATATATATATATATATATATATATATTAACTGCACTTTTTGGAATTGTGAAAAGCATTAAATCAGGGTGCACGTTGCGAGGGGATACCCCCTAGCCAAACCAACGGTAATATTTTGCGAGGGGGGACCCCAAGCAAAATTTTAACGTGTCAGATTCAGCTCTGCATGTGTGGCACGTGGACTTTTTTGTGACGGGATGCTCCACGCAACTGTGACGATAAGATTTGCGAGGGGCTAACCCCTAGCCATTGATGGCGTGTTGCAGTCAAATGGCAGCAGAATAAATGCCTTTTTCAGAGTGATTTGGCCATAGAATCTTGATGGTGAGGGGGTGCCCCTCGCAAAATACTAATCAAAATTTAGTGAGGGGTAAGCCCCTCGCAAATGGTCCAGCTATCAGCCTTGTTTTGCGCTGACCCCTAGTATAAACAGGTTTTAAATTTCAAAATTTTTTCCCTCCTCAGTTGCGAGGGGTAGCCCCTAGAATTTTTTTTTCATTTTTTTTTCCTATTTTGTTGTTTGCGAGGGGATTTACCCCAAGCAAGCTTGTTTTTTAGTTAGGGGTTTCCCCCTAGTCAATTCCCCTAGCTAATTTCATGTTTTCTTGTAGTGTATCTTATGCATTTCTTATGTTAAATTGAGAATCTCACCCCTTCTGTTTGAATGCTACCTCCACGCGGGTAACGTGTGTTAGAAGATGGCTATGGATCTAAAAAGGGGGGGGTTGAATAGATCCCTTCAGTTTTACTCGCAAATGGTTTTGAAATTTTAGTTTTAAAATTGTTTAACGGAAGCTGCCACTGGATAGAACGTCTACAACGAACCTTCTACTAAAAGGATCGGATATGCACGAATATATCGAGAATGAGTATGGAAGAGAAAATTTCAGTTTGATTACTACACTTAAAAAATGCAGTCAACAAAATATTGCTTGCTTGATGTTTAATCCAAACCAATGAGGAAAAATGATAAGCAACTAAAAACAATGTGTTCGATTTTTGCGTTGAAACAAATTATCAAACACCTAGTGTGCGTAAACACACTAAGTTCATAATTCTATGGAATGTAATATAGAGCTGCTCCAAGATGCAATTCAAGGAATTATATCAATTTAACAAATAGTTTCTCATCTCAAAATTACACTACGATAGAAATTTCAATAGATTGCGACTTCACAAATTCGAACAAACTGAATTATAAAAGAGTTATGGGAAAGAGAGAACAAACGAGATTTGATTAGGCAGTTCCCCAATCGTCCTCACTTTGGGTACCTCTGCCCCCAATTCCACAATTGGAATTGAGATATATATATATATATATATATATATATATATATAGCTGTTGCAAATTGTTTACGACAAGAGAAAACTATGAACATCCAAACTCTCAAACGTCTTCGATCGTTGATGCAGAATTTTCTCTTCCCTTGATTCAAGATGAATCAAGTCCTTCGAATATGGTTGATCCAATTATCGTCCCACGCTACTAAACCAAACAAAACCTCCGTTCTTCGGTTACCTTCACTCGATCAATTGCAATCTACCAAACTTCGAACCCAAACCTCTCTTCTACGATTCTCTGATTACAGCTACTAAATCGAACAATTGCTTCAATCGTCGGTTATCTTCGCCCGGCTAAATCCCTATAGAACGAAACGGTTTGTGAAAAAACCCCCAAAATCTTCCCGATTCTTGGAGGAGAAAACCTAGGGTTTTATTCAAGAAACACCTACCAAAAATCTCAACTCAGAAATGAAGATCACGCGCTTCCAAAATCTGAACGTTATCACCTTGAAACAATGAACAACTCAAACAAAGATTGTTATGTGTAATTGTTTGTTCACTCAATGTTGAAGACGAAGATGAAGAGAAATGGCATAAATTTTCAAGTTTTTTGTTATGTAAAAAATGAGCTAAAATGATATATATACTATCCTAGACAATACAATAGAAATAACAGAGTTTTGAAATGAATAACACAATAAAATTCTGGTTACATTCAGCGAGCGGTCGACCTATATAGATAGTATAGTCGACCTGAGCAATGTCGCGCGTTCACTGCGCAAAACTGCAGGTTATGCGTCGACCGAAGCAGGCTATGAGTCGACTCATAGCTCCCAGTTTTGGGCAAACACAAATGCAGAATGAGTGAGTCGACCGGTAGGTCGACACGAGCACTCCCGCTGATTATACTAACATATGACACACGTTTAGGTCGACCAATGCAGGGTTGTGAGTCGACTTACACCCTTGGAACATGCAAAAATCCATTTTTGACTTTCCTAAAAGTGTTAAAACATATCTAATGAACCTAGACCATTTATTAATCATGATCAAACACTCTTAGACCACTTAATGAGCATTTCATATGACATTTATCACTTGAATCTCTATATTCTAATCATGATAGTTTTGACATCATTAAAATCAAGTACATAGAGAGAATCTTCCCTCACATACTCCCCCTTTTTGATGATGGCAAAACGATCATATGTCCTCCCCCTGACTTTATGCATCTACTATTGTTTGATCATCTCAATACGTGTTATGTCCTTGTTCTTCTCCCCCTTTGACAACATCAAAAAGAGAGAAGGATAAAGTGTCAAGAATAAAAAAAACGAGAGCTGCATTTTGAATATACTGCAAGTTAATAAAAAGCTAAATAAGGTAAAAACACTTAAGAGGCACAAAATAAAGTAATAGTGCATTGTTACTACATGGAACAACCATAAGGAGCAATAAAGCAGTACGAAAATAAGACACACATAGCTAAAATCAACATATTGGAGTCATAAACCCAAAATAGTGCAAGAAACAAAGCAAAAAAAAACATGATGCAAAATGTAAGGATGATTCTCATGGCCTCCTCCCCCTAAATGAGTGGCCCTGCCCGCGAAACTGGTGAGGATGATGAGGTGGTGGAGGTTGCATATCCATTTGTCCAGTCAACTCCAACACGGATTGATTCAGGATGTTAAAGCTGTTGGTGAGAGCACGGTGCTGAGTTGTAGAAGTCTCAGCCATAGTGTTAAACTTACCAATCACATTAGTAGCAAAGGCGTCAAAGTTGGTGGTGTGATTCTGAAACTCTTCATGCAAGGATTGAAACCTTTCCTCTTGAGCAGTGGCAAACCTCTGTTGATTAATTTGCATAGTCTTCATAAGTTCAAGGATATCCTCATTGTTTTGTTGAGGACGCGGAGGTGAGGGAGGAGTACAATAGGACTCCTGATAGTCCAACCCTTGAGTTGCTGGTATATAGTTGGAACCAAGAGTGGTCCATCCATTATATTGTCATTGACCCCATCCTTGGTCAACTTCAGCTTCCATTGGAGATGATTGTGGCATATAACTACCTGTATATTGCCATTGGTTCCATTCAGTGGCTTCCTCCGACACCATAGCAAACGAATTAGGCATCCAAGCACTATTGTATTCAACACCAATATCCATTTGTTGTTGTTGATCATTATCCCCTTGTTCCTCTTCAGAATCGCTTTGTTCGTCCTCACCTTCTTCCTCATCTTCGTCGTTCTCGTCTTCTTCTTCCTCATCACTTTCCTCAAATTCTTCTTCCAATACCGCAGTGTTTGCTTTCACGACATACTTATACCTCTTGTCTTGGACATCCCACACATGACCCATCATAGTTAATGTTTTCTAACAAAATTCTTGATTGATAGTGATAGATTTGTACGGAATACCCGGAACAACTATTTTAGCATGGTTGAGTACCTTTTGAATAAATAATGCGTAGGACAACGCAATGCCCCTGCCGGAGTCACGAAGAGAATACATCCTGCTTGCAAAATAATAGGGCCAGCTAATCCTGATATTATTCTTAAAAACATACATCAACTGAACCTCAGGTTGATCCACCCTAGAGTAGCCTCCTATCTTTGGTCTAAGAATGTGAGAAACAATCCACTGTAAAATCCTTGCAGGTGGAGTCAGTTTCCCTGTTGTCATAATTTTGGGAAAAAGACTGCTAGCCACAACCTGATCTGAGTATGGTCTCTTCAACATAAAGTTCAGTGCTTGTTTAAAATCATAGTCTTTAACATGATCAGTATCAGTTATATACTAAGTAGGTTGATCATTGGTCACAGACATACGCAACAAATCTCTCCAAATAGTTTGATCAATAACGACAGTCTTATCTCCTAGTTTGCAGTTAAACATGTAATCCTCGAACTTTCCAACTAAACCAGAATAAAATATTCAAACCAAATCTTCATTGTACTTAGTGTCACATGATAAAAACCCATGGAAATTCTGAAAATCCAATAAATCTAAGATATCTCCTATGCGCATGCGTTTAACAGTACCGCGATAGCAAATGAATTGCTTAACAACAGACCATTTGCTCAACTTTTCTTCATATAAATTAGCATACTTATCAGAGAGAAGAGATGAAAGTGTTACCGGTTAATTTGAGGGAGGTTGAGAAGTACCCGCTTGAGATGCAGACTCTCTTGTGACTCTTTTTCGAGATGTTCTTCGAGAAGCCATTGTAGGAGAAGATGAACAGTGACGAATTTGTTCAAATTTTTGTGAATCCTAAATTTTGTTTGTAGGAAAGTGAGATTAGGGTTTATGTAGCGAGGAGTTAGAGGAGAGGAGGAGATGAGATTATGTGATAATGTGTTGAAACAATGCATATGCCACATAGAAAATAAAAAACAATTAAAAAAATGCACAGTGACCAAGAGATGTTGTCGCAGCTTTTTAGCGACCGGTCGACCTATAGGTCTGTGTGTGTCGACGCACACTGTAGTGTTTTGGATGATTTTGAAAATTTGAGCTATGCGTCGACCTATGGGTTGACCTGAGCATTCCCGGCCATACATGTTAACAATACACCAAGAATGAGTCGAACAGAAGCATTTGTGAGCCGACCCAAACAAAAAAAATCAAATTTTGTGACATTTAAGCTATGATATTGAATAAATAGAAAGCCAACACAAAATATCAAACATCTAAATGGATAAGGTATGCTCAATATGTGCAACAAACATCAATGTAATCACTCAACATGGTATGTTTAATTAGAGAGAATCTTTGAAATGGAACGATATTACCTTGATCACTATTGACGATGAGAGCCCTCACATATAGCTTAATATTTCTTCGCATTGTTAGTTAAAAGAATAAACAAGCATGTGTATATATATATATGTGAAGATCACTATCTTAAAAGACTATTAAGCACGATCCGAGATATCGAGAATGCCAAGTTCCCTACGGATGTGAAAGAAAGGCTCTGTAGCTAATGGTTTTGTAAAAATATCAACAAGTTGATTTTTAGTTTCAACGTGCTTAAAAATCACATCACCTTTCTCTACATGATCCCTAAGAAAATGATGGCGTATTTCGATATGCTTGGTGCGTGAATGCAATACGGGGTTCTTAGTTAGATTAATCGCACTAGTGTTATTGCACAAAATTGGAATACGCTCAAGTTTTAAATTAAAATCAAGCAATTGTTGTTTAAGCCATAGGATTTGAGTACAACAACTACCGGCGGCAACGTATTCCGCCTCGGTTGTTGACAAAGCAACGGAAACCTGTTTCTTGCTATGCCAACTCACCAAGGAATTTGCGAAAAGGTGACACGTGCCACTAGTACATTTCCTATCCAACTTGCACCTGGCAAAGTCGGAATCGGAGTAGCCAACTAAAGAATAAACACTACCTTTGGAATACCACAACCCATACTTTGGAGTACCAGAGAGGTATCGAAGTATGCGCTTAACTGCCTTTAAGTGGGATTCCTTGGGATGTGCCTGATACCTCGCACACATGCATACACTAAACATTATATCGGGACGTGATTCGGTAAGATAAATAAGGGATCCTATCATACCTCTATACCTTTTTACCTCTACGTCTTTACCATTCTCGTCACGATCAAGATTCGCACTGGTCGGCATTGGAGTATCTATTGCATTGCAGTTTAGCATGTCGAAACGTTTTAGAAGCTCAAGACAATATTTCGTTTGACTCACGAATATGCCCTCTTCGAGTTGTTTGATTTGCAATCCGAGGAAATAGTTGAGCTCCCCCATCATGCTCATTTCAAACTCCCCCTGCATCAAACTAGAAAACTCCTTGACCAAGGTCATGTTAGTAGACCCAAAAATAATATCGTCAACATAAATTTGTACCAAAATTAAGTGTTTTCCTTGACGTTTAATAAAGAGAGTTGTGTCAACCTTCCCTCTTGAATACCCTTGATCAAGTAGAAATTTGCTTAGACGTTCATACCAAACCTTAGGGGTTTGTTTAAGTCCGTACAAATCTCGTTTAAGTTTATAGACTTGATCAGGATATTCGTGGGATTCAAACCCCAGAGGTTGGGCTACATAAACCTCTTCATTTATGTATCCGTTAAGGAACACATTTTTAACATCCATTTGGAATAATTTGAAGTTCTTTGTGCAAGCATAGGCGAGTAGAAGGCGTATAGCCTCGAGTCGGGCAACCGACACATAAGTTTCCTCATAGTCGATTCCTTCCTCTTAGTTATAGCCTTGTGCTACAAGCCGCACTTTGTTACGTGTTATTACTCCATTTTCATCAAGTTTATTCCTAAACACCCATCGGGTGCCGATTACTCGATGATCTCGCGGAGGGGGGACAAGGTCCCAAACCTCATTTCTCTTGAATTGGTTTAACTCATCTTGCATTGATAGAAAACAATGCTCATCGAGTAACGCTTCCTTTGCATTTTTAGGTTCAACTTGGGAGACAAAAGCAGAGTAATAACAAAAGTTACTAAGTTTAGAGCGAGTAGTTACTCCCTTAGAGATATCACCGAGAATGTTGTCAATTGGGTGGTCTTTTGAAGACTTCCAAGCTGGAGGAAGTTCATCTTTATCAGCATGATGATCATCCTCACTTTTCACTGGTTGGTGATCTTTTTCCTCCTCAATACACACTGCTTCAGGCTGATCAATTCCCTTATCAGTGTCCTTAAGTATGTCTTCAGAAGATGCACCTGCACCATGAAAAGAACTACCTTCTCTAACATTTTTTCGGATAAGACTCATCAAAAGTAACGTGTACCGACTCTTCAACAATACGTGACTTCTTATTGTAAACCCTCAAGCCTTTAAGCACATTAGAGATAGTAGTAGATGAGGGGTTACCTACACTATATTTGCTAAGTGTTTGTCCCTTGTTGTTGTCACCATAGGTAACAAACCCCTTTTTTCTTCGCCACAAAGTCGATGAAAAGAGATATGTCTCCTGTCATATGTCTTGAGCAGCCACTATCCAGAACCCATCTTCTTTCGGTGGTCTCAGGACTTTGTACCTACATAGTCAATCAAGGGAAATAGGTACCCGATTCTCATTGGGTCCTTGGTGGTGAGTGAAACCGATACCGCACTTGGGCAACCATTGGTAGATGCCTTTCGGAACAAGAAACCTTCTGAAGCGGCATTTTGCAATAGTATGACCAGGCTTACAACAGTAAAGACAATTACGGTTCATTTGGAATTTACCTTTGCTATCACTATCTCAAATCACATAGGTATACTTTTGATATGGATTATTCATGCTCTCATGAAAATGTGCTCGATTGATAGCAAACGTAACTTTTGGCGTAAGAGCCTTGTCCAATTTGGCCTTGAGGGTTCTCACCTCTCGTTGCCAAATGTGACAAGTGTCACAGCCCCAATTGAACCAAGAGGTAGGGTCCTCTTCAACCTTGGCTTTTGATGTGTCCACTATAGAGTTTTTGAGGGCTTCCAATTCCTTTTCGGAATCGGAAACTTTCTTCTCCAAATACGAGAAAATCTTTTTATTTGAGGCTAAGCGTTGAAATGCTTCCTTAGCCTCATAGTGTAACATGTCAAAATCCTTTTGTAACTCTAAATGTGACATAGTATTAACATGATCGTATTTAGAATGCTTTACCTCTTTTACTTTGTTGTGGCGTGCCATAAGACAAAAATTAACGGATTCACTTTCGTCGCTTGATGAATCATCTTTCTCCGACTCACTATCGCTTTCCCAAGCGATGTATGCTCGTCGAGACTTGTTGGAATTTTTGTTTGAGCGACTCTTGTCATTATCCTTATCTTTGTCTTTCTTTAGAGATGGACAATCCGGCTTGTAGTGCCCGGATTTTCCACAGTTGTGTCCCTTTTACCTTGCCATTTTTGTTTCCTTCGCTTCTAGATTGCTTCCTAAACTTGACTAGATTTCTATCCGAGTGTTGAATATCGTTCTTACGAACATATCTATTGTACCTCTTCACAAATAAGCCCATATCATCACCGGCTTCTTCATCTTTGTCATTATTGGTTTCATCATCATTTAGCTCTTGATGTGTGGATTTTGAGCAAGAAGCCTTAAGAGCTATCGAATTCTTTTCCGTGTCTTTTGCCTTCTCTTTCTTGATACTCTTTTCATGTTTATCCAAGCTAATGAGCACTTGCTCATGCTCGTCGAGTTTACCAAAGAGTGTTGTGAGGTCTAGTGTAGCAAGATCGTTGGCCTCCTTGATAGCGGTGACCTTCGGTTGCCATTCCCTGTTAAGACACCTCAGAATTTTGTTAGTAGAAACCTCATTTGGAATTGGTTTACCAAGAACATGCAATTTGTTGATAATCTGAGTAAATCGTTTTTCCATATCCGCAATGGTTTCCCCTTGCTTCATGTAAAACAAATCAAACTCTTGCGTTAGTGTATTAATACGAGCCATCTAACATCATTAGTGCCTTCGTGAGCTACTTGTAAAGCATCCCACATGACTTTGGCCGTTTCACAATGGGGGACTCGATAATACTCGTCAACTACCAAGGAGGAGATGATCATATTACGAGCCTTTCAATCATAACAGTACTTTTTCTCGTCCTCCTCAGTCCATTGAGCTTCGGGTTTAGGAACGACAACACCTTCCGCGTTAGTCATAGTAATTTCCATGGGACCATTTAAAATAACGTTCCAAACCTTCCGATCTATGGAATTAATATGGACGTGCATACAATCCTTCCAGTAGTTGTAGTTTTCACCTGTAAAAACTGGAGCTCTATTATATGCCCCCTTAGGTCCGTTCGCCATGATCCAAGAAGTTTTACCGAAGCACCAGAATTAACCGGAGCTCGAGATACCACTTGTTAGACGATGGTTATGGATCTAGAAGGGGGGTTGAATAGATCCCTTGAGTTTTACGCGCAAATGATTTTGAAAATTTAGTTTTAAAATTGTTTAACGGAAGCTACCACTGGATAGAACGTCTACAACGAACCTTCTACTAAAAGGATCGGATATGCACGAATATATCGAGAATGAGTATGGAAAAGAAAAATTTAGTTTGATTACTACACTTAAAAAATACAGTCAACAAAATATTGCTTGCTTGATGTTTAATCCAACCCAATGAGGAAAAATGATAAGCAACTAAAAACAATGTGTTCGATTTTTGTGTTGAAACAAATTATCAAACACCTAGTGCGCGTAAACACACTAAGTGCAGAATTTCTATGGAATGTAATATAGAGCTGCTCCAAGATGCAATTCAAGGAATTGTATCAATTTAACAAATAGTTTCTCAGCTCAAAATTACACTACGACAGAAATTTCGATAGATTGCGACTTCACAAATTCGAACAAACTGAATTATAAAAGAGTTAAGGGAAAGAGAGAACAAACGTGATTTGATTAGGCAGTTCCCCAATCGTCCTCGCTTTGGGTACCTCTGTCCCCAATTCCACAATTTGAATTGATATATATATATATATATATATATGTAGCTGTTGCAAATTGTTTATGACAAGAGAAAACTATGAACATCCAAACCCTCGAACGTCTTCGATCGTTGATGCATAATTTTCTCTTCCCTTGATTCAAGATGAATCAAGTCCTTCGAATATGGTTGATCCAATTATCGTCCCATGCTACTAAATTGAACAAAACCTCCGTTCTTCGGTTACCTTCACTCGATCAATTGCAATCTACCAAACTTCGAACCCAAAACTCTCTTCTACGATCCTCCGATTACAGCTAGTAACCGAACAATTGCTCCAATCATCGGTTACCTTCGCCTGACTGAATCCCTGTAGAACGAAACGGATTGTGTAAAAACCCCAAAAATCTTCCCGATTTTTGGAGGAGAAAACCTAGGGTTTTATTCAAGAAACACCTACCAAAAAACTCAACTCAGAAATGAAGATCACGCGCTTCCAAAATCTGAACGTTATCACCTTGAAACAATGAACAACTCAAACAAAGATTGTTATGTGTAATTGTTTGTTCACTCAATGTTGAAGATGAAGATGAAGAGAAATGGCATAAATTTTCACGTTTCTTGTTATGTAAAAAATGAGCTAAAATGATATATATACTATCCTAGACAATACAATAGAAATAACAGAGTTTTGAAATGAATAACACAATAAAATTCTGGTCACATTCAGCGAGCGGTCAACCTATACAGATAGTATAGTCGACCTGAGCAATGCCGCACGTTCACTGCGCAAAACTGCAGGTTATGCATCGACCGAAGCAGGCTATGAGTCGACTCATAGCTCCCAGTTTTGGGCAAACACAAATGGAGAATGAGTGAGTCGACCGGTAGGTCGACGCGAGCACTCCCGCTGATTATACTAACATATGACACACGTTTAGGTCAACCAATGTAGGGTTGTGAGTCGACTCACACCCTTGGAACATGCAAAAATCCATTTTTGACTTTCCTAAAAGTGTTAAAACATATCTAATGAACCTAGACCATTTACTAATCATGATCAAACACTCTTAGACCACTTAATGAGCATTTCATATGACATTTATCACTTGAATCTCTATATTCTAATCATGATAGTTTTGACATCATTAAAATCAAGTACATAGAGAGAATCTTCCCTCACAACGTGCAGATAAGCAGGATTAGTGTGGAGTTGAAGTTAGTGAAGATGAAGTCTTCTCTTTTATTTCGTTGTGTCGGCGTCTGCTCTGATGTGTAACACTGGGGATTCAGAACGCTCGCCGTTATTTGTTTTATTATTTGTTACCACTTTATTTGCTTAATGATGATTATGTGGTATTACACATGTTATGTTTTAGTTGAATTTCCGCTGCTTTATGAGAAAATTAATTAAGTATGGTATTATTGATGATATCTACGTGTTACATATCATATGCATGAGCATATGTTTGTTGAACGTAGCATCCTAAACGTTGTATGTTTTATTTTACTCTGATATTCTATTATTAATTGTCCCGGGGGTTTAGGGTGTTACAACAACATTGCTGGAAAAATACGGGACAACACCGATGTCCCAACCAAACTCGGGTAATATGTAACATAACTAAACATATACGGTGCATTGCGTGCAAACATCTACTGTCAAAGACAACTTGGACTGTAACTATTTTAATTTTTTTTATAAAATCCATTGTATAAAAACTATAACTGACTTCGATACCTTCCTGAGATGTAATCAACAATGGAAATTATATTGCAGTTTGAATAAGTCATTTTTATTTTATCCTTATTCTAATCACTATGTCTTCAGCATTAGGTTCACTTCTGCTTTGCATGATCAAGTTGCTTAGCACACAGCTGATGAAAGTGTACACATCATTGATGTGGATGACGATGATGATGGAGAAGGGTCGGACGACGAAGAATCTAATGATGGAGAGAAGTTGGATGATCAAGAATGCGAAGATGAATTCTATTGGGAAAAGACAATCACTTTCGATTACAAGGCTACAAGAAATGTCATGGTAAGTTTAAAATTACGTAGTCATTGCACATAATGGAGTTAACGCATGCAAATTCTATACGTAGTTCTTATGGTTACATTTTTTCAGTATTTTCCAAAGACGATTACGAAGGACATTTTAGGATTGAACCAGAGGGACATTGAGTTGGTGGATGTAGACGACGGGAGGATTTATCATGCTGAGGTACGTTCAGCCCGGCGTAACGGAAAGATCATCAAGATGGAGAAGTTCATGGCGGATGGTTGGTACCAGTTTGCTATGCGTAAGAGGCTCGGTAGGGTTACGCTTCAGTTCACAATAACGATTCCTCCTCAAAGGCTTTATGTCTCCGTTGTTAGAAGACGTGAACGCCCTTAGATTGGAAATGTGATGTTAACACTTGCTGTCGTGCTACGACTATTTGGTTGGAAGCTGAAACAAGTTTTACAAGTATGATATTGAAAGTCTGTTTTTTGTGGAATGTGATGTTCTAATCCAATATTGCATAAACTTTATAAATGTTTGGTTTCAACAAGACATATTGTTTTTCTAGACATGGTGGATACTGTCATATATATTATATATAGTATGCGTTGATTTTAGCATATAACAGGGACATGTTTGCATGATAACTTTATGCATATGGATTGATGTTGTTATTTATATATTTTTTTAATTTTTCATTTGGATTCAGTATTATTGTCAGTTTCAATAACTACTTTAAGTTAACTTTTTTTCTTAATTGTCTACGTTATTTGTGGCATCTTGAAATTCTCCAACATATTGTCTAATATATTATGGATCTTCTTGACTTAAAACCCATTTATAATGTTTCATTCAATTTTATCTTATTATAACAATAAAAAAAATTTCTTTTCCTTTATTTATTTTTCTAACATGTCTGCATGTGGATTTACCCTTCATTTGGAATTGTTTTACGTTTCTTTTGTATAATTTTATCTTAATGGTTCATGTATAATTTTAAAAGAGCAAACATTGTATTGTTTTAGTCCATAATTTGTGATCGTACCTGGATCAGACAGTGATGGTGGCCAACGGTGTCTAGAACGGCAGCTCCGGTGATGGTGAGAGACGGCGCGGGGTGGGGGGGGTACCTGCAGGGTACTCCGACGCTCAAGTGAGAGAGTGCACAGAATATCAGCAAATACAGTAAGTGAAAATGGTAGGAAGAAAGTGTCTAACCTGACCCTCTCAAATGAGAGGGTATTTATAGAGAGCCCCCAGCGCGGGGCCAACGGTTACCTGCAATGGGTTGGATCAACCAGCCCACTCCAAGTAACTGCTAGGGCTTACGTGTAGTAGTGAAGACCAGCACGTGGTCTTCGCCCTAGAGTAACCGCTCCTAGATTTTCGGAAGTAGGGCAGACCGAATCTTTCGGAAGTGGGAGGTTACTTGGAACGTGTCCACGCGGGGTGGACCGTTGGGTGCTCCTCGCGCGCGCGGGGGGGGGGGGGGGGGGGGTGGGGGGGGTGGGGAGGGGGAAGAGCCTCGTGTGGTCGAGGATATGTGAACCGTGTATACTCCTCGCGGGGAAAAGCCTTAAGCGTCGAGGAGGGGGCGATGTCCCATGGAACGGACATGGCCTCGCGGGGAGGAGCCATGGTAGTCGAGGAGCGTTGCACAGCATTCTCGCGGGGAGAAGCTAAACACCAAGACTTGCTTTAGATGGAGGAGGGCTTGTTCGCATTCCTCACTCCATTCAAAGGTTGCCTTCTGCCGGAGAAGCTTGAAGAAGAGGAGTGCGTACTGAGCAGATTTGGCTACGAAACGGGAGAGAGCCGTCAGCATTCCGTTAAGCGATTAGATCGACTTCTTCGAGTTCGGGGTGGGGATTTCGGAGAATGCCCTACATTTGTCGGGGTTCGCCTCGATGCCCCTCTCCGTGAGGTAGAAGCCGAGGAATTTCCCTGCGCGAACACCGAAGGTGCATTTGTCGGGGTTGAACCTCATGCGACATTTCCTCGCCGTGTCGAACACTTTCTGGAGATGAGCGGCATGGTCGATTTCCTCTGCGGATTTGACGATCATGTCGTCCATGTAAACCTCGAGCACGTCGCCGATATCTGCCCGGAAGACCTTGTTCATCATTCGTTGGTAGGTGGCGCCGGCATTTTTCAAGCCGAAGGGCATTACGTTATAGTAGTAATTGCCCGACTCGGTCATGAAAGTGGTATGTCGTTTGTCGGCCTCGTCCATGGGAATTTGGTTGTACCTCGAATAAGCGTCCATAAAGGATAGTAATTTAAATCTTGCAGAATTATCGACTAGTTGGTCGATGTTAGGTAAGGGATAAGAGTCCTTCGGGCATGCCCGGTTAAGATCTGTGTAGTCAACGCACATCCTCCATTTTCCATTACTTTTCTTAACGAGTACAACATTTGAGAGCCAAGTTGTGTACTTGGCCTCGGAAATAAAATTTGCCTCTAGGAGGTCTTTTACAGCTTTTTCAGCAGCCTCTATTTTTTCCGGAGACTGCCTACGCCTACGTTGAGCTACGGCCCTAGCGGCCGGATCTATGGTCAACTAATGACAAGCTACTTTAGGGTCCAGTCCGGGCATCTCTGCGGCACTCCAGGCGAACAAATCTGCATTTTCTTGGAGACATGCCTTCAGTTGCCTCTTCGCTAGGTCGGGGAGTCCAGAGCCAATCTTCACGCTTCGGTCTGGGCTATCGCCGAGAGGAACCAGCTCGAAATCTCCATCTGGAACGGGGCGTGTTGGGTGGAGAGGCTGCCCTTTGACTTCAAGTGGGAGGTCCTCGCCAGCAGTTTCTTCCTGTTCCCAGGGAAATCGGCTGTCAAGGTCGACCGCGCTGACCGACGGGAGTAGAACCTGCACGACGTCTGAAGGTGTCTCGACCTGAGTCTTAGATTTGATGCCGCCAAAGATGCTCAGACCCCTGATTGCTGCGTCGAAACATCTTCTGGCCGCGTTGATGTCTTCGTGGAGAGTGACCACACGTCCGCGCTTCGTGTAGTATTTCATCTTTAGGTGGACCGTTGATGGTACGGCCGTTAGTTCCGCCAACGTGGTCCCCCCCATTATACAGTTATAGAGGGACGGGCAGTCCACAACCAAGAAACGTGTCTTCACCTGTCGAGCAGTTTCCTCGATCCCGAAGGTGACCATTAACTCCACGAAACCCCATGGTGTGGTGGTTGCACCCTTGAAGCCTTGTAGGTCTGACCCTACGTACGAGGACAAGTGTTGCTTGGTCAGCTGGAGGGTCTCGAAGAGGTGGACGTACATGATGTCCACCGAGTTTCCCTGGTCGACCAAGATTCTATGGACATCAAAATTGGTCATCTGTGCTCGGATCAAGAGGGGGATGTTGGCGTTCGGTGCCCCACCGGGAAGTTCCTCGAGGTAGAAGGTAATGGGATTTGATCTTCCTTTGACCCGCTCGAGTGTAGGCGCTCGAGGAGTTGTTGCCTTCAGTTCGTCGAACTTCCTCTTTATCGACCCCACGGTCAAACGGTCAGGGGCACCGCCAGATATGACCAGTGCCTGGGGAAAAGACTCCCAGGGACTGCGGGCACTTATCGAGTCCTCCACTGGGAAGTTGTTCCATATGTTTCGGACAGCTTCGGGGCTGTCGAGCTCTCCAGGAAAACCGAAGTCTTCAGGCCGCGTGATGCTCAACGCGACCTGCAGCGATCCATTGTTGGGAGAGGGAGTTGACTCTTCGACATTCTGGGCCTCCTGGCCGCTGGGGCGGGGGGCCTCTTGCTGCTTGGCGTACTTCTTCAGGTACCCTTCTTTAATCAGTGTCTCGATGGCGTCTTTGAGGTGGACGTAATCTTCAGTAACGTGCCCGTGACTGCGATGGAACCGGCAGTACTTGGACTTGTCAGCGTTTGGTTTGGAAGCCGTCAGTTTCGGGAAGCGGATTCCCCCTTTGACGAACTCCGAGTTGGCACAGTCGCTGAAAATGCGCGGGCGGGACACGTTCAGCGGTGTGTAATCTTTGAAAAGGCCAGACGGTCCCCGTGATTCGCGGGTCTCCTTGGTCTGGGCCTCTTTCTTTCTTTCCCCGCCTCGCCTGGGTGGAGGGGAACCTTCTCTTCTCCTGTCTCCACCTCGCCTGGGTGGAGGGGAGTCTTCTTCCTTATTGCCGCGGGGGCCTTCTCTGCGCCTCGAGTCGAGGGCAATTTGTGCAGCCTCAGCCTCCTCGAATTTAATATGCGACTGAGCCCTCTCGAGGAGGCCTTCAAAGCTGCGGGGACGGTGCAGCCCAACGGATTCTGCGAACTTAGATCCTATCCTCAAACCCTTGATGATGAGATACATCTTGATGTGGTCGGTCACGTGGATCTCGACCGCCTCTTTGTTGAACCTCTCTATGTAGCTCCGGAGAGGTTCATCCTTCCCCTGAAAGATGGCTTCCAGGGAGGCTATCGTCTTCGGATGTCGACGAGACGCCATAAAGTGCTTTCGAAAGCGTTCCCTCAGGACCCTCCACGACGTAATTGATTCAGAAGCTAGGTTTTTATACCAAGCCATGGCCCCTTTCCGAAGAGTCGTAGGGAATAGTCAACATTTGATGGCGCCGGAGACGTTCCTGAAATCGGGCAGAGCCTCAAAACTCTCGACATGGTCGTCAGGATCGGATGTCCCGTCATAGGTTCCTAAGGATGGGGGCCTCTCCAGGCCCTTAGGAATAGGGGCGTCCATGATGTGCCTTGCCAGAGGGGTACGGTAGTCGTCGTCCTCGCTGGCTTCCGGAGACACAGAGGGGGAGTGTCGTCCGCGAACATAATGACGTCTCGGGGAGTGGTCCCTTGGGCGTCCTTTCGGATCGAACTGGTCCCTTTGGTGGCGGGGAGCGGTGGCATTTCTGAGGTTGTTCCGGTTGGGTACGCTCTAAGCGTGGCCTGCGACCTCTAGGAACCGGGGAAGGACTGCGCGATGCCTCCGGGGACTGCGAACGTCTTGGAAGTGGAGGTGGCCGGTGCCTTCGCGGGGAAGACCGACCACGAATTTTCTCCAGCGCCTCGATCCGGATGTTCTGGCTGAAGATCATCTGGTTGGTCTGATTGACAAACGCAAACAGGGCGGCGGTGCTCAGATCCGCATTTGGCGGCGGGTCCACGGGCTGGAAGACGGGCTGGAGGACTGTTTTCTGTCCGTCTTGATGAGCTGTCTCGTACTCCACCTCGTCGGAAGACGGGGAGGCGGTGAGTCCGTCTCTGACGTTGTTTTCCACGACGGGTCAGGAAGAGTTGTTGTCGACGTGGTTGCCAGTGCTGAGCTGTGCAATAACGTTGTCTAGAGCTTAATTCGCCGACGGGTTGGCCATGATGGTTGTTGAACGGAGAAAGCTTTGGTTTGTCGAACAGAAAAATGGGGAAGCTTATGTAGTTCCCACAGACGGCGCCACTGGTCGTACCTGGATCAGACAGTGATGGTGGCCAACGGCGTCTAGAATGGAAGCTCTGGTGATGGTGAGAGACGGCGGGGGGTGTACCTGCAGGGTACTCCGACGCTCAAGTGAGAGGGTGCACAGAATATCAGCAAATACAGTAAGTGAAAATGGTAGGAAGAAAGTGTCTAACCTGACCCTCTCAAATGAGAGGGTATTTATAGAGAGCCCCCAGCGCAGGGCCAACGGTTACCTGCAATGGGCTGGATCAACCAGCCCACTCCAAGTAACTGCTAGGGCTTACGTGTAGTAGTGAAGACCAGCACGTGGTCTTCGCCCTAGAGTAACCGCTCCTAGATTTCCGGAAGTAGGGCAGACCGAATCTTTCGGAAGTGGGAGGTTACTTGGAACGTGTCCACGCGGGGTGGACCGTTGGGTGCTCCTCGCGGGCCGGGGGGGGGGGGGGGAGCCTCGTGTGGTCGAGGATATGTGAACCCTGTATACTCCTCGCGGGGAAAAGCCTTAAGCGTCGAGGAGGGGGCAATGTCCCATGGAACGGACTTGGCCTCGCGGGGAGGAGCCATGGTAGTCGAGGAGCATTGCACAGCATTCTCGCGGGGAGAAGCTAAACACCAAGTGCCCGACACACCTTAAGTGCCCGGCGAAACTGCGGCTTGCGCGTGGCAGTCACGTGTCTTGCAGAAGGACCTTATTGGGCCTCCCCATGCTGTATGGGTTGGGCCCGCTCGACTGTAGGGCAGCCTCGGCCCAGTCCAGAACAATTTGGTTTCTAATGGTTCATGTATAATTTTAAAAGAGCAAACATTGTGTTGTTTTAAAAGAGCAAACATTGTTTACGTTTCTTTTGTTCTCCTTTCCATTATTTATTTCTGTTCAATTACAAAATCTAATGGTATAGTTACTTTTTGTTTTGTATGCCATTTTTTATTTCCTAACCTTATCTACAATACATGGTGTTTTCATAAGTTCAGAGATTATTCTTTTTTTTAAATCAATGCGAGTTCCATCGGAATACCGGTGCGAACGCAGGAATCGCCCACAAGTTATAATTAAAACAAATTTAATAGTAAAATAATACTCTAAAACTATTCGAATCTCTAACACAACATATATTGTGATTAAAGCTTTTTTCCTATTAGTGTATGGTTTAAATTTTTTTGAAATGCATGTGATAAATAATAGTGATTTTTAAATTTACGCTTTTAAGAATTTTGAATGCCTCGATTAAAAATTATTGGTTTATAAAATTTCTATTATTACGTCTTTTTAAATGGAAAATTAACGATACAAGAATACACCCTTCAATTAAAAAAAATTGACTTCTTTTAGATGTAGTTTTGAGAGTTAATGTGTTAGGAAGCAATATGCTAAACCCTAACAAGATTAAACAAAGTTAAGAGAAGCAATAAAACTAACTAAGAAAAATTAAAGATAACATTTGATTTCATTGATTGATTTCTAAATAACAAATTACACTTTAATATATAAAACTCTAAATGCCTAATAGCCATACATGTGGCATAATCTCAACACCTTAAGAACATTTTAGAAATATTAAAATACTAAATAATATATTAAAAATACTAAATAAAATATCTAATATCACTCTCTATCACTACTTACCCCTTCAAAATCAACCTTGTCCTCAAGGTTGTAACAATAATGTCATAATAGAAATTTTTCTAGGACCCCACTGTGTAAAGCAGTTAAAATAACGATTGACATTAGTACCTCTCAAATCAACTTGACCACTGTGGCTACAAGCAGATAGAACACTAACAAATGTTACACTGTTTGGTTGCACCATTTCATCTAACATTTCATAAAAGACTTCTAAAGCAGACTCATACTCTCCATTTCTTCTTTTGACGTGAGGGCAATCGTATGTGCTCGCCCTGCGGAAACCGACACAGGATTTTCCCCGGCCAATGCATGAGTCAAGGCAGGAAGGTTGGCAGGCCCTGGCCTTCCAAGCTGAGAACTCTGGTTCCACCCCCATGAAGCAATGTTTGTAACCCCCAGTGTCGCTACTACCATCTGATTCATCAAGCTGGCATATTGCCAAAGAATGACCAAGCCCTGCTGCTATAGAAATGGGAGTAAAATTTATCTCAACAGGAAAGAATCCCAAATCTTTTGTAGCTCTCCCCAATTGGCCATACACGTTACTCCCACAACTCAAGAGGACACCATCACGGCAAAGAACTTGAGAGTGATCAAGGCCACATGCAATGTCGACAACTTGAACATTACGCAATTCTTCTACCAAGCGAGGTTCCCATATTATTGGCATGTTATTCTCCTCCTCCATTCCTTGTAAGACTTTCTTTTCAGCAACTTCTAGGTCTGAACTCGTGAATTGTGCGTTGTTTGAAAACACGGTTGCAATGGAATCTAATGGAGATGACTCCAAGTGACCATTTCCCATATTTCCTATCCTTCCATCCGCATAATAGCCCCACCCAAACAACTTTCCATCCTCAGTTAATGCAAGAGCATGCCCCCAACCAAATGAGACCTTTTTTATGATTTCTCCAGAAAGAGCTTCAACTCTGGAAGGCACAACAACTTCAATCACATCTTCCCAAGACCAAGCTGTCCACGTTTGGATATCCTCCAAACCCAAACATAACCATCTTCTCCGAGTCTTAGAGACGATATGACCAAGGTTGTCAAGATCGGAATCTTACTTAAGATCGGGAGGGCATAGTAAAATCGTAAAATATAGCATCGTAACTAAGATCGGAAGATCCTACCCAATTATTTTTGTGAGATAGAGAGGGGGTAATAAGATTGTAAAACATAAGATTGTAACAAAAATAGGAAGATATTACTAAAATGAAAAAATTAAACTAAATATTTGAAGTTTTTTTACATGATATTTTGGTAGGTAAGTGTATTTGTGGGAAAATGACCACAGCCGAACCGTAATGTTGCGTCTCAGCATCTTGTCAACCTTCTCAGCTTGTAATGGTGGTGGCCGGAAAATGGCAAGTGTGGCTAAAAAACGTTTGATCGTGGCCGGAACTGGCCAAGATCGCTCAAAATCAATGGTTTTACAATTATTTTCATAATTTGACTATAACACGCAATTCTACTTAGGATCGGGATCGTTGGGGGTGGGTGAGATCGCAAAATCGTAAGATTTTAAGATCTAGATCGAGATCTTGACAACCATGGATATGACTACTTGAGCAGAGTCGTCATCAAAGTAGACATCCTCATCATCTCGACCATGGCTTCCGCATTCCTCTTCTTTATCTTCATTCCCATAAAGTTTATGTCTAAAGGCCTGACTCAAATTATTAGCTAAAGCTGCAACATCATAGTCCCTGTCATGAATGTCGTCGTCATCACTATGCCTCATCTTATCTTGTAAAGCAGTCGGGCGTCCACAAGCCCAACGGTTAACATTCTCAACCACATTACGGTTCTGAAGCACAGTGGCTTGCCATTAATTCCACTCACTATTCTCCTGAAGACATGTCAGTATGTGGCTTCGGCTGTGTGTCAAGTGAACAAGTTTGTTAACAATTCGAGTAATATGGCCAATGTTTCCTGCCCGTGGTGCCTGTTTTCCAGTACTGTCGGAAGAGAGAACATAATGTTTATCTGCTTGGATAACCCTTCCAACTCTCTATCATAATGTCCCTTCAAGTATTGGAAAAGTGTAACATTTTCTAATTCATACAGTTAAACTTTGATTCTTTGGATCCTCATCATTGATTTATATCTAAATAAATAATTTTATTAATTTAATCCAACAAAAATGTATTGTACCTTTCAATGGTATCCTATCATATACTACAATCAAAGACTCACAATACTAAAAATTACATGTGATATTTGTAGCACCATTTGGCCAGCGTGTTCGCTTTAACTCATTTATGTTAAACAAGATTGGTGTTGTCCCATAGGATACTTGAAGATCTGAGCGGACTCTCCTGAACTCGGGTATAGCTCCGGCCTAAGTTTTCAAACATGTATGTCATCTCTCAAATCTCTATAAGATCCATAGGAGCAAAAACATTTAACAATATTATAAAATATAAAATAAACAAAGCCAAACAGTTAACAATAATAGGGTAAAAATAGTCTCTCAATTGATTGTTGCTACATCTTCAGTTTAAGCTTTCAAACTAATAAATTCTAATAACAAAAAAAGTCCCACATAGGTAGTTTGTAAAGAATTAAAAAAAAAACTAGATGTAAATATGCACTGGAAGCGGATCGTGTCTCCAACTGTCTCTCTCATGCATGTTCTTCATCCTGTGTTAATCTCAGTCGTTCATCCACTACTCAATATCCTGTGTTTCTCAGTTCTCGGTTTTTGATTAACTGTGCGCATTTTTATTTGCAACAAATCAGCAGATGAGGATCACATTGCCGTCAAGGAGATGGCAAAGGCTTGAAAGGCAGAGAGTGGATAATAGTAGTCCATGATATATATATCTTTTGTAGGAGTCTTACCAAAATGCAAGATTACATTTTCTTGCTCTAAAGGAGAAACATCACGAGAACCATTAAGAACAGCTAAAAGCTCATAGTTCTTTATAGAAGACACAACAGCATGGTTCTTGTCGTCTAGAAAACGTAACAGACGCTGCTCATCCCATCCCGGAGCATTGTGTTTCCGTTCCAACGGCTCTGACAGGCTTATAGAGAATGTATCTTTCATCGGATGCTTTCCCTTCAGTTCTCGTGACGGAGATAAAGTTTCATCGAATATTGAAGGATGACTGTCATATATAGTGAACTTCGTGCCCCAAAAATTAGACCTGCCATATGCATAAAAATCAATCAAGTTGTGAAGATTATAAGAGATGGTAAATAAATGTTTGTATCGACCCAAACTTGCCTCAGTTTACCAACATATTTGTTCCTGGCTCGAGAAAAATCATCTGCGGCCAAGGACATGACAAATTTGGTCCTTCTTATCCTTTTCGCGGCTAATAACAACTTACTACTTTCATTCTCCGCTATACAATTACAACCAAACCAAACCAAACTAAAATAAATGGATCATAAAATACAAAAAGTGACAATCAACCACGATCTGCAATGAAGTACTTACCTGGCACCGAGTCTAAGTACAATAGGAAAGTAGAACTTTTTTTGTTCCTTTTAATAAAGCACCGCATTGCATACACGTGTGGACCGGGCTATTCATACACAAAAAGGAAATATAACATAAAAAACATGAGTGAAAAGAATTATTAGGATTAGAAAAGAAAGTGGGAGATGAATTTCTTACCAGCTTCAATGAAATAGGAAATGTGATCTGTCCACGTTGCTGAGGAGTCTTGATGATCTCTTTCGTAACGGACCTCCATGATTTACATACCGAACCACAAAAGATAAGAACAGTACGCTCAGGCCAAGAAGTCTCACTCTCTTCAAGCCTACGTATTATGTCCGAAAGCAATTCAGGTGGAAGACTCGCCCATTGTCCCTGTTGAATAGGTTCAGTTGGAGTTACATCTATAGCGACTGATTTCGAACCACGACAGAGTTTTGATATTCTATTTTTAATCCCCTTCAGTTCAATGACTATACTTTTCAATGACATGTTTCCACACTGCGTTGCAACACAAAACTACAGCACTCTTCAAGATTGATATCACATTCTGCGATCTAAGACACTAACATTACAAATACAAACAATCTTGATTTATCACAGAAATAGAATAGACAAAACAGTGAAAGGAAATTCCCAAAAAAAACATTGGAGAGTGTGATCTATTCTGATCCAATCCAATCCCAAGTAATGTCTTATTTAAACAATTGTGACTGAAAAACAAACTTGTGATAAAGAAAGCACCAAGTAACTTGTTCTAACCATGATTCAAATGTTGAGTGCAAACATAAAAAATTCAACTCCTTTCTCCTAACATTTAGCATCAGAAACAGTTTTTGCTAAAATTAGTAAAATAATAAAAGGCCATTTAGTATCACCGATTCACACATACGATAAAAAAATTGATAGCAGAAATTTCCATAACTAAGTGATATTAGATATAAGACACCAAACTAAAATCAAAAAACATGTTTTTAAAGCAAAAATTGAAGAAATGATATATATATATATATATATATAGGGAGGGGATCATTTGACACCGGTGTGTGTATATGCATATATATATATATATATATAGGGAGGGGATCATTTGACACCGGTGTCAAAATATTAACTTTGACACCAAATCCTACCCCTTTATTATTATTCATTCAATGGCTAAGATAAATTTCCTTAAAAAACTCATGTGTTAGTTTTAAGTGAATATATCTTAACCTTTAAATTAATAATAATAAACGGTTAGGATTTGGTGTCAAAGTTAATATTTTGACACCGGTGTCAAATGATCTCGTCCCATATATATATATATATATATATATATATATATATATATGTGTGTGTGTGTGTGTGTGTGTGTGTGTGTGTGTGTGTGTGTGTTAGGAAGTAATTGAAAATATGGAAGCACAAAATACACATATGTCAAACAGATTTTACTATTAAAGGGAAAACATTGCTTTATTAATTCAAATGCCAGAATTCAAATACTGACAAGGAAAAAGCTAGGAATTTTTAAGACTTTAGAAAGCATGAAATGTTAAAATTTAAACACACCCAAATACTATACTATAGCTAAAAAACATAAGTGAGATTACTCTTTGCCATTAATAACATGTCTTGAAGTGTTTTTATTGATGATATTCATGTTGTAAGTTTTGTGGTTTTGGATTAACAGCAATTTTGTTAAACCAAGTTCACAGCAAGATTTTGAGCCAGATGTCTGGACAGGTTTGTCAGACATCATGATCAGCACGATGAAGATTAGGGTTTGTGAGATTTGTTATTTAAAGTGTGAGGTTCTCTCTTGTTTTAGTTTACACACTGTCGCAATCCAAGGAGTGTAATTTAGGAACATCTGTCTATGCCATAAGTGTATGTATTTCATAAAAATGGATCTTGGAGCCTTTTTAGAAAACTTTCTATTCAGTTCCTATTTGTGTGCTGAAGAACTTGCAGAAGATTTGAAGCTGATGATTTGTGATTTGCGTTTTATTTAATTGAAGAGTCCAGACCCATGCTGATCTGAAGGCTATTTAAAGAGGAGTTCTAAATCTAATTCATTATAAAAACTATGTATTGAAATAAAGGGTATTAGGGTTTAGTGTGTCTTTGTTCTTTATGATTCTCTCTTATGTCATTTGATATCTGAGTTGGACTATATTGTTTATGCATTTATGAGTCATTCATGTACCCCTTAGATACTTGATTTGGACTGAGTTTTGAGTTGTAATCACTCCTAAGCTTTTAAGCAAAGAGTGGATTTTTTTGTGTCTTTAGAAGTGTGACTTTCAGTGTTCTTTATTATTGAGTTTGTCACTGTTGTGTGACTGGTGGGAATTGAGAGGGGTCTCATATCTAAGAGTTCCTAGGTATAAGTAACACGGGTAGTGATTAGGTGAGAAGCTTATAAACCTGAGTTTGTTTACTGTGGCTTCAAACTAATACTATTATAGTGGATTCCTTCCTGGCTTGGATGCCCCCAAATGTAGGTGATGTTGCACTGACATGGGTTAACAATTGATTGTGTTATTTACATTCAAGCATATATTTTTACTGCATAAGTGTTTGTGTTGGTCTGATCCCAATGTCGTGACATCTTACTCGACAACTAGAATCTGTATGCCAGAATTTCAATTGGTATCAGAGCAGGTCACCCTGTTCTTCTTTTTACTGCATATATTGTTACTTCAAACCTTTGAAATTACTATTAATGATAAAACTAAAAAGAAGAACAAAAGCATAGCTTTTGTCTCCAACACTGAAGATGAAGAGGATGAATGTGACCTAGATACTGATGAAGGAATGTCCAATGCCATTGTTCTACTTGGGAGGCAATTCAATAAGATGTTGAAGAGTATATATAGGAAGTTAAGACCAAATGTCAAGAACATATCATTTGACATCAGTTAGAACAGTGATTTTCAGAGAAAAGCAAGAACAAAGGAGAAGCCCAATCAAGGAAAAGGTATTAAGTGTCATGAATGTGAAGGTTTTGGTCACATTCAATCATAATGTCCCACGAACCTCAAGAATCAAAATAAGGACATGTGTGGTTTCTGGTCTGATGATAATTCTGAAAGTGAACCTGATGTTGAAGTTGCTAAGCATGTTACAGCCCTCGGTGGCAGATGTGAATCTAATGAAGATTCCTATGATGAGGATGTCTCTTATGAAGAATAAGTTGCTTCCTACATGGAGCTGTGTATCAGAAGTGAAGAGGTTTGCAAGATAGGAGAAAAGCAGAAGAGTCTTATAACTCAACTGCAGGATGAAAAAGACAAAATTTTATCTACTGTCTCTGGTCTTCAAGATGAGGTAACCCTATTGAATTCTAAATTTGAAAACATAAACAAATCTGTAAGAATGTTGAACAATGGATATGATGTGTTGGATGAGATTCTTCAAGTTGGGAAAAGAGGTAAAATGTTTAGTGGTATAGGGTTTAATTATCAGTCTTTAAATAATCAAAGCCATGTGACAAAGTTTGTTCCTGCTGAAGTAAATGGTGAGCTCATAATGTCTGACCAAATGTTACAACATCCTGCCAGACTTCAGAAAATTTATACCAGAGGTAAGTTCCAGCCTTGGAAATGTCATTATTATGGTAAATATGGTCATATAAAGCCCTTCTGTTACAGACTGTATGGTTACCCAAAGCATTCAACACAATCTAGGACTAATCATGTGATGACTAAAACTAGAAAGGAGCGGAAACCTAATGTTGTTAATTCTAGTCTTATAGCCCATACTTCCTTTAGAGCTTCATCTAGAGGAGACTGGTACTTTGACAGTGGGTGTTCTAGACACATGACTGGAGTAAAGAAGTTCATTGTAGACATTAAGTCCCACTTCACCAATTATGTCACTTTTGGTGATGGTGCCAAAGGTGAAATTAAAGGAGTTGGAAAACAAGCCTGCACAAGATTTGTTAGTCTTGATAATGTTCTCCTTGTGAAAGGACTGTATGCTAATTTAATAAACATAAGTCAGTTATGTGATCAAGGTCTAAATGTGAATTTCACCAAGTCTGAATGCTTGGTTATAAATGAGAAAAATGATGTTCTGATGAAGGGAGTTAGGACTAAAGACAATTACTATTTATGGGTTCCTCAAGAAACTACATGCTCTTCCACTTGCTTAGTTCTCAAGAAAGATAAAGTCAAGGTATAGTCTCACAAGCTTGGACAACTGAGTCTTAAAGGTATAAAAACAATTGTGTTTGAAGAGGCCTTTAGAGGGATTCCTAAGCTCAGAATAGAGGAAGGAAGAATCTATGGTGAGTGTCAAATCGGGAAGCAAACTAAGATGTCACACCAATGTCGCAACACCAGACTACTCCTAGTGTTCTAGAACTTCTTCATATGGACTTAATGGGTCCAATGCAGGTTAAAAGCCTGGGTGTAAAGAGGTATTCCTTTGTGAGTGTTGTTAATACTTATGGTTTGAATGTTGCTATTTCAAATGTTGTTACCTCTGAAACTATGAGTCTAGATAACCCTAAAGCGGAAGAAACTCTAAGTCAATCTAGTTTGAATGGTGTTATTAATAACACTGTTGATACAAGTGTTCATATGTCTCTCTCTAAGATCTTGGTTACTGACCCTGAGTCTAATGTTGTGTCGGATGTCGCAACATCCTTGGCCCGACTTGATCATCCTGTTGAAACCACACAAGAAAATTTTTAGAGTGAGACTCTTGAAAAATCTCATGAGAATGTGGCTGAAGATGAGTCTGTTGGTGGTAAAAGAGATGATTATGGGGATAATAGTATGGCTGCTGAAGATAATTAAGAAAATGCTTGTGTGAAGAAGGATCAGTCTACTGACATTGTCAATGTAGATGGTCTAGATTCTGATGATGAGCCTATAGGAAAGAAATTGGCTCCTGGTATTGTTAAATGATTGAAGAACAAAAAGGGGAAAGTTGTTGTGTCTACAAGCAAGCCTTCTAAGGCATCCAAGAAAAGTACTAAGGTTGGACCTGAAAAAGGTTGGAGTAAAAGTGTGGCCCCTGCTATAAATAAAAAGTCATTGACAACAAAGGAAATGCCCTCAAGTGACTCTGAGTATGATGTCGAACAAGATGTTCAAGACATCATTCCTCCTGCTAAGAAAAAAGGCGCTGATGTGGATCAAAGTTTATACATGAGTATGATTGGTAGTCTGCTGTATCTTACAGCTAGCAGACCAGATATCAATTTTGTTGTAGGAGTTTGTGCTAGATATCAGGTTGATCCTAAAATGATCCACATTAATAAAGTGAAGAGGATCTTGAAATACATCAATGGTACTAGTGATTATGGAATGTTATATTCTCATAGTCCAAATCCCATGCTTGTAGGGCATTCTGATGCAGACCGGGAAGCTGAGGATGAGTATATTGCTGTAGGAAAAAATTGCTCTAAATTTATTTAGATGAAATAAATGCTAAAGGAATATAATGTCAAACAGGATATCATGACATTATATTGTGACAATCTGAGTGTAATTCATTTATCCAAGAATCCCATCCAACTTAGCAGGACAAGGCATATTGATATTCATCATCATTTTATTAGGGATCTTGTTGAGAACAAAATTGTTACTCTTGAGCATGTGGCCACTGAGAAGCAACTGATAGACATATTTACTAAAGCTTTGGATGCAAATCAGTTTGAGAAGTTAAGGGGCGAATGGGAATTTGCATGTTTGAGGAGTTATAGAAATTACAGGTGTGGAGGAGTGCAAAGAATACTTTCTCTTCCCTCCATTTAATGGTGAATCTTATTGAGGATGCTGGTTCGATGAAGAGTTTTTCTGGTGTTGGTGACTGTTATGGGATGCTGGTGAAGAAATTCATTGTACATATTTCTGAGGACTGTAATAGTAAGATGAGCAAAGAGTACAAGAAGGTTTATGACAGAGGTAAATGTGTGGAGTTTTCTCTTGAAATTATCAACATGTTTATGGGTAGGAGTGAGGAGGAGCAAGATGAGGTGGAAGGGACTGATAATGGTGTTATTTTCAGTTATCACCCTTGTATTTTGGTCAGCTTTGATGTTGCATGTAAGAGGAAATCCTCTCTTTCTTTGCACTATAAGTTGTTTGCAGGGACACATGTCCCAAATAATATTGTGACATCTGGTGAGGTGGTGACAAAGATGAGGAAATAGATAGCAGTGTTGGCATTTGTTGTGCCCTATTTTTTTTGTGTCTGTATCTGCTACAGAGGTTTTTTTTTGCTCCTGGTGAATGTATGGTTGTTTTGACTAATTTGTGGCTAAAAAGGGGGAGTAATTAGTATGTTTGCTTAATGTTTGTTGCCCTAAGTATTACTTGAGGAGGAGTGTAAGCTCATAAATTTGACGCCTATATGAAGTTGGAAGTATTGATGGGAATATTAAACTCTTAAAGAGGTTTTCGACGGGATCTGTATGATAGGGTTTCAGTCGAAGATGCTCACAAGAAGAGAGGATGCTTTTGGGACTTAGAAAATATTTCTAAGAGTTTAAGAGGTCACCTTCGACCGACAACACTGCTAATGCCTGACGTTGGGAAATTCAAATTCAAATAAAGGAGGGAGTAGTTACTTTGGTTCGCTCTTGAAGAAAGACAAGTGGCGTGTATCCAAGCAATGGAAGCATGTAGTGCGACACTTGTCATTTGTTGATTATTTCAGGCAGTTTATAGCAGTTAGTTTTAGTATTATAAATAGGGGTTCTAGCAATAGGATTCGAGGTGTGTAATGTTCACTTTGTACAAGTAACTCCAAAATTACTCAAAGTATCTGTGTGTTGAGAAAAGAGTCTTGTGAGAATGTACGTGATGTAAACACCATTTATCCTTCAATGCAATTTACTTCAATCTTTCGTTAGGTTTTTATCTTCTATTTAACGCAAGTTATGTTTCTGCACTTGTCATATTTTCAACCTTTACTGCACGCTTTCGACCTTCTCTTTTACATTTTTAGCCTTTTAACTTAACATTGTTAAAACGTTGTTTAGATTGTGTTTTCAACGAACTTTTCTTTATGAGTATTATCGAAGTATTCATTTCTTCATAATTTACCTTAGATTAATTGTTAGCACATGTCCTAGGATCAATCTGATCGATCCTGTGAGTCACCAAAGTTAGATTTGGAAGATCAGCGGTTGTTTACTAATTTTCACGGTAAACAAATTGGCACGCCCAGTGGGACAGTGCTAACTTGATAAAGATCTTTCTAAATTTTGAAAATCTTCATTCATCGTTTTCTTCTTAAAAAGCTTCGTTGCATGTTATTGAGAAGTGGTAAGGTAGCCACTACAAACGAAGAGAGACCAAAGAGAAGATATACTAGAAAAATGGCGACGAACACTAGTCAGCCAAACAATCCAAATCCTTAAGGGAGTGGTTCTAATCCTCAGTCAAGTAATTCGAATTCCCAGCCTAGTAACACTAACCCTCAAAATGTGTCCAGGAATGATGTGATACCACCTCCAGTTCCTTCGACAGGAGAGCCAATACCACCTCCTGTTATGACCGACCCAATGCCATTAATGACAGGATCAGGGTCGACATATATAAGGGCTTACACTCAACCTGTTTTGGAGTACGTTGGGCCACAAGGATCTAATCCCCAAACTCCACCAGGAGGAACTTCGACGTTTAGGCATTTTCCCCCTCCAGGATTCTCACAACCATTACCTAGGAATCCACCTTATGGAATGCCAACGTCAATAATGCAAAGCCTCCAAAGCGCCCCCCCCCCCCCCCCCCCCCCAATTATTCTCAAAAAATGTAATGTCTTCGCCATTACAAGGGTCAGGATCTGGGATAAATATAGGTCGAAACAGTCAAAGTGTAGGTGTGGGATATTCCACTCAAGGTCCTAGTCTGATAAACACGTCTATAGCATGTTTAAGATAGCAAATGAATGAGAGTAACCTATAAATGGTGCAAAATTTGTCCCAAATGATGGGGGATATTTTCCAGCCTTCGATTCAGAACACTACCTAAACTAACCAATAATTAACGGCGCAATTAGCACGCATGGCAGAATTTATGGGGGTGTCAGCCCCTGTACGAGGTGCGACTGTGGTGGAGAATATCCCACGGCGAAACCTAGAGACTATACTTAAGGCGAATCTCGAGCCCCATAGAGTCGAACTTCCCAGAGTCGAACCACCTAGGAACCAAGTGCCAATTCCTGAAGAGGGGGAACAAGGGGTAGTGATAGTAAATAGAAACCAAGATGCTGACCATGTTGTACAACAGGTTCGACGTAACAATATAGTAGCAGATAACAACCTAGCAGTCATGGTCGAAAGAATAATGGCTCGAAATGGGGTAAATTTTGGCTTTACACGGCCAAATTGTACATCACCCATAGTAGATTATATTATACAATCAGAATTACCTCCTAGGAAGAAGGTCCAAAAGTTTACCAAGTTCTCAGGAGATACAACTGAATCTATTGTCGAACACGTAGCCCGGTATATGATTGAGGTTGGAGAGATTGCAAATGATGAAATTCTTAGGGTAAAATATTTCCCAAGTTCTCTCACCAAAAATGATTTTACTTGGTTTACAACCCTACCTCCTAACTCAATCTGTAATTGGACCCAGTTAGAGCGTTTGTTCCATGAACAATTCTATATGGGACAAACCAAGATTAGTTTGAAGGAGTTGGCTAGCATAAAGCGAAAGTTTACTGAGCCACTAGACGATTACCTAAATAGGTTTCGATTACTTAAGGCTAGGTGTTTTACTCAAGTACCAGAACATGAGTTGGTCGAAATGGCCGCTGGTGGCCTTGATTAATATATTAGAAAGAGATTGGATACCCAGTATCTGAGAGATATGGCCAAACTGGCTGATAGAGTTCGACAGTTAGAATGTCTGAAAGACGAAAATGCTAAGTTTAATAAGGGTAAAAAGGTAGCCTATGTTGAATATAATGAGGATGTAGAAGGTTTATACGACGAACCATTATATTTCGACGAGAGTGAGGTAGGCGTTGCTGAGTTAAAGCAAGGTCCTCCGTATTCTTGTAAAATGTTAGCCCCTTCGACGGGAAAAAATTCTGTCTAATCTGAAAAAAATGATAAGTTTCCCAAGAAAACATACACTTTCGATATCACTAAATGTGACGAAATTTTTGATTTGTTAGTAAAAGATGGGCAGATGATAGTGCCTCCTGGCACTAAAATGCCACCTTTAGAACAAAGAAAAAAGAGAGGACTTTGTAAGTACCATAATTTTCTGGGTCATCAAACTTCTCATGGTTTTCTTTTCAGGGATCTGGTGCAAAATGCTATTCAGGAAGGCAGGCTGAAATTCAGAGAGAAGAGCAAAGGCCAGATGAAAATTGACTCCAACCCATTGCAAACAGCAGAGGGCCGTTATGCTGAGCCAGAGGTACATATGGTTGAGGTTGCTGATGACTTCGACTGTTCAGTCAACATGGTGGATATTACTGAAGATTTCGCCAACAATCCTGTGTTTGCCAAGGTTACTGAAGACGTTGACATTTATTCTATGGAGAAACTCATGAGTGAGGTCGTTGATAGCTTCGACGAAGCCACTAAGGGCTTAAATGATGGGATTGTTGAGAGTTCCAACATGATGCTGGTCACCAAAGAGACTGCTAAGAGTTTCATTAAGATGGATAAGGCTGCTGAAGGCCTTGATGTAGACTTCTGCAATCTGAATCTTAGTGTTGATGTCGACATGGACATAAATATGGTCGAGGTTACACAAGATAAGACCATGGAGGTTGACGAAGCAAGCTGCCAAGAAGAGCGTGACAAAGTGGCATATCCAAAACAGGATGAGACTATCATTGAATTCCTTCACTGCTGCCAAAAGAAGGGATCAGATGTCATGTTATGCCCCAGATGCAGTGCAATCTTCGATCAAAAGGCTGCTCACAATCTTGAAGGGATTAGAAAGGCTAAAGAAAGAAGGGAGCAGAGAACATCTTATGGTCAAAGGGGGTTTCGACCCTAGAAGGTCTTCTTCAACACAAGTGGGGGGGAAAAACACAGTTCCCAGGGGCCAGACCCAGTACCTTCAAACCAACTAGCAATGCACCAATAGGGAGCTGGATGAAACCTGTCAAAGGAAAGGAAAAAGGTCAGAAAAAATGGTAGCAATTTGATGTGGGCAGAGGCTCTTCAATAGAATATCAAAAGGAGTTTCAGACTTCCAACAAGTCGGCGTATGTCTCTGAAAACTATAAGGGGAAGAACCCGATGTCGGGATCTCAATGGAGGAGAGAGAACCGTCGAAGGAATGCTCTCAGGGAGGCCCAGTCGAAGGATCAAGGAGAGTCCAGTACTAATGTCCCTACTGACAATAATGGAGGGAATCAAATGAAGACTGCTGAAAAAGTGCCAGTGGGGCGAATATTATTTTCCTCTCAAGAGGACGAACGTGAAAAGACTGTCGAAGATGATGACGAAATGACAGACAACTTCGACTCTAAGTCTGATGCTTCTCTCGACATCATAGTCAATTTGGTGTCTGTAATGCCAAGGGAGTTCGACCAGATTACAGAAGTCGAAGTTTTGGATGCCTGCACTGAAGCAGAGATGGCATCACACAAGCCTATGTGCTACTATATTATGAATAATGGGTGCGTTGAAGAGCGGAATGCCTTCTTCGAGCGGCCTATAGAGGCGATGAAAAGCCACCTAAAGCCCCTCTACATTACTGGAAAGGTGGAGAACGTGCCAATAAATAAAATATTAGTTGATTGTGGTGCAACAGTAAACTTGATGCCACATTTCTTACTGAGCAAGATTGGCAAGTATGATACTGACACTAAGCCACATAACATGGTTCTTTCAAATTACGAAGGAAAAGTTGGCTCTACTCTGGGGGTGATACAAGTCGACTTGACAGTAGGGACAATCACTAGGCCTACTGTCTTCATGGTAGAAAAAAAAAATTAACGCATCACCATCTGGAGGCCAGATGGCATAGTAGAAAACATTGAAGCTGACCAGGGGTATTTTAAGGCACCATTAAATCATGTCGACAAACGCCAGTTCGACAAACATTTGGCTCACATTGCCCCCTGTGGGCCAGCAGATTTTGAGTTTGTCCCAGATGATGAGACATTTTGCTCATTGTACTTGCATCCTGTCGATGGTTTCCGTTGGGATAAGAAGGTGCTAGGGGAGAGACTTCCATACCTTGGCGAGCATGCAGTAGACCCCATAGGGTGGGGAAGTGAATTCAGTGATATTGACTGAGTTGGCTGAAACCAAACTACAAGCGGCTTTGGAGGCTGCTAACGAATATATGGTTGGTGAAGCCAATCTTGAATTCCACCAAAAAGGTCATGGTAAGGACTTCGACCCAGAGCCACCTGATAAGGTTTAGGGTGTAGAGCAAGGCCAGGGGCTTGACGTCATTTATGATGATGAGCCTTTGGGATTCGAAAAGGATCCGCTGGCAAATAACATTAAGATGCTAGCCCAAGATCCGTTGGAATAAATCGACCTAGGAGAAGGGGTAACTAAAAGGCCAACATACGTTAGTGCTAATTTTGACCCACAACTTAAGGTCAAAGTTACCCAGCTGTTACAGGAGTTTAAAGACTGTTTCGCCTGGGACTATGATGAGATGCCTGATTTGAGTAGGGAGTTGGTCGAACATAAGTTGTCGATCAAGCCTGGGAAGAAGCCAGTCAAACAGAATCCAAGACGGTTTGCCCCAGAAATTCTCTCAAAGATAAAGGAAGAAGTCGAAAGACTCATTCGATGCAAATTCATCCGCACTGCCAGGTATGTCGAATGGATAGCTAACATTGTACCTGTTATTAAAAAGAATGGTTCCTTAAGAGGTTGCATAGACTTTAGAGATTTAAATTATGCAACTCCTAAGGATGAGTTTCCATGCCTGTAGCAGAAATGCTAGTCGATTCCGCCGCAGGACATGAGTATCTCAGTAGGTTAGATGGGTACTCTAGTTATAACCAAATATTCGTTGCTGAAGACGACGTCCCCAAAACAGCTTTTCGGTGTCCTGGAGCCTTAGGCACCTACGAATGGGTAGTGATGCCTTTTGGCCTTAAAAATGCTGGGCCAACATATCAACGAGCAATGAACTCAATCTTCCATGATTATATAGAGACTTTCATGCAAATATATATTGATGATATTGTGGTTAAGTCTTTTTCAGGGAAGAGTCACTTAGACCATTTTTGACACTCGTTTGAAAGGATGAGAAGACATGGTCTTAAAATGAATCCTCTTAAATGTGCGTTTTGTGTGAAAGCAGGGGATTTTCTAGGCTCTGTGGTCCATAAGAAGGGGATCGAGATCAACCAGAACAAGAGCAAGGCCATCATGGAAGCGAAAGCGCCATTAACAAAAAAGGAGCTGCAATCAGTGTTGGGCAAGATCAATTTCTTAAGAAGATTCATATCGAACCTAAGCGGAAAAACGCAGGCCTTTTCACCATTGCTTCGATTCAATAAAGATGGGTACGAATGGGGGCAGGAGCAGCAGGCAGCCTTCGACAAGATCAAGGAATACCTGAGTCATCCTCCAATTCTTTCACCACCTTATAGGAATAGGAGTATGAAATTGTACATAGCTGCATCAGACAAAACCATAGGGAGCATGTTGGCTCAAGAGGATGAGGATGGTGTCGAGATATCCATTTACTACCTCAGTAGAGTTTTGAATGATGCAGAAACTAGGTATAACATGGTAGAAAAATTATGCCTATGCTTGTATTTCTCTTGTACAAAACTGAAGCAATATATAAAGCCAGTTGATGTTTATGTTTCGTCTCATTTCGATGTTATTAAGCACATGTTGTCTAAACCTATCTTGCATAGTCGAATCGGTAAATGGGCACTAGCATTGACTGAGTACTCTTTAACGTATAAGCCTCTGAAGGCAGTTAAAGGACAAGTGGTAGCAGACTTTATAGTCGACCACTCCATAAACGAAAGCTTGTTGAATTATGTCGAATTGGAACCTTGGAAGTTATACTTCGATGGCTCCAGCCACAAAGATGGCACAGGCGTAGGTGTGCTGATTATTTCTCCGGATAAAATTCCAACAGAATTTAAGTACAGGGTCGAAGGACTTTGTTCCAACAATGAGGCTGAGTATGAAGCCTTAATAGCTGGACTTGAAATTTTGTTAGAATTGGGGGAAAATCGAGTCGAAATAATGGGAGACTCAGAGTTGGTCATAAAGCAAATTACAAAGGAGTACAAATGTGTTAAGGAGAATCTCATCATGTACTTCGTAGTGGCCAACAGACTACTAAAGAAATTTGAAGTAGTAAGCATTCGACACATAGAGAATCAAGTGGCCAATGACTTGGCTCAGGTTGCTTCTGGGTATAAGGTTTCGAAGGAAAATTTACAAGAGGCAATCGAAGCTAGAGGTAAAGTTGTATCTGTTGGATTATGCCCATCTGACCTAGAAGTGACAAAGCTTGGATACGCGGATGAAGAAAATTTTGAGATTTTTGCAATAGACATCTTAACGGATAAAGACTGGAGGAAGCCTATAGTCGAGTACTTGCAATACCCGACAGCGTCCACAGAGCAAAAGGTTAGGTATCAAGCCTTAAGTTATGTCCTTCTAGGCAATGAATTGTTTAAAAAGACCGCTGAGGGAGTCTTACTTAAATGTCTTAGTGAAACAGAAGCGTATCTTGCCCTTTCGATCGTCCATAGTGGGGCAAGTGGGGCACATCAAGTAGGCCATAAGATGAAGTGGCTATTGTTTCGACAAGGCATGTATTGGCCTACTATGCTAAAAGACTGCATTGAATTCGCCAAGGGTTGCCAAGAATGTCAAGTTTATGCTGGCATACAGCATATCCCTGCAAGCGAGTTGCATTCCATAGTCAAACCATGGCCTTTTAGAGGTTGGGCTATGGATCTGATTGGAGAGATTCGACCGACATCCTCCAAGAATCAGAGATACATTTTGGTAGGGATTGACTACTTCACGAAGTGGATCGAGGTGATACCTTTACCAAATGTGGATCAAGAGGATGTGATTGAGTTCATTCAAAAATACATCATTTACAGGTTTGGAATCCCAGAAACGATCACAACAGATCAAAGATCAGTCTTTACTGGTCGAAAGATGCAGGGGTTTGCTAGAGAGATGGGTTTCAAACTCTTACCCTCTACACCTTATTATGCTCAGGCTAACGATCAAGTCGAAGCAGCTAATAAAGTAGTGATTGGTTTGATCAAGAAACATGTGGGAAAGAAGCCTAGAAATTGGCATAAGACATTGGACCAGATCCTCTGGGCATGTCGAACCTCTCCCAAGGAAGCAACCAACACTACTCCTTTTCGATTGACTTTTGGTCACGATGCAGTGTTACCTGTTGAGATCTATCTCCAGTTAACTAGGATTTAGAGACATCATGAAATTCCTTCTGAGCTTTATTGGAATATGATGTTAGACGAACTGGTAGATTTGGACGAAGAAAGACTTAAAGCTTTAGAACTTTTAAAGAGACAAAAGAAAAGAGTGGAGAAGTCTTATAATAAAAAGGTTAGAATCAAGACCTTTTCGCCTGGAGATTTAGTTTGGAAGGTAATCCTACCTATGGATCGAAAGGTTAGAGCCTTGGGCAAATGGTCTCCAAAATTGGAGGGCCTGTTTCAAATTATGCAAGTATTTTCTAATGGAGCATATGAAGTTGAAGAATTAAATGAGGATAAAAGAATCTTGAAAGTAAATGGCAAGTATTTGAAAAAATATAAACCAGCACTTCAAGAAATTAAAATTGTTAAAGAGTAATATGACGTAACAAGGGCAAAGCCAATAATGGTATTTATGAATGCAAAATGGCTTAAAAGTCCTTACATATAAAAGCCTCAAAGGGCCATGGAGCATCAAATTAAAAATTACAAAGAGAGTAACAAGCTAAAAGGGGAGATTCTTCTTCATCTTCAAGTACTTCAACTTCTGAAGGGAAAGACGCTTTTCACATAAGGCCTTGTCAGATTTTAAGTGTGCAAGTTCCTTCTCCAGTTGTTGAGCTTTCTCGATAAAAGCGATGGCATTTTCAAGCTCTTTCGACGCGCCAGAGTCATCAAAGGTAGACAACTCAACGTTACTCTTTTTGGCCTTTGAGATCTTGGCTCGAAGCTTCTTGATCATTCACTCCCAGGAAGCAATGTTTTGTTCATTGGAGGTGATCTCTTGCTTGTTCTTCTCTTTGGTTTCCTCTGATTCTGCTACCTTATTCTCAGAGTCAGTGGCAGAGGCCCAAGCGGCAGCCTCACTACCAGCTTTGGTTGAAATTGCATTTTCGATTTGAGGCATGCGTTTGAGGTCACCATGGACTTGGTCAATCATAGTGTCATGCTCTAAGATGATGTTGGCAGATCCTGGAGAAATGGCCTGAATGTCAACTTGTTGGAGGAGATTTTTCAGAGAGATATGAGTGACATCATCCATCTGTAAGAGTGTGAAAAGGTCACCTTTAAAGATCTTGTTTTTTATCTTCAGAAGGATATTGTCCTCAGGTTTGCTTGAAGGCTGATCCCCAGAGGTAGTCGAAGCACTGGGAGTTTTATCAGATGAGCTTCCTCGACGACCAAGAAGGATCTTTATGTATTGTCGAGGATTGCTAGTCTTTAAGCATCCAGCTCTTTTTCAGAAAGGCCTGCTCCATACACAGTTGAGGTGGCCTTGCCTTCAGTAGCAGCAGTAGTTGTTGGGGTGGTGGTAGCTTCGACATTGGTTGGCTCGTTGATAGGTCCTTTGTCAGCCTTCTCCTCCTTACCTTTGTCCTCCCCCTCTTCATCTTTGCCCATTTTGTCATCATCATTTTCATCACTATGGCCATTAAGTTCAGACTGGTGCATTGTCTCGTCATCATCTTCTTCCATCTCTTCTTCTCCTTCTGGGTTAACAATGGCAGCCCTAATGGGTTCGTCTATTGGGGATCCCTCTTCGTCGACCAAGGGCGTATCTTCATCCATGGCAGCGGCTTTTGGATTTTCTGTGTCAGGATCCTGCTGAACATCGTCTGCCTCATAGTCGGAGCCATCTGTTTGAGACTGCTGGGTAGCAGTCTTTGCTGGTGAAGAGGGAGCTGTTTCAAAACCAGGTTTGTTAATTTCACCTAGTGAACTCATTCCAGAGCCCAAGTCAGAAGTACGATGGTATGTAGGCTCACCTTGGCTATTTAGGAGAGTGGTGGGAGAAGGAGGATTATCCACCGGTGGTTTCGAACCACTAGCATCAGCCTAATTTAAGTCAAAGCAAGTCAGGTCAAAGGGAAACAAGGTAAGTAAGTTGTTATTTAAAGAAAAATATGACAAGTTACCTTGACACCTTCACCATCAGGGCTAGAGTTATTGCTTTCAGCATGACCTGCAGCTGGTTTAGAGGCGGTTCCAGAAGAGGCTTCTGCAAGTTTACTCGTAGTAGTGGTCTTTTTGGGGACTTTAGCCGTTGTAGACTCAGGTTGGCCACCAGCAGCACTAGATTCTTGGCTTAGTTTCTTCCTTTTCTTGAGTTTCAAGTCTTCAGGAGGAGATTGGTCCTCATCCTCTGAGTTGAAGATAATTTGGGCAGTGCCCCTCTTTGACTTCCTTTGAGGTGTCGGAGGTGGTTTGTAAGAAGCCTGAAATGAGGAGAAACGTTAAGGGAAGAAGGAGTAATCAACGAAAGGAAAAGGGTGTGGGATGTACCTTGCTGCCTTCACCTTTGGCTTCGACCGGTTGCTGAGGTGTGTTCCTTTTGGGTATAGCTGCAAAACAAACCAAGTTACCATAAGTCAGTAATGATAAAGTTCGAATAAAAGAACATAAAATTAGAGAATCCAAACCTTCATGTATTTCGGATTAGATGCGAACATCTTTGATACCAACATGAAGGTGTCCTTTGAAACTGTCTAGCGTATGCTTAGTCGGAACCACCCGCTGAGCCTTGGGTTTCGACTGCTGGCGAAGGATCTTTATAGAATCCCCACAGATGAACCAATCTGGAAATAGAGGGGCAAGAGCCACTCCAAAATCAGCAGATGGCAGTCGAGGAGTCTTTGGAGGAAATAGTACGAAAGCCACTTCATAGCGTTTCCCAGGAGGAACATATGAAGGGAGTTTCAAACTCTCCAGTTTCTTTAAAAATTTCTTCTTTAGCGTAACCGCAGCTTCACGGACGGTTCGACTAATATCATCTGGTCGATAAACAGTTTCAAAGTACTTCTGGAAGGTTTGAATCTTCTTAATATGAGTGGATATACCTTTCTTGATCTTCTCCTGCACATCAATAAAAGCTTGGTCAATCAACTGAGCGAAGTTGGAGACATCAAGGAACTCTGCAGCATAATGTTCCGACCACCAGTCGTGGAACTCTTGGGTGCAGAGATGAGAAGGTTCAAAGTGGACGGGAGTTAGGAGTGATCGATGAGCATGACGAGCAAGGTGTGTCGAACTCTCTATGGCGTCGTAGATAGTGTTGGGAAGGATAACGTGGACTTTCTTCTCGTACAGGCACTTGGGTAGAGTCTGGATTAAACCAAATTGTCGAGAGACAAGATTTGGTTGATAGGCCATCAGAGAGGTTTGGCCCTTTAGCAAGTTGATTCGATGAACGATAAGTCGAGAGATCAGGAATGCCTCCTAGACACGCTGCGATTCTTCTTCATGTTTTTTGAATGAAGGAGGAAAGGGCCTGGTAAACCATTCAGGGCCATATTTTCGTTCAGCAAAGGGCGCCATCCTTGGTGTGAATTCATAGCGCTTGGCAAACATTTTGATGAAGCCAGAGAAGGATGCCCTAAGTGTCAGCCCTTCTTCGTTTGGGGTCAGTTGCACCAGTCAAACCCATTAGACTCGTATCTCTTTAATCTCCGCAGCGTCTTCGTCCACAGACCCTTTGTTGGGGAGGCTGGCTTCAAAAGTGGCATTAAGCCAAAGCTGAAGTAACCAAAAGGGTCCTGATAGTAGGAGGTTCCCGTTGCTCTTTTGATCTTTCAAACGACCAGCACCTTCGCTTAAAGACTCGTACAGACTGGCTAATATCATTTCGCTTAGGCAAATGCCTCGATTAAGGTGTAATTGATTGGCTAGAGTCAGATATTTTCTTGCCACCTGCAAGGATTTGGTACAGAATACGCAGCGAGAAAGCCACATAGCCAGGAATGCTATGTGCTCTTTGTCCTCGACTGTGTCAGTTTGCTTGTCGTGGTAATGGTTCATGAAATGAGTATAAGTGTGTTTGGTGGTGGCGAACCCTATAATGTCTAGAGCATCTATTTTAGGGTCGTAAACTAACCCATGTGGTCTTAGCCCTGTGATAGCGGCTATGTCGAAGAGAGTGGGTGTCATCATCCCACAAGGGAGATGGAAAGTATAATGGGTACTATCCCAAAAATACAAAGATGATGCTAACAAAGTTGGACAGTAAGCGGGACCTGTCTTCGACATCATGATCAAGTCGTAGATTCCTAAGTTCTTCCAAGTTTCTGCTTTCACTTTCTCTAACTTGGTTAACCAGTTCAAATAGAGGTCAGAATACTTAAAATATGGGGTTGCCCTAAATAGCCTAGACCCGTCATTCAGATACTTCAAATCTATATTCTTTAGGGCTACATTGTCGTGGGGTTCAGATGTTACCCTAGCTTTGTCTTTCTGCCCTAAAGGTTTGGTTTTACGATATGATGGAAAGAAGTCGCTAATGGCTGTATAATATGTATCTAAAGAAGATAAGGGACCAGATAAAGCTAATGGTTTCCCAGAAACGGTAATATGAATTAGTACCTGGGATTCGTAGATGTGTCTTTTTTCCTCCTTGAGAGGCTCAGGGATGAATTGCTGATTCTTTACCACCTTGGGTCCATTTAATGTGGTGAATGGAGGAAGTAGTGGTACGCTCTTTTGACCTTTGAGCTTCTGGTTTTTCTTTGGGTCTTGAGTAGTAGCAGTTGAAGAAGCCATTGGTGAAAATTTTAAGGAAATGGGTTTGTTGGAGGTGAAGGGTTGAACGTTTTTTGAAGAAAGGAGAAAGTGCGCTGTGGATACTTTGGAGTTGGAAAAAAAATGAAAATAGTTTCTGAAGAGACTATTTATAATGTTTTGGAAACGCTAAGGGGTCACTAATCATCTTTAAGGAGCTAGAGCTAGTGGGACACGTGTCATCCCAGGAGCCAAAGTAGGGGCGGTGGAAATTGCTACCTATGTCCACGATCTCCTAGACTCTAGGAGAGGTTATGATGGTTTGGGTTTTGATGTGATTTCCGAGGAGAAGTTTCAGTCATAATCATAATTGGCTGTGATGCCATAAATTTGATTGAAAAGAAACTGAATAGTTTCTTGAGACGTGGGTTAGTCAGTTTTTGATGGACACCTATGCATGGTCGAAAGATGGCGTCGAATGGACGCTATCAAAAAATGCCCTTTTCTTCAGTACTGTCGAAAAAGACATTTTTGGGGGGCAATTTGTTAGCTCATAAATTCGACGCCTATATGAAGTTGGAAGTATTGATGGGAATATTAAACTCTTGAAGAGGTTTTCGACGGGATCTGTATGATAGGGTTTTAGTCGAAGATGCTCACAAGAAGAGAGGATGCTTTTGGGACTTAGAAAATATTTCTAAGAGTTGAAGAGGTCACCTTCGACCGACAACACTGCTAATGCCTGACGTTGGGAAATTTAAATTCAAATAAAGGAGGGAGCAGTTACTTTGGTTCTCTCTTGAAGAAAGACAAGTGGCGTGTATCCAAGCAATGGAAGCATGCAGTGCGACACTTGTCATTTTTTGATTATTTCAGGCAGTTTATAGCAGTTAGTTTTAGTATTATAAATAGGGGTTCTAGCAATAGGATTCGAGGCGTGTAATGTTCACTTTGTACAAGTAACTCCAAAATTACTCAAAGTATCTGCGTGTTGAGAAAAGAGTCTTGTGAGAATGTACGTGATGTAAACACCATGTATCCTTCAATGCAATTTACTTCAATCTTTTGTTAAGTTTTTATCTTCTATTTAACGCAAGTTATGTTTCTGCACTTGTCATATTTTCAACCTTTACTGCACGCTTTCGACCTTCTCTTTTACATTTTTAGCCTTTTAACTTAACATTTTTAAAACGTTGTTTAGATTGTGTTTTCAACGAACTTTTCTTTATAAGTATTGTCGAAGTATTCATTTCTTCAGAATTTACCTTAGATTAATTGTTAGCACATGTCCTAGGATCAATTTGATCGATCCTGTGAGTCACCAAAGTTAGATTTGGAATATCAGCAGTTGTTTACCAATTTTCACGGTAAACAGGGAGTAGTTACTCCTGATCTAGTGTTTAGGGGGAGCATGATGTTTTGTTGCTGACATCCTGAATGGATATGATTTTGTTGCTGATGTCATATCTGATGTCTTCATATCTTGTCTGGAAGAATTTATTTTTATCTGCAGAATTTTGTTTTAGCTTCTATGAGCTTGTGTCTGTTCTACTATATGGTTCTATGTGACAAGGGGGAGTAAAGATCTGAATTGCTGTTCATGCAATTCAGGGGGAGTTTCGTAGTTTGGTGCTTAGGACTTTCTAAGTGTGTTTGCAATGATGTCAGAAGGGATGTCCTGACATTGTGTTTAGTTCGCTGTGATTGTTGCTGTGATGTCAAATGGGATGTCCTGACATTGTGTTTCAGTTTGTTTTGGAGGATCTTGGTGTAGGAAAGTTTATTTCTTTCTGTTTGTCTTTATCTATGTGAGGCTGGTTTTCTTTTTCTACTGCGTGTGCCACTGATTTGTCTTGGTATTTTTTGTGGTTTGTTCTTTTTTATTGCTGCTGTGTTTGATTTTGGTTCTCCAGTATTCCATGCAAAGGTTGTTTTATCCAAAATTTGTCAAAGGGGAGACTGTAAGTTCTGTGGTTTTGAATTGGCAGCAATTTTGTTAAAACAAGTTCACAGCAAGATGTTGAGTCAAATGTCTTGACAGGTTGGTTAGACATCATGATCAGCACGATGTTGTGACATGTGCTCAGGACATGTTATACCAGAAGATTGGGTTTGGGAGATTTGTTATTTAAAGTGTGAGATTCTCTCTTGTTTTAGTTCACACACTGTCGTAATCCAAGGGGGGTAATTTAGGAACATATTTCTATGCCAGAAGTGCATGTATTTCATAAAAAGGATCTCAGAGCCTTTTTAGGAAACTTTCTATTCGACTCTTATTTTTGTGCAGAAGATCTTGCAGAAGATTTAAAGCTGATGATTTGTGATTTGATTTTTATTTGATTGAAGAGCCCAAGCCCATGCTGATCTGAAGGCTATTTAAAGAGGAGTTCTAAACCTAATGCATTATTGAAGTTGTGTATTGAAAGAAAGGGTATTAGGGTTTAGTGTTTCTTTGTTCTTTGTGATTCTCTCTTATGTCTTTTGACATCTGAGTTAGACTATGTTGTTTATACATTTGTGAGCCATTCATGTACCCCTTAGGTACTTGAATTGGACTGAATTTTGAGTTGTAATCACTCCTAAGATTTTAAGCAAAGAGTGGATTTTTGTGTGTCTTTGGAAGTGTTATTTCCAGTGTTCTTTATTGTTGAGTTTGTCACTATTGTGTGACTGGTGGGAAGTGAGAGGGGTCTCATATCTAGGAGTTCCTAGGCAGAAGTAACACGGGTAATGATTAGGTGAGAAGCTTGTAAACCTTAGGTTGTTTGTTGTGGCTTCAAACTAATACTATTATAGTGGATTTTCTTCCAGGCTTGGATGCCCCCAGATGTAGGTGATGTTGCACCGAATTGGGTTAACAATTGATTGTGTTATTTACATTTAAGCATTTATTTTTATTGCATAACTGTTTGTGTTGGTCTCCCAGTGTCGTGGCATCTTACTCGACATTTGGAATCTGTGTGCCAGAATTTTACTTGTTGTTTTCCAAATTTTAAATGGCCAGAGCGTTTTGTTGGGAGATTTTTAAAAGGTTATTGAAGACTATGATTTTCTGTGGATGGATGGACTACATCTTTGACTTTATCCATTGATTTTTTCCTCATTTATCCTCAAAAGTTACAATCCCTCATGCTACTCAGAGAGATGTAGTTGATCTTGGAGTGAATTGGATCCACTTATTCCCCCCATTATGTTGAATCCAACAACAACTAATATCTTGGTGATTAAAGCTCCATACGAAAATCCTAGTAACTATATGGAGATACATCCCTTCAAACCAATTTGTTTGAAATTGTTGGGTTAGTAACCATAAAGGAACCATGTCCTCTCTAACGATGACCTAAAGATTATCATGCATCGAAAAGAGTATCATTGTGATCAAATATTGTGCACATGAACATTTCTCTTTAAGTAACTTGTTTTGATAGGAAGCTTCCTATCTCCCATGGGATTTATGAAAATAGAGAGGATAGTAGTAGAGAGTTAGAAAATTTTGAATTTTATTAGCCCATTATAGGTATTGGATACTCCATAGAAGGGAAGTTCAAGCATTCTGCCAAATTGATCTCTATGAATGTCAATCTCTATTCCTTTTACAGATGTCTTCAGGGGTAGATATTCAAACTTCGGGTTAGAGTAAAACTCTTTTACAAGATCCAAAAACATTCAATCTGGTATTTTTATGAAGAATTGCCTTAGAAAACCTTTGCAGATGTTCACATACGGCTTGGAGTTATTGAGAAAAGTTTCCTCCATAACAACAGGTCGTAAGACTTTACGATTGGACATTCCCCTCCTTTCTTGAATTCCCAAGGATGATCCTTCCAAAAACAATCTTTTTAAAGAATATCTTTTAGTGATGAGGCTTCTTTTTAGAGCCATATGTGATTATACTAATGACACAGTAAAACTCACACAAGAACACAAGATTAATAGAGAAAAGGATAATGCAAAAGAAGGGAATAAGATTACCTATTTATAGTGTTTCTTCTGAGAATTTCGACGCGTAAAAACTCCACAAAATTCTTGAAGATTTGGCCTAGAAAACATCTGAATAAAAAATTTCCAAAACATGCCTCCTAATCGATTATTTTATGGTCCTAAACTATTGTTTGATGATGATTTTAAATATTTCACGCGTTCTTCATTAAGGCTATGGTTTGATTTACTTGGAGGCAAAGAAATAATATGGTTTTGTCTAAAATTTGAAATGGATAGGGAATCTAATCGATTATTTGCCTTGCTTTCAGCCTCCTTAGTCTTTTTGGGCCCTTGGTTGCGATTTGGCTTTGGCATACTGTTTTTCACACCTTTTTTCATCAAGATTGCACCCCTTTATAAAAAAATAATACAAACTCAAATATTTCATCAGTAAACATTATTTAAATTGAATGAGCACATAATAAACCACTTATTTAGAGCGTTAATTAGATTTTTCCGTTATTCAACCTCTAAAATGTTACCACCTTAAATATCAAGTAACCTTGATAAAAACTCCATCTTTTGAGGGAATGACAGAACAATGTTGTACATCCTTCTCTACGAATCATTTGACATTAGAGTTGGTTTAAAAAGAGAGACTGATAAAATTGTTAAACATGTATCATCTCAACCTAATAATAGGTAAAATGATCATCACATATCATTATAAACGTTGAGAAGCATCCTATATCAACAATGCTTTGATCTCGTCTGTTGAAATACACTATCAACGACATTCTTTGATACCAATCATCAATATCATCAAACGCCACTAGAAACATCATGTATACTCAAATGTATACATATTTCTTTGCATAACTTTATTTAATACACCTTAAGGCTACATCAAAAGTTGTAAACCATCCCTGCAAAACAAATCATGTTTTCACATTTGATACCAAAATCTTTTTAAATCCTTATGTGTTAGTAGTTCTAAGAGGTATAGGGTTACTACTTTTATATTTTCTTAGTTTATCATAAAAAGGTCTCTAGGTGGCAAAGTTTATCACAATAGGAAAATTTATAACTAGGGCGGTTTAATTTCTTCCTATTAAAGCCTTTATTATATGATCTACTAGATTTAAACCCTAATCCAATTTTATTCAAGGAAGACCTTTGATATGATATAATCAAATATATGTTTTTTTTCCCGTTAGTAAATTTTATTAGGGTTTCATCAAGATCTCTCACTTTTTTTTCCTCGGAACATAAGTCTCACATTTACTAGCTTAGTTTCTAAGATTAGTCATTTCGTATCTAAGTGTTTCATTAGTATTCTCTAGAAACTCAATGTAGTCTTTAAGAACTACATTACGCTTTTCAATCTTATCATTTTCTTCGATTAACTTAGCATTTAATTTAAGTAGTTTCATGTATGAAAAAGTTGTTATCTCACATTCATCTTCTTCGTGAAAAGCTTTCAAGTAAACATGTTCATCTTCTTCGTTGGATTAAGATTCATTGAAGATTCTATCAAAGGTTGATTCTTCAAGATTTTTCTTTGATGTTGATTCTTCAACGATATTGTTTGTTGAGACTTCTTACTTATTCCTTATTACGAAGATTCCACTGGATGAAATTTCTTCATCTTCTTCATATTCTCTCTGTGATGAAGTTTCTCCATTAGATGTTGAATTTTCCGAGGATCATTCATTCGCATATATTTTTATTTCAAAGGAGACTACTGGATTTGGCTTTTCTTCTTCAAAATAATTGTTTGATGAGGCTGTTATAGATTTTTATAGCTTTGAGTTCATTTCTTCATCTTTCAACATTTGTATCAACTCATTAAGTTTCACAATGATTTCTTCCTTCTTGTATTTTTTCTGAAAATTACAAACATTCTCATCTTTCGATTGAAGGATTGGATAAGGTTTCTCATTCTAAGTCTTAATTCTTAGATATTTGCTAGGGACGAAAGTTCTAACTTGACTTCCAATATTTATAAAAGTTGAACAACATATGTGAAAGTAACATTCACTTTCATCTGACGCTTCGCCTCATGTGTTCATCTCTTCTTGTTCGATGCTTGGAGAAACTCCATAGATCATTTCAAAAATATTCCAAATTTTCTTGGTGGAATTACAATTAAGGACATCAAGAAATGAATTTTCATTCAAAGACATAACTAATTTTAGACTTTCTCTTGTCCTCTTCGGTCTAAAGGAATTCATGTTTATCTACTAATTCACCATTAACATAATGAGTATGAATAAATGGAACATTGATTATTGTTTCACACAATTTAAGATCAAAATTTTGAATACAACTTTTAATTCTAGATTTCCACAATTCAAACTTATCACCATTAAATAGTGGAGGTGTTTTTAAGAAAGTCCTCTTGTTAAAAGAAGTGTTGGAAGTCATCTTGCTTCTTAGATGATTAATCTTTAAATAAAAGTTAGACTTTAATGTCACTTGTTGAACATGTGACTCCATAAAAAAAAAGGGGCTGAATTGTGGAGTTTTGAAAAAAAATTGGTTTAAAACAAAATCATTTGTAAAATCAAAATTTGAAAACATTTTATAAAATAAATGAATTAACTGGCAGCAAATTTATGTGTGTGTGTGAGGGAAATAGATCCTCTCTAGCGTTTTTTTTTTCGGCCATCTCTCCTGTGCAATATTGGCCATTGGATTTGACTTTAACAGTTTAATTTTTTTTCACTTTTTTCTTTTTCATGCTATTAGATTAAGTTAATGGCCTAGATATTTATTACTATTACTAGAAAATGACTGGCGTCCTCCATGCACCATCGAGCCAATGACGGATACATCATACCATCTCACTGTGATATCCCTTCTTCACGTTCCTCTTCGTTTTAATTTGTGGTTCCTTCTTAAACAGTACTAATGATCCCATACTTCTACGAAGCTTTTGTTATAGCTTTTAGGCATGAAACTCTTACTATAAATAGCACGTGTCATGTGTCAAGTTCTCAAACCTTGATTTTGGTTCAAATACTAAATGGTTTACTAAAACTATGTTTATTCATTTTTTAAATCTTAGTATATCCAACCCTGTCGGAGGAATTGCGGATCAAAGTGATTCAATTGTTAATATATTAACCCCAGTTCTGAAGAACACACGGTGAAATGAGAAAAAATATGAGTTACTGATCTTTCCATTTTTCTCTTTTCATACTATATTTATATTCCCAAAACATTAATAATAGACTAAATGAAAAGGATACAAAAAGGGAGAGTATTTTGACCCGAAAAATACATGCTACCTCTCTCAATGCTTAACTTATCCAAGAATAAAAAAGCACAGTATTTACATAAAGTGGAACATAAGGCAATGCTCAGACAGCCACCGATTGGTATCAATTTTCAATATCCATTTTCAAAATGGCTTTTTGAATGGAGTCCCTTGGGCCACAGCTTTCATACTTTGAGAGTCTCTGAAACAAACAAAATGCACTAGAGTTTTCCCATTCGGATACACCGCAAAAACACTAGTCCCTATTTTCTTATTGCACAAGGAACACATGTTATCACCGCTAATCTTTATAACTGCTTTTCTCTTATTGTAGAGTTCATCTTTCACCTGTGCAAAGCAAATTGAGTCTGATAGATATGTACTCACACGGTAACAAAAGAGAAGCATTTGAATATGTAAGATCATGTGGCACTCTGTTTCCTAGATTGCATTACCTTAGGACGTGAAGAAGTAAGAATTAAAGGATACTGATCAAATATTATGTGTTGAAAGCTGTCATAAAAATAAGTAAATCTATTGATGCATGCTTACCTGCAGGTTCTCACTCTGTCTCAAGCTCCTAACAACTGAGCAATTACGATACATTTCACTAGATTTTCTCACAAGGGGTCCAAGAAATGGAAGCAAGTTCTGCATATAACATTCAATTATGCACTAAATCAAAGAAATAAAGAAACAAATAATGTCTAATAAAATATTTAAAAAAAAAAATTCAACTAACAGAACAAACTCCACCGAGAGCATACAAGTGTTTCTTGTTATCTAGCCAACATCAAGAATTGACAGAATGACCATGAGATAGTAAACCATGTGCCCTTCTATAACCCAAATCTATTGTAGTTATGTATCAGCTTTGTCTTTGATGAAATAAAGACAATGAAATTCCTTATTTTCCTCAATACCTGCAGTTTGGTCTCTTTTGGTAGGAGTTTAAGGGCCTGGGCTCCGTTGATTCTATCCCACCTGCGGCTTAACAAATCGAGGGCCTCATCAAGCATAATAGAAATATCTCCTTCCTCAATAAATTCATCTGTGTCAACATCACTCCTACCACTGTCGCTACTCTGACTAGCTTTTGTGTCCTCTGCAACCTCTATTGCTGCAATTTTCTTTGATCCTAGGCTTCTAGATTTTGAGAATGATTTTGATCTAACCTTTCGAAGGGATTTACTTCGGGGGGATAATATATTAGAAATTTTCTTTTCATAGTTCTTGGTTGTCCTCCGTGGATTCAAATAGATTTGCAGAAGCATTAGGTATATGTTGCTAGTAGATTTTCCAGAAGCCTTATGAGTAGATTCATACGCATGATCACAATATGACAATGCCAATACTGGAACATGAAGCTACAAATGAAAAGGGATTCACTTATTCCCATTATATTTACACAAAATACTAAAATTTATGTAAAATACACGTGCATCAAACAATTAAATTTAAAATGAATTTCACATTTTCACCATTTTAGTTGTTGATTACACAGAAAAGATAGGATGGCATTTACTTGATATACCTTATGAACATACAAAGAAAGTGCTAATTCATGTTGGTTCATTTTTCCCAACAATATAGCCCGCTCTTCGTATAAAGCATCTGACGGAAGAAGTTTCAGCAGAGCCTCTGGATTATATCCTGATACACTCTCCAAGGCAGACAATAATTTTTTCCTTTTGGGGGAATAAACTTTTTCATCCCATTGCTGTTGAGAACTTAAATCACCATGCCAATCAAGTACTTCAGAAAGATAGATTTGTACCTACATTCCAGAGTACAGCAAGTAAATAGAGATTATTCTCAATTATTGACCAGATCAATCATGACAGTATCAGAGCTAAATGCGTTTGAAAAAGAAGAAAAGAAAAAAAGAACTGGTTTAGTCCTTGGAGCCATTGAATCAGATGCATGTGGACCTCACCATTTCATTTTGCAAAGTTCCAGATACGGCGTCCTCATTCATTGCAAGCATGAGCTCCAAATATGTGGATTGCAAGTTTGGAGCATGTTGCTTCAAATATAAGTTCACCATATCTGCTGGAATATTTCCAGACAAAAAGAGTTCAATTGTTTGGGTTGGGCAGCTTTCAAGAACGAGCATAGAGTACTCTAGAACAAGTGTTGGGTCTGTTTCACAAAGTGGCTGCATCAGAAACCACAAAATTAGCATCGATTAACAATAACCATTGTATAATGGAAATAAATAGCTCATTTAAAGGGGTTTTGGAGTCTTGTAAATACTTTAACCCATGCATAATGGAATCTGAATATTTTTAACTAATCCCCTAAGTGATCTGTTTCAAAAAGAATTCCAAGTGATGTTCTTCCATCCAGCTATATGTCAGAAGAGGAAAATGACTAAATTATCCAATATACTTAAGACAGCTCGCTGATGTCCATTCTCCCCCCATTACTGCTGAAGAGCAAATAATGTTTGATTATGAAATTCCATCTGATGAACACTAGTAAATAAAGCTAAAAACCATTCATTCCTTTAAGTTATAATAATACAACAAAAGTAACAGTACACTTGCTGTCTGATTAGAGTTATATAATGTCATATGTCCAGACTCTCTTGCTTCCTTTAGGCAGTTAGCACTGTGTTAAATCAGTTATTTTATTAAGGAACCCAATATCTAGGCATGTCACAGCTTTTTAAAAACATAAAAGCTAAATGTTAATGAGCAAAATTATCGACCAAATAGAAGATTTACCTTGAGGTACTCAATGATGGCCTCCGGCTTGAATCTATGAGCAATGTTATACTGGCTAGCCTTTGACTCTTTTGCCAATTTATTAATAAGTTCAAGGGCTTCCCGGTGCTTGGAGTTGCACTTGTAAAGTTCTACTAAAGCAACATGATAGCTGCCTTTAAGAAGTATCTCTTCACATATTTTCAAATCACAGTAGTTAAGACCTCTCAACAAATTTTCAGCCATAGAAGGTTGTCCAGTTAGAAGCAATGATTGGAGTAGAGCAGTATCTAATACTGAAGCCATCTCCCGAGCTCCTGAACTAACAGGTATACTACCACGCCCCTGACACCAATATTTTTCCAAGTAATAACTTCAATAACAATTGTGATAAAAATCAATACTAGTATTGCTTAGCTATAACGTTACAGAAATGATTAAGGGCATCTTATATCCCACAGATTCAGCATAAATCTTGCATAGATTCTTTAAAGAAATCCAAAGTACTTCAACATGTAGAGTACTCTTTTTGTCAATAAACTATTATACAAGCACAATATTTCCTTTTTTGACCTTGAAAGATATGCATGAGTTGTAAATTCTAGCAAATCTCCCTTGAAACATTTGTCATGATGCATATTGAAGATAAATAGAAACATTAATCATATATGCACTACACTTTACACGTGAAAAAGGAACAAACAAAAAAAAATCAGTATTGTACCTTGTTTATTTTCTTAAACCTATTACTGTTATAGGATTCAAAGTTATTACCCACTGCATCAAAAACAACTTCCTCAGTTCCTTCTGCAGTGGCTTTCTCAATAATGCTAGGTCTCTTCTTCTGCAAAAATTTTATCAGAGCCATAAGCATATTATGACTCATTTTTTTCGATTCAAGTTCTGCACTGTCATCTAATTCTGACATATTGGATGCTGGAGAGGGTTCCATATCATCAGACAGAGACGAAGAACCCCTGGAGAGATACAAATCATCTCCAAAATCCAACTTATCTTCTTCATGAACAATAGTTGTCTTTGGAAGGATAATGGATGAATACAGAGAAAGCACATGAGTTATATCTATTTGAGATGCTAGGAAATGTTCCATTGACTCCTCATAGCGTCCGTTGTCAAAAAGATAGTGGGCATATCTATAATGTAACAAATCACATTTAACAACTTAGTGAGAAAATTGCACAAAAAATGAGAAGCATGTCAAGATTTTTTTCGTTGGTAGAAGAAGCATGTCAAGATTTTAGTACTTTAGAATTCCACAAGAATGAAATGCAAAAGATTCCACAAAAAAAATTTCACCTATTACTATTGAAGACATTGTTATGCAACCCATATCAATACCCCAATAACTACATGCATACTAGTATTTTGGGGCTAGTATACATAATTCAAAAGGCCTCACAAACAGTCTCAAATTTCAATATCTTATTTATACTCTAAAATCTGTAAAGCTGAAATATGGGCTCTTGACTTGTTGACACATGACATGACAATATTACAACAGTAAAGCTATAGTTTTAGTTATGTTTTATTTATATTAGTTATTAATTATTACTTCTAGTTTTAAGATTACCATCAATTTGTTATCATTTTAAGTTTTCTGTCAACAAATAAAAATAAGTATGAAATTTACACTGCTACCTAACTGGTTCAGAGAGATCTGGTGAATTAAAATTAAAATAAAGAAGGAAAACTGTCTTGTTTGTTTCATTTTCTTTAATAAGAATATTACAATATGACTATAAACCTTATATGAATTGAACTCTCCTTTGCAGCACGAAGATTTGATTCTTCAGATGGAAGGAGCTTGCACAATGACAAAGCTTCTTCGAAGTTACCAGCGGCTGTTAATTGGACAATCTGCAATGAAATAGTTCATACAATCTTTAGCATGTGATATCATAACAAAACACAAAAATGTATCAATGTTATTTTATTTGTGCTAGAACCCAATAACAGGTACCACATTATGAAAATCGATCATATTCCAAATACCTACCTGGGCTCCAAGAGGAACGGGAAAGAGGCCATGAACAGAGTTTTCTAAAGCAATAATCACTGAATTATTGCTCTGGCGAAGATGGCGTACATTGCGAAAAACTACTGTTTGTATCAATGGATACGGCGCTCGTAGAGATCGAATCTGCAGAATGCAAGCAACATAATGTGTATAGATGCACAACCTCTGCCACGCAAAAAAAAAGCCTGAAATTTATTCTTGAGAACCAGGGTTTGACACCATATATTTAGTTACCTCCACAAATCTTGGCAGCAGAGCTAAAGCATATGGCTTCTGAATTACAACTTCTGTGGGGGCCTCAGACCAACAAATCCTACCTTCTGGGCGAAGCTTTCCGTTTTGGTCCACAATGACGCCAATATTCTCCTGAAAATGCAAAAGCATAAAGCAGGGGTTTTAATAAAGAACTTTAGTTAATATTATCAATGTTCGCCCCTGCACTAATTGTAGCTAGATTTTGAGTTCCCGCGTCAATATTTCAACATTGTTATTTAGATACAACTTTCAGAAACATATTCACTTGAGCATTCTAGGGGAAAGCAATATTATGCATTAATGAGTTTAAACAAGTACATGAGCAATATAAAACTATTTGATCCATGTGACATTACCAAGTGGCAGAACACTTCTTGTCTCATTGCTGTATATATAAATGATACCTCCCTACCCTACCTCGTAAGTTCAAGCAGTTTACAACACCAATCCCAACCTTATAGGTCAGTTTGAACAAGGCCAATAATCTATCCAACATAATGTCATTGTCATTGGCTCATTGGCAACATGGCAAGGAAAAGTAGGATGTGCATTTATTACATAAACTGCATTCTAACATCTAAGCACTTTATGCCACTAGGAAAACAATGCACTTGTGGAAATATAAACAATTAGCACCAACATTTATATCATTCAAGAGTCAAACAATCAAGTGAATACCTTGCCTAGAAGGAGCTCTCCAGAAGGAAGAGATACCACCAAAGGTGGTGCTAGCCTCCCAGAAGTAAAAACTTCAGATATTGCACCATTTGTAGCATTAAGAATCACATACTCTTTCCTAATACCCAAACATATGTTATCACCACACCAACTCATTGACTTCACCACATCAGGAACACCAAAGTCTTTCACCTCCACAAATCCTCTACCACCTAGGAAAAACACCAACGCCTAATTAAGGAAACACAATCACATCAAAGCTGTATTTTTGTCCATATGTCAGACTTGTATTCACATAAAACACTTCTAATTACATATTTATGTTCCTTTTCTTTTCCTGTTTTATGAGATTCTATACCAAATACCACAGCGAGTAACTAAATGACACCACTTTACTATATTTAGAAATTTAGGGATCAAGATTAGGGGATTGAATTATCACCTTCTCCAAAGATGTGGGTTCCATAGATACGGGTTTTTGATTCCCATCAAAGCAACTAAAACCTGAAAATCATTCTTCGTGGATAAACCTCTCTCCGATAGTAATTACAGCTGGTGGTATAGTTGATTATTTGTGAATGATTAAAACTGATTGGTGTTTAGACCTATGCAGCAGTAACCCTCTAGCTTGGGTTGGCCTGTGCTGACAACCCCATGCCATTGGCGCCATTGTAGGTACTAATGATAACAACTAATGAATATCATTCACTATCAGATGAGAATACAGTATTTTGCAGTTATTTTAAAATATAGTTAAGTATTGGCCTTATGTTGCTATATGACAAGTGCATCTCCATTGAACTCTTTCATATAATACTACCATATTTAATATATCAAAAAGCATAACCTACTATTATTCTCTCTAGCCCCGACACCTCTGAAGAGAGGTGTGTCTGTACGATTAATTTATTCTAATTTTGTGTCGATGTACGTGTCAGTGTCGTGTTTCCGGTGTCTGTACTAGTACTACTACTACAATGTATAAGTCTAAATTAGTTGAGATCAAGTTCACTTTTAAGTTTTAATCCTAATCAAATTAAAAGATAGAAAGGAAAAAAAAAACTGCGAGAGAAGAGAATTACCGTCGTGTCTGAAGATACAGACTCGCTTCTGCCTAGCGAAGCACAAGAAGCTTCTATGTTCATCCCAGCAAAACGCATTAGCGCCTTTAGCCTTGGTGATGACAGCAATGATTTCAAACGTAGAAAGCTTATGAAACGCGATGGATTCCGAGAGCGAGAGGAGAAGCTCCCTCGACTCCGCCACCTGCATTGACACCACAGCCTTCTTCGCAAATCCTTTTAGGTTTGTTTCCAGCGTATATAATTCCTTCTGCGTCTCCGGCACCTTCGCTGAACGCGTCGATTCCGGAGCGTAAACGAGGAGAGAGCCATCGGCGCATCCTAAGAGGATCTTGGAACCGTACGATTCGATGGATTCGATTTTGGATGGACAATCGGTGAGGAGTTCGAAGGAATCGTAGGCACTGTGCACCATTGTAATTAAGCTCTGTTGGGTTTTATTTTGAACTTTATAAATTCTTCTTTCTCTCTTGTTTGGAAATGGTTGGGAAGATGCATGGAGGAACGAGATGGATTTTCAGCGAACGGTGTTGTTTGGTGGAATGAATGCTTGGAGTTGGAATGGTTTTTTGTGTTCCTGAAGGCGGGGAACGCTTCTGGTGCTCATGGTGGTCGTTTATAGTGTAGACAACTGGCTAACGAACAAACTGCCATGAGGAATTTTATTTATATTTATTTTTTAATAAACGTTTTACATTTTTAATATTTAATTAAAAATTTTAATTAAAAATGAATTGAATTCCTTTGTTAAAAGTAATTATATTTAGTACTAGTAATATTAATTTTATTAAGCCCTCATAAAAAAATATTAGTTTTGTTAAGCTTAATCTATCTAGTGTGGGTTAATATTTTGTCTACGTGGCAGTATTGTTTGTGTATATAAATAAATAGTGTGTTTAGCCATTAAAGAATGAGTTGTAATCATTCACTGTAACCGTTTTGCAAGGGTAGAGAAAATTTGTTATTTTTCTTTCTTCTCTCTTCTTCCATTTTCATTTTCTCCATTTTGTACACCAACAATTGGTATCTAGAGCTCTGGTTCGGATCCACAAGGAAACACAGGGAAACACGAGTGAACGGTGAGATGTTGTGTGATTGATTTCGTTTCTTGAATTCGTGTTAAATTTTTTTATCAAAATCGTAACAGAATCACATTTCTTGATTCTGCGGGATTGGGAAGCACTAGTGTTTGGTGAGATTTGAGTGAACTGCACAAGGTTAAAGATTAACAGAAACGATAACCTGAGTACTAAGTTTCCAGTGTTTGATGGAAAGAAATGGAATCAATGGTTGATTTTGATGCGTGCGTTGTTTGGAGCTCAAGACGTTCTTGATCTCGTCAACGACAGTTATGCTCTGGTTACGGCGGATGCGACGGAAGCACGGAGAGACGTGCAAAAAGAAACGATGAAGAAGGATCATTATGAGTTGTTTTACATCCATCAGTGTGTGGGTGTGAACGTATTTGAGAAAATCGTTGATTCGACGACGACGAAGGCTGCATAGGACACATTGGTACAGTGCTACGACGGTGATGCATCAGTGGAGAAGGTGAAACTTCAGTCTCTACGTAAGCAGTATGAGAATCTCAACATGAAGAACAATGAGAAGGTACCTGACTACATCTCCAAAGTGATTCTGATAAAAAATGAGATGAAGTCGTGTGGAGAAACTCTCTCTGAAGAAAAGATCGTTGAGAAGGTACTTAGACCTCTTACTCCTCAGTTTGATTACATTGTGGTAGCAATTGAACATTATAAGGATCTTAGCATCATGAGAATTGAAGAGCTACAAAGTAGTCTAAAGGCACAAGAGTTGCGTCTGACTGAGAGAAACTTTGAAATAAAGGTAGAGTAGCAGGCTCTGAAAGTAGCTTCTGGTAAGAAATATCATAAGTAGTCTTGGTCAGAAGTCGGGAAGAGGTCTGATGGTGTTCAGAAGTCAGAAATCTTAACTTCTAAAAGGTAGAAGAGTGCTCAGAATGGGAAGAAGAAGTATGACAAGAGGAAGGTTCAATGCTACTGTTGTAAGAAGTTTAGTCATTTCGTTGTTGATTGTTAGTCAAAGAAGAAAAGAAAGTCAGAAAAAGCAAACATAGCCAAAAGAGATTCTGATGATGAATTTGTGCTATTAATGGCTTCTGAATCTGATGATGCGTATTTGATAGACTGGTGGTATATGGACACTGGCTGCTCAAATCACCTTACAGAAAATAAGAAATGGCTGGTTGATTTTGACCCTAGAAAGAGGATAAAAATCAAATGTGCTGATGATAAATACCTCAACGTTGAAGGTATGGGAAATATCAGAGTAGTTCTGAATAATGGTAAAACAACATTGATTCAGAATGTGTGGTATGTTCCTGGCATGAAAAGAAATATGATGAGTGTAGGGCAATTAATTGAGAATGGATTTTCAGTTACCATGAAGGACAATCTTTTGAAGCTATATGACAATAATCAGAAGTTGATTATGAAGTTAGAACATGGAAGGAATAGAACATTCAAAGTGAATGTTAAAACTACAGATTTTGAGTGCCTTAGTGCAACAAGTGTTGTGAAGGAAAGTGAGTTGTGGCACAAAATATTTGGTCATTTGAACTTCAGAAGCATAGGGCATCTGAATTCGAAGAAGTTCGTACAAGGAATTCCTACAATTAAGAAGCCAAAGAAGTCATGCAATATGTGCATGAGAGAAAGCAACCAAGATTTCCATTTGCATCTGAAATGCCTCCAAGAGCACAACATGTTTTGGGTGTGGTGCATTCTGATGTGTGTGGACCATTTCCAGTACCTTCACTTAGAGGGAATAAATGCTTTGTGTCATTTGTGGATGAGTTCACAATAATGACCTGGGTATCCCTTATAAAGATCAAACACGAGGTGTTTGCTGAATTTAAGAAATTCAAAATCAAGGCTGAGAATCAGAGTGGTCAGACTTTGAAGATTCTCAGAAATGATGATGGAGGTGAGTATAACTCTACCGAGTCCTGAAAGTTCTATAAGGAAAATGGAATTGAGCATGAGGTGACTGCTTCATACACTCTTCAACACAGCGGCCTTCCTGGGAGAAGAAACCGAATTACTTTGCTTGATATGACAAGAAGCATGTTGAAGGAGAAAAAGCTCTCTCACACCTTGTGGGGAGAAGCCATTCCCACTGCAGCATATGCGCTCAATAGGCGTCCAATAAAGAAGCTAAAGGAAATTGTTCCTTTAGAAAAGTGGACTGGAGATAAGCAAAGTGTGAGCCATCTGAAGGCATTTGATTTTGTTTGTTATAAACATGTTCCAGATTGCTAAGAGAAGGAAGTTGGATGATAGAACCAGAGTTATGTTGCTTGTAGGGTACCAGAGTACAAGTGCTTATAAGCTCTATTGTCCTGTCACTAACAAGGTTGAATTTAGCAGAGATGTCATTGTGAAAGAGTCATAAGTGTGGGATTCGAACAAGTCTCAATCCAACTCTGGTGCGATGTTAACACTTGAGTTAACTTCTGAAGATACTTCAGAGTCTGAAGGTTCTGAAGATGAGGCAAAATCAGAAGTTGATTCTGAAGTTGAGTCTGAAAATAAGTCAGAGTATGAAGGTGACTCTGAAACTGGAGATAAATCTGAAGGTGAATTTGATTATGATCTAGATTCTTATGATGATTCAGACTCTGATGGAGATTCAGACTCTGAAGGTGGTCATGCCTCTGAAGATGGTACTTCATGGGTTCTAGCATCTAATATTGTTCCAGTGTCTGAAGAAGATTCTAAACATGTTCAAAGGCCACAAAGAATCAGAAACATTCCAAGAAGATTTGCAGAGTTTGACATGCTGCAAGATACTAAAATAGACTCTAAAAGGGAAGTCATTCAGTATGCCATGTTAGTAAACTCTAAACCAGTTAGTATAGAAGAAGCTCTGAAGAAGAAAGTGTGGTTGAAGGCCATGAAAGAAGAAATTGAGGCTATAGAAAGAAACAAGGCTTGGAAGTTGACTTAGCCTCCAAAGAACAAGAAAGCCATCAACGTCAGATGGGTTTTCAAGGTGAAACTAAAGCCAAATGGATCAATTGGCAAACAAAGCAAGGTTAGTAGCAAGAGGTTTTCTACAGAAACATAGGTTAAATTACTTTAAATTTTTTGCTCTTGTAGCGAGACATGAGACAATCAGACTGGTGATTGCGATAGCTGCTAACAGGAATTGGCCTTTGATACATTTAGAAGTGAAATCTGCATTTCTGAACGGTCTATTTCAAGAAGAGGTATACGGGTCACAACCTCCTGTATTTTTGAAAAAGAATCAGGAAAGGATGATGTACAGTTTACATAAAGCGTTATATGGACTGAAAGAAGCTCCTAACACAGGTTTCACAAACCCATTGGCAAGTTGTAGACGTAGGTTAGAGGGCTTAATCTCTCTTAGGTTAATGTAATGCCCTGTATAATATATATCTAGAATAATACAATACACGCATTTTATTTGGTACTGACACCATCATAAGTGCCTAATGGCGTAATTCATATACTTGCCCTTTTTGAAACATAACCACTATCTATGGCACAAGGCATGGAAACTAGCCAAAAATAAAAATCTAAGAACATTATACAATATTCCTCATTGTACAAGAACAGTAAAATACACAGCGGAATAAGCTTAACTAAGCTTCTCTTGAAACATCCCAGCATCGCTCCACTTGTAAAATCAGACTTGCAAACCACACCTGAAATAAAGCAACTATAGTGGGGTGAGATACATCAAATCTCAGTGAGTTCCCTATCTTATCGGTCCTCTCGGCTTTACAAGGTTCTATCAATCCTAACTCAAGTCAAGGGGAAGGGAAATGACTTTGAGTTCACAACCTCACAAACTCACACTATATGGAAACACGTTATTGAGTCCGTTAACTCAAAATTTTATCACTAATCGTTAACCGTACCAAGGCATCCCTCTTGCTCGTCCGCTTCTACGTCTAGAAGTCGACCCGAGTTCTGGATCCTTGTAGATACTTGGCATACGAATGGATTCGGAATTAAGGGACGCATTATCACCTTAATTCGTCACTTCACATGGCCTCTAATGCCATCACAAGTCTCTACCCGTAGGTTCCATCGTACTATAACATTGGGAATCAAACCTGCTAAGTAGTAATGCCTACACTTCAGAGGAGCTCGAGACTCATGAAGGCCTCTCAAGGGCAAATCAAAAGGAATGGTTACGATTACGTGATCAATTACACAACGTGATTGTATTCGACAATCACTAGGCCATATTAGCCTTTAGGCCTCTCATGCCTTTAACAATAAAACATAACAAATACAGGTGTTCCATACTAGTGTTTCACTCATTTCTATACTATTCGGTAATAGACGTACGCCTCGGCCTCTCTTGCACGAGCGTCGTCAGATACACGCCTCATCCTCTCTTGCACGAGCGTTGTCATTAAGTTATTCAACAATTTCCTAGCTCATTATTAGGTTCCAATATCATGCCGTTGTGGGGTAAATTTTCCTCGCTCTTTCTATCTCATATTTTAACATACATATTCTTTCAATCAAGTTAACATCAGCATTAGGCATAGCAAATTATAATTTCACATTTGAATCACATATAATAATTCAATCACAAGTCATACAAAAGCATATAACATTTGTATAATGGAAACACACATAATGATTCAATCACATAAAACATCATTTCGGTTTTCCTCCGATTCATTTAACCGGCTATCAAAATCAATATTCTCACTCTTATCCCATAGGATATTTCCACGGCTTTCTAACGGTTATCCCTACGCCGCAATCGGACTTATGATCCAAAAGATGTCAATTCCAACATTTCACAAAACATTACTTTCCTTCATTTTCCACTAAATAATTTATCTCGCATTATACCCAATATTTTCACTTTTTATCGGATAGAGGGTCGTCATAGCTTTCTAATGACACCAAGAACGTCCCAATCCGAGTTACGGATCAAAAGTTATGAAGGAAACAAAACTGCACAACTGTCATGTTCGCTAGGCGAACCTCCCAGCGAGCGTTCGCTATCGCCTTCGCTAGGCGAAGCTCCAGGCGAATCAATAACCAGACCATAACAGACACAAAGTTCGCTAGGCATCCTCCTTGGCGAACCTTCGCCTTGCCCTTCGCTTCGCGAACCCCTCGGCGAACCGAGGCAGAACCACCCAGAACTGAAAAGATACCAAGTTCGCTAGGCGAACGTCGTTGGCGAACATTCACTGACCTTCGCTGCCGTGTTCGCTAGGCGAACCCTCGAAAGTTGTTCGCTGCGCTTCGCCCCAGGTTCGCTAGGCGAACCCTGGGAAACCCAACAACTCAGCAGCGCTGTTACTCATCCAAAACAATTATTTTCTCAATCCAAACACTTCCAAATCACACCATAACAATCAAAACATACTCCAATCATAACAATAAGTATTCTACACAGTCTATACCATATTTCATCCGTTAGATTCATTGATTTTATCCGATTAATCATTTTCTCTCAAATCTAACCTAAGTTCAAATCATTGATTTCTAGAACTTAGAGTTTCTATCTAGAACCCACCAGATAACCGAAGAGGAGTTTGAAGAAGATGATGATCCAAGCTTTTCTCTCTTTTCCTCTTCTCCTCCTTTCTCTTCTTCCTCTTTTTCTTCTTCTTTCTATTTCCTTTTCCTTCTCTTTCTCTTACCAAATATATATATATATATATATATATATATATATATAAAATACTTATTATATAATATAAATCCAACAGGGTAAAATATCTCCAATTGATATTTTATCGTCTCAACCCAATTGATCAATTATTAGAGTTTCCATTAAATCCTTTCTTGAGCTATCAATTATTAATCTGTCTCTTTGATAAAATAATTGATCTCTTCTAACATCCAATTGAGCACTTAAGTAATACGGGGTATTACAGGTAAGCCTCCTATGAATGGCTAGAGGTATCATGCTAAGACTAGCAGCAAGATCACAAAAGGCGTTACGACATTTCAAAGCTCCTATGTGACAGGGGATTGAGAAGTCCCCGGGGTCTCCTAACTTAAGGGGTGTTCCTATTAGATCAAAGCACTATATTTAGCAGTAAGTTTTATGGTTCCAATATCCTTCAATTTCCCTTTCTTGGAGCTTATTCTCTTTAGGATTTTCTTGAAGGTGGGCATTTGAGATAGAGTCTCAGAAAAAGGGATATTATCATAGAGTTTTTTCAATAACTCTGCGAATCTCCTAAGACGGGCTTCCTTCTTAGTCTTGATAGTTTCTTTCCAAGACAAAATCTGAATTTTATAGGGGGATGAAGCAATGAAAGTTGTTTTCTTCCCTTCCTCTTCAACGACCTCCTTTTCAGGTGGAGTTGGTTGGTCTTTCTTAATGTCACCAATTCTCTTCCTAAAACATTCATCAACCTCTATTTCCTTCTCCTTTAAATAACCAATTTCTCATTACTTAGGGTGGTTATAACATTCAGGTTTCCCCTAGGATTTTGCTTGGGTTGTCCCTGAAAGTATCCTAGAGGGACGGAGGCGGATGCTTGTTGCCTAAGGACTTCGTTGATTTGGAGGTTTTTATTTTTAAACTCCACATTTAGGTGAGTATGCGTCACCATAAAGTTCTTCACCATTAACTCTAGATTAGATTTCTTTTGGGTAGTTGGAGCAACATTTTGGACACTTAGTGATCCCACAGTCTGTTGAGGTTGGTTGTTTTTTTAAGAAAAATTTGTAGGTATTAAAGTAAGGATTGTTCCTCTGATTATTCACAAAATTGGCATTTTCTTGGGTAAACCCTTCGACGAGGATTATTTGATAATCATTATCTGTATGCCCATTTATACCGCAAATCTCACAACCGAGAGTAGCGAGGGTAACAGAAGCAACATGGGTAGGTGGAGCGGAAGCTGGAGGAGAGATGCTAAAATTTTCAATCTTTTGATAAAGGGCACCGAATTAAGCATTCATGTGATCCAATTGACTCACTTTATAGATCCCTCCATTTTTAAGGGTGTTCTTAGCGGCGACTTGTCGCACACTTGCCTAAGAATAATGGTTTTTGACTATTTCCTCTATAAGATTATAGGCCGCATCTTGGGACCTGTTCTTGAGGGCTCCTTTAGAAGCCGCACTAAGGGTCATCCTTGTGGAGGAAAGGAGACCGTTATAAAAGGTGTGGATATCATCCATTTTTCAAGCCTAGGAAATGGACAAAGCCTTAACAAGTCCTTATAATGCTTTCATGCATCAAATAATGATTCTTCCTCCTCTTGCTTAAAATTATTTATCTCGTTCCTAACTTGGCCTGTCTTACTTAACGGAAAGTATCACGCAAGAAAAACAACTTTTAATTGAGCCCAAGAAGTGATAGAGATGGCAGGTAAGGATTGGAGTCAAGCTCGTGCTCGATCTCTTAGGGAGAAAGGGAATAGTCTAAGGCGAATAATGTTCTAGTTGACGCCTTTTTCCTTAATGGTGCCACAGCTATCTACAAAAATTTATAGATGTAGGTTCGGGTTTTCTGAAGGTAATCCTGAAAATTGGTTTTGTTGGACCATACCTATCAACGAAGGTTTAAGCTCAAAATTGTTTGCCTCAATAGGTGGGTGTACAATACTGCAGTGCGGTTCCTCTTTCGTAGGAATTGCATAATCTTTCAAAGGTTTCGTATCAACAATGGGTGCAACCATTGCAAGTTGTCTTTGAGTTCGGCGCCATTATAGTAAAGAGCACTCGATCTCGTCAACAGGTTCGACTGAAGTATCATCAAAATGCGTTCTTCGCATACAAAAGTAGTGGTCAAACATAAGCAGGAAAATAAAACTCTAGTTTTTACGATGATCAAATAGAATTTCAATATTAACGCAATTGGTCCCCGCCAACGGCGCCAAAAACTTGACACGCTGCAAACGTACGACTAATGTCGGAGTAGTTTTAAAAAGTATCGAACCTCAGAGACCAATGGGTAAGTATCGATTTCTATCCTATCAGGGTAAAGCTAGAGCGGACAAATATGGGTTTTAAATGCTACTTAAGTGAAGAAGCACTTAAGTCAAAACAATTTATTTGAAAAAGCACTTTTGTGAAAAACAGCTTAAATGCATAAAAATATATAAAGCAAATAAGACTTAGGGTTATGACTCCTATCTTAGACTTCTCCATATGACTTAAGCATTTCTATTACGAGAATCCTGACCCAGTTCATAAAAAATAAAATATTATGGCAATACTTACTTTCGCCAGCCTATTGCCCTACCTCTAACGAACGGGATGCTCGCGGATTTCGCTCGCGCGGAAACGTTCTTGAGTGGTCATTACATTTGCACAGCTATTAAAAAGTGGAACTTTTCTCAATTTCGTCCGATCACTTCCGTGACTTCGGACTTGATTGTTTAAAAAACTGCTTTCTGGCGTTCACCTCTACCCTTTCAGCGTAAGGCGAACGCCTAAAAACACTCCTACTTTCGTAACGAGGTTTGAATTAAAAACTCAGATTTTTAAAATAAAATGGGTGGAATTCTCGTAACTAGCTTAAGTTCATGCGAATAATCATATGATAATGTTCATAACCCTTAGTCCCTAGTGGACTACTCACTCATGGTAAGTGTCATACCCCAAATTTTACCCCTAGATTCAATCATTTTTTGATTAGCATTCTAGGTCAATCATTCATGCGTAGCTAACCAATTATCAAGACATTGTTTGCTTTTGTTCACCTGTGAATTAGGGTTTGCCCTAAGAGGCTCAAAAGGTTGATCAGTCAAATTTTTGGATGGATCATCAATCAAACAAGTTCTCATACACTTAATAGACCTCCCTTCATCAAATATCATATGCAAATTGGCTTTATTACAAGTTCTTCAAGATCCAAGTTCATCTGGCCATAAAATAGGGTTTCGTCAACCAAAGTCAACTGCTTTGACTTTTGATCAAGACACGATCTCAAGCCTTGGGACATGATTCAAGACATTCAAATACATCCTTGGAGTCCATTTAAAGTGTTCAAATAGCCCAAGAGATTGAATTCATTAATGATCAAGAAGTGAAAGTTCATCTGATACACAAGCCATTAACTGCAAAGTCAAACATTTGACTTTAGGGTTTTTGGTTAAATATGAGTTCCTCAAGTCAATATTCATTAGAAACATGTTTGATGATTGATTTTGATCCAGAAAAATCAAGAGAATTGAGGTTACTTGCAAAAAGGACAACTTTGAATAAAGTGAATTTTTTCTAAGTTATGGATGCACAATGATTTTTACCCAACTCGCCAAAGCCATAACTCCCAATATAAGCATACATTTTCCTTGCTCCAAAGATCAATTTAAAGATCTCTTTACATACTACAACTTTATCAATGAGGATGAATCCCCAAAAATTGGTTAAATTTAAAGTTGTGAGGCCATGAAGTTGGTGTTTCATTCAAAAGTGAATTCCAACACATAGAAAAATTTTGAGACAAATCTGCCTTGTAAAAGTATCCAACTTGTGAGCCATTTTTCATCATGATCCATTTTGATTCAAGGAAAACTTAAAACATAAAAGTTGTAGAGCATGTTTCTAGCTTTCCAAAGATTCGAAGAACTCAATGATACCATTTTTGAGCTAGAAGTTTCGAAGATGCAAAGTTGGCCATCCATACTTGAAGTTTATGTCATTTTTTATGTCAAGAATAAGTTGTAAAACCACTTCAAATCTCCAAATCCCTTAATTGCAGGTCTTGTAACTTGCAAATCCTTTCATGATACTTGCTCTAATAGGTAAGAAACTTGAAATTTGAAACTCATGATACATGCATTATTATTGTGTGGTTTCTAAAGCAAAAATGTAGACATTAATGTATTGAATGTGTGCATGTGCTTGCTTGCATTTTATCTTGCCCATATGTGAAGTTTTGAGTGGTGGAAAACCTAAGTTTCAGGTCTGATTTTTGACTTGGTGCGACTTGTACAGTGAGTTTTAGCTTGTGAGAATAATACCATTGGATTCATGGGATTTTTTTAAGCAATTTCCTTTTTTTATATAATTTAATTTCGTTAAAAATTGAGTTAGTTATGGTAGGAGAAAGATTGTGAAAAAACCTTAAGTTCTAGGACTAGTTTTTGAATTGGTACGACTTGTACAATGAGTTTTAGCTTGTGAGAATAATACCATTGGATTCCTAGGATTTTTCTAATCAATTTCCTTTTTTGATATCTTTTAATTTCGTTAAAAATGAGTGAGTTATGGTAGGAGAAAGATTGAGAAAAAATTGTGGAAAAGAAATATGAGAGAGAGAGAAGGGGAGTGTGCATGGTGGTTGATGATGATGACATGGCATTTATTTTTTTAATTTGCGACTTTAATATTTATTTGCTTTGTTTCCATTTGATGAATGGATGTAACAGCCACCCCAGTGGCAGAAGGTATGCGCGTTTCCTTGTTTCTCTTGTATCATGACATGGGTTTGAGTCCTGGTGACCACCCTTTTGTTCTTTTTGTGCATTTTATTTTCCTTGTGAATTCTGAAGCAATTTTAAAATATATATATATGTTTCCCTAACATGTCACATGCACGCATATGGTCTGGTGGTCTATTTTTGAGCCTGCAACCTAATACGTGATTCCCATCAAAGTCCTTAGAAAGTGTATGATTTTGAAACTCACACCTAATTGTCACCTTCCAACCGCTTCCACTTGGCAGAGATCTCAGCATAAATATACATTTCACTTTCATATTATAACTTCCTACAATCACATCATTCTTCTTGTAATTTCCTCCTCTCTCACAATCCATAATCAATTTATCTTTCCTCCCTCTCATCCCATTTGCGGTAATTTCCTCCTCTCTCACAATCCATAATCAATTTATCTTTCCTCCCTCTCATCCCATTTGCGGTATCGAAACGAATAGTAACAACAATAATACCATGTTGTTTACCAACGAACTGTGTCTATGCCAAAACGTCAGTCCGAGAGGGAAATATCTGACATTTACAACATATACAAAATAAACTATCAATGTCAGAGATATCATAAATAAAAGGGTTAAATATACAAACCCCCCTGCAATGTTAGCGAGTTCTCATTTTAGCCCATGGCAAAGTTTTTTTTTTTAAAAACCCCCTCATCTTAATTAGATTCCCTCACTTAGGCCCCTGACTGCCACATTGCAGCAAAGATTCATTTCTATTGCTTGCATGGCAGTCCACGTGGCACTTTTAATATTATTTTATTATTTTATTTTTTATTTTTTTATTTTTTTTATTTTTTTTATTTTTTTTATTTTTTTATTTTTTTTATATTTTTTTTAAATTTTTTTATTTTTTTTAATTATAATTTTTTTTTATTTTTTTTGTTTTTATTTATATATTTTTTATTTTTTTTATTTTTTTAATTTTTCGTTTTTGGACCTAATTTTTATTTTTAATTCTATTTTAAACAAATTATTATTTTAAAAATTAGTTTCATTATACTAATCCATTTATTTCAATTTATTATCATACTAATCCATTTATTCTCATACTAATTTCAATTCAACAATACTTATGAGTGATTTCTTTATAAACACTAGTGGTGCCCCCTAACCAACCGATGTGGGACATTGAAAACACTTCAAACCTGTTGAAACTTTACCAGCAAAAACACTTCATATATGTTAATAATTTGAGAGGAGAACACAAACATCACATACTTCTTCCCTTATATTACAACACTCATCAACCATCTTTATAACCTCTCTCCACTTCTTCTTTTTTCGCTACAGTATTGTTTCATTTCTTCTCCATTGTTTTCAATACTCATCAACCATCTAAAACTCAATACAAAGCATACTCACAACACAACAATACCACACACCCTAATAAACAAGAATCTCAAGCTCTCATCACTCTCCAAACCTCCATCACCATATTGTAACATCATATCTATACTATAACCATAACACAACCGTCCACATCCTCATGAAAATGGTAACTTGCTACTGCCATGTTCACACCATAAGTTATGTTCGTACAATATAAAAAGTTATCAACTTCATTACAATCCACCACCTTCAAAAAAATCTTTCTCTTATTAACCATTTTAAACCTCTTAACACCATATATCACTCACACACATAATGTAGCAACATCACAACAACAAACCTTCACTCCATTGAAACAACATAACAACTCAACCTTGCTGTAACAACCACCACACCCATCTTGTATCTTTCCTTTCTCGAACTCAACCCACACAGTTCCACACGACCACCTCCATCAACTTAGAGTGTATGATATAATATAGTTTTCATCTTACTATATCATTATCCTTTGGTATGAACAATTTTTTGTACAAAGAACATATGAATGTGCATGTAAGGGGAGGATAAGGATGTTGTATCTATCTTGAATCCAAAGAGAAGAGTCCAAAAGGCTAATAATACTCACAAGTGTCCCACATCGAAAAGTATTTACTAAATGAAAGTGTTTATATATGTTACTTGTCAATCATATAACAAATGAAATAATATATGGGCCAGAAAAAATGGAGTTATAATGGGCTTGTGTGTGTGTTTGTTTGTGGCCTAATTAAACTAATTTTTAAAATAACAATTTGTTTAAAATAGAATTAAAAATAAAAATTAGGTCAAAAAACCAAAAATAAAAAAAATAAAAAATATATAAATAAAAACGAAACAAAAATAAAAAAAAAACAAAAGAAACAAAAAAAAAACGTAAAAAAAATTAAAAAAAAAAAAAAAATAATAATAATAAAATAAAAAAAAATAAAAAAAATAATAATAATTAAAAAAAAAAATATTAAAAATGCCACGTGGACTGCCACGCAAGCAATAGAAAGGAATCTTTGCTGCAATGTGGCAGTCAGAGGCCTAAGTGAGAGAATTTAATTAAAATGAGGGGGTTTTTAAAAAAAAAACTTTGTCAGGGGCTAAAATGATAACTCGCTAACATTGCAGGAGAGTTTGTATATTTAACTCTAAATAAAAAGGAGCTATTTATGTAAAATATATCACGTCAGTAGTGAAAACTGAATAAAATCCATAGGAGAACCATCAGGATCAGGGCCGCATAATTGAAACATACTGAACTACCGAATTTTTGACTTTATGCAAAAAAATCTGGTATGTCGAATTTTTACAAAAAAAACGGTATACAACAAAATTGATCAGATTTTTAGAAAGCTCCTACAATAATAATGGTAAAATCTTGCAAACTTTGAATTTTTTCTAAAAAAATCGATAAAACTTCAAAATGTGTCCAGAGTTTTACTAAAAATCCATAAATAATTCAAAAATGTTTCTAGATTTTTCCTAAAAAAAGTAGTAAAACATCATTGGATTCCGTATCTTTGCAAAAAAATCTGATAAAAATTTAAAAATTTTTCAGAATTTTATCAAAAATTCAGTTAAACCTCATACCTTAGTTTTAAATGTATGGTAAAAAAGCATAAAAACAACGTCTGACAAAATTTTTCGTACTTCTGGTTTTTACAAGAGAATTTTTTGTGGAATGTAAAAATTTTAAAGATAAATAATATGAAGGATAAAATTGACATTATAACAAAATATGGGGTGCTAGGTAAAAATGGGGTACCAGGAAGAAACCTCCACGATTAAATACTTACTCCAAAATTTAACTTTTTCAAAATTTTATTTTATTTCAATATTTTTAAAAAAAAATATATTAATTTAAAATATTAAATATATAAAAAAATTATAAATTTGTGAAACAAAACTAGATGAATTTAACTAACGGAATCTAATGAGTTGAACTGAATTATTCGTAAATTTAAAATGAGTTAAATTTAAGCTTAAAAAAATTTATATTAAACTCGAGTCGAATTTTAAATTGAACTAATTTTTATCGAATTGTGACAAACTCAAACAAATTTGACTTGACTCAACTCATTTACAATCACGATGAATAATAATTTGATTAAAAAATATCGAATATAATCATATTCATCATGTGAGTGAATAACATCAAACACAATTTCAATCTAAAATATTGCTCTTATATACATTGAAATATCTTTTTTGCTAGCAAACGTACTAAAAGTATTGAATATAACGAAGTTGAACCGAATTATTCGTTGTCAAGTTTACGTTTAAAAAAGTTTATATCAAACTCGAGTCGAATTTTAAACCGAACTAATTTTTATTGAGTCGAGTTAAACTCAGACAAATTCGACTCGACTCGATTTATTTCCAATCCCAATAAATAATAATTTGAAAAAAAAAATTGATCCAATATAATCATGTATGTGAGTGACTAACATCAAACACATTGTCAATCTAAAATATTGTCCCTAGATAAATTGAAATATCTTCTTTGCTAGCAGAAGTGCCAAAAGTATTCTTCACTAGTTTTAATTTATCAAAAAAATATACATCTTTATAATGGTGATTTCTGTGATTTAATAATATGTTTGCATGACTGAACGTGCTTAAAATTTCTTAGATTACGTTTGTTATGATACAACCATTAGCTGTGATATTCGTAAAAATACTAACGTGCAGTTTCATGCTCCCAAAAGAGCTTATTTAATTTTGGTATGCTGGAAGATTATGGACTAATGCTTATTGTATGTATTTATCCCTCAATCCATGCTTGAAGACAAGAAACAATTGATCAATAATTTCAGTATGACAAGCAAGGAAATTAAACAAAGATTAATTTGAGTTGACTAGAAATACTCCATACTACTTAATTAATAGAACAATTGATGAGAAATCGTGTAAAATGCTCTATGATTAGAGGTGGGAACAATAAAGAGTATGCTTAGTTGTAAAACAAATGTTGAAAAACAAGCATTACAAAAAATGGTCCCGGCGGGGCTCGAACCCGCGACCTTCGGCTCATAAGACCAACGCTCTAACCAACTGAGCTACGGGACCGTCTTGTTTATGTTGGACTAATGAAAATATAAATAACGTATACAAAGTGAGATTTATTATAACAAAGGAAATTTTACCGATGAAATCATAGAATCAGTCGCTTGAAAACTCTGACCACACACAAAAGAAAAGTCTTCAATCGTGATTTAAAATATTTATTATACGTAATTTGTGTAAAAATATATATACTAATGTCTATACTTGGTTACTAATTTTCTGAATTTCAACGGTTCTAATTTATTCAGAGCAATGTTTAAGGACATAGTACAAGACAAGACTTCAAGTCCACAAGAACTTTCTATGCCAAAATCTAGAGGAATTCTTTGGCTCATAAGAGTTGTGGAATTAAATGCTTCCCCAGTATACAAGGCATTAAAAAGCACGATAACGTAGTACATTTTTTACTTCTGGCCAAACCAAGCCATTTATTGATGTACTATACTATATGTACTACTCAGCTTGTTAATATAATAGTTGAATATCAAATCAGATATGTAGAAGCCATAACCTTAATACTTTTATTCAGGAATTGGAATATATCAATGAAAGCGTGTGGATTACAGTAACTAGTGATTATGAATAAAAGTTGAAAGAAGCAATATAGCACTGCTAATTCACCTTAGACGCAAAATGTAATAACAGATATAATATGAAAACTTAATCAACTAACTATACTACCCACAGGTTCTGGTGCCACCTCTGTCCCACCATGCCCATTCTTAGTAGTGAAGGGCTTCTCATCATTAAGTCCCCAGAACTTTGCAGTTTTCACATCATCCTCGGTCATTAACCGTGAGAATTCCTCATGATCATACTTTAAAGTAGCTTGTCCGCCAAATTCACCAGGAAGATTTTCCATGTCGAAGAGTGATTTCATCAGCTCCACACTGTCTTTATTGTTGAGATAAACAAACTTTACCTTCTGGGCTGTCTTGGGATCCAGGAAGTATTTTACGGCCTATCAAAATGGAAGTCATTTTAATTTTGTTAAATGGAAGAGGTTGATCAAAGATCAATGTAATGTAGCACATGATAGAAAAAAGGTACGGAGAGACATGAAAGAACATAAGAGAAAAACAATGGACCGGGACATAAATCCGGAACTGTGGAAAGGGACCAGTGGAAAATCTTGTCAAGACTAAAATTCAAAAATAATAAATACATATAGGTGAAAGTCCTAGTCGAGTTTAATGTGGAGAGCAAAACAATATGATTTTGACATTCAATTAATATCAATGTTCGAGAAGTTACCGGTGAAACAAGGCAAAATACACCTACAAACAATTATTAGACAAGTATGGTTTGATCTTGTCAAATAAAATATAACTGAGAAATCACAACCTTGCAATGTGACCTACCATTTAGCAAAACTGCTAAATAAAAGGATGCAACAATGAAGCAGAGCAGTTATAGTTACAGGGAAGGATAACAAACCTTCCAGAAAGCCTGAAATATTCTTGGTGGATTATACAAAAAAGCAATAGCCAGCCTTTCTGGATAGTGGTTTTGCAAAATGTGAATAATATCACGAGCAGTTTTAACAGCAATATTTGTGCCAAATGAAAATCCTGTAAAATCTATCAACCATGACATTTGTTCTTGACCATCGGAAAGATTAAGTACAGCATTTTCCAACAGATAGACTAAATGCTTGATATTATTTTCTGCTGATGTTGTGTTCTGACAGAAACAGATTGAACAGAGTTAACTGTTATGTACAGAGAAGCCTTCTTAATTAACTACAAATAGCATTAATAATAATGAATGTACATCTAAGTTCAAACCTGCATCCCTGGTCTCATAATAAGCACTGTCCTCCCAAGCCTATCATGAAAGTTAGCTCGGGATACTTTCCCCGTCTCGCCCTCATGTGCCACTTCAGCCTGAATTTAGGAAACCATTCAATTGTAAATACAGGTTATAATGCATGAAAGAGAAATATGCATTAATAGGCTATCACTTTATGATGACTTCATATATAGTCCTAGCAGGCTATGCACTGCAGATATTAAACTCACGCAGAAACACGTCATCATTTTGGAACTAAATGTATTCTGAAGCCAATATATCAATTTTAGATCTCCAAGCAATGACAGCAACTTAATTTTTACTTCATTAAGTTGTCAAATTGTTTATGGCATGGATCAACGCCACAGCTATAGTTTATAGCATGCTCATGATGCAAAAGTTCCGGCATCATCAATGGAGTATGTAAAGGTCAAAATCAAATAAGTCAAACTAACCCAGCGGATTTCCTCAGGCTTATAAGTAGATCTCCACTTGAGTGATTCCTCCAGCATTTTCTTAGCTTTATCAACGTTCCAGTTCCGCGCTTCTAAATATCTCCTTAAACATGCATCCGTGCAATACATCAATTGACGCCCGGATAAGGGCCCAATAGCAGTTCTTAGTTCAGCCACCTGTTCATAGATTCAGCTACACTTAGTCCTTATAAAAACGAGCATACTGTGAATGTATTTTCACATAAACAAAGCATAAATACACTGAATGAATATTTGAATTAACAGAAAATGTAGCGAAATCGGCAAAATAAATGAAGTGCACCTTAGCATCATGATTTGAGGAACCATTCTCGGGCTGATTCTGGGTTTGCTTTCTAAGAAGAAACATGTTGACTCTTAAAATGTAACTCCCAACCTGTAACAGAAATCTTCAAATAAAACTATTTTTCCTCTTCAAACTTAACAACATCCATTATATAAGATCACAATTTAAATTAACAATTAAATCCACAATTTTTAACTAAAACTTAGTAGCGTTGACTAAAATAATCATCTAAAAATTGATTATAAAAATTGAAAACTAAACATGTTACGCTTCACTCACCGGTTTATATTAACTTAAAAGTGAAATTGATATAACAGAAATCGGTTCAAACTTTAGGAACCAAAACGGCAGGATATAGAGCTGAAACGCAGACGAAGAATTTAAATCTGAGAGCTAGTAAAAAGATTTTTAAAAAATTCAGGTTGGGAGAGTGTAAACGCGATTCTTGTTTTCTTGAAGGAAAAAAATTAGTGAAATGGATCGAAGTGGGGAGAGAAATGATAATCGAATATAAAACAAACCTGGAGAGAGAGAGTGTTGGGAGAGAAAGGTTATGGTATAGTGTTATTGTTATTGTTTCTAACTTTTTCAGAGAGTGTGTGCGTATGAGATTGGCGTTTTATTTGATTTGAGTTGGTGATGAAAAGAAAGAGTTCAGTCACTGTAGTTTGAGTCGCTGGCGAATTTGATTTTGATTTGGTAATAGTGTTGTGAATTGTGAACGAAACGGTCGTAGTGCGTAGAGAATGAAACAGATAGAATAATACGCAGAGCCCGTCTTTCCCTTTCAGTTCGTCAATAAATAATTAAATACTCCGTAGATCTGATAACATTATCAAAACGAGCCAATTGATGGGAAATAAATATAAATAAAATGCCCCTTTTTTTTGGGAAAAGGAAAGTCCTTCTTTTCTCTCTAAAAATAATATTTAAAAAGTTCTCACGATCTAGAATCTTTTTTAAAAATAATGATGTTTTTTAAAAAAAATTCTCTAAATAAGTGAAAAATATCAAATTAATCACTTTTTTTATTAAAAAAATTCGTTCTCAAGAGGATGTGTCATTGTGATTGTGTTTGTAGTGCATGCCCTTATTTTTTAGCGTAAGGCGCCATTGCCTATAACACATGTTTTATGTGTAGTTAATGGATGTGGCGCATGCATGTAATCCTTAAGAGTATGCGTCATTGCGTGTGGCTTTTGTGTTGTTTTAGTTTTTTTTTATTATTTTAATAAAATAATTATAAATAAAATATTTAATAAAAATAGAAATTATAATATTATTTCATCAAATAAAATTACACAATAATTAAAGAGAAATTTAATGATTCGGTCGATCATAACACCCTCTAGTTCCACACTCCCAGCACATTCGCTTGTCTTCAAGGTCTCCCACCATTTCTTTGAGGTGTTTGGGATCTCATAGTATTCACCTGAGCCAAAGGTGGTTGGTTCGAGGTTCTTGGGATATTAGTGTTATCTAACGAATCTTCGATCACATCTCCCTAGTAGTCGGCTCTGCCGTAATTGAGTTCGATGTCTATGTTGTTGTAGTTGGATGCTATGGTGGGATGGGGTGGAATCATATGCCTTATATGGGCTATAGTAGGATGCGGTGGACGCATATGGTTGTTTGTGGTGTGGCCATGCTCTTGATTTTGTGTTTGGGTGTATAACATGAATTGGTTACGAGGTTAGGTTTATGTGGGTTCGTAATCATGTTTGATTGGTTATTGAATGTATCTGATATGGTGATGTTGTGGGGTTGGTTGTTGGGTTTGGGTGCGTTGACAATGTTTTTGGGTTTAGGATTGTTGTGGGGTTAGTTGTTAGACGTGGGTTGTGTTAGAACAAGATTTGTTCATGACAAGTATTTCTTAAGGTTTTAATGATAACAAAAGTATTGAAAGAACAATGGTGTTATCTAATGTGGGTTCTAAATATGTAGGTTCCAAAGATTAAAGAAGAATCTATTCAGAATATGATAAAAGGACACATTTGAGAGGAGCTGAGTTATTGGCTTCTGGTGGTTCAGAACTGAAGAACGTTCTATAAGTGAAGTCTGATAATATAGGTTGGCGTAGACTCTGAAGCTGAAGGTATCGGCATCAGAATAACAATATATTATAACTACACTTATTAAATGCATCAACTTCTAGTGATCATTCAGAACCATTGACAAAGTTAAGTTATCCGTACTGCAGAAAGCAAGTTACAATGTCAAATCAGTTTGTCAGCTAGAGCCTGTGTTCACATGGCTCAAGAAGAGTTGACATGATTTATGGATATCCACTCTCAACAGGTCTATAGTACAAGATCACAAGGAAGACGTTATGGTTAAAAGAGTTACACAATGGATAATGATCTTTTGGTGTATCTATCGTCTCTTGTACCATGGAGTATCAAAGACACTTGTACAAGTTATCTCTTCCAACAACTATCATTCTGCAACTGCTATATAAGTAGTTAAAGATTCAATCTGGAATCAACAACAAGGAAAATAAAGAAAGAGAGCCAAGAAGAAAAAAGTGTTCCACGCTTCTATCAGAATGGAAGAATAATAAGATCAACAATGGCAACACAATCGATTATGCAAAATTTCCATTATATGTTTTAAATTATACAAAGCCTTGAGATTTCTTAAACACTGAATATCTTAAAAATCTTAAGTGTTGTGATCTTTGTTATGGTTATTACCATGTACCTCTGATTGTATCAAGTACACCTTGTTGTCTATTCTACAAAAGAGGTTTTATTTAGTAGTTTAGAAAGAAAGTCTCTTGCTATGTGCTTGAGCATCAAAGTCACTTGCTGTGAGCTTGAGTCAAGTAAGCCTCTTGTTATATACTTGAGCATTGAAGTCTTGATCTGTTGTTGATTAAGCAAGAAAGTCTTGGACTGAAAATCTAAGTAGAGGTCTTGGATTAGTGGAATTTGAGCAGAAAAGTCTTGTACTTGAGGGTATGAGCATAAGTCTTGAACCTGAGGGGTTTAAGCAAGAAAGTCTTAGATTCGTGGAATCTAAGCAGGAAGTCTTGAATCTGTGGGATTTAAGCAGGAAGTCTTGAACCTGAGGGGTTTAAGCAGGAAGTCTCGGGATGGAGGTCTGAGCAGAAAAGTCTTATGCTCGAGGCCATAAGCAATTGTAATCATGATTTTATTATTGTTGAAAATCTCTTGTGCTGCAATGGGACTTAACTACTCTCAGTTTGGGAGGAACCAAGATAAATCTTTGTGTGTTATGTTGTTATTTATTTGCTTATGTTATTATTCTACTACAACTTATAATTAGAATCTGAACATGATTTAGAATCTGAACTTTGTTCAGAAGCAAAGAAAAAACGGAGAACATAATTCAACCCCCTTCTTGTGTATTTTTCTCACCTTCAGTTGGCATCAGAGTATGGTCTGCGCAAAACACTTAACAGTGGTGCAGATAAAGATCCAAAGAGAAAAAAGTGTCCGCTGAAGATTTTTTCAATAAGGAATTAAGTACCATATGAAAAAAAAATTTGTTTTGCTAATCCTCCCATATTCAGTGGTGACTCTGCTGGATTTAAATGATGGAAAAGCAAAAGTTTACTCATTTATCTTTGGTCTTGATATAGGGTTTTGATGAAAGATATATGGAATACCCTTGAGAAAGGTATTTCCATAGAAGTTAATGGTGTTGAGATGATCAAAGATAGAAAATCTCTCACACCAGCTCAGAAGAAGCTTTATAGGAATTATCTTGGAGTTAGAAGCATTCTAGTAGATGCTCTACCTCATTTTGAGTATATCAACATCAATGATATGTCTGCTAGTAAGACTATCTTTGAATCTCTGTGTTCTAAATTTGAAGGGAATCGGTTAGAGCTTAACAAGTTACACTTCATATAATCTTTCAAAGAAAATTATGAGAAACCTGCCTGCTAGATTCAGACCAAAAGTCACAACTATTCAGGAAGTCAAAAACTTAAGTATGCTGAGTCTTGAAAGTTTGATTAGAAATCTTCAAAGTAAAGAAATGGAATTAGATGAAGATAAGCTATCAAAGAAATCTACTTTCCTCAAGCCTATTGAAGAAAATTCTTATGGAATGTCTGATGATGAGGAATTGGCCTTCCTTATCAAAAGATTATATCAGCTGGTTAAAAGGAATGAGAAATCTGTTGATGGAAATAGTAGCTTCATAAGTTTCTGAAATAGTCATATTCAACTGATTTTCGCAAAAAGAAAATCTACCAGACAGAAAAACCCAAAAAGAAAATGTCATAGTTCTTCAAAGCATATCCAAATGAAGCTGACAAAGTTGAGGATTCAGAAAGAGATGAAAGGGGTAATCTGGCTCTGCTGGCCATTACATCTTCTGAAGAAACATCTGAATCCAGGAATAAATCAAATATTTAAGAGAAAAAAGGTAACTTCTAATCTATCTTGCTTCAATATTTTTTTGAGCTCATGATCACTCAAGTTGTTTTAATAAACAAGCTGAAATCATGAAGCTAGAGATTGATCATCTAAAAGAAGATCTAAAAATCTCTCAAGATAAGATCAAGTCTCATGAATTTTTTTTTGTAATAAGGAGTCTGCTTCTCAATATCATATCTTAAGTGACTCTATTGCTCATAAGCAATTTGAAGGCTATCATAGAATTTGTGTTAAAGGACAATTCCTTGAGAAACCTTTCAACTCTTCCTTTTTTGGCAATACTCAAACAGTGTTAAAAACTTACTTTATGATAACCTCTGATAGCAAACATTATCTGAATCTATGCTTATCAGATATTTCAAAATCAAGGATTATAAAGTCAAATGTTTAATGATAAACGAATCCAAGATAATGAAATCAAAGACTTTGTTAAGAACATGTTTTGTTAGTGCCAAAACTCATCCTAGAAATCAAATTCTGGAATGAATCAAGGTACTACTATCAGACTAAGGCATGAAGTAAAAGAAAGTCTGTCAGGACTAACATTTCAGGACCCACATAAATATGGGTACCAAAATCCTAAATTGTATTTGATGTAGATATCACAGAAGAAAGAAGCAAGGCATCTTCCATGTTACTTGATCAATGGTTGCTTACAACCTGTGATGGAAGAAAAGCCTACACACCTAACTCAAAAGTTGAAGTACGCAAAAAGTATGGAGTTTGGAGAAGAAAGTGAAATCATTGGTATAAGTGTCATTGTATCAAAATCCACTTGAAGACAAGATTCAGATTCCATGGTCAAATTTGAATACTTGCCCGAAGCTTGACCAAGAAAAACTAAAAAAAAGGTATGTTATATTCTTCACTTTGCAAACTTCTTGACTCAATGAATTATTTAAGTATGAGTGAATACAAAGTCTCTAATAGATCTCTAGAGAAATTATTTTAGCTGATAACAAAAGAATCTTCAAAAATATTTAAAAAGAAACTATGTTGTATTTAACTATACAAAATAAGTTATTAACTAGAAGATGATCATATTTATGGAAACAAAATTCTCACCTTTTGTGATAATACTGCTGCCAGTCAGTAATCAGAGAAACCAACTCAACATTCATGAATCAAGCACATCTATATGAAAAACTAATCTCCAGTTTTAAGAGGAAATGCTTAACTCTAAATGGAATATCAAAGACTGATGACTAACAGTAGATGTCTCACTAAAAGTCCAATCCTACTAGACTTTGATGACAGATAGCTTCTGAATATTGTCAGTCTCTAGGATTCAGAAAAGGAATCTTTACTTCTAATAAGCGATTTAAGTAAAAAAACGCTTAAAATCCTTGTCTTACTTAAATTCCATAATGTAGAAAATCATCTAGTGTGTTCAAAAGTTTGTTAAGTAAGAACCTTTGGGTAATTATGTTTTCTTGTTTTATACATCTATGGTCTCTATCCCTTATCTTTGTGAAACATTATTTCTTGTCACCTTTTATGTCCCTCTGACAAGATTCTTTTTCCTCTGTGGTCAAAACCTCGTTCAGGTCTTTTCTTTATATATTTTTTTGTTGATCAAACCAAACCTGGGATGAATTTTCTAGTCAATTCTTCACTGAATCAACTAGTTGTCATCAATGAAAAGTTTAAAAATTTTGAAGAGTTATTTAAGATAGGTTTTAACTTCTGGAAGACTGTTTCTAAACAATGTTGGAATGTATACTTTGAGATGCTCTGTGGTTTTACTTATCCAAATTTTGTCAAAGAATTTTGGTTTAATTCCTCCATGGTTGAGCTAACTTCTGAGTATGATATCCTTTCCAAAGTTTCTGGTGTTTCTATAACAGTAACCTCTAAGTCAATTACTAATGTGATCAACTGTGAGGAGATTGGAGAAATTCCAGGTACTCTTGTTTGGAAATGTTATCTTCCTACTTGGCGTATTTTTGTAGATCCATTAAACCTTTCTCATGTCTCAAATCTTCGTCCTAATGAAATTGTTTAGAACCATATTATGAACTCAAACTTGCTACCTAAGGACAAGGATCTAGACCTTGTGGATTCTATTGAAAAATATTTCCCACTTCTTCTCAATTCAGACATACAGATTGATCTTCCTCAAGTTATGTTTGACCATATGAAAATGAATCTTTCATCCTTTCACAGGGGGAAATACATTCTTCATTGCTTATAGACGAGTTCTTTATGAACTATTGATCCAACAAGGAGTTGTCATAACATCAGAGGATGATTCTTCTAAAATCTGGAGAGATAAGCTTGAAGCTATCTATAAGAGGTTCTAAAGTTGGTCGTCTATAATTATACGCCTTGTAGCTGTTATCACCTTGTATTAAACAATCTTTTTGTTTCAATAGAAATTGTTTATGTTCTTATGTGATCTTACCTGATACAGTTAAAACTCTATAAATTAATAATGTCAGGACCGGAGAAATTTATTAATTTAGAGAGTTATTAATTTATCGATAAATTAATAATTATTAATTTAAAGAGTTTTTAAGTAATTATACTGTACATACCAAACAAAAAGACAAATTAGTCTATGCCTCTTAGATGGCGTCGAACACTCTTCACAACTTTATGATACAATACAAAAATACAACACCTGAGCTATTGGATGCAATAAGAAAAGTTAGAGATGAGCTCCAAATAGAATTGAACTTTAAAGGAAAACAGACAACTATTGAATCATATTTCAATAGAGTGTAATATATATTTTTCAGTTTCTATGAATTATTAATTTATGATTTTCTTGGGACCGAAAATTATAAAGGGATCTCCCGAAAAATTATTATCTTATTTTTTATCGAGTTTTTCAATTTTTTACATTGGCCCAAGTCGGGACCGGACAAACTTATTATTTTAGAGAGTTTATTAATTTACCGAGTATTAATTTAAAGAGTTTCTACTGTATGTGCATTTCTTATGTTGTTCTGAGAATTAAAATTAGGATTAAAACTCTAAAAAACTAGCAACATTATCATTGAAAGATTGGAAGTGATTACATTTTTTTATCAAAGACTTTCAAGACATTTGGATCTGTTCTAAGGAATTCCCTAGGCTCATCATACATATTTAGACTATTCAAATAATCCTCCCAATCTTCCTTTGCAAACTCAACAGCCTCTTTCTTTTGGAGATTTATGCGTTGTGACTTATAAGTTCTTCTCCTTCTATATGTCTCAACACAAGATGTTGTTATTGATTGTGCCTCTGAAAAAATCTACTTGCTTGAAGACTCTTTAGTTGCTACTTTCTTCTCGTTTGCTTGAGTTACTGCTATTAGCAGTGCTGTCTTTCTAAAATCTCTCTTTGGAACCCATATTTATTTCTGCTTATACATCTTTGTGTTCTAAAGATTAAGTGATTTATGGAGGTAGTCTGCTAAACGTTTTATCGAGCTTATTCATCGGTTACCTTGAGTCTTTATTGTTTTAATATTGATTAGTCTAATCAATCTTTTAACTTTTGATTCTTGGGAAGTAATGTCTAGTATCCCCTAATAAATATTCTTTTGAATAACTGTAAATTTTATTTAACAGTTGTTTACTATCTGTTGTTTTATTTTATTTTCCTTCTTACTTCGTTCTTGCATATGTAAGAAAATCAAAAGAAAGTAAAATGAATGTACTGCAAAATTAATATTGGACAAAATAATTTTCATTCATCAGAAAAGGGAGATTACAAAAGGATGAAGACATTAAGATTACATTAATCTAATTCTTTTAAAGCCCTAAGACTCATATGATTTTCCCAAGTGTAGTGTGGCTCATCTTCATCTTCACAGTCAGAGATAACAATCTGAAATGCCATCCTATTTCTTCTTCTTCATTGACTTCTTAGCCTTCAAAGCAGTTATTGATGAACCTGCTTTAGAAGGTTTCATTACAGCTGATGATGAACCTGCCTTAGAAGGTTTCAGTACTGTGGATGAAGAACCAATTTTAGAAGCTTCAGAACCTGCTGGTTTATGTGGGCTTTGCGTCTCCAGACTCGTAGCATCCTCTGAAATCTCTGTTATGGTAGAGATATTGGTACTCTCAGATGTTGATTCCATGTTGCTCTGAAGGATATTGATGAAAAAGAATTATACTTCGGTTGCTTTTATAGTCGAGTATGGGCAACCCAAACGATGGAATAAAAATCCTTTTCTTGATCTTAGAAGTGTTACGACCAATAATTATTAAGGATGCATTATACATGCTTTTAATGCTCTCTGTTACTTGAATCGTTATCTATTCCTTGGGATTTGATCAAGTAATGATGGTCTGCTTTGCATTTATGAAAGTATTTCTTTTCGTTTTCTTCTCTTTTTATTTTTTTTTCTTTTTGATGTGACAAAAGGGGGAGAAAGATATAGAAGTATTTAATGAGAATCTGAACCCTTTCTGATTTTAAATGTTGTTCATTTATTATTATTTTAAATTTCTGTTATTTCGGTTATTTGTTTTACCCGGGAGATATATTTTAGTTTTCTTGAATATAAACTTAGGGGGAGATTACAAACCTCAGTCTTTGGACTATTAGACTCAGGGGGAGCTTACAAACCTCAGACTCTGATGTTTCCAAGTAAATTAAAATATCCCAACATTGTTCTTAAATACTTATGTTTGTCATCATAAAAAAGGGGGAGATTGTTAGAACAAGATTTGTTCATGACAAGTATTCCTTAAGGTTTTGATGATAACAAAAGTATTTAAAGAATAATGGTGTTATCTAATGTGTGTTCTAAATATGCAGGTTCCAAAGCTTAAAGAAGAACCTATTTAAAATCTGATAAAATGACGCATTTGAGAGAATATGAGTTATTAGCTTCAGGTGGTTAAAAATTGAAGAACGTTCTCTAAGTGAAGTCTGATAATATAGGTTGGCGTAGACTCTGAAGATGAAGGTATCGACATCAGAAGAGCAATATATTATATCTACACTTATTGAATGAATCAACTTCTGGTGATCATTCAGAACCAGTGACAAAGCTATGTTATTCGTACTGCAGAAAGTAAACTACAATGTTAAATCAGTTTGTCAGCTAGAGTCTGTGTTCACATGGCTCAAGAAGAGTTGACATGCTTTGTGGATATCCACTCTCAAAGGATCTATAGTACAAGATCACATGGAAGACGCTATGGTTAAAATATTTACACAATGGATAAAGATCTTTTGGTGTATCTATCTTCAATGTCTCTTGTACTATGGAGTAAGAAAGACACTTGTACAAGTTATCTCTTCCAACGGCTATCATTTTGTAAATGCTATATAAGTAGCTGAAGATTCAATCTGGGATCAACAACTAGGAAAATAAAGAAAGAGAGCCAAGAAGAAAGAAGTGTTTCACGCTTATACCAGAATGGAAGAATAACAAGATCAACAATGGCAACACAATCGAGTATGCATAATTTTTGTTATATGTTGTAAATAATACAAAGCCGTGAGATTTCTTAAACATTGAATATATTAGAAATCTTAAGTGCTATGATCTTTGTTATGGTTATTACCTTGTACCTCTGATTATATCAAGTTCACCTTATTGTCTATTCTGCTAAACAGGTTTTGTTTAGTAGTTTAGAAAGAAAGTATCTTGCTATGTGCTTTAGCATCAAAGTCTCTTGTTGTGAGCTTGAGCCAAGTAAGTCTCTTGCTATGTGCTTGAGCATTGAAGTATTGATCATTGTTGATTAAGAAGGAAAGTCTTGGACTGAAGGTGGAAGCAGAAGTCTTGAATTCGTTGAATCTGAGCAGGGAAGTCTTGTACTCTAGGGTATGAGCAGAAGTCTTGAACCTGAGAGGTTTAAGCAAGGAAGTCTTGGATTCATGGAATATAAGTAGGAAGTCTTGAATCCATGGGATTTAAGCAGGAAGTCTTGAACCTGAGGGGTTTAAGCAGGAAGTCTCGGGCTGAGGGTCTGAGCAGAATAGTCTTATGCTCGAGGGCATAAGCAATTGTAATCATGATTTGATTATAGTGGAAAATCTCTTGTGCTGCAAGGGGACGAAACTACTCTCAGTTTGGGAGGAACTAGGATAAATCTTTGTATGTTCTGTTGTTGTTTATTTGCTTCTGTTATTATTCCGTTGCAACTTATAATCAGAATCTAAACATGGTTTAGAATCTGAACTCTGTTCAGAAGCAAAGCAAAAACAGAAAACACAATTCAACCCTCCTTATTGTGTATTTTTCTCACCTTCATGTTGGTTATTGGGCATATGATGATGAAGCTCGTTGGCATGGGTAGATATAATACCTCGGGTCAGACACAAACTGGATCGTAGTAACCAACATATACCAATTCATATAATTTCGAGGTTGTCTAGCATTAGGGTCGGCCATTGGGCCAAGCCACCAAGACTAGGGCTTTAGAACCCGATATATATATATATATATATATACAAAGTAATTAAGCCTACAAAAAAGGCAAAGGCCTCATATTAGTTAATATATCGCGTGAAAAAAGGGAGTATTCACTATTTAGTTTTTTTGCCGTTATTGAATCTTAACTCTTCTTCTTTTCAATGTTCCCATAATAACTCAGTAACGGCCTCCTATCATTAAATCCATCAATTTTTCAAGATTTTCTCCTATCATTTAATTTTTACATCAAACTTTTCACTTTAAAAGAATGAGATGCCTTCCAATTTTCACCATAGTTCTTCATATGTTCAAATTGAACATTATATTTTCTCAAAAGCAAAAAACTTTGCAACTGCAATTGCAGCAACTCTGTATATTTATATTTCTGATTTACAGATTTTACAAACTTTGAATCTGTGTCTATGATATTGCAGTGTCGCTGCATCACATCAGAGTCACTTCTACAGAGACAAAGATGACTTATTCTCCGTCGCCAATCGCTGGTTTGTTTTGTTGTTTCTATTGAAGCCAAACAAATTGTTCTTTCTTTTATTTTTTTTATCGGCAAAAAGGTTCTGTCATTCTCTTGTTGGATCTATTTTTTTTCTATTACTATTTGTTTAATCTATATATTTTTATTGTTTGAATGTTTGATTATTGTCTTGTTTGTATATATTTGTTTATTCTTTGTCTAATTTTGTCAGCAAACATCTTTTATTCTATTTGTTTTATTTTAGTTCTATTTTAGTTGTTTATTTTAGTTTTATTTTAGTTGCTTGCTTTCAAAATTTGATTAAATTATTTACTTGTTTTAAAAAATATAAATGTCAATTCGAAAATATGAATCGGACAATTTGAAACTAAAAAAAAGAGTTGAAGCTCTGATTGAATCACAAAAAAAGGGCTTTAGACAAATTTGTTAAGACAAACAAAAAAAGTAAAATTGAAAATACCAGTACTTGTTTAGTGAATGAATAAGTTAATAATGTAAATGCTAATTAAAATGTAAGCCATGATGAAAATGAAAACCGAGATGAGGTAGTTGATGAACAAGTTAACAATATAGATGCTAATGAAAATAGAGAAGGAATAGCTGGTGAAAATGAATCTATAGTATCGGTTAATAGCCAAGATTGTATTGATTCTAACACTCACAATGAAGATAGAGAAGAAGTATTAGAAGAATCATCTCATAAAAATATATATGACCCAAGTCAATGGATAACTATTGACACAAATTTGAGAGATTTATTAGTAGAGAACGATCCTATAAAATTTACCGATATAGATTTTCCTAAGGATGCATATGCAAGACACTTTTCTTCATCACTTTACGTACAAGGATTGTCGAACGGAGAAAAGCTTGAAAGAATATGGTTGTTTTTTTTTTATCAAAATTTGGATAAAGTGTTTTGCTTTTGTTGTAAATTATTTAATACTCTTCCTAGTACAAGTAAATTAGCTCATGAAGGTAGTAATGATTGGAGAAATATCAGTGCTAAGTTAAAGAGTCATGAGATGAGTAATAAGCATATTGTTAATATGAGTTCATGGATTAATTTAGAAATGAGATTATTAAAATATAAAACAATTGGCAAGCATGTTAAAAAAATAGAGAAAGAGAACACTGGAGAAATTTATTACTTAGAATCATTGCGGTTGTTAAAACTCTTGGAAAAAATAACTTAGCATTTCGTGGAAAAAATGAAAAACTTTTTGAAGAAAATAATGGAAATTTGTTAGGTCTAATTGAAAATATTGTAAAATTTGATCCTCAATTGCAAGAGCACATTCGTCGAATAAAATATGATGAAATTCATAACTATTATCTTGGACATAGAATACAAAATGAGTTAATAGATATGCTAGCAAATGAAATTAAAACAAAAATTATAAATAAAAATTGTGGACTCAATATTTTTCAATCATAATTGATTGTACTCTTGATAAAAGTCATCAAGAATAAATGTCTATTGTATTACGATGTGTATTATTTTTCTTCAATCATACTCTTGATTGTACTCTTGATGATATTATGAATGAACTAAATTTACTTGGTCTTAATATTAGTAACTTAAGAGGACAAGGTTATGATAATGGTTCTAATATGAAAGAAAAACATCAAGGTGTTCAAAAAATATTTTTAGATTTTAATCCTAGATCATTTTATACATCATGTGGTTGTCATAGTCTAAACTTGGTACTTTATGATATGGCAACTTATTGTTCCAAAGCTAAGTCATTTTTTGGAGTGGTGCAACGTATTTATACAATATTTTCTTATATTATTAAAAGATGGAAAATTTTACTAGACCATATACCTATCCTTACTTTGAAATCATTGTCACAAACATGTTGGGAAAGTCGTATTGAAAGTGTAAAGGCTATAAGATTCCAAACTTTACAAATAAGAGATGCTTTATTGAAATTAGGTGAAGTAAATGATGAACCTAAAATAAAAAGTGAAACTAAATGTTTGGCAACTTATGAGCCTGAAAATTTTGAATTTTTGTTAGGTATGACTATTTGGTATGAAATACTGTTCACAGCAAACTCATTTAGTAAACACTTTCAATCAAAGGATATGCACATTGATGTTGTTATAGAGCAATTGAAAGGACTTATTTCTTTTTGTGAAAAATATAGGGAATATGGTGTTGAAAATGCCATAATTTCTGCTAAAGAAATTGCTATCAAAATGGATATAGAACCTAAGTTTCGTGAAAAACGTATTATTCGTAGAAAGAAACAATTTGATGAGATTATTGAGAATGAAGTTTTAAAAACTCCTAAAGAATCATTTAAATCTGAATATTTTTTTGTACATATTAGATTATGCAATTACATCATTTCGAAGTAGATTTGAACAATTTAAAATATATCAAAATATTTTTGGTTTTCTATTTAGTATTGAGAAATTAAGGTTATTGGAAATTAAAAATTTAAAAGAATAGTGTCTTAACCTTGAATGTTCGTTAAAACACAACGACAACTCTGATATTGATGGATTAGACTTATTTTTAGAATTAAAAATATTAAGAGAAATCATACATGTCGAAAATGATACATCAATTGATATACTTAATTATATAATAAGACTGAACTCCTTTGAAATTCTGGTAAAGCAGATCACTAAGATGTCAGACAGGATGTCGTGACACTTGATCTCTGCTTCTTACAAGGATTAAGGAAGAACAGAAGTAAACTGCAGAAAGAAAACAACACGCAAAAATTGTTAACCTAGTTCGGTGATCAACAACACCTACGTCCGGGGGCTACCAAGCTTGGAATGAAATCACTAAGTAAAATTGGTTCTAAGCTAAACTCCAACGTTTACAACTTAGCACCTAGAAACTACCCTTCCTAGATTTCTACCTAAGACACTCATAGGTATGAGACCCTTCTCAATTCCCTTCCAGTCACAGCAGTGACTGAAAATATTACAACTCAATAAACAGTCCTTCTCTAGTATTCACACAATACACGAGAGGCTCACAAAAGTACAAACCCTAGTACTTCTAAAACAGCTACAATATTCAACCAACAAACTATGTTAAATCCAACCTATTTATATTGCAAAACACAACTGGACTTGGGCTTCAAAGACGCAGCAATTCTGCTCCTCAGAATCTGCGCCCTATTCCTTTCTTCAATCCCAAGTTACCAAAAATGTCTCCTTACAAGGAAACCGCATATTCCATTTAGAATCAGAATCTCTGATTCCACAATCTCATATGCCACCTGGAATCAAGTCATATTCCAATCACACCTGTCACCAAAATACAGTTATCCCAAAACTGTAACAGACAAAGATGTCGAATCCTCCTAATAGAACATCTTGTCTAACATCTTAACCTGCAGTTAGTTCATCATTTCAGGACATCTTGTCCAACATCTCTTTGCTAAGTTAGTTTTACCAAAATTAATGCCAACCTCAAGGGCTTGGACTCATCAATCTCCCCATTTGGCAGATTTTAGCTAAAACTAACTTTCATTGACCTGTAAAATCATATCTGTGAGACCACCATCAGAGCAGCATCGGAAACTTAACATGTCTCCCCCTCAATCAGTACAGATCTACTCCCCCTCAGTGGTTAGTAAGCAATCAGCAGTGGTTAGTGATGTTAGTATTTCTCCGCCTTTTTAGCCACAATATGACAAAGGTAGAAGGACTAACTCAAAAACCAATAAAACAGTTCATTGTAGTTAAATTACACACCCAACAGAAGCAAAAAAAATTATCCTGGGCATTCAGCCCTTACATAACCAAAAGTAAAGAGAAAAACAAAAAAACACTAGAGTAAGAGAGAATACTGAAAAACCCTCTCAATATGGTGAGAATACATATTCAGAGACCAGAATATCATTCCCATAACCAGTAGAAAGTTATGCCTCATCAAATAGGCAAACTCCAAGCTTGCCTCTCAATGTCTCAAATTGATTTGCATCCAATGCTTTAGTGAAAATGTCAGCTAGTTGATTTTCTGTGGCCACATGCTCCAGAGTGATGATTTTTTCCTCCACCAGGTCTCGAATGAAGTGATGTCTGATGTCAATGTGTTTAGTTCGGATGTGCTGAATGGGATTCTTTGAAATATTTATTACACTCAAGTTGTCACAGAAGAGTGTCATAACATCTTGTGGGATATTGTATTCAATCAGCATTTGTTTCATCCACATCATTTGAGAGCAGCTACTCCCTGCTGCAATGTATTCAGCTTCAGCATTAGATAAGGAGACACAATTTTGCTTTTTGCTGAACCAGGAAATTAAATTGTTTCCTAGAAAAAAATATCCACCAGAGGTGTTTTTTTCATCATCTGCATTTTCAGCCCAGTCAGCATCACAATATCCTATTAATATAGAGTCAGTACTGTGTGTGCAGAGTAGTCCATAGTTACATGTTCCATTCACATATTTCTGAATTCTCTTGACCTTATTAATATGGCTAGCTTTGGGTTCAGCCTGATACCTTGTACAGACTCCTATTGAGAATGTTATATCAGATCTACTAGCTGTAAGATATATGAGACTTCCAATCATGCTTCTATAGAGACTCTGATCAACACTTACACCATTCTCATCTCTTGACAATTTCAGGTGAGTAGGGGCAAGATTCCTCTTGTGCTTTGCATTTTCCAAGCCAAACTTCTTAACAATATTCTTGGCATATTTTCCTTGACAGAGAAAAATAGAATCTTCCATTTGTTTGACTTGGAGACCAAGGAAGTAGGTTAATTCTCCAACTAAACTCATCTCAAACTCAGATTGCATTTGCTTGACAAAATGTTTGACCATCTCTTCAGACATTCCTCCAAAAACAATATCATCAACATAGATTTGTGCTATCAGGAGTTTACCTTCCCTTTCTCTGACGAAGAGAGTTTTATCAATTTCTCCCTTTCTGTAGCCATTTGTAACGAGGAAATCAGTCAGTCTTTCATACCAGGCCCTTGGAGCTTGTTTCAACCCATATAAGGCTTTCTTCAGCTTGTAAACATGATCTGGAAATGTTGGGTCAACAAAGCCTTTGGGTTGTTCCACATAGACCTCTTCACTGAGATATCCGTTCAAAAAGGCACTTTTAACATCCATTTGAAAGAGTTTGAACTTCAGAAGACAGGATATTCCAAGGAGAAGTCGCACAGACTCCAGTCTAGCTACAGGAGCAAAAGTTTCATCAAAATCCACTCCCTCTATCTGAGTATATCCTTGTGCAACGACACTGGCCTTGTTTCTGGTGACAACTCCGTGTTCATCAAACTTGTTCTTAATTACCAACATAGTTCCAATCACATTTGATCCTTCTGGTCTGGGTACAAGATCCCAAACATCATGCCTCTTGAACTACCATAGCTCTTCTTGCATCACATTAATCCAGAATTCATCTATCAAAGCCTCTTTGACATTCTTGGGTTCCATCTTTGACACAAAACAAACACTTGCCACCACATCCCGTGATCTGGTCATCCTTCCTCCATTTGGGTCCCCTATTATGAGTTCCTTAGGGTGATCTTTCTGTATTTTGATGGAGGGTCCCTTGTCAACTCTCTCGGTCACAGTAGATTCATGATTGTCATCGTTGGGTACAACAATATCTTCAGAGTTATCTTGAGGTGTTTCAACATCCTTTGTGACATCTTCCTCTTCCATGGGGAAGAATGCTCCAATATCATTTGTAGCTTCAACTTCCATAGGAGAGTCATCAACCACAACATTTATGGACTCCAATACTACTTGAGTTCTTGAATTGTAGACTCGGCATGCTCTGCTGTTTGTGGAGTAACCTAGGAAGATTTCTTCCTCACTCTTGTGATCCATCTTTCTTCTCTGCTCACGGTCTGCCAGAATGTAGCATTTTCTTCCGAAGACATGGAAGTATTTCACAGTTGGCTTTCTACCCTTCCATAGTTCATACAATGTGGCAGATGTTCTAGACCTGATGGTTACCCTATTTAAGATGTAGCAAGCTATGTTCATTGCTTCAGCCCAAAAGTGATACGGGAGTTTCTTTGCATGGAGCATGACCCTTGCACACTCTTGAATAATTTTATTTTTCCTCTCAACCACACCATTCTGTTGGGGAGTGATGGGTGAAGAGAACTCATGACTGATTCCTTCTGAGGAGCAAAACTCATTAAACTTGCTGTTCTCAAACTCCTTACCATGGTCACTTCTGATTCTAACTATTCCACAGTCCTTTTCTCTTTGAAGTTTCTGACACAATCCTTTGAAAACTTCGAATACCTCTGATTTCTCCTTGATAAAGTGCACCCAAGTGTACCTAGAGAAATCATCTATAACCACATAAGCATACCTTTTTCCTCGAAGACTTTCGACCTGCATAGGTCCCATTAAATCCATATGGAGAAGCTCTAAGTTCTTTGAGGTGGTTTGATGTTGAAGCCTTTTGTGTGACATTCTAGTTTGTTTACCAATCTGGCATTCTCCACATATCTTACCTTCATTTATCTTAAGATTTGGAATCCCTCTGACAGCTTCCTTGGATATGACTTCTTTCATTCCTTTTAAGTGCAAATGGCCCAGTTTCTGATGCCATAACTTCACTTCATCCTCCCTTGACACCAAGCAGGTGGAGGGACACTGAGTTTCATGAGGAGCCCACAAGTAATAGTTATCCTTGGATCTGGTACTTTTCATAATGAGTTATTCTTTATCGTTTGTTACCAGGCACTCAGATTCAGAGAAGTTTACCTTAAGACCTTGTTCACACAGTTGGCTGATGCTTATTAGATTTGTAGTCAATCCTTTGACATACAAAACCCTATCAAGGCAGGGCTGACCATCATACTTCAGCTTGCCAACACCTTTTATTTCTCCTTTTGAGCCATCTCCAAAGGTGACATGGCCAGTGGGATGAGGTTTGATGTCAGCCAAGAACTTCTTCACACCAGTCATGTGTCTGGAGAATCCACTGTCAAAGTACCAGTCTTCTTTGGCGGAGGCTCTCAGGGAGGTATGGGCTATGAAAGCTACAGTTTAATCCTTAGGGATCCACTTTTTCTTCCCTTTGGGAGCCTTCTTTCTTCTTCTGGATCGTGTTGATGATTTAGGATATCCATTCAACTTGTAGCAGTGAGCCTTTATATGACCAAACTTCCCGCAGTAATAGCACTGTTTGTCCTATTTATGTTTTCCTGGAGAGTTTTTCTGAGGCCTTTGATGATGTTGGGACATCTTTCTCGACATCACTTGGGTTGAGTTCCCTCCAGTCCTATGTCCTTTGATCTCAACTTGATCATTATAGCCAAGACCCTTTCCACTTCCGGCATTTCTTCCGGACATAAGGATTTCATGTAGCATGTCTGAGCTATTGTTCATCATCCTTATATACTTGGTCATGTTATTGAGTTTGGAGTTTAACCACTCCACTTTATCCTCCAAATCAGAGATCGTTTCTAGATGGTTCAGTCTTTCATCACAAAGTTGTGAGATAAGATTCTGTTGATCTTGTCCTAGTTAATACAATTCAGCAAAGTCATTAGGGTTGAGCGATCCGTTATCTGACTCCTTGTCAGAATCATACACTCTAGTCATTGCAGACACCTTCTTAGTAGTCTCTCCATTGCTCGAGGAGTCATCCTCAGACCACGAGGTGGATAGACCTTTTTTCTCCTTCTTGTGGTACGTGGGACACTCACCTCTTATGTGTCCAAAACCTCCACACTCAAAGCACTGAATTCCCTTCCCTCGGTTGGGTTTCTTATCATAGCTAGGTCTTCTTCCAAAATTTCTTGATCTATAGATGTCAGAAGTCTGAGCCTTGACATTTGTCTTAGACTTCTCATCCAATTGCTTTGCCAGTTGATGACATTGTTTTTTAAGGAACCCTACAGCTTTGGATAAATCCTCTTTGGTGTCACGCTCTTCTTGATTGGTCACCAGGGCAAGACTTTTCTTCTTTTCATCCTTTTCGATGATAGTCATCTCAAAGGTTTGGAGTGATCCTATAAGCTCATCTAACTTCATGGTATTTATGTCCTGAGCTTCTTCAACAGCTGTCACTTTCATATCAAACCTCTTGGGAAGATACCTTAGAATTTTCCGAACCAACTTGGCTTCAGGAATTTTCTCTCCAAAGGTCACTAGATGTGTTGGCAATATCCACAATATTCATATGAAACTCATGTATACTTTCGTCTTCTCTCATCCCCAGGTTCTTAAACCTAGTAGTGAGAAGCTGAAGTCTTGAGGATTTGACACGAGAGGTACGTTCATGAGCAGTCTTCAGGATTTCCCACGCATCCTTTGCAACAATGCAATTCTTGATGAGTCTGAAGATGTTCTTGTCCACCCAATTAAACAAGGCATCCAAGGCTTTGAAGTTTCATTGAGCAAGCTTATCATCTTCATCATCCCAATCTTCTTCAGGTTTCAGCTCCTCAGTGAGCTTCCTATCTTTGTCTTTGATCTTTGGTGGATCCCACCCCTTAACCACAGACTTCCAAGCGTTTCCATCCATAAACTTGATAAACACCACCATGCGAACTTTCCAATAGTCATAATTGGAACCATCAAGTATTGGTGGTCTATTAAGAATTCCTCCTTCTTTATCCATCAAACCAGAAAGTATCGTCCCTGAATCTCACCCAAATACAAAGCAGGATGCCTGCTTTGATACCAATTGAAATTCTGGTAAAGCAGATCAATAAGATATCAGACAAGATGTCGTGGCTTCTCACAAGGATTAAGGAAGAACAGAAGTAAACTACAGAAAGAAAATAACACACAGAAATTGTTAACCCAGTTCGGTGATCAACAACACCTACGTCTGGGGGCTACCAAGCCTGGAATGAAATCACTAAGTATAATTGGTTCTAAGCTAAACTCCAACGTTTACAACTTAGCACCTAGGTATGAGACCCTTCTCAATTCCCTTCCAATCACAGCAGTGACTGAAAATATTACAACTCAATAAACAATCCTTCTCTAGTATTCACACAATACACGAGAGGCTCACAAAAGTACAAACCCTAGTACTTCTAAAACAGCTGCAATATTCAACCAACAAACTAGGTTAAATCCAACCTATTTATATTGCAAAACACAACCGGACTTGGGCTTCAAAGACGCAGCAATTATGCTCCTCAAAATCTGCGCCCTATTCCTTTCTTCAATCCCAAGTTACCAAAAATGTCTCCTAACTAGGAAACCGTATATTACATTTAGAGTTAGAATCTCTGATTCTACAATCTCAGATGCCACCTGGAATCAAGTCATATTCCAATCACACCTGTCACCAAAATACATTTATCCCAAAACTGTAACAGACAAAGATGTCGAATCCTCCTGATAGGACATCTTGTCTAACATCTTAACCTGCAGTTAGTTCATCAAGTCAGGACATCTTGTCCAACATCTTTCTGCTAAGTTAGTCTTACCAAAATTAATGCCAACCTCAAGGGATTGGACTCATCATCCTTCCCAAATACATTTGTTGCTTATAGAATAATGTTAACGATTCCTGTAATTGTTGCTTCAGTAGAAAGAAGTTTTTCAAAATTAAAATTAATAAAATCTTATCTAAGATCAACAACGTCTCAATAAATATTAAATAGACTGGTTTTATTATCGATTGAAAAAGAAATGTTAACTGAAATTGATTATAATAGTTTAATAAATGATTTTGCATCTCCAAAAGCTTGAAAAGTAAATTTTAAATAAATATTATAATAATTTAATTTTTTTATTAGAATATAAAAGGCCTAAATTCAAACTCCGCTTTAAGCCTCATGTAGTGTTGGGTCGCCTGTCTAGCATCCTACATGATAGGTTCGTTTATAATCTGTTAATGTTGGTACATCTATTGATGACACACCTCCATAGTGAACTCTCTTCAATTGGAATAATTCCATTGGGCATCAACTCTTAGTTGATGCCATTGTCCTAAACACATCGGAGGGTGTGGGATTTGTTGCTACATGCCGAGCTGCAGTTTGACACAATCACTCTGGTGCATCTCCATGTTAGTGAACCTAATGGTTGTTGTTTTTATAGTCCAAGCTACAGTATCCTCGGAGTTAATCTCATGGTCGAGACCCAGATACGTCCTTCAGATAAATTGTAGAGGAAAAAAAAACATGATTAGAAGATTTTTAAATTGGTAGTATTAAAACTAAATTAATGATATGATGAGTTGTTTAGTTGTAATACATCGTCTGGTCCAATGTGATCTATAAGATTTTGATAGACCGTTATAGCGTGTTTGAGACATTTGTTGTAGTTCATCCCTATAACAGATCACTTAAACCAAAAAGAGTGTAAATAATTCTTTTACATTTAGTTGTAGTATAAAGTAAGCAAGTGGAAATAATGAGATAAACTTACTTTTTTGCGTATGGGATGTGAAGCTGTTCGCATTGAAGGGGGCGAGTGACAACATTCTCGACCAACCTCATGCTTGGAGCAAAAAAGTGCAAGAATAAAATGAACAAGTACCGTTTTGCATGTTTTACACAAAGAACTATATAGATGGGACAAAATAGTTAAATCCCAACTATATGTTCTTATTTTGTTTAATTTTCTTAACAAAGATAAATACATAATATTTATTGTATTACCATTAGTTTCCAGAAATAAAAAACTATCAAAATAACACAGGAGCCATAGGCAATGGCGCATGCTCTTAAAGGTTGCATGCATGCACCACACTCATTGGCTACCCAAAAGGCATGCATCATAGGCAATGGCGCCTTAGGCCAAAAAATGAGTGCATGCGCCACAGACAGTGGCACATCCTCTTAGGGAAGTTTTTTTTGCTGCTTTGAAAAGTGGTTAGTTTGATATTTTTTTCTGAAAAAGTGGTTATTTATGGTTTTTTTTTTGGAAAAACGTGGTTATTTTACAAAAAAAAAAATCCACAATCTATGTATCACTTTTTTTTTTCTAAACAAAATAAGAAGAATGCTAAATTTATTACAGCTGAAGTTAAAAGCTACTCGATGTATCAATTTTTATCCCTTAACTAAGGAAACACCCGTGTTTTTACCACAATTTGTTTTTTATTTTATTTTATAGGCAATGGAGTAATATAACAGTACAAGGGCTACTCTTTTAAATTATTTGTGTTCAGTGCCAACTAAAGATCTGGGATTCACTGCTCCACATCGGTCAAAGGTCCAATAACATAAAACCTATTATTTAGCCTATTCCGTCAAGCTCAAGGTATAAATACTTTTGTAAAAGGTTCTCTGGTACACAATCTTTATTCTACACTTTCATTTCCATTATCTTGAATCATAAATTGACTTGGGTGTTAAAGTGCTAACCATGTAGGTACCCCCCCCCCCCCCCCCCCCCCCCCCCCACATTGAGTCCACCGTATCAAAGATAACAACATCGATTAACGACATTGCATCAAGATTGATTTATTTGGTTTAAGAAGCACCTTGATAGCAACATTCAATCCACAATGTCACATCAACATAGTGCATCAGAAGCTTCGCTTCATCATAGTTTTCACAATCATCACCATTTCTAGTTTCGCAACAGAACATTGGTGTTGTCTGTGGGAATCGACTTCTGTTTCCTACGATTTCCAGAATTCCACGTTCGATCCTCAATCTGAGCTCCAAATACATTTTAGGCAAAGAAAATGGAGTTTCGTGGATCCAAGATCTCAGATCTGCGCCGTTTGGATCCACTAAGTGGTGTACAAAGATTCAACAATAAATAACCTTTAGCATGAAATACAAGAAACACTTTGTTCACAAGCTCATAGGCTTAGTTTCTTGGATTAAGGTTTACAACTTAATAAACAAACCAAACTCTATGCCTTATGATATGAAAGGAGGCACTAGAGTGGTGCACATACAAAGACTAAAAAGGTAAACTCTAACATTGGGTATCTTCAAAACTTGCATGCCTTGCACACCTTAAAAGTGAGGTTTGAGTCTCGTTAAATAGAAATGCAATCCTGGGCTTTTCTTCTTGGATTTCTGATTTAATTTCATCCAGGATAATAGTAGAATTTTGTTGGATTTGATTCGCTCTATAAATTTCTACAATAAAATATATGATTTGTTATTAATTCAAATTCAAACTTAAATCTCCATTTAAATTGATTTGATCTTAAACAACTGTCAAACAAATCACACAAACACATTGCACAAAAACAATAACAAATTTGATCGAATCTAAACCATATTTTCACTCCAAAAATGCAACAATATTGGCCTGTTGAACCAGTGCCAGATTTTGCACTGCACATGATGGAACTTCATGTACCACATGTTGCAAAATGTTGCAACAGTACATCCAAATTCATTCCTTTCCATAATTTGAAGATCTTCTGATGTAGAGTGAATCTTGGATAGAAAAATACTGCACCACATCTGCAATAGTTGTAAGATATTGCAGCATACAATAACATCTATCTTATTGATGAAGACCATATGTTGTAACAAACATGTTGGAACATCGTGCTCCACATGTTACACTAGAGAATCCAAAATGAATCTTCTTCATATAATTCATATTTGTTGACTAGTTCTTCGACCAAACCTTCCTTGAAGGTACATTCAATCAATTCATCTTTGACTAAAACAAATCCAAATCTTTTCCACTTGATTTTGGATTATCAACACAAACCTCTTCCCAAAAGAAAAATTATGGATCATCTTAAAAAGTCACCGCCCCAACACTTTTGAAGGGCATCAAAAGACAATCAAAACTCAATCCTTAAGCCTATTGCTTAACTAGTTCTATCAAACACTTTAACCAAACAACTCATACAACTAGTCCTGTCAAGTACTTTAGCCAAACAACTCCTGCTTAACTAGTTCTGTCAAGCACTTTAGCCAACAAATATTCTTGGCAACAAACTTAGATGCTTGAACACATGCTGTAATCTCTTGTTCCACATGTTGCCAAAATTACATCTTGTACATATGTTGTTTTGCCAACACTTTAGCCAATCCAAAAGGAACAACGTGTTGTTTTACCTAATGCAGCCAATCAAAAGGAACAACAATCTTCCCATTTGGAAATTTTTTGCTAAAATAACTTACAAGATGTAATCTTCAAGAAGTAACACAAGTATCACACCATATCATATTAAAGTATACAGAGGAGTAGAAGTAGTACATAAGTAAGGTGGTTGTTACACATTAAGAGATCAGATCAACACGTACATAGAATATTATGCTAAAACATCTTATCCCACATGATCATTACTTACCCTTTTTGCCACAATTTGGCAAAGGTATGAAAAGAACCACAACCAAAATAGAAAGCTTTAGGATCCATAACACAAGCTTGAAGGAACAACAACCAACGATACCAACACACATCTTCATCCAAAAGACCTCAAAAAGGAATAATCTTCAACAAAGGAATAATCTTCAACAAAGGAACATAAAAATAGAAGTAGTAACAACAATAGGTTGAGGTGAAAAAGCCCCAACATTTATTCATCAAACACTAGATAAATTTCACCAGCAGGTGCACACATGTTGGACACAATGCCTGAGATATATTTCCCAACATGTAGTATTTAACCCAAATTCACCAACCCATGAGAAATTCCATAATACTTATCCATAAATTCCTTTATCAACTTAGGATAAACATATCCAACATTCATCACTGTCTTCAACAACTGAGAATCATTAAGAAGCTCCATAATTTAATTGTACTTTAGTGCTTCAACACAATGTCCTTCTTCATCATCACTTGCAGTTTTCCTCACTGCTAGCTTCTTCTTCTTCTTCTTCTTCTTCTTGGTTAGACTTTATTATGTCCAAATAATCATTACTAATTAAAGGTGAAAGCTTCACACACTTTCCTTTATCATACACCATTTTATACTCCTTTATGACTTCAACATTACACTCAACAATAATGTTCACAATATACTCCTTGACCAATTTTATGCTCCTTTATAATCTATTTACAATCAAGAGCATATGTACCTATCTCTTTTTCACAAGCAATCTTTCTTTTTAAAAACATATTTCAATTTCTAGACACTTGTTTCAGAATGGAATGACACATTATCCAAGGGAGCAGCAACAACATTCACATGAGTCCTCTTTCCACCAACCTTTCTCCTTATGATGGACACCATGTCCTGTATATCGGCTTCAGCATCTGTCTCTGACTCACTTGTTTGAACAAGCTTTCTATTCAGTTTAGAATTAACAAAGACAACTTTCCCATCCTTCCTCTGAGTTGGAAACTCAGTCACCAACATGTCATACATGTTGTCTAGCACATCCTGGTTGATATCTTCATTACCATCTTTGGTGACATCTTCAAACACTTGCTTACTCCATAATAGTTGAGTAAAACTACTTCTATCATATATACTTTGGGAATCAAAGGTGTAGTCCTTCATTTGTTTCACTTGAAAATCAGGAAAGTAGTTAACATCTTCTACCATGCTCAACTCAAATTTTGACTGTATTTGTTGAACAAAATGCTCCACTATCTTTTCTGACATATCATCAACATAAATGTGAACTATCATAAGATTCTCATTGTCTTTCACAATGACATCCCCCAGCAGTTGAACAACCTCTTCAAATGTCAAGGCTTCCTTTGACAACTTCCTTTCAAGGGCTATCCTTTTGTGATACAAACACTTCCACTCCAACATAATTTCTTCATAATAGAAAGACATGTTGTCTGAGGGAGAAATAGAAACATTTGTGGGAATCTTTTTGTCACCAACTATTTTTTTTGACGTCTTGTTAGACCCATTATGAACTTCATTTTTATTAGGGATAGAAACCTCATCAGCACTGAGATAATCAATGTTGTCACTTACATTATTCACCATATTATCCTTTTTGTTCTGGACTGGGCCGGCGCCTGCCCATCTGTCGAGCAGGCCAAACCCAATACTGCAATGCGGCCCAACAAGGCCCAAGCCTGTCTGGCGTCGAGCACACCTAGACCTCTTCACCTTCGAGCACGCAATGATCAGTTACTGTCGAGCAAGGGTTACATACATCGCGGAAAGGTTACGCCTCCCCCTCTATGATCTCCACATGCTCCTCCCCGTAAGGTGTAGCGTGCGATTTTTGTCGGTGACACGACCACCCTATCGCCATGGGTTTCTCCTCACCGCAATGGTAGGAGTTGGGTGCTACTTTCTGATTTCTTATTTATCCTATGAAGCTGGAAAGGAAAGGGAAGCTATCTAACACTAACCTTGCACGTAAATGTTTTACTGAACAAATGCTTAAAGAGATTCGGGGAGTTCGAGGTCAGGTTATACAATGGGGAGTTGTCAATTACCCATCCTATATGTGGTTATCCACAGGTCGTTAGCAATTATCCTTACTGCTTTCTACTTACTGGTGTTTGTTTGTTATGGGTTGGGAAAGTTTCTCCTTTGGGAGTGTTTTTGAGAGAGAGAGAGAGAGAGAGAGAGAGAGAGAGAGAGAGAGAGAGATAAAGAGTTTTTGTTGGTTTCGGGTTTTTCGATATTTTTGGTAAGGTACTGGACCTAAGGTTTTTGTTTAGTGTGCTCGCTAAGATTTTACAATCTTATGCCTACGTATTCCCGTTAAAGAAAAGAGGGAAATCAGAGCAATCGTAGTTCCTCCTATTCTATGGGAGGAAAAGATGATGTTTTGGTGTCTTGTTCATACCCCAAGATTGAAGCTAAAAGGAGTATTTGTGTCATGTTCAAAGCCCAAGATTGAAGCTAAAAGGTTTGATTGAGAGAGAATTTGTCCTCTCTAAAGGGAGATATCTCATCTGTTTATCACAACTGTTGGGTGACTGATTATAAAGCATGATTACTTTAACTGGGATATGTGAATCCAGCAATGCCATAATTTCCTTTATGAGGGATTTGTCCTTATACAAAGCCTAAGAGGAGGCTGGAAAAGACTGACTCAACAAGAGAGTGTTTATCTGTCTTGTACAATGCCCAAGATTGAGGCTAAAAGAGAATTGACTCTTTTGGGGATATCATTATACAAAGCCTAAGAGGAGACTAAAAGTTAACTTTTCCGGGGAATGTTTTGCCTGTCTTGTACAAAGCCCAAGATTGAGGCTAAAAGGGGAAACTGACTCTATTGGTGAGAGGTTTTATCTGTCTTGTACAAAGCCCAAGATTGAGGCTAAAATAAGATTGACTCAGCTGAAGAGTATTGTGAGAGCAAGAATTGTCTCTACAAGTCAATCTATGTTTTGATGATAACAATGAGTATTTATGAAAGAACCATTTTATGGTCTAACGTGTGTTGTGTGCAAATCATAAGAACTAAAGCCATCAGAACCAACATACACCAGCTAGATGTACTATGATTGAATATATATATATATATATATATATATATATATATATATATATATATATATATATATATATATATATATATATATATATATATGCGAAGTTACTATGTGTGACTAAAGTCGCGAGAAGCAAGAACGCTTGTTTATCTAGTCATGATCAGTCAGATCCAAGGATGCCAAGATTGCTCTTGCAATGCTCTTGTGGATACTCTCTGAAAGTGATTAAGATTCTGAAGATAGCGAAGCTTCTGAAGAAGTACCCTCGGAAAGAACCGAAGTTCTAAAGACTCCTATGACTTGAAGTTCTGATGGCTGAAGGCACTGAAGACCAAGTGCAGAAACAATCTGAAGACTGACGAGTTCTGAAGATCAAGGTTTCAAACAAGAAGTTCTGAAGACTCTGAAGACAGGCTCTGAAGATTCGGAAGACTTAAAACAGAAAAAGGATAACGTTCTTAAAGACCAAGTGCTGAAGTTCTGAAGACTGATTCCTAATGGACTTCTTCAATCAACGGAAGACTTGAAGCATCAGATATTCTGCTATAAAGACTCCACTCATGCTTCATCAAATTAACACAGAAGCCACTGAAGTTTCGAAGTCTAAATATTACCGTTGTGAGTTAAATGTACACACTGCCCAAGAAAAGATGTCTGGTCACTTCCTCCTCTGCAAAAAGAAGACGTGTTAGTACAACTCATTATATCACAACGTCTCCTTTCCAAACAGCCAACAGTATTCTCTAACGGCTATATTTCTACTGGCTATTTAATGGAAAGAGTTTTTGCTTCTGATGTATCGATCACTTGTAGAATTACGAACTGAATGTTCATCTACAAAATTGACCAAGTCATTGTGTGAAGATAGTAACAACGATGAGTTCTCGTTGTAACACTTAGAATATTCAAAGCTGTCATTATTTCACTCATGGCAATTGTTGTTGAATCTCCAAAGAACAAATCAACACAACAACAACAATCAAACAGAAGTTGTTGATGAAGAAGACAACATTGAAGATCAGTCAAGTCATTAACCTACCTTCTCGTCAAAGCTACATTGAAGATCTGAAGCAAGGAGTTGCTGCTCAAAGCTTGCTCAACCAGAAGACGAAGAAGAAGAAGATCTACAAGATGTCTACAATCATAATATCAAATACATCTTTGTAGTTTCTTAGGAAAGCAAGGAGCTGATTGCTCAAAACTTGCTTGAACACATGTGTGTGTTCTTTGTACTTAAACCTAGGAGAAACTTGCTTATTAAGAAGCACAATTTGTAATCTCCAGTTTGCCAATTCAACTAGATGAATTGAGACTCCTCAAGTGAATGCATATCCTGATGGGATCCCTGAATGGTTCAGCTGTGAGTTGAGGCCCTTGAGTAGATCACGTGGTGATCAAATACTTGAGATGACAATGACTGAGGGTCATTGTGGAAAATCCTGAAATATGGTCAGTAGCGTTATATTCATTGTGATGAATCCCTGAACGGCTAGCTGTGAAATCCCAACAGTGGGTCTGCTCGGTCAATGAACGTTATATCCTGTTGGATCCCTGAACGGTTCATTGGGCTGTTAGTCACAGTGCGGCTGTGCAAGTGGTTAGTCACCGGCTGTTGCCCGTGCAACTGTAATCATGCTTTGGTTATAGTGAATTAAGTCTTTGTGTTCAAGGCGAAATCACCTGAGGAGGGTGGACTTGATTAGCCCGCGTGGTGAACCAGGATATATCGTGTGTCCTTTACTCTCTTGCTTAGTATCTCTATTTATGTTTCTGCATTGAATATCAGAACCTCATATTAAGCAAAGTCAGAACCTTGCAGCCTATCTCTGATAAGCTTCCGCACTGCAAGTTCTGAGTATCGTATCTTATGATCAGAACCTATACGGTTCTCATACTCTATAGTTAATAGATCAAAATCTCTCAACGAACATTGAAGGTTCTTGAGCGTCAAATTAACAAGATGCGAAAAGTTACAAAAAGAGTAAATACACAATTCAAACCCCCTTTTCTTGTGTCTTTCTCGCACATTCAATTGGTATCAGAGCTCCGGTTCTGTTATTGATTTACATCAAACACTTAATAGTGTCAGAAAAAGATCCAGACGTGGTGCGTAGAAGTACTCTTGGTGAGATTGAAATCCACTTACAATTTCTGTAACAGTTCAGCAGTTAACTGTGTACAAAATTGTAATTAATCTGATTACTTCGTGAGCAATTCACTGATTCTAGATGAAGCCTCACTAAAGATCGAAGAATCAGTTGATAAGATAAATTCATCAGATGAAAGGCAGTATCTGTTGAATGCTCATTCTGGAAAATACGTGTGGATAAAACCACGTATATGATTAAAAGATGATTCATCAGAAAGCAAGAAATCTTGTTTGCTGAAGATTAATTCTTTATGAGTTTTTGAGATGTTTTCAAGAAACGGATTAGGTCCACCCTTGACTTTCTCGTTTAAAACTCATTATGGATCTCTTCATGTAAAGAAGAAAGATTGCGGTTCTAAGGCTTTGAATTTCAGAAGGTAATATGTTAAACTCAGAATCTAAAAAATTCAAATTATTAGAAATGATTCAATGTCAGAATCTGGAATGATCAAAAGATTCAATGGAGAACTGAATCCCGAAGATTCAGTAATTACTTGATTCTGAACGAACTCTTAAGATCTTAACTGGCTCAGTGATCAAGCTCCAACAACCTGAAATCATCCTAGTAAAGATCAAATGTTGATAATCTGATTTTTGACAAGATCAAGTGTTCTCAGAACCACTTGTGCTATGAAATTAGATGCTATCATTTCAGGTATCTAGGTTCTCCAACTGATGTCTTAAAAGATGACATTAATAATGTTCGTTTGAAGAAATTAGTTAACTCAAAGATATGTGTGAACGACCCCAAATAAGTTGATCATCATTGTGAGAACAAGAGGTTCATGCAAATCATGTCTAGTGATGTACACATGGGGCATGATGATGTTTTGCTTCTGAACAAGTTCTGAAACAACCTTGAGGAACAAGTCAGATGCTGATATGATAATTCCTCCTCGTATAACCTCTCAAAGGTTCTCATTGAACTGATGAAATCAATCATCTTACAAAGAAAAGAAACTCTCACAAACGCAAACTGAATTCGGGCTTTGAAAGGAGAACTCAACCAATTCTTAAAGTTTGTCATTTAAGATTCAGATCCATATCTTAGGAACTGTATCAGAACTAAACAGGTTCTATGGATCAAGGAAATGAGAAGTGAGAAACATTCAAAACAGATGTAATCTGTTATTTATGAATGGGGTCATCAAATGAAATTTACTGTTCACTCAGTATGCTCCCACGCATATGAGTGTCGCCTTATAAAAAAGGATTGCATGAAAAGAGAGAGAAAGCTATAATCCAACTAGGATCACTTTCCAAGAAAATATTCTCTTCAGAAGTCAGAAGACAAACTTATCTTGAAGAACCAAAGAAACATTTGCAGCTTACTCGGAAATAGGCAGAATCAGAAAGATGCTCAAAGTTTCATGAGTCTGAAAGGAATAATTTCACGAAATTTTTTAGCTAAAAGATTTTCTTCAAAGAGGTTAAGCATCCCTAAGGCGTATCTTGAAGAATCTCAGAACCTTCAACTCTCTCTCAGAAGCAAGCCAAGTCTGAAAGAAGTTGATCAAAAGCTCAGAAGAATGCACTCATGTAAAAATACAAAGATTTCAAAAATCATCAGAATGAAGACCAAAGTCAAGACAAAAAGCACTCAGTTAAGTCTGAAAAATCTAAGGTACACTTTTCTTTTCACTAATAATCTGTTAAACTCATGAGATGCCTAAATTATAATTCTTTCAAATTTATCATAGCATGTTTTACTAGGTAATTATTTAGGAATCCTTACATGTTTCTTTAGGGAAATATTCAACAAATAGAAAATTTGTTAAGCATAGATGAAAGAAATTGTTAAATACAAGAAAACCCTTTAACAAAAACTACACGCAAAAGAATACAATAATAATTGCGAATCTATTGAAACCACAACATATCTCTGACAACTTAATAAGATCTTACTAAAATCTTTTGAACTGTCCTATATCTTCCCTAGACTAGGCATAATTCAATCTACACACCTACTCTATAAAGTCACATCTCCCTATCATATATCTTACACTTAAAACCCTGAAAGTTCAAAATATCATCCAATCGTCGTCATGCCTCCACTTACTTTTCTTGATAATCAAAACTCAAATCTATTCTTATTTTCTTGAAACAAACTCTTAAGAAAACCTTTTTGTCCTCCCGTGTATTTGTTTGCATATGTCCTCTAGTAAGATATTTCCTCCATCAGCGTCTAGTCATATCCTATTACTGATAGGTATGCTTCAGTCAACACCTCTCTAGAACCTAATCCCTCTCTCTCTCTAACAAGAGTATCTGCTCATCTTAGCTAACCCTACTCATCAATGATACAAGTCTTATTCTATATATATTATCCTCAGTTTCTAACTTATTAAAACTCACACCTCTCTAACTCTTGATTTGATCTCTTCAAAAGACTTCCTCACCATTCTCATGGAAAACCAATCCTTGACTCCAAGAACCTTCTTTGGCGACGACAACTCTCTTGAAATCATTAGTGAAAAACAACCTAAGCTAATGGATGTTGATCGTAATTTCCATCTGGGAATTCATTCGCAAAATTGGAATGGGTACATTCATATGCTTAGAGGTCCCATTTACCCAAACATCATAAAAACCTTTTGGATCAATGTTGCTGTCTGCCATGATGGTCTGACCATTTCTTCAGACATCTATGGTATTCCTCTCTCCTTCAACGCTTCAAAAATTGCTGAAGCCATTGAATGGCCACTGGAAGGCATCACTCCCAGTCATGCATCCATTCGATGCATTTCTGATGCAAAATTACACTACTTGTTTGATAAAGGTTCTGCCTTCGAACCTACTAATCCTGAGAAACTCCTGCCCCATGCCAGAGGATGGTTTAAATTCATTATGACAAACATCAAACCTCGAAGCACATATAAAAACCTTCTATATCATGATGACAAGCTCCTAATCATGTGTCTTCTTAAGCAAGATCGCATAAATCTGCCCCAAATTATATTTGACCATCTCAAGGACACCATTATCGTGTCAAGAACTACCCTTGAAACTACGATCCCTTACGGAAGAGTCTTAACTGAAGTGTTTTTCAAAACAGGAGTTGTGCAGACAATTAGCAGAATTAGATGCGGTCCTGATATTGCCCTTATTGAAAATTCTTGTGAAACATTTGACAGTGACTGGTTCTCAAAAAACAAATTAGCTGACAGTCTAAGATAGATTAAGATACTAGATGGTTAAGTGTATGCATGTATCATTTATGGATATATATATATCTATGTTATCTTCTGTCTTGCGTTATTTATGATATCTGATACCCACTAATAAAAATCTTAATAAACCATTAAAATATTGCATAAATGACGTGCCCTTTTACAACCCAAGAAATCTTCAGTAATAAAGTCTTTATCTTCCCAATAAATGAGTAACTGCTCCATTTTATTTTCCCACACGTTCACGCCTTTTAGCATATCCTAATTAATCATGACCACCTAGGAAATAGTAAACCCAAATCTTGGTGTACCAATTTAGTCATTACACTCCTCACTCTCATTTCGCCTATAAATAATAGGATTCTACTTCGTCCTCGCTCATCCTCATCTAAACCAATCTTCATTTAGAATCTTCTGTGTGTTAACAAATGGCTTCTCCAACATTTAGAGGAAACGTAGAAACTCTAGAAGTTATCCCAGAGAAAAGACCAAACCTAGCTAGACTTCAAAATAATGGTCTGGAAATTGTAAGAAACACGCAGATTCAATCTTGGAATGGTTATTATTCACTGCTAAATGGCCCTGTCTTTCCAGTTCTTGTGAAAGAATTCTGGAAATATGCCAGAATCAGTAATGATGGCAACACAATCTGGTCTGAAGTATATAGCTTTCCAATCACCATCTCCATTCCCTCATTAGAAAAGCTCATAAATTGTGTCACCTCTAGAGTCACTGTTGAAGACTTTCAATCTGACCTGAGCTTAGTAGAGAAATGCAAGGTTTTATTTGATAATTCAGTTCCTTATGAACCAAACAACCTTGAGAAACTTCTTCCTTCACCCAGAACATGGTTCAGATTCTCTCTAACCAATCTTCGACCTCGTGCAACTGCAAGGAGCACGCTGTCCCAAGATGACAGAGTATTCGTTTTCCTCCTAACATACCACTTTAGAATCAATCTTCCCAAAACTATTTTCAATCACTTGAAACATTCTATCAGAGTTTCAAGAACTCAGTTGAACTCTTACGTTCCTTACGGGAGAATAATATCTGAAATTATGCTGAGAGAGAAATTCTGGGGGTTAGTAAGGAGACTCGGACCAGAACCTTCAGTAACTGAGACAAGATGTGATAGGGTGGACAACATTGAAGATTTTGATGACTAAAACTTTAAAATCTGAAGTAGTGCTATGTTTTGTTGCTTATCGCTCTATTTTGTGCTGATGTTTTTTTTTCTTCTCACTTAGTCAATGAAAATATGATGTCTTCTGTGTTCTACACCAACATCAAATTCATAATAATCTGAGACGTTCACTTTACATCTATTAACCTTCAATTAAATACATACAGAGTATAGATGTGTTTCCCTAAAATGAGTCTAAATGCTTCTAAATGTTTAAATGACTCTGTGACTCTATATCTGAATATAAATGACTCCATGCTTAAATTGCTCATATGCCCTGACACTTTTTGATGATGTAAAAAAGGGGGAGAAATATATTGATTGATTTTGATTGAAAGAAGGAAATCTGAAAGAATGCATATCTCAAACAAAGTACTCTTATAAAATGTGTTACTACTAACGTTTATTGTTTGATGTTATCCGAGGAACTCTAAACAAGTTCACTAGGAATTTTAAAGCCAGGATAAGAAGAAGAAATACGATCATAGAAAAAAAGTTGTCTAAGAAGAATCAGGAAGAAAACTCTGAAAGCAGTCAAGGCAAAGTCTACATTTCAAGATGCTCACTCAAAAGATCTGTGTAAATCAGAAGTCAAGAACTGTCTGAAGATCCAGATTAAAGATCCAAGCAAGAAACCATTCTGATGTTTATCAGGAACCATTTGAAATAAAGACGATTTGGTATCAGACTAAATCATCAATTAGAAATCAGATTCAGTACACAAAGATTAGTATCAGACTCTCAATCAAAGCAAAGCTGTGGATTACTGTCAAAGTACCTTCATTGGTATCCTATCAGCACACAAAGGAAATACTCTTCAAAGTAATATCAAAAGAACTCTTTCAGCATCAAAATCAACAAACTCTGGTATAAGAGTCAGCACATCATTTTTACATCCGACTAAAATAAGATGTACCAGATTCAGAATTAAGCGTTGATTAATCACAAGTTTTAACCTTCATTTGGTATCTGATCAAAAAATCAAGCTTTGATAATTCAACTGAGTTGTGACAATAACAAGGTCTGAAATAAACCTGTGTCCAAAGTCAAACTCTGAAAAGTCATGATCATTAATGGTGATTAAATTTAGAAACTCTGAATTTCGATTCTGAAAGATCCCAATATCTGACTTATGGAAATTAGGGGGAGACTACCCAGAAGATTAAAATGCAAAATCTAAAATCTTCTTATAGCCTGAAACTCAGGGGGAGTGTCTCAAAAGACAATTTCTGATATACAGCGAAGCTATGTTTATTAGTCGAAGAACTGCTCTAATTCTGTGCTCAATTGAATCTACTGAAAAGTAGAAATGCTTCAGACGACTCTGAAGATAACAAGCTCTGATATGACAACAAAGGAAACTGAGTTCTGAAGATCTGAAGATGGAAGTTCTGTTGAACTAGTCCAGATGCTAAAGACTCTTCGTTTTCCTAAAGAAAAGATAGAGAAGTAACTCTTTTCTATTTCTGTTCTGGCAACTCAAGTTGTTACTCTGTATATCTTTGGATTATATAAAATCCTAGATGATCTCAGATAAATCTTTGAGGATAACTCATTCAAGGGGAGCTGTTGTTCCATACTCTGAATTTGTTTGCTTTGGTGATTACCTTGTATAAAATGTTCAATCAAAATACTTGGTTTTGTCATCATCAAAAAGGGGGAGATTGTGAGAGCAAGAATTGTCTCTACAAGTCAATCTATGTTTTGATGATAACAATGAGTATTTATGAAAGAACCATTTTATGGTCTAACGTGTGTTGTGTGCAGATCATAAGAACTAAAGACATCAGAACCAACATACACCAGCTAGATGTACTATAATTGAATATATATATATATATATATATATATATATATATATGCGAAGTTACTATGTGTGACTAAAGTCGCGAGAACCAAGAACGCTTGTTTATCTAGTCATGATCAGTCAGATCCAAGGATGCCAAGATTGCTGTTGCAATGCTCTTGTGGATGCTCTTTGAAAGTGATTAAGATTCTGAAGATAGTGAAGCTTCTGAAGAAGTACACTCAGAAAGAACTGAAGTTCTGAAGACTCCTATAACTTGAAGTTCTGATGGCTGAAGGCGCTGAAGACCAAGTGCAGAAAGAATCTGAAGACTGACGAGTTCTGAAGATCAAGGTTTCAAACAAGAAGTTCTGAAGACTCTGAAGACAGGCTCTGAAGATTCAGAAGACTTTAAGCAGAAAAAGAATAATGTTCTTAAAGACCAAGTGCTGAAGTTCTGAAGACTGATTCCTAATGGACTTCTTCAATCAACGGAAGACTTGAAGCATCAGGTATTCTGCTATAAAGACTCCACTCATGCTTCATCAAATTAACATTAGAAGCCACTGAAGTTTCGAAGTCTAAATATTACCGTTGTGAGTTAATTGTACACACTGCCCAAGAAAAGATGTCTGGTCACTTCCTCCTCTGCAAAAAGAAGATGTGTCAGTATAACTCATTATATCACAACGTCTCCTTTCCAAATAGCCAACAGTATTCTCTAACGGCTATATTTCTACTGGCTATTTAATGGAAAGAGATTTTGCTTCTGATGTGTCGATCACTTGTAAAATTACGAACTGAATGTTCATCTATAAAATTGACCAAGTCATTGTGTGAAAATAGCAACAACGATGAGTTCTCATTGTAACACTTAGAATATTCAAAGCTGTCATTATTTCACTCATGGCAATTGTTGTTGAATCTCCAAAGAACAAATCAACACAACAACAACAATCAAACAGAAGCTGTTGATGAAGAAGACAACATTCAAGACCAGTTAAGTCATCAACCTACCTTCTCGTCAAAGCTACATTGAAGATCTGAAGCAAAGAGTTGCTGCTCAAAGCTTGCTCAACCAGAAGACGAAGAAGAAGAAGATCTACAAGATGTCTACAATCATAATATCAAATACATCTTTGTAGTTTCTTAGGAAAGCAAGGAGCTGATTGCTCAAAACTTTCTTGAACACATGTGTGTGTTCTTTGTACTTAAGCCTAGAAGAAACTTGCTTATTAAGAAGCACAATTTGTAATCTCCACTTTGCCAATTCAACTAGATGAATTGAGACTCCTCAAGTGAATGTTATATCCTGATGGGATCCCTGAACGGTTCAACTGTGAGTTGAGGCCCTTGAGTAGATCACGTGGTGATCAAATACTTGAGATGACAATGGCTGAGGGTCATTGTGGAAAATCCTGAAATATGGTTAGTAGCGTTATATTTATTGTGATGAATCCCTGAACGGCTAACTTTGAAATCCCAGCAGTGGGTATGCTCGGTCAATGAACATTATATCCTGTTGGATCCCTAAACGGTTCATTGGGTTGTTAGTCACAGTGTGGCTGTGCAAGTGGTTAGTCACCGGCTGTTGCCCGTGCATGTGTAATCATGATTTGGCTATAGTGGATTAAGTCCTTGTGTTCAAGGCGAAATAACCTGAGGAGGATGGACTGGATTAGCCCGCGTGGTGAACCAGGATATATCGTGTGTCCTCTACTCTCTTGCTTAGTATCTCTATTTATGTTTCTGCATTGAATATCAGAACCTTATATTAAGCAAAGTCAGAACCTTGCAGCCTATCTCTGATTAGCTTTCGCACTGCAAGTTCTGAGTATCGTATCTTATGATGAGAACCTATACAGTTCTCATACTCTATAGTTAATAGATTAGAATCTCTCAACGAACATTGAAGGTTCTTGAGCGTCAAATTAACAAGATGCGAAAAGTTACAAAAAGAGTAAATACACAATTCAAACCCCCCTTTCTTGTGTCTTTCTCGCACCTTCAAGTATGATTTGTTTTGTACAAAGCCCAAGATTGAGGCTAACTCTACTGAGGAAAATCATTATACAAAGCCTAAGAGGAGGCTGAAAAGAGAATTAACTCTACTTAGGGAGATTTTATATGGTGTCTTGTACAAACCCCAAGATTGAGGCTGAAATTTATGACTGACTCTACTGGAGAGATATTTATATGGGTGTCTTGTACAAAGCCCAAGATTGAGGCTGAAAAGATGACTGACTCAACAAGAGATATTTATATGGTGTCTTGTAGAAAGCCCAAGATTGAGGCTGAAAAGATGTCTGACTCAACAAGAGAGTGTTTATATGGTGTCTTGTACAAAGCCCAAGATTGAGGCTAAAAATATGACTGACTCAACAAAGAGTGTTTATATGGTGTCTTGTACAAAGCCCAAGATTGAGGCTGAAAGTGACTGACTCAACAAGAGAGTGGTAAAAAGGTGATTGACTTAATAAGTGAGTGCATTTGAAGCTAAATCTGCTGAGGAAAATCATTATACAAAGCCTAAAAGGAGGCTGGCTTCTGCTGAGGATTATTGAGATCCAGAGGCAGGTCCAAAATGGGGAATCAACTTTTGCTGAGGATTTACAGAAGAGTTGAGGTATCAGATGCCTTGAGGTTCTGATTTAGGATAGTGTTATCCTGATGATAAGCTAACCCTAGCTGGGGAAATTTAGGATAAAAGACCGAGTTTTAGATCTTGTAAGGGTTTTAACTCTACTGGAGATTGATTAAATGACCAGGGTTTTTTCATGTGTTTGTAGGGAACTTTAGAATGTCTTTGAGATCCAAAAGGAGATTAGACTGTCCAAGTCTACTGGTATGAAAGGTTTATCTTTGTATGATGCCCAAGAGGAGGCTGGTGTTTTAAGGGATGAGAATTAACCCTAAAATTGGTCTGAGATTTTGACTCTTCAGAAAGACTGCTCTAACAAAGGATGACTAGGTTCTGTCTTATACCTTTAAGAGCTCTTCAAGGTCCTTGTATTAATCCCAAGAGAAGGTATGAGAACTTCTAAGAAGCCGGAGGGTCCTTGTACAAAGCCCAAGAGGACGCGGGGATGCTTTTAGGAAGCCTGTGGGTCCAAACCTAAGAAGAGTTCAAGAAGAGTTTCACTGGGAATAATCTTTTCTTTAGTGAACAGTTCTAGGGTTTGAAGAAATTCAAGAGAGGTTTCACTGGGAATTAATCCTCTCTGGGGAAATGAACTTCTTTTGACAATTTTCTAATAGTGACAGTCTGAGAAAAGTTTCACTGGGAATAATGCCTTTCTCTTTGTTCCATATTGTATAAGCCCAAGAGAAGGCAAGACTGTATATGGAAATTCCTATGGGGAACTAGTTTTAACTGTATTGAAAGAGTGACCACTGGCTCTATCTAATTCTAGACTTAATTGCCGAGGAAAACTCTAAGCAGATAATATACATGTATATATATACAAATGAAATATATACTGTATGTAAAAGAGGGTAGGAGGACTTACAGGTGAGCAAGCTTCCAACACAAACAAATATATATATGTGCAAGTATGTAAAAGAAAGCTATTTAAAACTTACAGGTGAGCAAGCTTCCATTGTAACAGCTGTATGGTTAGTTGTTCAATAAATTAAAGAAAGTTTTGATAACAACTATGAATTTGAACCTAAATCAAAAGGGAAAGTTGTTTTGAAAAGAAGATTGGGGCTTATACTCAAGGAGAGGCCTAGATAAAAAACAATAATCGTACCATTGATCTGAAAATTGTATCAGGACTTATACAACGACTAAGGCCCAAAAAGGTTTTCTGTACAAAGGGATGGGTCTTACAACTCAAGGAGAGGCCCAAAGGTTTGAAAAAGAAAAGAAATGGGACTTACAACACAAGGGTAGGCCCAGATGATTTTTGTTTTGAAATAGAGATCGCGCCGTGATTTTCTGAAATCGTAGTGGGACTTATACAACGACTGAGGCCCAAAAATGGTTTCCTATACAAAGGGGTTGGGTCTTACACTCTATTAGAGGCCCAAAAGTGTTTTGAAAAAGATTTGTGAGGGTGAGAATAGTCAAAACCCTAATTTGATTTTAAAATGTATTTTAATTAAATAAAAATTCAATTAAAATGATCAAAATGATCAAACATGTGTGATAAAACAAGTTGTGATCTTGGATTAATGTTTGAAAAATCAAGTTTCATTCATAGAATGACTTGAAAATCATTTGAATTTGCAAAAATCAAGAAAAAGAAATATTTTTAAATGTGTAAAAACAAATAAAACATAATTCTTTACAAAAATACCAAATATATGAAATAAATAATATTTTTGTGTAATAAAATATTTTAACATTTTTGGGAATTATCAAAAAAAGAACCAATAAAAAATAATTAAAATTGAGAGAGAAATTAATTTTGGAATTAATTAATAAAAACCATGAAAAATGTGAAAAATAGCAAAATATGGCAAAATGGTCTAGGTGGGTGTTGAACCCACGACCTCTTGGCCAAACACACATGCGCGCTACCACTAGGGTGGCAATACATCCGTGTATCAAAACCACCCCATAAATACATATAGGTAACTTGTTTCTAGGCCTGGCGAAGGCGCCATGGCCTGACCCTTGCCCAAGGCAAGACCTAGTTTTGGCAATTTGCATGAAGCCTCTAACTTTCTTATTTCTCCATGGATTGGGACAAAATTTAGGTGTATCCTGCCTAGAATTTCATGAGGAATCCAATGGCGCCCTTAGAATTTTCAGAAAATGTTTCCATTTTTAAATCCGATAGTGATTTCAAAATAGGCCAAATTTTGCATGTTCTATGCTATCTCATGGTACAGGCAATAATATCATGATAAATTGGTTCAAACACAACACATATGATATGTATGAGAGGTCCAGGATCAATGGACCTCAAAGCAATGCATGACTTAAAGAGTTCAAGTTATGATGCACTTACCTCTTGAAGCTCCTTGTTCTATCTGTCAAGTTCCTTGTGCCAGAAGTGATTCAATGCTTTAAACACTCTTGATTGATCCCTTAGAGGCTTTTAGGATGATCAAAACCAGCTGGAATCCTCAGGAACAAGAATGAGCTCTTTCTTGCAAAAGGGGCAAAAGTGATCAATATAGTAACTCTCTCAAATGGTGTTCCAAATGAGGGAAACCAATTGGGACAATTTGAGGATGATATATGGAGTGTGTTTGAGGCCTGGTTTGGTTTTGGAAGTGACTGAATCAAGACATGGCTTGGAAAATGCAGAAAAGTCAAAATTTGAGGTTTTGGAGGTTGACTTTCTGATTTTGGTGTTTCAGATCAAAGGTGAGTGTTTGGACAGCTTAGATATGACATATTTGATGTGTTTGGATCATGAGATGTGGTGGAATTGCTCTCTAACTCAAAAACGCAGAGATGACTTGCAAAAGAAGGCATTTTGGCCTAAACAGAGAGATTTTGAGGAAAGCATCAGTTGTAGTGCTTTGGTGTACTTAAACTGAGCACAAATGAGCTCTATTTATAGTGCAACAAGTTTTTTTTACAAGCAATAGTGAATGGAAGCTGGTACAGGCCTTTGGCCAATGTTTATCAAAGGGAATCTTTAGTCTCCTCTAGCCATTGACTTGAGGTTAAGGCACAGGCCTATGGTCCTTTGATTCAGAGCTGAATCTTGACTCATTCAGTTAGGAATGTCTCAGTCCATACCACCTTGATGTATCCATTGAATGCTTGGAAACAAAATTGGAGTCTTTTGCACTTTTTAGCCTTTTTAGGTTTGTTATGGCTATATGTAGATTCTTGGACTTGGGAGGCTTGTGGATCAGATATTTTCACTTGGATGTTATCAGCTGATGTGTCCAAATGGATGACAAGCCTTGGAGTTGTCCAAATTAGCCAACTCAAGCAAAATGCACAAAATCTGCCTTGTGAAAATCAGTCCATCATGCCATGTTCCAAGGGTTGTATCTCCCTACTTAAATTGAATTTGGAGATGATCTGGTACTTGTTGGAAAGCCCTCATGGCATACTTTAACTTTTATGTTCACCAATGGACCTGGTTTAACATGGATCAAGGTGAAAAATGTCCCTACATTTTGGAAAAAGTAAGGCAGGTTCTGACTTTTTGAAAATTTCACCAAGTGTTGGAAAAGTGTCATTTTCATGTTTTTGTGATTTTGATCACTCCATAACTCAAAATCCATGAGGATTTGGAATCTCTTGTAGTTGACACTTTTAAAGTATGTCAGATAGACTTTCATTTGAGCTTTGAATTGGAGAAAAAGGTCTTGTGGTTTAGGAGTTATGACCTTGCAAAGTTGGTACAAAATCACTTTTGTTCCATAACTTAGAAATATTTTGGTTTCTCATGGTTGCCCCTTTTGCAAGAAACCTAACTTTTCTTTATTTTTCTTGATGAATGATGATCAATACCATACATTAACATTATTTTTGACTTAGGGGAACCATATTTGTGAAAAATTCCAAAAAGTCAAACTTGATTTTGTGCACAGTTGACTTTTTATCGGATGAAATCCAAACTGTACGATCCTTTGTGAAATCAAGTCCTTGACCTAATTCAAACCTAATGGATGGATTCCATAGGTGTTATAGGGTGTATTGAATCATGTCCTAAGGTTTGGGAGCATGTCTTGGTCAAAAGTCAAAGGTACAATTGACTTTTTCTTCAAAACCCTAATTGTGGTCCATATGAAATTGAAACTTGTGAATCAAGCTTCTTGAATTAATCCATTGTTGTAAATGGATCAATGTGGTGTATTTGAGGCCCTCAAATCATGTCTTGAGGTTTGGGCTCATGCCTTGCTCCAAAAGTCAACTTAGGGGTGAATTAGGTCAAGAAACCCTAATTCCTGATTTTTTATGAATGCATCCCCTGAGGCTAAATTGACTTGATGATTGGGTCCATGGGGTCCCTTGGAGTATCTTGGATTGTGGTTTGAAGCATTGGCTCATGCCCAGATGAAAATTTCCATCTGGAGGCCTTGGTCGACCAAAACCCTAATTTAGTGACATCGGTGATCTCGAGGCTTGATCCACTTGGAATGTTGCACTCCTTTGACTGATTCTTGATGTGGGAGTCCTCTTGATCCCTTATGGGTGTTTGAGAGGTTAGGCAAGTTGAAGATCATGTCATTTCTTGATTGATCCTTTGTCTAAGTGCTCTGAGAGGGCTTGAAACCCTAATTCTTGATTATGGTGAATGCTCACCCATCTTTGAGGAGATTGATGAGGTATGATGGTACATCCATATTGTGGTAATGATCTTCACAATGATGGGAAATCTTGGTGGTCAAAATTTGGGGTATGACAGATTCCCCTATTTAATCTTCTTGGACCCGAAGGTGTGAATGACGAAGATGTTCGGACATTCAGGGTGCAAGAGGATTAAATATCAAAATACCTGAAATTTTGACGGTGGTTATGAATGTCAGCGGTTTGCTCATCCATCTTCTTTTGCTAAGCAATGATACTTAGGAAAGGGTAAAACTTCCCCTCGATCCTGGCCTTCAGCCACGGAACTGGTCTCAGTTTCTTTTTATTTTTATTTATTTTTATAATAAACCTCCCCTCGATCCTGGTCTTCAGCCACGGAGCTGGTCTCAATTTTTGAAATAAACTTCCCCTCGATCCGGGTCTTCAGCCACGGAACTGGTCTCTGTTTTTTGATAAACTTCCCCTCGATCTAGGTCTTCAGCCACAAAACTGGTCTCAGTTTCTTCTTGTTGAGTTCCTTCCTTGACAAGGGATGCTATTTGTAGCAGTTTTCATCAAACTTCTCGCCCAGTTTTTACTGGGAAGAAGCCATTTGATTGAAAAAGTCTCGATGTCAGACTTGCTGGGGAAACCCACTTGTCTGAGTTGTAGAGGTGTACCAACTTCTCTGTTGGAGATGCCATTTGTTGACCTACTGGGGAAAAACGAGTCTCTTGAGAGACTGCTTTTCGCTTGGGGATATTACATCATACTTTTCTTCGAGATCTTCTCGGAGAAATGCCATGTGATGTAATCCAATTTTGAGGTGCTGATGACTTCATTAACATTGACTTTCTTGGGAGAAAAACCAATGTGTTTTCGAGAGTCTTTGGTTGAGAGGCTTTCCCTGGCGATTTTACTTAATCCGGGAAAGCGAAGATACCATCTTCAATAGTGAAGAGTGATGTTTTGAAGGTGTCGGTCGAATGTCTTCTTGCTTTTCAGAGGTTCAAGTTATCAAAGTGGTCGAGGACCGTCTCTAATCCAGAAATAAACAGGGGGAGAGAGATTCTTCAGACAAAACATTTCCTGGCTAGGGAAAGAACTGACAACTCGATTTGTAAGAGGACTTTTATCTCTTCGGGATAAGACTGTCCAGAGTGATAGTAATGCAATAGGATTATGAATGTGAATCAACTGTGCATGATGTATGTATGTTTATGCTGACAAAACTGACGCGACATACAGACTAATAGATGAACACGACTGGATACTCGGCCACGGCGGGGGACAAAAAGTATCACTGGTTCAGGATATCAATCCTGCCTCGCTTGGGAGAGGTGGTCCCTGTGGGGAGGAAGAATTGCCAATCGGTCTTAAGAGGTACGAACTCTACCAGTGATTTCAGATGAAACATGGTATCTGACATAGTTGATCCTTCATTCAGGCGTACTGGTTTAGAAGGAGTACTTTAATTCTGCACTTTGAGGTTCAAGCACCTCTGGAGAAGCTATCGATGTTCTTTTTGAAGTTCACAGTCAAAAGGATTTGCCATCTTTATTTTAAAAGCAGAAATTTTTTGACAATTAAATTCATTTTTGTTTTATTTCAAGAATCGTTGATCATATTAAAAATGTCATTTTGTAAAGCTAAAATAAATGAGAATTGCAAACAAAAGCACTAGGGCTCAAATTTTATTGATAGAATGGAAATCAGCCAAGCGCGTGATCCCATAGAGTATTTACAAAGTTTAGAAAATGGTAATTTTAAGGGAAAATGGATACATTGAAACATAACGACCGCTATCCTTCTACCAACTTTGAATTCTGGACATCCTGAGCTTCTGTCGAAGATGACATTGACTGAAGTTTTCCTGATGGATGGCATGACTACTGAGGAGTTGAACTGATCAGATGTAGTTACTTTCCATTAATCCCTAACTTTTGCCTGGATTGTACTTTGAGATTCCCAATCCATCGGGATGATTTTTTTTTGTTTATGTCTCTAATTTTTGCCTGGACCGCCTTTTCAGGTTTTCAAATCCACCGAGACATTTTTGTATTTATTTAAGCGAAGTATTTCTTGACTACATCAACATTTGTGGGGTAGGCAAATTCTTCTCCATCCATGGTTGCGAGTCTCAAGGTGCTGCCTGAAAATGCTTTCTTGACCACATAGGGGCCGTCATAATTCGGAGTCCATTTGCCCCGGGAATCAGTGAGGAATGATTGTATCTTCTTGAGCACGAGGTCTCCTTTCCTGAAGACACGGGGTCGGACCTTTTTGTCAAACGCTTTCTTCATTCTTTGCTGATACAACTGACCATGGCATAGAGCCGCTATTCGCTTTTCTTCGATTAGGTTCAGTTCATCGTGTCAACTGTGACACCATTTAGCTTCTGTTAGCTTAGCTTCCATCAATACTCGGATTGATGGGATCTCTACTTCTATGGGAAGCACTGCCTTCATGCCATATACTAGAGAGAAATGGGTTGCCCTTGTTGAAGTGCGGACAGATGTGCGATAACTGTGAAGAGCAAAAGGCAGTATCTCATGCCAATCTTTGTAGGTTACAACCATCTTTTGAATGATCTTATTGATGTTCTTGTTAGCCGCTTCTACCACTACATTCATCTTAGGCCGACAGGGAGACGAGTTATGGTGTTCGATCTTGAACTCAGCACACAACTCTTTCATCATCTTTTTGTTCAAGTTAGATCCATTATCAGTAATGATCTGGCTTGGAACACCATAACGACAGATGAGATTGTTTTTGACAAAGCGGTCCACCACTTGTCAGGTTACATTGGTGTATGATACTGCTTCAACCTATTTGGTGAAGTAGTCAATGGCTACTAGGATGAACCGATGTCCATTTGAAGCCTTGGGTTCAATCATGCCAATCATGTCGATTCCCCATATAGAAAAAGGCCATGGAGAAGAAAGAACTTTGAGATGTGTTGGCGGTACATGGATTTTGTCAGCGTATATTTGACACTTGTGACATCTCTTCATGTACTTGTAGCAATCGGATTCCATTGTCAACCAATAGTATCCTACTCTCAGAATTTTTCTCGCCATTGTGTGTCCGTTGGCATGAGTGCCAAAGGATCCTTCGTGAATTTCTTTTATCAGCATGTATGCTTCTAGTCTGTCTACGCATCGGAGTAGGACCGTGTAGAAGTTTATCTTATAGAGTGTATCATCGCTCAGGAAGAAGTTTCCTACCAACCTTCTGAGGGTTTTCCTATCTTTTCTTGATGCCCTAGGTGGGTACTCTTGTTTCTGAAGGAAGCATTTGATATTGTGATACCAAGGTTTATCGTCTATGACTGCTTCAATCGTGAAGATGTAAGCGGGCCGTTCTAGGCGCATTATGTCAATCTTAGGTACGTTGTTCCATTGACCTACACTAATCATGGAAGAGAGTGGCTAGTGCATCAGCTATGTGATTCTCTTCACGAGGGATGTGATGAAACTCGATTCTATTGAAGAATGGTAACAACCTTCTTGCGTAGTCTTTGTAAGGAATCAATCCTGATTGGTATGTGTTCCAATCTCCTTTGATCTGATTGATAACCAGGGCTCAGTCTCCATACACATACAAGTTCTTAATCCTTAAGTCAATTGCTTCTTCGAGACCCATGATACAAGCTTCGTATTCGGCCTCGTTGTTTGTACACTTGAATGTCAGTCGGGTGATGAAAGGAATGTGGGTACCCTGAGGTGTAACGATGATTGCCCCAATTCTGTTTCCATAATTATTGACAGCTCCGTCAAAGATTAGTCCCCATTGGGAACCTGGTTCTGGCCCTTCACTGGGTAGCGGTTCATCGCAATCTTTCATTTTTAAGTACATGACATCTTCGTCTGGGAAATCAAATTCGACTAATTCCTGATCGTCAATCGGTTGATGAGCCAAATGATCGGCTAAAATACTTCCTTTGACGGTTTTCTGAGCATGGTACTCGATGTCATATTCCGACAATGACATCTGCCAAAGGGCAATCCTTCCCGTGAGAGCAGGTTTTTCAAAAACATACTTGATCGGATCCATTTCGGAAATTAACCAAGTAGTGTGACAAATCATGTACTGGTGAAGACGTTTGGCTGCCCAAGCCAGAGCACAGCAAGTATTTTCAAGCATAGTGTATCGAGTTTCACAATCGGCAAATTTCTTGCTCAAATAGTAGATGGAAGACTCTTTTCGTTTTTGTTTCGTCTTGTTGGCCAAGTACACAACCCATTGAGTCTTCCATGACTGTTAGGTAGATGATCAATGGTCTTCCTTCCACTGGAGGAGATAGAATTAGTGGATTCAACAAATATTCCTTAATACTGTCGAAGGCTATTTGGCAGTCTTCGTCATACACAACTTTAATTCTTTCTGAGTAGTTTGAAGATCGAAGCGCATGTCGCGGTCATAAGAGATATGAATCTGGAGATGTAATTTAGACGTCCAAGAAATCCTTGGACCTGTTTCTCAGTTTTTGGCGAAGGCATTTTTTGAATGGCCTTAACCTTGTTAGGATCAACCTCAATTCCTTTCTGGCTGACGATAAACCCTAAAAGTTTTCCTGGGAGGACACCGAACGTGCATTTATTGGGATTCAAGCAGAGTTTGTACTTTCTCAGATGCTCGAATAACTTTGATAGGTGGGTCACATGCTCCTCTTCTATTTTAGATTTGGCAATCATATCATCGACATATACTTCGATTTTTTTGTGCATCATGTCGTGGAATAGAGTAGTCATGGCCCTTTGATAGGTCGCCCCGACGTTCTTTAAACCAAACGACATTACCTTGTAACAAAAGGTGCCCCATGGGGTGATGAATGAAGTTTTCTCCATGTCTTTCGGCGCCATTTTGATTTGATTATAGCCCGAGAATCCATCCATAAAGGAGAAGACTTTGAACTTTGTTGTACTATCTACCAGCATGTCTCTGTGCGGTAAGGGAAAGTCATCCTTTGGACTGGCTTTGTTCAGATCCTTGTAGTCTACACACATTCTGACTTTTCCGTCCATTTTCAGAACTGGCACTATGTTGGCTAGCCATTGAGGATATTCTGAGGTGGTGAGGAAACCCGCGTCGATCTGTTTCTGCACTTCCTCTTTGATTTTGATGGCCATGTCCGGGTGAGTCCTTCTCAGTTTTTGTTTTACCGGCGGACATTCTGACTTTAATGGTAAATGATGTTCCACGATGCTGGTATCAAACCCTGGCATGTCCTGATAGGACCAAGCAAATACATCGGGAAACTCTTTGAGAAGTTTTATCAAGACTTCTTTGGCAGTTGGACTAAGCAGTGCTCCAATCTTGACTTCTTTCCTTTCTTATCCTGAACCCAAGTTTACCGTTTCCAACGGCTTTCTATGAGGTTCAATGGACCTTTTCTCTTGTCTGAGTAATCGGGAGATCTCCTATGGAATTTCTTTGTCCTATTCTTCTTCAGCTTCAAATACCGGGAATTCAAAGTTGGGAGAAGGCATTGGATCGTATGTTTCAACGGGGTTTAAAATAAGCAATCTGCATGATGTGATGATTCGTTTTTTAGAAGAGATAGAGAGAATGCAAGAGTGCGTGCAGTGTATTTTCTGAAAAATGCTCATTTTTTGTTATTTTTGGTTGTTTTAGGATTACCATTTTCTGAAAAATGAAAAGTGAAAATAGCAGTAAAATGCGAAAATTACAGAATGACGTTTATTTATTTATTTATGATTTTGTCGATTCTTGAAACTACAACCTTATAAAACAAAACTCTGTTGCTTTGGGCGAAGCGAAGAGGGACATTTACAGAAAAGTGAGCCCTATAAAAACATCTGTTTCACCTGGGCAGGGTGACAGGTCAAAACAAAGATGGCAATTACTTTGACTTATGGACGACTTTTGGGATATCAACAGCAACCCATTAATGGAGAACTCCTCGGTGAATCACAAAGTTTGGTACCTTCTTTCTTGGTTTGTCCTCAGAAATTACGCTGATTTCTGGCGGAGCAGGATCATTGGAGTCTTCCTCTCAAGCAGAGTTGTCGTAAACGAACTCTTCTATTGTATCTTGCACAGTGTTTTCACTCTCAGGCAGATCTTCCCATCCAGTTGGTTGGATGTCTTCGAGCCTGATACGAGAGCTTTCAGGAGCGGTGTACTTGACCAAAAAGTCGTACTTGCCACTCAGCTGTCCTAAGGTGTCCCATACTTCTGCGGGACTGGAGGAGTCATCCTTCTCGATGACGCTGACCTCAGGAAAAGCATAGTTGATGAACTCTTGTCCTGCAATTTTTGCAGATTCATCGTTGCGCTGGATATTTTCTGGATGTCCTGAGTAATGATCCCATGATTTGGTGGGGACACATGTATTCTTTTCAATGATGCTCAGCTGATATGCATCGTTGGACTGACTCTTTTGCCCTGAGTCTTCCAGGGGATCAAAATAGTCATAGTCAAAGTTGTCTTTCATCGGAGTGTCCTCCTCTAATGAGTTTGGCGGAGCACGGCATCCTTCCGGATCACAATCTCTGTACATCATCTTGAAGTCTGATCTTGGTATATATCTCAAACTCTGCGTGGGATAGCAAAATGGCGTATGTGCCTCTCCCTGAGACATATAACCATCCTCATTGAGATAGGACTTCCACTCTTCATCTGTATCGGAGGAGTCACCCTCATTGATGGTGTGTACTTCTTGAGACACTGGGTGGAGGAAGCCTCCACTGTGGAAGAAGTCCTGAATGGGATGAAAACTTTCATCTTTAGTAGTCTGGGTACAGGCTGAAGAGAAACCAAGACCTTTCTTCGTCTTGTTATCAGCAGGAATGACAAGCTGTCCCCATCCTTTTATGTTGTTACTCTTGATCACTTCGAGAGCATCTTTGTATGAGGAAATCGATGTCCCTATTTCTGGTCGATTCTCATCGTTCATCGATAGTCCTTGAAACTGAGTTCCAACAACCTCCTCGGGTTCTACACAGGATGATGATAAATTGCTCACGATTAAGGCCTGCCCTCCGCATACTGTGACCAACTTGTCATTCTTGACAAACTTCAGCTTCTGGTGAAGTGTTGAAGTGATTGCCCCAGCTTCGTGTATCCAAGGTCTTCCTAATAAACAGCTGTATGCTACCCGAATGTCTAAGACCTGGAAAGTGACTTAGAAAGTGTGAGGACCGATAGTTATGGGAAGGTCGACTTCGTCGATAAATGTTTTTCTGGATCCATCAAAGGCTTTGACGATGACATCGTTGCCTCTTATCGGAGATCCTTGAAATGATAGTTGCATCAGAGTATATTTTGGCATAACATTCAGAGCTGATCCGGTATCTACCAGTACGCTGGCTAAAGCATTATCCTGGAAGTTGACTGTAATGTTAAGCGCCATGTTGTGATTTAAGCGCCATGTCGTTACATCTTGCTCTATGAAAGCTTGCTCTAAGACTTTCTGCAAAGCTTCCCTGTGAGCTTCGGAACTAAGCAAGAGAGATAGCACAGAGATTCTAGATGAAGTTTGCAACAGTTGGTCTACAATGTTGTACTCGCTTTTCTGGATGAGTTTCAGCATCTCATCGTTGTTCTTTGAAAGGTTAGGATTACTGGATTGCCCGACTGGTTGATTAGGAACTTCTATTTGAGGTTCCTTTTCTTTGGTGGGTTCTCCAACTCCTCTGTTGAAGATCCGACCGCTCCGGGTAACTCGACTGATGTCAGCAATGTTCACGACAGAGGGTAATGGAGTTTCCTTTCTATTTTTGATTGTTGTTGCACCGTACTTATAAGGGATAGCCTTATCGGATTTGTACGGTATTGGTCTGGGCAAATAGATAACCACAGAAGCCTTTTGATTTTTCTGACTATCGTAGCCAACCTCAATTGGTTCGAGGTTGAGAATCTTTCTACTATCAAGAGGAACTCTTGATTCATGGAGCAGAGGGATTATGGCACATACGTCTTTGGCCATTTCATGATTAGAGATTAAGACAACGTCTTTGCTTTGATCAGGAAGATAGTCGGGTATCCCGTTGGTCGACCCAGAACTTGAACATGGTCGGATCTCTTTGTGGTCCAACTGATTTTGAAGAGTCGCTCGCACGAGGTAACATCCTTGATTATTTTCTGAGCAAACTCTACAACGCTCATAATTGTGTGGTGGCACCCGGCCACGTCTGCTTTGTATGCATTGCAACTTCACTAGATCTGTTTCCATAGAGCGGATATCCTAACTTTGATGCCTATTAGGATTCTCGTCAGTCATACTAACCTGTTGTGTAGCTTCATCCAAGTAGATTGGAAGCCACCAGTGGTCCAACAAGTGTTGGAGTGTTCTTTGGACAAGTGCACACCCTTGGTCATCTTTACGACACACTTTACAGTCTTAGTAATCATGTGAAGCCAGAAAACCGAGCCTGACCTGCTTAGCATGTAGGTCTACCAGGCTAGTATTCATCAAGTGAATATCAAAGATCTGGATCATATTGACTTGATGGTTGTTTCCATCATGGTAATCCTGAATCCATCCGAGATCTATCTGACACTGGAGGGCCTCTTGTATAAAAGAGCATCTCAGATTGCTTGTTGAGCAGATCGGACAGGAATTGTAATCGTGTCGTGGAAGATCATGGTATTGACTTTGCCTTGAGTGCATTGCCACCAAGTTAATGTTCATCACCAGAATGTGGTGGTTCTGGATGATGTTGGGATTTGTATGGGCCATATTGACTTCATGGATTCGATGATCTTGAATCCACCCGAGATTCATCTGTTCTTGTAAAGCTGATTGCACTACGGAACATCTTTGATTATTCTTTGAGCAGATATCACACTGGTGATAATTGTGAGGCGGTACATGACCGTACCCGCTCTGTCTGCAATGCATCCTGACCAAATTGGTTCCTAATAAGAGTACATTGCGAATTTGGTAACTGCGGCTAAATTCTTCTTCTATTAAATTTACGGCAGTCTTTTCATGTTGAGGCAACGAGTTCATCTGAACATTTGGATTAGTATCTTTGAAAGATAGGACCCCATTCCTGACAAGCTTCTACACATCAGATTTGAAGCTGAGACAGTTTTTAATGTTGTGCCCTAGTCCTCCTTAATGATAAGGGCAAGTTCGATCCGCTTTGAACCAGAACGGCGGATTTTCCGGTATCGTAAGAGGATACCTGGTTTGGACGTGCCCCTTGACCAGTAAGAGTGGAAATAGTTCTGCGTACAACATTGGTATAGGGTCAAACCCTGGTGGTCGTGTCGTACGATTGTTGCTGTTGTACTGTGGACGAGCCTGCTGAAGAGGCTGTTGTGTCCTTTGCCGATACTGTTGTTGATTTAGTTGGCTCTGAACAAGTTGAGGTTGATATGTTGGAGTCAGCGCAGGGTTGATAGCAGGAGTTACCGCTGCTACTGGTTGCTACCTTCGCCTTTGCTTTCCGAGAGAGATATTACCAATATCTTGCTCTTTTTTCTTTGGGAAAGCTCCACCGTATCTTTTGGTACTGCTCGATGATTCCATGTTTTTGATCAAACATCCTTCTCGAACTGCTTCCTCAAGGCGCACTCCCAAGCTCACCTTTTCAGTGAAGTCACTGGGCGCACTTGCAACCATTCGGTCGTAATAGAAGGAGCTCAAGGTTTTAAAAAAGATCTTGGTCATCTCCTTTTCCTCAAGAGGGGGACAGATCTGGGCGGAAATTTCACGCCATCTCTAAGGATATTCCTTAAACGTTTTCTTGTCCTTTTGCAACATTGCTCTGAGTTGATCTCTGTCTGGTGCCATGTCCAGGTTATACTTATACTGCTGAACGAAGGCAGTGACGAGATCCCTCAAAGTATTGATCTTGGTGCGGTTTAAACCCATGTACCATTTGAGTGCGGAACCGGTTAAACTGTCTTGGAAATAATGGATCAGTAGCTGTTGATTCTCTGTCTGAGTTGACATCTTTCGAGCGTACATCACCAAATGACTTTGAGGGCAAGAATTGCCCTTATATTTTTCAAAGTCAGGCACCTTGAATTTGTGCGGGATTTTCACATTAGGGACCAGACAAAGGTCTGCGGCATCTTTTTCGAATAAATCCTGACCGTGAATGGCATGCAGTTCCTTCTGTATTTCCAGGAATTGCTCTCGGAACTCATTCATTCTTTCGTACATGTTTTTCGTTTCCACCAGAAGTTATTTGTGGAATCTGTCCTTCTGGGACAGTGTGTACCACCGGTTGTGGTATAGTCATTACGACGGTGACTCTTGGTGCTTCCATGCTCCGAAATTTGTATTCTTCAGGAGTTGCTGTTATAACCCTTGCGTCTTCGCTTACCCGAAGTTTGTAACCTTCAGGCCCAGTGGTTCCTGCTGCAGTTTCTGGGTCTTCCGTGACCGGAGGGATATATCCTTCAGGATAAAGTTGATAGGCATGCCCCAGGGGCGATCTTTAGGCATGTTGTGCCGAGGATCATATGTCTCCACTACGGGCGTAGATGTGATCTCTGAGATCACAGTCCTTTGTTGTTGCCTCTGAGCTACTGCCAGAGATTGCATGTCACTGTGAAGTTTTCTTAGATCTTCCTTCAGAGCTTCGATTTCTTCTCTCAGCTCCCTGTTCTCTTCCTCGAGATCGTCCATTTTCTTTTATCGATTGGCCTGAGTATTGTACGAATAAGACAGTTTGACTCTAGAATCGTGACACATACGTGAGATTCGAATATATAAAGAACGCGTTATGTGAGATGATGAATGCAATGATATATATTTTTGTTTTTTTCTTTAATAAAAAGAAACTTCACCAAAATAGATTGTAAATATCGTACAGTGGGGAGACCCCTTTTTATTGAATTTGAAAGATTGCAGAAACGGAAAATACAGTATTTTACAAAGTGCTGTAGAAGGAAATGTCTAAGTTTATGGATCCTGAGTCCTTTCTGAAGAGAACTCAGATGCCGGTTCTGGTATTTTCCTTTTCTTTGACCGGGGTTCTTTAGCCGCTGTCGGGTTGTCAGTCCTTTGCCAAGTGAAAAGAGCGAGCAAATTTCTTCGGTCTTCTTGATTTTATACAACATGTTGTTCTAGTATCTTAATCAGAGCATCCTTTTCCTTTAATAGTTCCTGAATTTTGGTACACTCCACGTTGAGAATTCGGTACTTGTTTTTCCAAGAGCTTTCTCCCGTTGAACTTTGTTGAGAGCGACCTAGAGTTTTTCCATATCAGACATAAAATAAAGGACAAATTCCTTTAACGGAAGAAATTCTTGACGAGGGTAAGGCATCCTCAGCTTGAGAGCTCTAGTTTGTACCCAGTGGAGATAAGGTTCCACAGAGATACAGTTTGGTCTCCCTAGAGACTCTCTTCCTTTCTTGTGAACATGTTGCCAGACATGCACTATTTCCTTCATTAGTGCTCTATCATTTTCTCATTCCTTGAAGAAAAGACCTTCTAGATGAACATTATGCGGGATATTCTTCATTGGGTATCTGAGTTGACGGAAAACTAAAATTGGATGATAGTTGATTCATCCTTTAGTTCCTATGAGGGGTACATTGGGGAAAATTCCACATTTGTCGATGATCTTTATCCCCTCATAAATCCTATTGTACCAATCTATGTCAGAGTTGGTAAGAGACATGATTCTCTATGACCAATGCAGAGTACTCTTACGGTCCCAAAACGTAGCAGACTTAGGTAAATGGGAAGTGAACCATTTGTAAAGTAGGGGTGCACAACATGTGATCATTCCTCCGCTGTACAAATTCCTTAAGTGTAGAGAATGATAAGCATCTGCGAGCAAGGTTGGTACAGGGTTTCCAATCAGAAATATCTTAATGGCATTGGTACCGACGAAGTTATCGATGTTGGGAAAAAGGAACAACCCGTATGTGAGCAGAACAAAGATATCTTCGAAAACAATTATGTTTCCTACACTGGCAAAGTATAGGGCTTTCTCCGTCAAGAATTTAGCTGGTAAACCCTGGATTCCTTCCTTAGTGGTCATATGAGTCCAGACTTCTGACTCGTCCAAATAGATTGCTCTTGCAATGGTTTGATCTTTTGGAATTTCTTCCAGTCCAGAAAAGGGAGCTTGGTCAGTGATAGGTAAATCAGTCAGGTAGAGTACTCCTCTAGTGTTGGTGCAAGTTGATAATCCGGGAATGTGAAACTGTGATAAACCGGATCGTAAAACTGGATTAACGTAGATAGTATTCCTTCAACTACGTGGACCCTTAACAGAGACAACAACCCTCCGTGCTTAGCTCTGAAAGCATCTGGGTTGGTAATCATCCTTGCCATCCTTCTTAAATCCTCTAGTTTCGGAGCCTTGAAGGTGTACTTGTGCGTCTTTCTTCTACCGAAATCCATAATGCAATCTTTCTCTCTGATATTTACAATTATTGTTTCAGTTTATTTTAAAAAGAAAGAGAGGAGAAAAGAGAAGAAATTTTTCTCTGTTTAAGAGTTTTTTAAATGAATGCATGAATGCAGCACAATAAAAACATTGAAAAAACATGGGTTCAAGGGTTCAATGTCACGAGCATGGAGTCATGGCTCTACCCATCCCCAAAGGTTATATTCTGGTCAATTTTTGTACCTGTAGAACGGGTTAAAGGTTCCCAAAATCATTGACCCCCCTAGGGATAACAACAGCAAACTGGTTCACCCGAGCAAGCTATAGCATCCTAGGGTAATCTCAATTTGGGTGTAGTATCGCGTATCAACCATTTCCGATAGTCACCACACTACCAAAGGGTCACCGGGTTAATGTCTACTAAATCCTCAGGGTCACGGGTGCCGCACTGGGATATCGTCTATTTTCACGACGTTAGTCGTTCAACATAGTATCCACACGGGCCCTCACCTGATTTGATGGTCTACCAGGATCGCTTATTCGGGAATCACTCCCTATAAGTCCACCTGTCTATGCCATCACTTATCTTAGGGTTCTCTCAAACTTTCCACATGCGACATCACTCGCATTCCCATTGACAGAAAAATAAACACGGATATCAAGTAGGAAAAGCAGTATATATATAGTATGTAGAAAATTTCTAACAACCTAGACCTCTTAGGAATTCTAATCCTAGACCTAGACAAATAAAATGACTCCCCAGCAGAGTCGCCATTTTCCTGTAGCATGCGATTTTTATCGGTGACGCGACCACCTTATCGCCATGTGTTTCTCCTCACCGCAATGGTAGGAGTTGGGTGCTACTTTCTAATTTCTTATTTATCCTATGAAGCTGGAAAGGAAAGGGAAGTTATCTAAAACTAACCTTGCACGCAAATGTTTTACTGAACAAATGCTTAAAGAGATTCGGGGAGTTCGGGGTCAGGTTATACAATGGGGAGTTGTCAATTACCCATCCTATATGTGGTTATCCACAGGTCGTTAGCAATTATCCTTACTGCTTTCTACTTACTGGTGTTTGTTTGTTGTGGGTTGGGAAAGTTTCTCCTTTGGGAGTGTTTTTGAGAGAGAGAGAGAGAGAGAGAGAGAGAGAGAGAGAGAGAGAGAGAGAGAGAGAGAGTTTTTGTTGGTTTCGGGTTTTCCGATGTTTTTGGTAAGGTACTGGACCTAATGTTTTTGTTTAGTGTGCTCGCTAAGATTTCACAATCTTATGCCTACATATTCCCGTTAAAGAAAACAGGGAAATTAGAGCAATTATAGTTCCTCCTATTCTATGGGAGGAAAAGATGATGTTTTAGTGTCTTGTTCAAAGCCCAAGATTGAAGCTAAAAGGAGTATTTGTGTCTTGCTCAAAGCCCAAGATTGAAGCTAAAAGGTTTGATTGAGAGAGAATTTGTCCTCTCTAAAGGGAGATATCTCATCTGTTTATCACAACTGTTGGGTGACTGATTATAAAGGAGGATTACTTTAACTGGGATATATGAATCCAGCAATTCTATAATTTCCTTTATGAGGGATTTGTCCTGAAGGAGAAAACTTTAACTCAGTGTTGAGCAATGCCATTTTTCCTCAGGAGTCTTTCATGCTAAGAGAGGGACAGTGGCGTGGATGTAAATAATCCAGATGCTTGCCACTTACAGCAATTAGATGAAAGAAAGGGGATTCACCAGGATAAGAGATGGACTACAGCTTGGATATTTGAATCAACAAGTGTGCCACTTATAGCAGTTATCTGGGATTTCGGTTTGTTTTGAATGTCTGTTTTTATGTGTAATATACAGAGAAATATCTTCCTGCAGAGAGTTTTTGATTTCCTCTGAGGGGATGGTGGTTTTTGTATGTGCCTTGATCAAAGCCCAAGTTTGAAGCTAAGAGATTGATTGACTCCACTGGGGAAGTTTTTATACAAAGCCTAAGAGGAGGCTGGAAAAGACTGACTCAACAAGAGAGTGTTTATCTGTCTTGTACAAAGCCCAAGATTGAGGCTAAAAGAGAATTGACTATTTTGGGGATATCATTATACAAAGCCTAAGAGGAGGCTAAAAGTTGACTTTTCTGGGGAATGTTTTATCTGTCTTGTACAAAGCCCAAGATTAAGGCTAAACGGGGGAAACTGACTCTACTGGTGAGAGGTTTTATCTGTCTTGTACAAAGCCCAAGATTGAGGCTAAAAGAAGATTGACTCAGCTGGAGAGTATGATTTGTTTTTTACAAAGCCCAGGATTGAGGCTAACTCTACTGAGGAAAATCATTATACAAAGCCTAAGAGGAGGATGAAAAGAGAATTAACACTGCTTAGGGAGATTTTATATGGTGTCTTGTACAAAGTCCAAGATTAAGGCTGAAAGTTATGACTGACTCTACTGGAGAGATATTTATATGGGTGTCTTGTACAAAGCCCAAGATTGAGGCTGAAAAGATGACTGACTCAACAAGAGATATTTATATGGTGTCTTGTACAAAGCCCAAGATTGAGGCTGAAAAGATGACTGACTCAACAAGAGAGTGTTTATATGGTGTCTTGTACAAAGCCCAGGATTGAGGCTGAAAGTGACTGACTTAACAAGAGAGTGGTAAAAAGATGATTGACTTAACAAGAGAGTGCTTTTGACGCTAACTCTACTGAGGAAAATCATTATACAAAGCCTAAGAGGAGGCTGGATTCTGCTGAGGATTATTGAGATCCAGAGGCAGGTCCAAAATGGGGAATCAACTCTTGCTGAGTATTTACAGAAGAGTTGAGGTATCAGATACCTTGAGGTTCTGATTTAGGACAGTGTTATCCTGATGATAAGTGTCATACCCAAAATTTTGACCACTAAGATTCCCATCATTGTGCAAATCATCATCACAATATGGATGAACCATTTCACACTCATTAGTGTCCCCAAAGATGGGTGAACATTCATTACAATCAAGAGTTAGGGTTTCAAGCCATCTCAAAGCAATTAGACAAGGGATCAATCAAGGAATGACATGATCTTCAACTTGTCTAATCTCTCAAACACCCACAAAGGATCAAGAGGACTCCTACATCAAGAACTAAGCATAAAGATGCAACATTCCAAGTGGATCAAGCCTCAAGTTCATCTAATACAAAGTCAACTGACGCAGAAAGTCAAAATTTGACTTTTGGTCAACTATGAGCTTCACAAGCCATTACTCAAGAAAATATGATGGATGATTGCATTTGATCGAATTTAAATCAAGAAATCACGCAAAGTTGCAAAATTGATCAAATTGAAGGAAACTTAGAAATTTTTTCTAAGTTAAAATCATGCTCAAGTGCACAACTTTTCAAGGTTGTAACTATTGATCCAAGCATCCATTGATTTTGCGTAAGGGCTACTTTTAAAGAGGGTATTTGATACTTCAATATTTTAGAAGGAATCAACTCAAAATATCATAAGGATTTAAAGATATAAGTGATCAAAGTTGGGAATTCTTAATGTCAGATGTTCCGACATTTCGTAGGACATCATTAATTATTTTTCCAGCAAGAATGTCCCAACTTCAAGGACGTTTTTCTCCATGATCCAAGTTGATTCAAGCCATGTCATGAACATAAAAGTTGAAGTGCGTCATCTCACCTTTCCAGAAAGTCCTAGAAAGCCCATTTATCATTCTCGAGTAGAAAGTTATGATCTCTGCAAAAGGCATTGATAAAACAGAATTTTTAAGACAGCTTTTAGGACAGACTTGATCACACAAGTTCAAGGTCATTTTTGACAACTTTACAAGTCTTATCTTCACAAACCTTGAACATCAAAGTTGAAGTATGTCATCTCAGCTTTCCAGAAAGTTGTAGAACATCCATTTATCATACTCGAGCAGGAAGTTATGGACTTTTTAGTAAGGCTTGCTGCAGTTGTTTTTTTAGGACCGATTTTGTGCACTTTTTCTTATGCCACACAATTTTCAAGCTTTGTCACCATGCAGGACAAGCATCAAAGATGCAATTCACTTCAACTCAAAATATCATAGTGGATTAAAAGATATAAGTGATTAAAGTTTGGAATTATTAATGTTCAAAGTTGTTAAATGTTTCAACATTTCATAGGACATCATTAATATTTTTCCAGCAAGAATGTCCCAACTTCAAGGACATTTTTCTCCATGATCCAAGTTGATTCAAGAAAAACCCTGAACATCAAAGTTGAAGTATGTCATCTCAGCTTTCGAGAAAGTCCTGGAACAACCATTTATAATTCTTGAGCAAGAAGTTATGGATTTTACAACAAGGCTTGCTGCAGCTGATTTTTTAAGACAAGTTTCAGGACAGATTTGCACATTTCTTGTGCCACACGAATTTTTAAGCCTTGTCATCCTTTTGCACACATGAGGAGGGGACAATCAAAGGACAAGCTCTGATTCCCAAGCCTCCCAAGTCCAAGATTCCACAAGTAGCATGCCAAACCTAAAAAGCTACAAAGATGCCAAATATCCAATTTTGTTTTCAAGCATTCAATACATTCAGCAAGATGGCATGAACTGAGCCAAATTCCAACTGAATTCAGTCAAGACATATCCAAGAACTAGGGAACCAGCAGCCTGTGCTCTAACCTCTAGTCAATGGCTAAGGAGACTTGGATTCCCATTGATCAACATTAGCCAAACCTCTGCAGCAGTTGCCATTCACTATTGCAGCCAAAACAAACTTGCTCTACTATAAATAGAGCTCAATTGTGATCAGTTTGAGTACACAAAAGCCATCAAACAGATGCTTTCCTCAAAATATCCTTCTCACTTCCAATTTTGCCTTCTAAGGCAAGTCACTATCGGGTTTTGAGTTTGAGAGCAATTCCAACCAAACCAATCACACACACACACCTCATAAACATCATATAGAGGTGATCCAAACACATAAACAACAACTGTAACACTGATTTCTCAGAATCACCAGCCAATTGCTCAAGTTCTTGATAGAATTGCAGTTGTGATACCACAACCAGTTCCAGCTCATTTCAATCGACTCTAAGCATTCAAACACACTCCTGGAGGATCAAGGAAGCTCATAGAATCTTCCTCTTGCTGTTGTAATTACATTGAAGAGGCATTGGACCTTGCTCCAATCGGTAAGTGTTCTTACACTTTGAAACTCCATATACATGCATCATTATTGATCAATTCTTAAAGAAAAAATATAGTCCTTCATGCGTTTGTTGTGATCTTCCTACTGTTTGCACTTTAACATGTTTATATGTGGAGTTTATGTTGTTTTAAAATTAAGGTCCAGTTCTGGTTTTTTGCCTTGAGCTGTAAGTCCCACTTCATTTCATTTTAAAACCTTTGGGCCTCTAATAGAGTGTAAGACCCAATCCCCTTTTAACCAAAACCTTTTTGGGCCTCAGATATTGTATAAGTCCCTCAGTGTTAAAAGAAAAACCCTCGGCACGATCACCAATTCAAAAATCAAATCATCTGGGCCTACCCTCGTGTTATAAGTCCCATTTCCTTTCTTTAAAACTCTTTGGGCCTCTAATAGAGTGTAAGACCCAATCCCCTTGTACATAAACAATTTTGGGCCTCACATATTGTATAAGTCCCTCTGTACAATTTTCAAAACAGCGGTGCAATCATCGTTAAAAACTTGGGCCTCTCCTTGAGCTGTAAGCCCCAATAATCTTTTCAAAGCACTTTCTCCTTTGATTTTGAATATAATATTGTTATCAAAGTTTTATTTGTTGAACAACTAACAAAACAACATGTAAGCTCTACAACGGGTAAGTGTTTATCCGCTTTCATTTATCGCTTTCATGTGTATATAACTGTATTGTGGGGCTGCTTCACTGTAAGTCTTCTTTCACATCCTTTTATATACTTGTCAAATATCAACAGTGTAATAATAATATAGTTATTTAGAGTTTTTCCCAGCAACTACGTCTAGCACTAGGTAAAGCCTTGTTGGTCACTCTTAAATACAAACAAAACTAGATCCCCCGTAGGATTCCAGATACAGTCTTCCCTTCTCTTGGGGTTAAACAATATGGAACAAAGAGAAAGGCAGTATTCTCGATGAACTTTTTCTCAGATTGTCACTCTTAGAAATTGTACAAGAGACTCTACTCCCCAGAGTTGATCTATTCTCCGTGAATAGCATCTCTTGAGTTTCTTCCAAATTCTCAAACTTTCCTAGAATGATCTCTTCCCTGTGAATTGCATCTCTTGAACTTCTCTTGGTTTGGGGACCCACAGGCTTCCTAAAAGCATCCTCGCCTCCTCTTGGGCACTGTACAAGGACCCTTCGGCTTCTTAGAAGTTCTCATGCCTTCTCTTGGGCTTAATACAAGGACCCTGACGACCTCTTAAAGGTATAAGACAGAACTTAGTCATCCTTTGCTAGAGCAGTCTTTCTAGTGCCAAATCTCCAGCCATTTTTGGGGTTGATACTCATCCCTTAATGCCCGTGCCTCCTCTTAGGCACTGTACAATAGATAAAACTCTAGACTTGGATACTCTAAACCCCCTTGAGTCTCAAAGACATTCTCAAGTTCCTTTCAAACATAGGAAAAAACATTGATCACTTTGAAACCCGGTCTCTCTCATGAGAGTTACCCACCCTTGGACCTGCCTATGGATCTAATCCTCAGCAGTAAGACAGCCTCCTCTTGGACTTTGTACAATGATTCTCTCCAATGGAGCTAACCTTTTCAGACTCTCTTGTTGAGTCAATCTCCTTTTAGCCTCCATCTCGGGCTTCGTACGAGACACTAAAACACTCTCTTGTTGAGTATAAAAGACTCTCTTGTCGAGTCGATCTCCTTTTAGCCTCTATCTCGGGCTTCGTATGAGACAGCAAAACACTCTCTTGTTGAGTATAAAAGACTCTCTTGTTGAGTCACTTCCCTTTTAGCCTCCATCTCGGGCTTCGTACGAGACACTAAATCACTCTCTTGTTGAGTATAAAAGACTTTCTTGTTGAGTCAAACCTTTTTAGCCTTTGTCTTAGGCTTCATATAAGATAGATAAAAGATTCTCTTGTTGAGTCAAACCTTTTAGCCTCCGTCTTGGGCCTCATACAAGACACATAAAAGCACTCTCTTGTTGAGTCAGTCACTTGTTAGCACTCTCTTGTTGAGTCAACCCTTTTAGCCTCTATCTCGGGCTTCGTACGAGACAATAAATAAAATGCACCCTCTGGTTGGGTCAATCGCCTCCTCTTAGGCTTTGTATAAGGAAACCTCGGTTGAGTCAATTAACCTTTTAGTATCAAAATCTGTGCCTTGCGCACAACATACAAACATCAACAACTCCTCTTTAGAGATGACAAATTCTCTCTCATCCAAACCCTTTTAGCTTCACATCTTGGGCTTTGAACAAGATACAAATCACCTTTAGCTTCATGTCTTGGGCTTTGAACAAGACACCAAAACAACCTTTTTCCTCCCATAGAATAGGAGGAACTACGATCGCTCTGATTTCCCTATTTCGTTAAACTAGAATACGTAGGCATAGGATTGCAAAAATCTTAGCGAGCATACTAATCAAAAACCCAAAATCCAGTATCTCCATCAAATCAACCCAAAAGCATCAAATCTAAACACATTACCAAAAACCTCACAAATAGTCCAGACACTGTGTTCTTAACAAAATAACCGAAGAGGGGCCCACGTCTTAATAGCATCTATAAACCAACAGTTTTGACTGTTTAACCTCAGTTTGCGAGCAGGGTTAATTCGAGACATCTATTTCCATTCCTTAATCAGCTTAACAGGATAAAAAATGAATCGAACTCTAGTACCCGAGCGATAGTGATTCAAGACCACAAAAATCGAGCTACAATAAGCTGACCCTAGCTGGGGAAATTTAGGATAAAAGACTGAGTTTTAGATCCTGTAAGGGTTTTAACTCTACTGGAGATTAATTAAATGACCAGGGTTTTTTCCTGTGTTTCTAGGGAACTTAAGAATGTATTTGAGATCCAAAAGGATATTAGACTGTCCAAGTCTACTGGTATGAAAGGTTTATCTTTGTATGATGCCCAAGAAGAGGCTGGTGTTTTAAGGGATGAGAATCAACCCTAAAATTGGTCTGAGATTTTGACTCTTCAGAAAGACTGCTCTAACAAAGGATGACTAGGTTCTGTCTTTTACCTTTAAGAGGTCTTCAAGGTCCTTGTATTAAGCCCAAGAGAAGGCATGAGAACTTCTAAGAAGCCGGAGGATCCTTGTACAAAGCCCAAGAGTAGGAGGGGGTTCTTTTAGGAAGATTGTGGGTCCAAAACTAAGAAGAGTTCAAGAACAGTTTCACCTGGAATAATCTTTTCTTTAGTGAACAGTTCTAGGGTTTGAAGAAATTCAAGAGAGGTTTCACCTGGAATTAATCCTCTCTGGGGAAATGAACTTCTTTTGACAGTTTTCTAATAGTGACAGTCTGAGAAAAGTTTCACCAGGAATAATGTTTTTCTCTTTGTTCCATATTGTATAAGCCCAAGAGAAGGCAAGACTGTATCTGAAAATTCCTATGGGGAGCTAGTTTTGACTGTATTGAAAGAGTGACCACTGGCTCTATCTAATTCTAGACTTAATTGCCGGGGAAAACTCTAAGCAAATAATATACAGGTATATATATACAGATGAAATATATACTATATGTAAAAGAGGGTAGGAGGACTTACAGGTGAGCAAGCTTCCAGCACAAACAAATATTTATATGTGTGCAAGTATGTGAAAGAAAGCTATTTAAAACTTACAGGTGAACAAGCTTCCATTGTAACAGCTGTATGGTTAGTTGTTCAAGAAATTAAAGAAAGTTTTGATAACAACTATGAATTTGAACCTAAATCAAAAGGGAAAGTTGTTTTGAAAAGAAGATTGGGGCTTATACTCAAAGAGAGGCCCAGATGAAAAACAATAATTGTGCCGTTGATCTGAAAATTGTATCAGGACTTATACAACGACTGAGGCCCAAAAAGGTTTTCTGTACAAAGGGATGGGTCTTACAACTCAGGGAGAGGCCCAAAGGTTTGAAAAAGAAAAGAAATGGAACTTACAACACAAGGGTAGGCCCAGATGATTTTTGTTTTGAAATGGCGATCGCACCGTGATTTTCTGAAATCGCAGTGGGACTTATATAATGACTGAGGCCCAAAAATGGTTTCCTGTACAAAGGGGTTGGGTCTTACACTCTATTAGAGGCCCAAAAATGTTTTGAAAAATATTTGTGAGGGTGAGAATAGTCAAAACCCTAATTTGATTTTAAAATGTATTTTAATTAAATAAAAATTCAATTAAAATGATCAAAATTATCAAACACGTGTGATAAAACAAGTTGTGATCTTGGATTAATGTTTGAAAAATTAAGTTTCATTCATAGAATGATTTGAAAATCATTTGAATTTGCAAAAATCAAGAAAACGATATATTTTTAAATGTGTAAAAACAAATAAAGTATAATTCTTTACAAAAATACCAAATATATGAAATAAATAATATTTTTGTGGATTAAATAGTTTAACATTTTTGTGAATTTTCAAAAAAAGAACCAATAAAAAATAATTAAAATTGAGAGAGAAATTAATTTTGGAATTAGTTAATAAAAACCATGAAAAATGTGAAAAATAGCAAAATATGGTAAAATGGTCTGGGTGGGTGTTGAACCCACGACCTCTTAGCAAACCACACATGCGCACTACCACTGGGGTGGTGATACATTCGTGTATCAAAACCACCCCATAAATACATATGGGTAACTTGTTTCTAGGCTTGGCCAAGGCGCCATGGCTTGGCCCTTGCCCAAGGCAAGGCCTAGTTTTGGCAATTTGCATGAAGCCTCTAACTTTCTCATTTCTCCATGGATTGGGACAAAAATTTAGGTGTATCCTGCCTAGAATTACATGAGGAATCCAATGGTGCCCTTGGAATTTTCAGAAAATGTTTCCATTTTAAAATCCGATAGTGATTTCAAAATAGGCCAAATTTTGCATGTTCTATGCTATCTCATGGTACAGGCAATAATAGCATGATAAATTGGTTCAAACACAACACATATGATATGTATGAGAGGTCCATGATCAATGGACCTCAAAGCAATGCAAGATTTAGAGAGTTCAAGTTATGATGCACTTACCTCTTGAAGCTCCTTGTGCTATCTGTCAAGTTCCTTGTGCCAGAAGTGATTCAATGCTTTGAACACTCATGATTAATCCCTTAGAAGCTTTTAGGATGATCAAAACTAGCTGGAATCCTCAGGATCAAGAATTGGCTCTTTCTTGCAAAAGGGGCAAAAATGACCAATATAGTACATCTCTCAAATGGTGTTCCAGATGAGGGAAACCAATTGGGACAGTTTGGGGATGATATTTGGAGTGTGTTTGAGGTCTGGTTTGGTTTTGGAAGTGACTGAATCAAGACATGGCTTGAAAAATGCAGAAAAGTCAAATTTCGAGGTTTTGGAGGTTGACTTTCTGATTTTGGTGTTTCAGATCAAAGGTGAGTGTTTGGACAACTTAGATATGACATATTGGATGTGTTTGGATCATGAGTTGTGGTGGAATTGCTCTCTAACTCAAAAACTCAGAGATGACTTGCAAAAGAAGGCATTTTGGCCTAAAGAGAGAGATTTTGAGGAAAGCATCAGTTGTAGTGCTTTGGTGTACTCAAACTGGGTACAAATGAGCTCTATTTATAGTGCAACAAGTTTGTTTTGCAAGCAATAGTGAATGGCAGCTGGTACAGACCTTTGGCCAATGTTGATCCAAGGGAATCTTTAGTCTCCTCTAGCCATTGACTTGAGGTTAGGGCACAAGCCTATGGCCCTTTGATTCAGAGCTGAATATTGACTCATTCAGTTAGGAATGTCTCAGTCCATGCCACCTTGATATATCCATTGAATGCTTGGAAACAAAATTGGAGTCTTTTGCACTTTTTAGCCTTTTTAGGTTTGTTATGGCTATGTAGATTCTTGGACTTGGGAGGCTTGTGGATCAAATCTTTTCACTTGGATGTTATCCTCTGATGTGTCCAAATGGATGACAAGGCTTGGAGTTGTCCAAATTAGCCAACTCGAGCAAAATGCACAAAATCTGCCTTGTGAAAGTCAGTCCATGATGCCATGTTCCAAGGGTTGTATCTCCCTACTTAAATTGAATTTAGAGATGATCTGGTACTTGTTGGAAAGCCCTCATGGCATACTTCAACTTTGATGTTCACCAATGGACCTAGTTTAACTTGGATCAAGGTGAAAAATGTCCCTACATTTTGGAAAAAGTAAGGCAGATTCTGACTTTTTTAAATTTTCACTAAGTGTTGGAAAAAGTGTCATTTTCATGTTTTTGTGATTTTGATCACTCCATAACTCAAAATCCATGAGGATTTGGAATCTCTTGTAGTTCAAACTTTTAAAGTATGTCAGATGGACTTTCATTTGAGCTTTGAATGGGAGAAAAAGGCCTAGTGGTTTAGGAGTTATGACCTTGCAAAGTTGGTAGAAAATCACTTTTGTTCCATAACTTAGTAAAATTTTGGTTTCTCATGGTTGCCCCTTTTGCAAGAAACCTCACTTTTCTTGATTTTTATTGATGAATGATGATCAATACCATACATTAACATTATTTTTGACTTAGGGGAACCATATTTGTGAAAAATTCCAAAAAGTCAAACTTGATTTTATGCCCAGTTGACTTTTTATCGGATGAAATCCAAACTGTGCGATCCTTTGTGAAATCAAGTCCTTGACCTAATTCAAACCTAACGAATGGATTCCATAGGTGTTATTGGGTGTATTGAATCATGTCCCAAGGTTTGGGAGCATGTCTTGGTCAAAAGTCAAAGGTACAATTGACTTTTTCTTCAAAACCCTAATTGTGGTCTAGATGAAATTGAAACTTGTGAATCAAGCTTCTTGGATCAATAAATTGTTGTACATGGATCAATGTGGTGTATTTGAGGCCCTTAAATCATGTCTTGAGGTTTGGGCTCATGCCTTGCTCCAAAAGTCAACTTAGGAGTGAATTAGGTCAAGAAACCCTAATTCCTGATTTTTTATGAATGCATCTCCTGAGGCTAAATTGACTTGATAATTGGGTCCACGGGGTCCCTTGGAGTATCTTGGGTTGTATTTTAAAGCATTGGCTCATGCCTAGATGAAAATTTCCATCTGGAGGCCTTGGTCGACCAAAACCCTAATTTGGTGACACCGACGATCTCGAGGTTTAATCCACTTGGAATGTTGCACTCCTTTGCCTGATTCTTGATGTGGGAGTCCTCTTGATCCCTTATGGGTGTTTGAGAGGTTATACAAGTTGAAGATCATGTCATTTCTTGATTGATCCTTTGTCTAAGTGCTCTGAGAGGGCTTGAAACCCTAATTCTTGATTATGCTGAATGCTCACCCATCTTTGAGGAGATTGATGAGGCATGATGGTACATCCATATTGTGGTAATGATCTTCAAAATGATGGGAAATATTGGTGGTGAAAATTTGGGGTATGACACGAGGACACGTCATCAGGTAACGTCCACTTCCGGAAGAGCTGGTCAATCCACTTTTCAGAGATCACGGGAGCGTTACTCCCAGATGAAGACCACACGCTGGTCTTCATTATACCACGTAAGCCCTGGCAGTTATCTGCACTGGGCTGGGTCGTAAGGCCCAAAGCAGATGGCCATTGGGCCTACACTGGGGGCAGCCTATAAATACCCCCTCCCTCTCTTGTGAGGATCAGGTTACATTACATTCTAACTCTCACTCTTACTTTCGGTACTTGCTTGCTCCTATCCTTACTTTGGCATCGGAGTACCTTGCAGGTACACCCCACACCGTCTTACCACCACCGGAGTAGCGGAGCTCACGACGTTGCTGGCCACTAATCTCCTTTCCATCAGAGCCACAGACATGTCACCGAAGATTGCATCCACCTCAAAGATGCAATAGAGATCCTGATCAAGGAGGGGCATCTAAAGCAGTATACCAAGAGGAGTGACACTTCTCGTCTAGATGCCCAGGACACACAAAGCATCGAGGAGACGACACCTCCCGCTGTGGAAAACAGACTGCAAGTCGCCTTGAGCGTCACTCTACCTAAGGACTTTTACGTTCCCAAAGGGATCGAGGACGTCGTGGCAGTTCTCAGCATGTGTGAGAGTTTCCCCCTGAGGACCCTGTCACAGCTCGTAGCACATGGGAAAGTTTCCCCCACGTCGATGGTTATATCAGGCGAGGGCTTCAACAAGGTCTCTGTCGGGTCAATTAAGCCGAAGTTTGACGAGCTAGAATCCGCGACCTCGGCACATACTGCCACTTTGAAGAAGGTGCAAGGGAAATCAAACCCCGTCACCTTCTACCTCAAGGAACTGCCAGGCGGTGCGCCCAACTCCACCATCGCTCTCCTGATCCGGGCGCAGATGGAAAATTTTGACGCTCGTAAGATCCTGGTCGACCAAGAGAGCTCGGTGGACATCATGTAGGACCACCTCTTCGAGACCCTTCAGCTCGACAAAAGACATCTGACCCCGTACGTGGGCTCGGATCTACAAGGTTTCAACGGCACCACCACCAGACCGTGGGGCTATATTGAACTGATGGTCACTTTCGGGAGGGAGGACACTGCCCGACAAGTCAAGACCCGCTTCTTAGTGGTAGACTACCCCTCTCTCTACCAATGCGTCCTGGGGAGAACCACTCTGGCCGAACTCACGGCCGTACCATCTACAGTTCATTTGAAGATGAAGTATTATACGGCCAAAGGCCGGGTCGTCACCATGCACGGAGACATTGATGCTGCTAGGAGATGCTTCAAAGTTACAACTAAGGGCCTGATCTCGATCAACGTCAAGCCCAAGTTCGGAGAGAAGTCAACCCCAGACACAGTGCAGAAGCCTCTCCCGTGCATCAATGCGGTGGACCTCGACAGTTGGTTCCCCGACGAGTAGGAAGAAGGGGGAGAAGCAGACAATGACCTCCCAGCTGAAGGCAACGGGCAGCCCCTCCACCCAACGTGCCCTATCCCAGACGGAGAATTCAAGCTCATCGCCCTCGGAGACGATCCAGATAAGAGCGTGAAGATTGGCACCGGGCTCCCCGACCTGGCGAAGAAGCAGCTGAAGACATGACTCCGATAGAACGCTGATTTGTTCACGTGGAGCACATCAGAGATGCCCAACCTTGACCCAGAGGTGGCCTGTCACCATCTTACTGTAGATCCAGCCGCTAGGGCTGTAGTGCAACGTAGACGTAGGTAGTCTCCCGAGAAAGTGGAGGCTGCTGAAAAAGCTGTAAAAGACCTCTTAGAGGCAAATTTTATTTCGGAGGCCAGGTACACAACCTGGCTGTCCAACGTTGTATTTGTCAAGAAAAATAATGGAAAATGGAGGATGTGTGTTGACTATACCGATCTTAACCAGGCGTGCCTGAAAGATTCTTATCCATTGCCTAACATCGACCAGCTGGTCGACAATTCTGCAGGTTTCAAACTATTGTCCTTCATGGACGCCTACTCGGGGTACAATCAAATCCCCATGACCAAGGCCGACAAGCAGCAAACCGCCTTCATGACCGAGTTGGGCAATTACTACTACAACGTAATGCCCTTCGGCCTGAAGAACGTCGGCGCGACCTACCACCGGATAATGAACAAAGTCTTCCGGGGAGAGATCGGCGACATACTTGAGGTCTACATGGACGACATGATCATCAAATCCGCAGAATAATTCGACCACACTGCCTATCTCACGAAGGTCTTCAACACAACGAGAAAATGCAGGATGAGGTTCAACCCCGACAAATGCACCTTCGGCGTCTGGGCGGGAAAGTTCCTTGGTTTCTACCTCACAGAGAGAGGAATTGAGGCAAACCCCGACAAGTGCAGGGTGTTCTCCGAGATCCCAACCCTGAATTCGAACAAGTTGATACAGTCGCTGAATGGGATGCTGACCTTGCTTTCCCGCTTCGTGTCCAAGTCCGCACAGTACGCACTCCTATTTTTCAAGCTTCTACGCCAGAAAGCCACGTTCGAATGGACTGAGGAATGCGAGCAAGCGCTCCTCCACCTCAAACAAGTCCTTTCACAACCCCTAGTTCTCTCATAACTAGAGTGCGGGGAGACGTTATTCCTATACCTCGCCATCACAGGCGAAGCGGTTAACGCGGTCTTAATCCCGGAAACCACTGACGGGCAGAAGCCAATTTACTTCACCAGCAAAGCCCTCCAAGGTCCAGAACTTAGGTACTAGCAAATCGAAAAGGTCGCCCTAGCTCTCGTCACCGCGGCTACAAGGCTGCGACATTACTTCTTGGCCCACACGATCGTGGTGAGGACCGAGCAACCCATATGACAACTCCTCGGTAGGCCGGAAATGGCGGGGAGGATGCTTAGATGGTCGGTCGAACTTGCTGAGTTCGACATCTAATACGAAGGCAGGAAAGCCCTGAAAGCTCAAGCACTGGCCGACTTCGTGGTGGAAATTACCCTCCTAGAGCCTTCGACCAACGGATCCTAAAAGTGGACGATCTACGTCGACGGGGCATCCAGCTTAAAAGACATTGGAGCAGGCATCATCCTCGAGAGCGGGGAAGGAATCCTGATCAAAGTCTCCCTCACATTGTCTTTCCCGACATCAAACAATCAGGTCGAGTACGAGGCTTTCCTCGCCGGGTTACGCTTAGCTGAAGACCTCAAGGCCAAAGAGGTCAAAATATTCACCGACTCCCAGCTCGTGGCCTCCCAGGTACGAGGAGAGTACCAGGCCAGGAATAACAGCCTTATCGAATACTTGGCTCTGGTGAAGGAAATGCGGGAACAAATCCGTCATTCAAGAGGTGCTCTCTCGTCCGAGCATCGAGAATCCCGTCCCCACGACTGATGTGAACGCCATTGGAGATAGCCATAGCAGGAAGACCTCGGTGTACGAGTACCTCCGCACGGGCAAGCTACCTGATGACCCTAAAGACGACGGAGTGGTTAGGCGACGCGCCTGCTCCTATACAATCGTCGAGGACAAACTATACCGACGCGGCTTCTAGATCCCTCTTCTCAGGTGCGTCTAAGAGTCCAAGGTCCTTGGTATACTCCAAGAAATCCATGAGGGGATCAATGTACAACACCTCAGCGGACGATCGCTAGCCTGCAAAGCGTTACGAGCAGGGTACTATTGGACCACTACGCAGCAAAACGCCAAGGAACACGTCAAGAAGTGCAACAGATGCCAACGACATGGGGACATGCACCTGGCCCCGCCCAGTGAGCTCAAAACACTATCGTCCCCGTGGCCGTTTGCATGGTGGAGGATGGATATCCTCGGGCCTTTCGTTGTGGGGTCGTACCAAAACAAGTACCTGATCGTCGGCGTCAATTATTTCACGAAGTGGATCGAGGCAGAAGCCCTGGCCAAGATCACGACTCATAACATACTACGTTTCTACAAAAGGAACATACTCACCCGGTTCGGTGTCCCCCAAGCAATTGTCATCGACAATGGGACACAATTCACCAACAAGAAATTTCAGGACTTCGTCACCAAACTGGGCACGAAGCAACACTTCACGTCGGTCGAGCATCCCCAAACGAACGGGCAAGCCGAAGTGGAGAACAAAGTGATCCTGCAAGGACTGAAATGGCGACTAGGCAACGCCAAGAAAATATGGGTTGAGGAACTACACAACATCCTTTGGGCCTACAGAACAACCCCGCACTCCACTACTGGGGAGACCCCCTTCCAATTGACCTACGAAACTGAGGCGGTGATCCCCGTAGAAATAAGGGAACCGTCGAGAAGAACGGAGTCTCCCCTCAATGAGGAGACAAACGATGAGGCCCTCCGGGAGGAGCTCGACTTCGTCGAAGAGATAAGGTCGGGCGTATCCCTCTATGAGGCCTCCCTTAAACAGAAGATAACTCTTCTCTATAACAACAAAATTATTAAGCGTGACTTTTAGGTAGGTACCCTCGTCCTACGAAGGAACCAGAAAGATTTGTGAGAAGGCATGCTCGCCGCGAACTGGGAGGCCCCCTATCGCGTCCACGCGAAAACGGGGACAGGAGCCTACTACCTCAAAAATCTACACGGGGAGGAACTTGATCGACCATGGAATGCTGAGAAGCTTAAACAGTACTACAGTTAAACACTGCCCGCGACACAGCTACCTCGCGACCACGGGGCCGCACTAAGGTACAAGCGCGACTCCCCTCCACAAAACAAGAAGGCAAGGGCCCGCGTTGTGTGTGCGCGAGGACCCTTGATCCGATGAGGATACCTCGACCGAGCTCTATCGTCGCCATACCAATTAGGCAGAACAACCTGCTCGCAATGGGAAGTTCACGCCACGAAGCTAAGAACACCATTATCCCCCGAGAAGAAGTTAGGCCTCAAGTGACAAGGCGGGAACACGAACTTTTCACGGGGAGGGCTCACAGTAAGGTCGACATGCGTGTTTTCAAGGCTGGTCCGCTGTCTCTTCAAGGATCCCTGTGAGTTTGGAGATTGGCTACACTGAGGGGAGCCATAGGAATCCCCAGACACCGGGATGGGACTCGGATACTGTTGCCGGACCTGCTCGACTCGTCCCTTCCCGCCTCTCTTTGAGCATTGAGTAGATGTCAGCTTCTTCACACGTTCCTCCAAGCTTGACATGGCACCTGCAAAAATAGAGTAAACATCAGTAAACCAATGGTAGAAACGATAACGGACCCCGAGTCAAAGGTATGCCCACTACCTAAGAACCGAAGAGCTTCCTCTTTGGTATCACACTCGAGGAGGGCCTTCGTGTTTATGAGTCGGGCCTTTGTAAGGGTCTCCACGTGGTCATTGGTTATGAAGTTTCCATCCGGGGTCACCAACATCGCGCGATTAAAACCTTCGACAAATTTCACTAACTTCTCGTAGGCCTACCGGTCCTCCTCGCCTAATGCACTAGGGCTAACGATATAACTCTTTGTGCTCAGTTCGAAGTGCTCTTCTGTCCACTCCAGGGGGTACTTCAACTCGATGACCTCCTTATTTCGACCATATTCCACCTCTAATGTCCTACGGTTGTACAAGGTGTCGGTGGCCGCCCGGGTGAGGGGCTTGATGACGAACCATCGGCTTTTGAAGTTCCTGACGGAATCCAGATATGCCCAAAACAGCCTCCTCGACTGCTTGAAGGACACCCAGCTATGACGACCTCGACCGTCTGTCGTTGCCGGTGGAAGATATGGAAGAAGCGGGGGACTGTCACCTCGACGTTGAGATATTTACACACGAGCTCGTATGCCCGTATGAAAGCAATTACATTTGGGTGAAGTTGGGAGGGCGCCAGGTGTAACCAAGAAAACACCCCCAACTGAAAATCACTGAAGGGCAGACGTAGGCCCGCCTCCAGAAAGGTGAACTCATACATAGGAAACCACACCCTTTTGAACGTCGAGCAGATACGGTGATGCTCCAATGGCCTGTACGCCCGCCAACTCTGCGCGGAACCTTCGTAGAAGTCCTCGATAGTGGCGAAGGCCTCGGGACCACCTAGAACAAATAGCGAAGGGAAGCCCATAGGCTCATCCCCAGCCTAATCCTCTGGCGTTCGAGCACCGCTGTCTGGCGCCACTGGGGATTCGGGTTCATCGTCGGTTTCAATAATCCTTTCAATTCTCTTGGCAGCCATTTTACCTGAAAAGCAGAGGAAACTGGTGAATTCGATAGCCTAGATCAAATTCACCCTTCCACTGCTGATCAAGTGAAAGGGCGAAGAAAGGATATGGGGAACTGCACAGTGGAATGACCCCCCGACCACGGTGATCGGGGTCACACACAAGTGTGTTCGGTACCTTTATCCCATTCACCCAGCGTCCTCAGGGCATTCATTGGACATCACCGGGACTTTCATCAGGTCCCCGACGACTTCGTCCCGTGTTCCCGGGGGATTCATCCTATATCCTCGGGACCTTCATCAGGTCCCCGGGAGACTCATCCCAACTCCCCGTAGTATTCATCAGAAACCTAAGAAAGCTCCGTTGTTTTCGCCGGAAATTCCGTGGCCTCCCCAGAAACTTCATCAGTTCACCGGAGAAACCACCCTAGGGAACATAAAACAGAAAAAGAGAGGAACCAGAAACTTACTTGAGACGATGGTTGAGAATTTCCGATGCGGAGCCGTACGGTGGAAGGACGGCGACGGAAGTTGGAGAGAGGGAGATAAGACTCGGAGCAAAAAAAGTGGGAACGTGCAAATAGAACGAACTCCACTCCTATTTATAAGACTGTTACGCGACTCGAGGCACCCCTAGGCACTTGAGTTCCCTAGCCCTAGCCTCCATAGACATTAATAACGGGTGACACATGGCATGCGGATTCCCGCGTGCACCTTTTCACTTACCTTGATGCTCGGATGATGAATGCGTCCATCCCTTCTCATCTCCCCACGTCGTCGCCCAAGAATGACGTTAGAAATTTGGGCAGAATTCAATCTTCGAGAACTCTACACGATGAGCATCCCCTGCTCCTAATCACCTACTTTTCCGCTTTTACTCCGACACTTCGGAGCAACGACTTGGGGGGCTCCTGTTCTGGACTAGGCCGGCGCCTGCCCATCCGTCGGGCAGGCCCAACCTAATACTGCAATGCGGCCCAACAAGGCCCAAGCCTGTCTGGCGTCGAGCACACCTAGACCTCTTCATCTTCGAGCATGTAATGATCAGTTACTGTCGAGCAGGGGTTAAATACGCTAGGGAGAGGTTACGCTTCCCCCTCTACGATCTCCACGTGCTCCTCCCTGCGAGGACACGTCATTAGATAACGTCCACTTCTGGAAGAGCTGGTCAATCCACTTTCCGGAGATCACGGGACCGTTACTCTAGGGAGAAGACCACGCGCTGGTCTTCACTATGCCACATAAGCCCTGATAGTTATCTTCACTGGGATGGGTCGTAAGGCCCAAAGCGGATGACCATTGGCTCTCCTCTGGGGGCAGCCTATAAATACCTTCTCTCATGAGAGGATCAGGTTACATTACATTCTAAATCTCACTCTTACTTTCGGTACTTGCTTGCTCATGTACTTACTTTAGCATCGGAGTTCCTTGCAGGTACACCCCCACCGTCTCACCACCACCGGAGTAGCGGAGCTCACGACGTTGCTGGCCACTAATCTCCTTTCTGATAAGGTACGATCACTTTTCTTGAGTAGCCTTGTTTTGAGACTTGATTATATTCTCAATGATTCTCCTCTTCATTATGTTGGAAAATGGAATGTCATCATCCTCATCAACTTCCACATAATCATTCTTTTTAATGACACCATCCTTGTCAGTGACATAATTACTAACATCATGATTGATTTCCACATTTAAGTGCCTATTGTGGAAGACACTTTTCACATCCATATGATAAAGTCTGAGCTTCAGAATATATGACAGTCTTAGTATCAATCTAATGGATGCAAGATGCTCAATAGGAGTAAATGTTTCAGCATCATAAAAGTTTTCATCTTCTTCAACAAACAACATGATGTTTTTTTGTTTTGTCAGCAACAACTTGTTCCACATCAAGGCCAATGAGATCAAAGTCTTCATCTTCATGGGGAGTGATTTTAGTTTGAACGTCATCTATAGATTATGGGCCCTTGGTAAAAAAATCTATATACCTTGCTATTAACAACATACCCTAGAAATACACTTCCATCATTACTTACCACATCTTCAAACAATGTCTCAACATATTTTTCCATATCTTCTACTGCATGATCCTTCTTTCCTTTTAATGAAAATCTTATTTTTTTCATTATGGTTATTAATAACAACAACATGGGCTACAACAATATCAACCTAATGATCATCATCACTCACAGAATTATTCTCAAGGGTCACATCATCATTCTCCTTATGAATTTGAGACTCAGTCTCCAACATGTCGAACAGGATGTCTGAAATATTTTGATATACTCAGAAGGAGGTAGAGCATCTACCAGAATGCTTCTAACTCAAGGAAGATTCCTGTAAAGCTTCTTTTGAGCTTGTGTGAGAGATTTTCTATCATTGATCATCCCAACACCATTAACTTCTATAGTGATACATTCTTCAAGGATATCCCATAGTTCTTCACCAAAACCCCTTATCAAGACCAATGTTATATGAGTAAGCTTTGCTTTTCCACCATTCAAATTCAGCGAAATTACCACTGAAGATGGGAGAATTAGCAGAGCAATAATTTGTTTCATATGGTACTTGATTCCTTCTTGAAATATCTTTAGCAGGCATATTTTTCTCATTGGATCATTATCTGCACCACTGTTAAGTGTTATGCACAGATCATGCTCTGATGCCAACTAAAGGTGAGAAAAATACACAAGAAAGGGGGGTTAAATTATGTTATCCAATTCGTGACCTTAAACTTGAACAAATGGATGTGAATATTGCTTTCCTGTATGGTGATCTAGATGAAACAATCCTGATTAAGAAACTTGAAGGGTATGCAGAAAAGGGAAAAGGGGATTATGTCTGCAAGCTGAATATGTCTTTGTACGGCTTGAAACAATCTCCTCGACAATGGAATATGATATCCGAAAAGTTCATGGCACACATAGGTTTCACTAGGAGCCAGTTCGACCACTGTGTTTACTTGAGATTTGGACATGGAAATTCACTTGTTATTTTGTTTCTTTATATGGATGGCATCCTCATAGCAAGCAACAATGTCAAAGATGTTATGAAGGTGAAGGATGAACTCGATAAGGAGTTCGACATGAAGGATCTGGGAGTTGCATCTAGGATTCTTGGGATTGACATTTGGAGAGATAGAAAGCAGTCGAGATTATGCTTATCTCAAGTGACATACCTAAATAAGATCCTCGACAAGTTTGGTATGTCGAATTCAAAGCCTGTTCTAACTCCTACTAATCATTAATTCAAGCTGAGTACGACTCAAAGTCCTAATACTGAAGTTGAAAGAGCCTATATGAATTACATACCATATGCTAGTATAGTAGGTTCTTTGATGTATGCTATGGTCTGTATGAGGCCAGACATATCGTACGAAGTGAGCCTTATAAGCCGGTATATGGTCAATCCTAGGAAGGAGCACTGACAAGCATTAAAGTGGATTTTAAGGTACATAAATGGGTCTCTAAGCAGAGTCCTGACTTATGGTGGAGCCTGTGGTGATGATAGCAAATTCTAAATTGAGGGATTTGTCGACTCTGACTATGCAGGTTGTATGGATTCTTGAAAATCTATTTCTGGATATGTGTTCACTATGTTTGGCACAACAATCGGTTGGAAATCCACGCTTTAGAATATTGTTGCCTTATCAACACTGAAATGGAATATATTGCTCTCACTGAAGCTGTGAAAGAAGCATTTAGGCTTGAAGGTTTTGCTAAGGAGCTAAAACTTCAAGGTTGAGTTATCACTGTTAAATGTGATAGTTAAAGTGCAATACACATTGTCATACCCTAATATTTTCCCCTAGGATCCCATCTTCATTTGCATCATTTGTATATCATCAATCATTTTTGTGTATGTTTTATGTTTTGCTAACCCCATGTAAATACAAAAATATGTCTTGCTTGCTTTGTTTATAAGTTAGGGTTTTGCATCAAGGAGTTCAAGTGGTTGATGAATTAGGGTTTTGTGTGATGCTTAACATCCCAAGCTCCTCTACTCATTCATGGTGATCAAGAGACCCCCTTCATCAATAACCAAGTTTGAGTTTACATCAATTCAAGTTCATCAAGTCCTAATTCATCATTTGCTCCAAATTAGGGTTTTTGGTCAAAGTCAGCTTAATGTTGATTTTTTGACCAAAACTTCATCTCATGGTTTAGAACATAATTTAAAGGCTTCAAATACATCTTTGTGGTCCATTCATATGATTTAATTGGCTCAAGAAGTATGATCTATTGATAGTTGAAGAATTTTGATTCAATTTCTAAAAAGTCAATAGATGCTCAAAGTCAAAGTTTGACTTTTGACATTTTTGGTCAACCATAGACTTCTCAACCAAGAATCAAGAAAGTGTGGAAATGATTGAGTTTAATCAAGTTAAATCAAGAAAATCAAGAAAAGGTCAAAAGTTGTCAAAATTAGGGTTTTGAAAATTTCCCCAACTACCAAAAATTCATGTTCAAGTGACCAACTTTCCAAGGCCATGGTGTTTGATTCAAGTATCCAATTGAAACAACCGAGGGCTGCAATTAAAGATGATGTTTGATACTACAAGTTGATGAAAGTTTGAAGCCAAAAGCTTTCTTGAAGTGGAAGAAATTAATGGTGAAAGTCGAGGCTTCAAATTGTTGCAAGTTTCAAACACTTAGAATTTTTTTCCAAGTTTTAAGCCTTTCCAAGTGTATGAATTTATGGCCAAATTGTGAACAATCCAAGCAACCATTATTGAAGCTTGAGGAATACATTTAAAGAGCATACTTCCTACTTTATCATGGTGGAAAATTTGATCCAAAAAGATTTTTTTAATTGAGAGAAATGGGAGGCTAAAGTTGAGGTTTCATGTTGGTGATCAATAGCAAGATAAGCCAGATTTCACTAAGTGATGAATCAGTTTGCTTGGAACAATTTTGGAGCCACTTTTGAACACTTTCCAAGCCTTTCCCCAATTTGTTGTTAACAAAAAACTTTCTCCTTTATATGTCAGCTTTACATTGATACCATTTTTGTGCAAGATTGACCTCTACAATGAGGACAAAAACCTGCTCCAACTGCTGCACCTGAATTACATCTTTGGCATTTTGTGAAAATTGAGTTTTTAGTCAAAACTTGTTCCATAAGTTGTGAGATGGTTTCAGATGATTCATATGTCAAAGAAAAAGTTATCCAACTCTAAAAATGAAAGCTCAAAATGTCAATACAAGCCAAACCCTAGCCTTAGCATATGGAACTCATTTTACCATTTTTGTTTGGATCGATCCAATGAGCAACTACCAAGCCTTGCATCTGATACAAACCTTGTTCCTAACCTAAATCAAGCCTCTACATAAGCAAGCTTCAGCTCATTATCTCAGCATCCATAAAAACACACAGAAATCACATTGAGCAAAAACTCAAAAAACTCCATTGAAGGACTTTTTTTCGAATTTCACATTTCATTCAATTTCCTTCCAATTTTACTTAACAAACATCATCCATAAACCACATAAAGCCTAATGTATGCATTAGAACATACCTGTAACCTCTAAACACCATATCCAAACTTCGCTTTCTTGCATTTGCAACTTGATTCGGGTAGAACAACTTAGAGGGTTTCAAGTGATTCTAAGCATACCATTATGCTCCCGGGGACTCAAGAAAGCTCACTGTATCATTATTTTATTGCTGGAGGTGCTTTTGAAGGGGCAATGGACTCACCCCGTTAGGTATATTTTTCACTTCTTGAACTCCATTTTGTAAGCATCATTTTTCAACTTTCTTGACATGGTTGTGTGCACATTGACACAAGGGACAAAACTCCTAAACTATTAGGCATTGATCATTGATGCATGTGATTTAATTTTACTTTGAAGTTTTAGGGTTCCTTTGGTTTTTGATTAAATTCATGAGTTAGAGTCAATATCAATATGAACTAAGACTATGGTTGTGTTCCTTGTGAAATTATGAGCAAAATGGTATATCTATATGTCTGGTTTGGTGCGTATTTGATGAAACCATGATTTTGAATTTTTGAGTGTCGTGAGGTTGAAGACGACCTTCTTGCACGCCATTTTCATTTTAAATATTTGTTTTAATATCTATTTTTTATGATGAATATGGTTACAGTGGTAAGTGTAGCACCCCAAAATTTGCCATTTTGTTTCTAGCACTAACTGGCTTATGTTTCTTTCATTTTGCATCGTCATATTGCATTTGCATGGTTCTTTTGGGCGTGGGATCAAAGTAGTTTCCAGCGGCTCATGGTGTCATCAGTACAGGAGATAGTTTCAGCAGTATTCAGAGCTAAGCAGGTGGTTCTCAGGGTCTTCTCGAGCATTTATTTTGCTCCCTAGAGGATTTCGATTACCAGAGGTTCTGACAGTTATTTTTGCTCAATGATTCGGCATCGGGCAATTATTGCTCAGCAGGTTATTTGGAGTGCATAAAGCAATTTACAGCACATTTCAGGTGATACTCAGTAGCAATTATTGAGTTTCGGAGGCTCAACAGGGTTCAGAATAAGCGGAATCAGGCGAATATCCAAGTTTCCCTCCAAAAAGCGCCAGCATTCAAATTTCCCATGCGTTAATTGATTAACACATTTTTCACTAAAATGGGTTAATCGATTAACCAAGGCAAAATCTACCCAGATACCTCATTTTTCAGCGCTGCATTTTTTTGATTCCAAATATTAATCACCAATTCAATTTTTACACCAGTAGAAAGACCTAGAGAGGTTTCTAATTTGATTTATTTTCCATCCAATTTCCACTCTAATTCCACATTCCCTTTCCAAATTCAAATTTCCATCTTCCATTCCACTCACTAAACCTCATTCCAAACCCAAACTTAACTCCTAACCTAGGGGTTATTTAACCAAATTAATTCCAAACCTCACAATCAATCATCATTTTTTCACTCATAATTCACCCTCAATTTTCAGAATTCTCTCTCACATTTTCACTCTCAACCTCCATTTTCAACCTCACTTAGAGCTCTTCCATAGAGGTTAACAAGTTCTTCATTGGAACTTGTTAATTCTTGAGCTAAAGCCTCTCATTACCACTCCATTGCTGTTTTCCATTGGTAATTTTTGTTTGGATTTGGATCTGGAATTTCAGAAGTGCTTATTGGAAGTGATTTTGAAGGATTGTTAGCTTGTTGCTTGGATTTTCAGCTTTTGCTTGCAAGGAGTTCATAGATCCTGGGATTTCTTGCTTGGATCTGTTAATTGCAGCTTACAACACTTACCAAAGCAATTCTAAGCTTTGTTGGTTAGTAATTTCTAGATATAGCTTTGATCTAGCTTAATTCCAGCTTATGCAATGTAGATCCTTGGTTTTGCTTATGATTTACTCAACTTGCTTGAATTTGATTATGTTTGTTCATGATTGTTGGATCTAGATGATGTTTGATTGTTGTGATTGAACCTAATTTTCGTGCATCATTGATTACATGACCATTTGGATGATTGCTTGAGTGATTGTGCTACTGAAAAGTGATTTTCCAACTTGATTTTCTGCTACTGGTATAGGGTTAATCAATTAACCAATTCCAGTTCATTTTGGTTAATCGATTAACCAGTGTAATTTTTGCGTATTTGGAGCTGTTAATCGATTAACCAAATTGCACTACAAATGGTTAATCGATTAACAGTGATGCAGAGTGTGATTTTTGTGCATTTTTGAGCATGTTTCGATTCCGTTCCACTTTTAATCTTCATGAATTGATATGATGCATATTTGTGAACTGTTTTGATGTTATTGCACCTCACACCATTGTATGAACACGGTTTTATGACACGCGACTTTTGGTTTTCATTGATGAATGTTCATGCTTGTGTTGTTGTTTTCTTGATACGATGAAGATGTTGCACACACTTCTTAACCAAGTTGATTGTGGATTATTGCTTACGTTGCTGGAATTGTATTGCACATGCTTGTTTGATTCCGTGGAATGCATGCTTGAGTTAATTGTTCAATGTCAAATGATATGAACTCTTTCATGATGTTTTCAAGGATTGTTTACCATGGTTTGTGGTGTGATTGTGATCATGATTGATTGAAGAGTGTATAATGTTTGATGCATGTTCGTTATGCCATGATTGAGTCATCTTCGAATGCATGCCAAGTTGTAAATCCACTGCTGTCCCTTTGTGTGTGAGCTGTTGTATGTGCTGCCGTTTGCTTTTTTACACCTACTCTGTGCTGAAAACATGAGCTGTTAAATGTTGTTTGGTGTGTTGGCTAGATTTTTACAGCTGTGCAGGTGCTAGAGTGCTGTTGTAGCTGTTATTTTTGGTTTATTTTCTTGGTTTTAGTTTGCTTTTGTATGTTCCCTTAGGATTCCCTAGTCCAACTTAATCTTTGATTGAGCTTGGATTAGGATAGACCTTAGGTTTCAATCCACGCATGCTAACATTAGGTAGAATTCCCCTTCTTACCTCAACCTTAGGGCCACCTTTGCATGACAACATTAGGATAGAGTTCCCTTAGTGTTTTTTTCTTTCAACTTTGAGTCTTCTCATCTCATCTCATAACAAGTCTAAAACACTTAATAAAGGCAATGCGTATTGTGCGCCATGAGCCTTAAGTACATAGGAAATGAAGAATGGGGGGTCTCCCTTCACTCTTCTAGGGTGTTTAGCATAGGTCATATTGGGGACGATTGTGCGACGCATTCGTTCCTATGTCATAGACTTTAGTGCAATACAAGTTATAAACTAACTTAATTAATTTCTATCTAAAAAACACCAAAACAAATTCAAATATTTTTCATCCTTCGGGATTGTTGGGTTTCAAATTATTTTCAAAAAAGAGTTCGTCGCTCACATAAAAAACACTTATCGACTCGTACGTCGAACTACGAGTGCTATGATTTCCTCTTTCTCGTCCGATCGAGGATACGTAGGCACAAGACAGCGATGTCTTGGCGAGCAACCTTCCCCCTTTAGCGCGTAGTCTGTAAAAATTACGTCGACTCTGATTCTTCGTTCGTCCACAAAGATATGTAGGCATAGGATGGCGACGATCCTTGTGAGTCCATCTTTGTTTTTCCCTTTCCCGTTTCCGTTTAGCACTAGGCTTTAGATAACTCACCCTTTGATTAGATAACAAGCGTGGATCCCATCGAGTACGATGGACGCGTGGGGGTGCTAATACCTTCCCCTCGCATAACTGACTCCCGAACCCAGACTATGGTTGCAATGACCATGTCTTTCCCTCTCTTGAGGTTTCTTCGATCGTTTCTTTTCCCTGCGTCGGGATAAATAACGTTCGGTGGCGACTCTTCTGTTCTGTTTCTGCCAGTTGTTTTTCGCAGTTGCGACATCTGGGGACTCTGCCGGGGACTTTCCCATCCCTAAGCGAGTCAATCCTAGTGCTTGTCTATTAATTTTCATTGGGTGTTTGCTGTTGTGCATTATCTGTTGTATATTACTATTTTCTCGCTTTTATTGCATCTCATTACTGGACTGTGTTGGACTATGCTGGTTTTTCTGTTTGGCGGGATGGGTGTTTTGAGAGATAAGCCCACTACCCAGGCTTGAGTATACCCACAGGTTTTAGCGTGGATAGTCGTGTCGCTCGCGTGGTGGTGACCACGTGGAGTGTTCGGGAGACCCACAACCGGACGAGGTTCTTTCAGGATATATCTGATACTGCATGTTAATGCAGGTCATTGGATGGTCCCTTGATGAGCTGTCGACTCTAGTGACCATTCCCGAGGACTCAGTGGAGACACTCCTCCCAAGAGGTGATAATGGTAGACCAGAAATGGAAAACCCATTACGCTTCTTGATCCGAGGACCCGAAGCTGAGAACTTGCCATAGGATGACCTTTTTGAAGGGAATCAGTTGAGGCCTCCTCGATTGATGTTGATGCCAAACCAGAAATGGTGAATGTATCATCATTTCTCGATCTGAGCGCCCGTGATGCCGAGGGTCCTTTGTCTTTATAGTACCCACATGTGAGAGGGGCGGGATGTTTACAGGATTGCAGGTAGCCTTGACTATCAACACACCCGTTATCCTGGTATTCCTACGGAGGTGAATAGTTGATCCTGTTGTATTCAACCGATTATGGTTCAGTCAGTTTAGTGCAGCAATTATCCAGTTTATGTGGCACCTTTGATCCCATGCCCTACATTGCATCATTTTTTAACATTTATGTTTCTCATTTCTAGGTTATATCTGACTTTTGATTCCAGTCGACGGGTTTCCATAGGGATGGATATTGAGAAGAAGAAGAACATCATTGTTTACAAATTCCCAAAGCTTAGTCTCGGTCATCTTAATAGCCTGCATGATATGGCAAGTCCAGAAGTGTTGGGGGGTTTTCAAGGAAAAGTAGGTCGGATCTTATCCTTTGTTCGCAACATCAGTGACTACGAGTATAGAGGCCTTCACACTTTGATGCAGTTCTATGACCCTCCTCTGAGATGCTTCGTATTTCTAGACTATCTGTTGGTCCCTACCTTGGAGGAATATTCAAACATTTTGGGGATTTCTATCAAAGAAGGTGCTCCATTCTTAGGTTCTAAGACTGATCATGACTTCAGAGTTGTGGCTGATGCTCTTTATTTGAGCAAGTCGACATTGGAGGCTAATATTTCTAGCAAAGGAAAGTTCTGTGGTTATCATCTGGGGAATCTGGTGAAGGAAGCTCAAGAAGCAGCTAGAGACAAGAATAGACTGTTTTCAACGCATTGCTGGCTCTCTGTGTGTATGGTATCATTCTGTTTCCTAATGAGCCTGATTTTGTTGATGTAGATGCTATCAGGATATTTACAACACAGAATCCAGTGCCAACCTTATAGGGAGATTTTCATTATGCCATCTATAACAGAAATGAAAAGAGAAGAGGTGGATTGGTTCATTGCTGTGCACCCTTGTTTTCTAAAGATTCTCTGGAATGCAGTCAACGTTTGATGGGTTTGGCTGCTAAAGACATTGTGTGGATAGATCATGGATTACTCGATATGGACATTATTCACAGCTGTGGCGAAATCCCTAATGTTCCGTTGATAGGGAGAAAAGGAGGAATCAACTATAATCCTTCTTTGGCCATTAGACAGTTCGGATACGCTCTGAGGGATCCGCCAGTTGAGAGGGATATGGAAGAGTCTTTATATTTTCAAGCAACGGATGGTTTGGCAATAGCACAAAAGGCTTCTGAAGCTTGGTTCAGTGTGCAGAAGAAAGGAAAAGTTGCTTTGGGCAAAGCCAACAATTGAGCCTATCCTCCATACGAAGACTGGGTAAAGAAGAGAGTTGAAGATTTCTACTTGCTTTTTGATCGGGCACCTCCTTTGTATCCTGAGATTATGGAGGAGAGAATCACTGTACCTATTAAAGAGTTCAACAAGTTGCGGGCTCTGGTGCATAATCTGCGCGTAGAGAATTCTGATTTGCGTAGCCGTCTGCAAGGTGCTCTGCACGCCAACTTAGAATTGCAGTGGAAGGCTCAAGATGTAACGAAGTGCCTGGAAGAGAGAGATAAAATGATCTCGCTGATAGGGCTCAGTATTATCGGAAGGCCAACATAGCTGCTGAAACTTCAGCGAAGACTCACAAGCAAACCAAGCGACTCTTGTCCAAGACGGAGGCCAAACTAGCTGCACATCAGAGAATGTGGGACAAAGCCGAGGTTGAGAATAAGGAATTGAAGGAAGAACTCCAAAAGGCAAGAACGAGTAAGAATCACTTCTCCGACAAGTTGAAGGAGGCTCAGAAAGAAATTAAAGAGTTTAAGGTGCAAGCTAGGGTCAAGAAATCAAAGTACAGAGACGATGATAGCACAGAGCAGATTGTCAGATTGAACCAAGACATTGAGAAGAGAAACAGGTTGATTAAAGGGCTGATAGAGAGACCAACGCATCTCGACACCATGAATCTTCTTGAAGAAGTCGAAGCCAGTTTGTATAGGATTGATTTGTAGTGATGTCTCTGTTTATCATTTATTGCGATTACCATCAGGACTTGTTGATGGACTCACCTTTGATTATATCAGACTCATTTATATGAATTCTCGAAGTATTGTATTGAAATATTTGTTTCAGCCGTATGTGTTTCAGCAGTTTTTCTTTCTCAATGGGTTTGTTTCAGTTGCATTGGCTCTACAATATCTTTGTGTCCGGATTTATTTTCCGGTTTTGTGTCTGATCCCTTACCCGGCTTCAAAAGCTGGAATCAAAGTAGATATGCCCTGGAAATGTTTAAATATGATGTTTGCATTTCCATTAGCATATTCATACTCATTTGCATGACAGGTGTTTCTGTCTGGTCTTCTTATCTCTGCGTGATGTTTCTTAGCAGGATTGCTGAATTACACACCCACCGCTACGCAACTCGTCTCAACCAACAAAGAGTCATGGAACAGGTTCAAGCTGAGCTTCAAGAGGTCTGCAATCGTTTGAGTCAATTCATGGAGTTAATGCAGAATGTTACCCAGGGGCAAGAACAGCTAAGGACCCTTGTCCAGCCTTTGATTGTCAGGGTTGATGAGGACAGAGTTGTTCATGGTGGTGTTCAGACTAACGTTATTCATCCGGGCGGAGGTGGTATTGGTAATGGTATCCCTGTTGGTCCTCCGGGTGTAGATGTCCATATCCCTAGTGTTGTTGTTCCTCCGGGTGGAGGAGAAGCTATTGTAATCCCTTCTGTGGTGGGAGGAGGTAATAGTGTATGTGCGGTGCATGGCGCTGGAGGCCATCGTTGGGATGATCAGCAAGATGACGTGTTCTCCATGAAGGGTAGAGATGCTGGCTACAATCCCGATACTGACAAAAGATTCAAAATGATCGAGGAAAAGATGAAGGCTTTCGAGAGTCAAAACTTGTTAGGCTTGGATATGGAGGATTTGGGTCTGGTCCCTGACGTGAAGGTACCCCACAAGTTCCAGGTGTCAACTTTTGACAAGTATACTGGTGTCACATGCCCCAAGACCCATGTTAGGGCTTACTATAGGAAAAATGTCTGCGTATTTAGAAGACGAGAAACTGCTGATGCATTTTTTCCAGGGCAGCCTGACTGGGGCATCCTTGGAGTGGTATATGTAGCTTGAGAGAAGTCATATCCGTAGCTAGCGCTAGTTGGTTGAAGCTTTTGTCAAGCATTATCAGTACAACACAAACATGGCTCCTAATAGAATGCAGTTGCAGAGCTTGTCCCAAAAGAATAATGAGAGTTTCAAAGAGTGCGCCCAGAGGTGACGTGAACTGGCTGCCAGGGTGCAACCTCCCATGATCGAGAGGGAGATGGTTGATATGTTTGTGGCCGCCCTTCCAGGGCCTTATTATGACAGATTGGTGAGTTGTATGTCCGGTGGATTTGCGGATTTGGTTCTGGTCGGTGAGAGGGTTGAGAGCGGAATCAAGATTGGGAAGATACAGACTAATGACGAGTCCTCGTCTGGAGGAGCAAAGAAACCTTATGTTGGGAATTATAAGAAGAAGGAAGGAGATACAAATTATGTTTCATCCTATCGGGGTAAAGGAAGAGCCCATTAGAATTTTAATCAACAGGTTGCTTCCGTGACCATCCTGGCAGCACCTCAGCAACAGACAACACCTCAACCATAGAGAAATGCTCCCAATCAGTACCAGAACAGACAGAGAAATGCTGAAAGACATTTTGATCCCCCACCCATGCCTTATGCCCAGTTGTTACAACACTTGCTGCAGTTGCGATTAGTTGAGCTCCGTACCCTAGCCCCACCTACTGGGAAGCTACCACCGGGCTATGATGCTAATGCACACTATGATTTCCACTCTGGTGCTCCGGGGCACACAATTGAAAGATGTAGGGCTTTTCACCACAAAGTACAGGACTTGGTGGATTCAAAGGCTATAAACTTCACTAATGATAATCCAAATGTCATTCAGAACCCGATGCCAAATCATGGCGGGCCGAGAGTTAATGCTATGGAAGGGGGAGAGCAGTTGAATTTGGTATTGGATGTAAATGAGTTGAAGACTCTGTTGTCAGCAGTTAAAGCAAGATTGTTAAAAGGAGGAGTCTTTCCTAGGTATACAGATAGTTGTTCGGGATGTTTTCTACAACCTGAGGGTTGTGTTTTGTTGAAATCAGGTATTCAGAGTTTAATCAATGAAGGGCAGTTATAGTTTGACCGGATTGGTAATCAAAAGAAATATGTTGTTGAAAAGGATGATGTTGCCACAATTTCCAATCCTTACAGGACCATCAATATATCAGCACCGACGAGACTAGCGCCAGTCATCATCACTGTTCCCGGACCGGTTCCCTATGAAAGTACCAAAGCCATTCCATGGAATTATGGGGCTGAGGTGTTCTGCAATGGGGAGAAGCAAGAATTGGTGGGGTCGTCAGTTGGGAATACAGGAATTGGAAACACCGTTGAAGCAGGAGTTGTCACGAGAAGTGGTAGAGTTTTACCTCCGCCCAATGATCAAGTGGGTAGCTCAAAGCAAGATAAAGTGAAACAGGTAGTGGAAGATTCTGCACAGAGACCGGGTACGAATGATTCAGTGTCAAAGAAGGTTGATAATTCATTTTCAAAGAATGTTGAAGAATTTATGAGGTTGATTAGAAAAAGTGACTATAGGATAGTTGATCAGCTCAATCAAACACCATCAAAGATCTCTATTCTGTCCTTATTGTTGTGTTCGGAGGCGCACGAAAATGCCTTGCTGAAAGTTTTGATTACGGCGTATTTATCACAGGAAATATCTGTCAATCAGTTGGAAGGGGTAGTGGCACATGTGAATGCCGGAAACGGGTTGGGCTTTACAGATTTGGATTTGACTCCGGCAGGGAGAAATCATAATAATGCCTTACACATCTCTTTGGAATACAGAGGCTCTCTGATGTCTCATGTTCTAGTTGATACGGGATCTTCGTTGAATGTATTGCCAAAGAAGGCATTAATAAAATTGGACACGCGTGGTTTAATTTGCACACCGAGTGATTTGGTGGTGCGAGCCTTTGATGGCTCGAAGAGGTCTGTATTCGGAGAAATCGTGTTACCAATCAAAGTTGGTCCGAAAATCTTCAACACCACTTTTTATATCATGGACATCTAGCCTGTGTACATTTGTTTGTTGGGTCGCCCATGGATCCATGGTGCTGGGGCGGTGACATCAACGTTGCACCAGAAGTTGAAATATATGGTGGACAGTCACATGGTTACTGTTTGTGGTGAAGAAGAGATAATGGTCAGTCACTTATCAACGTTCAAATATGTGGAGGTAGATGGAGAGATACATGAAACGTTGTGCCAGGCTTTTGAAGCTGTAAAGATTCCTGATGAACCCCTGGTGGAGGTTAGCCAGCCTGAAGTTTCAATGTCCTCATTTAAAGATGCCCGCGCAGTGGTTGAGGCCAGAAACTCCCAGAAGTAGGGCCAAGTGATTGATGTACAAATGAAGAGAGATACTTATGGATTGGGGTACAAGCCTCCCAAAAGGTTTCAAGAGCCTCTTAGGTAAGATGGTCCAGTTTAATTCACAAGTGCTGGGTATTTCTTCAACCGAGTCAATGCAATAGAGAATGAAGGTGACAGTGACTGTGATATGGACAAGTGGATTCGTCCTTGCATCCCGGGGCAGAGTTTGTGCAACTGGTCCTCCGAAGAAATCATCCAAGTGACTGGAAAATAGTAATTTATTTTGTAGGGCTGCTTATTTGTAGGGCTTTGATGTTTTACTTCCAATTCTATCATTAATAAAGGACGTTTTTGCATTCAAATGTTTTGATCCCTGTTTTTCTGTTTTTACTTTTTGCATTAAACAAAGTAAAATGGCAATGTGTTTTTGTTTGTTGCATTCATAATAAACATAAAACATAAATCATGCAGGTTTATTCATTCAGATTCCACCGATAATGATTCAGCTATGGCTCGATATGACTTTGACAATCCCATCTATCAGGCTGAAGAGGAGGCTGATGAAGATTGTGACTTACCGGAAGAATTGGCCAGACTATTGAAACAGGAGGAACGAATTATTCTACCTCATCAGGAGGACATTGAGACCGTTAATCTGGGTACCGAGGACGTGAGAAAAGAAGTAAGAATTGGGGTTGCGTTGGAAGACACTGTTAAGGGAAGATTGATTGAGATGCTTCGAGAGTATGTGGATATCTTCGCCTGGTCTTACCAAGACGTGCCTGGTCTTGACACTGATATTGTTGTACACCAGTTGCCACTTAAAGAGCGGTGTACACCGGTTAAGCAGAAGCTGAGAAGGATAAAATCGAACATGGCTGTCAAAATTAAAGAAGAGGTTCAAAAACAGTTAGACGCTGGTTTTCTTGCCGTGACAAATTATGAAAAGGTCAGGATGTGTGTTGACTATCGCGATTTGAACAGAGCAAGCCCGAAAGACGATTTCCCGCTTCCTCATATTGATGTGTTAGTGGACAACACCACTCAGTATTCCGTATTTTCCTTCATGGATGGCTTCTCTGGGTATAACCAAATCAAGATGGCCCCAGAGGACATGGAGAAGACGACGTTCATAACACCGTGGGGGAACATTTTGATATAAGGTAATGCCCTTTGGATTGAAGAATGCTGGGGCAACCTATCAGCGGGCAATGGTGACTCTCTTTCATGATATAATTCACAAGGAGATAGAAGTTTACGTTGATGACATGATTGCAAAGTCACAAACGGAGGAGGAACATCTGGTGAATTTACAGAAGCTGTTTGAAAGGTTAAGGAAGTTCAGACTGAGGTTGAATCCGAATAAGTGTACCTTCGGTGTGAGATCTGGTAAATTGCTGGGGTTTATTGTTAGCGAAAGGGGTATCGAGGTCGATCCTGCTAAAGTAAAAGCCATACAAGAAATGCCTGAACCGAGAACAGAAAAAGAGGTCTGTGGTTTCTTAGGGATGTTGAACTACATTGCTAGATTCATCTCTCATCTTACAGCCACATGCAAACAAATATTCAAATTGTTAGGAAAAGATCAAGCGGTCAGGTGGAATGAAAATTGTCAAAAGGCGTTTGAAAAAATAAAAGAATATTTGCAGGAACCTCCGGTCCTCATGCCGCTAGTGCCAGGAAGACCGTTGATTATGTACCTTATGGTTCTTGAGAATTCAATGGGGTGTGTTCTTGGTCAACACGACGAGTCAGGTAGGAAAGAACATGCCATCTACTACCCGAGTAAAAAGTTCACTGATTATGAGTCAAGGTACTCTAACTCTATGCTGGAAAAAACATGTTGTGCACTCGCTTGGGAAGCTAAGCATTTGATGCAGTATATGTTAAACCACACAACCCTGTTGATTTCAAAGATGGATCTGATTAAGTACGTGTTTGAAAAGCAAGCACTTTCTGGAAGAATAGCTCGTTGGCAGATGGTTTTGACGGAATAGGATATTCAGTATGTTTCCCAAAAGGCCATTAAGGGAAGTGTTCTGTCAAAATATATCGCTCAACAACCAATCGAGGATTATCAACCGATGAAGTTTGAATTTCCAAATGAACATATCATGTTTCTGAAGATGAAAGACTGTGATGAGCCTTTGCCTGACAAAGGGCCGAAAGTTGGATCTCAGTGGAGCTTAGTCTTTGATGGGGCCATCAATTCATATGGTAATGGAATCGGGGTGATCATTACAACTCCAAGGGGTTCTCATATACCCTTCACTGCCCGATTAGCATTCATATGCACCAACAATGAGGCAGAGTATGAAGCATGCATCATGGGGTTAGAAGAAGCTATTAATTTGAGAATCAAGAATCTCGATGTGTATGGTGATTCTGCGTTGGTAATTAATCAGATCAAAGGAGAATGGGAGACTCATCAGGTGAATTTGGTGCCTTATAAGAACTATGCCAAAAGGTTGTTACCGTTCTTCGATAGGGTGGATTTTCATCATGTACCCCGAACAGAGAATTAGACAGCTGACGCATTGGCAACATTGGCATCCATGTATAAGGTGAATCGGTGGAATGAAGCGCCGTCAATCAGAATTATGCGTCTCGATAGACCGGCTTTTGTGTTTGCAGTTGAAGAGGCATCGGACGAAAAACCTTGGTATCATGACATCAAATGTTTTCTCAAGAGTCAAGAGTACCCAGATGGGGCATCTACCAAGGATAAGAAAACTCTGAGGAGGTTAACAGGTAATTTCTTTCTGAATGAAGATGACGTGTTGTACAAGAGGAACTTCGACATGGTGTTGCTACGTTGTGTTGATGAACACGAGGTAGGCATGTTGATGGAAGAAGTTCATGAAGGTTCTTTCGGTACTCATGCCAATGGGCATGCTATGGCTAGAAATTTACTGAGAGCAGGGTATTACTGGATGACTATGGAGTTTGATTGTTTCAAATATGCCAGGAAATGCCACAAATTCCAGATTTATGCTGATAAGGTACACGTGTTGCCTACTCCTTTGAATGTATTGACATCACCTTGGCCCTTCACCATGTGGGGAATTGATATGATTGGAAAGATTGAGCCGACTGCTTCTAATGGGTATCTTTTCATTTTGGTTGCCATTGATTATTTCACAAAGTGGGTGGAAGCAGCCTCGTATCCCAACGTCACTAAGCAAGTGGTAGCCAAGTTTATAAAGAAGGACATCATCTGTCGTTATGGGGTCCCGAAGAGAATCATTATGGATAATGGTTCGAATTTGAACAATAAGATGATGAAGGAGCTATGTCAGAGCTTTAAAATTGAACATCACAATTCTTCTCCATGTTGTCCGAAGATGAATGGTGCTGTTGAGGCAGCAAATAAGAATATCAAGAAGATTGTGCAGAAAATGGTGGTAACGTATAAGGACTGGCACGAGATGTTGCCTTTTGCTTTGCACGGTTATCGTACTTTAGTGCGTACATCAATTGGGGCAACTCCTTTCTCATTGGTATATGGTATGGAAGCAGTTATACCCTTAGAGGTTGAGATTCCCTCTTTAAGAATTCTGGAAGATGTGAAGCTTGATGAGGCTGAATGGGTACGTTCCAGGTTGGATTAGTTAAACCTCATTGAGGAGAAGAGATTGGCAGCCACTGCACATGGCCAGTTATATTAGAGCAGGGTGAAGAAGGGCTTTGATCAGAAAGTACGTCCTCGGTGTTTCCAGACAGGTGAGTTGATTTTGAAAAGGATCCTGCCTCCTCAGACAGATCACAGCGGCAAATGGACTCCAAATTATGAAGGACCATATGTATTAAGAAAGGTTTTCTATGGTGGAGCCTAACTACTCTCAACTATTGATGCCAAAGATTTTACATCCCCCGTGAACACAGACGTAGTCAAAAAATACTTCGCATAAAAAGAGACCCGCTAGACACAAAAAGAAAGTCCAGACAAAAAGGGGCATCCCGGCGAACCATAAAAAGAAAGGTTCGGGCAAAAATTAGGGATAAAAAGAGAAAAAGAAAAGAATAAACCCTCAAAGTCGAAAACCTGAAAAGGCAACTTTGGCAAAAATGGGTATCCCGGTGGATTGGAAACCCGAAAGGGCGATCCTGGCAAAAGTTAGGGATTTGAAAGCGAGAGGCTGCGATCTGCGTTCAATCTGTGAGCATTTCTAATGGTTGGGAATTTCGAAGGAAAGGAATCAGTCCAGTTAGTCTCTTCGAAGGTCAAAACATCTGCGGATAAGCAAGACATATGGGTCATAGCTGAATCAAAGCATGGTGGATATCTGTTTCCACATTGCCGACATGTATATTTTCTTTTCATTTTTGTGCAATTACCTCTTTTTCAGGAATTGCTTCCAATTGTAAATGCCTATTCACAGGCCAATTCATTCAATAAAGTTTTCATTTCATTCAAAGAGCTTTTCATTTTCGTTTTTACTCTTACTGTTTTGTTTGCAAAAAAAGTCTGATATTTTGATAAACATTGCATGTGAAACGTTAAGATTTGCGGAGCATAGCAGAAAATAATGGGAATTGCTTAAGTAATGGATACTATGGATGGTAATCGAGGTAGTCATTTTGTAGTGCGATTTTTGTGGTTTCGAATCACTATCGCTTTAGTACTACAGTTCTATTCATTTTTTATCCTGTTGAGCTGATTAAGGAAGGGAAATAGATGTCTCCAATTAACCCTGCTTGCATACTGAGTTTAAATAGTCAAAACTGTTGGTTTGCAGATGCTATCAAAATAGGGGAGTCCTTCTTAGGGTTATTTTCTTAAGAATACAAGTGTCTGGATTATCTGTGAGGTTTTAAGATGTTAAGTTTGATGCTTTTCGATTGATGTCTGAAGGTACGGGATTTTGGGTTTTCGATTAGTATGCTCGCTAAGATTTTTGCAATCTTATGCCTACGTATTCCCGAAACAGGGAAATCAGAGCGATCGTAGTTCCTCCTATTCTATGGGAGGAAATAGGTGTTTTGGTGTCTTGTTCAAAGCCCAAGACATGAAGCTGAAGGTAGTTTGTATCTTGTTTAAAGCCCAAGATGTGAAGCTAAAAGGTTGAGAGAGAATTTTTCATCTCTAAAGAGGTGTTGTTGATGTCCGTATGCTATGAGCAAGGCACAACTTTGATGCTAAAAGGTTGATTGACTCAATCGGGGTTTTCTTTATACAAAGCTTAAGAGGAGGCAGGAAGTTTGACTTTTCCGGAGGAAAATGTTCTTTCTGTCTTGTACAAAGGCCAAGGTTGAGGCTAAAAGGGATTTTGACTCCATTGAGGAGAATGTATCTTGTATAAAGCCCAAGATGGAGGCTGAAATGGTTTGACTCAACAAGAGAGTACTTTTATCTGTCCTGTATAAAGCCCAAGACGGAGGCTAAAAAGGGTTGACTCAACAAGAGAGTTTTGAACAGGTGATTGACTCAACAAGAGAGTCTGAAGGTTGTTTGACTCAACCAGAGAGTCTTTTATACTCAACAAGGGAGTGATTTATATGTCTTGCACAAAGCCCAAGACGGAGGCTAAAAGTGGTTGACTCAACAAGAGAGTCTTTTATACTCAACAAGAGAGTGATTTATATGTCTTGTACAAAGCCCAAGACGGAGGCTAAAAGTGGTTGACTCAACAAGAGAGTCTTTTATACTCAACAAGAGAGTGTTTTACTATCTCGTATGAAGCCCGAGATTGAGGCTAAAAGGAGATTTACTCAACAAGAGAGTCTTTTATACTCAACAAGAGAGTGTTTTTCTATCTCGTACGAAGCTCGAGATGGAGGCTAAAAGGAGGTTGACTCAACAAGAGAGTCTTTTATACTCAACAAGAGAGTGATTTATATGTCTTGTACAAAGCCCAAGACGGAGGCTAAAAAAGGGACTGACTCAACAAGAGAGTCTGAAAAGGTTAGCTCTGCTAGGGAGAATCATTTGTACAAAGCCCAAGAGGAGGCTGCCTTACCGCTGTGGATTCTGGAGATCCTGAAGTGGGTCCAAGTGTGGGGAACTCTCATGGGAGAGACCAGGGTTTTTTCCTATGTTTGAAAGGAACTTAAGAATGTCTTTGAGACTCAAGAGGTTTAGACTATCCAAGTCTAGAGTTTTATCTTTTGTATAATGCACAAGAGGAGGCGCGAGCATTAAGGGATGAGTATCAACCCTACAATGGCCGAAGTTTTGACGCGGGATAGACTGCTCTAGCAAAGAATGACTAAGTTCTGTCTTATACCTTTAAGAGGTCGTCAGGGTCCTTTTATTAAGCCCAAGAGAAGGCATGAGAACTTCTAAGAAGCCGAAGGGTCCTTGTACAACGCCAAAGAGGAGGCAGGGATGCTTTTAGGAAGCCTGTGGGTCCCCAAACCAAGAGAAGTTCAAGAAATGCAATTCACAGAGAAGAGATCATTCCAGGAAAGTTCGAGAATTTGGAAGAAACTCAAGAGATGCCAATCACGGAGAAAAGATCATCTCTGGGGAGTTAGAATTTCTTTGACAATTTCTAAGGGTGACAGTCTGAGAAAAGGTTCACTGAGAATACTGATTTTCTCTTTGTTCCATATTGTTTAACCCCAAGAGGAGGGAAAACTGTATCTGGAAATCCTATGGGGATCTAGTTTTGTTTGTATTTAAGAGTGACCAACAAGGCTTTACCTAGTGCTAGACATAGTTGCCGGGGAAAACTCTAAATAACTATACTAGTATTACACAGTGGATATGTGACAAGTATATAAAAGGATGTGAAAGAAGACTTATAGTGAAGCAGCCCCACAATACAGTTATGCATATATGAAAGCGGTAAATGAAAGCGAATAAACACTTACCCGTTGTAGAGCTTCCATGCTGTTTGTTTAGGTGTTCAACAAAGAAAGTTTTGATAACAACATATATTTGAATTCAAAATCAATGGAGGAAGTGCTTTGAAGAGATTGTTAGGGCTTACAGCTCAAGGAGAGACCCAAGTTTTAAAGATGATCGCACCATTGTTTTAAAAACTGTACAGAGGGACTTATACAATACATGAGGCCCAGAAAATTTTATGTACAAGGGGATGGGTTTTACACTTTATTAGAGGCTCAATGATTTATTTTTGTACAAGAGATGGGGCTTACAACTCAAGGAGAGGCCCAGGGTTATTTGTTTGGCAACGGCGATCACGCCAAGGTTTTTGAAAACACAGTGGGTTTTATACAATATCTGAGGCCCAAATCATTTTGGTTTCAAAAAGGGGTTGGGTCTTACACTCTATTAGAGGCCCAAAGAGTTTTAAGAAAAATAATTGGGACTTAAAGCTCGAGGAGAGGCCCGGTTGATTTTGTTAAAAAGGAGACGATCGCGCCGTTGTTTTTTGAAAATACAGTGGGACTTATACAATGGCTGAGGCCTAAAAGGTGGTGTATTTACAAAGGGGTTGGGTCTTACACTCTATTAGAGGCCCAAATAGTTTGAAAAACGAATAAAGATGGGTCTTATAGCTCAAGGAGAAGCCTAGATGATTTTGAAAAGGAGGCGATCATGTCGTACGTTTTGACGGTATCGGGACTTATACAATACACTGAGGCCCAAATTATTTTGGTTTAAAAAAGAAAGGGTTGGGTCTTACACTCTATTAGAGGCCCAAATGAGTTTGAAAAAGATTTGATGAGGGTTGAATTAATCAAAACCCTAATTTATTTTCAAAATATATTTTAATTGAATAAAAATTCAATTAAAATGATCAAAATTGTTAAACATGTGTGAAAACAAATTGTGATCTTGGATCAATGTTTCAAAAATCATGTTTCTATCCACAAAATGATTGGAAATCAATTAAGTTTGAAAAATCAAGGGAGAAAAAACATTTTAAATGTTGAAAAACAAATTCTTTGTAAAAATATCAAGTATATGAAATAATTAATATTTTGAGGATTTTTTGGTAAAATAAAATATTTTAGCATTTTTGTGAATTATTAAAAAAAGAATCAACTCGAAATCACTAAAAACTAGAGGGAAATTAATTTTTGAATCAATTAAATAAAACCGCAAAATTCAAATATTCAAATATTCAAAAAAATGCCACCAAGAACTGCCAAGAACACGCGCCACCCTTTGTTTCTGCAGATTTGCATTTCCTATCCAATCTCACTGAATATACTTGATTATATCATGCAATCTACATATCAATCTGCTCGTTTTCACCTCACGATCATGTCTATGGTCTTTAATTTCATTTATTTTAAGCATGAAATAAGAAATCAAAGAGAACCCTCAAGAACCCTAAAATTTGCATGAAGGCTCAGAAACTCCTTACACGATTCAAACAAAGAAATTGATTGAGGGTAAACACTCTATGCATGATTATGAACATATGGCCAAATTATTGTGCAGCAAAAAATGCATGGATCATAGAGTTAGAAGAGCTCAGGCTTACCTCTTGCAGCTGGTGATCGTGTTTTGTGTTAGAGGTGTTGCAAGCTGGTTCCAATGATTTGCACAGCTTCCTTAGGTGCCAAGTGATGTGTCCGAATGCTTGGAGTGGTTTGAAACAAGTTGGAACTGAAGATGGTACCCCAACTATAAGTCTGCTAAAAGCTTGAGCAGTTGGATGGTGATTTTGAGAAATTAGTGTTCCAGATGTTGTTTAAGTGTTTGGGTCACTTATATATGATGTTTATGAGGTGTGTGTGTGATGGGTTTGGTTGGAATTGCTTTCAAACTCAAAACCCGATAGTGACCTGCTTTGGAAGGAAATTTTGGAGTGAAGGAAGAGATTTTGAGGAAAGCATCTGTTTGATGGCTTTGGTCTACTCAAACTGAGCACAAATTAGCTCTATTTATAGTAGAGCAAGTTTGTTTTGCAAGCATTAGTGAATGGCAACTGCTGCAGAAGTTTGGCAAATGTTGATCAATAGGAATCCAAGTCTCCTCTAGCCATTGAATAGAGGTTAGAGCACAGCCTGCTGGTTCCCTAGTTCTTGGATAAGTCTTGACTGAATTCAGTTGGAAAGGGCTCAGTCCATGCCCCCTTGGTGCACCCATTAAATGCTCCAAATCAAAATTGGAGTCTTGTCCCTCTTTTAGGCATTTCTAGGTTTGGCATGCTACTTTTGGTTCCAAGGACTTGGGAGGCTGATGGATAAGTGTTTGTCCCTCTTTGGTCTCCCCCTGAGGTGTTCAAATGGATAAACTTGTTTGTCATTTGCAAAATTTGCTCAAATCGAGCAAAAGGCACAAATCTGCCTTGCCATGACAGTTTGCAGCAAGGCACATTGTCATTGTCATATCTCATGGCTTAAGTGGAGTTTCATGGAGTTTTTGGCCATTTTGGAAAGATCTTATATGATACAACACATGTGTGATCATAGTTTGTCTTGATAATTTTTGGATCCAAGTGAAAAATCCCCCTACTTTTGGAAAAAAAGCAAGACAGATTCTGACTTAGTGAAAATTTCACTAAGTGTTGGAAAAAGTGACATTTCATGTTTTCAGCCATTTTGATCCAACCATAACTCAAAATCCATGATGAATTGGAGTGAGGTGTAGTTGACACTTTTAAAGTATGCCATGAGAGCTACAAATCCATCTTTGGATCAGCCCAAATGGTTGCTTGGATCTCAAGTTATGGTCCTTGGAAGTTGGTACCCTAGCCACTTTGTTCCATAACTTAGAAAATTTCTATGTTTTTTATGGTTACCCCTTTTACAATTTATCCCACTTTTCTTGATTTTTCTTGATGAATGATGATTCCAATCACACATTAACATCATTTTAGGGTTACGGAACCATAATTGATCAAAAAATCAAAAAGTAAAACTTTGACTTTTGGGCACAGTCGACTTTTTATCAGATGAATTCCAAACTATGCGATCCTCGATGAAATCAAGTCCTTGACCTAAATCAAACTTGATGAATATGTTCCATAGGTGTTATAGGGTGTTTTGAATCATGTCCCGAGGTTTGGGAGCATGTCTTGGTCAAAAGTCAAAGGTACAATTGACTTTTCTCGCGAAACCCTAACTGTGGTTCTGATGAACTTGAAACTTGTGAATCAAGCTCCTTAGATCAATACATTGTTGCAAATGGATCATTGTAGTGTGTTGGAGACCCTCAAATCCTCTCTTGAGGTCTTGGCTCATGTTTTGTCCTAAAAGTCAACTTAGGGGTGAATTAGGTCAAGAAACCCTAATTCCTGATTTTTTATGAATGCATCCCCTGGGGCAAAATTGACTTGAAGATTGGGTTCATGATGTCCCTTGGAGCATCTTAGGTTATGCTTTGAAGTATTTGCTCATTCCCAGAGGAAAATTTCCATCTGGAGGCCCAGTCGGCCAAAACCCTAATTTGGTGACACTGGCGATCTTGAGGCTTGATCCACTTGGAATGTTGCAACTTTGTGCTTGATCCTTGATGTGGGAGTCCTCTTGATCCATTGTGGATATTTGAGAGGTTTAGAAAAAATTTAAGATCATGTCATTCCTTGATTGATCCTTTATCTAAGAGCTCTGAGAGAGCTTGAAACACTAAGTTTGATTGTAGTGGATGCTCACCCATATTTGGGGAGACTAATGAGGTATGATGGTCCATCCATATTGTGATGATGATTTTCACAATGATGGGAATCTTAGTGGTCAAAATTTGGGGTATGACAGATGCCCCTATTTAATCTTCTTGGACCCGAAGGTGTGAATGGCGAAGGTATTCGGGCATTCGGGGTGCAAGAGGATTAAATATCGGAATACCCGAAATTTTGATGGTGGTTAGGAATGGTAGTTCACGCATCCTTCTTCTTTAGCTAAGCAATGATGCTTAGAAAAGGTAAACTTCCCCTCGATCCTGGTTTCCTACCATGGAACTGGTCTTAGTTTCTGAAATGAACTTCCCCTCGATCCTGGTTTCCTACCAAGGAACTGGTCTCAGTTGCTGAAATAAACTTCCCTTCGATCCTGATTTCCTTCCAAGGAACTGGTCTCAGTTGCTGAAATAAACTTCCCCTCGATCATGGTTTCCTACCAAAGAACTGGTCTCAATTGTTGAAATAAACTTCCCCTCGATCCTGGTTTCCTACCAAGGAACTAGTCTTAGTTTCTGATATAAACTTCCCCTTGATCCTGGTTTCCTACCAAGGAACTGGTCTTAGTTTCTTTTGTCAATAAACTTTCTTAACAAGGGACGTTATTCGTAGCGGTCTTCCTCAAACTTCTCGCCGAATTTTCCTGGAGAGATGCCATTTGATAGAAAAACTTTTGATGTCAGACTTACTGGGGAGACCCATTCGTCTGAGTTGTAAAGGTACACAAAATTCTCTGTCGGAGATGCCTTTTGTCGGCTCTACTGGGGAAAGCAGGTCTCTTGAGAGACTGCTGTCGCTTGGGGGTGTTACATCATACTTTTCTCGGGATGAACACGACTGGATACTCGGCCACAACGGGAGATGAAAAGTATCGCTTGTTCAGAAAATAGAAATTCTGCCTTTCTTAGGAGGGATAATCCCTGTTGGGAGCTACGTTGGTCGGGCTTAGGAGATGAGAACTCTACCGAGGGTGTCAGATAAAACCTGGTCTCTGACACAGTTGAACCTTCATTCAGGTGTACTGGCTAAGAAGAAGTACTTTGATTCTGTACTTTGAAGCTCAATTGCTTCTAGAGAAACGATCGATGTTCTTTCGATGTTCAACAGTCAAAAGAAATTGCCATCTTTATTTTAAAAGCAGAGAAAGTTTGACAAGTAAATTCATTTTTGTTTTATTTCAAGAATCGTTAATCATGTTAAAACGTCGTTCTGTAAAGCTAAAACAAATAAGAATTGCAAACAAAAGCACTAGGGCTCAAATTTTATTGATAGGATGGAAATCAGCCAAACGCGTGATTCTATAGAGTATTTACAAAGTTTATAAAATGGTAATTTAAGGGAAAAAGGGATACATTGAAACATGACGACCGATATCCTTCTACCAACTTTGAATTCTGGACATCCTGAGCTTTTGTCGAAGATGACCCTGACTGGAGTTTTTCTTCTGATGGATGGCATTACTGATGAGGAGTTGAACTGATCAGACGTAGTTACTTGCCATTAATCCCTAATTTTTTCCTGGATTGTGCTTTGAGATTTCCAATCCACCGGGATGATTTTTGATTATGTCTCTAATTTTTGCCTGGACCGCCCTTTCGGGTTTTCAATCCACCGAGACGTTTTTTTTATTTAGGCGAAGTATTTCTTGACTACATCAACATTTGTGGGGTAGACAAACTCTTCTCCATCCATGGTTGCAAGTCTCAAGGCGACGCCTGAGAAAGCTTTCTTGACCATATAAGGGCCGTCATAATTCGGAGTCCATTTGCCCCGCGAATCAGTGAGGAATGATTGTATCTTTTTGAGCACGAGGTCTCCTTTCCTGAAGACGCGAGGTCGGACCTTTTTGTCAAACGCCTTCTTCATCCTTTGCTGATACAACTGACCATGGCATAGTGTCGTTATTCATTTTTCTTCGATCAGATTCAGTTCATCGTGTCGACTTTGACACCATTCAGCTTCTGTTAGCTTAGCTTCCATCAATACCCGGATTGATGGGATCTCTACTTCTATGGGAAGCACTACCTCCATGCCATATACTAGAGAGAAATGGGTTGCCCCTGTTGAAGTGCGGACAGATGTACGATAACCTTGAAGAGCAAAGGGTAGCATCTCGTGCCAATCTTTATAGGTTACAACTATCTTTTGAACGATCTTCTTGATGTTCTTGTTAGCCGCTTCTACCACTCCGTTCATCTTGGGTCGGTAGGGAGATGAATTATGGTGTTCGATCTTGAACTCAGCACACAACTCTTTCATCATCTTATTATTCAAGTTGGATCCATTATCAGTAATGATCTGGCTCGGAACACCATAACAGCAGATGATATTGTTTTTGACGAATCGGACCACCACTTATCGGGTTAGATTGGCGTATGACGCTGCTTCGACCCACTTGGTGAAGTAATCAATGGCTACTAGGATGAACCGATGTCCGTTTGAAGCCTTAGGTTCGATCATGCTGATCATGTCGATTCCCTATATGGAAAAATGCCATGGGGAAGAAAGAACTTTGAGATGTGTTGGTGTAGCGCGGTTTTTCTGGTTGCGAGTCACACCGTTGGGCTGCAGTTCGATTCATTTTTTATCCTATTGTGAGCTAATTAAGGAAGGGAAATAGATGTCTCCAATTAACCCTGCTTGCATACTAAGATTAAACAGATGACTATTGGTTTACAGATGCTACCTGAGATGGGGGTCTTTCTTAGGCATATTTTGTTTAAGGAGGGAATGTTTTTTCTGTTAGGGAGGATTTTGGTTAGGATACTGATTTTATTTTCTTGACTAATGTGTGCAGGTGCTAAATGTGGAGTTTTTGATGAGTATGTGAGAGTATGGGACCTGAGGTTTTTGATGTGGTGTGCTCGCTAAGATTTTTCTTTCAATCTTATGCCTACGTATTCTCTGTTTTCCGAAACAGAGAAATCAGAGCGTTCGTAGTTCCTCCTATTCTATGGGAGGAAATGGTGTTTTGGTGTCTTGTTCAAAGCCCAAGACGTGAAGCTAAAAGTGGTTTGTATCTTGTTCAAAGCCCACGATATGAAGCTAAAGGGTTGAGTATTTTGTGTCTTGTTCAAAGCCCAAGATTGAAGCTAAAAGTGTATTTGTGGGAATTGATTGAAAAGAGTGAAGAGATTAAAGATTGAGATATGAATATCCGGGAAAACATCGGATGAAAATAGATGGAATATCCAAAAAAGCATCGGATGTAAAGAAAAGGAATATCCGGGAAAGCGTCAGATGTTAAAAAAGAGGAAAGGGTTGCTTTGGTGTCTTGTTCAAAGCCCAAGACGTGAAGCTAAAGGTGTCCTAATTGAGAGGGGTTTTGTCATCTCCAAAGAGGAGTTGTTGATGTTTGTATGCTGTGAGCAAAGCATATTTTGATGCTAAAAGGTTGATTGACTCAACCGGGGGTTTCTTTATACAAAGCCTAAGAGGAGGCTAACTTACTTAACAAGAGAGTGTTTATATGTGTATCTTGTACACCGCCCAAGATGGAGGCTAAAAGGGTTTGACTCAACAAGAGAGTGTTTTTGTATCTCGTATAAAGCCCGAGATGGAGGCTAAAAGTGTTTGGCTCAATAAGAACCTTTTTGTATCTCGTACAAAGCCCGAGATGGAGGCTGAAAGGGGCTGACTCAACAAGAGAGTCATTTTGGTATCTCGTACGAAGCCCGAGATGGAGGCTAAAGTGTTTTGACTCAACAAGAGAGACTGAAAAGGTTAACTCTACTGGAGAGAATCATTTGTACAAAGCCCAAGAGGAGGCTATGGTAACTGTTTCAGTCGAGTGACATGTCCAATATGTTGGTTCAAAGAGAAAATCAGTTCTTATATGAGTAATGTTGTACTCAGGGATTTGATTCGAGGATCGGGATTGTTCTTTAAGGAAATGGAAAATCCAAAGGGTATTGAGACTGTCCGAGTCTACAGGTTTCATCTCCTGGTTTTGAAAGGGACTTGAGAATGTCTTTGAGACTCAAGGGAATTAGACTGTCTAAGTCTAGAGTTTCATCTTTTGTACTACGTTTAGGAAACAGCAGTATCAAGGTCTAGACTTTTTGAAAGACTGTTCTATTAAGATGACTAATTTCTGTTCCTATACCTCTAGGAGGTCGTCGGGATAATTTGTACGAAGCCCAAGAGGAGGCTGGAAACTTTTAAGAAGCCGAGGGACAATTTGTACGAAGCCCAAGAGGAGGCTATCGTTCTCGGAGGAAGAATCATTATACGAAGCCTAAGAGGAGGCTGTGAATACTTCTAAGAAGCCGACGAGTCCTTGTACAACGCCCAAGAGGAGGCGGGGATGATTTTAGGAAGCCTATGGGTCCCCAAACCCCGAGAAATTCAAGACAGGCTATTCACAGAGAATAGATCAAGCCAGGAAAGTTCGAGAATTTGGAAGAAACTCAAGAGATGATATTCACGGAGAATAGATCAACTCTGGGGAGTAGAGTCTCTTGACAATTCCTAGGAGGGACAGCCGAAGAGAAGACTGTATCTGGTGCTCTTATGGGGGATCTAGTTTTGTCTACTTCTACGAGTGATAGATACGGCTTTACCTAGTGCTAGACGTAGTTGCCGGGGAAACTCTAAATATCTATACTATTATTACACAGTTGATATGAGTTTATGAAAGAAGACTTACAGCGAAACAGCCCCACAATACAGTTATATACATATGAAAGCGGTAAATGAAAGCGGGTAAACACTTACTCGGTTGTAGAGCTTCCATGTTGTTTGGTTAGTTGTTCAACAAAGAAAGATTGAAAACAACAGTAAAATTTAAAGAGAAAGTATTTTGAAAGTAAATTGGGGCTTACAGCTCAAGGAGAGGCCCAAAGTGTATTTTAGGAAAAGAAATGGGGCTTACAACACGATGGGAGGCCCAGATGATTTTTAGTTTGAAAATGGCGATTGCGCCGAGATTTTTAACGTATCGGGACTTATACAATAACTGAGGCCCAAATCATTTATTTACAAAAAGGGTTGGGTCTTACACTCTATTAGAGGCCCATGAGTGTTTGAAAAAGATTTGTTAAGGTGAAAATCAAAGAAATCCTAATTTCATTTTTTTAAAGGGCATTTTCCAAAGAGAAATCAAGTAAAAAATGATAAAAATATCAAATAAAATCATTAATGATGTTATAAACAATGATTAAGATTTATGAAAAAGTATTTTATCCACATGAATATTAAAAATCATTTAGTTTTAAAAATCAAGAAAAAGAAATCATTTTAAAAGCATTTAAAACAATTTAAACCAATATTTTTAAATCTATTAAAAATATATCAAATAATAATATTTTTTGTGATTTTTTTGTGGATTAAAATATTATGGAGTATGAATAAGAAGTGTGTAAAACAGAATTGGAAAATGATAATTTTTGCTATGTGAAAGAATTGGTTGAGTTTTGAAGATAAACTAAGAAAAAGAGGAATGATGTCGCAACATCACATTCGACATCACTCATGAGTTTTGAAGATAAGAGAAAAAGGGACGATGCCACAACATAATATTCGACATCAGACAAAAACCAGAACTGCACCTTGATTTTCAACATCTTTTCTATCAAACTTCAATTTTTAACGGAATTAAGATCCAGAAGAGCCTATCTTGACCAATTTTTCGTAAGGAATCCAATGGTATCACTCATACATACTGAAACTTAATGTACAACACACACAAGGCAAAAAACCAGATCTGCACCTTAAGTTTAAAACAACATAAACTCCACATATAAACATGTTAAAGTGCAAACAGTAGGAGGATCATAACATACACTTTAAGGACTACATTTTTGCTTCAAGAATTGTTCAATATGATGCATGTATGTGGACATCAAAGGAAAGCATGATTCAAAGAATTCAAGTTATGAATTTTACCTCTTTTTTTGGAGATTTTGTGCAACCTACCAAGTGCTTTGTTCCAGAAATGATTTGATGCTTTGGACACCCTCAAATGACCTCTTAGAAGCTTTTAGGATAGTTGGAATCAGCTGGTACCTGCAAAAACACAAACTGTCCCTTTCTTGCAAAAGGGGTTAAAAGTGACCAAAATAGCAACTCCCTCAAATGGTATTCCAGATGGTGGGAACCATTTGGGACAGTTCAAGGATAATATTTGGAGTGTGTTTGAGGTTTTATCTGGTTTGGAAAGTGACTGAATCAAGACATGGCTTGAAAAATGCAAAAAAGTGTTATTTTGAGGTTTTGAGAAGTGACTTTGTGATTTTGTGATTACAGGTCACTTGTGATAGTTTGGATCACCTACATATGATGTCTATGAGGTGTTAGGATCATGAGATGTGATGGAAATGCTCTCTAACTCAAAAACTCAGAATTACCTTACTAAAGAAGGCATTTGGAGTGAAAGAAGTGATTTTGAGGAAAGCATCTGTTTGATGGCTTTGGTGTACTCAAACTGAGCACAAATGAGCTCTATTTATAGTAGAGCAAGTTTGTTTTGGCAGCAATAGTGAATGACAACTGCAGCAGAGGTTTGTTCAATGTTGGCCAATGAAAATCCAAGTCTCCTCTAGCCATTGACTAGAGGTTAGGGCACAGAGCTTTGGTTCCCTACTTGTTGGAGGAATCTTGACTGAATTCAGTTGCAAATGTGTCAGTCCATGCCACCTCTAAGCATCTATTAAATGCTCCAATCCAAAATTGGAGTCTTGTCCCTCTTTTAGGGATTTTTAGGAATAGCATGCTACTTCTTGTTCCAAGGACTTTGGAGGCTTGGCTCAGTGATTGTTCCCTTTAGATTTAATCCTCAGAGGTGTCCAAAGTGATGACAAGGCTTGGAAATTCGTGTGGCACAAGAAATGTGCAAATCTGTCCTGAAACATGTCTTAAAAATCAGTTGCAGCAAGCCTTGTTGTAAAATCCATAACTTCTTGCTCAAGAATGATAAATGGCTGTTCCAGGACTCTATGAAAAGCTGAGATGACATACTTCAACTTTGATGTTTGACCCCAGACCTGGTTCAACTTGGATCATGGAGAAAAACATCCTTGAAGTTGGGACATTCTTGCTGAAAAAATATTAATGATGTCCCATGCAATGTCAGAACATTGGACATTAAGAATTCCCAACTTTGATCACTTATATCTTTCAATCCTTATGATATTTTGAGTTGATTCCTTCTACAATATTGAAGTATCAAATACCCTCTTTAAAAGTAACCCTTAAGAAAAATCAATGGATGCTTGGATCAATAGTTACAACCTTGAAAAGTTGTACACTTGAACATGATTTTAACTTAGAAAAATTTTCTAAGTTTCCTTCAATTTGATCAATTTTGCAATTTTGCATGATTTCTTGATTTAAATTTGATCAAATTAAATCATCCATCATATTTTCTTGAGTAATGGCTTGTGAAGCTCACAGTTGACCAAAAAGTCAAACTTTGACTTTCTGCATCAGTTGACTTTTCAGTTTGACCAAAAATACATGAAAATTTTATACGTTAAATCCAGCTGATAATTCAAAAAATATTCATGAAGAAAATATATGATATTGTATGCAGACGACACAGTATAAAAATATAGACAGATGGAATGTGAAAAAATAAAAATGCCTGGTCAAAATTTAGGGTATGACAGTTGGCGGTACATGGATTTTGTCTGAGTATATCTGATACTTGTGACACTGCCAGTTGAAGTTGAAATTCCTTCTCTGAGGGTTATGATGGATGTGAAGCTAGACGAGGCTGAATGGGTTCGGACCAGATTCAACGAGCTGAGCCTCATTGAAGAAAGAAGAATGGCAGTTGTATGTCACGGGCAGTTATATCAGAGGAGGATGAAGAAGGCATTTGATTAGAAAATGCGTCCTCGTTATTTCCAGGCTGGTGATTTAGTGTTGAAACGAATTCTTCCTCCACAGACAGATCACAGGGGCAAATGGACCCTGAATTATGAAGGCCCATACGTTGTTAGGAAGGCTTTCTCTGGCGGAGCCTTGATGCTTTTAACTATGGACGGTGAAGATTTTATGTCCCATGTGAACTCAGACGCAGTTAAAAAATACTTCGCATAAAAGAGACCCGCTGGACAGCAAAAAGAATAAGTCCAAGCAAAAATGGGGCATCCCGGCGAACCATAAAAAGAAAAGGTTCGGGAAAAAATTAGGGATATATAAAATAAAAATGAGTAAACCCGCTAAGTTGAAAACCTGAAAAGGAAACTTAGGCAAAAATGGGTATCCCGGTTGATTGAAAACCCGTAAAGGGCGATCTAGGCAAAAGTTAGGGATTAAAACGAAAGGCTACGATCTGAGTAGTCTGTACTTCATCTCTTTTCAACAACTGGGAATCTTGAAGGATAGGAATCAACCCAATCAACTTCCTCAGAAAACATAGTATTCAGAGCGTTTTGAAGACATGCAAGTCATAGCAGGATTGAAACTCAATGTGAATCTGTTTTTTTACATTGCCACTAATGTAGTTTTTTTCATTGTTATGCAATTACCTCTTTCTAGGAATTGCTTCCTGATGTAAATGCCTATTTACAGGCCCATTCAATCAATAAATTCATTTGTCACTCAAATAGCTTTCTCTTTTGTTTTCATTTGACTGTTTTGTCTGCAAATGACGTCTGAATTTTTGATGAACATTGCATTTGAAAACAATAAAGCTCTACAAAAACATGCGTAAAAACATTTAAAATTGCTTTGAATGTTGAGGGTCCTTGGGTGGTAAATTCAGACCATACAAACCCGGGGGCACACGTGTGTATCTTTTTGTGTTTGCAGGCACATGTGTTCGTACTCAAAGGTCAGTGTGCAAGTCAAAGACTACTACCTTCTCACAGCACTGGAGGCATGGTTCAGATCTATGAGTGAATGTGTCCCTAGCAGAAACAATCAAGATGGTATCATCCTTGGCAGAGGTTATGTTTTCTTGTTATCCTCCCCAGCAGGAGTCCAAAGATCTGGTTTCCCCAATCAGAATTGGATTTGTCTTTCCTCTCATAAAAGTTCAACCCCCAGACAGGGTGAAGGCGGTTTGTTTACTCTCCAAGAAGGTGGGCATCCCCAACAAGAGGCTTACTTGATTTATTATCTCCAGTAGAGTCTCTCACCCCTCAGAGTATGGATATATTGTCCTTATCAAGTCAAGAAATGCTTCCTCCCTCAGCAGAGGCCTGTTAATCCCTATTCTCCAACAAGCATCTTCTTCTTCAGCAGGATTATCAATCGTCACCCTCAGTCGAGGACCCTCTTTGCATTTCGTATATAATAATCATTGCATCCTTAAAACGCGTAGCATTTCCATTTCTTATGGAACATCACGCCATAGAAAAATTCAAACATATCCATTAGAAACATAAGCTAGGTTTGGATATTCTCGTTGCCAGACGTCCCCCAACAAAAGTGGTTTAACTCAGGAGGTTCAATCTTACTTTATCCCCGGTGAAATTGCCGATGAACTTGTTCATCTCACTGGTATTCCCCTGCGGAGTTGTTCGTTCAGATTTCTCTTTTCCCCGGCAGAAAATGACATAACTGTAGCCCCAAGCAGGTGCTTCGACCAGTCCTTAGGGTAGTAAATCCGTCAACCTTACCCTTTTGATCTTTCTTCCCTAGCAGAGTCGTCTGACTAGGACTCCATTATCCCCTCTGAGTCGTCCCTCACAACCATCGTCCAAGTTTTGGATGCGTTAATCTTGATGTTTTCGATACACTATTTTTTCGACACTCGTCCGTGTTTGTTTCATGTCTTCAATACTTCGTTCGTATTGATTCCCTATTTCTTTCAACACTCGTCCGTGTCTGTCTCACTTTCTTCAATATTCGTCCATATTGGTTTCTCAACACTCGTCCGTGTTCGACTTCATTTCTTCAATACCTCATCCGTATTGACCTTAGACACTCGTCTGTGTTTATTTCAGTTTCTTCAATATTCATCCATATTGATCTTAGACACTCGTCTGTGGTCTTACAACACTCGTTCGTTTTTGTTCCAGGCTCATTAATACTCGTTCGTATTGACCCTAGAATCTTAGACATTCGTCTGTGGTCTTACAACACTCGTTCGTGTTTGTTCCAGGCTCATCAATACTCGTTCGTATTGACCCTAGATTCTTAGACACTCGTCTGTGGTCTTTCAACACTCCGTGTTTGTTTCAGTTTCATACATACTCGTTCGTATTGATTATGGACTTGTAGACACTCATCCGTGTTCTTGCGACGGTCATCCATGTTTGTTTCAGTTTCGACAATACTCGTTCGTATTGAATCTAGATTCATAGCCACTCGTCCGTGTTCTTTCGACACTCGTCCGTGTTCGATTTCATTTCCTCAATACTGTGTCTGTATTGATCTTAGACACTCGTCCGTGTTTGTTTTGGCTTCATCAATACTCACCCGTGATGATCCTAGAGTCTATATACTCGCACTAATTTCTCCAGGACTCATTCGTATTCTTTCATCACTCGTCTGAGTCTATCCCCAGCATAATTAAGCACCCGTCCTTGTTTGTTTCGTTCTATTTCAATACTCCGTCCGTATTGATTTTGACGCCCATCCGTGTTCATGGTTTTACATCTCTTGTTACTTGTTCCCCAGCGGAGTCGTCCCTCCCTTGTAGGTTGTAAATTTGGTGTGGTTATTTTGATATTCAATCTTCTTCTTGACACTCGTCTGTGTTCATCTTTCTTTGATACCCGCCCATATCATCTTTTGATAATCGTTTGTGTCATTACCCAAACACTCGTCCGTGTCCATCTTTCCTTGATACATGTAAGTATCATCTTCCGATACTCGTCCGTTTCGTTAACCGAATCGTTCATTCATGTTCATCCTCATTCTTAGACGCTCGTCTGTGTCATTTCCTACCCTTAACAGATTTTTCAATCTCATGTACCCTTTTATCCCTAGTGGAGTTTTACACTCGTCTGATCCTCTACCCGTATATTATACCCACAGAGTGCAAATTTCCTGTTGCCTGTAGTATTCAATCCCTATTTACCTCGAATGTCTGAAAGTCGACGCTCTCATCCCTTCAGGTCCACAGTTGCTTGAATAGGGGAAGCTATAACACCTCAAAATTTGCCCTCTTATTTATACCCAATTAATGGCTTATGCTTTCACATTTCATGTACTTTTAGGTCATAAGCATTGCATGTGCATCATTGATCTTCTCAAGGCATGGTATCAAGGGTGTCACCATCATTGATTATGCAAGGCAAGGAGAATGAGATATATTAAATAATCAAGCCACAAAGGCTTCTCATACCACAAGGCACCTCATATGGTTCACCATGTCATCAAGAGATTGAAATTGGCAAGTTAATTGAAGAGGATCACACCCTCCTGACTGTTGATCCTCAACTAGGGTTTTGGATTGAAAGATGTTGGGACACCCTCATAAGCAAGGATCTTGGTTCTTTAACATCATCACATCACATGAATCATTTTGCATGGTCAGAGGAATTATAGTTTGAACGATTAGTCAATTTCTCCTGACCTTTGAGGACCGAATTATGGTTTTGCCTAAAGTTAGTTTAGTTCTGATTTTATGGGTAAAGCTTGATTCTATGGTATTCTATGTATTCTCAAGGGTCTAATATTGGAACATGTGCCATCAATTGCATTCATAAGGGCCTCAATTGGGCAGTTGAGTGAAAATCAGGAGAATTTGGGAAAAATTCAACTCCTGACTTTTTTAAGGTCAAAATCATGATCCTCATGTCAAATGTGGTCCATGGGTGGAATTTGATCAAGAGATGTCCAAAGAATAAAAAAAAATCAAAAGTTGTGAAAGTTGCCATTTTGGGAAAACTAGGGTTCTTAAGAACTTTCCATTTTGGGAAAGTTTTGCTTAAGATTCAGCCATCTTCAAGCCCAATTTTCTCCATGCTACCAACCTCATTAGGAAAATTTTCTCAAATAAAAGTTGTAGTATGATCTCTCACCTTTCCAACCATATAAAGAACTCCTCATTTGGATTTGTGAATAAAAAATTTTGATCATTTGAAAATGGGATGTTCAAGTTGTTCAACATTGCAAATAACTTAGAAAAATTTCATGACTCTTGGCAGCTCATACATAGCCATGTTAAAGTCCATTTTTCTTCATGTTTGAGACCTCATTTTCACTTGCCTTCAACATGAAAAATGTAGTATCAAACATCTCCTTCAAAATGAGTACAAGAACCATGGGATTTGGATCAAAATTCATGGAGATCTAACCTTCTCAAATCACTAAAAATCACCCTCTTAGAAATTCATACAAAACTAATTCATGGCAGCCCTTGGACTCTCATGTTCAACCCCATTTTCCTCCATGTCCAAGGCTTTGAATCATATTGATTTTCACATGAAGATTGTTCTATCAAGCATCATCTTTCTAAAGCTACCAAGTTTGTGAAATTTGATCTAATAATCATCCAGATACTCCATCTCAAAATCACCCTAATGAATATGTGTCCTCAAATGTTCCAACTATGACATACCTCATTTCAACTTCCAAATCAAAGGCCTCATTACTGGTACACTCCTTTCCATGCACACCATACACCAACATATCATTCTCATTGCTCTATTAAGCCATGCATAATCTTACAAACCATGTGCATACCATGACTTTGCCTCATATGACCATGAAATAAATAACAAAACTCAACATACAAGTTGTTATCCTGATTATGCCAGTTAGCTCATATCAATACCATCATCATTGTCATCATAATACATAACAACAACAACCGTACACACATCAAAACCTCTCAAACCCGTGCCATAATTCCACCATCCATTTTCTCAAATTTCATCAACTATGCTCTTAACTCACCATAACCTCGTGACATTTCATGCCTACCACACTTTACCATATTAAGCCAAGTAAAACCCTACCTAGCATGTACCATGCACAAGCTTTCTACATATGACTATGAAATGCCAAAAAGTAAAACTTCATGTGTAAGGGTCATTCAAAACTGTACCATGCATCACTCATCCTTATCATCATTGTCATGTATTAATATCACACAACCACATCCTGAACATACCATAGAAACTCTCTAACCCGTGTAGACCAACACCTCACTCTCATCTTTTCATTTTCATAACCAAACTTGTAACCACCCCTCTAACCATGACTAGCTCTCTAACTTTACATATATAAAGCTACTAACCATAACTGAATTGGACACAATCATTTTCACCAAATTAGATAAAAAAACTTCATCTTTTTTCTCTGAACTTCTTAGCTATGAATCAAGGATTGAAAAGGATTTTTTTTAGAGTTTCTCTTCATCACCATCATCACCAATCTTCAATCTATATTTTGCGTGCATTATTTCTCATCTGGAGCAGCAAGATCCTCATCCACGAGTTCATCAGTTTCATATTCAAACTTGGAATTTTAGTCAAGATTCGAAGCTTGTGGAGTATTTATTTTGCTCCAAGGTTGATCACAAGATTTGCAGGGAGTTATTAAGGTTTCTTGCACATGTAGGGAGCTACTTTGGCCAGGTAAAGATCTTGGAAATTCTTGCATCATTCTAGATTGTATGAGGATTAAGAGCATAATATTATGTACATCTGAAGCCCTCCCACTTGAGGCATTGGTTAATGGTTAGAATGCGTTGAAATATGTGGTTTTTGGATTTCTCAAATCTAGATTGTTTGCTTCGTATCTATTCATGTAGTGATTATTTGAAGTTTTTGACGTGAGATATGGCATCTACGTGAAAAACTAAGTCAGATAGTGGTGGCCTTTCCCATTTCGGGGATTTTTCACCGCCGGCCATGGTGGTTTCCCACCGGAGAAGACGACCGGAAGTCTTCTCCGATCACCGGTAAGTGAAAACCCTAGCCAGTAAGCGCGTGTTGTAAATCCCTCATTGGTCCACATAATGTTCAACTGCCAGCGTGTAATTCAACTTAACCACGTGTTTTCTTTGTTAGAATCAGCCAATGGAGTCCTGACAACGCATTAATGAGGTGCCACCTCATTCTAGCATATGTTAATCTCATTTTCTTTTTCTTATGAAAATAAATAATAATAAAATCAGAAAAGATGACATAAAGCTGGTATGGGCCCCACGCGCTTTGTTAACCACACCCCCATAACTGAGCTCATTTGTTTTTTGAACTAGATTTTTACTAGTGGTACACCCTCTCCGCCTTTTGTGTGTTTTTTTAAATTCCTTTTTTGAATGCGCACAAAATTAATTTTTTAAAGATAGTTCCCTGCATGATAAAATTCCAAATAAATTCATACTTGTTCTTGATGATTTGAATTAATTTTTGGATATTTTTAATTTCACTCTTAGACTGTTAGGATTTTTTTTCATGAATTTTAAAGTGAATGTGTTCATTTTCATCTATCTTGTGATACAAATTCCAAAAAGTGATCTTCCCTTGGGTTTTTTAATCTGATTTTTTGTGCACACTTAGCCTATTGATTGGGAAATATGTTGAGGTTCATTTTCCCTTTTGATCATGAGTTTTAGCTTGCTTTTGAGTGACATATTTGAGGCTTACTTTGTATGATGACTTTTAGATAACATGCTTGATGTTGTGCTTAATTGAATGCTTTTGGTGCATGATATGGATTCAATATTTTGCATAGGATCACTCAATGGCCTTGAAATAATTTGGTTAATTGTTCACATTTATTTTTGAAGCCTTTAGCTATTTTCCCTTGAATTTTGTTTTGTTGCCTAACAGTTTGAGGATGCTTAGGATTAGGGTTGGCTTTGAGATCTTCATGAGACTTGCCTCAAGGTAAACATTTTGGCATGATTAGGCATAATCCATGGGACCTTTTGTACTTTGTTATGATGCTTTGACATAGGTGTTTGGACCATGATTCATATGTACACTTTTAAGTCATTGTTGCATACCCGATTCTTGTCTAATATTTGCCTAATTGCTTGGATTTTGAGGATGCATTTATGCCATCCATTAGGAAACTCTGGTTCTTTGATTTACATTGGTAAGACATGAGGTAAAGCCTTGTAATTCCATTTTAAAGGTCATCATGGGATGTTTGAAAATGGTTTGAAACTTGCTTGAACATGACCTCAAATGTGCACTAAATTTGGTCATTCTTTTAGGTCTTGTGTACATGCCTTGTGATTATTCTTTTAACACTTAAACATGCAATATTAGAGGTCCTTACCTACTGACTTGGATACTCATACATGTGTATATATGCTTTATGTGTTCCATCTTTACTTGACTTACAAGTTACAAGTCCTTAGAAAATGTTTGGAACTTGTTTTGTACATCACTTGTTTTGACTTATACAAGTGCATTAACATAGAACTTTTATGATGACTTGAGGTCATTATTAAACATCTAAACATGCATTCACTTATGACTTGTATCATTCCACATGCATACTTTCATGATTGTTTATGCCTTGTTTGATCAACATGGTTGTTACATCTTAAGTGAACTACTTGTGTGTAGCCTTGTGTGACTCTTAAATATGCTTTAACATGACACTTCTATGACAACTTAAGGTCATTCTCATACCTTGAACATATGTTTTAAGTTCTGATCCATGTCATTTACATGTCCATCTCATACTTTTTGGGCATCATACAACCTTAAGTGATTGATTCATTGTGCTAGATTTCCTAAAACTTTTGAATGTGGTTTGGTATGAATGTCATGATCACTTCTTTACATATTAAACTTCATTTCTCATGGGGTACACTACTGAACTCATCTCAAATTTGGGCCTTAGTTCAATTCATGTGACCTTTAGACACTAATTGTACATATTTGTTGAATGACATGTGTTGTGAGTTAACTTAGGACACAACTTGAAATTGTTTGATCTTCCTTAGAACACTAACTAAGATGGGATTAAACTTGGTTTAGCTACTGACCTATATAGGATCTTACCCTCTTAGGACCTATCTCACTTTGTTTGTGGTTTGCCATTGCATCTAGAGCTATTGTAGGGCATTTGTATTAGTTTTAGGACATAGTTTGCATAAACTTTCAACTATTCATTAGTTGAGCTTGTTTGCATAAACCTTTCAACCAACATTTGGTTGAGCTTGTGTGTGAGGTAAATCTCTTTAATCTGATGTTTACGTTCTTATGCAACCTCCTTTTCATCTCATTTCTCTTTCTTTTTTGAATTATGGATTGATTCCACTTAATGTTTACTTGTGCAATAACATGATCCCTTAGAACTCCTAGCCTGGTTTTAATTTTTTATTAAGAGCAAAGTAGGATAGACATTAGGTAGGAAATCCTTTTGCATGCTAACAAGTAGGTTAGTCCCCTCTCAACCTTAACCATAGGGCCATGATTGCATGATAACATTAGAACCTAGTCCCCTTTAGTATTTTCTTTCAACTGTGAGTCTTTCTCCTCTCATCTATAAACAAAATCAAAAATATGTAATAAATACAATGAGTATTGTACTCCATGAGCCTTAAGTACATGGGAAATGGAGGGTGGAGGGTTTCTCTTCACTTTCCTATAGTGTTTAGCATGCGTCCCGTCTTGGGTCGATTTGCGACGCATTCGATCCTATGTCATAGACTTTAGTGCAATATGAGTTACAAACCATAAGTCAAAACACTTTCTTCTAAAAAACAAAAATAAACAATCGTCTTCCTTTGGGATTCTCTTCTCATCTCATCCACTCCATTCGTAAAGGACCGCGTCATTTCCATTCTATCGCAAATACGTAAACGCGTAAGACTCCCTACAACGAGCGGCAACACCTAAACTGCTAGACGCGAATGTTGGCATCTTCCACTAAAAAACACAAAACAACAAGACCCTGTTAGGTCGAACTACGATTGCTCTGACTTCCTCCTTCTTGTTAGATTGAGGATACGTAGGCACAAGACGGCGACGTCTTGGCGAGCAACTCTCCCTCATTAATCTGTAGTCCGTCAAACTACGTCGACTCTGGTTCTTCATTCCTACATGAAGATACGTAGGCATAGGATTGCGATGATCCTTGCGAGTCTTCTTTTGGTTTTCACCTTCTCTTTTCTCCCGTTCTGTTTCCAGTTAGCAGTTGAGCTTCGGATAACACACCATTTGATCGAAAAAACAAGTGTGGATCCCATCAAGTATGATGGATGCGAGGGGGTGCTAATACCTTTCTCTCGTGTAACTGACTCTCAAACCCGGGCTATGGTTGCAATGACCATTCCTTTCCCTTTGTTGAGGTTTTCTTCGATCGTTTCATGTCCCTGCATCGGAATAAATAACGTTCGGTGGCGACTCTTCTGTTCTTTTCCGTCGGTTGATTTTCACAGATGCGACAGTTGGGCAAGAAGATTCAAACAAGTGTTAGAGAGAATCCAACTTTGAAGTTGAGTGATATTATGGAGAAGACACATGAAAAGTGGAATGTTGGGATTAACAAGACATTGGCTTATAGAGCTAAAACACTAGCTGTTGATATTGTGGATGACTCTTTTAGAGAGTAGTATAGAAGAATACATGATTATGGCCATGAACTCTTGAGGGAAAACCCAGGATCAACTGTAAAGATTACAAGTCAGCACCAGTTTAAGGGGAAAACAGTGAAAACTCTACTCAATTGAATCCTCACTTTTAAAGGATGTATGTATGTCTCAAAGCTTGCAAGGACAGTTTTTTCAAATGCAGGCCTATTATCGGATTAGATGGTTGTTTCTTAAAGGGATACTATAGAGGACAAATACTAGCTGCTATTGGTAGGGACCCAAATGACCAAATGCTTCCAATTGCATATGCTATTGTTGAGGGTGAAAGTAAAGACTCATGGAGCTGGTTTCTAGAGTTATTGATACCTGATTTGGGAGGAGTCGGGCTGTGCATAACCTGTACCTTCATTAGTGATCAACAAAAGGTTTTAAACTCTCACCTTGAAATTTATATGTTTGCCAATTGTTTTATTTTCACCATCATTTTTACTTATTTATGGATGCAGAGTTTACAGCCAGCTCTTGATGAATTACTTGGTAATGTTGACCAGAGATTTTGTGTTAGGTATTATGTTTACTTACATGTTGAATATGACATACTTAGTTATTCTTACATGTTTACTTACACTTACTTTATATTGCAGACATTTGTATAGTAACTTCAGGAAAAAGTTCCCTGGCTTGAAATTAAAGGAGTTGATGTGGAGAGCTGCATGTGCAAGTTATGTTAATGTTTGGGAGAAAATAATGCTTGAAATCAAAGGAGTTAATGAAGAGGCCCTCAAACACCTCATCAAAAATCCACCATGATTCTGGAGCAAATCAAGGTTCCAACGAAGTTCAGGTTGTGACACTTTGGTTAACAATATGTCAGAGGCCTTCAATTTTGTATTTGGAGCTGCTAGATCCAAGCCCATTGTGATAATGCGGGGAGAAATTAGAGTATAGCTAATATAGAGATGGGAATCCAATAGGCAAAAGATTACCAAATACGATGGCATCATACTACCTAACATCAAGAAAAGGATGGAAAGGGAGTCACAGAAAACCAATCATTGGATTGTGAGGTAACATGGTTGATTTGGAGAACATTACTTTTAAATTGCTAACTGTTTACAAAGACTAACATTAAAATGGTTACTTGTTTACAGGTGTGCAGGTGAATATGACTATGAGGTGAGGCATACTTCACTCAATGGAGAAAAATATGTTGTCAACCTTTGCAAGAAAGAATGCTCATGTAGACTATGGATGCTGACTAGACTTCCTCGATGTCATGCAATGTCTTGCATGAAAGATCAACATTTGGAGATTGATGACTTTGTACCTGACTGTTACAAGAAGGAACAATATGCTGCTTGCTATGCACATGTGATATATCCACTTAATGGGGAAGACTTATGGGCAAAGACTAGTCCTGTTGATCTTCAGCCAGCACCAATAAAGAGGCAGCCTGGAAGGCCAAAGAAAAAAAGGAATAGGGAAGCTGGAGAGATGGTAAGGGATGATCACACATGAAGAGGGCAAGACATGGTATAAAGTGTAGTCGTTTCCACAAGGATGGTCACAACAAGGCCACTTGTAAACTACCACAACCACAAGAACCAACAAGTCAGCCACCATCACAAGCTGATTCAAGTCAGGTGCAAGATGTAGCAAGTCAGCAACCATCACAAGCTGTTACAAGTCAACCACCACCACCTGTTGCAATAAGTCGGCCACCATCACAAGCTATTCCAAGTCAACCACCACCACCTGTTGTTACAAGTTAGCCACCACCACCTGTTGTTACAAGTCAACCACCACCACCTGTTGTTACAAGTCAGCCACCGCCCAAAAAAAAAGAAAAAACTTCATAAGGGTGGCAAGCCTGTTTCAAGCCAACCGTGATCATTATTATTCTATCTACTAAGATTTTGTAATGCCATTTAATGGCCTGACTCTTTTGTTTTTGTTAATGCACATTTTGGAATTGAACTTGTTATGTAATGCCTTATAATGGCCTTTTGTTTTTGAACCTATTATGTAATGCCTTATAATGGCCTTTTGTTATTGAACCTGTTATGTATCAAACTTTGAATCTGTTAATGTATGTTGGAATGGCTTATGATGCCAAGTTATATTACAGTTTGTTTCCACAAATATTGGTCATTGGGATGCATTTTTTACAAGTTGGATATTGAGACATTATTCAATGAAAATGTGAAAACATAACATAGACATCATTCATTGAAACAACATAACAATACATTATTCATTAAACAAACTCATCAATTTGTTACAAACACGAGGTTCAACCTTAGAACTACCAACATAACAACATAACTTTGAACTACCCTAAAACTAATTGAGATACTTTATTACAAACACAAGGTTCAACCCTAAGCATACAATCCCAACAACAATGGACATTTTGAGCCACCCTCTAGTGTAGATAACTTCATTCTTCAATTTGTTAATTTTCTTCTTTTGTCTTTCAAGCTTCAAATATCTTTCATCAATAAACTCATCACCTAACCACTTGAAGAAATTATAACCTCTTTCAATGTGGTTTCTGTAATTTCTACAACCCCAGAATTTTTTCCCCTTGTTGACACTATTCACATCATTCACCGTTCTAAGAACACTTTGATCTTGGAAAAAGCACTCGATTCTCTTGTTTCTACGAATCAAAGATCCAGATGTACCTTAGCTATGGTTGTTTGAAGTTGAGGCATTGCTTGCACTCTTTGACAATGAACCCTAATTCCCAAATTGGTGAAGAAAATGGAAGATGATAGAAGGAAGATGGAAGAAAGGGATTTAACCCTGATTTGAAGATGAAGATGGAAGACGACTGAAGAAAGGTGGAAGAAGAATGAAGCTTCGCTCAAATGGAACCCTATGTAACGTAACATATACATATGCTGATGTGGAATTCTAAATTGGCTTACTTGGCATGCCAGCTCACGCAAACTAACGTTTTTTGACAAAAACTAACGAAAAGGACCTAAATGTTTAACAGAACTTAAATTAAAGGATCATTATGTAACGTTTTTTAGTTTAGGGACCAAAGCGAAACTTCTCTCAAAGTTAAGGGACCCGGTGACTAATTATGCCAAGATAATTTTAAAAAAATACAAACGTAAAGAATCACAGAAAACATTTTAAAATTTTGTTATTGAAATTTTTAGTGTATAAAAGATAATAAGACTTTAGTATGAGACTTTCCTTTTATTATGTGTATTATGTGTAAGACTACACACAATACTAATGTCCTTTAACACTAAACTAATTTTTGTGAGCAAAGATCCAATTATTGGCATGTACTCGTGCGATTGGTTTTCATATGTATCTTTTGGAAATATTGATTTAACATTTTGAAATTTAGTTATTGAAATGTTTAGAGTGTATAATCGACAATAAGCCTTTAGTCTGAGAGTTTCTTTCTATGTGTATTATGTGTAAGACTACACACAATACTAATGTCCTTTAACACCAAACTAGTTTTTGTGAAAGATTCTCTAACTTTCCTTTCAAATTATAGTAACTTTGGATGAAAATTAGATGAAATAAAAGAAATGGTGATGTTCATTTTAGAAGAATAAAGAAGTTAGAGAAAATAAATTTATTTTCAATTTAAATGAAGATAAAGATAGATAGAAAATTAAAGAGAGATAGAGAAATTGAAGTTAAAAGGTAAATTTAAAAAATCGAAAGAAGATAGTATTAAATATTTAAGGGTATAAAAGAACATCATAAATTAGTCTCGGTTTTATATTATAAGTCACTTAATATATACATTTTCTAGTCACTATTATAAGAAAAAAAAACACATTTTAGATTCATTGAATAAATGATGTATCTGGTTATTATTATATATCAGATACGTCAATTACTCAAAGAACCTAAAATAATTGTTAAATATATTAGTAATGAGAGGGGGTATGTAATTTTTTAATATTAATGAATTATTAATAATATTTTTATACCCTTAAATATCTATAATTCTCTCTTTTTTCAATTCTTTAAATTTATCTTTTTGATAAATTTAAGGGTTAAATAAGTTTTTAGTCCATCTAAATATTGTAGATTTCGTGTTTAGTCCCTCCAAAATTTTCATACAAGAAATCACCCCTTTAAAATTTTCCGTCTAAACAATTAGTTCATAACATCAAATACCACTAACAATTGCTTACGTGGCAAGACAGGTGGATTAAATAATTTTTTTAACTGAGATGTATTTCATTTATATAGGTGGCATGACAGGTGGATGCTTACATGGCTCTATCTTGATAAAACTCTAACAATCCGAAAATCCCTAATTCTCTACTTCACTCTATTCTGTTTTGTCTGTCGTACTTGTGGTCCCAAATCCAAAATTCCATTGAAGACGCACTGAAGCAGTACGTGGTCCCAACGACTTCTAATTTCAAAACTTGTGGTCCCAACATTGACGAAACTTGCTTTGGTTGTTGTGGTCTCAACATTAGGGTTAGTCTCACATGTGATATCGTGTATGAAGGTGTGAAAAGTACACAAGAAGGGGGGGTTGAATCATGTTTCATGTTTTCTTATTATTTAGCTTCTGATCAGAGTCTCAGAATCAGAACTGATGTTCAGATTCTGAGTTAATTCATTTGGTAGCGGATACAACAGAAGTAAATAAAATAACAGCAGAAGACACAAAAGATTTATACTGGTTCCTCCTCTAACTGAGAGTAGTCCATTCCTCTTGCCTCACAAGAGCTTCTCATTATAACCACTTCATTATTACAATCATTTATACTTCTGCATAAAACTTTAACAACTGCTCAGACCAACTGTCTGAGACTTCCTTTGCTTAGAGCTCATGCCTAAGACTTATCCTTTGCTCACACCATATAACTGAGGCACCTGCTCATATGTCTTCTAGTTGAGACTTTTCTTTGCTTAGTGCATATGCCTAAGACTTCCTTTGCTCACACCATCTGACTGAGCTGCCGGCTCATCTATCTTATGGTTGAGACTTTCCTTTGCTTAGAGCACATGTCTAAGACTTCCTTTGCTCACACCATCTGACTGAGCCGTCTGCTCATCTGTCTTCTGGTTGAAACTTACCTTTTCTTATAGCAGATGTCTAAGACTTTCTTTTGCTAAATCACCCTAGCCAGTAAGCGCGTGTTGTAAATCCCTCATTCGTCCACATAATGTTCAACTACCAGGGTGTAATTCAACTTAACCGCGTGTTTTCTTTGTTAGAATCAGCCAATGGAGTCCTAACAAAGCATTAATGAGGTGCCACCTCATTCTAGCACATGTTAATCTCCTTTTCTTTTTCTTATGAAAATAAATAATAATAAAATTAGAAAAGATGACATAAAGCTGGTATGGGCCCTATGCGCTTTGTTAACCACACCCCCATAATTGAGCCCATTTGATTTTTGAACTAGATTTTTACTAGTGGTACACCCTCTCCGCCTTTTGTGTGTTTTTTTAAATTCCTTTTTTGAATGCGCACAAAATTAACTTTTTAAAGATAGTTCCCTGCATGATAAAATTCCAAATAAATTCACACTTGTTCTTGATGATTTGAATTTATTTTTGGATATTTTTAATTTCACTTTTAGACTGTTTGGATTTTTTTCATGAATTTTAAAGTGAATGTGTTCATTTTCACCTATCTTGTGATATAAATTCCAAAAAGTGATCTTCCCTTGGTTTTTTGAATCTGATTTTTTATGCACACTTAGCCTATTGATTGGGAAATATTTTGAGGTTCATTTTCCCTTTTGATCATGAGTTTTAGCTTGCTTTTGAGTGACATATTTGAGGCTTACTTTGTATGATGACTTTTGGATAACATGCTTGATGTTGTGCTTAATTGAATGCTTTTGGTGCATGATATGGATTCAATCTTTTGCATAGGATCACTCACTGGCCTTGACATAATTTGGTTAATTGTTCACATTTATTTTTGAAGCCTTTAACTATTTTCCCTTGAATTTTGTTTAGTTGCCTAACTGTTTGATGATGCTTAGGATTAGGGTTGGCTTTGAGATCTTCATGAGACTTGCCTCAAGGTAAAATTTTTAGCATGATTAGGCATATGCCATGGGACCTTTTGTACCTTGTTATGATGTTTTGACATAGGTGTTTGGACCATGATTCATATGTACACTCTTAAGTCATTGTTGCATACCCGATGCTTGTCTAATATTTGCCTAATTACTTGGATTTTGAGGATGCATTTATGCAATCCATTAGGAATCTCTAGTTCATTGATTTACATTGGTAAGACATGAGGTAAGGCCTTGTAATTCCATTTTATAGGTCATCATGGGATGTTTGAAAATGGTTTGAAACTTGCTTGAACATGACCTCAAATGTGCACTAATTTTGGTCATTCTTTTAGGTCTTGTATACATGCCTTCTGATCATTCTTTTAACACTTCAACATGCAATATTAGAGGTCCTTACCTACTGACTTGGATACTCATACATGTGTATATATGCTTTATGTGTTCCATCTTTACTTGACTTACAAGTTACAAGTCCCTAGAAAATGTTTGGAACTTGTTTTGTACATCACTTGTTTTAACTTCTACAAGTGCATTAACATAGAACTTTTATGATGACTTGAGGTCATTATTAAACATCTAAACATGCATTCACTTCTGACTTGTATCATTCGACATGCATACTTTCATGATTGTTTATGCCTTGTTTGATCAACATGATTGTTACATCTTAAGTGAACTACTTGTGTGTAGACTTATGTGACTCTTAAAGATGCTTAAACATGACACTTCTATGACAACTTAAGGTCATTCTCATACCTTGAACATATGTTTTAAGTTCTGATCCATGTCATTTACATGTCCATCTCATACTTTTTGTGCATCATACAACCTTAAGTGATTGATTCATTGTGCTAGATTTCCTAAAACTTTTGAATGTGGTTTGGTATGAATGTCATGATCACTTCTTTACATCTTAAACTTCATTTCTCATGGTGTACACTACTGAACTCATCTCAAATTTGGGCCTTAGTTCAATTCATGTGACCTTTAGACACTAATTGTACATATTTTGTGAATGACATGTGTTGTGAGTAAAGTTAGGACACAACTTGAAATTGTTTGATCTTCCTTAGAACACTAACTTAGATGGGATTAAACTTGGTTTAGCTACTGACCTATATAGGATATTACCCTCTTAGGACCTATCTCACTTTGTTTTTGGTTTGTCATTGCATCTAGAGCTATTGTAGGGCATTTGCATTAGTTTTAGGACATAGTTTGCATAAACTTTCAACTATTCATTAGTTGAGCTTGTTTGCATAAACCTTTCAACCAACAATTGGTTGAGCTTGTGTGTGCGGTAAATCTCTTTAATCTGATGTTTACGTTCTTATGCAACCTCCTTTTCATCTCATTTCTCTTTCTTTTTTGAATTATGGATTGATTCCACTTAATGTTTAATTGTGCAATAACATGAACCCTTAGGACTCCTAGCTTGGTTTTAATTTTTTATTAAGACCAAAGTAGGATAGAGATTAGGTAGGAAATCCTTTTGCATGCTAACAAGTAGGTTAGTCCCCTATCAACCTTAACCATAGGGCCATGATTGCATGATAACATTAGAACCTAGTCCCCTTTAGTATTTCTTTCAGCTGTGAGTTTTTCTCCTCTCATCTATAAACAAAATCAAAAATATGTAATAAATTCAACGGGTATTGTACTCCATGAGCCTTAAGTACATGGGAAATAGAGGGTGGAGGGTTTCTCTTCACTTTCTTAGAGTGTTTAGCATGCGTCCCGTCTTGGGTCGATTTGCGACGCATTCGATCCTATGTCATAGACTTTAGTGCAATATGAGTTACAAACCATAAGTCAAAACATTTTCTTCTAAAAAACAAAAACAAACAATCGTCTTCCTTCGGGATTCTCTTCTCATCTCATCCACTCCATTCGTAAAGGACCGCGTTATTTCCATTCTATCACAAATAGGTAAACGCGTAAGACTCCCTACAACGAGCGACAACACCTAAACTGCTAGAACGCGAACGTTGGCATCTTCCACTAAAAAAACACAAAACAACAAGACCCTGTTAGGTCAAACTATGATTGCTCTGACTTCCTCCTTCTCGTTACATTAAGGATACGTAGGCACAAGACGGCGATGTCTTGGCGAGCAACTCGCCCCCATTAATCTGTAATCCGTCGAACTACGTCGACTCTGATTCTTCATTCCTCCATGAAGATACGTAGGCATAGGATTACGATGATCCTTGCGAGTCCTCTTTTGGTTTTCACCTTCCCTTTTCTCCCGTTCCGTTTCCAGTTAGCAGTTGAGCTTCAGATAACACACCCTTTGATCGAAAAAACAAGTGTAGATCCCATCGAGTACGATGGATGCGAGGGGGTGCTAATACCTTCCTCTCGCGTAACTAACTCCCGAACCCAGGCTATGGTTGCGATGACCATTCCTTTCCCTTTGTTGAGGTTTTCTTCGATCGTTTCATGTCCCTGCATCGGGATAAATAACGTTTGGTGGCGATCTTCTATTCTTTTCCGTCGGTTGATTTTCGCATATGCGACAGTAGGGCAAGAAGATTCAAACAAGTGTTAGAGAGAATCCAACTTTGAAGTTGGGTGATATTATGGAGAAGACACATGAAAAGTGGAATGTTGGGATTAACAAGACATTGGCATATAGAGCTAAAACACTAGCTGTTGATATTTTGGATGACTCTTTTAAAGAGCAGTATAGAAGAATCCATGATTATGGCCATGAACTCTTGAGGACAAACCCAGGATCAATTGTAAAGATTACAAGTCAGCCACCAGTTCAAGGGGAAAGCAGTGAAAACTCTACTCAATTGAATCCTCACTTTCAAAGGATGTATATATGTCTCAACGCTTACAAGGACAGTTTTTTCAAATGCAGGCCTATTATAGGATTAGATGGTTGTTTCTTAAAGGGATACTATAGAGGACAAATACTAGCTGCTATTGGTAGGGACCCAAATGACCAAATGCTTCCAATTGCATATGCTGTTGTTGAGGGTGAAACTATAGAATCATGGAGCTGGTTTCTAGAGTTATTGATACCTGATTTGGGAGGAGTCAGGCTGTGCAGAACCTATACCTTCATTAGTGATCAACAAAAGGTTTTAAGCTCTCACCTTGAAATTTATATGTTAGCCAATTGTTTTATTTTCACCATAATTTTTACTTATTTATGGATGCAGGGTTTACTGTTAGCTATTGATAAATTACTTGGTAATGTTGACCAGAGATTCTGTTTAGGTATTATGTTTACTTACATGTTGAATATGAAATACTTAGTTATTCTTACATGTTTACTTACACTTACTTTATATTGCAGACATTTGTATAGTAACTTCAGGAAAAAGTTCCCTGGCCTGAAATTAAAGGAGTTGATGTGGAGAGCTGCATGTGCAAGTTATGTTAATGCTTGGGAGAAAATAATGCTTGAAATCAAAGGAGTTAATGAAGAGGCCTTCAAACACCTCATCAAAATTCCACCATGATTCTGGAGCAAATCAAGGTTCCAGCGAAGTTCAGGTTGTGACACTTTGGTTAACAATATGTCAGAGGCCTTCAATTCTGTATTTGGAGCTGCTAGATCCAAGCCCATTGTGACAATGCTGGAAGAAATTAGAGTATACCTAATGTAGAGATGAGAATCCAATAGGCAAAAGATTACCAAATACGATGGCATCATACTAAATAACATCAAAAAAAGGATGGAAAGGGAGTCACAGAAAACTAATCATTGGATTGTGAGTTAACATGGTTGATTTGGAGAACATTACTTTTAAATCGCTAACTGTTTACATAGACTAACATTAAAATGGTTACTTGTTTACAGGCGTGCAGGAGAATATGACTATGAGGTGAGGCATACTTCACTCATTGGAGAAAAATATGTTGTCAACCTTTGCAAGAAAGAATACTCATGTAGACTATGGATGCTGACTAGACATCCTTGATGTCATGCAATGTCTTGCATGAAAGATCAACATTTAGAGATTGATGACTTTGTACCTGAGTGTTACAAGAAGGAACAATATGCTACTTGTTATGCACATGTGATATATCCACTAAATAGGGAAGACTTATGGGCAAAGACTAGTGTTGTTGATCTTCAGCCACCACCAATAAAGAGGCAGCCTGGAAGGCCAAAGAAAAAAAGGAATAGGGAAGCTAGAGAGATGGTGAGGGATGAGACACACATGAAGAGGGAAAGACATGGTATAAAGTGTAGTCGTTGCCACAAGGATGGTCACAACAAGGCCACTTATAAACTACCACAACCACAAGAACCAATAAGTCAGCCACCATCACAAGCTGATTCAAGTCAGGTGCAAGATGCAGCAAGTCAGCAACCATCACAAGCTATTACAAGTCAACCACCACCACCTATTACAATAATTCGGCCACCATCATAAGCTATTCCAAGTCAACCACCACCACCTGTTGTTACAAGTCAACCACCACCACCTGTTGTTACAAGTCAGCCAACACCCAAAACTAAGAAAAAACATCATAAGGGTGGCAAGCCTGTTTCAAGCCAACAATGATCATTATTATTCAGTCTACTAAGATTTTGTAATGCCATTTAATGGCCTGACACTTTTGTTTTTGTTAATGCACATTTTGGAATTGAACTTGTTATGTAATGCCTTATAATGGCCTTTTGTTTTTGAACCTGTTATGTAATGCCTTATAATGGCCTTTTGTTATTGAACCTGTTATGTATCAAACTTTGAATCTGTTAATGAATGTTGGAATGGCTTATGATGCCAAGTTATATTACAGTTTGTTTCCACAAATATTGGTCATTGGGATGCATTTTTTACAAGTTGGATATTGAGACATTATTCAATGAAAATGTGAAAACATAACACAGACATCATTCATTGAAACAACATAACAATACATTATTCATTAAACAAACTCATAAATTTGTTACAAACACGAGGTTCAACCTTAGAACTACCAACATAACAACATAACTTTGAACTACCCTAAAACTAATTGAGATACATTGTTACAAACACAAGGTTCAACCATAAGCATACAATCCCAACAACAATGGACATTTTGAGCCACCCTCTAGTGTAGATAACTTCATTCTTCAATTTGTTAATTTTCTTCTCTTTTCTTTCAAGCTTCAAATATCTTTCATCAATAAACTCATCACCCAACCACTTGAAGAAATTACAACCTTTTTCAATGTGGTTTATGTAATTTCTACAACCCCGGAATTTTTTCCCCTTGTTGACACTGTTCACATCATTCACCGTTCTAAAAACACTTTCATCTTGGCAAAAGCACTCGATTCTCTTGTTTCTACGAATCAAAGATCCAGATGTACCATAGCTATGGTTGTTTGAAGTTAAGGCATTGCTTGCACTCTTTGACAATGAACCCTAATTCCCAAATTGGAGAAGAAAATGGAAGATGATAGAAGGAAGATGGAAGAAAGGGATTTAACCCTGATTTGAAGATGAAGATGGAAGACGACTGAAGAAAGGTGGAAGAAGAATGAAGCTTCACTCAAATGGAATCCTATGTAACGTAACATATACATATGCTGATGTGGAATTCTAAATTGGCTTACTTGGCATGCCAGCTCACGCAAACTAACGTTTTTTGACACAAACTAACGAAAAGGACCTAAATGTTTAACAGAACTTAAATTAAAGGATCATTATGTAACGTTTTTTAGTTTAGGGACCAAAGCGAAACTTCGCTCAAAGTTAAGGGACCCAGTGACTAATTATGCCACGATTATTTAAAAAAAATTACAAACGTAAAGAATCACAGAAAACATTTTAAAATTTTATTATTGAATTTTTTAGTGTATAAAAGATAATAAGACTTTAGTATGAGACTTTCCTTTTATTATGTGTATTTTGTGTAAGACTACACACAATACTAATGTCCTTTAACACTAAACTAATTTTTGTGAGCAAAGATCCAATTATTGGCATGTACTCGTGCGATTGGTTTTCATATGTATCTTTTGGAAATATTGATTTAACATTTTGAAATTTAGTTATTGAAATGTTTAGAGTGTATAATCAACAATAAGCCTTTAGTCTGAGAGTTTCTTTTTATGTGTATTATGTGTAAGACTACACACAATACTAATGTCCTTTAACACCAAACTAGTTTTTGTGAAAGATTCTCTAACTTTCCTTTCAAATTATAGTAACTTTGGATGAAAATTAGATGAAATAAAAGAAATGGTGATGTTCATTTAGAAGAATAAAGAAGTTAGAGAAAATAAATTTATTTTCAATTTAAATGAAGATAAAGATAGATAGAAAATTAAAGAGAGATAGAGAAATGGAAGTTAAAAGATAAATTTAAAAAATCGAAAGAAGATAGTATTAAATATTTAAGGGTATAAAAGAACGTCATAAATTAGTCTCGGTTTTATATTATAAGTCACTTAATATATACATTTTCTAGTCACTATTATAAGAAAAAAAAACACTTTTTAGATTCATTGAATAAATGATGTATCTGGTTATTATTATATATCAGATACATCAATTATTCAAAGAACATCAATTATTCAAAGAACCTAAAATAATTGTTAAATATATTAGTAACGAGAGGGGGTATGTAATTTTTTAATATTAATGAATTATTAATAATATTTTTATACCCTTAAATATCTATTATTCTCCCTTTTTTCAATTCTTTAAATTTATCTTTTTAATAAATTTAAGGGTTAAATAAGTTTTTAGTCCATCTAAATATTGTAGATTTTGTGTTTAGTCCCTCCAAAATTTTCATTCAAGAAATCACCCCTTTAAAATTTTCCGTCTAAACAATTAGTTCATAACATCAAATACCACTAACTATTGCTTACGTGGCAAGACAGGTGGATTAAATAATTTTTTTAACTGAGATGTATTTCATTTATATAGGTGGCATGACAGGTGGATGCTTACATGGCTCTATCTTGATAAAAATCTAACAATCCGAAAATCCCTAATTCTCTACTTCACTCTATTCCGTTTTGTCTGTCGTACTTATGGTCCCAAATCCAAAATTCCATTGAAGACGCACTGAAGCAGTACGTGGTCCCAACGACTTCTAATTTCAAAACTTGTGGTCCCAACATTGACGAAACTTGCTTTGGTTGTTGTGGTCCCAACATTAGGGTTAGTCTCACATGTGATATCGCGTATGAAGGTGTGAAAAGTACACAAGAAGGGGGGATTGAATCATGTTTCATGTTTTCTTATTATTTAGCTTTTGATCAGAGTCTCAGAATCAGAACTGATGTTCAGATTCTGAGTTAATTCATTTGGCAGCGGATACAACAGAAGTAAATAAAATAACATCAGAAGACACAAAAGATTTATACTAGTTCCTCCTCTAACTGAGAGTAGTCCAGTCCCCTTGCCTCGCAAGAGCTTTTCATTATAACCACTTCATTATTACAATCGCTTATACTTCTGGATAAAACTTTAATAACTGCTCAGACCAACTGTCTGAGACTTCCCTTACTTAGAGCTCATGCCTAAGAATTATCCTTTGCTCACACCATATAACTGAGGCACCTGCTCATATGTCTTCTAGTTGAGGCTTTTCTTTGCTTAGTGCATATGTCTAAGACTTCCTTTGCTCACACCATCTGACTGAGCCGCCTGCTCATCTGTCTTATGGTTAAGACTTTCCTTTGCTTAGAGCACATGTCTAAGACTTCCTTTGCTCACACCATCTAACTGAGCCGCCTGCTCATCTGTCTTCTGGTTGAGACTTACCTTTTCTTATAGCAGATGTCTAAGACTTTCTTTTTCTAAATCACACTAGCTGAATAAGACTTTCACAGCTCAAGCACTTAAGCAATGAGACTTATGTGGCTTAAGCATCTTGGCTCAAGACTTGTTGCTTGAATCCCAATGAGACAAGACATTTTGCTCAAGCACATAGTAGGAAACTTAATCTAAACTACTGAAGGTTCAGCAGAATAGAGAACAAGGTGTACATGATGCACGAATCAGAGGTACGGGAGATCACCATAACAAAGACCTAAAGCACTTAAGATTTCTCAATATATACATGGTAAGAAATCTTAAGGCTTTTACAATTACAACCTAAAATAAAAAACTTACATATTACATAGAGTTGATAATTGCTTGATCTTGCTACTCATTCAACAGAAGAATCCTTGTTAAAAATTCTGGCTTGAATCTTCATCCATATATATAGGTTTTCCATAAACTAGTCATTGAGAAGGTTACTTGATCAAGTGTCTTTGTTTTTGCTCCAAAGTACAAGAGACTTTGAAGATGGATGCACAACAGATTTCTGAATCCATTGTGTAACACGTTTAACTTTTGAGTCTTCAAGAGAATCTTTACTAATAGAGCCGTTGGGAGTAGACGTCCATGGAACATATTAGCTTTTCTTGAGGTTTGCAATCTTGTAGACTCGAGCTGACAGGTTGATAAGACAATACAACTTGCTTTTAGTAGTACGAATAGTCCATAGTTTTATCACCAACTTAAAATAGTACCAGAAGCTGATATACAATTACTAAGTGTAGAAACTTGTCTGAATGCTGAGGCCTTCAGTTTAGAGTCTTCGTCAAGCAACACTAGAAATTGATCTTCAGAATATGCCACCAGAAGCTAGCTGTTGCGGTGAGAATCGGATATCAAGCTATTAATTAACTTGAATCACACATCTTTGAAATTCACCACCGAGCTTTGATTTATCCAAAGGAAAGGGTAAAGATCGAAGAAAACCCTAATTGTGCTATGTGAAGACACATCTAAGAGATCTAAGGATCAAGGGTTGGTTATACCTAGGGAAGGTGTTAGCATCCTAGATATATGTTGTACTCTACAGGAACCTCTTGTTCATATTTGTGTTATGCTATTGTTTGCTTGCTAAGGATCTGTGTTAAGGTTAAGATAAAGGCATATGGTAAAGACCAAGGTGCTAAAGGTAAAGACCTAGGGGTATATACACTAAGCATGCTCGCCAAGACGTTGCATCTCGTGCCTACGTATCCTAATAAGGATGGAATCAGAGCATTCATAGTTCACCTCAACGAGGGTGGGGAACCATTGACTGTGCTCAAAGTTCCAAAGGGGAATGAGTATGACACTCACATAGAGTTTAAAGAACTCTCTAAGTCTAAGTTGAAAAAGGGTAAGTGAATACTCATGATGATGAGAATCACATAGAGTTTAAGAACTCTATCCTAATTCAAGGTTTAAGGGGGCGAATGGCTCTAATAAGGCCAAAGGGAAATGAACATCATTATGATGATGCTCACATAGAGTTGAAGAACTCTAGGTGAATTCTAAGTTGTGGTAAGTGGCTCTAGAGAGGCCAAAGGGAAGTAAGCATCTATGATGATAGTGCTTACAAAGGGGGCAACCTAACTAGGTCAAGGGAGAAGTGGCTCTAATGAGGCCAAAGGTTTGATCCTAAAGAGGATAAGGGATGGCTCTAATGAGGCCAAGGGTGGAAGATGGCTCTAATGAGGCCAAGGGGAGAGATTGCTCTAATGAGGCCAAGAGGGTAATGAGCTATCTATGACTTTGAGGTCAATAGAGAGACTTTCCATTGGAAGGAGGGGAACAAAGAGGGTTAAGGAGAAGAGATAATAAGCTAGCCTCACTTAAGGGGATAACTTAATGAAGTTAACAATGATATTCACAATTCATGGTAGCAAAAACATATGGATATAACACATGAATAAAGATGGTGAACATGATGACATTCAATGTAAGTATCTTAAAGAAGTATATAAGTATCATGTAAGCACATAAGGATCATTCATCAATGGATAAGGTAGATACCTAAGGGAACAAGATATAATTCTAAGCATCTTAACCAAGTAGGTGATAACCTACAAAGGGGTAGTCTTTGACCTAATCAAGGGGAAAGTAGCACTTATGTCAAAGGGAAGTCTAATCATAAATGATATGGTGTAATCTTAAGTGTATGGTTTGTATCTACTTGATGTTATATACATACATGAGAGGGGAGTCCTAATTTGAAGGTAAAGACCTAATCTAAGACTTTGATGGCGATGAAAAAAAGTTTAAACATCTTAAAGGTAACAAGAAACCTATATGTGTACCTAAGACCAAAACCTATTGTTAGTTCTCTTGTATTAGGATTGGCTTAATTTTTGTAAAACAAATAATAGCAACAATAATGTAATAGAGAATAGGATGTATAAACTTGCTAAGAAGAACAGGTATAGCAAGAACATGTTGTGTTGAAGTTATTCAACAACTGGAACAACATGTCGAAGAAGATGTTCTAAGAGGGAGCATTCGACATCGCACCTGCTGAGCTGGATTAATGAGATTCAGTTATGTTTTGAATTGTGCAGAATCTACAAGAGAAATTTATGCATCCTATGTGGCGCATTCTTAAAGGTCTATAAGATTCAATCAGAAATCAAGTTAAATGAGTATTTTCTAAATAAGGAGATTATTTAGGAAACTAAAAGATTGAAGACCTAACTTGTGGCAGAAGCAACTGCTAATTGTAACAGCTAATGAAGCTGTGATTGAAGGCCCAAATCCAGTTGGGTACAGGTTATAAATAGAAGGGTTTGTAACCTTGGATGATACGGCTCAAGATGTAGAAGTATAGGGTTCTGTCTAGGTAAACCTCCCGGCTTGTGGGAAGGTTACCCATATCCCTCAAAACCTGTAGGTAAGAGGCAGTACGTATTGTTCTTGGAGGAAGCTTTGAAGCAACTCCAGGTTGTGGTCTTAGTTAAGGGAAGAAGCTAACAAACGGTGGAGTTTGGCATCATACTTAGCTAGGTATTGTTCTCATCAGATGTTGATGTGTCATAGGAGTGTGTCTCCTCACCATGGAAGTGTGGCTTCATGTCTATCTGTGTAATCAGAATGTAGGCGAAGGGCTGTCGATGTAGTGGCTGAGATGTTGACTGCTAGACATCATTGCGATGATTGGGAGTGAGATGGAGTCTCATATCTAGGGAGGACCTAGGTAGAAGGGTCATTGGGTAGTGATTAAGTGCGTAGATCGTCAATGGGTGTGTTGGCTATAGGGTCTGCAAATTAATACTACTAATAGTGGACTTCATCCCTGGCTTGGTAGCCCCTAGAGTAGATGTGTGTCATCGAACTGGGTAAACAATTCTGGTGTGTTCTTATGTTTTTCTGTACTGGTTTTTATTTGTTTATACCTTGCCATGCTGTTTTGTTAAGATCAGATGTCTAGACATTCTATAGGACATCTGGAGTCTGATATACCAGAATTTCACCTATAATTATGTATAAGCCTTAAGATGATGGAAGTGATTCTAACATGTTATGACAAGCCTATACACGTCCTAAATAGGTGAGGGGGATAAAAATTATGTCCTTAAGAACCAAAAATAACCTAAAAACACAACCATGTCCATATGTGAATAAAAGACCTAAAAATTAATATTTTTGGAGGTTTTAAAATATTAACATGAAATATACAATAAAAGGAAGATAATACAAAAAGAATGGATTAAAAATCAATAAAATTGAATGAGTTATGAAATGGAGAAGTTGAGAAATAAACTAAAAAAACTAAGCACTAAAAATAATAGGGAGGGTCCCAAAGGGAGTAGAACCCACACCCTAAGGGTTACAGACTAAAAGACTTGCCAAGCCAGCCAGAGCGTGTGTTGTGACAAAGGATAGTTTCAGGGTAATATATATATGAAGCATGGCTTATTTCAGAAAAAAAAACCACAAAAGACTAGGGCGAGGGGGATTCGAACCCCAGTCTTTTCGCTTGCCAATACACACAAACCCTCCTTGTGGACCAGCGGTGCTACGCTCTCATCCATTAATAATACTAACTCTAATGATATATATTTTAAAAGCACATCCAAACGACCACCTCAGCGCCATGTCAACTCCACCTCAGTTCCAGCTCAGCCTTCTTCTTCCTTTTTTTCCTTCCTTTCTCTCCCTCGCTCGTGCATGCCCTAGCCATGTATACCCAGAATTTCTACCCAACATATCTCACTCGTTTCTTAATCATTTCATGAGCTATAAAAAGCAAAGTTGGAGCATTTCTTGCTAGAAACCTAATGGTTACATTGGTTTGTCCTATAACTAAACGTATATCTCACAAAACCTACCCTAACAGTGCAATCTCAACACACAACACATGAACCAAACAACACATTTTTACCCAAACAATACAGGTAAGACTTCAAACACATCAACCACAATGCAGGCTACATTTTGCAATAGGTATGAAATAATGAGATGCAAGGAATCTCAGCCTAGAGTTTCAACGAAGATTACCTCTTGGATCAGGTCCAAGGCCTCTTCAAAAGGTGTTTCAGAGATGGAAAGATCCTCCCTTTATGCTTTTTGATGCTTGGAGAGAGGACTGAAGTGCTTGAAATGGTTGGGAACAAACTCAAACTTCAAACCCGTGTATATTTGCAAATGGAAGTTGAAAAATGGAAGATGGTGAATGAGGTGTTACATAACTTGTTTGATGGTTTAAAAAAGTTCTATGGAGTATGGATGGAAGGTTTATGAGGTTTGTTTATGGTTTGTACGAGTAGAATGAAACTGGTCAGTGTTCTTGCAAGTTTGATGAGTTCTTGCAAAAACTATGAGAGAGAGAGTTTGGTGGGTTTTCATAATGGATGCTTGTGTGTTTTGAAGTGTGTTTGAGTGCTCTATTTATAGGTAAAGAGATGGGGAAAGTCAGCTTGCAGAAATGTAATTGACTTGATTGTGTTTAGTTTGCATTTTTGGTTGAAATGCAAGTGGACTTTGGCAAGACTTCAAGAGTTCCAATGCATAATACCAACGTTTCTAGAGTAGTTGGAAATGTGCAGAGCTTTATCACGGAACAAGACAAGAGTTCTGGTGTAGAAGAGACAATTTAGAGGCTCAAGATCAACTTTATGCATAAAGTCATGCTTTATCAAAATGGAAGTCCTCCCTTTATGCCATAAATGGAAATAACAAGTGTATTAAGCTTAAACTTGATGGATATTGATCCAAACTCGTGTCATATAATGAACTAATGAATATTTTCAATCAATCTACTCTGAAATGCCAAGATTTGCAGCATGGAAGTGGTTTTGCTTCAAGTGCACCAAGTGAAAAGGCATGAAAATCAAGTTTCAAACCCTCAACTTTAAGTCTTCGAAACTCACAGCTCACACATTGGATTAAGGAATTCTTGTACTTTTTGGAAAGCCCCAAGTATGCTCTATAATGTTCATGTTCACTCCAAGTTCTAGATCCAAAGGGATCATGAATAAAAATGGAGGTGAAGTTGGCTGAAAATTAGGGCAAACGTAGTGAAATTTCACTAAGTCATAAATTGCCTTGAACTTCCAAGCTTCCTAACTTAAAAACTAAGCCTTTTTTTGAAGAAGGACCCTCTAATACATTTTGAAGTTCATTATGAGAGCTTCAATTTGAGTTTTGAGCCACAAAAATTGGATGTGTGGTTTGAAAGTTATGACTCTTCAAAGTTTGCACAAGGAGTGAATTCTTCCACACTTAGAAAATTTCAAGAACCAAACTTTGCCCTTTTTACAAGAAACCTCTTGTCATACCCCAAATTTTGACCACTTAGATTTCCCATCATTGTGCAAATCATCATCATAATATGGATGTACCTTCATGCCTCATCAATCTCCTCAAGGATTGTTGGGCATTCACTACCATCAATAATTAGGGTTTCAAGCCCTCTCAGAGCTTTTAGGCAACGGATCAATCAAGGAATGACATGATCTTCAACTTGTCTAACCTCTCAAACATCCACAATGGATCAAAAGGACTCCCACTTCAAGGATCAAGCACAAGGCTGCTCCCTTCTAGGTGGATCAAGTCTCAAGATCGAAAGTGTCACCAAATTAGGGTTTTGGTCGACCAGGGCCTCCAAATGGAAATTTTTCATCTGGGCACAAGCCAATGATCCAAAACATAACCTAATATACTTCATGGGACCTCATGGACTCAATCATCAAGTCAATTTTGCCTCAGGGGATGCATTCATAAAAAATCAGGAATTAGGGTTTCTTGACCTAATTCACCCCTAAGTAGACTTTTAGGGCAAATCATGAGCCAAGACCTCAAGCGAGGGTTTGAGGGTCTCTAATGAACTATATTGATCCATTTGGAACAATGGATTAATCCAAGAAGCTTGAGCAACAAGTCTCAATTTCATCTGCACCACAATTAGGGTTTCGCGAGGAAAGTCAACTGTAACTTTGACTTTTGACTAGGACATGCTCCCAAGCCCTAAAGACATGATTCAATATACCCTATGACACCCATGGAACATGTCCATCAAGTTTGATTTAGGTCAAGGACATGATTTCATGAAGAATTGCACAGTTTGGAATTCATCTGATAAAAAGTCAACTGTGCATAAAAGTCAACTTTGACTTTTTGAGATTTTTCACCAAAATGGATTTTTAACCCTAAAATGATGTTAATGTATGATTTGAATCATCATTCATCAAGAAAAATCAAAGAAAGTGGGATAACTTGTAAAAGGGGTAACCATAAAAACTTAGAAAAATTTCTAAGTTATGGAAAAAGTGACACTAATGTGCCAACTTTGGAGGACCATAACTCCTAAACCACAAGGCCATTGTTCCCCATTCAAAGCATGATTTGTAGATCTCATTGCACTCTACAAAAGCTTCATACTGACCTATGTCCAAATTCCTCATGGGTTTTGAGTTATGGAGTGATCAAAATCAAGAAAAGTCACTTTGTTCCAACACTTAGTGAAAATTTCACTAAGTCAGATTTTACCCTACTTTTTGCCAAATGTAGGGGGATTTTTCACTTGGATTCGAAAGAGATCAAAACCAAACATGTTCAAACAGTTGTTGTGTCATGTAAGGACTTTCCAAAATGACCAAGAACATTACCAAATTCAATTTGAGTCATGAGATATAACTCAAAATCATCCAAATCCAAATGCTCCTATCCACTTGGACACCTCTGAGGATTGAATCTAAACGGGACAATCACTAAGCCAAGCCTCCAAAGTCTTTGGAACAAGAAATAACATGTTGAACCTAGAATTGCCAAAATAGGGACAAGACTCCAATTTTGGATTGGAGCATTCAATGGAAGCATCAAGGTGGCATGGACTGAGCCATTCTCAACTGAATTCAGTCAAGACTTATCCAAGACCAAGGGAACCAGCAGCCTGTGCCCTAACCTCTAGTCAATGGCTAAAGGAGACTTGGATTTTCATTTGCCAACATTGTCCAAACCTACTCAGCAGTTGCCATTCACTATTCCTTGCAAAACAAACTTGCTCTAATATAAATAGAGCTCAATTGTGATCAGTTTGAGTACACCAAAGCCATCAAACAGATGATTTCCTCAAAATCTCTTCTTTCACTCCAATTTTGCCTTCTAAGGCAAGTCACTATCGGGTTTTGAGTTTGGGAGTTTTTCTAATCAAACCAATCACTCACACACCTCACATACATCACATAGAAGTGATCCAAACACTCACATAACATCTGGAACACAGATTTCACAAAATCACCAGCCAATTGCTCAAGTTCTTGACAGTTTTGCAGTTGAGGTACCATCTTCAGCTCCAAACCATTTCAATCGATTCCAAGCATTCATACACACTCCATGGCAACTAGGGAAGCTATCCAGATCATTGGAACCTAGCTGTAACACCTCCAACACAAATCACGATCACCAGCTGCAAGTGGTAAGCATGAGCTCTTCTAACTCTATGATCCATGCAATTTTTGCTGCACAATAATTTGGCCATATGTTCATAATCATACATGGAATGTTTCCCCTCAATTAATTGCATTGTTTGAATCGTGTATCAAAAATCCTAGCCTTCATGCAGAAATTAGGGTTCTTGAGGATTTTTCGTGATTTCTTGTTATATGCTTAATTTAAATGAAATTAAATACCATAGATATGATCGTGAGGTTGAAACGAGTTGATTGGTATGTGGATTGCATGATATGATTAAGTATTCAGTGAGATTGGAGAGAAAATGCAAATCTGGGAAAACCCAGAACACGCGCGTGTTCTTGGTGTGTTCTTGGCGCCATTTTTTGAAAATTCAAATATTTGAATTTTGTGATTTTATTTAATTGATTCAAAAATTAATTTCTCTCTGAGTTTTAATGATTTTGAGTTGATTCTTTTTTTAATAATTCACAAAAATGTTAAAATTTTGTATTTTCCCAAAAACTCCCAAAAATATTATTTATTTTATATAATTGATATTTTTGCAAAGAATTAATGTTTTAATTGTTTTTGACAATTAAAATATTTTTTCCACCTTGATTTTGCAACTTTTAATGCTTTCTAATTATTTTGTAGGTCAATACTTAATTTTTGAAGCATTAATCCAAGATCAAAATTTGTTTTTCCTATGTTAAACAATTTTGATCATTTTAATTGAATTTTTATTCAATTAAAACACATTTTTGAAAACAAATTAGGGTTTTTGGATTAATTCAACCCTCATAAATCATTTCTTAAAACCTTTTGGGCCTCTAATAGAGTGTAAGACTCAATCCTTTTTTTGACCAAATCATTTTTGGGCCTCAGTGTATTGTATAAGTCCCGATACCGTCAAAAACAAACGGCGCGATCGTCGCCTTTTGAAGAATAACCAACTGGGCCTACCCTCGAGTAGTAAGACCCATTAAAAATTTTTGGGCCTCTAATAGAGTGTAAGACCCAACCCCCTTTTAATCAAAATCATTTGGGCCTCAGATATTGTATAAGCCCCTTCGCGTTAAAAGAAAATCTCTGCGCGATCGCCATTTCAAACGAAAAGTCAACTGCGCCTACCCTCGTGTTATAAGCCCCACTCTTTTTCTTTAAACCTTTTGGGCCTCTTGAGAGAGTGTAAGACCCATCCCTTTGTACAGAAAACCTTTTTGGGCCTCAGTCACTTGTATAAGTCCCTCTGTACAAATTCAAACAGTGCGCTCACTGATAAAATCCTGGGCCTCTCCTTGAGCTGTAAGCCCCAAATGTTTCTTTTTCAAAGCACTTTCTCCTTTGATTTTGAATATACTGTTGTTTTCAATCTTTCTTTGTTGAACAACTAACCAAACAGCATGGAAGCTCTACAACCGAGTAAGTGTTTATACGCTTTCATTTACCGCTTTCATATACATATAACTATATTGTGAGGCTGTTTCACTATAAGTCTTCTTTCATAAACTCATATCAACTGTGTAATAATAGTATAGATATTTCGAGTTTCCCCGGCAACTACGTCTAGAACTAGGTGACGCCGTTTCGTTTATTAATAGAAATAGACAACTAGATCCCCAATAGGATCACCAGATACAGTCTTCTCTTCGGCTGTCCTCATTAGGAATTGTCAAGAAACTCTACTCCCAGAGATGAATTTATTCTCCGTGAATGGCATCTTTGAGTTTCTTCCAAATTCTCGAACTTTCCTGACTTGATCTATTCCTTGTGAATAGCTTGCCTTGAATTTCTCGGGGTTTGGGGACCCACGGGCTTCTTAAAAGCATCAGCCTCCTCTTGGGCATCATACAAGGACCCACAGGCTTCCTAAAAGCAACCCCGCCTCCTCTTGGGATTAGTAAAAGGACCTGTCGGCTTCTTAGAAGTATTCACAGCCTCCTCTTAGGCTTCGTATAATGATATCTTCCTCCGGGAATGATAGCCTCCTCTTGGGCTTCGTACAAGGACCGATCGGCTTCTTAAAAGCTTCCAGCCTCCTCTTGGGCTTCGTACAAATTGTCCCGACGACCTCCTAGAGGTATAGGAACAGAACTAAATCATCTGCATAGAACAGTCCTTTCAAAGAGTCTACTACTGTTTCTCAAAGCGTGGTACAAAAGATGAAACTCTAGACACGGACAGTCTAATCTCCTTGAGTTTTCCAGACATTCTCAAGTGACCCCTTCGTTAAATAGGAAGAAAACCCGTAGACTCGGACAGTCACAATACCCTTCGGATTTCCCAATTCCTTAAAGAACAGGAATGGCCCGGATCCTCGAATCAAATCCTCGAGTACAGTGTTGCTCATATAAGAACTGATTTTCTCTTTAAATCAGCATATTGGACCAGTCACTCAACTAAAACAGTAACCATAGCCTCTCTCTTGGGCTTTATACAATGATTCTCCCCAGCGGAGTCAAACAAAATTTAGCCTCTCTCTCGGGCTTTGTACGTGACACATAAAAAGACTCCCTCGTTGAGTCAATCACCCTTTCGCCTCCATCTTGGGCTTTATGCGAGATACAAAAAGGTTCTTATTGAGCCAAACAAATTTTAGCCTCCATCTCAGGCTTCGTACGAGATACAAAAAACTCTCTTGTTAAGTCAAGTAGCCTTCATCTCGGGCTTTATACGAGATACCAAAAGACTCCATCGTCGAGTCAAAACCTTTTAGCCTCTCTCTCGGGCTTTGTACGAGACACATATTAGCCTCCTCTTAGGCTTTGTATAAGAAAACCACTAGTTGGTCCAATCAACCTTTTAGCATCAAAGTTGTGCCTCGTTCACAGTACACAAACTTCAACAACTCTTTCCCCTTCATCTAATTGCTGTAAGCGGCAAGCCTCTGGATCATCTACATCCATGCCAATGTCCCTCTTTTAGTATGAGAAATTCCTAAGGAAAGATGGCATTCCTCTTAACTGAGTTAAAGTCTTCTCCTTCAGGTTAAAATCCCCTATAAAGGAAATTATGGCATTGCCGGATTCATAAATCCCGGTTAAAGTAATCCTCCTTTACAGTCAGTCACCCAACAGTTGTGACAAACAGACCCCTTTAGAGATGACAAATTCTCTCTAAGGTCAACACTTTTACCTTCACATCTTGGGCTTTGAACAAGATATAAACTGCTTTCAGCTTCACATCTTGGGCTTTGAACAAGATACAAATAGACTCTTTAGCTTCACGTCTTGGGCTTTGAACAAGACACCAAAACAACCATTTCCTCCCATAGAATAGGAGGAACTACGAACGCTCTGATTTCCCTGTTTCGGTAAACGGGAATACGTAGGCATAAGATTGAAAGAAAAAATCTTAGCGAGCACACTAAACAAAAACCCAAAATCCCATACTCTCATACATTCGTCCTAACATCCTAACCGATAGCCTAAAGCACCCCTTGTCAACAAAATAACCTAGGAGAAACCCCGAATCTTTGTAGCATCTGTAAACCAACAGTTTTGACTGTTTAATCTCAGTATGCAAGCAGGGTTAATTGGAGACATCTATTTCCCTTCCTTCATCAGCTTTAATAGGATAAAAAATGAATCGAGCTGTAGTACCCGAGCGATCGTGCTTCGCAACCACATCCAAAAATCACTCGCTACAGAAAAATGGCGACTCTGCTGGGGAGAATTACAGGTCTCTTTAGGGATATGGTTCTTTTTGTCCCCTAGGTAGAAACCTTGAGGTCATTAGGATCTTGTAATACCCCAAATTTTGACCACTTAGATTTCCCATCATTGTGAAAATCATCATCATAATATGGATGAACCATCATGCTTCATCAGTCTCCCCAAAGATGGGTGAGCATCCAATACAATCAAAATTAGGGTTTCAAGCCCTCTCTGAGTGCTTAGACAAAGGATCAATCAAGAAATGACATGATCTTCAACTTGTCTAATCTCTCAAACATCCTCAAAGGATCAAAAGGACTCCCACTTCAAGGATTAAGCACAAGGCTGCTCCCTTCTAGGTGGATCAAGTCTCAAGACCGACAGCGTCACCAAATTAGGGTTTTGGTCGACCAGGGCCTCCAGATGGAAATTTTCATCTGGGCACAAGGCAATGATCCAAAACATAACCTAATATACTTCATGGAACCTCATGAACCCATGCATCAAGTCAATTTTGCCTCAGGGGATGCATTCATCAAAAATCAGGAATTAGGGTTTCTTGACCTAATTCACCCCTAAGTTGACTTTTGGGACAAACCATGAGCCAAGACCTCAAGACATGATTTGAGGGTCTCTAATATACCATATTTATCCATTTGGAACAATGGATTGATCCAAGAAGCTTGAGCAACAAGTCTCAATTTCATCTGCACCACAATTAGGGTTTTAAGAGAAAAGTCAACTGTAACTTTGACTTTTGACCAGGACATGCTCCCAAACCCTAATACATGATTGAATATACCCTATGACACCCATGGAACATGTCCATCAAGTTTGATTTAGGTCAAGGACATGATTTCCTGAAGAATTGCACAGTTTGGAATTCATCTGATAAAAAGTCAACTTTGACTTTTTGAGATTTTTCACCAAAATGGATTTTTAACCCTAAAATGATGTTAATGTATGATTTGAATCATCATTCATCAAGAAAAATCAAGAAAAGTGAGATAACTTGTAAAAGGGGTAACCATAAAACTTAGAAATTTTTCTAAGTTAAAAATAAAGTGGCAAAGGTACCAACTTTGGAGGACCATAACTCCTAAACCACAAGGCCATTTTTTTCTCATCCAAAGATGGATTTGTAGCCCTTATTATCACCTACAAAAACTTCAACTACAAGTCATTCCAATTCATTAAGGATTTTGAGTTATGGAGTGATCAAAGTGGCTGAAAAGTGAAAATGTCACTTTTTCCAACACTTAGTGAAATTTTCACTAAGTCAGATTCTGCCTCACTTTTTGCCAAATGTAGGGGGATTTTTCACTTGGAATCAAAAGAGATCAAAACCAAACTTGTTCAAACAGTTGTTGTATCATGTAAGAGCTTTCCAAAATGGCCAAGAACATTGCCAAATTCAACCTACACCATGAGATACAACATTGCCAAGTTGCCTTGCTGAAATCTGTCAAGGCAAGGCAGAATTTGCAACTTTGGTCGATTTACCAAAATCAGCCAAATTCAATTGCTCCTATCCACTTGGACACCTCAGAGGATTGAATCTAAAGGGGACAATCACTGAGCCAAGCCTCCAAAGTCCATGGAACAAGAAATAGCATGTTGAACCTAGAATGGCCAAAATAGGGACAAGACTTCAAATTTGGAATGAGGCATTCAATGGAACCATCAAGGTGGCATGGACTGAGCCATTCTCATCTGAAATCAGTCAAGACTTATCCAAGACCAAGGGAACCAAAACTCTGTGCCCTAACCTCTAGTCAATGGCTAGAAGAGACTTGGATTTTCATTTGCCAACATTGGCCAAACCTACTTACCAGCTGCCATGCACTATTCCTTGCAAAACAAACTTGCTCTACTATAAATAGAGCTCAATTGTGGTCAGTTTGAGTACACCAAAGCCATCTAACAGATGCTTTCCTCAAAATCTCTTCTTTCACTCCAATTTTGCCTTCTAAGGCAAGTCACTATCGGGTTTTGAGTTTGAGAGCAATTCCAATCAAACCAATCACTCACACACCTCACATACATCACATATGAGCTGATAAAACACTTAGATTACTTCTGAAACATCAATTTCACAAAATCACCAGCTGGTTGCTCAAGGTTTTAACCAAAGTGCAGCTGAGGTACCACAAAATGATCCAGCCAATTTCAATCAAGTCCAACCATCCAAACACAATCCATAGGGTGTAGGGAAGCTGTTCAGATCATCACCCCTCATCTGTAACACCTCCAAATCAAAAATCACTTTGAACTTGCTGTCACGACTTGGAGGTAAGCACATACTTGGTCATCTCTCAATCTATGCATATTTCCTCGCACAATAATTTGGCCATATGTTCATAATCATGCATGGAATGTTTTCCCTCAATTAATTGCATTGTTTGAATCGTGTATCAAAAATCCTAGCCTTCATGCAGAAATTAGGGTTCTTGAGGTCTCTTCGTGATTTCTTGTTGTATGTTTAATTTAAATGAAATTAAAGTACATAGACATGATTGTGAGGTTGAGACGAGCATAATGATATGTGGATTGCATGATATGATTACGTATTCATGGAGATTGGATAGAAATGCAAATCTGAGAAACCAAGAACACGCGCGTGTTCTTCAGCTTGTTCTTGGCGCCATTTTTGAATAATTCAAATATTTGAATTTTGTGATTTTGTTTAATTGATTCAAAAATTAATTTCTCTCTGAGTTTTAATGATTTTGAGTTGATTCTTTTTTTAATAATTCACAAAAATGTTAAAATATTTTATTTTCACAAAAAATCCCAAAAATATTATTTGTTTCATATAATTGATATTTTTGTAAAGAATTAATATTTTGATTGTTTTTGGCATTTTAAATATTTTTTCTACATTGATTTTGCAACTTTTAATGCTTTCTAATTATTTTGTAGGTCAATACTTAATTTTTGAAGCATTAATCCAAGATCACAATTTGTTTTCCATGTGTTAAACAATTTTTGATCATTTTAATTGAATTTTTATTCAATTAACTACATTTTGAAAACAAATTAGGGTTTTGGATTAATTCAACCCTCATAAATCATTTTCAAAACTCTTTGGGCCTCTTGAGAGAGTGTAAGACCCATCCCCCCTTGTACAAAAACCTTTTGGGCCTCACTCATTGTATAAGTCCCTATGTACAATTAAACGGCGCGATCGTCGGCCGTTTAAAAATAAAAATCATCTGGGTCTCTCCTTGAGCTATAAGACCCATTCAAAACACTTTGGGCCTCTATTAGAGTGTAAGACCCAATCCCCCTTTTAACCAAAACATTTTGGGCCTCACTTATTGTATAAGTCCCTCTGCGTTAAAAGAAAACCTCGGCGCGATCGCCATTTTTAAAACGAAAAATCAATTGGGCCTACCCTCGTGTTATAAGCCCCACTCTTTTCTTTAAACCTTTTTGGGCCTCTTGAGAGAGTGTAAGACCCATCCCTTTGTACAGAAAACCATTTTGGGCCCCAGTCACTTGTATAAGTCCTGTTGTATAAAGTCAAACAGTGCGCTCACTGATAAAACCCTGGGCCTCTCCTTGAGCTGTAAGCCCCAAATCTTTCTTTTTCAAAGCACTTTCTCCTTTGATTTTGAATATACTGTTGTTTTCAATCTTTCTTTGTTGAACAACTAACCAAACAGCATGGAAGCACTCCAACCGAGTAAGTGGTTATCGCTTTCATTTACTGCTTTCATATTATAAACTGTATTGTGGGGCTGCTCACTATATGTCTCCTTTCATAAACTCATATCTACTGTGTAATAATAGTATAGATATTTCGAGTTTCCCTGGCAACTACGTCTAGAACTAGGTGACGCCGTTTCATTTATTCATAGAAATAGACGCCTAGATCCCCAATAGGAGCACCAGATACAGTCTTCTCTTCGGCTGTCCTCCTTAGGAGTCGTCAAGAAGCTCTACTCCCCAAGATGAATGTATTCTCCGTGAATGGCATCTTTGAGTTTCTTCCAATTTCTCGAACTTTCCTGACTTGATCTATTCCTTGTGGATAGCTTGCCTTGAATGTCTCGGAGTTTGGGTACCCACTACGGTCATAATCTTGGACCTTAACTAAGGAACCCTCTTTAAAAGCTAAAAGTCGCTGGATAGTAAACCTCGCACATTTACCAGTGGTTTTTTATCTTCAAAAGAGTTATATCTCCTAATGGAAAGGAGGTGATAGACCCACGGGCTTCTTAAAAGCATCGGCCTCCTCTTGGGCATTGTTCAAGGACCCACAGGCTTCCTAAAAGCAACCCCGCCTCCTCTTGGGCTTCGTACAAGGACCCTACGACTTCTTAGAAGTATTCCCAGCCTCCTCTTAGGCTTCGTATAATGATCTCTTCCTCCGGGAATGATAGCCTCCTCTTGGGCTTCGTACAAGGACCCGTCGGCTTCTTAAAAGTTTCCAGCCTCCTCTTGGGCTTCGTACAAATTGTCCCGACGACCTCCTAGAGGTATAGGAACAGAACCTAGTCATCCTCATAGAACAGTCCTTTCATAGAGTCTACTACTGTTTCTCAAAACATAGTACAAAAGATAAAACTCTAGACACGGACAGTCTAACTTCCTTGAGTCTCAAAGACATTCTCAAGTGACCCCTTCGTTAAATAGGAAGGAAACCCGCAGACTCGGACAGTCTCAATACCCTTTGGATTTCCAGTTTCCTCAAAGAAAAGGAAACAACCCCGATCCTCAGATCTAACCCATGAGTACAGTGATGCTCATATAAGAACTGATTTTCTCTTTCAAAATCAGTATACTGGATCTGTCACTTAACTGACACAGTAACCTTAGCATTCTCTTGGGCTTTGTACAATGATTCTCCCCAGCTGAGTCAAACAACGTTTTAGCCTCTCTCTCGGGCTTTGTACGAGACACACAAAGACTCCCTTGTTGAGTCAAACAAATAATAGCCTCTCTCTCGGGCTTTGTACGAGGTACACAAAGACTCTATCGTCGGGTCAAAAACTTTTAGCCTCTCTCTCGGGCTTTGTACGAGACACAAAATAGCCTCCTCTTAGGCTTTGTATAATGATTTTCCTAGCGGAAATTAGCCTCCTCTTAGGCTTTGTATAAAAAAACCTTTTAGCATCAAAGCTGTGCCTCGTTCACAGTACACAAACATCAACAACTCCTTTCCCTTCATCTAATCGCTGTAAGTGGCAAGCCTCTGGATCATCTACATCCACGCCACTGTCCCTCTTTTTGCATGAGAAATTCCTAAGGAAAGATGGCATTGCTCTACACTGAGTTAAAGTCTTCTCCTTCAGGTTAAAACCCTTTCTTCGAAAATTATGGCATTGCTCGGATCCGCGTATCCCAGTTAAAGTAATTCTCCTTCTCCCCTCTTTAGAGATGACAAATTCTCTCTAATGCCGAGGTCCTTCAGCTTCACGTCTTGGGCTTTGAACAAGACACAAATAGATCTTTCAGCTTCACATCTTGGGCTTTGAACAAGATACAAACCACCTTTCGCTTCACGTCTTGGGCTTTGAACAAGACACCAAAACACCCATTTCCTCCCATAGAATAGGAGGAACTACGAACGCTCTGGTTTCCCTGTTTCGGTAAACGGGAATACGTAGGCATAAGATCGAAAGAAAAGATCTTAGCGAGCACAATCAACAAAAAACCAAAATCCCATATCTCCACCATTCAATCCCAGTAATTCAAAAGCATCAGTCCTAACATCCTAATCCTTGTTCCCGCCAGAAACCTTCTGCCCAGGTAAAAAAGAAAGAAGACAGTATTGGCGAAAATACAAATAACCAGTACAAAGGCCCCCCACATTGATAGCATTCGTAACCTAACAGACCGCTGTTTAAACTCAGTATGCAAAGCAGGGTTAATTGGAGACATCTATTTCCCCTCCTTATTCAGCTCACAATAGGATAAAAAATGAATCGACCTGTAGTCAAAGCTCAACCGCAGAGAGCGACCAGCGCTTAAGAACCGCGTCCAAAATCGCTCGCTACAGAAAAATGGCGCCCACCGTGGGGCCGGTTCTTTCCTTCTTACAATTTAAACCTTGGGTAAGTCATTTTCATGGCGGTGGCCGCCAACAGAAAAGTGGCGCCCACCGTGGGGCATAATCTTCTTTCTTAAACGTTTAAGGTGAAAACCTTGGACAAACCTTTTTTCTCTTCACTTGTGTGAATACCACAGATTGGGGCTTCCGCCGGGGAACCCATTTTTTGTCAGGAACTTAGGAATCATAGCTTTATAAGTCTAGGATGATTAGGACAAATATATATACTGCTTTTCCTAATTGCTATACGTGTTTATTTTTCTGCTAATGGGAATGCGGGTGATGCCGTATGTGGAAAGATTGAGTATACACCTAGAAAAGCCAACCCTTTCGTAGTGCGGAAGCTATCGGAAATAGCTGTTACGCGATACTACCCTCATTTGAGGCTGGTGATCTATTCTCGGTGAATAACACTTACTCTAAGATTGCTCACAACTCGCTGGCGATCCGCTTGTTGTCTGCCTTCCTGGGAGGAGCTGATGATAATGAGTACAGGTACAAAAATCACCCTAGTATAAACCTTTGGGGATGGGTAGAGCCTTGACTTCATGACAACGACCCTTTGACCCCATGTTTTTTCTATGTTTTTGTGTGCTGCATTCATGCATTCATTTAATAAAACATTAAAACATTCAAAAAACTTCTCTTCTAGTCTCTCTGTTTTTCAAATTAAACTAAGATTGTGATTGCAAATATCAGAGAAGAGGATTACGCTAATGGATTTCGGTAGAAGGAGAACTCGCCAGTATACCTTCAAGGTTCCAAAACTGGGGGATTTGAGAAGGTTAGCAAGGATGATCATTAACCCAGAGGCTTTCAGAGCCAAGCACGGTGGTTTGCTACCATTGTTAAGAGTCCATGTGATTAAGGGGATCATGGACGCGCTCATTCAGTTCTACGATCTGGATTATCACTGTTTCACATTCCCGGATTACCAGCTTGCACCAACGCTGGAGGAGTATTCTCATCTGACTGATTTACATATCACTGACCGAGCTCCATTTTCTGGACTGGAAGAAATTCCAAAGAATCAGACTATTGCAATAGCAATTCATTTGGACGAGTCTGAGGTCAGGACTCACATGACCACTAAGGGTGGCATCCAAGGTTTGCCAGCCCAGTTCTTGACAAAAAAGGCTATATACTTCGCTAGTATAGGGAACGGGACTGCTTTTGAAAGCATCTTTGTCTTGCTCACCTACGGATTATTTTTGTTTCCCAACATCAATAACTTCGTCGATATCAACGCTATTAAGGTTTTTCTCATTGGAAACCCTGTGCCGACTTTGCTCGCAGATGCGTATCATTCTGTACACTTGGGAAATTTGTACAGCGGAGGAGAGATCACATGCTGTGTACCTTTGCTCTACAAATGGTTTACCTCTCACTTGCCTAAGTCTGCTGCTTTTTGGAATTGCAAGAGTGTCTTACGTTGGTCGCAGAAGATCATGTCTCTCACCAATTCCGATATAGATTGGTGTAATAGGATTTATGAGGGAATCAGAATCATTGACCGTTGTGGAGACTTCCCCAGCGTACCCCTCATAGGAACTAAAGGAGGAATCAACTATCATCCGATATTAGTTCTTCGTCAATTTGGATACCCGATGAGACACATCCCACTGGGTGTTCATCTGGAAGGTCTTTTCTTCAAAGAAGGAGAAAATGACAGAGCACTAAAGATGGAAATAGTGCAAGCTTGGAAACATGTTCATAAGAAAGGACGAGAGTCTCTGGGAAAACCAGACTGTGTCTCGGTGGAGCCTTATCTCCATTGGGTACAAACTAGAGCTCTCAAGCTAAAGATGCCTTATCCTCGTTACGGAATTCTTCCACCGAGGGAAACTGTCATGTACTTCATGACGGAAACTGAAAAGCTTCAGGTTACTCTCAACAAAGTTCAAAAGGAAAGAAGATCTTGGAAGAACAAGTACCACACCCTCGACGTAGAGTGTATCCAAATACAACAACTACTAAAAGAGAAAGATGCTCTGATTGAAATTTTGGAGCGGCATGCTGTAGAGAATCAAGATGACCAAAGGAATTTGCTCGCTCCTTTCACCTGGCAAAGGAATGACAACCCGACAACGGCCCAAGCGCCCCGGTCAAAGAAGAGGACTCGGGACCCATTAGTTTAGGTTTCTGTTTCTGCACTTTGTAATCTACTGTATTTCCATTTCTGTAATCCTTTGGAATTCAATAAAAAGGGGTTTCCCCAGTGTTTGATATTTGCAATCTAATTGTCGAAGTTTATTTTGATTAAACCAAAAAAACAATTAATATAATCATTGCATTCATCATTCTCACATCGCGTATTCTTCTTCCCTACGAATCTCACGTTTGTGTCTCGATTCTAGAGTCAAACTGTCTCATTCGTATAATACTCGGGCCAATCGTCAGAAAAAGATGGATGATCTTGAGGAAGAAAACAGAGAGTTGAAAGAAGAGATCGACGCTCTGAGAGAGGATATGAGAAAGCTTCGTAACGACATGCAAGCCATGGCAGAAGCTCAGCTACAAAGAACTGTGATCTCAGAGATCACCTCAACGCCCATCATAGAAAAGTATGATCCTAGGTATCAGATGCCGAAAGATCGTCCTTGGGGCATGCCTGTTAACTATATCCCGGAAGGATATGTTCCGCCGATCACTGAAGATCTGGGAATCGCAACAGAAGCCGTTGGGCCTGAAGGTTACAAACTTCGGGAAAGCGAAGATGCCAGGGGCATACTCAAGACTCCTGAAGATTACAAACTTCGGGAAGCGCCAAGACTTACTGCCGTAGTCACGGTACCACCCCCTGTGGTGCACACTGTCCCGGAAGGACAGATTCCACAGACACCTTCTGGTAAGAAGGAAACTATGTTTGACAGAATGGATGAATTCCAGGAGCAGTTCTTGGAAATGCAGAAAGAGCTGCAAGCCATTCGCGGTCAGGATCTATTTGGAAAGGACGCCGCAGACCTCTGCTTGGTCCCAAATGTGAAAGTCCCGCACAAGTTCCAAGTGCCCGACTTTGAAAAATACAAGGGTAACTCTTGCCCTCAGAGCCATCTGGTGATGTACGCTCGGCGGATGTCAGCTCAGACGGAGAATCAGGACCTACTGATTCACTACTTTCAGGATAGTTTAACCGGTGCCGCACTCAAATGGTACATGGGTTTAAACCGTGCCACGATCAGTACTTTCAGAGATCTTGGCACTGCCTTCATCCAACAATACAAATACAATTTGGACATGGCACCCGACAGAGATCAACTCAGATCGATGTCGCAAAAGGAAAAGGAAACCTTTAAGGAGTATGCTCAAAGGTGGCGTGAAATTGCCGCTCAAATTTGTCCACCTCTTGAAGAAAAAGAGATGACAAAAATCTTCTTAAAGACCTTAAGCTCATTTTACTATGACCGAATGATTGCCAGTGCACCCAGTGATTTCACCGAAATGGTCGGCATGGGTGTACGTCTTGAGGAAGCCGTCCGAGAAGGACGTTTGGTAAAAGACACTGGATCAACGAGCGGTACTAAAAAATACGGTAGTGCTCTCCCTAAGAAAAAAAGAGCAAGATATTGGGAATATCTCTCTCGGAAAGCAAAGGCGACGTTATCAGCCAGTAGCAGCTGTTACTCCTGCTATCGGCCCCGCGCCTGTTCCTATGTATCAACCTCAGGTTGCGCAGAGCCAACCTGACCAACAAAGGACACAACAGCCTCTTCAGCAGGCTCGTCCTCCATATAACAACAACCGTACAACACGGCCACCAGGATTTGATCCTATACCCGTAACGTACGCATAGCTGTTTCTGTTACTGTTGGCTAAGGGGCACATTCAGACTAAGTCTCCCCTTTCAGTTCTGGAAAATTCGCCTTTTTGGTTTAAGGCGGATCAAACATGCCCTTATCATCAAGGAGGTTCAGGGCATAACATTGAGACTTGTCTCAATTTCAAATCCGACGTGCAAAAACTTGTTAGGAGCGAGCTCTTATCTTTCAAAGATACGAATCCTAATGTTCTTACGAACCTGCTGCCTCAACATGAGAAAACTGCAGTCAATCTGATTGAGAAAGAGACTAACAATGTCTGTCAAATTCACGATGTACTCTTATTGGGGACCAATCTGGTCAAGATGCATTGTAGACTGAGTGGATATGACCATGTGCCACCTCATAATTATCACCAGTGTGATATCTGCTCTAAAGACAACCAGAGATGTTCTGTAGTGCAAGCAGCTCTACAGGAACAAATGGATCTTGGATGGATCCAAGAGCACCGAGTTCATGGCGTTAACATGGTTTACATGAATTCCAACGTCATTCAAAACCACGACATCCGTGCGATGAATGTCAACTTGGTGGCGATGCACTCAAGGCAAAGCCAGTATCATAATCTGCCGCGGCACGATTACAGTTCCTGTCTGATTTGCTCGGTAAACAAACAGGGATGCTCTTTCATACAAGAGGCCCTCCAGCGTCAGATGGATCTTGGATGGATCCAAGACTACCATGATAGGAACTCCTATCAAATCAACATGGTTCAGATCTTTGACATTCTCGTGATGAATACCAACCTGGTAGAGTTACATGCTGAGCAGGTCCGACTCGGATTCTCAATATCACACGACTATCAAAATTGTAAAGCGGGTTGCGAAAACGATCGAGGTTGTACCCTTGTCCAGGAGGCACTTCAGCACTTGTTAAATCACTGGTGGATACCAATCTATATGGACGAAGATACTCAGTAGATTAGTAACAATCACAGGAATCCTACTCGTCGTCAAAGTCAGGATGTCCGATCAATGGAAGGTAACCTAGTGAGGTTACATTGTATTCAAAGTGGGCGTGGCCAGGTGCCACCACACAATTATGACCATTGCAGCGTTTGTTCGGAAAGTAACCAAGGGTGTTACCTTGTGAGGGAAGCTCTTCAGGGTCAGGTCGATCATGGAGAAATTCGTCCATATCCAGGTTTAGGACCCATCATTTGGTCGCCGAACTACCTTGCCGAGCAAGTTGAGGATGTTGTCACGATCTCTGGTCATCACAGGACCAGGGATGTTTTTGCCATCATCCCTCTACTTGACGAATCTAGAGTTCCCAACCGGGAACGGATCAAGGTTACTTATGATGGTCAGAAAAATCAGAAGGTTCCCATAGTCATCTATCTACCGGGGCCACTACCGTATGAATCAGCTAAGGCAATCCCTTACAAATACGGTGCAACAATAATCGAGAATGGAAAGGAAATTCCATTACCCTCCGTCGTGAATATTGCAGACATCAGTCGTGTAACACAGAGCGGTCAAATCTTGAACCGAGGGGTTGGAGAATCCAACAAAGAAAAGGAACTTCAGGCAGAAATTCTTGATCCACCAGTCGGTCAATCTAGTAATCCCGACTTTTCAAAAGACAAAGATGAGATGCAAAAGCTCATCCAAAGGAGTGAATATAACATTGTTGATTAACTGTTACAGACTCCTTCAAAGATCTCAGTATTATCACTGTTACTCAGTTCAGAAGCCCACAGGGAGGCTCTACAGAAAGTCTTGGAGCAGGCCTTTGTGGAAAGGATGTAACAATCAGACAATTCGATAGCATTGTCTCTAACATCACTTCCTGCAATAATTTGGGATTTAGTGATGAGGAATTACCGGAAGAGGGTCGCCGTCATAACATGGCGCTCAACATTACAGTTAACTGCCAAGGCGATGCTTTAGCCAACGTACTGGTAGACACAGGGTCAGCCCTGAATGTTATGCCGAAGTCCACTTTGATGCAATTATCATTTAAGGGCCCTCCGATGAGAGTCAGCGAGGTCGTCGTCAAAGCATTCGACGGATCCAGAAAAATAGTTATCGGTGAAGTTGATCTTCCCATAACTATTGGTCCTCACACTTTCCAAATCACTTTCCAGGTCATGGACATCCGGGCAACATACAGTTGTTTATTAGGAAGACCTTGGATATATCAGGCTGGAGCGGTTACTTCAACCCTCCACCAAAAGCTAAAGTTCGTCAAGAACGATCAACTTGTCACGGTTTGTGGGGAACAAGCCTTGCTTGTGAGCAACTTATCATCATCTACTTGTGTGGAACCCGAGGAGGTTATTGGAACTCAGTTCCAAGCACTGTCGGTGAGCAAGGACAATTATTTCAAAGGAGGAACCTCGATTTCCTCATACAACGATGCTATCAAAGCGGTCGAGAGTACCGATACAACCGGATGGGGACGACTTGTCATTCCTATTAACAATAAAACAAAGAAGGGTCTTGGTTTTTCTGCAACCTGTACCCAGACAGCCGCCAACGATGAAAGTCTTCATCCCCTTCAAAACTTCTTCCACAGTGGAGGTTTTCTTCACCCAGTGTCTCAGACAGTTCATGCTATCAATAAGGAAGATCCCTCTGACACAGATGAAGAATGGAAGTCCTACCTTAACAAGGACGGCTATATGTCTCAGGAAGAGGTGCCTACGCCTTTTTGCTTTCCTACAGAAAGTCTGAGATTTATACCAAGATCAGATGTCGAAATGATCTACAGAGATTGTGATCCGGAAGGATGCCGTGCTCCGCCAAATTCATTAGAGGAAGACACTCTGATGAAAGACAACTTTGATCACAATTACTATGGCCCGATGGATGGCCTGCCAATGTGGCAACCTTACCCAGGAAACTTGGGACAAGAAAGTCAGCCGAGTAATGAAACTCAGTTGAGCATCATTGAACAGAATACCTGTGTCCCCGCCACGTCATGGGATCAACACTCAGGTCATTCGAAAATTACTCAACATGAAGATGAATTCGCAACGTTTGCAGGACTAGAATTCATCAACTATGCTTTTCCTGAGGTCAACGTCATCGAGAGGGATAACTCCTCCAGTTCCAAAGAAGTTTGGGACACTCTGGAACAACCAAGTGGAAAATACGACTTTATGGTCAAGTACACTGCTCCCGAAAGCTCTCGTATCAGGCTCGAAGATATCCAGTCAACTGGATGGGGAGATACAGCTGAGAGCACCAATGCTATGCAAAATGCAACAAAGGAATCCTCCTACAACAATTCTGCTTGGGAGACAGATTCCAATGATCCTACTCCACCAGAAATCAGCGTCATTTCTGAAGACAAATCAAGGAAGGTGCCAGACTTTGTGATTCACCGAGGAGTTCACCGCCAATGGGTTACCGTCGAGGTTCCGAAGGTCGTTCGTCAGTCAAAGTAATTGCCATCTTTAACCTTTCACCCTGCCCAGGTGAAACGGGTGTTTTGATAGGGCTCGCTTTTTGTAAATTTCCCTCTTCACTTTGCCCAAAGCGAGTGAGTTTTGTTTTATAGGGCTGTAGTTTCAAGATTCGACTTGTTCATTAATAAAATAACGTCGTTCTGTAATTTCCGCATTAATTGTTGTTTTCTCTTTTTGCTTTTTCAAAAAATGGTAATCCTAAAAAACAATTCAAAAATAAAAACAAGCAGTAAAATAAATACACTGCACACACTTACATTTTCTCTATCTCTTCTAAACACGAATCATCACGTCATGCAGATTGCTTGTTTTAAACCCCGTTGAAACATACGATCCGATGCCTTCTTCCAACTTTGAGTTCCCGGTATTCGAGGCTGAAGAAGAAGTTGACAACGAAATTCCAGAAGAGATCTCCCGACTACTCAGACAAGAGGAAAGGTCCATTGAACCTCACAAAGAGCCATTGGAAACGGTAAACTTGGGTTCAGAGCAAGAGAGAAAAGAAATCAGGATTGGGGCACTGCTCAGTCCAACTGCCAGAGAAGATCTGATAAAGCTTCTCAAAGAATTCCCCGATGTATTCGCTTGGTCCTATCAGGATATGCCAGGGTTGGATACCAGCATCGTGGAACATCACTTACCATTGAGATCAGAATGTCCGCCAGTAAAGCAAAGGTTGAGACGCACTCACCCGGACATGGCCATCAAAATCAAAGAGGAGGTACATAAACAGATTGACGCGGGTTTCCTTGCTACAGCTGAATATCCTCAATGGTTAGCCAACATCGTACCCGTTCCCAAAAAGGATGGAAAGGTCAGAATGTGCGTTGATTACAGAGATCTAAACAAGGCAAGTCCAAAGGACGACTTTCATTTACCACACATTAACATGCTGGTTGACAGCACAGCAAAGTTCAAAGTATTCTCCTTCATGGATGGATTCTCGGGCTATAACCAGATCAAAATGGCGCCGAAAGACATGGAGAAAACTTCGTTCATTACCCCATGGGGTACCTTTTGTTACAAGGTAATGTCGTTCGGTTTGAAGAATGCCGGGGCAACCTATCAAAGGGCCATGACTACTCTGTTTCATGACATGATACACAAAGAAATCGAGGTATATGTCGATGATTTGATTGCAAAATCAAGAATAGAGGAGGAGCACGTTGAACATCTGTCAAAATTGTTCGAACGTCTAAGAAAATTCAAGCTCCGCTTGAATCCTAACAAGTGCACCTTCGGTGTCCGTTCGGGGAAATTACTAGGGTTCATCGTCAGCCAGAAAGGAATTGAGGTTGATCCTAACAAGGTCAAGGCCATTCAAGAAATGCCTTCTCCGAAGATTGAAAAACAAGTCAGAGGATTCCTGGGACGTTTGAACTACATCTCCAGATTTATATTCTTCATGACCGCGACATGTGCGCCGATTTTCAAATTACTCAAAAAGAACCAGGATTGCGTTTGGTCAGAAGACTGCCAAACCGCCTTCGACAGTATCAAGGAATATCTGTTGAATCCTCCGATTCTATCACCTCCAGTGGAAGGAAGACCACTGATAATTTACCTCACAGTCCTAGGGGACTCAATGGGATGTGTACTTGGCCAACAAGAAAAAACTAAACGGAAAGAGTCTGCCATTTACTATCTAAGCAAGAAATTCACCGACTGCGAGACTCGGTACACAATGCTTGAAAAAACTTGTTGCGCTTTGGCTTGGGCAGCCAAACGTCTTCGCCAGTACATGATTCGTCATACTACTTGGTTGATCTCCGAAATGGATCCAATCAAGTACGTTTTCGAAAAACCTGCTCTCACGGGAAGGATTGCCCGTTGGCAGATGTTACGATCAGAATATGACATAGAGTACCATGCTCAGAAAGCCGTTAAAGGAAGTATTTTAGCCGATCATTTGGCTCATCAACCGATTGACGATCAAGAATCAATCGGGTCTGACTTCCCAGACGAAGATGTCATGTATCTAAAAATGAAAGATTGCGATGAACCGCTACCCAGTGAAGGGCCAGAACCAGGTTCCCAGTGGGGACTTATCTTTGACGGAGCATTCAATCATTATGGAAACGGAATTGGGGCAATCATTGTTACCCCTCAGGGTTCCCACATTCCTTTCAATGCCAGACTTACGTTTAAATGTACGAACAACGAGGCCGAATACGAAGCATGTATCATGGGTCTCGAAGAAGCGATTGATTTAAGGATCAAAAACTTGGACGTATACGGCGACTCAGCCTTGGTTATTAACCAGATAAAAGGAGATTGGAACACATACCAATCAGGATTGATTCCTTACAAAGACTATGAAAGGAGGTTGTTACCCTTCTTCAACAGAGTTGACTTTCATCACATGCCTCGTGATGAGAATCACATGGCTGATGCATTAGCCACTCTTTCTTCCATGATTAGTGTAGGTCGATGGAATGACATACCTAAGATAGACATCATGCGCCTTGAACGGCCCGCCTACATCTTCGTGATTGAAGCAGTCATAGACGACAGACCTTGGTATCACGATATCAAATGCTTCCTTCAGAAACAAGAGTACCCACCTGGGGCACTCAGAAAAGACAGGAAAACCCTCCGAAGATTGGCTGGAAACTTCTTCCTGAGCGGTGACACTCTTTATAAGAGAAATTTTGACATGGTCTTACTCCGATGTGTGGACAGACCAGAAGCAGACATGCTCATGAAAGAAATTCATGAAGGATCCTTTGGCACTCATGCCAACGGACACACAATGGCGAGAAAAATTCTCAGGGTCGGGTACTATTGGTTGACAATGGAATCCGACTGCTACAAGTACATGAGGAGGTGTCACAAGTGTCAGATATACTCCGACAAAATTCATGTACCGCCATCACATCTCAAAGTTCTCTCTTCCCCATGGCCATTTTCCATATGGGGAATCGATATGATTGGCTTGATCGAACCTAAGGCTTCAAACAGACATCGGTTCATCCTGGTAGCCATTGACTATTTCACCAAGTGGGTCGAAGCAGCGTCATTCGCCAATGTAACCCGACAAGTGGTGGTCCGATTTATCAAAAACAATGTCATCTGCCGTTATGGTGTTCCAAGTGAGATCATTACTGATAATGGATCTAACTTGAACAATAAGATGATGAAGGAGTTGCGTGCAGAGTTCAAGATCGAACACCATAACTCATCTCCCTACCGACCCAAGATGAACGGAGCGGTAGAGGCGGCTAACAAGAACATCAAGAAGATTGTTCAAAAGATGGTTGTAACCTATAAAGATTGGCACGAAATGCTACCCTTTGCTCTTCACGGTTATCGAACATCTGTCCGCACTTCAACAGGGGCTACCCCTTTCTCTCTAGTATATGGCATGGAAGCAGTGCTCCCCATAGAAGTATAGATCCCATCAATCTGGGTATTGATGGAAGCTAAGCTCACCGAAGCTGAATGGTGTCAAAGTCGACACGACGAACTGAACCTGATCGAAGAGAAGCGAATCACGGCACTATGCCACGGTCAGTTGTATCAACAGAGAATGAAAAGGGCGTTCGACAAAAAGGTCCGACCTCGTATTTTCAGAAAAGGAGACCTTGTGCTCAAGAAGATACAATCATTTCTCACTGATTCTCGGGGCAAATGGACCCCAAATTATGATGGCCCCTATGTGGTCACGAAAGCTTTCTCAGGCGGCGCCTTGAGACTTGCAACCATGGACGGAGAGGAATTTGCCTATCCCACGAATGTTGATATAGTCAAGAAATACTTCGCCTAAAACTAAAAAAAAACGTCTCGGTGGATTGAAAACCCTAAAGGGCGGTCCAGGCAAAAGTTAGAGACATGAAAAGAATCATCCCGATGGATTGGAAATCTCATAGTACAATCCAGGCAAAAGTTAGGGATAATGGCAAGTAACTATGTTCAACAGAGGCAAGTCCCTCAGCAGCAGTTGCATCATCTATCGGAGGAAATCTCCAGTCAAAGGTCATCTTCGACAGAAGCTCAGGATGTCCCGAATTCAAAGTTGGTAGAAGAATAGTGATCGTTATGTTTCAACGTAGCCCTTTTCCCTGTAAATTACCATTTTCTAACTTTGTAAATAGTCTTTGGAATCACGCGTTTGGCTGATCTCCATCTTATCAATAAAATTTGAGCCCTTGTGCTTTTGTTTGTAATTCTTTACTTGTTTTAGCTTTACAGAACGACGTTGTTTAAACTTAATCAGCGATTCTTGAAATAAAACAAAAATAAATTTACTTGTTAAACTTTTTCTGCTTTTAAATTAAAGATGGCATTTCTTTTGACTGTTGAACATCAGAAGAACATCGATCGCTTCTCCCGAAGTAAGCGAACTTCAAAGTGCAGAATCAAAGTACTCCTTCTAGACCAGTACGCCTGAATGAAGGGATCAACTGTGTCAGAGACCTTGTTTCGTCTGACATCCTCGGCCGAGTTCTCATCTCCTAAGCCCGATCAACATAGCTCCCAACGGGACTATCTCTCCTAAGCAAGGTGGAATTGCTATTTTGAATCAACGGTACTTCTTCGCCCCGCGATGGCCAAGTATCCAATTGTGTTCATCCATTAGTCTGTATGTCGCGTCTGTTTTGTCAGCATACACATACATACATCATGCATTATTTATTTGCATTCACATTTCATATTGCATCACTATCACTCTAGTCGGTCTTGTCCCCTAGTGGTAGAAGTCCTCTCAATCGAGTTGTCAGTTCTTGCCTCGTCAGGAAATACTGTGTCTGAACAACCTCGCTTCCAGTTTAATTCTGGAAAAAAGTTTGTCCTTGACCACTTTGATAACTTGAACCTCTGAAAAGCCAGAGAAAACTTTCAATAAACATCACTCTTCGCCATTGAAGATGATATCCTTGCTTTCCCGGATTAAGGAAAATCCACAGAGAAAGCCTCGTGATCAGAGATTCGGCAGCACGCCAGTTTTGCTCCGAAAAACCACTGATGAGAAGGTCATTGGCACCTCAAAATTGGACCCCATCATATGGCATTTCTCCGGGAAGATCCCGAGAAAAGTATGATGTAACCCCAAACGAAAACAGTCTCTCAAGAGACTCGCTTTCCCCAGTAGAATCGACAAATGGCGTCTCCAACAGAGAAGTTTGTACAACTTTAAAATTCAGACGAATGGGTTCCCCAGTAAGTCTGCCATCAAATCTTTTCCCACTCAAATGGCGTCTCCCCAGGAAAATTCGGCGAGAAGTTTGAGGGAAAACCGCTACTAATAGCGTCCCTTGTCAATAAAGTTTATTGACAAAAGAAACTAAGACCAGTTCCTTGGTAGGAAACCAGGATCGAGGGGAAGTTTATTTCTGAAACTTAGACCAGTTCCTTGGTAGGAAACCAGGATCGAGGGGAAGTTTATTAAAGAAACTAAGACCAGTTCCTTGGTAGGAAACCAGGATCGAGGGGAAGTTTATATCAGAAACTAAGACCAGTTCCTTGGTAGGAAACCAGGATCGAGGGGAAGTTTATTTCAAAAGAGACTGAGACCAGTTCTTGGTAGGAGACCAGGATCGAGGGGAAGTTTACCTTTTCTAAGCATCATTGCTTAGCTAAAGAAGATGAATGCGTAAGCTACCATTCATAACCACCATCAAAATTTTAGATATTCCGATATTTAATCCTCTTGCACCCCGAATGCCCGAACACCTTCGTCATTCACACCTTCGGGTCCAAGAAGATTAAATAGGGGCATCTGTAATACCCCAAATTTTGACCACTTAGATTTCCCATCATTGTGAAAATTATCATCACAATATGGATGAACCATCATGCTTCATCAGTCTCCCCAAAGATGGGTGAGCATCCAATACAATCAAAATTAGGGTTTCAAGCCCTCTCTGAGTGCTTAGACAAAGGATCAATTAAGAAATGACATGATCTTCAACTTGTCTAATCTCTCAAACATCCTCAAAGGATCAAAAGGACTCCCACTTCAAGGATTAAGCACAAGGTTGCTCCCTTCTAGGTGGATCAAGTCTCAAGACCGACAGCGTCACCAAATTAGGGTTTTGGTCGACCAGGGCCTCCAGATGGAAATTTTCATCTGGGCACAAGGCAATGATCCAAAACATAACCTAATATACTTCATGGAACCTCATGAACCCATGCATCAAGTCAATTTTGCCTCAGGGGATGCATTCATCAAAAATCAGGAATTAGGGTTTCTTGACCTAATTCACCCCTAAGTTGACTTTTGGGACAAACCATGAGCCAAGACCTCAAGACATGATTTGAGGGTCTCTAATATACCATATTGATCCATTTGGAACAATGGATTGATCCAAGAAGCTTGAGCAACAAGTCTCAATTTCATCTGCACCACAATTAGGGTTTTAAGAGAAAAGTCAACTGTAACTTTGACTTTTGACCAGGACATGCTCCCAAACCCTAATACATGATTGAATATACCCTATGACACCCATGGAACATGTCCATCAAGTTTGATTTAGGTCAAGGACATGATTTCCTGAAGAATTGCACAGTTTGGAATTCATCTGATAAAAAGTCAACTGTGCACAAAAGTCAACTTTGACTTTTTGAGATTTTTCACCAAAATGGATTTTTAACCCTAAAATGATGTTAATGTATGATTTGAATCATCATTCATCAAGAAAAATCAAGAAAAGTGAGATAACTTGTAAAAGGGGTAACCATAAAACTTAGAAATTTTTCTAAGTTAAAAATAAAGTGGCAAAGGTACCAACTTTGGAGGACCATAAATCCTAAACCACAAGGCCATTTTTTCTCATCCAAAGATGGATTTGTAGCCCTCATTATCACCTAAAAAAACTTCAACTACAAGTCATTCCAATTCATTAAGGATTTTGAGTTATGGAGTGATCAAAGTGGCTGAAAAGTGAAAATGTCACTTTTTCCAACACTTAGTGAAATTTTCACTAAGTCAGATTCTGCCTCACTTTTTGCCAAATGTAGGGGGATTTTTCACTTGGAATCAAAAGAGATCAAAACCAAACTTGTTCAAACAGTTGTTGTATCATGTAAGAGCTTTCCAAAATGGCCAAGAACATTGCCAAATTCAACCTACACCATGAGATACAACATTGCCAAGTTGCCTTGCTGAAATCTGTCAAGGCAAGGCAGAATTTGCAACTTTGGTCGATTTGCCAAAATCAGCCAAATTCAATTGCTCCTATCCACTTGGACACCTCAGAGGATTGAATCTAAAGGGGACAATCACTGAGCCAAGCCTCCAAAGTCCATGGAACAAGAAATAGCATGTTGAACCTAGAATGGCCAAAATAGGGACAAGACTTCAAATTTGGAATGAGGCATTCAATGGAACCATCAAGGTGGCATGGACTGAGCCATTCTCATCTGAAATCAGTCAAGACTTATCCAAGACCAAGGGAACCAAAGCTCTGTGCCCTAACCTCTAGTCAATGGCTAGAGGAGACTTGGATTTTCATTTGCCAACATTGGCCAAACCTACTTACCAGCTGCCATGCACTATTCCTTGCAAAACAAACTTGCTCTACTATAAATAGAGCTCAATTGTGGTCAGTTTGAGTACACCAAAGCCATCTAACAGATGCTTTCCTCAAAATCTCTTCTTTCACTCCAATTTTGCCTTCTAAGGCAAGTCACTATCGGGTTTTGAGTTTGAGAGCAATTCCAATCAAACCAATCACTCACACACCTCACATACATCACATATGAGCTGATAAAACACTTAGATTACTTCTGAAACATCAATTTCACAAAATCACCAGCTGGTTGCTCAAGGTTTTAACCAAAGTGCAGCTGAGGTACCACAAAATGATCCAGCCAATTTCAATCAAGTCCAACCATCCAAACACAATCCATAGGGTGTAGGGAAGCTGTTCAGATCATCACCCCTCATCTGTAACACCTCCAAATCAAAAATCACTTTGAACTTGCTGTCACGACTTGGAGGTAAGCACATACTTGGTCATCTCTCAATCTATGCATATTTCCTCGCACAATAATTTGGCCATATGTTCATAATCATGCATGGAATGTTTTCCCTCAATTAATTGCATTGTTTGAATCGTGTATAAAAAATCCTAGCCTTCATGCAGAAATTAGGGTTCTTGAGGTCTCTTCGTGATTTCTTGTTGTATGTTTAATTTAAATGAAATTAAAGTACATAGACATGATCGTGAGGTTGAGACGAGCATAATGATATGTGGATTGCATGATATGATTACGTATTCATGGAGATTGGATAGAAAATGCAAATCTGAGAAACCAAGAACACGCGCGTGTTCTTCAGCTTGTTCTTGGCGCCATTTTTGAATAATTCAAATATTTGAATTTTGTGATTTTTTTTAATTGATTCAAAAATTAATTTCTCTCTGAGTTTTAATGATTTTGAGTTGATTCTTTTTTTAATAATTCACAAAAATGTTAAAATATTTTATTTTCACAAAAATCCCAAAAATATTATTTGTTTCATATAATTGATATTTTTGTAAAGAATTAATATTTTGATTGTTTTTGGCATTTTAAATATTTTTTCTACATTGATTTTGCAACTTTTAATGCTTTCTAATTATTTTGTAGGTCAATACTTAATTTTTGAAGCATTAATCCAAGATCACAATTTGTTTTCCATGTGTTAAACAATTTTTGATCATTTTAATTGAATTTTTATTCAATTAAATACATTTTGAAAACAAATTAGGGTTTTGGATTAATTCAACCCTCATAAATCATTTTCAAAACTCTTTGGACCTCTTGAGAGAGTGTAAGACCCATCCCCCCTTGTAGAAAAACCTTTTGGGCCTCACTCATTGTATAAGTCGCCCGTTTAAAAATAAAAATCATCTGGGCCTCTCCTTGAGCTATAAGACCCATTCAAAACACTTTGGGCCTCTATTAGAGTGTAAGACCCAATCCCCCTTTTAACCAAAACATTTTGGGCCTCACTTATTGTATAAGTCCCTCCGCGTTAAAAGAAAACCTCGGCGCGATCGCCATTTTTAAAACGAAAAATCAATTGGGCCTACCCTCGTGTTATAAGCCCCACTCTTTTCTTTAAACCTTTTTGGGCCTCTTGAGAGAGTGTAAGACCCATCCCTTTGTACAGAAAACCATTTTGGGCCCCAGTCACTTGTATAAGTCCCGCTGTACAAAGTCAAACAGTGCGCTCACTGATAAAACCCTGGGCCTCTCCTTGAGCTGTAAGCCCCAAATCTTTCTTTTTCAAAGCACTTTCTCCTTTGATTTTGAATATACTGTTGTTTTCAATCTTTCTTTGTTGAACAACTAACCAAACAGCATGGAAGCACTCCAACCGAGTAAGTGGTTATCGCTTTCATTTACTGCTTTCATATTATAAACTGTATTGTGGGGCTGCTCACTGTAAGTCTCCTTTCATAAAATCATATCTACTGTGTAATAATAGTATAGATATTTCGAGTTTCCCCGGCAACTACGTCTAGAACTAGGTGACGCCGTTTCATTTATTCGTAGAAATAGACGCCTAGATCCCCAATAGGAGCACCAGATACAGTCTTCTCTTCGGTTGTCCTCCTTAGGAATCGTCAAGAAGCTCTACTCCCCAAGATGAATGTATTCTCCGTGAATGGCATCTTTGAGTTTCTTCCAATTTCTTGAACTTTCCTGACTTGATCTATTCCTTGTGGATAGCTTGCCTTGAATGTCTCGGAGTTTGGGTACCCACTACGGTCATAATCTTGGACCTTAACTAAGGAACCCTCTTTAAAAGCTAAAAGTCGCTGGATAGTAAACCTCGCACGTTTACCAGTGGTTTTTTATCTTTAAAAGAGTTATCTCTCCTAATGGAAAGGAGATGATAGACCCATGGGCTTCTTAAAAGCATCGGCCTCCTCTTGGGCATTGTTCAAGGACCCACAGGCTTCCTAAAAGCAACCCCGCCTCCTCTTGGGCTTCGTACAAGGACCCTACGACTTCTTAGAAGTATTCCCAGCCTCCTCTTAGGCTTCGTATAATGATCTCTTCCTCCGGGAATGATAGCCTCCTCTTGGGCTTCGTACAAGGACCCGTCGGCTTCTTAAAAGTTTCCAGCCTCCTCTTGGGCTTCGTACAAATTGTCCCGACGACCTCCTAGAGGTATAGGAATAGAACCTAGTCATCATCATAGAACAGTCATTTCATAGAGTCTACTACTGTTTCTCAAAACATAGTACAAAAGATAAAACTCTAGACACGGACAGTCTAACTTCCTTGAGTCTCAAAGACATTCTCAAGTGACCCCTTCGTTAAATAGGAAGGAAACCCGCAGACTCGGACAGTCTCAATACCCTTTGGATTTCCAGTTTCCTCAAAGAAAAGGAAACAACCCCGATCCTCAGATCTAACCCATGAGTACAGTGATGCTCATATAAGAACTGATTTTCTCTTTCAAAATCAGTATACTGGATCTGTCACTTAACTGACACAGTAACCAAAGCTCAACCGCAGAGAGCGACCAGCTCTTAAGAACCGCGTCCAAAATCGCTCGCTACAGATCTTAGGTTAAAACGCCGTTAATTTGGAATGAAACCACAGGATGGTAATTCCGCCGGGGAACCCATTTTCTGTCCGGAACTTAGGATTCATAGCTTTAAAGGTCTAGGATGATTAGGGCAAATATATATACTGCTTTTCCTAATTGTTATGTGTGTTTATTTTTTTTCTAATGGGAATGCGTGTGATGCCACATGTGGAAAGATTGAGTATACACTTAAGATAAGTGATGGCGACGAGGTCGACCATCAACCTCAATGGAGGCTGACCAATGCAACCCATTCTTTCACCTAGACAATGGGCCGATTGTGATGTCTGAGAAGCTGAGGAGCCAAACCCTTTTGTAGTGCGGAAACTATCGGGAATAGTTGTTACGCGATACTACCCTCATTTGAGGCTGGTGATCTATTCTCGGTGAATGGCACTTACTCTAAGATCGCGCTACAACTCGCTGGCAATCCGCTTGTTGTTTTGCTTTCCTGGGAGGAGCTGATGATAATGAGTACAGGTACAAAAATCACCCTAGTATAAACCTTTGGGGATGGGTAGAGCCTTGACTTCATGACAACGACCCTTTGACCCCATGTTTTTTCTATGTTTTTGTGTGCTGCATTCATGCATTCATTTAAAAAACATTAAAAAAAAAATTCTCTTCTAGTCTCTCTATTTTTCAAATTAAACTAAGACTGTGATTGCAAATATCAGAGAAAAGGATTGCGCTAATGGATTTCGGTAGAAGGAGAACCCATAGGTATACCTTCAAGGTTCCAAAGCTAGAGGATTTGAGAAGGTTAGCGAGGATGATCACTAACCCTGAGGCTTTCAGAGCCAAGCACGGAGGTCTGCTACCACTATTAAGAGTCCATGTGATTGAGGGAATCATGGATGCGCTCATTCAGTTTTATGATCCAGTTTATCACTGTTTCACATTCCCGGATTACCAGCTCGCACCAACGCTGGAGGAGTATTCTCATCTGATTGATCTACACATTACTGATCGAGCTCCATTTTCTGGACTGGAAGAAATTCCAAAGAACCAGACCATTGCAAGAGCAATTCATTTGGATGAGTCTGAGGTTAGGACTCACCTAACCACTAAGGGTGGCATCCAAGGTTTGCCAGCCCAGTTCTTGACAAAGAAGGCTCTGTATTTTACCAGTATAGGAAACGTGACTGCTTTTGAAAGCGTCTTTGTTTTGCTCACCTACGGGTTATTTTTGTTTCCCAACATCAATAACTTCGTCGATATCAACTCCATTAAGGTTTTTCTCATTGGAAACCCTGTGCCGACTTTGCTCGCAGATGCGTATCATTCTGTACATTTGGGAAATTTGTACAGTGGAGGGGAGATCACATGCTGTGTACCTTTGCTTTACAAATGGTTTATCTCCCACTTGCCCAAGTCTGCTGCTTTTTGGGATTGCAAGAGTGCCTAACATTGGTCGCAGAAAATCATGTCTCTCACCAACTCTGATATAGATTGGTGTAATAGGATTTATGATGGAATCAGGATCATTGACCGTTGTGGAAACTTCCCCAACGTACCCCTTATAGGAACTAAGGGAGGAATCAACTACCATCCAGTTCTCGTTCGTCGTCAATTTGGATACCCGATGAGGCATATTCCGCTGAATGCTCATCTGTAAGGTCTTTTCTTCAAAGAAGGAGAAAACGACAGAGCACTAAATATGCAAATAGTGCACGCTTGGAAACACGTTCATAAGAAAGGACGGGAGTCTCTAGGAAAACCGGACTGTGTCTCGGTAGAGCCTTATCTCCACTGGGTGCAAACTACAGCTCTCAAGCTAAAGATGCCTTATCCGCGTCACGGAATTCTTCCGCCGAGAGAATCTGTCATGTACTTCATGACGGCAACTGAAAAAATTCAGGTTACTCTGAACAAAGTTCAACAGGAGAGAAGGTCTTGGAAGAATAAGTACCGCACCCTCGACATAGAGTGCATCAAAATACAACAATTACTAAAAGAAAAGGATGCTCTGATCAAGATTTTAGAGCAACATGCTGTAGAGAATCAGGATGACCAAAGGAATTTGCTCGCTCCTTTCACCTGGCGAAGGAATGACAACCCGACAACGGCCCAAGAGCCCCGGTCAAATAAAAGGAAGATACCAGAATTAGCACTCGAGTTCTCTCGGGACCCATTAGCTTAGGTTTCTGTTTCTGCACTTTGTAATCTACTGTATTTCCATGTCTGTAATCCTTTGAATTCAATAAAAAGGGGTTTCCCCACCATTTTATATTTGCAATCTAATTGTCGAAGTTTATTTTGATTAAACCAAAAAAACAATTAATATAATTATTGCATTCATCATTCTCACATCGCGTATTCTTCTTACCTACGAGTCTCACGTTTGTATCTCGATTCTAGAGTCAAATGTCTCATTCGTACAATACTCGGGCCAATCATTAGAAAAAGATGGATGATCTTGAGGAAGAAAATAGAGAGTTGAAAGAAGAGATCGACGCTCTGAGAGAGGATATGAGAAAGCTTCGTAACGACATGCAAGCCATGGCAGAAGCTCAGCTACAAAGAACTGTGATCTCAGAGATCACCTCGACGCCCATAGTGGAGAAGTATGATCCTAGGTATCAAATGCCGAAAGATCGTCCTTAGGGCATGCCTGTTAACTATATCCCGGAAGGATATGTTCTGCCGATCACTGAAGATCAGGGAATCACAATTGAAGCCGCTGGGCCTGAAGGTTACAAACTTCGGGAAAACGAAGATGCCATAGGCATACTGAAGACTCCTGAAGGTTACAAAATTCGGGAAACGCCAAGACTCACTACCATAGTCACGGTACCACCCTCTGTGGTGCACACTGTCCCGGAAGGACAGATTCCACAGATACCTTCTGGTAAAAAGGAAACCATGTTCGACAGAATGGATGAATTCCAGGAGCAGTTTCTGGAAATGCAGAAGGAGCTGCAAGCCATTCGCGGTCAGGATTTATTTGGAAAGGACGCCGCAGACCTCTGCTTGGTCCCCAATGTAAAAGTTCCGCAAAAATTTCAAGTGCCCGACTTTGAAAAATACAAGGGTAACTCTTGCCCTCAAAGCCATCTGGTGATGTACTCTCGGCGGATGTCAGCTCAGACGGAGAATCAGGACCTACTGATTCACTACTTCCAGGATAGTTTAACCGGTGCCGCACTCAAATGGTAAATGGGTTTAAACCGTGCCACGATCATCACATTCAGAGATCTTGGTACTGCCTTCGTCCAACAATACAAATACAATTTGGACATGGCACCCAACAGAGATCAACTCAGATCGATGTCGCAAAAGGACAAGGAAACCTTTAAGGAGTATGCTCAAAGGTGGCGTGAGATTGCTGCTCAAATTTGTCCACCTCTTGAGGAAAAAGAGATGACAAAGATCTTCTTAAAAACCTTAAGCTCATTTTACTATGACCGAATGGTTGCCAGTGCACCCAGTGATTTCACCGAGATGGTGGGCATGGGCGTACGTCTTGAGGAAGCCGTCCGAGAAGGACGTTTGGTAAAAGACACTGGATCGACGAGCGGTATTAAAAAATACGGTAGTGCTCTCCCTAAGAAAAAAGAGCAAGATATTGGGAATATCTCTCTCGGAAAGCAAAGGCGACGGTACCAACCAGTAGCAGCTGTAACTCCTGCTATCAGCACCACGCCTACGTATCAACCTCAGGTTGCACAGAGCCAACCTGATCAGCAAAGGACACAACAGCCTCTTCAGCAGGCTCGTCCTCCATATAACAACAACCGTACAACACGGCCACCAGGATTTGATCCTATACCCGTGTCGTACGCAGAGCTGTTTCCATTACTACTGGCTAAGGGGCACATTCAGACTAAATCTCCTCTTACAGTACCGGAAAATCCGCCTTTTTGGTTTAAGGTGGATCAAACTTGCCCTTACCACCAAGGAGGATCAGGGCATAAAATCGAGACTTGTCTCAATTTCAAGTCCAACGTGCAAAAACTTGTTAGGAGCGGGGTCTTATCCTTTAAGGATACAAATCCTAATGTTCTCACGAACCCACTGCCTCAACATGAGAAGGCTGCAGTCAATTTGATAGAAGGAGAGACTAACGATGCCTATCAAATTCACGATGTACTCTTGTTGAAAACCAATCTGGTCAAGATGCATTGTAGACAGAGTGGATATGGCCATGTGCCACCTCATAATTATCACTAGTGTGATATCTGCTCTAAATACAATCAAGGATGTTCTGTGGTGCAAGCAGCCCTACAGGAACAAATGGATCTCGGATGGATCCAAGAGCACCGAGTTCGTGGAGTTAACATGGTCTACACGAATTCTAACGTCATTCAAAACCACGACATCCGTGCGATGAATGTCAACTTAGTGGCAATGCACTCAAGGCAAAGCCAGTATCATAATCTGCCGCGGCACGATTATAGTTCTTGTCTGACTTGCTCGGTAAACAAACAGGGTTGCTTTTTTGTACAAGAAGCCCTCCAGCGTCAGATGGATCTTGGATGGATCCAAGACTACCATGATAGGAATTCCTTTCAAATCAACATGGTTCAGATCTTCGATATTCGCGTGATGAATACCAACCTGGTAGAGTTACATGCTGAGCAGGTCCGACTCGGATTCTTAATATCACATAACTATCAAAGCTGTAAAGCGAGTTGCGAAAATGATCGAGGTTGTACCCTTGTCTAGGAGGCACTTCAGCACTTGTTAAATCACTGGTGAATGCCAATTTATATGGATGAAGATACTCAGCAAATTAGTATCAATAACAGAAACCCCACTCGGTGTCAGAGTCAGGATGTCCGATCTATGGAAGCTAGCCTAGTGAGGTTACATTGTATTCAAAGTGGGCGTGGCCAGGTGCCACCACACAATTATGGCCGTTGTAGCGTCTGTTCAGAAAGTAACCAAGGGTGTTACCTTGTGAGAGCAGCTCTTCAGGGTATGGTGGATCGTGGAGAGATTCGTCCATATCCGGGTTCTGGACCCATCAACTGGACGCCGAACTACCTTGCCGATCAAGTTAAGGATGTTGTCACGATCGCTGGTCATCACAGGACCAGGGATATTTTTGCCATCATCCCTCTACTTGACAAATCTAAAGTTCCCAACTGGGAACATATCGAGATTACTTACGATGGTCAAAAAAATCAGAGGGCTCCCGTAGTCATCTATCTGCCGAGACCACTACCGTATGAATCAGCTAAGGCAATCCCTTACAAATACGGTGCAACGACAATTGAAAATGGAAAGGAAATTCCATTACTCTCCGTTGTGAATATTGCAGACATCAGTCGTGTAACACGGAGTGGTAGAATCTTCAACCGAGGGGTTGGGGAAGCTAACAAAGAAAAGGAACTTCAGACGGAAACTCCTGATCTACTAGTCGGTCAATCCAGTAATCCCGACCTTTCAAAAAATAATGATGAGATACTGAAGCTCATCTAAAGGAGTGAATACAACATTGTTGATCAACTGTTACAAACTCCTTCAAAGATCTCGGTATTATCATTATTACTCAGTTCAGAAGCCCACAGGGAGGCTCTACAGAAAGTCTTGGAGCAAGCTTTTGTGGAACATGATGTAACGATTGGACAATTCGATAGTATTGTCTCTAACATCACTTCCTGCAACAATTTGGGATTTAGTGATGAGGAATTACCTGAAGAGGGTCGTCGTCATAACATGGCGCTCAATATCACAGTTAACTGCCAGGACGATACTTTAGCCAGCATACTGGTAGACACAGGGTCAGCCCTGAATGTTATGCCGAAGTCCACTTTGATGCAATTATGATTCAAAGTCCCTCCGATGAGAATCAGCGAGGTCGTCATTAAAGCGTTCGACGGATCCAGAAAAACAGTTATCGGCGAAGTTGATCTTCCTATAACTATTGGTCCTCATACTTTCCAAGTCATTTTCCAGGTCATGGACATCCGGGCAACGTACAGTTGTTTATTAGGAAGACCTTGGATACATCAGGCTGGGGCGGTTACTTCCACCCTCCACCAAAAGCTAAAGTTCGTCCAGAACGGCCAACTCATCACAGTCTGCGGGGAGCAGGCCTTGCTGGTGAGTAACTTGTCATCATCTGCTGGTATAGAACCCGAGGAGGTTATTGGAACTCAGTTCCAAGCACTGTCGGTGAGCAAGAACAATCAGTTCAAAGAAGGAACTTCCATTTCTTCATACAACGATGCTATCAAAGCGGTCGAAAGTACCGATACGACAGGATGGGGACAACTTGTCATTCCTACTGGCAATACAACAAAGAAGGGTCTTGGTTTTTCTGCAACCTGTACCCAGACAGCTGCCAACGATGAAAGTCTTCATCCCCTTCAAAACTTCTTCCATAGTGGAGGTTTCCTTCACCCATTGTCTCAAGCAGTACATGCTATCAATGAGGAAGATCCCTCTGACACAGATGAAGAATGGAAGTCCTACCTTAACGGGGACGGTTATATGTCTCAGGAAGAGGTGCCTATACCATTTTGCTATCCCGCACAGAGTCCGAGATTTATACCACGGTCAAATGTCGAAATGATCTATATAGATTGTGATCCGAAAGGATGCTGTGCTCCGGCAAACTCATTAGAGGAGGACACTCTGATGAAAGACAATTTTGACTACACCTACTATGGCCCAATGGATGGTCTGCCAATGTGGCAGCCCTACCCAGGAAACTTGGGGCAAGAGAGTCAGCCGAACAATGAAAATCAGCTGACCATCATTGAACAGAATACCTGTGTCCCCACCATGTCATGGGATCAACACTTAGGTCATTCAGAAACTACTCAACATGAAGATGAATCTGCAACGTTTGTAGGACTTGAATTCATCAACTATGCTTTTCCCGAGGTCAACGTCATCGAGAGAGATGACTCCTCTAGTTCCAAAGAAGTTTGGGACACCTTGGGACAACTGAGTGGAAAATACGACTATATGGTCAGGTACACCGCTCCCGAAACTCTCGTATCAGGCTCGAAGATATCCATTCTACTGGATAGGGAGATACATCTGAGAGCACAAATACTATACAAAATACAACTGAGGAATTCTCCTACGACAATTCTGCCTGGGAGACAGATTCCATTGATCCTGCTCCACCAGAAATTAGCGTCATTTCTGAAGACAAATCAAGGAAGGTGCCAGATTTTGTGATTCACCGAGGAGTTCGCCGCCAATGGGTTGCTGTTGATGCTCCGAAGGTCGTTCGTCAGTCAAAGTAATTGCCATCTTTAACCTTTCACCCTGCCCAGGTGAAACAGATGTTTTGATAGGGCTCGCTTTCTGTAAATTTTCCCTCTTCGCTTAGCCCAAAGTGACAGAGTTTTGTTTTATAGGGCTGTAGTTTCAAGAATCGACTTGTTCATTAATAAAATAACGTCGTTCTGTAATTTCTACATTAATTGCTGTTTTCTCTTTTTGCTTTTTCAGAAAATGGTAATCCTAAAAAATAATTAAAAATAAAAACAAGCAGTAAAATAAAACACTGCACACACTTGCATTTTCTCTATCTCTTCTAAACACGAATCATCGCGTCATGCAGATTGCTTATTTTAAACTCCGTTGAAACATACGATCCGATGCCTTCTCCCAACTTTGAGTTCCCGATATTCGAGGCTGAAGAAGAAAATGATGATGAAATTCCAGAAGAGATCTCCCGACTACTCAGACAAGAGAAAAGGTCCATTGAACCTCATAAAGAACCGTTGGAAACGGTAAACTTGGGTTTAGAACAAGAGAGAAAAGAAATCAGGATTGGGGCACTTCTCAATCCAACTGCCAAAGAGAGTTTGATAAAGCTTCTCAAAGAATTCCCCGATGTATTCGCTTGGTCCTATCAGGACATGCCAGGGTTGGATACCAGCATCGTGGAACATCACTTACCGTTGAGATCGGAATGTCCGCCAGTAAAACAGAGGTTGAGACAGACTCACCCGGACATGGCCATCAAAATCAAAGAGGAGGTACAGAAACAGATTGATGCGGGTTTCCTCGCCACGTCAGAATATCCTCAATGGTTAGCCAATATCGTACCCGTTCCAAAAAAGGACGAAAAGGTCAGAATGTGTGTCGATTACAAGGATCTGAACAAGGCTAGTCCAAAGGACGACTTTCCTTTACCACACATTGACATGCTGGTAGACGGTACAGAAAAGTTCAAAGTCTTCTCCTTCATGGATGGATTCTAAGGCTATAATCAGATCAAAATGGCACCGAAAGACATGGAGAAAACTTCGTTCATTACCCCATGGGGTACCTTTTGATACAAGGTGATGCGTTCGGTTTAAAGAACGCCGGGGCAACCTATCAAAGGGCCATGACTACTCTTTTTCATGACATGATACACAAAGAGATCGAGGTATATGTCGATGATATGATTGCAAAATCTAAGACAGAAGAGGAGCATGTGACCCACCTGTAAAAACTATTCGAGCGTTTACGAAAGTACAAACTCCGCTTGAATCCCAACAAGTGCACCTTCGGTGTCCGTTCAGGGAAATTACTAGGGTTCATCGTTAGCCAGAAAGGAATTGAGGTTGATCCTGACAAGGTCAAGGCCATTCAAGAAATTCCTTCTCCGAAAACTGAAAAATAAGTCAGGGGATTCCTGGGACATTTGAACTACATCTCCAGATTCATATTCCTCATGACCGCGACATGTGCGCCGATTTTCAAGTTACTCAAAAAGAACCAGGATTGTGTTTGGATAGAAGATTGTCAAACCGCCTTCGACAGTATCAAGGAATATCTGTTGAATCCTCTGATTCTATCACCTCCAGTGGAAGGAAGACCACTGATCATCTACCTCACAGTCTTGGGAGACTCAATGGGGTGTGTACTTGGCCAACGAGACGAAACCAAATGGAAAAAGTCTGTCATTTACTATTTGAGCAAGAAATTCACCGACTGCGAAACTCGGTACACGATGCTTGAGAAAACTTGTTGCGCTTTGGCTTGGGTAGCCAAACGTCTTCGCCAATACATGATTCCTCATACTACTTGGTTAATCTCCAAAATGGATCCAATCAAGTACGTCTTCAAAAAACCTTCTCTCACGGGAAGGATTGCCCGTTGGCAGATGCTGTTATCAGAATATGACATAGAGTACCATGCTCAGAAAGCCGTTAAGGGAAGTATTTTAGCCGATCATTTGGCTCATCAACCGATTGACGATCAAGAATCAATCGGGTTTGACTTCCCAGATGAATATGTCATGTATCTAAAAATGAAAGATTGCGATGAACCGTTACCCAGTGAAGGGCCAGAACCAGGTTCCCAATGGGGACTTGTCTTTGACGGAGCAGTTAATCATTATGGAAACAGAATTGGGGCAATCATTGTTACCCCTCAGGGTACCCACATTCCTTTCACTACCAGACTTATGTTTAAATGTACGAACAACGAGGCCGAATACGAAGCTTGTATTATGGGTCTCGAAGAAGCAATTGATTTAAGGATCAAAAACTTGGACGTATACGGCGATTCAGCCTTGGTTATCAATCAGATAAAAGGAGATTGGAACACATACCAATCAGGGTTGATTCCTTACAAAGACTACGCAAGAAGGTTGCTACCTTTCTTCAACAGAGTTGAGTTTCATCATATCCCTCGTGAGGAGAATCACATGGCTGATGCATTAACCACTCTCTCTTCCGTGATTAGTGTAGGTCAATGGAACGACTTACCTAAGATCGACATAATGCGCCTTGAAAGGCCCGCTTACATCTTCACGATTGAAGCAGTCATAGACGACAAACCTTGGTATCATGATATCAAATGCTTCCTTCAGAAACAAGAGTACCCACCTGGGGCACTAAGAAAAGACAGGAAAACCCTCAGAAGATTGGCTGGAAACTTCTTCCTGAGCGGTGACACTCTCTATAAGAAAAATTTTGACATGGTCTGGCTCCGATGCGTAGACAGACCAGAAGCAGAAATGCTGATGAAAGAAATTCATGAAGGATCCTTTGGCACTCATGCCAACGGACACACAATGGCGAGAAAAATTCTAAGAGCAGGGCACTACTGGTTGACCATGGAATCCGACTGCTACAAGTACATGAGGAAGTGTCACAAGTGTCAGATATACTCCGACAAAATTCATGTACCGCCATCACATCTCAAAGTTCTTTCTTCCCCGTGGCCTTTTTCCATATGGGGAATCGACATGATTGGCTTGATTGAACCTAAGGCTTCAAACAAACATAGGTTCATCCTGGTAGCCATTGACTATTTCACCAAGTGGGTCGAAGCAGCATCATTCGCCAATGTAACCCGACAAGTGGTGGTCCGATTTATCAAAAATAATATCATCTGCCGCTATGGTGTTCCAAGCGAGATCATTACTGACAATGGATCTAACTTGAACAACAAGATGATGAAGGAGTTGTGCGCAGAGTTCAAGATTGAACATCATAACTCATCTCCCTACCGACCCAAGATGAACGGAGCGGTAGAAGCGGCCAATAAGAACATCAAGAAGATCGTTCAAAAGATGGTTGTAACCTATAAAGACTGGCACGAGATGCTACCCTTTGCTCTTCACGGTTATCGAACATCTGTTCGCACTTCAACAGGGGCAACCCCTTTCTCTCTAGTATATGGCATGGAAGCAGTGCTTCCCATAGAAGTAGAGATCCCGTCAATCCGAGTATTGATGGAAGCTAAGCTCACCGAAGCTGAATGGTGTCAAAGTCGACACGACGAACTGAATCCGATCGAGGAGAAGCGAATCATGGCACTATACCATGGTCAGCTGTATCAACAGAGAATGAAAAAGGCGTTCGACAAAAAGGTCCGACCTCGCGTCTTCAGGAAAGGAGACCTTGTGCTAAAGAAGATACAATCATTTCTCACTGATTCTCGGGGCAAGTGGACTCCGAATTAATGATGGCCCCTATGTGGTCACGAAACCTTTCTCAGGCGGTGCCTTAAGACTTGCAACCATGGACGGAGAGGAATTTGCCTACCCCACAAATGTTGATGTAGTCAAGAAATACTTCGCCTAAATAAAAAAAAAATCATCCCGGTGGATTGGAAACATCACAGTACAATCCAGGTAAAAGTTAGGGATAATGGCAAGTAACTATGTTCAACAGAGGTAGGTCCCTCAGCAGCAGTTACACCATCCATCGGAGGAAAACTCCAGTCAAGGTCATCTTCGACAGAAGCTCAGGATTCCCCGAATTCAAAGTTGTTAGAAGGATAGTGGTCGTTATGTTTCAACGTAGCCCTTTTCCCTGTAAAATTACCATTTTCTAACTTTGTAAATACTCAATGGAATCACGCGTTTGGCTGATCTCCATTTTATCAATAAAATTTGAGCCCTTGTGCTTTTGTTTGTAATTCTTATTTGTTTTAGCTTTACAGAACGACGTTGTTAACATGATTAACGATTCTTGAAATAAAACAAAAATGAATTTACTTGTTAAAACTTTTTCTGCTTTTTAATAAAGACGGCAATTTCTTTTGACTGTTGAACATCAGAAGAACATCGGTCGCTTCTCCAGAAGTAATCGAACCTCAAAGTACGGAATCAAAGTACTCCTTCTACGCCAGTACGCCTGAATGAAGGAATCAACTGTGTCAGAGACCTTGTTTCGTCTGACACGCTTCGACCGAGTTCTCATCTCCTAAGCCCGATCAACATAGCTCCTAACAAGGACTATCTCTCCTAAGAAAGGCAGAATTTCTATCTTGAACCAGCGGTACTTCTTCGCCCTGCAACGGCCGAGTATCCAGTCGTGTTCATCTTTTAGTTTGTATGTTTGCATCAGTTTTGTCAGCATATAATTACATGTATCATGCATTATTGATTTACATTCACCGTCATATTGCATCACTATCACTCTAGTCAGTCTTGCCCCCTAGTGATAAAAGTCCTCTCAATCGAGTTGTCAGCCATTTCCTCGTCAGGAAGTGTTACGTCTGAACAATCTCTCTCCTCCAGTTTTATTTCTGGATTGAAGTTGGGTCCTTGACCACTTTGATAACTTGAACATCTGAAAGACCAGAGAGCCCTCAGTTAACATCACTCTTCGCCATTGAAGATGATATCCTTGTTTTCCCGGATTAAAGAAAATTCCGAGAGAAAGCCTCCTAAATCGGAGATTCGGCAGTACGGCAGTTTTCCTCCGAAAAACCCACTGATGCAAAGGTCATCGGCACCTCAAAATTGGATCACATCATATGGAATTTCTCTGAGAAGATCTTCGAGAAAAGTATGATGTAAAGACCCCGAACGAAAGCAGTCTCTCAAGAGACTCGTTTTCCCCAGTAGATTCGAAAAATGGCGTCTCCAAACAGAGAAGTTTGTGCACCTCTACAACTCAGACGACTGGGTTCCCCAGCAAGTATGATATCAAAACTTTTTCCACTCAAATAGCATCTCCCCAGGAAAATTCGGCGAGAAGTTTGAAGGAAAGCTGCTACGAATAGCGTCCCTTGTCAGTAAAGTTTATTGACGAAAGAAACTAAGACCAGTTCCTTGGTAGGAAACCAGGATCGAGGGGAAGTTCAAACTTTAGAAACTTAGACCAGTTCCTTGGTAGGAAACCAGGATCGAGGGGAAGTTTACATCAGAAACTAAGACCAGTTCCTTGGTAGGAAACCAGGATCGAGGGGAAGTTTACATCAGAAACTAAGACCAGTTCCTCGGTAGGAAACCAGGATCGAGGGGAAGTTTACATCAGAAACTGAGACCAGTTCCTTGGCTGAAGACCAGGATCGAGGGGAAGTTTACCTTTTCTAAGCATCATTGCTTAGCAAAAAAAGATGAATGCGTGAATTACCATTCATAGACTCTGTCAAAATTTTGAGTATTCCGATATTTAATCCTCTTGCACCCCGAATACCCGAATACCTTCGTCATTCACACCTTCGTGTCCAAGAAGATTTAATAGGGGCATCTGTCATACCCCAAATTTTGACCACTTAGATTTCCCATCATTGTGTAAATCATCATCATAATATGGATGTACCTTCATGCCTCATCAATCTCCTCAAGGATTGTTGAGCATTCACTACCATCAAGAATTAGGGTTTCAAGCCCTCTCAGAGCTTTAAGGCAAAGGATCAATCAAGGAATGACATGATCTTCAACTTGTATAACCTCTCAAACATCCACAATGGATCAAAAGGACTCTCACTTCAAGGATCAAGCACAAGGCTGCTCCCTTCTAGGTGGATCAAGTCTCAAGATCGACAGTGTCACCAAATTAGGGTTTTGGTCGACCAGGGCCTCCAAATGGAAATTTTTCATCTGGGCACAAGCCAATGATCCAAAACATAACCTAATAAACTTCATGGGACCTCATGGACCCAATCATCAAGTCAATTTTACCTCAGGGGATGCATTCATCAAAAATCAGGAATTAGGGTTTCTTGACCTAATTCACCCCTAAGTAGACTTTTAGGGCAAATCATGAGCCAAGACCTCAAGAGAGGGTTTGAGGGTCTCTAATGAACTATATTGATCCATTTGGAACAATGGATTAATCTAAGAAGCTTGAGCAACAAGTCTCAATTTCATCTGCACCACAATTAGGGTTTCGCGAGGAAAGTCAACTGTAACTTTGACTTTTGACCAGGAAATGCTCCCAAGCCCTAAAGACATGATTCAATATACCCTATGACACCCATGGAACATGTCCATCAAGTTTGATTTAGGTCAAGGACATGATTTCAGGAAGAATTGCACAGTTTGGAATTCATCTGATAAAAAGTCAACTGTGCACAAAAGTTAACTTTGACTTTTTGAGATTTTTCACCAAAATGGATTTTTAACCCTAAAATGATGTTAATGTATGATTTGAAGCATCATTCATTAAGAAAAATCAAAGAAAGTGGGATAACTTGTAAAAGGGGTAACCATAAAAACTTAGAAAAATTTCTAAGTTATGGAAAAAGTGACATTAATGTGCCAACTTTGGAGGACCATAACTCCTAAACCACAAGGCCATTATTCCCCATTCAAAGCATGATTTGTAGATCTCACTGCCCTCTACAAAAGCTTCATACTGACCTATGTCCAAATTCCTCATGGATTTTGAGTTATGGAGTGATCAAAATCAAGAAAAGTCACTTTGTTCCAACACTTAGTGAAAATTTCACTAAGTCAGATTTTACCCTACTTTTTGCCAAATGTAGGGGGATTTTTCACTTGGATTCAAAAGAGATCAAAACCAAACTTGTTCAAATAGTTGTTGTATCATGTAAGGGCTTTCCAAAATGACCAAGAACATTACCAAATTCAATTTGAGTCATGAGATATAACATTGGCAAGTTGCCTTGTTGAAATTTGTCAAGGCAAGGCAGATTTTGTATTTTTACTCGATTTGCCAAAATAATCCAAATCCAAATGCTCCTATCCACTTGGACACCTCTGAGGATTGAATCTAAAGGGGACAATCACTGAGCCAAGCCTCCAAAGTCTTTGGAACAAGAAATAGCATGTTAAACCTAGAATTGCCAAAATAGGGACAAGACTCCAATTTTGGATTGGAGCATTCAATGGAAGCATCAAGGTGGCATGGACTGAGCCATTCTCAACTGAATTCAGTCAAGACTTATCCAAGACCAAGGGAACCAGCAGCCTGTGCCCTAACCTCTAGTCAATGGCTAGAGGAGACTTGGATTTTCATTTGCCAACATTGACCAAACCTACTCAGCAGTTGCCATTCACTATTCCTTGCAAAACAAACTTGATCTACTATAAATAGAGCTCAATTGTGATCAGTTTGAGTACACCAAAGCCATCAAACAAATGCTTTCCTCAAAATCTCTTCTTTCACTCCAATTTTTCCTTCTAAGGCAAGTCACTATCGGGTTTTGAGTTTGGGAGCTTTTCCAATCAAACCAATCACTCACACACCTCACATACATCATATAGAAGTGATCCAAACACTCACATAACATCTGGAACACAGATTTCACAAAATCACCAGCCAATTGCTCAAGTTCTTTATAGTTTTGCAGTTGAGATACCATCTTCAGCTCCAAACCATTTCAATCCATTCCAAGCATTCATACACACTCCATGGCACCTAGGGAAGCTATCCAGATCATTGGAACCTAGCTGTAACACCTCCAACACAAATCACGATCACCAGCTGCAAGTGGTAAGCATGAGCTCTTCTAACTCTATGATCCATGCAATTTTTGCTGCACAATAATTTGCCCATATGTTCATAATCATACATGGAATGTTTCCCCTCAATTAATTGCATTGTTTGAATCGTGTATCAAAAATCCTAGCCTTCATGCAGAAATTAGGGTTCTTGAGGATTTTTCATTATTTCTTGTTATATGCTTAATTTAAATGAAATTAAATACCATAGACATGATCGTGAGGTTGAAATGAGTTGATTGACATGTGGATTGCATGATATGATTAAGTATTCAGTGAAATTGGAGAGAAAATGCAAATCTGGGAAAACCCAGAACACGCGCGTGTTCTTGGTGTGTTCTTGGCGCCATTTTTTGAAATTTCAAATATTTGAATTTTGTGATTTTATTTAATTGATTCAAAAATTAATTTCTATCTGAGTTTTAATGATTTTGAGTTGATTCTTTTTTTAATAATTCACAAAAATGTTAAAATATTTTATTTTCCTAAAAACTCCCAAAAATATTATTTATTTTATATAATTGATATTTTTGCAAAGAATTAATGTTTTAATTGTTTTTAACATTTAAAATATTTTTTCCACCTTGATTTTGCAACTTTTAATGCTTTCTAATTATTTTGTAGGTCAATACTTAATTTTTAAAGCATTAATCTAAGATCACAATTTGTTTTTCCTATGTTAAACAATTTTGATCATTTTAATTGAATTTTTATTCAATTAAAACACATTTTTGAAAACAAATTAGGGTTTTTGGATTAATTCAACCCTCATAAATCATTTCTTAAAACCTTTTGGGCCTCTAATAGAGTGTAAGACCCAATCCTTTTTTTGACCAAATCATTTTTGGGCCTCAGTGTATTGTATAAGTCCCGATACCGTCAAAAACAAACGGCGCGATCGTTGCCTTTTGAAGAATAACCAATTGGGCCTACCCTCGAGTAGTAAGACCCATTCAAAATTTTTGGGCCTCTAATAGAGTGTAAGACCCAACCCCCTTTTAATCAAAATCATTTGGGCCTCAGATATTGTATAAGCCCCTTCGCGTTAAAAGAAAATCTCGGCGCGATCGCCATTTAAAACGAAAAGTCAACTGGGCCTACCCTCGTGTTATAAGCCCCACTCTTTTTATTTAAACCTTTTGGGCCTCTTGAGAGAGTGTAAGACCCATCCCTTTGTACAGAAAACTTTTTTGGGCCTTAGTCACTTGTATAAGTCCCTCTGTACAAATTCAAACAGTGCGCTCACTGATAAAACCCTGGGCCTCTCCTTGAGCTGTAAGCCCCAAATGTTTCTTTTTCAAAGCACTTTCTCCTTTGATTTTGAATATACTGTTGTTTTCAATCTTTCTTTGTTGAACAACTAATCAAACACGATGGAAGCTCTACAACCGAGTAAGTGTTTATACGCTTTCATTTACCGCTTTCATATACATATAACTGTATTGTGGGGCTATTTCACTGTAAGTCTTCTTTCATAAACTCATATCAACTGTGTAATAATAGTATAGATATTTCGAGTTTCCCCGGCAACTACGTCTAGAACTAGGTGACGCCGTTTCGTTTATTCATAGAAATAGACAACTAGATCCCCAATAGGATCACCAGATACAGTCTTCTCTTCGACTGTCCTCATTAGGAATTTTCAAGAAACTCTACTCCCAGAGATGAATGTATTCTCCGTGAATGGTATCTTTGAGTTTCTTCCAAATTCTCGAACTTTCCTGACTTGATCTATTCCTTGTGAATAGCTTGCCTTGAATTTCTCGGGGTTTGGGGACCCACGGGCATCTTAAAAGCATCGGCCTCCTCTTGGGCATCTTACAAGGACCTACAGGCTTCCTAAAAGCAACCTCGCCTCCTCTTGGGCTTAGTACAAGGACCCGTCGGCTTCTTAGAAGTATTCACAGCCTCCTCTTAGGCTTCGTATAATGATCTCTTCCTCCGAGAATGATAGCCTCCTCTTGGGCTTCGTACAAGGACCGATCGGCTTCTTAAAGGCTTCCAGCCTCCTCTTGGGCTTCGTACAAATTGTCCGACGACCTCCTAGAGGTATAGGAACGGAACTTAATCATCTGCATAGAACAGTCCTTTCAAAGAGTCTACTACTGTTTCTCAAAGCGTGGTACAAAAGATGAAACTCTATACACAGACTGTCTAATCTCCTTGAGTTTTCCAGACATTCTCAAGTGACCCCTTGATTAAATAGGAAGAAAACCCGTAGACTCGGACAGTCTCAATACCCTTCGGATTTCCCAATTCCTTAAAGAACAGGAATAGCCAGGATCCTCGAATCAAATCCTCGAGTACAGTGTTGCTCATATAAGAACTGATTTTCTCTTTAAATCAGCATACTGGACATGTTACTCAACTGAAACAGTAACCATAGCCTCTCTTTTGGGCTTTATACAATGATTCTCCCCAGCGGAGTCAAACAACGTTTAGCGTCTCTCTCGGGCTTTGTACGAGACACATAAAGAGACTCCCTCGTTGAGTCAATCACCCTTTCGCCTCCATCTCGGGCTTTATATGAGATACAAAAAGGTTCTTATTGAGCCAAACAAATTTTAGCCTCCATCTCAGGCTTCGTACGAGATACATAAAACTCTCTTGTTAAGTCAAGTAGCCTTCATCTCGAGCTTTATACGAGATACCAAAAGACTCCATCGTCGAGTCAAAACCTTTTAGCCTCTCTCTCGGGCTTTGTACGAGACACATATTAGCCTCCTCTTAGGCTTTGTATAAGAAAACCACTGGTTGGTCCAATCAACCTTTTAGCATCAAAGCTGTGCCTCGTTCACAGTACACAAACTTCAACAACTCTTTCCCCTTCATCTAATTGCTGTAAGCGGCAAGCCTCTGGATCATCTACATCCATGCCAATGTCCCTCTTTTAGTATGAGAAATTCCTAACGAAAGATGGCATTGCTCTAAACTGAGTTAAAGTCTTCTCCTTCAGGTTAAAATCCCCTATAAAGGAAATTATGGCATTGTCGGATTCACAAATCCCGGTTAAAGTAATCCTCCTTTACAGTCAGTCACCCAACAGTTGTGACAAACAGACCCCTTTAGAGATGACAAATTCTCTCTAAGGTCAACACTTTTAGCTTCACATATTGGGCTTTGAACAAGATACAAACTGCTTTCAGCTTCACATCTTGGGCTTTGAACAAGATACAAATAGACTCTCTAGCTTCACATCTTGGGCTTTGAACAAGACACCAAAACAACCATTTCCTCCCATAGAATAGGAGGAACTACGAACGCTCTGATTTCCCTGTTTCGGTAAACGGGAATACGTAGGCATAAGATTGAAAGAAAAAATCTTAGCGAGCACACTAAACAAAAACCCAAAATCCCATACTCTCATACATTCGTCCTAACATCCTAACCGATAGCCTAAAGCACCCCTTGTCAACAAAATAACCTAGGAGAAACCCCGAATCTTTGTAGCATCTGTAAACCAACAGTTTTGACTGTTTAATCTCAATATGCAAGCAGGGTTAATTGGAGACATCTATTTCCCTTCCTTCATCAGCTTTAATAGGATAAAAAATGAATTGAGCTGTAGTACCAGAGCGATCGTGCTTCGCAACCACATCCAAAAATCACTCGCTACACCTCTCAAATGTTGATTTCTCATGATTTAACTTAAAAATTAAACATGTCTTGATGGAATATGGCTTGAATAGTTCATCTTGGATCAAAAACATCAAAAGTCAAAACCCTAGTTTCTCCAAGAATTCAACTGGACGATCTTTGATGATCTTGCTTTCTCAAACTTATCAAACACCATAGATGGCTTCCAAGGATGTTTATGAACATATGGAATCATGTCCCAAGGCTTGGGATCATGCCTTGACCAAAAGTCAAAGGCATGGTTGACTTTTCTTGACAAAATCCTAATCTGGGGCCAGATGAACTTGGGGCTCATTGCACTTGTGATGGGAGCCAAACACACTTGATTTCTTGATGAATAAGGCCTCTTGAATGTATGTAATCTCAATTGGTTGATTAACCAATCAAAGCATTGACTAATCACACCAAGATCCCTTGTAATTCTTCAGGTTAAAACCCTAATTCCACAACTCCTGATCTTATGGTTTCTCTGGATCCAACCATATGAGATCATGGCATATGATTTGAGAGCTTTGTGATTAGCCTTATTTCTTGTGCAAACCCTAGCTTTCAAGTAAAAGAACAAACTAGCAAAGTATAGTGGTTAGTTAACAATGCATAGATGATTGAACCCTAATGCAAGTGCAAGATGTCATGACATCTAAGGGGTAAAATTTGGGGTATAACAGTTTCCCCTATTTAAATAGCTTTACCGGATGGCGCGAGCGACAATAATCCTCGTGAAATCAAGGTGAAAAGGTATTTAGATATAGCAAACCAAAAAGTTTGCCCTTAGATGGAATATATATGCTAAGGACAAGCAAAACATGCAAATGCTGACATGCCAAGAACTTCTAGTATGATGATATAAAGACATGATGGTGCAAAAATGCAGACAAGACAAGACATCAAATGGACAAAGGTCAAACACCCACAGATGAGACTTGCTGGGGATTAAGGCTAACCAAACAAAAGAGACTCACTGGGGAGACCCAGAAAAACACTGGGGATAAGAAAATAAAAATGTGGGGGGCCCACAGATCCTCACTAGAGGGGGAAATCAGAGAGGTGTTCTCCACTGGGGAAAGATCCAGGGAGAGGGACGACAGGTTAAAATATGACCAGACGACATCGGGGATAGCCAAAAAGAGGCAAACTCTTTACTGGGGATGAAACTAGAAAGAAGACATGATCTCCACTGGGGATCAATTGAACAAAGGAGAGACACCCAACAAAAGATTTTCTGGGGATTTCTTATACTGAAGAGTTCAAACGAGATCTTCAAGAAAGACCAGAAAAGACAGAGACAAACACAAACTCTGCGTGCTCCAAATGATGATAATCACAAGGACTTTCAAAGAAAGTTGGTAATGACTAGACTTAAAATGCCAATAATGATTGGACTTAGAAAACATGCCACTAATGACTGGACTTAGGATGCTGATAACAATCAGACTTTCAACAAATGCCAGTGAACACTGGAATTTTACGGGGATATTGGTGATGACCAAAATCTCTGCTGGGGATAAATTGCAAGATGCCAATAATGATTGGACTTTGAAAAGCATGCCAATGATCACTGAACTTGAATACCAATAATGATTGGATGAAAAACATGCCAGTGAAAACTGGACTTTTACGATATCGATAATGATTGATGTTCAACACGCCAGTGAATACTGGACTTGAGACATACAGTTAAGACTGACCAATTAAGATTGGATTTAAAGTAGAAAGATATTCAGTTAAGACTGACCAATTAAGATTGGATTTAAATAGTAGTCAGCAATGACTGGACTTTGGGTACCAAAGAAACAAAGTCTTCAGATGATGCCAGTAAACATTGGACTTTACAATACCAATAATGATTGGATTTTTCAAAACACGCCAGTGAATACTGGACTTCACGATACCGATGATGTCCGATATTAAAACACGCCAGTGAATACTGGACTTCACGATACCGATGATGATCGATATTAAAACATGCTAGTGAATACTGGGCTTCTGTAAACACCAATAATGATCGGCCTAAGCAACAATAAGGGACACCGCCGGGATTGCATAGTGATGACTAAGCTTCCTGAGGAATAAGGGTAATAATCAATTTTTCCACACGCAGGTGATAACCGGATGCAAGCAGAACACGGATAACGATCCATGAACTCAAAAGGACTCCTAACCGAGGCAGGTTAAGGGTAAATGAGGTAAAGACCCACAAGAAAACACACCAAATGCAAAAAATGCACCATGATATGGTATGATACGAATGCTCAATGATACGCAAGAGACGACTCTGACGAGAGACGAAAGACTGGGAAAAGGGATGATGGATAACACATCCACTGCAAAGAGTCACACTGAATCTGAAAAGAACAGCCGCTCAGGAGTCCAAATGGGGAACATTCTTCTTTCACCTTAGGAGGTAAAGGCTTTCCACTTTCAACAAACATTTATGGAAGATACTGGGGAGAAATCCTTTGTATCATGGTTTTCAGTCATAACTGAGATATCCAATCCAGGAGGCATTGCAAGCTAAGCTTGTTTCATTGGGGAATTACACGCCAGATGATTTAACATAGCTTTCGCCATAACAAGAACCACTGGGGGAGCAAGTGATTTTACTAAATCGTCCCAAAAGCCAAAGTAAATTATATTTCCATTGTGTTTCCACAAAAGGTTTGTTTTTATTTCAAAATTTTTTCGCTTTCAAAACCATTATTAAAAAAGGAATGAAGTTTTGCATAACAAGGAAAAAGTAGAGACATGATAAATATCAAACAAAAATTGGTACAAAATCTGATTTCATTAGAATGACAACTTGCCAAAGGCAAAGTTCCATGGATCATTACAATTAGAAAAATGGAAATTTAGGGAAAATGTTACATTGTATTCAATGACCACTATTATCCCTAATGACTAAGAATCCTTCAAAACCTTGCTGCTGATGAGAGCGAATGCGCATGAGCTTCTGTTTGAATTCCTTGGTATTAGTGACAACCCTTTCTGACACAGTGAAATGCCTTTTGTCCCTAACTTTTTCCTGGACCGCCCTTTTGGGTTTTCAATCCACCGGGACGCTCATTTTTGCCTAGGCCTCCCTTTCGGGTTTTCAACCTAGCGAGCTCTTTTCTTTTTATTTAATCCCTAACTTTTGTCTGAGTCTCCTTCATAGGTTATGACCCACCGGGATACCCTTTTCTTGCCTAAGTCACCATTTATGGTTTTCGACTTAGCGGGCTTTTTAGGCGTAATATTTTCTTACTACGTCAGCATTTACCGAGTGTGAGAGTTGTTCACCATCCATCATTGTAAGAATTAGGGAACCTCATAAGAACACTGTCTTCACCACAAATGGGCCTTCGTAATTAGGCGCCCATTTTCCACGTACATCCCTTTGAGATGGCAAGATCTTTTTGAGTACGAGTTCTCCTTCACGGAATTCACGAACATGGACCTTCTTATCAAATGCCCTATTCATTCTCTTCTGATACAAATGACCGTGACACATCGCAGTCAAACGTTTCTCATCAATGAGGTTCAGCTGATCATATCTTTCTTGGACCCACTCTGCTTCATCAAGCTTGGTCTCCATCACAATTCTCAAAGACGGTATCTCTACTTCAATGGGAAGAACGACATCCATCCCATACACCAGAGAAAAGGGAGTTTCCTTGTCGAAGTCCGAACCAAAGTTCTATACCCATGCAAGGCAAATGGTAACATCTAATGCCAATCCTTATAAGTCTTGACCATTTTCTACGGGATCTTTTTGATGCTTTTGTTAGCAGCTTCGACAACTCCATTCATCTTGGGACGGTAAGGTGAGGAATTATGATGTTCAATCTTGAAACCATCACACAACTCCTTTATTGTCTTGTTGTTCAAATTTGTCCCATTGTCTGTTATGATCCTGTTTGGAATTCCATAACGACAGATAATCTGATTCTTGATAAAACGGGTAACCACTTGCTTTGTTACGTTGGTGTAGGAGGCAGCTTCAACCCACTTCGTGAAGTAGTCAATAGCCACTAAGATGAACCGATGACCATTAGAAGCTTTTGGCTCAATAGCCATAGTTATATTAATGCCCCACATAGAGAACGACCAAGGTGATGACAACACATTCAACAATGTAGGAGGTACATGCATCTTGTCAGCATAAATTTGGCATTTGTTGCATTTTCTTACGTATTGGATGCAGTCAATCTCCATAGTCAACCAACAATACCCATCCCTCAAGATCTTCTTAACCATGGCATGCCCATTTGCGTGGGTGCCGAATGCTCCTTCGTGAATGTCGTGAATTAGCAGGTCTGCTTCTCTTTTGTCAACACATCTTAGCAAAACCATGTCATGATTCCTTTTGTACAGTACATCATTACTGAGGAAAAACTTGTATGACAACCTTCTCAAAGTCTTCTTGTCAAGTGGGGAAGCATTGGCAGGATACTCTTGATTCTTTAAATAATTTATGATGTCATGAAACCATGGTTTCCCATCCACCTCTTCTTCAATCAACTGACAATAAGCTAGTTCAGTCTTGCGCTCAATCTTGATTAATGGCGCCTCATTAACAAATCTAACTTTCCACATTGAAGCTAACATGGCTAAAGCATCAACTATGTGGTTTTCTAATCGTGAAACATGACGGAAAGAGATCTCATCAAAGTAATGGATCATCTCCACAATATAAGCACGGTACGGAATCAACTTCTCATCTCTAGTCTCCCATTCACCTTTGACTTGATAGCTAACCAGAGCAGAATCTCCACTGACCTCCAAAATCTTGATTCTGAGACCAATAACTGCTTCCAATCCTAGAATCCACGCTTCATATTCAGCAATGTTGTGTGTACATTCAAAACAGAGTCTTGCTGTAAAAGGGGTATAGCCACCATCAGGGTTCATCAACACAACACCTACACCATGTCCACTGTAATTAGAAGAACCGTCAAACATCATCTTCCATCGTGAACCAGGTTCGGGACCTTTATCTGGGCCTGGCTCCTCAATATCTCTTTTTATAGACATAATGTCTTCATCTGGGAAATCAAACTTGAGGGGCTCATAGTCTTCAACTGCAAGGTAATATGATAAGACACTTCCCTTGATAGACTTCTGAGTGATGTACTGAATATTGTACTCTGACAAGAGCATATGCCAACGGGCAAGTCTTCCAGTTTGGGCTAGTTTCTCAAAGATATACTTTATTGGGTCCATTTTTTAGATCAATAAAGTAGTATGACATATCAGGTATTGCCTCAAACGTATGGCCGCCCATGCTAAAGCACAACAAGTCTTTTCTAGCAGTGAATAACAACTTTCGCAATCAGTGAACTTCTTGCTCATGTAGTAAATGGCATGCTCTTTGCGCCCAGATTCATCATGTTGGCCTAAAACACAGCCCATCGATCCTTCCAACACAGTCATATACATGAAGAGAGGTCTCCCAGGAACAGGCGGGACCAAGATCGGTGTTCTTACAGATAGTTCTTGATTTTGTCAAAGGCCTGCTGGCAGTCGGAACTCCACTCTACAGTCTGGTCTTTGCGAAGTAGCTTGAAGATCGTCTCACAAGTGGGAGTCATATTGGAGATAAACCTGGAGATGTAGTTCAAACGACTGAGAAAACCTCTTACTTGAGACTCAGTTTGCGAAGCGGGAATCTCTTCAATAGCTCACACTTTGTCAGAGTCTACCTCAATTCCTCGTTGACTAACGATAAAACCGAGCAACTTTCCTGATCTAACACCGAAGGTACATTTAGCAGGGTTCAACTTTGTTGTACCCCAAATTTTACCCCTTAGATGTCATAACATCTTGCATTGACATTTAGGTTCAATTATCTACGCATTGTTAACTAACCACTTCATCTTGCAAGTTTGCTTCTTTTGTGAAATACAAGAGTTACACAAAGAAAAGGGGAAAGTCACCTAAGCCAAGCTCACACATGAATCAAGGAAGTTATTTGTTCAAACAAACAACTGAGGCTCCAATTGCAACCATGTGAGCTCACCTACATCCAAGAGGTCTCATTCAACAAGAAATCAAGTTTGCTTGGCTCTCATCATGAGTAACTTGAGCCACAAGTACAATATGCCTCAAACTAGGGTTTTATCAGCACCAGTCAATCTTTGCCTTTGTTGTTGACCAAGACAAGCTCCCAAGCTTTGGGAAATGATTCCATGTGATAATAGACATCCTCAGAGACCATCTATGAGCCTTAAATGTATTGAAGAAGCAAGATCATTAGAGATCATTCAAGTGCATTCACAAGTGAAATTAGGGTTTTGATTGAGGCTTTAATCTCTGAAGTTTTGATCCAAGATGAAACATCCAAGCTCCTACTCCATCATGGCATGTCTAATTGTTGAGGTAGGGCATGAGAGATCAATTTTTGAGAAGTTTCTTGCAAAGAAAGCAATGTTGGGTCTTTGAAACTTTTCAAATGTGGAGAATTCACTTCTTGTGGAAAATTTGGGAGGTCATAACTTTTAAACTACACGTCCAAATTGAGTTATTCAAAGCTCAAATGGAAGCTCTTTCCATGATCTTCAAAGTGTATTAGGAGCCCTCTCTTAAAAAAAAGCATGGTTTTTAAGTTATGAGACTTGGAAGATAAGTTACCTTTAGGACTTAGTGAAATTTTCAGCATTTTGCTCCAATTTTGAACACTACTTAATGGTTGTTTTTCACCTAGTTCCAAGCTTCAAATAAAAAATCTTTGGACATGAAAGTTATTCCTTGTTCATCAAGATTTCCAACCATATGTAGAACTCCTCATTTGGATGAACCAATCTCAAGTTATGATGCTTTGAAGTTGAGGGTTTCAAATTGAAAAACTCAAAAAACTTAGAAAATTTTCTAAGTTCTTTTTACCAATTTATGCGCATGACTTTGTGGAGATTTTTCTCATTGTTACAAGCACTATCTCAAACAACTTTCCACATGAAAAATGTGCCATCAAATGCCTATTTTCCAAGGAACCAAAGAACTCATGAAAGGGAGCATTGGTCATCTAGAAATATTGCACCAAAGTTGACATGTTGCAATGTTGCATGCACATAAAAATCCAGATTTTATCATCATTGTTGCATCCATCCTTTGGCACTCATCTTACATGCTTTTAGGCTATCATAACACATCAGTATTGTACCTTTTTCTTTCCAAAAATCCAAAGGTTGGTGTTTGGTCCATCATATGAGATGTGCCCGTATGATGAAGTATGTAGCATAGTTTGCTTCTGTGCAAACCTTTCTACCAAACTTGAACAATGTCTGAACAAAAGGTGATGGCAAGTACAAGCAGCTTAGTCCTTTCACAATACAAATCCACCAAAACGTGCAAGGAAAGATAACAAGTACAACCTTTTGTACTTTGCAAGTGGGCATGCACTGTTATAGCATAAAAACCATTGTGCAATGCTTATATCCCTTGTTCCTTGCTACAAACATAAACCATGCTTCGAACAAAAGATTCTACAATCACAAGCCACTCTACTGTCTCTTTTCATGCCTTGCAACTTGACCAAAAATCTAAACTAAGGATATGCTAAGTACATGTGGCTGACTTTTCATTAATGTCCAATGCACTGCTATACCACAAAACCAGCAAAAGGAACTTCCAAGCACTACAAAAAAAACCTCAAGTTGCAGGGTGAATAACACCCAACAAAGGTAAAAAAACACCCTGCAACAGCACTTTTGCGGGGTAAACAGAGAGCCCCGCTAAAACGTTAGTCGCAAAAAGTTGCAGGATGAAAAGCACGCCGCATCTTTTGCAGGGTGTATATCACGCCGCAACTTTGCTGGGTTTAAAACACCCCGCAACTTTGCTAAGTGCAAAACACCCCGCAACTCACTTTCCAAGAAATCAGAAAAGTACAGCAGCAGTGTGTCAGTCTGCTTGACATGATTTAAAATAATAATAACAATTCGTTTTTTAAAATAATAATAATAATTCGTTTTTTAAAATAATAATAATTCGTTTTTAATAATAATACTAATAATATCATATTTTAAAATAATAATAATATATTTTAAAATAAAATAAAATTCAGTTTTTTTTTTAATTTTGTTTTTTAATAAATAATAATAATTCGTTTTTAATAATAATACTAATAATATCATATTTTAAAATAATAATAATATATTTTAAAATAAAATAAGATTCAGTTTTTTTTTAATTCTGTTTTTTAATAAATAATAATAATTTGTTTTTTAAAATAATAATAATAATTTGGTTTTTTAAAAAATAATAATAATCTGTTTTTAATAACAATCTATTTATAATAATAGTTTGTTTTTAAAATCAAAATAATAATCTGTTTTAAAAAATATATATAATAAATTATTTCTAAAAAATATAACAAATCTATTTTAAAAAAAAATCTGTTTTAAGGAAATACGAAAAAAAATAAAATAAAAGATATAAAAAAATTTAAATCACAAAAAAAAATTATACATAAATCCAGCAACAATAAATCCATCCCTAATTTTATCAAACAAGAACAACTTAACAATAATAAATCCATCCCTAATTTTATCAAACAACCTAAAAAAAATTAAATCCAGCAACAAAAATTAACAAAAATTAAATCCCTAATATGTGTACCTTACAATCAAGAACAACTTATGAAGAGATTCTTGAACAAATTTTCGGATTCACCCACTAACAGCAACAATACTTGCTTCTGATTCTAACACCAACAACAACAACTTCAAACATAAAAAAAAAAGATTTGAAGTTAGTTCTTATGATTTGAAGAAGAGGAAAAATAATTATTGAGAATGAGAGACGTACCATTAACACCAGCAACTTGAGAAGATGAATGAGATGGAGAGTAATGAGAGACTTATGAGAGATAGGAGAGAAATAAAGAAATTAAAATGACAGATTTATGAGTGTGGGGAAAGCAAACGCGTTGGAAATATAAAAGAGGGTTGCGGGGTGTAAAACACCCAGCAACATTTATTACCGTTGAGGCTTGCGGCGTGGGAAACACCCCGCAAGTTTTGTGTAAGAACTTTATGTTGCGGCTTGATATGCATCCCGCAAGTCTGAAACGGTCAGACCTTTTCAGGACGGTCACCTGCTCCTCATTAAGTGAGCTTTTAATGTCCCACCAATTTTTTTAAGAAACGTTGCGGCGTACTTTTCATCCTGCAACGTATATTTCAAAAAATTTGACATTCCCTCCAACAGTTTCGTGATCTAAATTAACATTTAATTATTTTTTTTTTATTTTCCTTGTTGCGGGGTGAATAACACCCAATAAGTACAATTATTTGTGGGTGAAACGCACCCAGCAAAATACTTGTTTTCTTGTAGTGAAGGTATAAGCATCCTGTACTTGGTAAGGTTGGCACATGAGGCTGTTATGTTACAAATGCTAAAATCATCGTGTAAACATGGCGATACTATAGTATATTGGTTCACAAACTTATCTTTCTCTGACTTCAGTTGCAAAGCAAGCAACCATCCATTTTGGCACTTGGCTCAAGGTTGGTTTGCAAGGATACCATGCGTGCAGTACCACCCAACCATTTTCTTTGAAGGATAAAACAAATGTCCATTGTGTTTCCAATACAAGATCCACCCGACCTTGGTTATAAAAGGAGGAATGTTGTCCTCTGTGTGATATCAACAAGGAGAGCATAGGCAATAATAAAACACCAAGAATCAGGATTCACACAACAACTTTCGTTTTCTTTCTCTCTTGCATCATCAGCAAACAATCAAGAAACCTATAGCTCTTTGCACCACCTCACCAACAAAAAACGTGAGAACCACACGTGAAAATCACCACACCAATAGTTTTAACACCAAGCAACAATCAACAAAAAACCACCCAAACACCAAGAACCACTCCATAAGATACCACACTGTCTTGAAGAAGAAGCTCACAAGAATACATCAGAGCATCAACTCAACAACAAAACACAGTGTTCATTTCATCAACAACACTTTTGCTACTCATCCTCACTTGAGATACTATATATTTTGCTTCTGGAAACTCACCATATCACCATATCTTCTTGCTGTAAGTTCGACCGTCACGGTGTTTTCAGCTCAACCGAAGTGCTTGTACGTTGCAGCAGAGATACTTGTATGTTTTCTCATCCCTTGAATCTTCCATGATTGTTATTACCTTTGTTAACTGCCATGATCTCGGTTGACATGTAGATGGTTTGAGTGTCTTTTATTTATTATACGCATCATGTATTGTTTCCTTTTGTTAACACCATTCTTGCACATACCATGGTTTTATTGCTGACACTATCTTCTATCGTAGTTAGGCATACGATGTTTCTTTGTTCAGTTATCGGTCGCGTACGTTGTTGGTTGCATATGAATGTTGTGTTGTTGTCATCTTGTTTCTAGCTGAGTTTAGCATGACTTATTGTTTATTCTTGGTGTGAGGGTAGTATTACGTGTGCATGAGCATTTGTGTGTTAGCATATGCCATGTGATTGAGTGATACTTAAGGTTGTTTGATGAAGAAAAGTTGTGATGCATTTGTTATGAGATACTTGCCATTTCGATCATACATCATCATAAGCTCAGCCTTGACCTCATTTTTTTTATTGGTTTTTTTCTCTGCATTAAAGCTTTCATTTGAATCATTTAGGGTCTGGTATTATTCTGCTATTAAGACACTTCATCATGGTGTCTTACTTTATCAGTTTTGGTTAAGAGATTAAAGTGATAGTGGCTGGGAAAGGATAGTTAATGCCATAGCTATTTTCCTGATATTGCAGACCTCCTCAGGCTGCTATGTGGGTTTCAATGGCAGATTCCATTTTACTTGCTTGGATTTTTGTCTTCATGTACATAGGTTTAATCACTCTACACATTTGTCATTGTGGCTATCTATGTATGTGTTTTAAGTTCAGAACAATGACCTGAGAAGTTTTGAATTCGTGTTGGTGTACCGTCCGTAATAAGGATTCGATTTCAGAACTGAGCACCCCTATTCCATGCCATTTTTCATTTTGATTGAGCTTTTTGTTTAAGACTTATTGTTATTCCTTGTTCTGCATACTACAACTTGCTTTTTCTATTTCATGAAATTTGGTTGTTATTTGATGAGGAAATCGATCGAGCAAGTAGTAAGTGTATGTGTTTGTTTCGTGGCTTCATTCCACGATAACCTCAGGTTCTCATATTCGTTTGCATGGAGGACGATGTGTTGGCAGGTTTTTGTTGGTTGCATTCTAAATTTTGTCATTTAGCTACTTAAAATTAATGTGACTGATTGATATAAAATTACATATACCACACATGCATTATATCGTGTAGCATTATGTGCCTGAATGTCTCTCTTTCTTTTTCATTCTTTGGATCGTGGACCATGTCCACTTTGCTAATAACACCCTCCATTTGTAGCCCAATGCCTACCTAATGGTTTCACAGTTCGGTGTCAATCACTAATGCACCCCCTATTATTTCTTAACAAATTTGGTTTCCATTTATTTCTTTTTCAAATCTGTTTTATAAAAAAAATAGTTTTTTTTTTATAATTAAAAATTCCTAAAAATTTTATATTAACATTTTGATGTTTAATTTAATTTTTCCAATTCTTACTTTTTTTTTATTTTCACATTATTTTAATATCTATTTTAAATTTTGTGAATTTAAGAACTTGTTTTATACCTATTTTTGAACTTTTTTGAAAAAAAGTCTTTTCTCACTATTTCTTTTGAGATAACTTTCTAAGATGTTTTAGGACATTTGGAAAGGTTAATTTTGAGTTTGATTATTAATTTGTTGAGGATTTTTGAGGGGGGTTTTGTAGTATTTCGTTTAAACCTCGATCTTAAGGCTCGATGCCTTTGACCCTTCATTTTGAAACTTGACTTTGAGAGGGCTATTTTGCCCAACTTTTCATGTCCCTCCATACAATCATTCTTAAGCATTTGATCTTGAATTTAGACCTTGTTCTTGGACTTGTGTGTCCATTTTCTTAACTTGTGAACATCTCACCAATATAAACAACATTTGTTCATAGCTTGCTTGGACCTTTTTCTTCATGACACCTCTTAAAAGTGTCTTGCAAGTTAAACTTGATTTGACAAGATTGTCTTACTCTTAACTTCATGATTCTTGAGTACTTTGCCTTGCTATTTGTTCATTTGTGCATGTTGTTGTAAATTATTTCATCATACCCTTGTCATGCTCATACATGGAGGCTTATCTCAATACTTTGATGTTATTCACACTTGATTAATACTATTCTCTCTTGATTGTTTATCCTCTTATGGTTTACTACTCAATTTAATCCCACTTCAACTCTTGTTTACAAGAAGTTGTCTTCCCCTCCTTCCAAAGGAAAGCCTCTCTATTGACCTCAAAGTCATAGATATCTCATTATCTCTCCTTGACCTCATAGTCATAGGATCCCCCTGGCCTCCTAAGAGCCACTCCCCTTTTAGGCCTCCTAAAAGCCACTTCCTTTCTTGACCTCACAGTCATAGGTGGTCACCATCCTTACCCTTGGCCTCCTAAGAGCCATTTTTTTCTTACAACTTAGAATTAAGTTAGAGTTTTTTGACTCTATGTGGACTCATCACCTTGAGTATCTACATCACCCATCACAACTTAGACTGAGAGAGTTTCTTAAACTCTATATGAGCTCATACTCATTTGCCTTGGAACTTTGGCCATAGTCAATGGTTCTCACCCTTAGTTAGGTGAACTACAGTTACTCTGATTCATTAGTCAGATACGTAGGCACAAGATGCGACGTTTTGGCGAGCAAACTTAGTGTACATACCCTTAGCCTTTACCTTACCCTTAGCAGATTTCCTTAGCAAGAAAACATAATATAACACAAACTAACAAGAGGCTCCTGTAGAGTACTACAGATACTTAGTGTGCTAATACTTTCCCTTAGTATAACCAACCCCCGAACCTAGATTCTCTTAGGGTTTTCTTCAAACTTTACCAAGATTGATAAATAGCTTGTTATCCGATTCTCACCGCAACAAACCTCAATTGATATTTTCGGAGTCTTTTGAACTGTTTCAGAAGGTGATCCAAATGGTCCTCCTCACTCTGGGATTTAGCAATCATATCATCAACATATACCTCAATCTCTTTATGTATCATATCATGGAAAAGGGTTACCATAGCTCTCTGATAGGTTGCCCCTGAGTTTTTCAAACCAAAGGGCATGACTTTGTAGCTATAAGTTCCCCAAGGAGTGATGAACGTAGTTTTGTCCATGTCAGCAGGATCCATTCTAATCTGGTTATAACCAGAGAAACCATCCATAAAGAAGAAAACTGTAAAACGGGTCGTGTTATCCATAAGAGTGTCGATATGCGGCAGAGGGAAATCGTCCTTTGGATTTGCCTTGTTAAGATCCCTATAATCCACACACATTTGAACTTTGCCATTCTTCTTTATCACAAGCACAATGTTGGCCACCCATACAGGGTACTTTGAGACGACCAGAAATCCTACATTGAGTTGTCGCTTGACCTCATCTCTGATCTTGAGAGCCATGTCAGGTCTACTTCTTCAAAGTTTTTGTTTCACTGGTGGGCACTCAGGCTTAAGTGGTAGTTTATGAACTACAATGTCTGTATCCAAACGAGGCATGTCCTAATAAGACCATGCAAACACATCCACACACTCTTTAAGAAGCTTTACCAATCGTTGTCTGGCCTCTGCCCCAAGCGTTGCCCCAATCTTGACTTCCTTCTTGTCTTCATCGGTACCAAGATTGATGGTGTCAACTTGTTCCTCATGTGGTTGGAGAGCCGTGTACTCGTACTCACACATTTTTGCCAACTCATCCGGAACTTCATAATCTTCCTCTCCCTCATCCTCAGCTTGATAGATGGGTGAATCAAAGTCAATGGTGAAACTAGGGTCATCGAATACAATAGGTTTGTAGGTTATTCTGCATAGTGGAGGGATTTATTTTATTAAAATGCACAAAATTAAATGCAAGAAGAAATGTTTTTGAAGTTTTAAAAAGGATTGCCATTTTTCCTTAAAAGCAAAAACAGTAAATGAAAACAAAAGTGTTTAACAAAATATCTTCGTTGATTAATAAAAAATGAAAGTGGTGGCCCATTCAAAATAGTCCGATAGCCTTGGGCACGACTATGGAATTGAAAACAAACAACAAAAACAAACATATTACTCTGGCACAGGGAACAACATAGGGATCTCAATAGCTTCCCAATTGCCTAGTGCGGCGTTACACTGAAATACCAAATGGTTTATATCCTCATCTTCTGCATCTTCTATCACGACATTGACCTGATATCCTTTGCTGACGAACACTTCCTGGATTGTCTTCAGTTGCGTTATTGTAGAAGCAGCTGTTTCATCACGAGTTGGTTTGTAACCCAACCCTTGGTATTTCTTCCTCTATTGAACTTCAATAACCTTGCCCCAGTCTTTGGGAACACCTTCTTTCAGGGAAACTTGCATACTCTTGAAGGAAACAAAAGATGGATTGCTCGGGACCACTGGTTCCTCAATGTCTAACATGACACCATTGGCTATTTCAAGAGCTTGGAAAGAAGTTTCCAAAGCATCTTCATCAGCCTCTATATAGCGGAAGGAATATAAATTACTGACCATCAAGTCCTCTTCACCATGTATAATAACTAGTTTATCGTTGATCATAAATTTCATCTTTTGGTGTAACGTTGAAGTCATCGCACCAGCTCCATGGATCCATGGTCTTCCAAGTAGGTAGCTGTAGGCAGGATTAATGCCCAACACTTGGAACGTGATGTTGAAAACATGCGGGCCAATTAAGATTAGTAGCTCAACTTCACCCATTAGAGATCTTTGTGAGCCATCAAAAGCTTTGACAATTAAGGAAGTAGGTTTCATTTCAGCTCCTTTGTAAGCCAGCTTTTCAAGTGTCCTCTTAGTCAAAACATTTAAAGAGGAGCCATTGTCCACAAGGACTCTCGCCAAAGTGTCTTCTTGGCATTTCACGGATACATGTAGAGCAAGATTATGATTTTGACCCTCTCTGGGTAACTCTTCTTTGCTAAAGCTGAGGGTATTGCAAGCAGTGATATTTGCGATGACACTATCAAACTGGCCGGCAGTAATATCTCGAGCAACATGAGCTTGGGCCAATATTTTTTGCAAGGCAGCTCGGTGAGTAGGTTAAATCAACAGCAGAGACAAGATTGATATTTTAGAGGGAGTTTGGTGAAGTTGATCCACCACTTTATAGTCACTTCTTTTGATGATCCTCAGAAACTCAGCCTCTTCCTCACTAATAATCACTTCCTTTTCCTTATCCTTGACGGGCACAGGAGCAACAGTTTCTTTGGGCACATTCCCTTTGAAAAGGGGAGTGTAAATTCGACCACTTCGTGTCATTTTTCCAGACCCAACTATATTAGTTACTTCTTCACTAGTAGTTCCCACCTCTTTCCTTGGAACCACACTTCCAGACTCTTTGTTAACCATAATATCTTTATACCTCCACAGCATAACTTTAGAATTTCTGAAACAGAATGGAACAGGTTGTCGGATGTTTCTTGGCCTTGGCTGATTAGCAGCAGAAGCAACAACAGATTCTGATGTGTTGAATATCGGCTTTGGTTTATTGAAAATAGGGACCACAGAACTAGACTTTGGCACATTAAAAATGGGCACCTTCTCTTTTGATTTTGGTAAATTGAAAATGGGTTCAATTACCTCAACTTCCTCTTTCTTCACCTTACTGATTACTTGCAGAAAACCTTCATCAATCAAACTTTGAATTTCATCTTGAACAAATTGGCATCCTCTGACACTGGCATCACACTCTTCACAATCATGGTGGCAAACTTTCACGAGACCGACTTCAAACAACTTTTCATGAAAAACTTTGACAGGAGTCTTAATCTTAGATGCATCCATTATCAACACCTCATCATTCTCATCTTCAATGGCATTTGTAGTCCCATGTGTAGGCAGTGGGTTATTCTTCACGTTTGGCTGATTATCCCCAAAGGACAGAATCTTCTTTTCCATCAAACTCTTCACAACATATTTCAACGCAAGACATCCCTCTAGGTCATGACCGACAGCACCTTGGTGGAATGCACGGTGGGCATTAGGGTTATGGAACTGCATGGACTTCTCTGTAGGTGGGCCCAAGGGTCTAGTGACAATCAGACCTTATTGGACCAAAGAAGGGTAAAGCTCTGTGTAAGTAATTGGAATTGGAGGAAATGAATGCTTTGCCCCTTGCCTCCTGTATAGAGCGTTTGACTGAGAAGCTTGTGGCTTCTGTTGTTGTTGGTAAGATGGAGCACTGGGTGCTTGCTGATAGTTGGGTTGTTGTTGATAAATAGGTGCGTGCTACGCGGGCTGGTGATTGAAAGTTGGGGTCACAGTTGCCACATAAGGTTGTGGGGCGAACTGCACAGGATACATTGGTTGTTGGACAAAATCTGGGTTAGACTGCTATTGATAAACTGACTGTTTCCAAACTTGATTCTTCTTCCTGCCTGTCATGACTGCATTCGTCTCTCCTTCCCTCTTTTTATGGAAATTACTGGGAGGCTTCTTGTTGTTACTACTACTTGAGTTTCTTAAAGAACTAATCACCTTTCCATTCTTCAATCCAGTTTCTACTTTCACACCCACGACCACAATGTCAGCAAAGTTGGCGTTGACGCTACTAATCATTATTTCATAAAACTCAAGCTTCACAGTGTCTACGAACCAATCAACTAGTTCCTTCTCAGACAATGAAAGTTCTATTTGGGAAGCAGTCTCCCTCCAGTGTTGAGCGTATTCTATAAAGGACTCTGAGTTGTTTTGAGACATACTTATAAGCTGCCTATAATCAGGGGCCAAATCCATATTGTACTTGTAATATTTCAAAAAAGCATCTGACAAGTCTTGAAAACTGTGAATTCGGGATTAGTCTAAACCCATGTACCATTTAGCAGAGGCTACTTTCAGACTATCCTGGAAACAGTGGATTATTAGCTTGTCATTATCCACATATGCTGCCATTCTTCTGTAATACATAATCAAGTGCGACTTTGGACATGTCGCGCCTGAGTATTGGTCAAAGCTTGGAGTCTTGAACTTCAGAGGAATTACTAAACCAGAAACCAAACACATATCTCTAGCATCAGTTCTAAAGATATTACTGCCTTCCATTGGTCTCATCTTTCTTTGGATAGTTTCCACACTTTCTTTCAGCCTTTTGTGGCGCTCGTCCCACTCCTCAGACACTTCGGGGAAATTATAAATTGGTGGTGGGTTGTGGAAAATTGGGTGTACTTGAGTTTACACAGTTGGTGGAACGAAGGTTGGGACAGCTTGAGGATTCTCATTTCCCACGGGAACAGCTTGTTGAGTAGTAGAAGCAATCGGCGGTGGTACAAAACTATAAGGCATACCCAATGGGGGTACAAAAGTAGTGTTGACATTTGTAGAAGGTTCCACAATTGAAGTGACAATCTCAGAGACCAGGGTGGTCTAAGTATCCATCTTCGCTTTGATAACTTGTAGAGCTTCCATGATCTGTCCCATGTTTCCTCGTAAGTCATCCAACTCATTGTTGACCCTATCCAATTCAAAATTGTGCTTAGACATCCTTTGGTGAGCTTGGGCTCTATTGTTGTATCTGTGTCGGAGATTCAATGTGACGGTTTCTGAAGACAAGACGACGGGATGAGACACGACAAGTAAGAATGCACATGTTATGACATGAAAGGATGCAAATGCAAATGCAAGCAACACTATCAAGGAACTAAAATTTGCAAACATTGTGGATAATGAGGGTATTTCATAAAACAAGCTCTTTCATTAGCAAATTGCAAATATTAAAACATAGGTGATACATCTTCAAAGTTCATTACATAGGCAAATAGAAAATACAACATAAAAGGAAACTAGGAATCTAATCCACTTGATGATGGTCCTTCCCCTCCATTGAGCTCCTTCATGAGTTTGTCGATTTGCTTTTGCATCCTCGCTTTGTCGAGGGTCAGTTCTTCCAGCGCTTTCTTCAGTTTCAACTCTTCACTTGTAGGAGCTACAGGTGGTTTGTGACGCGGATAGGGCATTCTCATCACAAGAGCTCTTTCACGGGCACACTCCAAACAAGCTTTGGGACAGTTCAATTAGGATTTCCCAATGCAGTCCATCTTTGTCTATTTATGCATCGCCAAGCACGTGCAACTTTGACTCTGAACTCAAGATTTTCCCCTTCTTCAAGAAATAGCCTCCTCAGATTGTTAAGATCAGGTATCTCCTCTATTGGGTGGCCTAGTTGTCGGCGAGCGAGAACGGGGTTATAATTGATGCATCCCTTTTTGCCCATAAGAGGTACATTGGGGAAGTCCCCACAGCTGTGAATCATAAGGATCCCTCCATAGATTGGATCATACCACTCAATGTATGAATGGGTAAGCTCCATAAGTTTCTTGGACCAGATCGTACCGTCTTCCACATCCCAAAAGGTTGCGGTCCTTGGTAGGTGCGAAATAAACCACCTATAAAGGAGAGAGACACAGCATACGATTTGTCCTCCATCTTGGAAATTATTTGAGTGGATGGTATGATAAGTATCAGCCAACAGAGTAGGAACCGGATTCTTGAGCATAAAGATCTGAATAGCATGGACATCGATGAAGGTTTCAATGTTTGGAAATAATAACAAACCATAGGCCAACAAAGAGAAAGTGGACTCAAAGAGCACAATGTTCTTCCTATCAGCAAAATATCGAGCCTTCTCGAATAAGAACTGAGCGGGCAATCCAGGAAGTTCTCCCTTGATGGTCAAGTGGGCTCGTATGTCAGACAACCTCAGTCTTGTTCCTCTTGCAATGTCCTTTTCGCTGAGCTCGTCTTACAATCCAGAGAATGGAGGGAAATCATTGACAGGGAGACCCATCAAAGCATAGTATTTTTCCAAGGTTGGCATCAACTGATAATCTGGAAACACGAAGCAATGATAAAGAGGATGGTAGAGTTGAACCAAAGTCTCTAGCAGTCCTTCAGCCCTTTGCAGTTCCAATAGTGGGAGAATTCTTCCATATCTTTCAGAAAAAGCCAATGGATCTTCGATCAATTCCCCTAATTCCTTCAATTGCTCAACATTGGGAACCATGAAGGTGTACGACCAAGTTCCCTATTTCCCAAAATCCATCTCACAATGTCTGCAAACCAAAATTTAGTTCCTTGATATGGTTAACAAAAATGTAAAATGCAATGCGAATGCAGTTTGTTTTAAGGAACTCAAAAGAGACATTTTCAAAATAAGCTTCACTTCATTAATATTGAGAAAAGTTACAACTTTCAATGTACATTTCAAGAAGCTCAAAATACAAAGTGGGAAAAACAGCTAGGCCTAAAAAGTAACCCTATCTAGAAAGGCTCCACTGCACGCATCCTCTTCTGTCTCTTCAGCTTGTCGTTTTCCAGAATCAACTTATCAATAATCCCTTTCCAAGCGCCAGATGTCGGAGGAATACTTGAATACTCGTGAGTACAAGAAGTTGGTTGCACGCTAGAGAAAATTAAATTCTCTCGTGTCACAGGTCTGTCAATCACACGTCTCTCAAGTAACTCAATCAAATCATCCTTCTCTTTCATCTGTTTCTTCATTTCCATTAGTTCAGCATAGATGGTGTGGTACTTCCCCTCCCAAGTGTCCCTCTCAAGTTTCATCCTTGCCAGAGTTTCCTGATACTCTTCCATACGCTCAATGGGAAAGATAGAGGATGATACAACAGTGGGCTGCAGAGGTCTCTCGGGTAGGTATGGCATCTTAAGATCACGAGCTCGGGATCGAACCCATTGAAGGAATGGTTCCAAGGCCACACAGTTTCTCTTCCCCAAGTCATTCTTAGTCCTCTTATGGAGCGTTCCCCAAGCATGCAAAACTTGCTCCTTATTTTTTGCACGGGCTTCCTCGTTAAGATAGAAGAAACCGGACAAAAGGATGTTCTTAGGCTTTTCTTCCATAGGGTATCCAAACTGGCTTGTAGCTAATCCCACCTTTGATCATACCAAAACACATCAGTATGGGTGAGAGATATGATTCTCTGAGACCAACGAAGCTTGTCTGGATTATCTTTAAAGCACGATGTTTGAGGTAAATGTGTGACAAACCACTTGTAAAGCAAAGGTTCACATCACAAGATGGTACCATTTACCTTAAGAGTTCTGTGATGAATGGAGTGATAAGAATCACCAAGCAATGTGGGTATAGGGTTTCCACTTAAGAAGATCCGAATGGCGTTGATATCAACAAACTCCTCAACATTAGCAAACAAAACCAGACCATAGACAAGTAAAGCGAAGACTACTTCAAAGGCATCCACACTGTTCATCTTAGCTAAGTAGAAAGCCTTATCCATTAAGAACTTAGAGGGTAGACCCTTGATTCCATTCTTGGTGGTGAGGTTAGCCTTGATCTCAAACATCTCCAAGTGAATAGCATCAGCAATATCCTTTGGTGAAGGAATCTTCTCTTGACCACTGAAAGGCTCTTGCTCTCTTACAGGTAGACCAAACCAATAAGAATACTCCTCCAAGGTTGGAACAAGTTGGTAGTCGGGAAAGGTGAAGCAATGGTAAAGAGGGTCATAAAACTGCACCAATGTGTCAAGAACTCCATCATCCATCTTAGTCCTAAGAATACCAATCAACCTTCCATAATGCTTTCTGAAGTCTTCAAGGAAAGATACCAAAGCTACCATCTTTTTCAACTTTACCATGTTGGGCTTCTTGAAATTGTACTTCTTAGTGTTCCTTTTCTCAAGATCCTTGATACCTATGATTTTCAAAGGAAAAGACGACTGAGTTCCTTAAAATCAAAAATGGATGCAATGATGGATGTATGCAAAGCACAAAACACACAAACACACATAAACACAAACATGTGTACACACAACAAAGTACACAAGGCCTAGGTTTAGGGGTTACATGTGTGGAGACATGGTCTACCCATCCGAAGAGGTATGTACTATGGGTTTATTAACTGTAGAACAGGGTTCTAAAAGTTCTCAGAGTCATGGATAAATATTTTGGATATTATCGGCCTACACGACTACTCATGCGGGTTAATAATATTCTCAAGATAAACGCGTCTGAGTGTAGTATCGCATGACAACCATCACAGGTCTACACCTGTATAATCACTGCACTACGTCCTAAAAAGGCCAAGTGGGGTAAAGGGTAACTACGGTCCTCAGTATCACGGACTCCCAGGTCAGAAAGAGTGACATCAATATGACTACTCGCATCAGACATCAATAATCCCAAAGGGGCCTCCACTAAGCGTGGTCATCATATACCAAACATGTTAGGACTACTCCCAACTGCCGACTATTGATTACACCACAATCCTATCATATGTGTATGCTTAAGTCTGGGTTAGGAGTTATCTCACCACTCAAAAGTAGCAACCCTTCCAAACAGAAGAACAAACCGGGTATACAGATATGCAGATATGTACAAACAAGCAAGCAAATCATATAAATAACACAAATAAAACAAGGAAGGCTTAACCCTCTTTTGTCACCCCCAGTGAAGTCGCCATTTCTGTTGCGTTGATAATTGGATATCAAGATATTAATTAACTTGAATCACACATCTTTGAAATTCACCACCGAGCTTTGATTTATCCAAAGGAAAGGGTAAAGATCGAAGAAAACCCTAATTGCGCTATGCGAAGACACAACTAAGAGACCTAAGTTTCGGGGGTTGGTTATACCTAGGGAAGGTGTTAGCATCCTAGATATCTGTAGTACTCTACATGAACCTCTTGTTCGTATTTGTGCTATGCTATTGTTTGCTTGCTAAGGATCTGTGCTAAGGTTAAGATAAAGACCTATGGTAAAGGCCAAGGTGTTAAAGGTAAAGACCTAGGGGTATATACACTAAGCATGCTCGCCAAGACGTCGCATCTCGTGCCTACGTATCCTAATAAGGATGGAATCAGAGCATTCGTAGTTCACCTTAACGAGGGTGGGGAACCATTGACTATGGTCAAAGTTCCAAAGGGGAATGAGTATGACACTCACATAGAGTTTAAAGAACTCTCTAAGTCTAAGTTGAAAAAGGGTAAGTGAATACTCATGATGATGAGAATCACATAGAGTTTAAGAACTCTATCCTAATTCTAGGTTTAAGGGGGTGAATGGCTCTAATAAGGCCAAATGGAAAGGAACATCATTATCATGATGCTCACATAGAGTTGAAGAACTCTAGGTGAATTCTAAGTTGTGGTAAGTGGCTCTAGAGAGGCCAAAGGGAAGTAAGCATCTATGATGATAGTGTTTATAAAGGGGGAAACCTAACTAGGTCAAGGGGGAAGTGGCTCTAATGAGGCCAAAGGTTTGATCCTAAATAGGATAAGGGATGGCTCTAATAAGGCCAAGGGTGGAAGATGGCTCTAATGAAGCCAAGGGGAGAGATGGCTCTAATGAGGCCAAGGGGAGAGATGGCTCTAATGAGGCCAAGAGGGTAATGAGCTATCTATGACTTTGAGGTCAATAGAGAGACTTTCCTTTGGAAGGAGGGGAACAAAGAGGGTTGAGGATGAGAGCTAATAAGCTAGCCTCACTTAAAGGGATAACTTAATGAAGTTAACAATGATATTCACAATTCATGGTAGCAAAAACATATGGATATAACACATGAATAAATATGGTGAACATGATGACATTCAAAGCAAGTATCTTAAAGAAGTATACAAGTATCATGTAAGCACATAAGGATCATTCATCAATGGATAAAGTAGATACCTAAGGGAACAAGATATAAGTCTAAGCATCTTAACCAAGTAGGTGATGACCTACAAAGGGGAAGTCTTTGACCTAATCAAGGGGAAAGTACCACTTATGTCAACCTAAAGCTCACTTTTATGAAAGGGAAGTCTAAGCACAATTGATATGGTGTAATCTTAAGTGTATGGTTTGTATCTACTTGATGTTATATACATACATGAGAGGGGAGTCCTAATTTGAAGGTAAAGACCTAATCTAAAACTTTAATGGGGATGACAAAAAGTTTAAACATCTTAAAGGTAACAAGCAACTTATATGTGTACCTAAGGCCAAAACCTATAATTATGTACAAGCCTTAATTAAGATGATGGAAGTGATTCTAACATGTTATGACAAGCCTATACAAGTCCTAAATAGGTGAGGGAGATAAAAAATTATGGCCTTAAGAACTAAAAATAACCTAAAAACACAACCATGTTCATATGTGAATAAAAGACCTAAAAATTAATATTTTTGGAGGTTTTAAAATATTAACATGAAATATACAATAAAAGGAAGATAGTGCAAAAAGAATGGATCAAAAATCATGAAAATTGAATGAGTTATGAAATGGAGAAGTTGAGAAATAAACTAAAAAAACTAAGCACTAAAAATAATAGGGAGGGTCCCAAAGGGAGTTGAACCCACACCCTAAGGGTTACAGCCTAAAAGACTTGCCAAGCCAGCCAGAGCACGCGTTATGACAAAGGACAGTTTCAGTGTAATATATATGAAGCATGGCTTATTTCAGAAAAAACACAAAAGACTGGGGCGAGAGGGATTCGAACCCCAGTCTTTTCGCTTGCCAATACACACAACCCCTCCTTCTAGACCAGCGGTGCTACACTCTCATCCATTAATAATACTAACTCTAATGATAGATATTTTAAAAGCACATCCAAACGGCCACCTCAGCGCCATGTTGACTCCACCTCAGTTCCAGCTCAACCTTCTTCTTCCTTTCTTTCCTTCCTTTCTCTCCCTCGCTCGTGCATGCCCTAGCCATGTATACCCATAATTTCTACCCAACATATATCACTCATTTCTTAATCATTTCATGAGCTATAAAAACCAAAGTTATAGCATTTCTTGCTAGGAACCTAATGGTTACATTGGTTTGTCCTAAAACTAAACATATATCTCACAAAACCTACCCTAACAGTGCAATATCAACACACAACACATGAACCAAACAACACATTTTTTACCCAAACAATACAGGTAAGACTTCAAACACATCAAACACAATGCAGGCTATATTTTGCAATAGGTATGAAACAATGAGATGCAAGGAATCTCAGCCTAGTGTTTCAATGAAGATTACCTCTTGGAGCAGGTCCAAGGCCTCTTCAAAAGGTGTTGCAGAGATGGAATGAGCCTCCCTTTATGCTTGTTGATGCTTGGAGAGATGACTGGAGTGCTTGAAATGGTTGGAAACAAGCTCAAACTTCAAACCCTTGTGTATTTGCAAATGGAAGTTGAAAAATGGAAGATGGTGAATGAGGTGTTACAGAACTTGTTTGATGGTTTAAACAAGTTCTATGGAGTATGGATGGAAGGTTTATGAGGTTAGTTTATGGTTTGTACGAGTAGAATGAAACTGGTCAGTGTTCTTGCAAGTTTGATGAGTTCTTGCAAAAACTATGTGAAGATGGTTGGTTTATACCTGAGTGAATCGCACACTCAAAGATACAACAGAGTCGCCACCGAACTTTATTTAGTTCCAGAGGACAGGGAAAATATCGATAAAACCCAAGGGGAAGAGAAACGGGAACAGGGGTCGGTTATGCGAAAGGAAGGTACTAGCACCTAACGCGTCCATCGTACTCGACGGGAACCATTTCGCTTGCTTCTAGGCTTGGATGGGTTATCTATCTAAAGGATTTTAGCTAAAAGGAGAGATAGAAGAGAAAAGAAAGTGTCTGCGGAGGATTGGGGCCCTCGTGCCTATGTACCCTTATAGTGCAATGAGGAAATCAGAGCTTCGTAGTTCAGGGAACTAGAGAAGAGAAGAAGAATGGAAGAAGGGGGTAAGTGTGCTCGCCAAGATCATCGCAATCTTGTGCCTACGTATCTTACATTTGAATGAATGAAGAATCAGAGCGTCCATAGTTCGTGGAACCAGGGAAAAGATGGGAATGGAAGAAGGTGGAAGTGTGCTCGCCAAGATCATCGCGATCTCGTGCCTACATATCTTACATTCGAATGAATGCAGAATCAGAGCATCCGTAGTTCGGGGAACTAAGATGGAAAAAGAAAGAAAAGAGAGAGGTGCTGTCAAAACTAAGAGCAAGAGAAGATAGAGATAGAATCCGCTGGGGATCCAAAAGTATTGGTGTCAAAACCAAGAAAGGAAGGGAGCAAAAGGATAATAGAGACTCCACTGGGGAGGTAAGAGAGCAAAGAATTGTGCTAGGGATCAGAGGACAGTGACCCTACTGGGGAAACAAACAAAAGGATGGTATTGAAATCAAGCGAAAAGGAGTTCAGTATGTTAACTGACTGGCAGTGGTTAACGGAAGAGAAAGAGAGTAAGACTCTGGTGGGGATAAAGGTTTTAACAGATAGACTGTGATCAACCAAAAGAGAGAGTACTGAACCAAGAAAAGGTGTTTGACTCTAAAGGGATTTCGGTATATTAAATGATAAACAGTGATTAACCGAAGAAAGAAAAGATTACAAACGTGCGGGGAGAAAGGTTTTAACAGATATACTGTGATCAACCAAAGAATAGGTGTAGAACCAAGCGAAGGTTGTGACCCACTTGGGATGTTGGTACTGACTGAACAAACAGTACTTGACCAACACAAAGGGTATTGAACCAAAAGAGGTTACTAACCGCTGAGGATTCGGTGTTAACAGAGAAACTGTGATTAATCAAAAATAAAGCGAGTGATTAACCAAGAGAAGGGGATTAAATCGAAAGGTTTCAGTATTTTAACAGACTAACTGAAAGAAATGGGTGATTAACCAAGAGAAGGTGATTAACCCAAGAGGAACTCAGTACAATAATAGATAGACTATGGTTAACTGAGAAGAAGTGAAAATTGGTGTTTTAACTGACAGGCAGTGGTTAACCAAACAAAGGGAGAGGAATCAAGAGAAGGTTGCGAACTCCGCAAGGGTTTCAGTGTTTAACAGGAAGACTGTGTTGAACCAAAGAAGGATGTTGAAACTATTCTGGAGAATCAATGTAAAATGACTGACCAAAGGAGGATACTGAGGCAAGAGACGTGTGTTAACCCAAGAAACAATGATCTTTAACCAAGAGAATGGTGATTGATCAAAAGAGAGATTGAGAGGAGCACAAGTGATCAAGGATCGACTCGACTAGGGAAGGAGAAGCACTACAGCTTGAGTATAGAGGTGACTATTCTCAACGAGAGGGCCAAACACCCTTACCCAAGAAATAGTCAGAATGAGAGTAGGACAACTCCATCCTCATTCCTTCTCTAGCACTCAAAGTATAGTGCGGAAACTGAAACGAAGAGCGCAACAACTCCAATTTGTACAGTGCTCCAATGCGTCGTGCTCTAATGCGTCGTGCGAATCTCTGACTCCACGGGGGAAGAGAGAAAGAAAGCTCTAAAGGAAGCCTAAAGAGAAGAGCAAAGAAGGATCAACTAATCGAAACAAGTTTTTGATTAATTATTCAAAGGGAATTGCTATGCTAATAATTTTCCAAAGAAATGGAAAATCATTAAAGCATAAAGGGTGTATTATTGATTGTACATGACTAAACTTGCTCAATGAAGAACAAATTTAATGTGATCAAGAATGAAATTGTAAAGGCAGCACCAAATGTTAATTAACATACATCACAAATCATGTTAACAAGTGAACAAAAGGATGTGCAAGAATGATCATGTTCCATGTAATGCCAAAATGTAAACAATTACATAATCGACGAATCGTGCATCAAATTATTGCAAGCATGCTTCAAACAAAGGCTAAAAGGCACCTAAAACAACCACAAATATCAATCACATCAATCCATGGAAGTTAGAGGAGGAAAGGATGTCAAACAAGCTTGAAAAAACACCAAAATGGCACTCTGTTACAGTGGTAATCAGTTACTCTAAAGTGAATAACCGGTTACTTGCTTGAAAAAAAGGCAAATCTGGTGAAATTTGTGCAGAGTAACCGGTTATCCTATATTCAGTAACCAGTTACTCAGTTGAAAAAAGCAGCGCTGGTGCAAAATTTGTGAAGAGTAACCGGTTATCCTATATTGAGTTACCGGTTACCACTGTAACAGTGGCAAAAACAGCTTTTGAAAAAGCACTTAAAGCATCCAAATCACTTGTGTATATTACCACATGCTAGGGTATGAATTTGTGCACGAAAATCAAGTTTAATAACAGCAAAAATCCAGCAATGGAATCAATTATCACATCAAGATCATGGATCATGTAATGGCATAATCAATTCACACACAAAAAATATCGAAACTACATTGCGAATGATACGAAAACGTTCGAAACAGTAAAATGAGTGAGAGCTACCAACCTACAAGCCGGAGAATTGGCTTGGTGATTGTTTCAAAGAATTCTTGATGAAGATGATAAAAGAAAACCAGAGGAATCTTCAATCGTAGCCGAACCGTATCAAAACCGAGCAAATTGTGACGAAACTCCGAGATACGAATTTGAACCGTAGAATCTTGAAGCAAACGCTTGAGATGAATCTAATAGCTAAGAGAACTCCAGAAACTCAGGTATAATTGCAATATTGTGAAGGTTAAGCTCAAGAAATAATTACTTCCAAGGTAGAAGTGATTATTCTTCAATGGTGAAGAGCTATGGTGAGGTTTGGGAAGAAAATGGAGATTGAAGATGAAGAAGTTGCAGAAAAATTTAGAGAGAATGTGAGAGAATTGAGAGTGAAGTGTGAGAAATTTGTGTGAAAATGGTTGATCCCTTGAAAAATGATTGAAAGTTTGTTTATATAGAGTTTTGGATTGGAGTGTGAGAGGTTTGGAATTAGACTAGGAGCTAGCTTAGGGTGGTTTGGAATTAGGCTAGGAGTTAGTTACACTTGACTCACCGAGTCAAGCGGTTAACTCGGTTAGTTATGAAGTTAACTCGGTAGCAATCCCAATGTAAGCTTCAAATCAAAGGTTGGCATACTTGGAAATCAAGGAACATGGTGCACTTAATTTAAAGTGATGCATTGGAATAAATGTAAGTGGAGTGTCCTGAATGGTCTTGAACAGTCTAGAATGTTCCACACAATGCTAGAACCATGTAGAATCCAAGAACAAAGAGAGTACAGAGTTGTTGTCCCAAAAATGCAGCAGAAATTTCAAATTTGTGAAGAGTAACCGGTTATCCTATATTGAGTAACCGGTTACTCTAGGAAAAATTTGCCCAGATTGCTCAGGAACAAGTGCAGAAGTCCCGGTTTCGATTTTCCACCTCTTGTTTTGAGGAATAGGCATGGAAACCAATATTTTGAGCTTGTTTTGATGATGGGATGATCTTGTGAAGAAGCAATTAATATAGCTTGGAGACCCTGAATATTCTTGCAACCAAAATCAAAGAGAAAAAAGTGTGAGTGCGTATGCCGGCGATGCGAATGCACATGCTTATGCAAAAGAAAAATAAAGGACATCAAATTTCGGGTTACGACACTATGGGAGAGAGAGTTTGGAGGGTTTTCAGAATGGATGCTTATGTGTTTCCAAGTGTGTTTGAATGCTCTATTTATAGGCAAAGAGATGGGGAAAGTCAGCTTGCAGAAATTTAATTGACATGGTTGTGTTTAGTTTGCATTTTTGGTTGAAATGCAAGTGGACTTTGGCAAGACTTCAAGAGTTCCAATTCATAGTACCAACCTTTCTAGAGTAGTTGGAAATGTGCAGAGCTTTATCACGGAACAAGGCAAGAGTTCTGGTGCAGAAGAGTCAATTTAGAGGCTCAAGATCAACTTTATGCATAACGCCATGCTTTATCAAAATGGAAGTCCTCCCTTTATGCCATAAATGGAAATAACAAGTGGATTAAGCTTAAACTTGATGGATATTGATCCAAACTCATGCCATCTACTGAACTAATGAAAATTTGCAAGCAATCTACTCTGAAATGCCAATATTTGCAGCATGGAAGTGGTTTTGCTTCAAGTGCACCAAGTGAAAAGGCATGAAAATCAAGTTTCAAACACTTAACTTCAAGTCTTCGAAACTCACAGCTCACATATTGGATTAGGAAGTTCTTGTACTTTTTAGAAAGCCTCAAGTATGCTCTACAATGTTCATGTTCACTCCAAGTTCTAGATCCAAAGGGATCATGATGAAAAATGGAGGTGAAGTTGGCTGAAAATTAAGACAAAAGTAGTGAAATTTCACTAAGTCATAAATTGCCTTGAACTTCCAAGCTTCCTAACTTAAAAACTAAGCCTTTTTTGAAGAAGGACCCTCTAATACATTTTGAAGTTCATGATGAGAGCTTCAATTTGAGCATTGAGCCACAAAAATTGGATGTGTGGTTTGAAAGTTATGACTCTTCAAAGTTTGCACAAGGAGTGAATTCTTCCACACTTAGAAAATTTCAAGAACCAAACTTTGCCCTTTTTGCAAGAAACCTCTCAAATGTTGATTTCTCATGCTTTAACTCAAAAATCAAACATGTCTTGATGGAATATGGCTTGAATACTTCATCTTGGATCAAAAACATCAAAAGTCAAAGGTTTAATTTTTTAGTCAAAATCCTAGTTTCTTCAGGAATTCAACTGGATGATCTTTGATGATCATACTTTCTCAAACTTCTCAAACACTATAGGTGGCTTCCAAGGATGCTTATGAACATATGGAATCATGTCCCAAGGCTTGGGATCATGCCTTGACCAAAAGTCAAAGGCATGTTTGACTTTTCTTGACAAAATCCTAATCTGGGGCCAGATGAACTTGGGGCTCATTGCACTTGTGATGGGAGCCAAACACACTTGATTTCTTGATGAATAAGGCCTTTTGAATGTATGTAAGCTCAATTGGTTGATTAACCAATCAAAGCATTGACTTATCACACCAAGATCCCTTGTAATTCTTAAGGTTATAACCCTAATTCCACAACTCCTGATCTTATGGTTTCTCTTGATCCAATCATATGAGATCATGGCATATGATTTGAGAGCTTTGTGATTAGCCTTCTTTCTTGTGCAAACCCTGGCTTTCAAGTAAAAGAACAAACTAGCAAAGTATAGTGGTTAGTTAACAATGCATAGATGATTGAACCCTAATGCAAGTTCAAGATGTCATGACATCTAAGGGGTAAATTTTAAGGTATAACACTAACAATGAAGTAACTCCAAGTGTATCTTAAGTAAAACAGATTCTGATTATTTATGTACAATACAAGAACCTGCATAAGTAAAACACGCATCAAATAAACCATTATAATTTTAATACTTTTGTTATCATCAAAACTAAAGAGAAAATATCAAGAACAAATCTTGTTCTAACAATCTCCCCTTTTTGATGATGACAAACACAAGTATTTAAAAGACAATGTTGGGCATTTACTTTTCTCTGCAACAATAGGGTATAAGGTTTGTAAGCTCCCCCTGAGTCTGATAGCTTACAGTCGAGTTTAATTTACTCTAGCATTAAGAACCATTTTTCAAGAAAAATAAATTAGTCTTCTTAATAACATCAGGGTCTGAGGCTCGTAAGCTCCCCCTGAATCAAACAGTTCCAAGGTTGAGGTTTGTAAGCTCCCCCTTAGTTTCATATTTAAAACACCAAGATAACTGCATTTTAACTCCTTTTGCCAACACCAGAATATGAGGTTTGTAAACTCCTTCTGAGTCTCATAGGTAAGTCAGAGATTTTCTCTTTCTTAACACTATGTACAAGAGAGTTAAAATATGTTGCCCTTTTTAACTTTCCTTGGCAACACCAGAATATAAGGTTTGTAAGCTCCTTCTGCGTCTGATAGACTAAGTCTGAGGTTTGTAAACTCTTACTTAGAGCTATGTACAGAAAGTTAAAAATGTGCCCTGGGCAAGTAACAGAAAATCAATGACCAATATGTATTCAATGAGTTCAGTGTCCACTTAAATACTTACCATTATTTCTCCCCCTTTTGTCACATAAAAAAGAATAAAAGGAAAAGAAGGAAATAGAAATAAAATATCACTAATAAATGTAACTCAAATCATCATTACAGGATCAATTTCCAAAAAAGAAGAATAATCAAGTAATAAGAGTCATTAAGGTTTATAAACTGCACACTTTGAAGTCTTAGTAGTCGTTACTGTTCCAAGAATTAAACAAGGATTAAATTTATATGCTTGGTATCCACAGAAGTCATTATAAAAACATCCCACTCCTAAGTCATTTTCATCAACCACCAATCCTAATAATATAAAGTCAGCATCTGAGAGTCATAAGGCATGTGTCGTAACAGACACAACTGAGAGCTCTACAAGCTTGCCAATCCAATCCCCTCATAAGGCATCCATCGTAATAGACATAACTGATAGCTCTACAAGCTTGCCAATCCAATCCCCTCAGAGGCGAGCTGCTTCTGAGTCCTCTACATCTGTACCTATGCTCTCAACACAACTTGCCTCTGAAGAAGCTACTTCAGCAGCACCTGAACGACCTTCAGAAGGTGGTTCAACAGTAGCTGCCTTGAAGCCTCAAAGAAGAAGCATGAAGAGATCAAGGAAGAAGAAAAGGAGGGTCAACAAGAGGTTATACCGCTCTCTTCCAAACATATAAGTGGAAGAAGTGATTGATTCAGAAGATGAGGAGGTAGACTATAACAACAGTGGACGCCGTTGGGCACACGATGTAATAGCTAGAGATCAAATCTAGAGATCATCTTGTACCCTTTTTTTTGTTTAAAAAAATTTAATTCTTTAGTTCAATTAATGAAAAAAGTTTATTAGACCAATTACTTCTTTCACATGCATTTACATTCCAGAAATTTTCTTTAGATTTTCTGAAGGTACACAATCAAAGTGAAACTGACACAGAAACGACAGCTAGAACAGATCAGACATAAATTCATAATTATTTAGAGAATCTTAATAGATTAGATGTTTAAATTACATTACCAAGAGTTATCATTAAAATATTGATAAAATTTAATCAGTACTTAAATAATATTAAACTCAAGACAATAAATGTAACACGTCTATAAAAAGACTCTAGTAAGCTTTCTTCCATCATCACTTAATACCTAAAACACCAAGATGTATAAGAAAAACAAAATGTGGGTTCCAAAGAGAGATTTCAGGAAGGCAACACTACTGAATGTAGCAACTTAAGTAAGTCAAAGCAAAGTTGTAGCTGAAGAACCTGCAAGCAAGTAGACAACTTCAAAAGTGCTCTCCTCTTCAGCATCCTTTGTGAAGACACACAGAAGAAAGAAGTCTTATGGATCCATACGAAGAAACAAACTGAGGAAGGAGGCTTTGGAGTTTTCTAAGGAAGAATAGCAAGATTTCTTAGACAATCTAGACATGTCAGATGATCCTAGGGAGTTCCTTAGGAAACATCCATTAGACTAGAAAAAAATCTAATTATCTTGTAATAGCTTCCTTTTTATTAATAAAATAAGTTGCAAACATTTGAGTTCTTTTATCGGTTTCATATTCTTAGTGAACAACACGAATAAATATTAATCAGTTGAAACTGAACACAAGCATGAACAAACTCATAATTTATTAATAAGATGCTTAATACAAATATTTCAACAACAATACAAAGCATAACTATGCAGAAAATCTAACATCAGAATATTTTGTAGATAGCTTCAAACTTGTCTCTCCAAATCTTGGAAGAACTAGACTCAAAGCTTATGTTAACCCCTTACTGAACAATCATTTCAGAAATAACTCGTCCAAAAGGTATGAAGAAGGTCTTTCCCTTTTTAAAAGAAGAAAGATACCTTTTCAGATGGTCAAACATAACTTGAGGAAGATCAATCTTTAGATCTGAATTAAGAAGTAGAAGCATATCTTTTCCACTTGGTCTAAATCTTGATCCTTTGGCAGTAAGTTTGAATTCAGAATCTGACTCTAAACAACAACATCAAGAAGAATATTAGAAACCACTGATGTATTAGATGAATCTACAAACATACGCCTAGTAGGAAGATAGTGTTCCCAAACAAGAGTTCCTAGGATTTCTCCAATCTCCTCATAATTGATCAAATTTGCAATCGCTTTAGAGGTTACTATAATAGGAACACCAGTTACTCTAGACAGAAACACATACACAGAATTAAGCTCAACAATGGAGGCATTAATCCAAAACTCTTTGACAAGACTTGGATAAGTGAAACCACATAGCATCTCAAAGTAGCCATTCCACCTTTGTTTAGACACATTCTCCCAGAGGTTGAAACCAATCTTAAGCAACTCATCAAAATCCACAAACTTTTCATTAATGATAATCAGCTGATTCAAAGGAGAATAAACTGAAGAACCCATCTCAAGTTTGGTTTAATCAGCACACAAACAAGAAGAAAAGAAGAAAGAGAAGAAGAAGAGGAAGAAAGAAAAGAAACTGAACAAGAATCGTACAAAAATAAGAATCTTGTCAGAAAAATGATACAATGATGTTTCACAGGACAGGGAATAGTAACTACAAGTACTACAAGAGAAAACATCATTACCCAAAGGTTCTTTATCCAGTAGATATTTCAACTCCACCAGACGAGTTTCATGTTAGACGATGGCTATGGATCTAGAAGGGGATTTGAATAGATCCCTTGAGTTTTACACGCAAATGGTTACCAAAAATTGTTTTTAAAAATGTTTAACGGAAGCAACCACAGAATCACACGTCTACAACGAACCTTCTACTAAAAGGATCGGATATGCACGACAATATTGGGAATGAATTATGGATGAGAAAAATTTAGTTTGATTAACACGATCTAAAACCCAATCGACAAAGTATCATTTACTTGATGTTTAATCCAATCCAACGAGATCAATTGACAAACAATAAATTGCAAATGCGTTCGATTTTGCGTTGAAACAAATTATCGAACACTTGGTGTGCGTCAGCACACAAAGTGAAGATTTCAAAGTAATGTGATGTTGAGCTGCTCCCAAAACATAATCCAAAGGATTGTATCAGATTTACAAAACAATTTAACAACTCAATATAACACCAGGTCAGAAATTTCGATCAATTTAGACTTCGCAAATTCGAATGATATCAAACGTAAAGAGTTAAGTGAAAGAGAGAACAAATGAGATTTGATTAGGTAGTTCCCCAATCGCCCTCGCTTTGGGTACCTCTGCCCCTAATTCCACAATTGGAATTGAGATATATATATATATATATATATGCAGCTGTTGCAAATTGTTTATCACAAGAGCAGAACTATGAACATCCAAACTCCCAAACGTCTTTGATCGTTGATGCAGAGCCTTATCTTCCCTTGATTCAAGATGAATCAAGTGCCACGAATTTGGTTGAACAAGTCACCGTCCCACGCTACTAGACTGCAAGAAACCACCGTTCTTCAGTTACCTTCACTCGGCCGACTTCAATTCTCCGCAATTTGATCCCTAAACCTTTCTTCTACGATCCTCCGAATGTAGCTACTAAACCGAAAGAAAACTCTGTTCTTCGGTTACCTTCGCACGGCTGAATCCCTGTAGAACGAAACGGTTTGTGCAAAAACCCCCAAAATCACCGTCTCACGCTACTAGATTGAGAGAACCCGCAACTCTTCAATCACCTTCACTCGGTCGATTCTTGGAGGACAAAACCTAGGGTTTTATTCAAGAAACACCTACCAATTCTCAACCCAGAAATAAAGATCACAACACTTCCTAATTCTGAACGTTATCACTTCAAAACAATGGACAACACAAGTAAAAATGATTATGTGTAATTGTTGGTTGACTCAAGGATGAAGATGAAGATGAAGAGAAAGATTGGTATAAATTTTCACGTTTCTTGTTGTTTTAGAAAATGAGATGACCAGACTATTTATAGAGAATGGTTTGACCCACTAAAACTTGTAACAGAAATAACAAAAAAATTTAAGAAAAAAAATTCAGTTCAGGCGTGTTTGGGTCGACCCATCCTTTAATGAGGGTCGGCGTGCGCTGTCCCGTGGCAATCACTATGCAAGTTTCACAATCATGCATCGACCTATTGTCGTCTTGCGTCGATTCACGTATGCAATTTTTGCATATTTTCAAATTCCCAGAATCATGCGTCGACCCACAACCAGCAGGGGTCAGCGTGCGCTTTCCCGACCTTTCAACAAACTTTGTTCCAACAAGCATGAGTCGACTCATGCTTAGGTTGGGTCGGCGCATCACTTGCATTTTTCAAGAAATGTATTTTTCTGCACATATTAACTGACCAAGACCTGGACAAACATACTAGACACCAATATAATGATCATGCACATGTATTTATGGGTAAGACCTAAGTCCTATATGTTTAGACGCATGATCAACGATGATTAGATGCAATTTGCCTGACAAATGAAGTGATACCGCTCAATTACAATCTAATACTTAGCTTATTTGTTGACATCATTAAAATTGAAATAGATGAAAGACCTTAGCCCTCACATACTCCCCCTTTTTTATGATGGCAACACTGTTTAGCTTTCTCTTGATTTGTAATTTGAGAACGAACAAGCTCCCCCTGTCTTTAACACTTAGTTAATTTCTTGGTTAATTTCTGCTTGCTAACCTTCTCCCCCTTTGTCAACATTAAAAAGAAGAGAATAAGGTGGTCAAAAGAATAACACTATAACAAGTAAGGATTCATCCACATATTTGCAACATGGCAACACTAACACGCATCCAGATATGATACAGTTAATGTAAAATTTGAAACGGATAAATACGGAACATAAGAAGCAAAGACAATTCATTCCATAGTTCAAAACAAAGAACCAAAACAAACTGAAACAAAGTTCAAAGTTAAACGACAGGAAAGAACATGCAATCCAAACAGCAAAACATAAATGCAAAACACAAGTAATATGATGCACTAATCTCTATGGTCTCCTCCCGCTAGATGGATGACCTCTTCCCCCATGGTATTGGCCTGGTGGTGGTAAATCCTCTAAGTGCAAGTTAAGTTCGAGTAGCGAGCGATTGAGCAAGCCAAAACTGTTTGCAAGATTCTGATTCTGTTGAGTCAAATTCTCGTCCATTTGGGTCAAGCGAGTCATAGAGGCGTCAGCAAAGCTGTTGAAGTTAGTGATGTGAGCCGAGACTTGTTTGGATAAGTTTGTGAACCTTTCTTCCTGAGCATTGTAGCAGCTTTCTTGCAATGCTTGGAATTCTTGATGTTGAAGATTCATCTGGTTCAACCTTGCCAGAATCTCTTCAGATGACTTGAAATCATGCTGAGGCTGTGGAGTTGGAGGTGCCGAATAATCAAGTTGCTGCCAATCAGACTCTTCGCCATAGGTGGGAGGAACATATGCGTCTCCAAGAGCAGTCCAGCGGTTGTTTTGCCAGTCTCCCCAGCCCTGATTATCAGAATTGTCCTCAGGTTGATAGCCCATCCATGCTTTGTTGTCTTCCTCTTGCATAACCACATCACCATTGTTAACATCTTAATTATCACTATCATGTACTGCCTCATCGTCATTTCCTTCGTCATGATTAGGTTCTTCAAGTTCATGTGGAAAAGGATGAGTTGATCTGTATCGGTATTTGAACTCATTCTTAACAGAATCCCAAGTGTAACCCATCATGGTGAGTGTTTTTGGTTGAAATTGATATTCGGATAAAATCTGGATGTAATTAATATTCGGAACCGAGATGCCAGCCTTGTTCAAAATGTTCTGAATGCAGGATGCATAACCTAAAGCCAGACTTTTGGTGGAGTCTCGGGTAACAAATATCCGATATGCAAAATAGTGTGGCCAGTTGATTTTGATCCGATTCTTCAGTATGTAAATGAGATGAACTTCTGCCTTCTCAACTCTTGAGTACCCGCCTTTCTTAGGTCTCAAAATACGAGCAACAATCCACTATAGAACGCTGTCAACAAATTTCAAATGACCGGTGGTAACATTTTTCGGAAAGAATTCACTTGCCACAACATCGTCCGGATATGGTTCACGCAACATAGAGTTCAGAGCAGATTTAAACTCAAAGTTTTGAATAAACTTGGTGTCGGTTACTTAGGGGAGATTTTCATCAGTATCCATATGAAACAAAGTATTTCATAACTCGTTGTTTACAGGATGACGTACATTATTCATAGAAAACGAAAACTCAGCACCCTTAAATTTTCCCTTAATTCCACAATAGAATAATCAAATCAAATCACTATTGAACTGATCATCATATTCAAGAAACTCACCAAAATTCTGAACACTAAACATTTCAGTTATCTCAGGAATTTTGTAGTCTGGACCCATCAAAACATAGAAACCATGTTGTGGAATAACAGCACGAAGACTAAACTCTACCTCAAAAGGACCAGACAGTTCATCAGAGAGTAAAGAGTTAATAGTTACCGGTGTTGAAGAAGTTCTGGCAGATGAAGCTCTAGTTGTTCGTTTACCGGTTGTGCATCGGGAAGCCATTTTTGATGAAGGTGATGAAGAAGATGAACAGTGCGCGGTGGTTGAAGAAGAATGATGATCTTGCTGCTAGAAACCCTTGTCTTATAATCTTGAGGATTCACACTTTGTGGGTTTTTTATTTTTGTGGGTTTTAATGGGAATTTGATGGAGTTTAATGGGTATTTGATGGAGTTTGATGGAAAAGATAGAGAGAAGAAGACCAAAAATCTACTATGTTTAACATGCAATGAACAAGAAATAAAGTGTAATGAAGATATGTAATGAAGAGTGGAAACATTAGGTCGGTGCACGCATTCCCAAATAAAAAAGGATTCTGAGTGTGTCAGGTGTGCGTCGACCCAAGGGCAGGGTGCGTCGGCGCAAGATTGCTAGGTTTTGAAAAATTTTGAAATTTGGATATGCGCCGACCGCATGTAAGCGTGAGCTGACCCGATCGTTTCCCTTGAAAAACTGCTTCGGCTCATGAGTCGACCCATGGCATCTTTCGGTCGACTCATCCAAGTCAAAAATCGAGAAATTGAAATTTTGCATACAAAAGTTCCAAAACAAGATAAATAAACATGCACACACATAGAACAAGCATCCAAATGAGTAATATATGCACAAAATATAGAAACATCAAGTTTAAAGTACTTAACATGGTACAAAATGTGTTAATTTTCTATGAATCGGAACAATATTACCTTGATCACCATTGACGTTGAGAGCCCTCACATATATCTTAATAACTTTTGGCATTGTTAGTAACAACACATAAACAAGTATATATATGTATATATGAATACAAACTATCTTAGATGAAAATCAAACACGATCCGAGATGTCGAGAACGCCAAGTTCCCTACGGATATGAAAGAAAGGCTCAGTGGCTAATGGTTTTGTAAAAATGTCAGCAAGTTTATTTTTAGTATTAACATGCTCAAAGATCACATCACCTTTCTTTACATGATCCCTAAGAAAATGATGACGTGTTTCGATATGCTTGGTGCGTGAATGTAATACGGGGTTCTTAGTCAGGTTGATCGCACTAGTATTATCGCACAAAATCAGAATACTCCCTAGTTTGAAATTGAAATCAAGCAATTGTTGTTTAAGCCATAGGACTTGAGCACAACAACTACCGGCGGCAACGTATTCCGCCTCAGCTGTTGACAAAGCAACAAAAACATGTTTCTTGCTATGCCAACTCACCAAGGAGTTTGCGAAAAAGTGACACGTGCCACTAGTACTTTTCCTATCCAATTTGCACCTGGCAAAGTCGGAATCGGAATAACCAACTAAGGAACAAACACTACCTTTGGAATACCACAGCCCATACTTTGGAGTACCAGAAAGGTATCAAAGTATGCGCTTAACTGCTTTTAAGTGGGATTCCTTGGGACGTGCATGATACCTCGCACACATGCATACACTGAACATAATGTCGGGTCGTGATGCGGTAAGATAAAGAAGAGATCCAATCATACCTCGATACTTATTTACCTCTACATCCTTACCATTTTCGTCATGATCAAGATTGGCACAAGTAGGCATAGGAGTTTCTATTGCCTCTTATCCTTGTCCTTATCCTTGTCTTTCTTAAGTGATGGACAATCCGGCTTGTAGTGCCCGGATTTTCCACAGTTGTAACACGTCCCTTTAACCTTGCCATTCTTATTTACTTCATTTCTAGATTGCCTCTTAAATTTAACAAGATTTTTATCCGAGTTTTGAATCTCATTCTTCCGAACATACCTATTATATCTCTTCACAAATAGACTTATATCATCATCGGAGTCATCATCTTCGTCATTGTTGGTTTCATCATTACTTTGCTTTTTAGATGTGGACTTTAAACAAGAAGTCTTAAGAGCAATTGACTTCTTTTCCGTATCTTTCGTTTTCTCTTTCTTTATACTCTTTTCATGTTTATCAAGGCTAATTAGCACTTGTTCATGCTCATCGAGTTTGCCAAATAGTGTGGTGAGGTCTAGAGTAGCTAGATTATCAGCCTCCTTGATCGCGGTGACCTTCAGCTACCATTCCCTGTTAAGACACCTCAAAACTCGTTTGGAATTGGTTTACCAAGTACATGCAATTTGTTGATAATGTGATTAAATTGTTTTTGCATGTCCGCAATGGTTTCCCCTTGCTTCATGTAAAAAAGATCGAACTCTTGTGTTAGTGTGTTAATACGAGCCATTTTAACATCATTAGTGCCTTCGTGGGCTACTTGTAAAGCATCCCACATGGCATTGGCCGTTTCACAATGAGAGACACGATAATATTCGTCAACTCCCAAAGAGGAGACCAAAATATTTCGAGCCTTCCAATCATAGCTGTACTTTTTCTCGTCCTCCTCATTCCACTGAGCTTCGGGTTTGGGAACGACAATGCCTTCGGCATTGGTCATTGTAATTTCCATGGGACCGTTTAAAATAACGTTCCAAACCTTCCGATCTATGGAATTTATATGGACGCGCATAAAATCCTTCTAGTAGCTGTAATTCCCGCCTGTAAAAACTGGAGCTCTATTATAAGCCCCTTTAGGTTCGTTCGCCATGATTCAATAAGTTTTACCGAAGCACCAGATAAACCGGAGCTCGTGATACCACTTGTTAGACGATGGCTATGGATCTAGAAGGGGAGTTGAATAGATCCCTTGAGTTTTACACGCAAATGGTTACCAAAAATTGTTTTTAAAAATGTTTAACGGAAGCAACCACAGAATCACACGTCTACAACGAACCTTCTACTAAAAGGATCAGATATGCAAGATAATATTGGGAATGAATTATGGGTGAGAAAAATTAAGTTTGATTAACCCAATCTAAAACGCAATCAACAAAGTATCACTTGCTTGATGTTTAATCCACTTCAACGAGATCAATTGACAAACAATAAATTGCAAATGCGTTTGATTTTGCGTTGAAACAAATTATCGAACACTTGGTGTGTGTCAGCATACAAAGTGAAGATTTCAACTCAATATAACACCAGCTCAGAAATTTCGATCAATTTAGACTTCGTAAATTTGAATGATATCAAACGTAAAGAGTTAAGTGAAAGAGACAACAAACGAGACTTGATTAGACAGTTCCCCAATCGTCCTCGCTTTGGGTACCTCTGCCCCCAATTCTACAATTGGAATTGATATATATATATGCAGCTGTTGCAAATTGTTTATTACAAGAGAAGAACTATGAACATCTAAACTCCCAAACGTCTTTGATCGTTGATGCAGAGCCTTCTCTTCCCTTGATTCAAGATGAATCAAGTGCCATGAATTTGGTTGAACAAGTCACCGTCCCACGCTACTAGACTGCAAGAAACCACCGTTCTTCAGTCACCTTCACTCGGCCGACTTCAATTCTCCGAAATTCGATCCCCAAACCTTTCTTCTACGATCCTCCGACTCTAGCTACTAAACCAAAAGAAAACTCTGTTCTTCGGTTACCTTCGCACGGCTGAATCCCTGTAGAACGAAACAGTTTGTGCAAAAACCCCCAAAATCACCGTCTCACGCTACTAGATTGAGAGAACCCGTAGCTCTTCAATCACCTTCACTCGGTCGATTCTTGGAGGACAAAACCTAGGGTTTTATTCAAGAAACACCTACCAATTCTCAACCCATAAACGAAGATCACAACACTTCCTAATTTTGAACATTATCACTTCAAAACAATGGACAACACAAGAAAAAATGATTATGTGTAATTGTTGGTTGATTCAAGGATGAAGATGAAGATGAAGAGAAAGATTGGTATAAATTTTCACCTTTCTTGTTGTTTTAGAAAATGAGATGACCAGACTATTTATAGAGAATGGTTTGACCCACTAAAACTTGTAATATAAATAACAGAAAAATTAAAAAAAAAATCAGTTCAGGCGTGTTTGGGTCGACCCATCCTTTAATGAGGGTCGGCGTGCGCTGACCCGTGGCAATCACTATGCAAGTTTCACAATCATGCGTCGACCTAATGGTGTCTTGTGTCGACGCACGTATGCAATTTTTGCATATTTTCAAATTTCCAGAATCATGCGTCGACCCAAAACCTGCAGGGGTCAGCGTGCGCATTCCCGACCTTTCCACAAACTTTGTTTCAATAAGCATGAGTCGACTCATGCTTAGGTTGGGTCGGCGCATCACTTGCATTTTTCAAGAAATGTATTTTTTTGCACATATTAACTGACCAAGACCCGAACAAACATACTAGACACCAATATAATGATCATGCACATGTATTTATGGGTAAGACCTAAGTCCTATATGTTTAGACGCATGACAACTTTCAGAAGCTATCAACCATCAGAGTCTAGTAAGTCTAGACTTAGACAGAGATATCATCTGTCAGTAACAAGTCTCGATTCTATTCAGAACTAGCACTTTATCTTGAAACAAGAGTCATGAGTGATATATGAATATTGAATTGTCTTTTTTAGACAGCTAACAAGCAACAGTGTCAACACAAAAGTGAGAAAACTATTTTCATAAATATGATCATCATCTGGCTTGATAAGACATTTAGTATAGACAAACACAACAGAGTTTCCTCTTAAAGACTTCTGAAGTTCTCTTTTTCAAAAGAACTTCTCTAGAGATCTAACAGAAACTTTGTATTTAAATCTAAACAAATGTTTCATTGAATCAAAAGATAAGCCAAAAAAGAACAAACATACCGCATTTTTTTTGTTTGGTCAGACTCGATTCAATATTCAAACTTGACCAATAGAGTCTGAACACAACTTTGAGTAGATTCTGATTCAAGGGCTATCTAACCACTGATTCCACTACTCTCACAAAATTCAGTACCACCAGTACTTGAATCTGAGTTGTTGGCTCTTCTTACAATCAATGTTGCAAACGACCTTATGGAAGATGCCTATTCTTCTTTCCTTGATATCTGTAGCAGATTCATTATGATACTCATATTTCTATAAGACCATACATGTAAGTACAAACAGACTCTTCTGTGCCTTACATCTCATTCTAATAGTAGATCATAAGTCACTCCAGAGTGTGAGTCTAGAATGAGATATGAAAGGAACAAAATTTTGTTCTAAGCAATGTCAATAATCTCATTATCTTGGATTAAATCTTTTGACTTTGAAATCATTGACAAGCTCAGAACCAGATGGCGTTAGCTATCAGAGATTGACATAAAGCAGATTAGAGTAACGTCTTAGTACAACTAATAGAACTCAAAGAGAAGTTGAAGACTTCTCATAGAAGTGTCTTTTAAAACAACTTCCATAATGGTCATCAACCAAGAAGCAATGGAGTTTCTTAAGATATCACCTTAAAAAACAAACTCCGTATAATCAAATATTTTGAAACAAGATAGCTTTGACAACATCTCTTGCTTTTCAATATTTGATTTTTTATTTCAGAACACAGATGCTTCTCTTCATCTGAATCTTGCACTAATATCAGCTTCAAACGATTAAACATTGACGAGCATCTGATATTAGATTCTAGTAGAAACTTATTCTTGCTTTCAGATTTGGGATATCAGTTGAAATACAAATATTTCAGAAGCTTTTGAAGTTACTCTTCTATCAACATATATTACAATCCATTCAGCTAGTATTAAAGTCCTTATGACAAGAAACCTAGGTTTCTTATCATTAGTCATTCTAAAGAACTTAAGCTAAAAAGAGAAGGTGATCTGTTGAATAGTTTTTCGTCATCCAAATTCATTTCTTTTCTTTAAAGACTGCAAGACAAACCTTCCAGAACACAACAGATTCAGGATGTAAACATAAAAAACCGTGACTTTAGATTTAAGTCAAGAAACAATCCTCTCAGAATTTGCTTAAAAAGATTAGATGAAGGGTAACTACTTCAAGCTTCAAAAACTAATCCCCACAAACCCAAGCACAAGACTTCAAAGATAGTCCAAGCATCAGACATATCAATGATGTTGATATACCCAGAAGTGAGATAGTGCATCTACCAGAATGCAACTACCTCTGAAGATATTCAATATGCATCTTCTGAGTTTGAAAAAGATATCTTCGAAAAGATCATCTTTAACACCATCAACTTCTATAGTAATACCTTTTTCAAGGATATTCTATAGACCTTCAACAACCTTTTATCAATTCGAATGAGTTAAAAACATGTTCAGATTTTCCATCATTTAAAATTAATGGGATCACCCATTTGAATATGGTAGGAAAAGCCGTATGATATTTTTCATGTGGCACTTGATTCCTTCTTGAAGAAGAAATATACTTTTCTTATTAGATCAATATCTGCACCACTGTTAAGTGTTAAGCACAAACCATGCTCTGATACCAATTGAAGGTGTGAAAAGTACACAAGAAGGGGGGTTGAATTGTGTTTTGCGTTTTCTTATTATTTAGCTTCTGATCAGAGTCTCAGAATCAGAACTGATGTTCAGATTCTGAGTTAATTCATTTGGCAGCGGATACAACAGAAGTAAATAAAATAACAGCAGAAGACACAAAATATTTATACTGGTTCCTCCCCTAACTGAGAGTAGTCCTGTCCCCTTGCCTCACAAGAGCTTTTCATTATAACCACTTCATGATTACAATTGATTATGCTTCTACATAAGACTTTTACAACTGCTCAGACCAATTGTCTGAGACTTCCCTTGCTTAGAGCTCATGTCTAAGACTTACCCTTTGCTCACACCATCTGACTGAGCCACCTGCTCACGTGTCTTCTGGTTGAGACTTTCCTTTGCTTAGAGCACATGTCTAAGACTTCCTTTGCTCACACCATCTGACTGAGCCGCCTATTCATCTGTCTTCTGGTTGAGTCTTTCCTTTGCTTAGAGCACATGTCTAAGACTTCCTTTGCTCACACCATCTGACCGAGCTGCACGCTCATCTGTCTGCTGGTTGAGACTTACCTTTTATTATAGCACATGTCTAAGACTTTCTTTTGCTTAATCAGACTAGCTCAATAAGACTTTCACAGCTCAAGCACTTAAGCAATGAGACTTATGTGGCTTAAGCATCTTGGCTCAACACTTGTTGCTTGAATCCCAATGAGACAAGACTTTTTGCTCAAGCACATAGCAGGAGACTTAATCTAAACTACTGAAGGCTCATCATAATAGAGAACACGGTGTTAAAGATGCACGCATCAGAGGTATGTGAGATCACCATAACAAAGACCTAAAGCACTTAAGATTTCTCAATATACACAAGGGTAAGAAATCTTAAGGCTTTTACAATTACAACCTAAAACAGAAAATTTGCATATTACATAGAGTTGTTAATTGCTTGATCTTGCTACTCCTTCAACAGAAGAATCCTTGTTAAAAATTCATGCTTGAATCTTCTGCCATATATATAGGCTTTCCAGAAACTAGTCGTTGAGAAGGTTACTTGATCAAGTGTCTTTGCTTTTTCTCCAAAGTACAAGAGACGTTGAAGATGGATGCACAATAGATTTCTGAATCCATTGTGCAACACGTTTAACCTTTGAGTCTTTAAGAGGTTCTGTACTAATAGAGCCGTTGAGAGTAGACATCTATAGAACATACCGGCTTTTCTTGAGCCTTGCAATCCTTTAGGCTCATGCTGACAGGCTGATAAGACAATACAACTTGCTTTTAGTAGTACAGATAGTCCACAACTTTATCACCAACTCTGAATGGTACCATAAGCTGATATACAATTACTAAGTGTAGAAACTCATCTGAATGTTAAGGCCTTTAGTTCAGAGTCTTCATCAAGCCACACTAAAAATTGTTCTTCAAACTCTACCACCAGAAGCTAGCAATGAAGCAACTCCAAGTGTATCTTAAGTAAAATAGATTCTGATTATTTATGTACAAGACAAGAACCTGCATAAATAAATCACACATCAAATAAACCATTATACTTTTAATACTTTTGTTGTCATCAAAACTAAAGAGAAAATATCAAGAACAAATCTAGTTCTAACAGTGTAATGCTTTCGAATATTGTATGTATGTTCTGTGCCCCACTTGCTTTGAAATCTATACATGTTTTTTTTTTGTGTTAACTGTAAACATCTAGGGTTTTTGCTTTGACTATGAATGTAATGTCTGATTTACCCTCATTCATATTTGTAATGTATAAGATATGAGGTTATTTAAGGTTGTATTTTATATCAAGAGGTCATTTGTAAAGCATGTAAAGTTAAGATATGATAGTGCGGATCTTTATACATCAAGTTCAATAACTACATTCCAAAATAAAATACACATTAATCATAAAGGACATTGCAAAACACAACATCTTCAATTTTTCATGAAATTTATTTGTTTTCAACTTGCTCTTCAAATTCTTGTTCTTCTTCCTTAATTCTTCATACAAGGTCTTCATATATCCCATATATGCCATAACTTCTAGCTTTGAGTTCATAATGGTTCCATCTTCATTTCCAGATTTTTCTCCAAGGTCTTCATCCCATATGAATAGATTACACGTATCAACACTCCTCCAATAAGGACATCCCCAAAACAGCCTTCTTTTAATAGATCCATTCTTGCATTGATACGAGAGCGTAAGAACCTGACGCTCACAAAACTTTCCAACTCGCGATCTTAGCAAAGCAGAAGACATTGAGTTAGGTAACAAGATGAACGAAGGTGAAAAACAAGGAGGTTATGATGAAAAACAAGATGAACGAAGATGGACAAGGAAGAAAGCCGCTGGAGGAAGAAGATGAACAAAGAAGAATGAGTGATTTAAGTCAAAAATGATAAAACACTCAGCTTTAAATTGACCCATTTTATACGGTGTATTTCATGAAAAAAAAATTATTTCTTAATATTTGTCAATGTCTAAAACAACTTATAATAAATAAGATAAGTTTCTTTGAAATCCAGGAGTTTTAGTTTGATACATATATTGATATATAATGTAAATTGATTTAATTTTAAAATTTTTATAAATAATATAAAATAAAAATATGACATGACATTGAATATTATTATTTGATTGAATGATTGATACCTATCCAATTAAATTTAAAAGGCATCCAAGTGTTCACCAATGAAAAAATATTGTTCAATTTCCCACAACAATCTTATAAATGCAAATTAAAGTTTAGCTTAAATACCGATTACCTTAACTGCTGACAACATAACCATTGAAGAACTCCAATGAGCAATCTCTCCCAAATAACACCATCATTAAAATTGAAATCCAAACTTATTTTAATTGGGTACATCTATAAAAACTTAAATCTAAAAACTTATTTTAATTGAAATCCATCCACTATGAGATTCGCCAATCAAAATTTAATTTAATTGGTTAAATCTATAATAATTGAAATCTATTCACTATCGATTTGTCAATCAAAACTTATTTTAACCGGGTAAATTTATATCAATTGAAATCTATTCACTATCAAATTCATCAATTAAAACTTAATTTAATTGGGTAAATCTATAGCAATTGAATCTATCAATTATCAATCAAAACTTAATTTAATTAAGTAAATCTATAGCAATTGAAATCTATCCACCATCTGATTCGCCAATCAAAACATAATTTAATTGGGTAAATTTATAGCAATTGAAATCTATCCATTCGCCATAAACGCAAAATTAATTAATCCAATTACAGTTTCCCAATTTATGTATCACTTGTTTTAATCAAACCTACTAACAGATTATTTTATTTTTTTATAAGCAAAATAGACATTCAACAAGGTATAAGGGGTACCAAAATCCAATTACAACCAACTAAAATTCTCAAAATACAAAGATGACTCTAAATAAAAAGCGAAAGTATTTACACCAGTCGTAGTAATTATAGTATATTCTACGTTTCAGTTTCATTACCAACCACCATCAAGCTAAATTAACTATCCTATTCAAAACGTTTTCGGGATCACAAATAGAATATTAAACAAAACCTGATTTCTTTCCCACCAAATACACGCCCACACCACCAACCACATTCCCGCCGCACCTTCCTCGTAAGTTTTGCCCTTCAATTGCGAACACCAAGCTAACAAATGATAATCACAACGAACTTCATTAATCTCTTCCAACTCAAACCAAACCATAACCTTCCTCTACACAAACCTACTATTAGCACAAGCTAAGAAAAAATAGGAATAGTCTTCATGCATACGAAAATAGAATACACACACCAACTCATGAGGAATAGTTATAATCCCACGTTTAGCAAGATTACTGTAAGTAGGAAGCCTATTAATGAGCAACCTCCAACCCATGATCTTCAAATTTGATGGCACAGAGGTCTTCCATACCAGATTGATGGTAGAAACGCAATCCTCACCTAAGCTCTCATGAGGCCTGGCAACAAGCAGCTTCTGATAGAAAGACTTAACCGTGAACCGCTTTGAAGCATCTATCGGGCAACATAGTGTGTCAAGGCCCTCTACCAAGGGAGATACTTCATGCAAAAGAATAATTAAAATTTTAAACTCCTCCTTCAAAGTTGAGTTATTCTCAAAATCTACCTAGATGGCATTGCCAAAAACTAGGGGTGGACAAAAATCTGATGTCCGACCCAAACCGTTACATCCGTTGAATAAAATAATGATTTGGTTGGTTTATTTCGTGTTTGCGGGTCAGCAGTTCACATTATACAGTTTATAATGGTTATTATAGGACGAAATCGGATTGGAAATTTTCATTCACGGTAATCCGAAACCGTCCGCAACACTTACAAATTTTATTAACATAACTAATAGCACATGTGAGAAGTAGTATAGATACAAAACCTTTCTCCAATATAAACTGACAAAGCACGTGATAACATGATATTTTATGCTTAACACATATACTACTAGCCTTTACCACCTACTATTAATGATGATGGATAAGTGATATGTCACATCTCTTCTTGAAACTTACATTTTCTTTTTAGACTTCAATTCCCATTTTTCTTTTATCTTTTAAAACCATATCAATTTTAAACATTATTTTACTATTAAAACCTACTATTAATAATGTTGATAAGCAACACAAGAAAACTATCTCTCTAGTGTTATTTTTACTCTTACGTTTTTCTCTCCTCTCCCTATATTTGCTTTTTTTTCCACTTTATCTTCAGCTGGTTAAAATGAAATATATGGTTTAAATTAGAAATGGCGTGTTAAAGAACAATGTTTGTTATACCAATTTTGTTCATGAGCCTGTATTTTGAGTGGTTGTAGAGAAACTATCTTTAATTAAGAAATAGACACTATTAAATTGGAGCAAAGGAAACACTCCACTCTCCTTTTTTTTCTCTTCTTTTCATTTTTTTTCTGGTTTGATAGAAACAACAAGACCTTGAAGACCCGAAATAAACCATCCGAAACTAACCGCAATCCGATTCACCCATCACCCGATCAAACCGTTCAAATAACGGGAGAAATTGGATGTCATATTGTCACCCACGGTTCTTTTCGGATTTAGTTTTTTCAGCCGAATCCGACCACATCCGACCGTTTGTCCACCCCTACCAAAAACCATCCATCCAACAGCCCATCTCAGGAACAACGGTAAGTTTCCTAGGAGAATTATCATAGAGGCCTGGATACAACATCTTCAATGAGGACAACCCACACCAACATTCGTGCCATAAAGGAGTCAAAGTTCCATCACCAATTTTATAGGAAAAAAGCTCCACGATCACCTTGCCTTGAGATAACTCCCCGTTCAAGATGATATCCTTCCACGACAGAGAAGCATGCATATAGTTACTAACAGGAATTCTTCAACCAATACTTCTAGCATAATCTCCATAACGACCCTCCAACATCTCGACCCAAAGAGCATGCTTTTCCACAAGGAGCCTCCACAACCATTTACTCAAGGGAGCTTTATTGAAGAGATCCAAATCCTTGATTTCTAAACCTCCTTCTTCCTTCGACTTACAAATCGTGGACCAGCTCACCCACGAAATACCTCTAGTGGAATTTACTCCAAACCACAAAAAGTTACGTTGAATTGAAACCATTTCCTTCAATACATTTCAAGGAGCAGGACCACGAAATACCTACTAACTGATTATAAAAGACAGATATAAAATGATATATATCTTGGTGATCAATGATGTGATGCATGGTAGAATAGTAAAGAAAAATAAAAGCATAATAAGAGAAGAAGATTATACACACCGCACTAGAAAGAAATATCACATGCCATTCCCATGCAATCTCTCTCAAAAATAATAAAATATGATTTTATTCATTTTTTTTGGACCTTCCATGCAAGCGCACGTGTCATGGAAAAGGTAAAGGCCAGTTCACAAATTATTATTCAAATCCACTTCATCCCTCAAACAACAATCACATAATTTTCAACCTCATCTAACTAAATTCATAATATGATTCGAGATTTAAAGTTTGTAGGACATGTTAAGAGTCCCACATCGGATAATATATGGCTTGAGCATGTGTTTATAAGTAGAGGCAATCCTCATCCTACCAACCGATTTTATAGGATTGAGTTAGACCCAATCACATTTCTTAACATGGTATCAAGAGTCTTGGTTGAAGATCTGGTAGGCCACTTACCATGGTTTTCACTATCGGGCCATCCAACATTTATTTCCACGCACTAATTGTCTAGTCTTGAGTATGAGGGGTGTGTTAAGAGTACTACATTAGATAATATATGTCTTGAACATGTTTGTAATCTATAAATACCAAATCAAAATGTATACCAATGTACAAAATCTAAAAACATATCAAATTTTATAAATCAACAATATTTTTAATAAAAAAATAAATTGGAATTTTAATAAGTTAGAAAAAAAATCATTGCCCTAACCAATTACTAGTCTTCATATTAAAATTTCATTTATTTTTTGAACATTTTTTTTTTTAATTAAAATTGTGGATTTATAAATATCAACAACTTATATGAATGCATTAATGTAAATAAGTTGTAAATATTTATGATTCAACAAAAGAAAAAAAATGTTTAAAAGATAAATAAAATTTTAATTACAAATACACACTCACACGCACACACACATACATGCGTGTGCACGCACACACTTACACCCTCCACACACACACACACCCACCCACACACACACAAGGAGACAATTTTATAGCCATAGAGAATGATATGTATGCTCTAATCTCGTTATTGATTTTTATTTTATTTAGAAAACAAAAAACATTAAGGGCCCATTTGGTGCGCAGGATATGATAGAGACATGATAAGATATAAAGCAAGATAAGGATATGATATGATATAGCAGGATACGACTTATCCTGTCATGTGTTTTATTCACACATGAAAGAAAAGAGAAAAGGATCTAAAAAGGTTTTTATTTACTAGGGGGTCTGTTATACTTTTATTCACAAAGTCATGTATTATGGTGTGCTATACTTTTTGAAAATGAGAGAGATCTTTTTATGTGTGTATGTGGTGTATTTATGGAAGTTTTAAGAGAGTGAAAGATGAAGAGCCTTTTATGGAGTGGAATGAAGTTGTGTAGCTTGTGGTTTTATGAAGTTTGTAGTTGAAGTATGGTGGGTTGTTTCATGAGAAAGAATGTGGAATACTCAGTGGTTGTGATGATGGAAAGAAGAAGATGGAAATATGTAGGTATGTATGTGAGAGGAAGATGAAAAAAGATGTATATGGTGTAGTTTTGTGATGAGGGTTGTCACGTGAATCATGAAGATATGGAAAACTCTCTTTTGTTTGATTATCCTTTATCCTTTATTTTGAAATGAGTCATGGCTATGAATTGTGATGGAACTAATATATATATTTTTTGGATGGTTTGATGGAATATGTGTGGAGTGATGAAAATGAGAGGTAGCAGTGTCAGAGGAAAGGTTGGTCTGCGCATGTCCATGACTAAGAGGAAGATGATAATTTATTTTCTCTCCCTCCCTCCCCATTATATTGGTATCAATTGTGTTTTTTATGGAGTAGTGCATGGATAAAAAAATCGTCCCCTCCCCATGTCTTGAGCATGGAGGGAGTAAAAGTTGAATGCAAACCAAATTCTCATTGTTTTAGATAATATTCCTTTACCTTTTTTACTAAAAGGAAAACAAAGTGTAATGTTATGAAACTATGACAACACCACCTGACCACTTATCTTTATCTGTTGTTCTCCCACCAACACATCACAACTTGTTTTTATGCCAACAATGTGCTTTTGAATTTTTCTTTAGTGACAAAATTAAATAAAATAATAAAATCAAAAACTTTCAAAATAATTAAAGTAAAATTGAAATGACAACACAAATAATTCTATTAAATTATTTCAAACATTTTGACGAAAAAACAAAAATAAAATGACTCAAAATAAAAAAAATGGACGCAGAAACGCGCGAAAAAAATAAAAAGAATGCACCAAAATAATCATGAAATAAACTTATTGGAAAAATACAACGTTTAATCAATTTTTGAAATAAATTTTGACTGGTTAAAAAGGCTCAGACTGATCAAAATGCGACCGAAAAAAGTAGTCGAAAAATTAAAACGAACATGCCAGGTTAAGCTACGTGAAACATAGATTAATATAATTGACTGCAAATTTGATTTAAAAAGTTTTCGTCCATTGATTTTACGCAGAATTGAGATTCAGTTTGATCGGTCTGTTTGTAAATCAGAAAAATTATTCTAACTGACAAATTAGACATTATGCAAGATGAAATGCATTTCGTATTATGCAGATGATGCAGATGCTATGATAACTGTATTGATTCGGCGATTCAGAGTCAAAATTGGGATATGACATGTATTATGTGTAAGATTACACATAATACTAATGTCCTTTAACACCATACTAGTTTTTGTGAAAGATTCTCTAACTTTCCTTTTAAATTATAGTAACTTTGGATACAAATTAGATGAAATAAAAGAAGTGGTGATGTTCATTTTAGAAGAATAAAGAAGAGAGAGAAAATAAATTTATTTTCAATTTAAATGAAGAGAAAGATAGAGAGAAAATTAAAGAAAGATAGAGAAATGGAAGTTAAAAGATAAATTTAAGAAATCGAAAGAAGAGAGAGTATTAAATATTTAAGGTTATAAAAGAACATCATAAATTAGTCTTGATTTATATTATAAGTCACTTGATAAAAAAATATTTGTATCAAAATATATACATTTTAAATTAAATACTTATTTTATTAAAAAAATGTTAAATTTTTTATAAGTTATAAAAAAAATGAGTCGTCTAACTAACATATTAAAAATTCATTTATACTTTTAAATTTTTTTAAAAAGTTGTGGATTTATAAATATCAACAACTTATTTAGGCATTTTTTGGAGTCGCTAGAGATATTAGGTCCTCTTTTCACATCTGAGGGCACTGTGATTGAATGTTCAGAAGGTGGGGCCATGCGTCTAGGTTCTGGTAATGCTAGCGAACCTTTTCGCACTTCTGTTATTCCTACGGAGGTTTTGCGTGTGGGGAGGAATCATAGCATTAAAAAATTAAAATTTAAAAGTCTTAATATGTTGGGTGGACCCACAAAGAAGAGGAGAAAATACTTTAATTCTTTTAAGGGAGGAGTTATTGGTAGAAACAAATACGCTTGTGATATTGGACCTTCCGCTTCTGTAGTGGACAAAAATATGTTACACATCCCTGCAGAATCTTTGGAAAACTATTGTAAGGGGATGGCGGAGGGTTGCTGTTATGGAGAACATTCAGGTGAGTCTGATATAGTCAAAAATAATTTAAGGATGTTGGACTATTTAGGTTCCAATTTGGGTGATAAATTGTGGAAAGATATTGTAGCTTTAGGAGTTAAACGGTCGAAAGGGAGTAAGAACACGTGTTACAAATCCAGACTGGCAGATTTGGAGAAGGAAGATAAGTTCATAGCAACAGGAGGGAAGGTGAGTAAAAAGTGTATGAAATGATATTGGGCTCTCTTAACATTAGAGGGGGAGGGAATAGAGCAAAAAGGAGCAGAATTTCCCAATTGATTTCTAGAGGCAGGGCGAAGGTTTTCTTGATTCAAGAATCCAAAATTCAAGCAATGACTGATTCGCTTGCTCATAGTTTTTGGAGGAAGGAGGTGATTGAGTATTCTTATTCCGATTCTATCCGTTCTTCTGGTGGTCTATTTATTCTTTGGAAGGTGGGCTGTTTGGAGGTTTTATGCAGCTTCAAAGGCGCGGGTTATTTGGGGATCAAGGTCTGTGGGAATGATTCTTTGTATTATATTGTGAACGTTTATTCTCCTTGTGATGTGGCTTCGAAGTGTAATTTATGGAGGTGTCTGTTGGATTTGAAGGCGAGTGGACCGGATGGAGAGTGAATTTTTGGTGGTGATTTTAATGTGGTGAAGTGCTCTAGGGAGCGATTGGGGCGTTCGGTGGGTGGTAGGACCTCGGAGTCGGAGGAATTCGCGGATTTCATTTATGAGAGTGAGATGATTGACGTGCCTTGCAAAGGGAAGAAATTCTCTTGGTATAGTAGTGATGGTAAGGCGTGCAGTAGAATTGATCGGTTTCTTGTTGCGAATGATATTATTGAGAAGTGAGGGGTGGTGGGCCAATTTATCGGTTTGAGAGACATTTCGGATCATTGTCCGATTTGGCTTGTGGTTGATAAGTCCAATTGGGGGCCGAAGCCTTTCAAAGTTAACAATGAGTGGTTTGAAAACAAAGATTTTGTTCCTTTTGTTGAGCGGGAATGAAGGATCTTAGAAGTGGAAGGTAGGAGTGATTTTGTTCTTAAAGAGAAATTACGCCTTATTAAAGAGAAGCTTAAATGGTGGAACTATAACATTTTTGGGAAGAGGGACTTGGAGATAGAAGAGGAGGTGGAGATTATGAATAAAGGAGTTGACGAGGTTTCGTTGGGGCTTAATGAGGAGGCTTTGGAGGTTAGAAGGAGGGCGTGTAGTAAGTTTTGGTTGAATTTGAAGATCCGAGAGAATATGTTACTTCAAAAGTCGAGGATAAAGTGGCTTAATGACGGAAACACTAATAGTGGTTTTTTTCATCGGGCTATGAAAGAAAGGAGGAGACGTAACTTCGTCGGTTCTTTCAATTCTGATAGAGGTAGTGTGGTTGCGGTGGAGGAAGTTAAAGAGGAAGTTAGGGCTCACTTTTCTTCCAAATTTGTGGAATCGGATAGAGAGAGGCCGGTTCTTGATGATATCCCTTTCAAGGTTCTTAGCAATGCCGATAGATCCATGCTTGAGGCATCGTTTTCGGAGAAGGAGATAAAGGAGGCGGTTTGGGGGTGCGAGGGTTCCAAGAGTCCGGGTCCGGATGGTTTCTCGTTTTTGTTCATCAGAAATTGTTGGTCATTCTTGAAGGATGACTTTCTTAATTGCTTTAATTATTTCCACTCCGATGCGTATTTATCTAAAGCTTTCACTTCTTCTTTTTTGACGTTGGTGCCTAAGTCCTCCAATCCGTTGGGGTGGGACGACTATAGGCCGATTTGCTTAGTAGGTTGTGTGTATAAAGCTTTGGAAAAGCTTTTTGCTGGTAGATTGAAAGTAGTGCTTGGTTCGATTATTTCTTGTAATCAAAGTGCTTTTGTTCCGGGAAGACAACTCCTAGACGGAGTTCTAGTGGCTAATGAGATGGTAGATTTTACTTCTAAGGAGAGGAAAGAATGCTTACTCTTCAAAGTCGATTTTGAGAAGGCCTATGATAAAGTATCTTGGGGTTTTCTTAGGTCTATGCTTAGAAGAATGGGTTTTTGGGAGGTTTGGATGAGGTGGATGGAAGTTTTGATTTTTACTAGCAAAATGTCGGTTTTAGTTAACGGAAGTCCCACTAAGGAGTTTGTGGTGGAAAGAGGGTTGAGGCAAGGGGACCCCCTTTCTCCTTTCCTCTTCGTGATTGTAGCGGAAGGTTTGAGAGGAATGGTGCGGAAGTCGGTTGAAATTGGAAACTTCAAGGGTTTTAATTTTAACGGAGGTTGCTTTGTGGATATCCTCCAATTTGCGGATGATACTTGATTGGTAGGAGATGGTACTTGGAAACATATTTGGGAAATTAAGGCGGTGTTGCATGGTTTTAAGTTGGTCTCGGGGTTGGGTATTAATTTCCATAAAAGTAAGTTAATTGGGATTAATATCAACCCGAATTTTATGGAGGTGGCTTCATTTTTTCTCTCTTGTAGGAAGGAAGAAAGCAATTTTTTGTTTCTTGGTATTCCCGTTGGTTTACATCATAAAAAAGCTCTTATGTGGTCGGATTTGATTTCTAAGTTGAAGAAGAGGCTTTTTTGTTGGAATAATAGATTGCTTAGTTTTGGTGGTAGATTAACTCTTTTGAAATCAGTGTTATCTAGCTTATCAATTTTTATGCTTTCCTTTTACAAGGCTCCGTCGAAGGTAGTCAAAGAAATTACGTCGATTCAAAGTAATTTTCTTTGGGGAGGTAAGGAGGGTAAACTGTGTGTTCATTTGGGTGAGTTGGAAGGAAGTTTGCCTTCCGGTAGATAGAGGTGGTCTTGGTTTACGTAGGATTGATGATTTCAATATTGCTCTTCTTCATAAATGGAGGTGGAGGATAATGTCGGAAGCTAATTCTCTTTGGATCGACGTTTTGAGGGCTCGTTACGGTGATATTAAATTGAAGATGTTAGGTGACGGTGGGGAGTCTAATAATTTTAGAAGTTGTTCCTCATGGTGGAAGGATATTCTTAATTTAGCCAATTATTTCCCGGAGGATATCTTTGCTTCTAGTTGTCAGTTTCGGATTGGTAACGGTTTTTCCTCTTCTTTTTGGAAGGGCTTATGGCTTGGTAATTTCAGACTTAAAGATAAATTTCAGAATTTGTTTGCGGTTTCTTGCCTCAAGGAAGTTTCCATCGCATGCATGGGAGGCTGGCAGAATGATTCTTGGACGTGGTCGGATCTTGACACTGCTGGTCTTTCTGTTTCTGAAGTTCAGACGCCTGTAGCAGGGGAGTCTGTCTCTATAGGGTCCAGGCTGGCCAGTGCAGTAAGTGTGTTTGGTTCGCAGGGAATTAACGGTAGGGGGAGTCTGTTTCTGTTCGGAATGACAGAGAGGTAGTGGTGGATGCAGTTCAGTATCGTAGCAATGAGGTGAGGGAGGATTTTGTTCAGCGGCAGCAGCAGCGACTTGCTGCTTCGGAACTTCAGCGCCTGCACCTGCTGCTGGGCGATGTGGAACTTGTTCCAGGGTGGAGGGATAGTGTCGAGTGGCTGTCGGAGAGTTCTGAAGTCTTTTCGGTGGCCGATTTTCGTCTTAAAGCCGGGAGATTTCGGATTCCGTTTGGTCCTGTTAACAAATATGATGGAGCTTTTGAATTAATTTGGAAGATGGAGGCCCCTTTTAAAGTAAAATGTTTTGGTTGGAGGTGTTTTCTTAATAGATTCCCCTCCAAGGTTAATCTTTCTAATAGAGGTTGCCATCTCTCGGATGATACTATTGATTGTGTTTTATGTCGTAATTCCATCGAAACAGGTATTCATTTATTTTTGTCTTGCTCTGTCTCGAAATTGGTTTGGAAGGAGATTGGAGATTGGATCGGTTTTGATGATTTTGATTCCAATTGCTTAAAGGAGAGTTTTATGATTTGGAGCCGGTTTGGTTTTCAGAAGAAGTTGAAGAAGGGGAAGGTAGGTTGTGTTTGGTTAGCAACGGTGTGGTATTTGTGGTTATTAAGAAACAGGATCATTTTTAGAAACGCACATTGGAATGTGATGGACTTGGTTTGGAGCATAAAAGCCTTGGTGTGGAGATGGACTTTCATCGGGAAAATTACTCATCCCAATTGCAATTTCTATGAATTTAGCAAATTTCCTTTGTTCTATTTATCTTAATGTTCAATTGGCTTGTAATTTTCCTTCTTTCGAGCTTTGCCTCATTTTGTGTAAGCAGGTTGAGAACCCTCAGTTCTCCGATTCAATATATTCTTGCTTGTTAAAAAAAAATGTAAATAAATTGTTGATATGTATAAATCAACAAGTTTTTTAAAAAATATTTAAACGATAATTGAAATTTTAGTATGAATACTAGTGATTGAGTTTTTTTTTTAAATTATTGATATCTGAACTTGAAATTGACTAATTCAAGTGGATCAATTCTACCATTTACTTGCGAATAGGACAAACACAAAAATGTTTAACAATTATCAAATCCTGAAAAGAGCATTCTCTCGATGACTCAAATGTTCATCCAATAAACCAAACTCTCATATGTTAATTAGGCAACTGATTAATTTCATATATAAGGAACTATTAATACTTCGATTATTTTTCATACCAGATTCACCAAGAAGTTGGTTGGTATGATTCACTTGTTCTGCATTATTATACTAAATAATTTTTTACTTTTCTTTCTTTATTTGATTAGTAGTTTTAATCTCTTATTGGGTTGGCTGATCATAAATACAAGTTCCTTCATTGATTTAACACTAATTTTTATCACTAAATTTTGTAATAGGATACTGATGCTTCTAGTGTTCCTGGCCATTTAAATTCTCGTAGCTCAGACAAATAGTGAAGATAATGAAAATGGTACTAACTAATTACATGCTAGTTTTTCCGAATGGAGGTATCTATGTTTAATTGTGTTATTACTCATATGTTCTATTTATTTCTTGAAGATTGGAACTTGAAGATGGAAACTTAACTATTAAGTATAAACAATTTGATTTTTTCTTTGTTGACAAACTGTTTCTTTTGTTTTTAGTATAATTTTCTAAATTACTCAAGGATTGATATGATTTAGGCATAGTTAATTTTATACATTTTGTAAGATATTATTTTAATTTTCAATATATATATAAGGTGTGAAGCTTTCGTTTGAAAAAGGAAGAGGTGAGTGATGTTGTTGTAGAGCTTGTAATATGAAGGTTAGGGAGTTGTGTTGGATTTTTTTATGAGAATGGAGCTTAGTTTTGGTATGGAGTATGTGAAAAATTAGTTGATAATAGTGGTGATGTTGTTTGAAGTTGTTGTTGTTGTATGATGTGTGTGTGATGTTTAGAAAGGAGTGAATTTTTTAGTGTGAATGGAGAAAGAGATGATGTGTAACAATGTGTTTATGATTTTTACTTCTTGGAGAGAACAAGGTCATGTTTTATGGTTTTTACTCCTTGGAGAGAACAAAGTCATGTATTATGGTTTGCTCCTTAAAGAGAACAAAGTCATGTATTATGGTTTGCTATATTTTTTGATAATGCGAGAGATCTTTTTATGTGTGTATGTGGTGTATTTATGGAAGTTTTAAGAGAGTGAAAGATGAAGAGCTTTTTATGGAGTGGAATGAAGTTATGTAGTTCGTGGTTTTATGAAGTTTGTAGTTGAATATACATCCCCTATGAAGCTATGATTGAGAGATAATTTTTTTCATAAAATAACCATTCCACCAGACGCTCTCGAAGAATCGCTCGAAGTCCATTCGACCTCCTCATTCCCTCATAGCTCAAAAGCTAGATTACAATTAAAAGACAAAATTTTTATGTCCTGAAGGAAACAGATGTCAATGGTACCTGATTGGATCAAGAAACTTATTCTCTTACGATTTAAGAAGCTTCCTCCTCCTCTTATATTAAGTGATAAAAAATTTATATCAAGTTTGTCGAAGACGCCTTCTAAAACAACTTCCCTTCTTTATCTCTCTTTTCCATCTTCTCAATATCTTCCATAGAAAATTCAAGATTGTAATTGCTAGAGATCCCCAGTTTAAAGATAGTATCCTTACAACTCTGCTTACTGCAAAGTCGAAATTCTTCTTCATACGATTGTTGCAGCGAAACACATCCGAGTCTGTCAAAAAATCACAACATAGAATAAATCCCCTAAAAAATCTTTCCTCAGCTTTTGCCGAAATCTCCATAGATACTAAAGAAATTGGTGGGTCAATAGCTTTCTTGGTATTCAGGCATGCAAAGTAAGATGGATTAAAGAAAGAAGATGGGCCTAGATCTTTCACAACTTTCAATTTCTCTTTCCTACTGGGCCTAGAACTACGAAGCTCCTTGCAAGCCTCATCGAAAGAAGATGGGCCTAAAGACATCATTAATCATTGAGACATATCTTTTTCTGATCATTATCCTGGCGACATCCATTCTTGCACTGCTACCAGTGGAATCATCAGAGAAAATGAAAGAACCCAACGTAGCTGATAAAAATTCAAAGAATCTAACAGTCCACACATGAAACGGTAAACAATAACATCTGATCCATGTGATTCTTTCTAGATCGGCATCTTTAGCCTTCCAACTCCTCACCTCTTTGAACCACTTCCCTAGCCAAACGTTCCCATCTTCAATCAAAGCTTCCATTTCACCTTCCACAAGCTCTTCAAGGAGACACAAGTTAGCACCCAAGGGAGTTGCCTTAACAGAATAATATCCCTCAAAATGGAAAGCATCATGCATAGAATAAGTTTGTCCCAAATTCTTTACTACGCCAACATAAGATTTGGCAAACCTCATAAGTTCATCTTCATTCGACTGGAATTTCAAGTGAAACTTTGCTAGTTCATTTTTGATATCAAGAAGAAAATGATCTCCAATCCCTCTAGTCACTTTTGTATAGGACCTATTACGATGTCTTGAAGAGGTTCTACCTTGCAAATTGCTTCTCCAACCTCCTATATTGCCACCGAACTTGGTAAACAAGTTTGCCTTCTCAATATGACCTCTCCGTTCCTTCTCAATATGGTACTAACAATAATAAAACGGAGAGTCCAGACATTAAGTTCACTTGCAATGATAACCTCACCAATTTAAATACCTATTTCCTTCTCAACAATCCCATACAAACAAACAAATTATAATTAGCTTAGTATAAACATGAAACATCCAATTACCATATACCGGTGCAATAGGTTTTCAAATTTATTTTTTCAATATATTTTTTAACATTTTAAATTTTATTATTTAACTTTTTGAGAAAGATAATAGATGATAGACCTTTAATTAAAAACTTTTTAATGTAATATATTTATGAGTTTTTAATAACTATTATCATTTTATTTTTATCATCCATAAATAAAAAAATTAATAAAAATTAATATTCAATTGAAAAATACTTTTGATTTAAATGAGAGTTTATATAGCCATTCCATGCACAAAACATAAAAGGTTATTGATATTCATAAATCAATCATTTTTTTAATTAAACAAAGTTGAGTTAATAAGTTATAAAAAATATCAATATGCTAATAATTTTTTTATTCTTAATATTAAAATTTATTGGCAAAATAACATTTTTCGTCCCTTAACTTTGCCCCAGGGTCCAGTTTGGTCCCTTAACTTTAAAAAGTGGTTAGTTCGTCCCTTAACTTTTAAAATTGTGTCACGTTTATCCTTCTGTTTGGTTCCGTTAGTCAAAGGTTGAAATCACACGCTACGTATGTCCAGGTGGACTTTCTGTGGTTGACGTGGAAATGAGGATGTGTTAAAACAAAGTGAAGTAGCGTGTCATTAACCAAAACATCAAAAGGTTAAAAGAAATTGGAGAAGCTCAACGAAGCTCTGCTAGGGCAAACACAAAGGGATTGAAGCAGACGCGAAGTATTGTTGCAAAGGATTATTGCGGACGCAAAAGATTGAAGACTATCTACTGCAGTTTATCAAAAGGTTAGTTCATTGCTTTTTGATTTAGGTATTTACGAAAATTTAGGGATTATTATCAGATTTAGGGTTTATGTTAATTTGTTAGGGTAAACTCTAATTATTTAGATAATGTGGTTAGGTGTCATGGATGAATTCATTAATCTCAAAATTCATCACAATGGTGAATTCATTGATGAGGGTCTTAGTGTATATGAGAATGGAGTAGTAGATGATTTGAGGGTAGATGTAGACAAATGGAGTTATTTTGAGCTAGTTGGTGTATTGAAAGACTTGGGTTATAGGGAGTTTGAAACAATCTATTACAAGGACCCTCAATTTGGTATGAATGCACTAATTGATGACAAGGGTGCTTTAGAAATTGCAGATCTGTATAGGGTTCACCAACGTGTTGATATTTACATTCAACACACATTGTCTCAACCTGACTACTGTGATGTTGTTGTTGACAATGTTGATGAGGGCCCTGCAGAAATTGTGGATGAGGTGGAGGAGTTACGTAGTCAGCTGGTTGATGATGTTGTTGGAGGTGAACAAACCACTGTTGTGATGGAGGAAGGTGATGTTGTAGTTGGTCAAGACACTGTTGGGTTGGATGAAGGTAATGCTGGTGTAGATGATGTTAATCTTGCAGTGAATGAGGATACTGTTGGAGTTGAGGAAATAGATGTTAGAGTTGAACAAGTTAATGTTGAGGAGCTTAATGTTGGTGTTGAACAAGTTAAACCTGGAGTTGAGGAAAATAATGTCGGATTTGAACAAGGTAAAGTTGGTGTAGATGATGATGGTTTAAGTTTTGATGATAGTGAAGATGAGGACTACAAGTATGATAGTGCACAAGAAGTGGCTTTTGAGGATGAGTCTGATGGGTTTGATGAGATTGAGGAGGATGAACTTGATACCATAATTGGTGTTGAAAGTGAAGGTAATGGAAAAGTCCAAAAATATAATGGGAAGTCCGGAGAAGATAAAGGGAGTGACAATGACAATGAGGACATGCAAAGTGGCTGTGACAGTGATGATAGTAGTGGAGTTCCTAGAATAAAACATCCAATTTTTAGACAACCAAAAGACATGGCAGATTATAAGTGGGATGTGGGAGTGTATTTTAGTTCAAAGGGTGATTTTAAGGAGGCAATAACATCTTATGCTGTGTAAAATGGTAGAGACCTAAGGTTTGTAAAGAATGACAGAGTTAGGGTAAGGGTTAAATGTAAGGTTGGTTGTGAGTAGGAGGCATATTGTAGTAAGTTGTCAAATGAAGACACTTAGCAACTCAGGAAGGTGGTTGACAAACATAGTTGTAGTAGGGAGTATAATGTCAAACTAATGAGCACAAAATGGTTGAGTAAAAGAATTCAGAATAGTTTGAAAAATAATCCAAGGTTGAGCATAAAGGATATAAAAAAGAAGGCAAAAAAAAAATGGAATGTTGGGGTGAACAAAACAAAGGCAATAAGAGCAAGGTGTGCAGCAAGAGATTATGTTGATGGATCATTTTTGGGAAATTACACCATGGTTTATGACTACTGTCATGAATTGTTAAGAGCCAATCCAGTGTCAACAGTTAAGATCAATGTGGATCCTGTACCAGAAGGTGTTGAAGATTACAGGCCATATTTTAGAAGGCTCTACATATGCTATGCACCATTTAAGGAAAGCTTTAAGTTGTGCAGGCATGTAATAGGTCTAGATGGGTGTTTTATCAAGGGGTTGTGTGGAGGACAGATTTTGGCTGCTATAGGGAGGGATCCGAATGACCAGATGCTTCCCATAGCATATGCAGTTGTGGAGGGTGAAAACAAGGATAACTGGACTTGGTTTTTATAGCTACTAATTGATGACCTTGGAGGCAAAGAGCAATGCATGACTTACACCTTCATCTCAGACCAACAAAAGGCAAGTTTTTCATTTATTTTTATGCTCTTATGTTTTTTTTACATTTTATGGTACATCTCATACTATATTTTTATGCTACATTTTATGATATTGCAGGGTCTGCTACCCACTATGGATGAGCTATTGCCAAGGGTGGAGCACAGGTTTTGTGTTAGGCACCTCTATAACAATTTTAGGAAGAGGTTTCCTGGGAAGATGCTGAAGGACATAATATGGAAGGCTGCCAAGTCAACATACCCACAAGCATGGGAAAGAGAGATGAAGGGAATGAGGGTCATAAATAAAGAAGCATTTAAGCATATGATGAAGACCCCACCAAGGTTTTGGAGTAGATCTTACTTTAGAACTACAAACAAATGTGATGTTGTTCTCAACAACATGTCTGAATCCTTTAATTGTGTTATTCTTGATGCAAGGGCAAAACCTCTAATCACTATGCTGGAAGACATCAGAATATACTTGATGGAGAGATGCGCTAATAACAAAATTAGGTTTGGTTCTTTGGATGAGAATGACATTTTGCCTAATATTAGAAAGAAATTTGATATCACAAGCACATACACCAACCATTGGCTAGTAAGGTATGTAATATCAACACTCATTAATTCTTTAGGGTGCCTGTAATATACAGTTCAAACATGTGACTTATTTATTCTGTTTGTTTCTTTCTTTAGGATGTCTGATGAACATATGTTTGAAGTAAGGCACTTGGAGAATCAAGCTGATAAATTTGTTGTGAACCTGAAAGATCACATATGTTCATGCAGAAGATGGGAACTCACAGGTCTCCCATGTATTTTACTAGGTTTTGGGCAGGAACAAATCAATAATTATCTGTTACTCCTAATCTCCATAATTTTCTTAAATTAATTTTTACAATCTTAATCTCTGGAGTAACTCTTTTTCCTAGTGTCAATAATTTTCTTAATCAACGAGTAACTCTTTTTCCTAATATCAATAATTTTCTTAATCAATGAGTAACTCTTTTTCCTAATGTCAACAATTTTCCTAATCAATTTTTACTATTTTAATAGTTAAAAATAATCATATAATAAATACATTTATTTTAAAATCTAAATAGGAAAGCTAATTCTAGAAAGTTTTTAGAATAAATTATTTAAAAAGAAAAAGTATTAAATTTAGAATATTTTTTTATTGGTGTATGTATCTGCATTAGTTTTTGAGTAGGTACAACTCAGTAATTATCTTTAACTTTTTTTAAAATCTATAATTTTCCTAATTCCTAAACCTTATCAAGAGGATAATATATAAATACGCCTTCATGGTATTTTTAAAGGAAATTTTTCTTCTTTATAATAAACGAAATCAATTTTATAATTTAATTGTATTTATTCAAAAGTTTTAATGAAAATCTAATTCTAAAAACTTATTTAAATCAACTTTTTAAGAATAGAGAACATAATATAGAGAACATAATATATAAAAACTTATAATATTTCTTCTTCATGAAATTGTTGGATTTTACCTTTACTTGCAGTCCAAGTCCAATTAATTTGGCACGTACAGAAAAGTCGTTACCCTGTACCTTTTCTGATGGTTCCTGAAGATCTCGTTTGATCTCTTCATTTTAAGGAATTTCCAGAAGATTGGATGTTTGAAAACTCCAATAATTTGTGTTACAGATCCTATGGTTATAAGGAACTCTTTTGGCACAGTAATCCTGTCGTTATGAGGATTATCTTTATTCGCCATCCCTATTGGTATGAGGGTACTTTCAACACACTCCTTTTAAGGAACTCTTGTCCTATCTCCCATTGTCATGAGGAACATTGGGATCAATCCTATTGCTATGAGGATTGTATTTTGTTTTGCTCATCCTATTGTTATAAGGATTCTTGTTTTATCTTTTGTTCTAGAGTGTCAGTCGGTCATGTTTGGACCTATTGATCAACTATTCTAGATATTCCCCGGTGGAAACCATCTTGTGCTGTTTCGTTTTGAGATTTCCCCTTTCATCTTTGATCTTTTGTGAGAAGATCGTATTCCTGTCTATCTTTCCCCAGTGATTTCTGGTCATGTCTGAACTTGTTGTCTTCTTTCTATTTCTTGGAAATTCCAATAACATTAGGGCAGTGGATATTTCCGCATTGTTTGGCTGTATCGGCGAGTTGGTTGAGGTGGTGATTTCACCTAGAAGAAATAAGTTTGGGAAGAGATTCGGGATCGCAGGATTTAGGGAGGTGGAGGATGAGAGAGTGCTAGCTATCAAGCTTGATAACGTTCGGATTGAAGGTACCAAAATTTATGCGAATATCCCCAGGTTCAAGAGAGTGAAGCGCGCAGCGATCGAAGTTAACAGAGGGGGAAAATGGGTGACTAACGGAGGGGGAAAGGGGAGAATACCGGGTCTCATCATCTTCGTCGTTCTAGGTATGGAGACGTCGGTTCCGTTCACCGTCCGGTGGGAGGTAGAGAGTGGACTTTTGCTGATGTGGTGCGTAGGAATGAAAGGGATAATTCGTATAGATTTAATGAGGACGAGAAGTTGGAATTTGCATTGGTAATAGGGGAGCTTGAAAAGCTCCTAAAGGCTTATGTAGGGGTGTTGTTACTAGAAAGTTCAGCTTTTGACTTGCAAAAGGAATTCGAATCTGAAGGGCTTTTCTCAATCATTGTTACGCCCCTTGGTCCAAATCTCTGTTTGTTAGAAGAAGTGGTGGAGGGAGCGATTCATGATTTAATAGTGGAGGGTGAGGCTTGGTGGCACCATTGGTTTAAGGCTATTAGACCATGGAAAGAAGGTGACGTAGATACCGAAAGGGAGGCGTGGATTCGTATTCATGCCATTCCTTGCCATGCGTGGAATTTTAACGTTTTTAAGTAGATTGCAAACTCTGTTGGTACCTTCATAGGTCTGGATGAGCATACTCAGAGGGGGTTGAGGAAGGATGTAGTAAGAGCTAGGGTTAAGGTCCCTTGTTTGAAAGTTATTAATTTTGCTAGGAAGGTCGTGATCGATAAGTTGTGTTTTGAGATTTGTATCTCTGAAGATTTTGAAGCAGCTACGATTTCTCAGGTGTTGGATTCGTTATCTGGTGACAATTATTCTTCTTCGCATGAAATAGATGATGAGGCGAGGAGCATTTTCTTTAAGGAAGCTGATGAAGACCAATCGGTTGTAGGTGATGGGTTCGGTGATGAGGTTACTTCTCCGGTTAGGAGGGAGGGAGGTGACGGGAAGATGGAAGAAGGTGGCGTGAATTCTTTGAAATGTCCAGCGGATATTAATGGTACTGTTTTGGAGCAGGTATGTCCAGAAGGTGATGTGGACAGGAGGTGGTTTATGGGTAATTCTGCAGAAGGCGGGTGCTTCGAGACTGCTTTATTGTCTTTAAAAGGCAATAGTTGTCAATTAGCGGAGCCTATTGGGAAGGGGACAAGTGGGTTATTAAACAGTATAGACGACATTTCTTTTGTTCCAAGTACCGCAGCGTGTATTGAGGATAGGGAGATGTTTAATGCCTCGGAGGGTGTAGTGCAGATGGGCCCCTCTTTAGTTCAGAAAAATCATTTATTGAAGAAAAAAGCTTTGAAGAGTGTGAAATTGAAACACTTGTATGGAGTTGGTGGGCCCCTCAGAGGACATATTAGAAATAAAAAATATATGTTTAATAGAAAGAGGTTTTTGGGCAAAGAAGAGTTTGGAACAGCCTTTTTGGGGGAGGACGAAGGAAGCCATTCTTCTTCTAAGTTAGCGGCAGATTCTGCGTCTTTTTCAGGGGCGGTGAGGTCTAAAATTTATCATGGTGAGCAGTCCAACGTGTCCGGTATGGATAGATGCAATCAGAGAATTAAGGAGAACCTGGATTCCAATTTGGGTGTTATACTTTGGAACGCTATTTTAAAAGTGGGAGTTGAGAAGGGGGATTCCAATGGAGATTATCAAAGGAGAATTGTGGAAAATGAAAAAAGGGATAAAATTAAAATGTTAGGAAGGAAGGAGCAAAAGATTTTGGGATGATGATAGTTGGATCATTGAACATTAGTGGGGGTGGTAGTAGAGTGAAGAGGAGTAGAATTACTCAAATTATCTCGGGAGGCAAGGCGGACATTTTTTTGATTCAGGAAACAAAGATTCAAGATTTGTTCGATACGGTGGCTCGGAGTTTTTGGTGGAATGAAGATGTGGAGTATTCTTTTTCTAATTCGGAAGGGTTGTCTGGAGGTATGTTAATTCTTTGGAAAGCTAATACGGTGGTGGTTCTTAGTAACTTTAGAGGAGTCGGTTTTATGGGAGTCATGGTTAGGTGGAGAAATAATTTTTATTATATTGTGAATGTTTATTCGCCGTGCTCATTATAGTTAAAAAGAATTTTATGGAGGAGGTTGTTGGAATTAAATGAGGATTGGTCGGATGGAGATTGGGTAGTTGGAGAAGATTTTAATGCGGTTACGAAGGCACACGAACGAAGGGGGAGTACAACATTTAATTCAAGGAAGGAATGGAAAGAGTTTGATGAGTTTATCAATGAGGGTAGCTTGGTGGATCTTCCTTGCAAAGGGAAGAAGTTTAGTTGGTATGGGGGGGGGGGGGATGGTAAGGCTAAGAGTAGGATTGACCGCTTTCTGGTTTCAGACGGCATTATTGGAAAATGGGGGGCGGTTGGACAATTGATTGGCATGAGGGATATTTTGGATCATTGCCCGATTTGGTTGGTGGTGGATAAGGCGGATTGGGGACCGAAACCTTTTAAAGTAAATAACGAATGGTTTTCCGATAGGCGCTTTATTCCTTTTGTCGAAAAAGAATGGAAAAATATTGTGGTAGAGGGAAGGAAAGATTTTGTTCTCAAGGAGAAATTAAGGTTAGTAAAGGAGAGGCTTAAATGGTGGAATACAAACGTTTTTAGGAGGATAAATTTGGAGATGGAGGATGGGGTGAGGGAGATGAATGAAGTGGATAATGTGGAATCCAGTGTTCGGGTTGAGGTGGAGGAGGAGGATTTGGTTTTGAGGAGTAAGAAGGCTAGTGGGAAATTTTGGCTTAATCTGAGGATTAAGGAGAATTTGCTGATTCAAAAGTCGAGATTAAAGTGGTTAAATGATGGTGATAACAATAGTAAATTTTTCCATAGTGCTATGAAGGAGAGGAGGAGATATAATTTTCTTGGTTCTATTATTACAGATAATGGAATAGTGGATAAGGTAGAGGAGGTTAAGGAGGAGGTTAGGAGTCATTTCGAGGCTAAGTTTATTGAGCCGGATATTGAGAGACCCGCCCTTGAAGATCTTTTGTTTAAAAGTATTAATGGTTCGGATCGTTCGTTTCTTGAAGCTACTTTTTTCGGAAGAAGAGAATAGGGAGGCTATTTGGAGTTGTGAGGGATCTAAAAGTCCGGGGCCCGATGGTTATTCTTTTCTTTTCATAAAAAAGTGTTGGAATTTTATGAAGGAAGAGTTTATTGGTTATTTTCGGAGTTTTCATTCCGGCGCTTTATTCTCGAAAGCTTTCATTTCGTCTTTCTTGACCCTAGTGCCTAAGTCCACTAATCCGTTATGTTTGGACGATTATAGGCCTATTTGCCTTGTGGGGTGTGTGTATAAAGCTATTTCCAAGCTTTTGGCGTCTAGACTTAAAGTGGTGTTGAACTCGAATATTTTGGATTCTCAAAGTGCTTTTGTGTCGGGTAGACAATTGTTGGATGGTGTGATGGTGGCTAATGAATTGGTGGATTTTGCGAAAAGGGAGGGAAGAAGTTGTTTTCTCTTCAAAGTTGATTTCGAGAAGGCTTACGATAAGGTTAGTTGGAATTTCCATAGATTTATGTTAAGGAAAATGGGTTTTGGGGAAGTTTGGATGAGGTGGATGGAAGTGTTAGTATTCAATAGTAAAATATCGGTGTTGGTGAATGGTAGCCCCACAAAAGAGTTTGTTGTGGAGAGAGGTTTGAGACAAGGAGATCCTATTTCTCCTTTTCTTTTTGTGATTGTGGCGGAAGGTTTGAGGGGTATGGTTTCTAGGTCCGTGGAGATTGGGGAGTTTGAGGGTTTCAATTTGAATCGGTGTTTTGTTGACATCCTTCAATTTGTGGATGATACGTTACTCATTGGGGAAGGGAATTAGAGGCATGTGTGGGCGATCAAAGCGGTGTTAAGGGGTTTTGAAATCGTCTCCGGTTTGGGTATTAACTTTCATAAAAGCAAACTAATTGGTATTAATATTAGTGATCGGTTTATGGAATTGGCTTCTTTCTTTCTTTCTTGTAGAAGAGAGGAGAGCTCTTTCATTTTCCTTGGAATGCCTATTGGATTTAAGTCTAACGGTACTTCTTTGTGGCCGGCTTTGGTGTTGAAATTGAAAAGAAGGCTTTTTTGTTGGAATAATCGATATCTTAGCTTTGGAGGGAGGATTACTTTGCTAAAATCGGTTTTTTCTAGTTTATCGATTTTTATGCTTTCTTTCTATAAAGCTCCGGTGAAGATTATTAAAGAGATTACTAGAATCCAAAGTAACTTTCTTTGGGGAGGGAAGGAGGGTGAGAGGAAAATCCATTGGGTGAGTTGGAATAAGGTGTGTCTCCCGCTTGAAATGGGGGAATTAGGTTTGCGGAGAGTGGAAGACTTTAATGTGCCTCTCCTTAATAAGTGGAGATGGAGGATTCTCTCGGAAAATGGAGCTCTTTGGTACAAAGTTTTAAAGGAGAGGTATGGAGATATCAATTTGAGGATTGTTAATTCTGGGAGTTTCATCAAAAAGAAGAATTGTTGTTCCTTTTGGTGGAGGGATGTCATCGGCTTAGACAAAGGTATGTCGGAAATTTTTTTTGTTTCTAATTGTCGATTTACAATTGGCAATGAGTTTTCTTCATCTTTTTGGTACTCTTGTTGGTGCTCTAATATTTGTCTTAAGGATAAATTTCGTCTTCTTTTTAATTTATCTTGCCTTAAAGAGGTAACGGTGGCATGTATGGGTGGTTTTAGAAGTGATGGATGGTATTGGGGGGATTTTGGCATTTGTGCTAATGTTGAGGGGGGAGTAGTTAATGACTTGTTGGAGTTGCGGGAGCTTTTGCATTCTTTCCGACCGGCAGCGTTGGAGACGGATATGGTGAAATGGTTGCCGTCTATTGAGGAGAAATATTCGGTGAGTTCTTTTTACTCCCTAGTTAGTCTTAATCGTATTCCTTTTGGGCCTAGGGAGAAGTTTTATGTAGCCTTATCTTTGGTTTGGAAAGGGAAGGTTCCGTTTAAAATTAAAGCTTTTGGTTGGAGGTGTTTTTTAGATAGGCTTCCAACGAAAGATTCTCTTTTTTCTAGAGGTTGTGTCTTTCCGAATAGCGATTTGAATTGTGTTTTTTGCTTGTCCGGAGCGGAATCTTTAAACCATATTTTGTTGGGTTGTCCGGTGGCGAGATTGGTGTGGAGGGAGGTGGCGGTTTGGGTTGGTTTTGATGAGGAGGGTACTACGGTGCTTAAGGAATGTTTCTTAAGGTGGTTTTCCTTTTGTAAAAGGAATAAAGTGGAAAGAGGTAAGGAAGGGGCTATTTGGTTGGCAACATCTTGGTCCTTGTGGTTATTGAGGAATGGTATTATTTTTAGGAACGATGTTTGGAATATTGTTGAAGTGGTGTGGAATGTCAAATTGTTAATTTGGAGATGGTCTTTCATTGGGAAAATTACTAATTCCATTTGTAGCTTTTATGAATTTAGTAAGCATCCTTTATTTTATTTGTCTAAAGGCCTAAATGGTTTGTAATCTTCTTTTGCCGAGCTCCGTCTCGCTTTTTGTAAGTGGGTTCGAGAACCCTTTGTTCTCGTATAAATGAATTTCTTGCTTATAAAAAAAATAATAATACTTGTTTCTCATTTCTAATATAATTGACATATTAAACTCTCCCACTTTATATAGAATAATAATTGAATTAAGATTAAGAGTTTTGAAACATATTTAAACAAACATTCACCTATTTTCTCTACCACACAATGACCATATCAAATAACGTCACACCGATAAGGTATGTCTATCACTTACATAGTTCAGAGAGAATTGAAATTCATTATATAAAAAAATATTAAAAATAACTTATTAAATTTCATAAATTATTTCATGTTGTAGTATTTTGGATCGAACTCTAGTGTCGACAAGGGTAGCTTAATGGTTCAACAGAAGGTTTAGTATGAAGTCAAAGTCTGTTCACATACTGATCTTGTATGCCATAGTCGATGTATGCTCAAGCATGCAGTAGTCAAAATTCTAGGGTTGTTAGCATCTGAATTGGGCCTTGCTTGTAAGCCCAATTGTTAAGTTACCTTATAATCTAAGTTAGTTTAGTAGTCTATAAATAGACTATTTCTCTAAGGTTGTTGGGAGAGGTTAATTGTTGGTATTCACTTCTAATCTTTGAACCCTTATTGAGAAAGTGAATAGTAAAACATATTTAAACAACTCTCTATTCTTCTTCCTTTTTCTCTTTTCCTTTGTGAAACCTAATAGGGTTACTTGTGTTTGTTCAAGAAACTCAATCTTTATCTCATAACTTTGTTCTGTTATTGACGAAATCAATTCCTATCAACCTGGTGCGGTGAGCGTGGATGAGAAGATACCGTCAACAAAGTATAAGGTTGAGAAAGTCACCGGTGTGAACGATTTCGGCTTGTGGCGCTTGAAGATGCAAGCCCTTCTTGTTCAAGAGGGTTTGTTAAAAGCGTTGAAAAGATCGGAAAGGATGGATGCTGCCCTAACAGAGAAGGAAAAGACAACGATGATTGAAAAAGCCCACAGTGTCATTGTATTGAGCCTTGGTGATAAGGTTCTCCAGCAGGTTTCAAAGGAGAAAAATGCAGCTACTGTCTGGACGAAACTTGAAGGTTTGTACATGACGAAATCATTGGTTAATTGTCTCTACCTGAAGCAAGCTTTGTATTCATTCAAGATGAATAAAGACAAAGCCTTGGCTGAACAACTAGATATGTTCAAAAAGTTAATTCTTGATCTTGAAAATATTGAGGTCAAGAATGATGATGAAGATCAAGCGTTGCTGCTGTTGTGCTCTATACATAAGTCTTATGCTCACTTCAAAGAAACTTTCTTGTATAGAAGAGAGTCGTTAACCTTTGAAAATGTTTAATCTGCCTTGTAATATAAGGATTTGAACGAACGAAAGGAGCACAATTCATCTTCTATTGGTGATGGTTTGTCCATTAAGGGGAAATTCTTGAAGAAAGATGGTAGGTTTGAGAAGAAGAAGCGTAAAGTTCTGCAGAATTCTTATGGTGGTAATGCTCCTTTAATTAAGTGTTATCATTGTAAGAAGGAAGGTCATACAAGAAAATTATGCCTTGACCGACTAACAATTCATGGTGGAAATTATAATGGTAATGTTGCCATTGTGCAAGATGGTTATGAATCATCTGATGTCCTGGTGGTTTCAAGCAGCGACTCTAGCAAGGAGTAGATTATGAATTCAGGGTGTACTTAGCACATGACTCCAAACAAAGACGTGTTTGACGAATTATTTGATCAAGATGGTGGATCAGTGCAATTTGGAAACAATAAAGCTTGCAAAATTTCAGGTATTGCATCTGTGAGATTCAAGCTCCATGATGAGTCAATAAGGTTTTTTACTGATGTTAGGTAAGTACCTGATCTTAAGAGAAATTTGATTTTTCTTGGTGAATTCGACAAGAAACGATATATTTTTAAAGGAGAGCAAAGCATTCTAAGGGTAATGAAGGGGACAAAGGAAGTCTTGAGAGGTGTGAAGAAACAGGGCTTGTATACCCTTGAGGTTGTAAATGGTTCAGCAGATGTGGCATCCACGAAACATGTGTCGAAGACTGAGCTATGGCAAAAGAGAATTGACCATGTCAGTGATAGAGGCCTTGTTGATTTATCGAAACATAATCTACTGTGTGGTAACAAGGTCGTAAAATTGGAGTTTTGTGAACCTTGTGTATTTGGTAAATCCTGTAAAATGAAGTTTAACAAAGGTAAACAAAGAACACATGGATCCCTTGATTACATTCATGCTGATCTCTAGGGGCCTGCAAGGAATCCTTCACACTCAGGTGCAAAGTATTTTCTATCCATAGTTTATGATTACTTTGGAGCCAATGACCTCAAGATCTTTGCAACAACTGATCTTGATGTCAACACTTTTCCACATACCTTGATTTGATTCACCAGCTTTGGAACCCTAGTGCAAAAATCAGTTATGCTTTCACTTTCTTCCATCTGAAGTAATTCATGTGCCCTTTTGTTAGATTGTAACCTCACCTCTTTCACCTTATCTGCGCCTCCAAACGATTTCTCCAAGATTTTCCATGCTTCTTTTGCTGATTCTACATCACTAACCTTTTCAAAATTGTCTGGATCAACACATTGACGAATTATAAAGAGAGCTTTATAATCTTTCTTCTTCAATTCTTTGTATGCAGCCTTTTATTGATCCGACACATTTTCTGCAAGTGGTGTTACTCCTTCCTTCACAAGATCCCAAATATCTTGATAACAGAAAACCACTTTCATCTGCTTACACCAATTCTTATAATTATTGTTCTTGAGAATCGGAAGACTCGTCGGAAAATGCTTGTTGGGTGATTCATTGCCATCATGATTTTCTTCCCACGAATCGCTCAGCCAATGCTCTAGATATCAGATGTTGGAATTAACCCAAAACTTTGAGAATTTTGAATCAATCTTAATGAACAAGATTCAATTAACCTGATCGAAATCTCTTGTTCTTTACTCTTCACTCATGTGAAACAATCACACCTTGATTACAAGAATGATTCTGCGCAGCAATTGTTAATGGAAGAAGAAAGAAAGAAGATTAGGGTTTAACAAAATAAGGGAATAGGAGAATGATTTTTGCAGTGTAATCTCTTCTCTCAAACTGAGAAAAAATAAGGGAATAGGGATTAGGGTTTAACAAAAGCCCAAATTTTATATTTTGGTCTAAGTTGAAATTCTGGGTCAAGCAACCTACTTCGACACTTCAACATCTACCACAACTCGAGACACACACTAGACTAATTTCGACATATCCTTGTTTTTGTCGAGCTACACTTGCTTCGACACAAAAAATTACAAGCACATAAAAAAATTTTGTTGATTTATAAACATCAACTACTTATAATTACGCATTAATGTAAATAATTTGTTAATGTTTATAAATGAACAACTATCTTTTTTTAAAGATGTTTAAAAGATAAATGTAATTTTAAGACGAAGATCATATCAAGTTTATTATTTATTTGCAATTTGTAAATATCAAATCAAATTTTATACCAATGCACGAAATCTAAAGAATTTTTTTGAAATTTATAAAACAAAAACTTTTTCATAAAAAATAATAAGTTAGCATTTTAATAAGTTGCAAAAAATCAATCACCTTAATAGGTTCCATGAAAATTTATCATCTCATCCTTCTATTATGTTCCATGAAAGCAGCCGATGAATGATACTATCTTCCATCTGATGTAATTCATGGGTCTTTTTGTGAGTTTATAACCTCGCCTCTTTCACCTTCTTTGCACCTCCAAACAATTTCTCCAAGATTTCCCATGTTTCTTTTGCTGATTCTACATCACTAACCTTTTCAAAATTGTCTGGATCAACACATTGATGAATTATAAAGAGAGCTTTATAATCTGTCTTCTTCAATTCTTTGTATGCATCCTTTTCTTGATCTGACACATTTTCTGCAAGTGGTGTCACTCCTTCCTTCACAAGATCCAAAATATCTTGATAACAGAAAACCACATTCATCATCTTGCACCAATATCTTGATAACAGAAAACCACATTCATCATCTTGCACCAATTCAAAATAGGGGTCACTCCCTCTATTTATAATTGAGCTAACTTGCTCCCTAAGGTAAAGCCGAAAAACACAAAAGTCCAAAATTTTATTTTGGTCTAAGTCGAAATTCTATGTCAAGCAACCTACTTCGACATCTACCACAACTCGATACACACACTAGGCTAATTTCAACACATCCTTATTTCTGTTGAGCTACATTTGCTTCGACACAAGGAATTACTATTTCAACAAAAAAATAGTTGATTTATAAACATCAACTACTTATATTTACACATTAATGTAAATAATTTGTTAATGTTTATAAATCAACAACTACCTTTTTTTTAAAAGATGTTTAAAAGATAAATGTAAATTTAAGACGAAGATCAAATCAAGTTTATTATTTATTTGCAATTTGTAAATACCAAATCAAATTTTATACCGATGCACAAAATCTAAAGAATTTTTTTGAAATTTATAAAACAACTTTTTTATAAAAAAGAATAAGTTAAAATTTTAATAAGTTGCAAAAAAATCAATCACCTTAATATCAAATTAAAATTTCATTAATTTTTTTTAAAAATATTTTTAAAAAAAATTGTTGATTTCTAAATATCAACTACTTGTCTTTACACATCAATGGAAATAAATAGTTAATATTTATAAATCAACAACTGTCTTTTTTTTTTAAAAATGTTTAAAAGAAAAATGTAATTTTAAGATGAAGACTTAATAAAGTTTATTAATTGTTTGAAATTTGTAAATACCAAATCAAATTCTAAACAATGCACAAAATCTAAAGAATTTTTTTGAAATTTATAAATCAATAACTGTTTTTATAAAAAAAAATAAGTTGAAATTTTATAAGTTATAAAAAAAAATCAATCTCCTTACTTTAAAAATTTTTTAAACATTTTTTTTTGAAAAAATAATTGTTGATTTACAAATATCAACTACTTTTATTTACGCATTAATTTAAATAAGTTGTTAATATTTATAAATCAACAACTTATCTCTTTTAACAAAATATTCAAAAGATAATATAATTTTTAGACAAAAACCAAATCAAGTTTATTATTTATTTGCAATTTGTAAATATCAAATAAAATTTTATACCAATGCGAAAAATTTAAAGAATTTTTTTGAAATTTTTAAAACCAACACTTTTTCATAAAAAAGAATAAGGTGAAATTTTAATAAGTAATAAAAAAAATCATTTGCCTTACCATCAAATTAAAATTTCATTAATTTTTCAAATTTTTTTTAGAAAAAAAGAATTATTGATTTATAAATATCAACTACTAGTATTTATAAAAGAATTGTTGATTTATAAATAAGTTATTAATGTTTAAAATCAACAATTATTTTTTGAAATAAAATAATTAAAAGATAAATGTAATTTTAATATGAAGACTATCCACTCAATTTTTTAAAATTTAATATACAACCTTGAGATAGATTAATACAAATGGATCATCCTACCATTGATAAAACGTAAGAGGAGTCTATTCGTGTATCCCTTGTTTTTTCTTTTTGAAAATCAATATTCGATTCCAATAGAACAAACGAGTACAATGGATACTCGAACTCTTACAATAAATACAAACTAGAGATACAATCAATAGGATTAGAGAACGAAAATTTTACCCCATACCCCGTCATTTATTCCTCTACCCCTACATTATATTTTTTTGACCAAAATATCCTTATATAAAAAATGTAAAATTTTCTTAATTTAATTATTTGATATGGAATTTAATAAATAAATCTATCTTTAAACGCTACTTAATTAATCTTCTCAACAAACATGACAAGTATTATATACTTTCCGTAAAAGAATTTATATAAAATAATATTCCTAAATTTTTGTATAAATTATTTAAATAATTTATATAATTTTTACAAAAATTTAGAAATCAATTTTCTTTTTAAAAATATATGGACCAACTTAATAAAATCACTAAAAACATAATTATCGACAGTTTTTTAAATATTACTCCCCCTGCCCAAATTATAAACTACTTTGTCAAAAAAATATGTTTTAAATTATAAGGTATTTTACAATTTCAATAAAATATGTTTTGAAAGAATATTAGGATGCTAATTTAGATTTGCACGAGGTTTGAATTTAAATGTATTTTTTAAATATTTATATCATTATTCAAAACTCTAAATCGAATAATCACACTTGTCAATTTAATTAATAACCACACTTATCAATTATTTAAATAATTTAAATGTATTTTTTAAAATATTTATATCCTTATTAAAAATTCTAAATTGAATTTTCCTAATCTCGCAGTATTATTCAACCTTATATTTTACATTGATATAAAAAATATATAATGGAAACAATTTGCCAATGCCTTCATGCTTACTACAACGTCGGTGGTTCATTAATATCATTACAACTGAATTTAATAATATCATTACAATTGTCCTACCTCCATCTTAAATGGTAAGACGTTTTAAAAACGTAATTAATATTATATGAAAAAAATAACTTATTTATGATTTTATAATATTATCTTTCATTTATTATATATAAATGAAAAATGAAAAAATTATAAAATAATAATGATAAATGATAGATGATAGTATATTAGAAAAAATATTATAAAAGTTATATTGAAATTGTAAAATAACTTATAATTTAAATTTTTTTTTTTTGACAAAGTAGTTTATAATTGTGGACAAGGAGAATAATATTTTAAAAAACCGTCGATAATTATGTTTTTAGTGATTTTATTAAGTTGGTCAATATATTTTTATAAAGAAAATTGATTTCTAAATTTTTGTAACCATTATATAAATTATCTAAATAATTTATATAATTTTTACAAAAATTTAGGAATATTCTTTTATATAAATTCTTTTACAGAAAGTATATAATACTTGTCATGTTTGTTAAGAAGATTAATTAAGTAGCATTTAAAGATAGATTTATTTATTAAATTTCATATCAAATAATTAAATTAAGAAAATTTTACACTTTTTATATGAGGATATTTTGGTCAAAAAAATATAATGTAGGGGTAGAGGAATAAATGATGGGGTATGGGGTAAAATTTTCTTAGAGAACCATTTGGATAAATTACAAGAGGCAAGAAGATTGGAATCCTTTCCTCACCAAATCCAAGCTGAAACTTTAATGAAATTCACAATACCTTCTACTAAAAATCTACCTTGGTTAAAAACAACATCATTACGACTTAACCATTGTGACTCAAATCTTCACCAAGTTAAATAGGAAACTTATTAATTTCACATTATATATATATATATATATATTTTTTTTTTATAAGCAAAAAATATTATTCAAATGCCATTGACCATGTAAACAGAGTTTACACTGCCAATTAATTATAAACGTTAGATGATGGAAGAAGTTTAACTTTTATTTTAACAATTTATAAAGTAATGTAAACGGATGATGATGATGAATTGACAGAGTAAAAATTTTTACACTATCAGTGCATAGTAATTAATTACTGCACTGTCAGTTTAAAAAATTGTCAGTTTAAAAAATTTTACACTGTCAATTTATCATCATCATCCGTTTGCATTACTTTTGGATAGTTAAAATAAAAGTCAAACCTCTCGCAATATCCAACGTCTATAATTAACGGACTGTGTATAATCCTTTTACACTGTGAGTGTATTTCAATTAAGTTCATATATATATATATATATATATATATATATATATATATATATATATATATATATATATATATAATTTCATTAATATTAAACTATCCTCAATATACCTTTTTCAATGCAAATTAAAGTTTAGCATAAGTACCATTACGCTTATTACCTTAACGCGAATGACATAATTATTCAAGACTGAAGACTCCATTAAGCAATCCCTGCCACTAAAGAACATCAAAAAAATTTGAATTAAAACTTAATTTAATTGAGTAAATCTAAAGTTCTCAATTTATGCATCACTGTTTTAATTAAACTTACTAGCCGAATATAAAAGTCTAACCTAAAATGATATATAATACCTTATTTGGCAAACAACAATAACATAATCTAAATTCACAACATGAATCGAGATTTGACGTTAATGGGACGCAACAAGCCAGCAATGCTTCTGTTACAATAATCTTCTCTTCAAAACAAGACGCTGCAGCGCACCTGTCATGACAAAGGTCTGTTCACAAAGATATTATTCACAACAAGCCATCAACACTTCCTTTATAATAATCTTCTCTTAAACACATGAAGCTGAAAAGAGCATCGACGAGATACCATCATCGCAACGATCTGATTGTACCCGCAAAGACGATGATTCAATAAAGTTGACGAACACAAAGAGACTCCAAAAGCAATACACATACACCGATCTCGCCTCGGAATGAAAGATCTGAGGAGCTAAATTTTGGATCCATGGAAAACCTAGAAAAAAAGGATGCAGATGAAAGAGGAAATAGAACAACGATAAACAAAAAGTAGTAAAAGAAAAATAATCAGCAAAGGTACAACGAAAAAATGTGTAGATCGCGATCCGATCCATGTGAAAAAATGTGTAGAAAGCTACAACGAAATATTGAAGAAGATAAGAATAAAGGAAGTGAGGTATTTGTGAAAAACAAACTCTATTTCTCGCTATATAAAGGGGTTATATATCCGCGTTGCTTAGGTGGTGATAGTTGTGTTAATCTTTTTTTAAGGCAAAAAAGGAAAAATAAATACCAGGCTGTATTTTAACTGGATTTTGGGTAGGTACGGGTCACTCTACTTATCTGTTAATATTATCTTTTATTTTATTTTAATCAATACAGTTACACTACAATATAATTCTAAGCTGAGTGGTGGTTTGTGCCAAGATATGGAGTTTTCTTTTCCGTTTTGCTGGAGATGAACTCGTCGTTGTTGGAACAGTATGATTTCTCTTCAATCTGGTGTCCTGAAAATAAAATGTATAAGCTTAGAACACGATGGGTCATACGCATCATGGGAACTTTATATTGACGAAGATAAGAATAAAGAAAGTGTGGAATTTGTGAAAACCAACCTCACTATATTTGTGTTAATCCTTTTTTAAGGCAAAAAAAGGGAAAATAAATATCGGGCTGCATTTGAACTGGAGTTTGGGTAGCTACAGGTCACTACTTATTTTATTTTATTTTAAACAATACAGTTATATGTTATCATACGTGGGTATGTATGTACTTTTAAATGCTCATTTTATTCTCTATATTTTATTTTTTAAGCAAGATTATATTGAAAAGAGTACAAATGGTACTCTAACCTGAATACAAAAGAGGGGAGACTTAGCTCCACCAAAGGCAGAAATTACCAACCAATTGACATCTACGTCAAAAAAAACAAAGGATTTTTTATGAAATCGTAAAAATTACAATTGGAATTAGTAATGTCCCCAATAAAAGATCACCTCCACACCGAAAATTTTACCGACCACATCGTGTCTACCACATTCCAACGATTATTCCTAAAAGTTATGCCATTTCTGAGCATCCATAGGTTCCAAAAAACGGCCAACCAAATGCTACCTTCTCTTCCCGACTTAACTTTGTTAGCTTTGCAAAAAGAAAACCAGTCCAAAAAACTACCTTTGAAGTCATTCCAACTAATTGTAGTATAACCAATCCACTCGGTCGTCTCTTTCCAAACCAATTTAGCCACTGAACAATATAGAAGAGAGTGCGTCGCCGTCTCCAAATGTGAGTTACACAGAAGACAATTAGCATTTGTCATCGAAGGAATTACTCCTCTAACGAACAACGAGTCTCTTGTCGGCAGTTTGTTCAAAAAGCATCTCCACCCTTGCACCTTAATTTTCATGGGAACCTCCACTTTCCAAATTAAATTGAAAACTACATCATTCCGATTAGGAGGGCCGAAAGGAGTATGAAAATTGTTGGCCAGATTATACACAGGACTAACCGAGAATATGTCATCACCCCCTCCCGTCCATGTCACCCGGTCCTTCGAATTTAAATCAAAGCTAACTGAATTTACCAACAGCCGTAGCTGCTGCCACTCTTCAACAACAACCCTTAATTCTTGGCTGCTATTCCTTAAACTCTGAACATCCTCATTAGACCTGCCATAAGAACTTCTAACCTCATCTCCCTCTGTCCCTCCGCCTGTGTGATCAATACTCCTACTGTCCCAATCTTTAAACTTTATTATTAATACAACAGTGACTTTTTTACCTACATGCCATGACTTTGAAATTTTAACACTAAAATATCATGCCAAATTCTTAGGGACCCATGATAAGTAGGTGGTTGATAAGTGCAAATTGTAGCTATTTTTATATATAAGTTTTGTTGCACTTATCGATACTTTTTGTTAATATTGTTCGAATAAACCCCACTTTGTTTGTAAATACGTTTACTTTGCATTATAGTGTATATATTGCGTATCGCGTAAATATCATTGAGTTTAATTGATTTTCTATCATTTTTGTAGGTATTCAAGCAAGGATATCTTGTCATATTCATAAAGAGCATTGAATAAGCTTTCCAACGCTTCCGACCGTGAGTCAATCCGAGTTACAGTTCAGAAGTTGTGGTCAAAATAAGGGTTAGTTTGCTGTCAAGTTCGCTTTGCAAACTTTCTAGCGAATGTTCGTTTTGCAAACTTCCCAGCGAATGCTCCCAGAATTATGGCAGTAGAAAAAGGGACCAAAGTTCGCTTTGCAAATTTTCCAGCGAATGTTCGCCAGAAAGTTCGCATTGCGAACTTTTGCAGAATTGCAGAGGCGGTTTAGCTATTCTGAGGCACTTAAGTGCCAATTTTTAGAGTTCGCTTTGCGAATAAAAGTTCGCACTGCGAACTTGACGGATTTTGACATACTATTTAAGTCATTTCATTCATTTTTTCGGTTATGGTTTTGGGGATTTTTGCTCCCAACTCCATCAAATTCATTTTTCAGTAGATTAGCTTAGAAAACAACATTGAAGCTTGCACACGGATGATCTGGGGTGGATTTCTCATCGACCGACGTTGACAAACCGCGAGATGTTTGGTTTATTTCTCTTCTTCTTTGTGTATTTCTTCTTTGTTGGGTTGTTGTATATGTATTTACTTTGAACTCATGTATATTTATCGCCCATGACGTTGTATAAAATCCGCTTTACAAATCTTTATCGATGATTGTCCTTGATTTTTGTTTTATGCTTGGGGTTTGGGTTGTGTTAGAGATAAACATCGCAAACTTTGATTAGGGATGATTATCTGCTAGTTTTTGGATGCTAGAGATATATTTAGAGCTAACAATCTTTATGTGTGTCGAAGCATAATGCCTCTGTATCTTGAGGCGAGTGCAAGAGTGTCGACGAGGGTAACACGGTTGTTCTCTCAGCTCAATGCGTCAGAGATGGACACTGTTGTGAGCGATGCTGGATGATATTGGGGAGTATTGTAGGTTGAGTATAATTGGTCGGTAAGTTTAAGTTTGTGAGGAGTCAATTATGTGCATGCCGGATAAGTTTCTTCTCTCTGAAGAATGAATTCTTTTTATATTCATATTTACTTTTCTGCATTTACTTTAAACCCATTTTAACGCAAACTCATTAACATTTAAATTTTTGAACGGCAGTTCAATATTACCGATCTCTGTGGACACGGTAAATTCCCGGAAAAATACTTCCAAATCTTGTTGTTACTTGCCGCTTTACCGCACCAACAAAATGACGTCGTTGCCTGGGATTGGTGTTTTTATTGAATCGCATTGCGATAGTTTTTTTGTTTTTGAGTTTTGTAGATATTGTATATATTGTATATTTTCACTTGTTTATACTGATACTTGTATATTTTGTTCTTGTAACATTTGTTCAAGTGTTTGGTTAGGGCACTTGCTTTTGGTTTGCGCGGTGAGGCATCACCATGGCATGAAGGAAGGAAGTTACTAGCTAAGCACAATAAAGTCATCGAGCTTACGACGTAAAACAAGCATGTTTTATCGTTTTTTGTTTCGTTATTACTTTTTCATTCTAGCTTAGGTAGTGTGGTGAACATTCATTAAACAAGTTGTACTCGGATTTTTCGTAAATTCTCAAATCTTCACTTTACAACTTGTTTAATCCATTTTCTGCCGGTCTTTTAGTTTGTTTATATTGATAGTTTTTGTGCTTGTCTAAGAGCTTAATTAGAGTAGCTTGAGGGAATTTAAGGTGATGTTCCAAGTTTGATTATTTCAACTTGCAGATGTATGGTAATAATTTTGTTAAGTTTTGTACACGTCCAAGGTATGTGTTTATCTCTTTCTTGACTTTAGCATATTCATGATACTTAGGCATTTTACAAACTTCCATGTCATTCATTCTTCTGTATACTTGTTCTTGTTGTGAATCACTTTAGTTCCCAACCTTTTTGTGAGGTCGCTTTCCATTGTACATATATGCGCGGAGTACCAACATTCTTGTTCTAACTGGATTTGATTATGCTTAATCTTTTGTTTGTATTAATTATATGAAAGCATGAAAAGGATCAAGGCATTTTGTTTCATTTTGAGCACAACTATCTAACCAAATAGTCATTCACCTTATGAGCGTGTGATCCTTCGTAACCCTTTTGTGCCTTTCTATCATTATCCATGTTGTTTGAACTTAATGCTTGTCTATGAATATTGAATTCACTTTTTGTATAAACTTTGATTGATTGTTTCTTCTTGAACCCTCAACTTTGTGTTGTTGTATGAATTTTTACCTTGCCATAGAAAGTAGGGAGTATTCATGTGATGATGTGGTTGAATTCAAGTTGGGGAGAAAATTATTGTTTACTCATTGGTTGGTTTCTATGAGGTTGAAAAAGAAAAGAAAAAAAGAGAAAAATATGAAAAAGAAAAGAAAAGAAAAATGTGAAAAAGAAGGAAAAAGAAAATCCTTGAGAAAGGAAACAAAAAGAGTTCAAATAAGTGTGCTAAATAAGTATTGTGTTTTGAGTAACACTTGGGATTTTGGAAGAAGTTAACTGGAATTTTGTGTTTGAGTCTGTGTGAGTTGATCACTCCCTTAGGTTTAGGCAAGTTTTTGTTTCAATTACCTTTAGAAATTGCACCTTGTTTGTTTACCCGACCACGCTACAACCTTGAAAGCCCTTGTGATTCTTGCTTTTATGTTTTCAATATTATTTTTGGATGATTGCATAATTTAGTTTTTTGTTTGCAAGATTGTTGTTTGAGTGAAAAGTACCTCATTTTGTGTTTCTCATCTACCGATGATTGTTTTTGCTAGGTGTGATTCACGTTTAAACTTGTGTTGTTTTAGGATGTTTGGCATGATTTTTGTATTTTGCATTTGTTTCATGACTAAGTTATCATCGTAGTTTAGTGGTAAGTATTTACTTTGTGTGTACCGTTTTTTATTTGAACCATTCATTTGTCCGATTTTCAAAACCTGTTGATTCGTGATTCTTTGGTTGTCACACTACTACGAAAAACCCATTTAACAATGGTTGGGAATGACATATAATGAAGGGGGCGAAGGCGTTGTTATGTAGATTGTCGTTGAAAGCTCGTTGTTTCTACAACGGTCTGGAAATCGCTCAAATAGTTTGGACAGATGGGTCACATGCTCCTGATCTGTCTTAGATTTGGCAATCATATAATCGACATATACCTCGATTTCTTTGTGTATCATGTCATGAAACAGAGTAGTCATGGCCCTTTGATAGATTGCCCCGGCGTTCTTCAAACCGAACGACATTACCTTGTAACAAAAGGTACCCCATGGGGTAATGAACGAAGTTTTCTCCATGTCTTTTGGCGCCATTTTGATTTGATTATAGCCCGAGAATCCATCCATGAAGGAGAAAACTTTAAACTTTGCTGTACTGTCTACCAGCATGTCAATGTGTGGTAAAGGAAAGTCGTCCTTTGGACTAGCCTTGTTTAGATCCCTGTAGTCGACACACATTCTGACCTTTCCGTCCTTTTTGGGAACAGGTACGATGTTGGCTAACCATTGAGGATATTCTAATGTGGCGAGGAAACCCGCGTCAATCTGTTTCTGTACTTCCTCTTTGATTTTGATGGCCATGTCCGGGTGAGTCCGTCTCAACCTTTACTTTACTGGTGGACATTCTGACCTTAACGGTAGATGATGTTCCACGATGCTGGTATCCAACCCTGGCATATCCTGATAGGACCAAGCGAATACATCGGGGAATTCTTTGAGAAGCTTTATCAAACTTTCTTTGGCAGCTGGACTGAGCAGTGCCTAAATCCTAATTTCTTTTCTCTCTTTTTCTGAACCCAAGTTTACCGTTTCCAACGGCTCTTTGTGAGGTTCAATGGACCTTTCCTCTTGTCTGAGTAGTCGGGAGATCTCTTCTGGAATTTCGTTGTCAACTTCTTCTTCGGCCCCAAATATCGGGAACTCAAAGTTGGGAGAAGGCATTGGATCGTATGTTTCAACGGGGTTTAAAACAAGCAATCTGCATGACGTGATGATTTGTTTTAGAAGAGATAGAGAGAATGCAAGAGTGTGTGCAGTGTATTTTTGATAACTGCTTGTTTTTATTATGTATTTGTTTTTTAGGATTGCCATTTTCTAAGAAAAGCAAAAAGAGAAAACAGCAATTGATGCGGAAATTACAGAACGATGTTATTTTATTAATGAACAAGTCGATTCTTGAATCTACAGCCCTATTAAAACATCCGTTTCACCTGGGCAGGGTGAAAGGTTAAAGATGGAAATTACTTTGACTGATGAACGATCTTCGGAACATCGACCACAACCCATTGGCGGCGAACTGCTCGGTGAATCACAAAGTTTGGTACCTTCTTTCTTTTGTCTTCAGAAATAACGCTGATTTCTGGCAGAGCAGGATCATTAGAATCTGTCTCCCAGGAAGAGTTGTCGTAGGAGGATTCCTCTGTTGTATTTTGCATAATATTTGTACTCTCAGGTAAATCTCCCAATCCAGTTGGCTGGATGTCTTCGAGCTTGATATGAGAGCTTTTGGGAGCAGTGTACTTGACCATATAGCTGTATTTTCCACTTGGTTGTCCCAGGGTGTCCCACACTTCTTTGGAACTGGAGGGGTCATCTCTCTCGATGACGTTGACCTCGGGAAAAGCATAGTTGATGAATTCTAGTCCTGGAAACGTTGCGAATTCATTGTCGTGCTGGGTAGGTTCTAAATGACCTAAATTTTGGTCCCATGACATGGTGGGGACGCAAGCATTCTATTCAATGATGCTCAGCTGCCTTTCATCGTTCGGCTGATTTTCTTGTCCTGAGTTTCCTGGGTAAGGCTGCCACATTGGCAGGCCATCCATCGGGCCATAGTAGTTGTGATCGAAGTTGTCTTTCATCAGAGTGTCCTCCTCTAATGAGTTTGGCGGAGCACGACATCCTTCCGGATCACAATCTCCGTATATCATTTCGACGTCTGACCTCGGTATAAATCTCGGACTTTGTGCGGGATAGAAAAATGGCGTAGCCTCCTCTTCCTGCGATGTATAACAGTCCTCGTCGAGATAGGACCTTCATTCCTCATCTGTGTCAGAGGGATCCTCCTCTTTGATAGTGTGTACTTCTTGAGTCATTGGGTGAAGGAAACCTCCACTGTGGAAGAAGTCTTGAATGGGATGAAAACTTTCATTGTTAGCAGCTGTCCGGGTACAGGTTGAAGAAAAACCAAGACCCTTCTTTGTTTTATTGTCAGTAAGAATGACAAGCTATCCCCATCCTGTTGTATTGGCACTCTCGACCGCTTTGATAGCATCTTTGTATGAGGAAATGGAAGTTCCCTCTTTGGATTGATTGTCCTTGCTCACCGACAGTGCTTGGAACTGAGTTCCAATAACCTCCTCGGGTTCTACACCAGTAGATGATGATAAGTTGCTTACGAGCAAGGCTTGTTCTCCACAGATCGTGATGAGCTAGTTGTTCTGGACGAATTTTAACTTTTAGTGGAAGGTCGATGTGACCGCCCCAGCCTGATGTATCCAAGGTCTTCCTAATAAATAACTGTACATTGACCGGATGTCCATGACCTGGAAAGCAACTTGGAAAGTGTAAGGACCAATAGTTATGGGAAGGTCGACTTTGCCGATAACCGTTTTTCTGGATCCGTCAAATGCTTTGACGACGACCTCACTGGTTCTGATCGGGGGTCCTTTGAAGGATAATTGCATCAAAGTGGACTTCGGCATAACATTCAGGGCTGACCCTGTGTCTACCAGTACGTTGGCTAAAGCATCGCCCTGGCAGTTGACCGTGATATTGAGTGCCATGTTATGACGGCGACCCTCTTCAGGTAATTCCTCATCACTAAATCCCAAGTTATTGCAGGAAGTGATGTTAGAGACAATGCTATCAAACTGTCTAATTGTTACATCTTGTTCCATAAAGGCCTGCTCTAAGACTTTCTGTAGAGCCTCCCTGTGCGCTTCTGAACTAAGCAAAAGTGATAATACCGAAATCTTTGAAGGAGTTTGTAACAGTTGATCAACAATGTTGTATTCACTCCTTTGGATGAGCTTCAGCATCTCATCATCGTTTTTCGAAAGGTCGGGATTACTGGATTGACTGACTGGTGGATTGGGAGCTTCTGTCTGAGGTTCCTTTTCGCTGCTGGATTCTCCAACTCCTCGGTTGAAGATTCTACCATTCCGTGTTACTCGACTGATGTCTGCAATATTCACGACGGAGGGTAATGGAATTTCCTTTCCATTCTCGACTGTTTTTGCACCGTATTTGTAAGGGATAACCTTAGTTGATTCATACGGTAGTGGTCCCGGTAGATAGATGACTATGGGAGCTTTCTGATTTTCTAACCATCGTAAGCAATTTCGATCCGTTCCTGGTTGGGAACTCTCGATTCGTCAAGTAGAGGAATGATGGTACAAACATCCCTAGCCTTCTGATGATCAGAGATTACGACAACATCCTCAATTTGATCAGCGAGGTAGTCTGGCGCCTAGTTGATTGAAATTGAGACAGTTCTCCATCCCTATCCATAGCCTTTTGCATGTCAGATTTGAAATTGAGACAGTTCTCTATGTTATGCCCTGGCCCTCCTTGATGGTAAGGGCAAGTCTGATCCACCTTAAACCAAAAGGGCGGATTTTCTGGCACTGTAAGAGGGGACTTAGTCTGGACATGCCCCTTAGCTAGTAGTAACGGAAATAGTTCTGCGTACGATACGGGTATAGGATCAAATCCTGGTGGTCGCGTTGTACGGTAGTTGTTGTATGGAGGACGAGCCTGCTGAAGAGGCTGCTGTGTCCTTTGTTGATTAGGTTGGCTCTGCGCAAGATGAGGTTGATACGTAGAAACAGGCGCAGGGTTGATAGCAGGAGTTACAGCTGCTACTGGTTGATAACGTCGCCTTTGCTTTCCGAGAGAGATATTCCCAATATCCTGCTCTTTTTTCTTAGGGAGAGCACCACCGCATCGTTTTGTACTACTTGATGATCTAACTTCTGTAGCTAAACGCCCTTCCCGGACCGCTTCCTCAAGACGAACTCCCATGCCCACCATCTCGGTGAAGTGACTGGGCGCGCTGGCAACTATCCTGTCGTAGTAAAATGAGTTCAAGGTCTTTAAGAAAATCTTTGTCATATCTTTTTCCTCAAGAGGTGGACAAATTTGAGCGGCAATTTCACGCCATCTCTGAGCGTATTCCTTAAAGGTTTCCTTGTCCTTTTGTGACATTGATCGGAGCTGATCTCTGTCTGGTGCCATATCCAGATTGTATTTATATTGTTGGACGAAGGCAGTGCCAAGATCTCTGAAAGTGCTGATCGCAGCACGGTTTAAACCCATGTGCCATTTTAAGGAGGCACCGGTTAAACTATCCTGAAAGTAGTGAATCAGTAGGTCCTGATTTTCTATCTGAGCTGACATTCGCCGAGCGTACATCACCAAATGGCTCTGAGGGCAAGAGTTACCCTTGTACTTTTCAAAGTCGGGCACTTGGAACTTATTCGAAACTTTCACATTGGGGACCAAGCAAATGTCTGCGGCGTCCTTTCCAAATAAATCCTGACCGTGAAGGGCCTGCAGTTCTTTCTGCATTCCCAGGAACTGTTCCTGGAATTCATTCATTCTTTCGAACATGTTGTCGTTTCCACCAGAAGTTATCTGGGGAATCTGTCCTTCCGGGACAGTGTGTACCACGGGCTGTGGTATAGTCATTACGGCGGTGACTCATGGTGTCTCCCGAAGTTTATAACCTTCAGGAGTTGCTGTCATGCCCCTGGCATCTTCACTTTCCCGAAGTTTGTAACCTTCAGGCCCAGCGGTTCCTGCTGCAGTCCCCTGATCCTCATTGATCAACGGGATATATCCTTCAGGGATATAATTGAGTGGCATGCCCCAGGGGCGATCTTTCGGCATTTTGTACCTAGGATCAGACTTTTCCACTATTGGCGTTGAGGCAATCTCCGAGATCACAGTCCTTTGTAGCTGAGTTTCTGCCATGGCTTGCATGTCGTTACGAAGCTTTCTCATATCCTCTCTCAGAGCGTCGATCTCTTCTCTCAACTCTCTGTTCTCTTCCTCGAGATCATCCATCTTTTTTTGACGATTGGCCCGAGTATTGTACGAATGAGACAGTTTGACACTAGAACCGAGACACAAACGTGACATTCGTAGGTAAGAAGAATGCGTTACGTGAGAAAGATGAATGCAATGATTATATTAATTATTATTTTTTGTTTAATCAAAGTAAACTTCGACAATTAGATTGCAAATATCAAACAGTGGGGAAACCCTGTTTTATTAAATTCAAAGGATTGCGAAAATAGAAATACAGTAGATTACAAGGTGCGGAAACAGAAACCTAAGCTAAGGGGTCCCGAGTCCTCTCTGAGGAGAACCCGAGTGCTGATTCTGGTACTTTCCTTTTCTTTGACCGGGGCTCTTGAGCCGTTGTCGGGTTGTCATTCTTTTGCCAAGTGAAAGGAATGAGCAAATTCCTTTGGTCATCCTGATTAACCACAGCGTGTTGCTCCAAAATCTCAATTAGAGCGTCCTTATCTTTCAGTAGTTGCTATATTTTAATACACTAAACATTGAGAATGCAGTACTTATTCTTCCAAGACCTCCTCTCCTATTGAACTTTGTTGAGAGTAACCTGAAGTTTTTCCGTTTCAGTATGAAGTACATGACAGATTCCCTCGGCGGAAGAACTCCGTGACGAGGATAAGGCATCTTTAGCTTGAGAGCTCTAGTTTGTACCCAGTGGAGATAAGGCTCCACCGAAACACAGTCCGATTTTCCTAGAGACTCCTGTCCTTTCTTATGAACATGTTTCCAAGCGTGCACTATTTACGTCTTTAGTGCCCTGTCACTCTCCTTCTTTGAAGAAAAGACCTTCCAGATGAGCATTACGCGGGATATGCCTCATTGGGTATCCAAATTGACGACGAAGAAAAACTGGATGGTAATTGATTCCTCCCTTAGTTCCTATAAGGGGTAAGTTGGGGAAATTTTCACAACGGTCAATGATCCTGATCCCATCATAAATCCTATTGCACCAATCTATATCAGAGTTGGTGAGGGACATGATTTTCTGCGACCAACGTAAAGCATTCCTATGATCCCAAAAAGCATCAGACTTTGGCAAATGGAAGATAAACCATTTATACACAGGGGTACACAGCATGTGATCATTCCTCCGCTGTACAAATTCCCTAAGTGTACAGAATGATACGCGTCCGCGAGCAAAGTTGGCACATGGTTTCCAATGAGAAAAACCTTAATGGCATTGATATCGACGAGGTTATTAATGTTGGGAAACAGAAATAACCCGTAGGTGAGTAATACAAAGATGCTTTCAAAAGCGGTCATGTTCCCTATACTAGCAAAGTACAGAGCCTTCTTTGTCAAGAACTGGGCTGGTAAACCCGAGAGCCCTCCCTTAGTGGTCATGTGAGTCTTGACTTCCGCCTCATCCAAATAAATTGCTCTTGCAATGGTCTGATCCTTTGGAATTCTTCCAGTCCAGAAAATGGAGCTCGATCAGTAATGTGTAAATTGGTCAGGTGAGAGTACTCCTCCAGCGTTGGTGCCAGCTGGTAATCCAGGAATGTGAAACAGTGATAGACCGGATCGTAAAACTGAATGAGTGCCTCCCTGATCCCTTCAATCACATGGATTCTTAACAGAGGTAGCAGACCTCCGTATTTGGCTCTGAAAGCTTCAGGGTTAGTGATCATCCTTGCTAGTCCTCTCAAATCCTCTAGCTTTAGAACCCTGAAGGTGTACTTATGAGTTCTCCTTCTACCGAAATCCATAAGCGCGATCTTTTTCTCTGATATTTGCAATCATTGTCTTAGTTTAATTTGAAAAAAGAGAGACTAGAAGAGAAGTTTTTCTTTGCTTTAGTGTTTTTTAGATGAATGCATGAATGCAGCACACAAAAACATAGAAAAACATGGGGTCAAAGGGTCGTTGTCATGGAGTCAAGGCTATACCCATCCCAAAGGTTTATACTAGTGATTTTTGTACCTGTCTCTCAAAATCATCAGTCCTTGTCGAGAAAACACCAGCGGGCCAGGAACCGTGCTAGGTGATGTTTTTCGAAGGACCCTCAGAAGAGGGTGGTATCGCGTGACAACCATTTCCAATAGTTTCCGCACCACTAAAAGAGGTTTTTCCTAGGTGTATACTCAATCTTTCCACATGCGGCATCACACGCATTCCCATTACCAGAAAAATAAACACAGATATCAATTAGGAAAAGCAGTATATATATTTCTCCTAAAGTCCTAGACTTTAAAAAGTTATGAATCCTATGTTCCTGACAGAAAATGGCTCCCCGGCGGAATTGCCATCCTGTAGTTCCTTCCTAATTTTAAAGGTTTTTGACCTAAGATCCTAGTGGAGTCAACAAAAATTCCTATCCCAGTGAAATTCCAAAGAAAGAAAGAAGGGCCCCACGGTGAGCACCACTTTTTTTTTTCAGGTTTCTACCTAAGAGATGGGAAGAGAACAAGACCTCGACGAGATTCCCCAGCAGAGTCGCCATTTTTTCTGTAGCGCGGATTTTTGCGTGGTTGCGAAGCACTATCGCTTTTGGGGTACTACAGCTCGGTTCATTTTTTATCCTATTGAAGCTGATGAAGGAAGGTAAATAGATGTCTCCAATTAACCCTGCTTGCAAACTGAGTTTGAACAAATGACTGTTGGTTTACAGATGCTACAAAGATTGTAGGTCTCTCTTAGGTAATTTTGTGAAAAAAGAAGTGCCTGAGTGATTGGTGGGGGTTTAAGACTGATGCTTTTCGATTGATGTATGGAGGTACGGGATTTGGGTTTTGGATTAGTGTGCTCGCTAAGATTTTTCTTGCAATCTTATGCCTACGTATTCCCGTTTACTGAAACAGGGAAATCAGAGCGATCGTAGTTCCTCCTATTCTATGCGAGAAAATGGTGTTTTGGTGTCTTGTTCGAAGCCCAAGACGTGAAGCTAAAGGTGGTTTGTTTCTTTAAAGCCCAAGATATGAAGCTAAAGAGGTCTATTTGTATCTTGTTCGAAGCCCAAGATGTGAAGCTAAAAGGGTGTTGCCTTTAGAGAGAATTTGTCATCTCTAAAGAGGGGTATGTTTGTCACAACTGTTTTATAGAATTACTTTCACCGGGATATGTGTATTCAGGAATGCCATAATTTCCTTTATAGGGGCTTTTCAACCTAGAGGAGAAGACTTTAACTCAGTGTAGAGAAATGTTATCTTTCCTTAGGAATTTCTCATGCTAAAAGAGGGACAATGGCGTGGATGTAAATAATCCAGAGGCTTGCCGTTTACAGCAATTAGATGGGGGAAAAGGAGTTGTTGATGTTTGTATACTGTGAACGAGGCACAACCTTGATGCTAAAAGGTTGATTGACTCAACCAAGATTTCCTTATACAAATCCTAAGAGGAGGCTAGTGGCCCAACAAGAGGGTGTTCTTATGTGTCTCATACGAAGCCCGAGATAGAGGCTAAAAGGGTTTGACTCAACAAGAGAGTCTTTTATACTCAACAAGAGAGTGTTTTGTATCTCGTACAAAGCCCGAGATGGAGGCTGAAAGGTTTGACTCAACAAGAGAGTCTTTTATACTCATCAAGAGAGTGTTTTGTATCTCATACAAAGCCCGAGATGGAGGTTGAAAGGTTAGCTCCGCTGGGGAGAATCATTGTACAAAGCCCAAGAGGAGGCTATGGTAACTGTTTCAGCTGAGTGACAGGTCCAGTATGTCTGTTAAAAGAGAAAATCAGTTCTTATGAAGATTAAAGGTAAGGTTGTGCTTTTGGTACTGATCGGAGGATCAGGGTTATTTCCTGTTCTTTAAGGAAATGGGAAATCCAAAGGGTATTGAGACTGTCCGAGTCTGCGGGTATTTTCCCTATCTTTGTAAGGGGCTTGAGAATGTCTTTGAGACTCAAGGGTCTTAGACTGTCCAAGTCTAGAGTTTTATCTTTTGTACTATGCTTAGAGAGACAAACCTAGGATCTAGACTCATTGAAAAACTGTTCTATTAAGATGACTACTTTCTGTTCCTATACCTCTAGGAGGTCGTCGGGATAATTTGTGCGAAGCCCAAGAGGAGGCTGGAAATTTTTAAGAAGCCGATGGACAATTTGTACGAAGCCCAAGAGGAGGCTCTCTTCCCGAAGGAAGAATCCTTATACGAAGCCTAATAGGAGGCTGTGAAAACTTCTAAGAAGCCGACGGGTCCTTGTACAATGCCCAAGAGGAGGCGGGGATGCTTTTAGGAAGCCTGTGGGTCCCCAAACCCTGAGAAGTTCAAGACATGCCATTCACCGAGAATGGATCAATCCAGGAAAGTTCGAGAATTTGGAAGAAACTCAAGAGATGCCATTCACAGAGAAAAGATCATCTCTGGGGAGTTAGAGTTTCTTTGACAATGTCTACGGGTGACAGTCTGAGAAAGGGTTCAAAAAGAATATGCCTTTCACATCTCCATATTGTTTAACCCCAAGAGGAGGGAAAACTGTATCTGGTAATCCTATGGGGATCTAGTTTAGTCTATTCAGGAGTGATCAACAGGGCTTAGTGCTAGACGTAGTTGCCGGGGAAACTCTAAATATCTATACTATTATTACACAGTTGATACGAGTTTATGAAAGAAGACTTACAGTGTAACAGCCCCACAGTACAATTATATACATATGAAAGCGGTAAATGAAAGCGTATAAACACTTACTCGGTTGTAGAGCTTCCATGCTGTATTGTTAGTTGTTCAACAAATAGAAATTGAAAACAACAGTATATTTCAAAATCAAAGGAGAAAGTGCTTTGAAAGAAATGTTGGGGCTTAAAGCTCAAGGGGAGGCCCAAAGTTTTATCAGTGATTGCACTGTGGTTTTGAATTTGTACAGGGACTTATACAAGTGACTGAAGCCCAAGAAAGGTTTTTCTGTTCAAAGGGATGGGTCTTACACTCTCTCAAGAGGCCCAAGAAATTTACTTTTAAAAAAGGAATGGGGCTTATAACACGAGGGTAGGCCCAGATGATTTATTTTTTTGAATTGGCAATTGCGACGAGGTTTTCTTTTAACGCAGAGGGACTTATACAATGTCTGAGGCCCAAAAAGTTTTGGTTAAAAGGGGATTAGGTCTTACACTCTAATGGAGGCCCAAAGATTTATTTTTGTACAAGTGGTGGGGCTTACAGTTCAAGGAGAGACCCAAGGTTTGTTTTTCAACGGACGATGATCGCGTTGAACTTTTTGAAATACAACGGGACTTATACAATAAGTGAGGCCCAACAAGTTTTGTATTTACAAAGGATTGGGTCTTACACTCTATTAGAGGCCCAAAAAGTGTTTGAAATTGTTTGATGAGGGTGAAAATCAAAGAAACCCTAATTTGTTATTCTTTAAAAGTAAATATTTAAAGAAAATCAAACAAAATACCAAATACATTTGAATAAACCACTTGTGATTTTTGTTTAAGGTTTGTAAAATGAGGTTTTAATCACAAGAGATATTAAAACTCATTTGGTTTTGATTTTCAAAGTAAATATTCATTTTTAAAATGTTTAAAAAACAATTAAAAAGGAATTTATTCACAAAAATACTAATTATATTAAATAAATAATATAAATTTAATTTTTTTGTGGAATAAAATATTTCAAGATTTTTGTGATTTTTTGCAAAAAGAACCAATAAAAAATAATTAAAATTGAGTGAGAAATTAATTTTTCAAATTATTAACAAAAATAATATGAAAAATAAGAAAATAGGAAAAAGTGATAAAAAAGAGATCTGGGGCGAGGGGGATTTGAATCCCAGACCTCTCGCTTGCTAACACACACAAACCAGCTGATCAACCACTGAGGCGCAATGCCAATTTAAATATAGTATGGCAAATGATAAATATATAGAGAACTTGGTTGGAAAACCTGAAGAATGGCGTCATGGCCATCTTCTTCCTCCAGCTCGTGCATGAAGCCCTCCATTTCCTTCATTTCTCAACCATTTGACATGATTCAAACACCAAACTCATGCGTTTTTTCACAAGGAAGAAGATGGCAATACCCAATTTTATTTATTTTCAGTGTATAACAAATTATATCATTGTGGCCGTATGAACCCTAATTTTGCAAAAGCAATCGAGCAGACATGATTATGAGTGTTATGATCAAATTTTTTGAGGGGAAATACTTAGCATATGATGGCAATCAATTGGCAAAAATATCATACGAGGAAATATGCATGGATCATGAAGTTGGAGTTTGAGTCTTACCTTGATGCAAGCTGAAATGGAACTTTGTACAGATGGTGTTCCATATGTGATTTGATCATCTCTACAGCTTCAATGGATGTTGTGGAGTGTGTTGCAAGCTTTGGAACACTTTGAAAGTCTTTGGATCAAGCTGGAGCACTCAAACTGCATAATTGAAGCATAATGGCTTGGTTGAAGGATGATTTTGAGCTAGGGGTGTTACAGTTGGTGTTTAAGTGTTTGGACAAATCAAATACATCATATGTGATGTGTTTGAACAATTGGAATGGATTGATTGTGGCTGCAACTCAAAACCCGATAGTGGTTGCTCAAAAATAAAGAAATTTGGCACTTAAGAGAGAGTGAGAGAAAGCAATGCTATAACTGGCTTTGGTGTGAGTTGAATGATCCATTGGAACCTCTATTTATAGGTGATCAATTCTTATCTTGGAGGAATAGTGAATGGCTACTGGATCAGATCACATTCAAAGGCTTTGGCTTGGTGGCATTTCTTCTCATGCAAGGCAACCTAGCCCCTCCCAAGAGCAGGGCTATGCCTTGACCAAATTCACATTCTTCAGATGTTTTTATTGTTGTTTAATCAGAGAACTTGACTGAGTAGAGTGGCTTTGTTGAAAGTGCCCTATTTCACATAAATGCCTTTGAATTCAAGGCATAATGTGCCAAAATGCATTAATCTCAAGTTGGAAGATCCCTTGGCTTTTTGACTCAGCTTTATTAGTTGGATAAGTTGCATTGTGATTGGTTTGAGTACATGTGGCACAATGATCCTCATTTTTGGTTCAGAAATTGTGTGTGGCAAGCAAACATGCAAACTGATTTTTCCAAAACAGCTTGCAGCAGCATGACTTTGGGCATGGATTTCTCTTGGCTCAAGTTGAATCAATTCATGCTGGTAAGCTTTTTGGATTCTTAGAAACATATGCAACAACATTGATGTTTGCCTTTGGACTTGATTCAGCTTGTAACTATGTGAAAAGATCTCACAAGTTTGGTTGTTTCAACAAAATCTGCCTTGCCCATAATTTTTCTAAGTGTTGGAAAAGTTGTATTTTCATGTTTTTAGTGATTTTGATAATTCCATAATTCAAAATCCATGATGAATTTGGAGGGAGGTCAGTTTTAAGCTTTTATGGAGGGTAATGAGATCTACAAATCAAGCTTTGGATGGGGAAAAATGGCTTTGTGGTTTAGGAGTTATGATCCTCCAAAGTTGGTACCCTTGCCACTTTATTTCATAACTTAGAAAATTTTCTAAGTTTTTATGGTTACCCCTTTTACAAGTTATCCCACTTTTCTTGATTTTTCTTGATGAATGATGAATCCAATCATACATTAACATCATTTTAGGGTTAAAAAAACATTTTTATGAAAAATCTCAAAAAGTCAAAGTTGACGTTTGTGCACAATTGACTTTTAATCAGATGAATTCCAAACTGTGCAATCCTTTAGGAAATCATGTCCTTGACCTAAATCAAACTTGATGGACATGTTCCATGGGTGTTATAGGGTATATTGATCAATGTGCTAGGGCTTAGGAGCATGTCCTGGTCAAAAGTAAAAGATACAGTTGACTTTTCTAGCGAAACCCTAATTGTGGCTCTGATGAAATTGAGACTTGTTGCTCAAGCTTCTTGGATCAACCCCTTGTTGTAAATGGATAAATGTATTGCATTAGAGACCCTCAAATTTTCTCTTGAGGTCTTGGCTCATGATTTACCCCAAAAGTCAACTTAGGGCTGAATTAGGTCAAGAAACCCTAATTCTTGATTTTTACTGTATGCATCCCCTGAGGCTAAATTGACTTGATGATTGGGTTTATGATGTCCCTTTGAGCATCATAGGTTATGCCTTGAAGCATTGGCTCATGCCCTGAGGAAAATTTCCATCTGGAGGCCCTGGTCGACCAAACCCTAATTTGGTGACACTGGCGATCTTAAGGCTTGATCCACCTAGAAGGGAGCAGCCTTGTGCTTAATCCTTGAAGTGGGAGTCCTCTTGATCCTTTATAGATGTTTGAGAGGCTAGACAAGTTGAAGATCATGTCATTTCTTGATTGATCCTTTGTCTAAGAGCTCTGAGAGGGCTTGAAACCCTAAGTCTGATTGTAGTGGATGCTCACCCATCTTTGGGGAGACTAATGGTTCATCCATATTGTGATGATGATTTGAACAATGATGGGAAATATTAGTGGTCAAAATTTGGGGTATGAAAGTCACACTGATAGGTACTAACTCAAAAACTAAGGATATCGTAACAACACACATCGCATTTTTGCGATCATAGGTCTATTTCCTATACTTACCGATCCGTATCACATTATTATGCTCAAGAAAAACTTACTCATTTCAACTTTCATCTTTTTCATTCAGGCGCAATCACATTAAGCCCGTTATCTTGTACTCGCACTGTGAACAAACCTGTTGGTGATTTCAACACTTTTTTGCTATATATTTCAATACAGACGCACAAACTTAATTTCAAAGGTTCCTCCGCCGTTTGGGCTAAATAACCTGGTGATGGTTACCTCACTTAGAAGGTGGATTCTCTTTCCAAATCCTTTTCTTTTCATTACTTATTTTTCTTCTTTTTTCTTTCTTTTACGGGATCATTCACTTATTTGCATTGGTTCATTCGCTTAGCGGTAACTAAGATGATGCTGACTGCTAAAATAAACTACTAAAGACTACTTCAGAAATGAGAATTCAAGGCTTTCAAATAATAATTATGCAAATTGATTCTTATATTCAAGAGAACTACGGTGTCAAGAAGATACTGATCTTTTAGGAACTTTCCCAAGTCTTTGTAACCTATCCTCTGTTTATTCCAAAAATTTCAAAAATTTCAAAATTTATTCACTTTTCTCCAAAATTTGGTATGGCTCAAGAAAGAGGGAAAGAGGGATAAACGATAGGAAACACAAGTAAATGACTTGACAGTACATGCAATGACTCAATAACAAATAAAGAAAAATAAAGAAAGCAAAAAATCTAACTAGAAAGCGAGTAAAATCCCTCCCACACTTAAACCAAACATTATCCTCAATGTTTTGATAAAATGGGTCAAGGAATGGAAGAACCTGATGAATGCAACTTCATGCCAAATCCTCTTTTCGCTTAGATGTGGCTGAGACGTAGCAAGTAATTCATCTTTTTATTTTTTCAAATTTAAATAGTAAAAGGAAAACATTAAATTAAATACTCGTGGGTTGCCTCCCACGCAGCGCTTTGTTTAACGTCGATAGCTCGACGGCTCAGGAGTGCAAGCACTCATGGTGGTTCTCTTGAGAAGGATTCCTCGATCAAACTTTTAATAAACTTAGGTTTCCATGGCCACTTATCAAGCCATCTCACATATCCCTCACCTTTTCTTTTCTTTCTTCTGTAGGGTGGTTCATTCTTTTGAACTTGTGGTAATGGTTCTAGATCTATCCTAAGTATTAGCTTTTCAAGTTTGGGCTTAGTTCTTTCATCCACCACCTCAAAGGCTAACCTTCCCCTTTTAACACTAATGATTACCCTAGTTTCATGGTCTTCTAATTTTCTCTTTTTACGCAGGACCTCAGACATAGATGCATTGGTGTGGATAGTTTCCAATACCTCCACATACCTTTTGGACTGGGAATTTTTCTTAGCTTCCACAAACCTTTGCGGGAAAAGAATCGGTGGGTTATAGGGAGGAGGAACAACAATAGGTGCTTCCTTTTCTACCTCTTCGACAACCTTTCTTTCGGGTGATGTCGGTGGATTTTTCTCGATCTCTACTCTTTTCTTACCAAAACTCTCCTCAACCTTATTACCACTCTCCTTAGGATTTTTGATTTGTTCTTCTTTTTTGTTTTGTACAGCGGTTTCACCTCCTTTCTTAGGTATCACATGTACGGGGCTTACCCATTCACTATCGAATATTTGGTATATTATTCCAGCCTCTAACAACTTTAACACTTCCCATTTTACTACGTCACTCATTATAGGATTTATCCTTCGTTGATATTCTCTAGAGGGTTTTGAGTCTTCCTCCAGCATAATTCAGTGCATACACACGGAAGGACCTATTCCTTTGAGATCGGAGATATTATAACCTAGAGCTGAGGGATATTTTCTTAAAACATCTAACAATTGATTGGTTTCAGGACCATCTAACGTGGCACTGATTATGACTGGGTGGTTTAATTATTTGTCTAAGAATTCATATCTTAAATTCTTAGGAAGCTCCTTAAGCTCTATAGATTGTTTTCTCGGACATGGCATATGATCTGGGGTAAGTGCCAAGCATTCGTAAAGCTTGTTATGTATGTAAGGTTCAGATAAGCGTTCAAATCCGTCGTCCTCCATTATGGGGATCGAAGGTAGTTTGATGGTTGCTACTGGATATTCTTTATCCAGTTCTCTTATGCATTCATCAATTATATCGATGGAATAACATGAGTCATCTATGCCTGGTGCATTTAAGAATTGGGATAATATAAATTCTACTTTTTCATTACCTGCCTCGAATGTCATTTTTCCTTTCTTGACATCTATTATGGCTCCAGCTGTAGATAAGAAGGGTCTACCTAAAAGGATTGGGATCTCATCGTCTTCTTTAATGTCCATTATGACGAAATCCGTTGGAATATAGAGTTGACCAAGCCTAACTGGGACGTCTTCCAAAATGCCAATTGGATATTTAACTGATCTATCGGCTAATTGGAGAGACATCCTAGTTGGTTGCATTTCTCCCAGGTTTAACCTCTTACAAACGGATAAAGGCATTAATCTTACACTTGCTCATAAGTCCAGAAGTGCTTTATCAATAACTTGGTTTCCCAAAACACAAGGTATAGAAAAAATTCCTGGATCTTTCTCTTTCTTAGCAAGCTTATTCTCAGCAATTGAATTACATTCTAAAGGTTTAGGATCATCTAATCTTCGTTTATTGGTTAGAATGTCTTTAAGGAATTTGGCATAAGATGGTATGTGGGTAATAGCTTCGGTGAATGGAATCTCAACGTGGAGTTTCTCAATCACCTTTATGAATTTCTTATATTGGTTATCCAATTTGGTTTGTTTAAGTCTTTGTGGGTATGGAATCGGAGGTTTGTAAGGAGGAGGTGGTACATAAATTTTTTCATTCTCTTCTCTTTCCTTCTCCTTAACTTCCGTATCTTTAGATTTCTCAGGTTCCACCGATTTCTCAATTTCTTTCTCAGGTGTGTTCATAACTTCTTTCTTAGGAGCTTCTGGATTATTCAACCTAGGGTTTGTAGGCCCATCGTAAGTGGTCCCACTCCTTAGGGCTATAGCGTTCGCGTGCCCTTTAGGGTTAGGTTGAGGTTGTCCGGGGAATTGTCCTCCAGGTGTAGCATGGGTGGATTGTTATTGTGCCACTTGAGAAATTTGGGTTTCAAGCATTTTGTTATGGGTAATTACAGAATTGAGTTTAGTACCCAACTGGGTAATTAATCCATTCATATGAATGCTTTGGTTCATGAACTCCTTGTTCTGTTGTAATTGAGCTGAGATGAATTCGTCCATCTTTTTCTCAAAATTTGATTTTTGAGGGGCATATGGTGCAGATTGATTGGGTCTTTAAGTTTGGAAACTGGGTGGTCTTTAAGGTGTTGAATTTTGAGTAGGGTTATTATTCTTATGGGAAAATTTTGGGTGATTCCTCCATCCAAGGTTGTATGTGTTTGAATAAGGGTTTCCTTGGGCGTAATTAACCTGATCTGTGGTACTCCCGGCTAAAAGGTTGCATTCAGCTACAGTGTGTCCTGAGGTTCCACAGATTTCACATCCGGGTTGTATAGCTCCTATGGTTGCTGTGGGGTTGATAGTCAGGTTTTCTACTTTTTGGGCTATAGCGTCCATCTTTGTGTTCATATGGTCAAAACAACTAACTTCATACACACCTCCTTTGGTCTCTTTCTTCTCCACCGATGCTCGTTCGGTCCCCCATTGGTAATGGTTTTGTGCCATATCCTCAATGAGAGCGCTAGCCTCGGGGTAGGGTTTGTTCATTAGAGCACCACCAGCGACAACGTCTATGGTCATCTTGGTGTTGTACATGAGTCCATTATAAAAGGTATGGATTATAAGCCATTCTTCTAAGCCATGATGTGGACATGCTCTTAATAGTTCTTTGTATCTTTCCCAAGCGTCGAAAAGTGATTCTCCCTCGCTTTGGGTAAATTTGGTTATTTGGTTTCGTAGAACAGCAGTTTTACTCGGTGGAAAGTATCTAGCAAGGAATACTTTCTTTAGGTCATTCCAAGTGGTTATAGAGTTGGCTGGAAGGGAATCTAGCCTTGATCGGGCTCTATCTCTGAGGGAAAATGGAAATAGTCTTAGACGTATTGCCTCAGGAGGAGCTTCGTTCGCTTTTAAGGTATCGGCTAGTTGAATAAAGACTTTAAGATGTTTGTTCGGGTTTTTCGTGGGAAGACCTGCGAACTGATTCTGTTATACTAATTGTAACAAAGATGGTTTTAATTCGAAGTTATTAGCTGGTATAGCTAGATTAACTATACTAGAATGAGGTTCTTCGTTAAAGGGTAGGGCGAAATCCTTAAGAGGTTTAGTGTTTTCTTCGTCTGCCATTGCTCTTCTGAGTTTTTGAAGTAAAAGACGAGCTCAGGCGTAACGTTCAGGTTCTTCTAATGGATCAACTAAGTTTCCGGTACTGCAAGTTCTTCGCATTTACCGGCTAAGGGATGCCTTAGTCTAGACGGTGTAACAACAGGGTACAAAATTTTGACGTAATTGGTCCCCGTCAACGGCGCCAAAAACTTGATGCGTGTTATCTGCAAGTATACGGATTACGTCAGAGTAATATAAAAGATTTATCGATCCCACAGAGACCAATGTCAATCTATCGATTACTATTGTTACGTTGTTTATCTAAGGCTAATAAATATCAGAGTAAAAGTTTTCTACAGAACGAAAATAGAAATAAATCAGATAAATACTATACTGGAATGTAATTCACGTCAATCAAATAATACTCATATCATCTAAATAGTAACACTTACGGGGCAATGTTTTCTTCTTTGAAAAAGAGTTAATTAAAAAGGATCCGCCGGGTTAGCGTGATCGAAACCAGAGCTAACCTTTAATTTATACCATCCGCTCACGCTGCACCGGTCGCTCTCTGCGTTAAAGTGATAAAGTCCTTTTTTATGTAATTACCTCTAAGACTTAGTTAAAAAGTGCTTTCGATTGAAAATATTTTATACCAAAGGGTTTCCGGCATATGCTCGGCCAACCGGATCCTAAATCTATAAACGCGTCCGAAAATAGTTTAAAACCTCTTTCTAATAATATAAAACTTTCCTAGTTAATCAATAAAGTGCTTCCGCTGTATTTATCAATTAACAACTAACAAACTCTTTTCTAAAATGCCGGACGACTTTAGATCTTACCCGATCTAGTCACAGTCATTACGCAAACAAAAACACGGTCTTATTTACGTAATGACTGATCAATTGAAGTTCAGAAGAGTTTAATTAAAATAAAAAACAGCCCCTAAAGGATTTCTAAAGAGATGACATGCGGAGTACCGTCGAAACGACGATCCTCACATCCCAGCACAAGGGATTTAGCTGGACATGGTAACTAAAAACATAACAATAAATTGGTTTGCAAAGTAAAGCATTTGTAAGATAAAGATGTGCAAAGTGTGAGAGTATATTTTGAGAGAATGAGTATAAGTGTCACGCTTGAGTTCAGTTTCGAAAGATAAACAGATCACACAGAAACTTAAAATAACAAAGTAAGGGCAGAGACAAAAAATAATTGAATGTAAAGCAGTGCCTGAAAATAAACGAATATAAAACCGATGCGGAATATAATAAAATGCAATTTATAAAAGAAACCTGCTCCAAAGCGGAGACTGAATCTGGTACAGAGCTGGAAAGTAAATTGCGGGAAAGTAAAGAACTTCAAATATAAACACTCCTAACTATGGTTGCTCTAATCTAACTAACAACGATAGTGCAATAACCCCTCGATGTGATGGATTATTGCTTTACAAAATGAACTTTATGCCTAAGGTTGGAAACTAGGATTGGATAAAATAAAAGTGAAAATACAAGGCCTTTTTATAGTAGTCATGAAGTTGTAACTGCCTCTCATCATTATGAAAAAACGGCTGAATAATAATTTTCTTTGTGTGTAACTGCTTCTAACGTTCTTGACCGTTTTCCCGTTACAACGGTCGGCGCCCGCCGACCCCCTCTCCGCGTCCGCCGAGTGTTAGTGGTGATCATGGGGTTCTTTCTCTAACTGTTTCTGACTTAACTGCAAAAGTCAAAGCCGACGACCGTGGAGCTCACTTGGCGACTGCCTAGTGTTTTTTTTTTCATGTTGTAGATCTCTTCGTTATCTTTCCAACGCTTCGAACGGGGCATCATTCCGATTTACTGATAAAAAGTTATGGGTAAAATCGTCAGACAATGCCTTGCGTGCAAATTGCTGTATTTCTTCCGTTTTTCATCCGAATTACTTCATTTCTTCGCATGTGACTCTTAAATGGCTAAATACCTAAAAAAAACAAAATACCAACATAATAGTACAAATTCAAAATCAAAACAACTAGAAAACACGCATTAATCAAGTCAAATAAACGATGTATTTTCACGTTATCAGGAATTATCCTACTCATGATCTTGAATTACTGCGGTGGTTTTTGTATTGAAAATTTGGAGACATTATTTGTATGGATCGAGATTTGAAGTATTCAGTGACCATAAGAGTCTGAAGTATTTATTTGATCAGAAGGAGTTGAATATGAGGCAGAGAAGATGGTTAGAGTTCTTGAAAGACTATGATTTTAATTTGAGTTACCATCCGGGGAAAGCTAATGTTGTAGCGGACGCTCTAAGTCGGAAGACAATTCATATGTCGGCATTAATGATAAAAGAAATGGAATTAATTGAACAGTTCAGAGACTTGAGTATGGCTTGTGAAACTACATCGAAGAGTGTTAGATTGGGTATGCTTAAAGTGAATAATGACTTTTTGGATGCAATTAAGGAAAATCAGAGGCTTGATGTGAAACTGGTGGACATGATGCCTACTGGAGGAAATGATCCTGATAGCGATTTTAAGGTGGATAAGGATGGTGTGCTGAGATTCCGAGGCAGGATTTGCGTGCCGGATAATATGGAATTGAGGAAAGCTATCTTAGAAGAGAGTCACAGGAGTAGCTTAAGTATCCATCCGGGAGCCACGAAAATGTACCAAGACTTGAAGAAGTTATTTTGGTGGTCCGGTATGAAGAGAGATGTGGCCCAATTTGTTTATGCTTGTTTGACATGTCAGAAGTCAAAAGTGGAGCATCAGAAACCTTCAGGGTTGATGTAACCGTTGGATATTCCAGAATGGAAGTAGGATAGTATTGCTATGGATTTTGTTACCGGTTTGCCAAATACGGCGAGTGGCTTTGACGCTATTTGGGTAGTGGTGGATCGGCTTACGAAATCCGCACATTTTATACCAATTAATATCAGTTTCCCATTGTCAAAGTTAGCGGAGATTTATATCAGAATAATTGTGAAACTGCATGGTGTTCCGTCGAGTATAGTGTCGGATAGATATCCGAGGTTTACTTCAGAATTTTGGAAGAGTTTGCAGGAAGGTTTAGGTTCTAAACTGAAGTTGAGTTCGGCTTATCATCCACAGACCGATGGTCAGTCAGAGAGGACTATTTAGTCGTTAAAGGATTTGTTGAGAACCAGTGTGTTGGAGAAAGGTGGCGCGTGGGATACTTATTTGCCATTGATTGAGTTCACGTATAACAATAGTCACCATTCTAGTATTGGGATGGCACCTTTCGAAGCTTTGTATGGTAGGAGATGTAGGACGCCTCTATGTTGGTATGAATCTGGTGAGAGTATTGTGCTTGGGCCTGAAATTGTGCAACAAACTACTGAGACAATTAAGATGATCCGTGAAAAGATGAAAGCGTCTCAGAGTAGACAGAAAAATTATCATGATAATCGGAAGAAAGACTTGGAATTTAGCGAAGGTGATCATGTATTTCTGAGAGTCAATCCTGTGATAGGTGTTTGACGTGTATTGAAATCGAAGAAATTGGATTCTAAATTCATTGGACCGTATCAGATCTTGCAAAGAGTGGGTACAATTGCTTACAGGGTGGCGTTGCTGCCGGGGCTTTCGAACTTGCATGACGTATTTCATGTATCGCAACTTCGGAAGTATGTGTCAGATCCATCTCATGTTATCCTGAGGAATGATGAAGTGCAGATTCGAGATAATCTTACTGTGGAAACGATGCCGATAAGGATCGAGGATCACAAGATGAAGCAACTTAGAGGGAAAGAGATTCCTCTAGTGAGAGTAGCTTGGGGAGGAGCTGCAGGAGGAAGTGTGACCTGGGAATTGGAAAGCAAGATGCGAGAGTCGTATCCAGAATTGTTTCCATCAGGTACATTTTCGAGGACGAAAATATTTTAAGTGGGGGAGAGTTGTAACACCCCATTTTAATTTATTTAATCATCGTGTGTTATTTCTGTTGTTTGGCCTTGTTTAGGGTGTGTGTAGTTGAGCTTGTAAGCGTAGAGTCTGTAGCGGAACGGGGAATTAGGGATGTCGGAATAATAATAAGGTACTAATGAATAATGTGGGGACATATTTAGTAATAGTAGAAAGAGGAGTATTATTATTTTTATGTCCAATATTATTATTATTATTATTATTATTATTATTATTATTATTATTAGTATTATTATTATTATTATTATGAGTAAATAAAATCAGAATTTTTAGTAATAATATGGTTAGAGAGAGAGAGAGAGAGCGAGTAAAATAAGGAAAAAAGGAGAGAATTGAGAAATTAGATCATAATCACACTTCCACCTAGAGAGAAAGTTGGAGAGGAAGAAGTTAAGCTTGGCATCATCAATTTTCACCAGAATTTAATCGAGAATTTGAGGTAAGGGGGGAGAATGGATTTCAATATGGGTGTTGATAACATGAGAGGGTAGTGAAGATTCTTTCCCCTCGTAGGAATTGTATGTATAATTTTGTTGTTGTGGATTTGTTGTTGAATGATTGAAATTGTGATGGAAAGTGTGTAAATCGATCCATTCTGTCATGATATGTGTAAAACACTATGTTGTTGCTGCTATATGATTTCTGGTATTGCAGATTTGGGTGCTAGAATTGAGCAGAAATTGGACTGGTGTGAAAACAGAAAATTCTGGGTATGCGCTGCCCATACGCGTAATGGGCAAGGCAATACGCGTATTGGGTAGGGCAATACGTGTATGGCAAGGGCGAAATGTGAGCGTTACGCGTATGGAACCCATTTTGACACGGCCCTCTGCTGTAATGCGTAATGGTACGCGTAGGAGGGCAAGGCATTACGCGTAATGAATGTGGTACTACGTAATGGGATTAAAATATAATCAAACTGGAATTTTTTAGAGAAATCAGTCTCTGCCCGTACGCGTAACCCTCAGGGAAATACGCGTATGGCGGGCGGTAGAAACTGGACAATACGCGTATGGCTGGGGTCAATACGCGTATGACCAGCGAGAGTGCATAATTTTTTCGTTTCGCGATTTCTTTCCCTATTTCACGTCCGATGCGGTTCCTTTTTGGTCTGAGAGGTTGGGATAGGTGTCAGAACTTGTTGAATTTAGGAATGGTAGTAGAAAATGATTTAAAAATGGAATTTGGATGGATTAATTAGATAATTAACTAATTAAGGCCACGTGAGGTATTTTCCTTAATTATGTGTATTATGATAAATTGATTTGACAGTGTGGTAATACTAGTGTGTATTACGGTGAGTATGTATCTCACGTGTGATCATAAGGATCGCGAAGATGTATAATTTTTTTATTATACATGTATTTTATGTATAATTCGTGTCATGCATTTCATGATGTGTCTGGTGGAGACAGCTAGGTGGGAATCCATGATGGGTGCCTAGTATTGTCTGGACTCCAATGTGGAGTTGTATGGAGATAAATCATTGCTCAGTGGGAGTGTATGTGATTTGTCCGGACTCCAATGTGGAGTTGTATGGAGATAAATCATTGCTCAGTAGGAGTGTATGTGATTTATCCGGATTCTTTTATGAATCAGGTTCAATTGAATGAACCATGTTGTGTGGTACCACTTGCATTGCATTGTGTCATTGAGTCACATTGCATTATTATGTCTTTGTTAGATTATAATCAGAAAGTGACAAGTGTGTCGTGAATGTGTGCATATTATGTGTGATTGCTTGATTTCTACTCCTTAGCATATATTTTACACCGCTAATTATTGAATGTAGTTCTCACCCCTTTGTTGTTTCTTGTGTCTGTGCTTCTTGGGAAGTACAGATAATCCAGGTACTTGAGTAGTGCATGGAGTACGTGTTGCCTGGTCAAGTCTTAGGAGTCGCTCTGATACGTAACACGGGATAATGGGAATTTTATCTTTTGTTGTATATTTTGTTTATTGTGTTATGTATCATTACTCACTTTACTACATGGTGAACCATGAGTTTATGTGGACCATGATTTTGTTGGCCAAAACGCCTTGTTATTTTGGGGTTCGATATTTCATTCCACTGTTTTAACTTATTTTTGAGAAACAAGAAGTGAATGAAGTAAATAGAGAAATTCAGGTTATGTTTTTATGGTGTTACATCCCACTTATTAAGGGAACTCTGATTATATTTGTAGTATTTATATATTTTTGTTAAATTGGGACAGTGGGGTGCTACAACATACACCACCAATTGGCTAGTAAGGTATGTGATATCAACACACATTAATTCTTTAGGGTGCCTGTAACATAAAGTTCAAACATGTGACTTATTTATTCTGTTTGTTTCTTTCTTTAGGATATCTGATGAACATATGTTTGAATTAAGACACTTGGAGAATCAAGCTGATAAATTTGTTGTGAACCTGAAATATCACATATGTTCATGCAGAAGATGGGAACTCACAGGACTCCCATGTGTTCATGCTTTGTCTACTATGAAGATTAGGAATTTTAAAATAGATAGTTACATCCCATAGTATTATAGGGTTTCAAAATACAAGGCCATTTATAAGCATGTGATCTACCCTGTTAATGGATCAAACTTGTGGGTTAAGACACCACACCTGATGTGCAACCACCCAAGTTCAAGAAGATGCCTGGTAGACCCAAAAAGATGAGGAATTTAGAACAAGGAGAGATTGATGGCTCTGATTGCAAAATGAGAAGAAGGACTGGTTTCTTGGTGAAGTGCAGTAGGTGTATGAAAGCAGGACACTACAAGTTTACTTGTAAGGACACAACAATCCAGGCTGCCCAACAATCTACCCAAGCCTCTCAAGCTTCTACTCAGACTGCTCAATAATCTGGTCAACATTCTGCCCAAGAATCTTAGACTACAACTCAGTCTGCTCAACAATCTACCCAAGCCTCTCAGACAACAACCCAGACTGCCAATTATTCTACCCAATCCTCTAAGAGGAAGGCTGCTCAGAAGACTCATGGTCCTGCCAAGGGGAATATACAAAAGCTACCTGTTAGGAAGGCACCAAGGCCATTTTTTCCATCTGGGCCTACAACCAGGATGTTTGCATCCTAGAATGTTGTTGGTCCAGTCACAAGGAGATCTACTCCAACTAAGAGGACAACTCCAAAGAAGAATCCCTATAAATATTTAAGATTAATTAGTTTATGTTGTATTTTGTGGACTATGGTATTGATGTAATGAACAAGTTTATTGTGTTTTTTGTGCACTTTGGTGTTGAACAAGTTTATGGTGTATTTTGGAGCTTCTGTTATGAACCTAATTGTAGTTTGGTGCACTTTGGTGCTTTTCTTATAGACAAAATTATCTACTGCAGTTTATGAGTATTTTCTGTTTGGTGCTTTTGTGAACATTTTCTGTACTTTGGTGCTTTTGTGAACATTATCTACTGCACTTTGGTGCTTTTGTGAACATTTTCTGTTATAGATCACTTCCAGTTATGGAACAATTATAGGTCATGCCCACATTTATAGGTCATGCCCAAAAATTATAGGTCATGTCCAAATCTGTTATGAACAAAACTGTATAGGTCATGCCCAAATATATAGGTCATGCCCAAATTTATAGGTCATGTTCAAATTTATAGGTCATGCCCAAAAATTACAGGTTAGTTACAACATTAAAAACAGATTGTGAAGATCAAACTCATAAAATTTATTCTTAAAAGATTTCAACATTCATTCAAGATAACATCAAATACAAACTTTCAAGATAACATTACAACTAATACAAATAACTAACTCATTCTAACTAACCTAATTCATTCTAAAAATCAATACAATGATAATTATCAAATAAATTAAATTCCATATTTTTTTTCCACTTGACGATATTCTTCATTTCAGCATCAATAAACATCAGCTTTTTCCCAAGTTCTTCAATGTCTTTTTTTGCTTCATCCAGTCCCTTTGTAACCACACCCATCCTATGCATAAAAAATTCTTCTTTCTCATCACACACATCCTCATGGAACCAACCAAAATAATTGCATCCAGTTTGCATATGAAATTTGCGTTGTAAAGAGGTTCAAGATGAATCTATAACAGAAAGTAAACACACATAAAATATATTGGATACCTTATAATTGAGACAACCCCATAATAGTTTCCCCATATTCTTCACAGTTTTTTCCATTTGAAGAACAACCATGTTTCCACAATGACACATGGGCTTCCTTTTTGAACTTCCACTGGCTACTGAATCCCCACTTCTTGAACTCAACATCGACGAAGAACAACCCAATTTCATGCTTTGATGAACACTACCTTTTATTTTTGAATGAAATTGTGAAGAAAGAAGAGGAATTCAATTTGCCCTAACAAGTGAAATAGGGGAAACCACTGATAACGTAACCAAGAAAGAAGAAAATGATGTTCTAAGTCCATGTCAGCTGCCACGTAACCAAGAATAAACAGACGTTTGAGCCAACTAACGGCAAGGACTACTTTGACACCATTTTAAAAGTTAAGGGACGAACTAACCACTTTTTAAAGTTAAAGGACCAAACTAGACCCTGGGGTAAAGTTAAGAGACGAAAAATGTTATTTTGCCAAATTTATTTATATTTTAAACATTTTTTTTAAATGTAAATTTATAAATATCAATAACTTATATTTATGTACTAATGCAAATAAATTGTTATTTATAAATCAACAACTTTTTTTTTATAAAAAAAGTTTAAAAAAATAAATGAAATTTTAATACAAAGATTAGCGAATAGTAGGGAGTGATTTATTTTTTTAAAAATTTGGAATTAGACCTTGAAAACGAGTAAATTAAATGGATCAATATTTCGATTAATATTTTTTTTAAAGTTAGTATCTGACCTCTAGACCAACTAATTCGAATGGAACAATCATACTGTCTACTCGTGAAAAGACCGAACACAAAGATGGTTAATAATTAAATTTTTTTGAGAAGACCATACTCTCATAATCCAAATCTTCACCCATTTAACCAACCCTCATAGGTTTTAAATTTTTAAATTTAGCATCTAACCTTGAGACCGACTAATTGAAATGGATCAATTCTACCATTTACGTGCGGATATGACAAACAAAAAGATGATTAACAATTACCCAATCCTAAAAAGAACATACTCTTGATAACTCAAATCTTCATCCAATAAATCAACCTACACTCAATAGAACTACCCTCAACAATTTTATAAATGCAAATTAAAATTTAGCGTAAATACCTTAACATATAACAGCATTATTGAAGAACTCCATTAAGCAAGCTATGTCAATTCATTAAGCAATCTAGCGTCAATGCATTAATTAATTTTATTAAAAAAATGTTAAATTTTTTATAAGTTATAAAAAAAATTAGTCATCTATTTAACATATTAAAAATTCATTTATAATTTTAACATTTTTTAAAAAAAGAAGTTGTAAATTTATACACATCAACAACTTATTTATTCAGTAATATAAATAAGTTGTTGATATGTATAAATCAACAAATTTTTTTAAAAAAATGTTTAAACGAAAATTGAAATTTTGGTAAGAATACTAGCATTTGAGGTTTTTTTTTAAAATTTGATATTCGAACTTGAGACCGATTAATTCAAATAGATAAATTACCAAATCCTGACAAGAGCGTACTCACAATAACTCGAATCTTCATCCAATAAACCAAATCTCATATCTTAATTAGACAACAGATTAATTTCATATATGGAACTACTAATGATTTCATTTATATCAAACTACACTCAATAGAACTATGCAAATTAAAGTTTAGAGTACATACCTTAACAGATAACATCATTATTGAAGAACTCCATTAAGCAATCTATGTCAATAAAGAACGTCGGCAAAATTGGAATCAAGACTTAATGATAAATCATTGGTGATGAGTGTTGCTTTTTGGACCTCCCATGCAAGCGCACCTGCCATGGCAAAAGTCGGTTGTTATTGAGAACCACTTCATCCCCAAACAACAATCATAGAATTTTCAAAACTTGTTTAACTAAATTCACAACATGATTCTAGATTTAAACTTCATACGAAACTCGCCATCATCACAACAACACATTCTGAAGCAAGTTGTCACGAAACTCGCCATCATCACAGCAACACATTCTGAAGTAAGCGGTCACGAAACTTGACACCAACGCAAAAATCCAATTGTACCTGCAACATAATGGTTCAACTAGACTAGTAAACACGAAGAGACTCCAAAATCAATACAAATATGAAGATCGAGGTTTGAGATCCATGGAAAGCCTAAAAAAATGGATAGAAAGGAAAATTTTATTAGAAGAACAATAGCCAATAGTAACTAAGAAAACGCAATTAACAAAAGTAAGGTTAATCATACCGTGAAATTTTAGCCATGTGAAAGCGAAACTGTGTGCAGAAAGCTACATCGAGTTGATTACGAATGATTCGATGAAAGAATAATGAGGGGATTGTTATCAGAATTTTTTGGTTACTCCTTTTTTAGAAAAAAAAATAAAGGAAAAGAAATAAGAAAAAAATAAATGATATAATGAGGGGATGTATTTTACTGGGTTTTGGGCAGGAACAAATCAATAGTTATCTGTTACTCCTAATCTCCATAATTTTCTTAAATTAATTTTTACAATCTTAATCTCTGGAGTAACTCTTTTTCCTAGTGTCAATAATTTTCTTAATCAATGAGTAACTCTTTTTCCTAATATCAATAATTTTCTTAATCAATGAGTAACTCTTTTTCCTAATGTCAACAATTTTCCTAATCAATTTTTACTATTTTAATAGTTAAAAATAATCATATAATAAATACATTTATTTTAAAATCTAAATAGGAAGCTAATTTTAGAAAGTTTTTAGAATAAATTATTTAAAAAGAAAAAGTATTAAATTTAGAATATTTTTTTATTGATGTATGTATCTGCATTAGTTTTTGAGTAGGTACAACTCAGTAATTATCTTTAACTTTTTTTAACATCTATAATTTTCCTAATTCCTAAACCTTATCAAGAGGATAATATATAAATACGCCTTCATGGTATTTTTAAAGGAAATTTTTCTTCTCTATAATAAACGAAATCAATTTTATAATTTAATTGTATTTATTCAAAAGTTTTAATGAAAATCTAATTCTAAAAACTTATTTAAATCAACTTTTTAAGAATAGAGAACATAATATATAAAAACTTATAATATTTCTTCTTCATGAAATTGTTGGATTTTACCTTTGCTTGCAGTCCAAGTCCAATTAATTTGGCACGTACAGAAAAGTCGTTACCCTGTACCTTTCTTGATGGTTCCTAAAGATCTCGTTTGATCTCTTCATTTTAAGGAATTTCCAGAAGATTGGATGTTTGAAAACTCCAATAATTTGTGTTACAGATCCTATGGTTATAAGGAACTCTTTTGGCACAGTAATCCTGTCGTTATGAGGATTATCTTTATTCGCCATCCCTATTGATATGAGGGTACTTTCAACACACTCCTTTTAAAGAACTCTTGTCCTATCTCCCATTGTCATGAGGAACATTGGGATCAATCCTATTGCTATGAGGATTGTATTTTGTTTTGCTCATCCTATTGTTATAAGGATTCCTGTTTTATCTTTTGTTCTAGAGTGTCAGTCGGTCATGTTTGGACCTATTGATCAACTATTCTAGATATTCCCCGGTGGAAACCATCTTGTGCTATTTCGTTTTGAGATTTCCCCTTTCATCTTTGATCTTTTGTGAGAAGATCGTATTCCTGTCTATCTTTCCCCAGTGATTTCTGGTCATGTCTGAACTTGTTGTCTTCTTTCTATTTCTTGGAAATTCCAATAACATTAGGGCAGTGGATATTTCCGCATTGTTTGGCTGTATCGGCGAGTTGGTTGAGGTGGTGATTTCACCTAGAAGAAATAAGTTTGGGAAGATATTCGGGTTCGCAGGATTTAGGGAGGTGGAGGATGAGAGAGTGCTAGCTATCAAGCTTGATAACGTTCGGATTGAAGGTACCAAAATTCATGCGAATATCCCTAGGTTCAAGAGAGTGAAGCGCGCAGCGATCGATGTTAACAGAGGGGGAAAATGGGTGACTAACGGAGGGGGAAAGGGGAGAATACCGGGTCTCATCATCTTCGTCGTTCTAGGTATGGAGACGTCGGTTCCATTCACCGTCCGGTGGGAGGTAGAGAGTGGACTTTTGCTGATGTGGTGCATAGGAATGAAAGGGATAATTCGTATAGATTTAATGAGGACGAGAAGTTGGAATTTGCATTGGTAATAGGGGAGCTTGAAAAGCTCCGAAAGGCTTATGTAGGGGTGTTGTTACTAGAAAGTTCAGCTTTTGACTTGCAAAAGGAATTCGAATCTGAAGGGCTTTTCTCAATCATTGTTACGCCCCTTGGTCCAAATCTCTGTTTGTTAGAAGAAGTGGTGGAGGGAGCGATTCATGATTTAATAGTGGAGGGTGAGGCTTGGTGGCACCATTGGTTTAAGGCTATTAGACCATGGAAAGAAGGTGACGTAGATACCGAAAGGGAGGCGTGGATTCGTATTCATGGCATTCCTTGCCATGCGTGGAATTTTAACGTTTTTAAGGAGATTGCAAACTCTGTTGGTACCTTCATAGGTCTGGATGAGCATACTCAGAGGGGGTTGAGGAAGGATGTAGTAAGAGCTAGGGTTAAGGTCCCTTGTTTGAAAGTTATTAATTTTGCTAGGAAGGTCGTGATCGATAAGTTGTGTTTTGAGATTTGTATCTCTGAAGATTTTGAAGCAGCTACGATTTCTCAGGTGTTGGATTTGTTATCTGGTGACAATTATTCTTCTTCGCATGAAATAGATGATGAGGCGAGGAGCATTTTCTTTAAGGAAGCTGATGAAGACCAATCGGTTGTAGGTGATGGGTTCGGTGATGAGGTTACTTCTCCGGTTAGGAGGAAGGGAGGTGACGGGAAGATGGAAGAAGGTGGCGTGAATTCTTTGAAATGTCCAGCGGATATTAATGCTACTGTTTTGGAGCAGGTATGTCCAGAAGGTGATGTGGATAGGAGGTGGTTTATGGGTAATTGTGCAGAAGGCGGGTGCTTCGAGACTGCTTTATTGTCTTTAAAAGGTAATAGTTGTCAATTAGCGGAGCCTATTGGGAAGGGGACAAGTGGGTTATTAAACAGTATAGACGACATTTCTTTTGTTCCAAGTACCGCAGCATGTATTGAGGATAGGGAGATGTTTAATGCCTCGGAGGGCGTAGTGCAGATGGGCCCCTCTTTAGTTCAGAAAAATCATTTATTGAAGAAAAAAGCTTTGAAGAGTGTGAAATTGAAACACTTGTATGAAGTTGGTGGGCCCCTCAGAGGACATATTAGAAATAAAAAATATATGTTTAATAGAAAGAGGTTTTTGGGCAAAGAAGAGTTTGGAACAGCCTTTTTGGGGGAGGACGGAGGAAGCCATTCTTCTTCTAAGTTAGCGGCAGATTCTGCGTCTTTTTCAGGGGCGGTGAGGTCTAAAATTTATCATGGTGAGCAGTCCAACGTGTCCGGTATGGATAGATGCAATCAGAGAATTAAGGAGAACCTGGATTCCAATTTGGGTGTTAAACTTTGGAACGCTATTTTAAAAGTGGGAGTTGAGAAGGGGGATTCCAATGGAGATTATCAAAGGAGAATTGTGGAAAATGAAAAAAGGGATAAAATTAAAATGTTAGGAAGGAAGGAGCAAAAGATTTTGGGATGATGATAGTTGGATCATTGAACATTAGTGGGGGTGGTAGTAGAGTGAAGAGGAGTAGAATTACTCAAATTATCTCGGGAGGCAAGGCGGACATTTTTTTGATTCAGGAAACAAAGATTCAAGATTTGTTTGATACGGTGGCTCGGAGTTTTTGGTGGAATGAAGATGTGGAGTATTCTTTTTCTAATTCGGAAGGGTTGTCTGGAGGTATGTTAATTCTTTGGAAAGCTAATACGGTGGTGGTTCTTAGTAACTTTAGAGGAGTCGGTTTTATGGGAGTCATGGTTAGGTGGAGAAATAATTTTTATTATATTGTGAATGTTTATTCGCCGTGCTCATTATAGTTAAAAAGAATTTTATGGAGGAGGTTGTTGGAATTAAAGGAGGATTGGTCGGATGGAGATTGGGTAGTTGGAGAAGATTTTAATGTGGTTACGAAGGCACACGAACGAAGGGGGAGTACAACATTTAATTCAAGGAGGGAATGGAAAGAGTTTGATGAGTTTATCAATAAGAGTAGCTTGGTGGATCTTCCTTGCAAAGGGAAGAAGTTTAGTTGGTATGGGGGGGATGGTTGTTAGATGTCAATCATGATATATTTGAGTATGAATTATTTGGCATTTTTCATGACTTTTCTTGTGGAATAGGTTGATTTTAGTGTGAATTGATGTTGTTGTGCATTATTTGAAATATACTTGTGGTGCTTGTAATTTGTGTGCTAAATGTGCAGAAATAGGAGTGAAAAGATCAAAGTTTGAAGACCCAAAGAAATAGTGCAAGCTGCCAAAGAATTGAAATCAACAACAGTATTCGCTAGGCGAGTGTTGGCGAAGGTGCCAGCGAAGGTTCGCCTAGCGAACGTCAGCGAGGATGCCAGCGAGATGATGGCAGAAAGTGTGCAAAACTTACAGTAGGAAAACTGGGTAAATTCGTTGGGCGAGTAGGCCAGCGAATGCTCGCTGATGTGCTCGCGGGGCGAATGTGCCAGCGAAGGGTGGCAGAAACTTTCCATTATGCGAGCAAGGTGCTAAATGAGGCTCAAATTAACTATGCGACAACTGAAAAAGAGTTGCTCGCCATAGTGTATGCGTTGGAGAAGTTTCGTTCTTATTTGATTGGTGCGAAAGTCATCGTTTACACTGACCATACCGCTATAAGGTATCTGCTTACCAAACCTGATTCTAAGCAGAGGCTTATTAGGTGGATCCTTTTGTTACAGGAATTTGATCTTGAAATTCGTGACAAAAAGGGATCCGAAAATTTGGTAGCAGATCACTTATCTCGTTTGGTAAACGTTGAGGTGACCAAGAATGAATTTGAGGTAAAAGAGGAGTTCCCTGATGAAAAACTTTTTAGAGTGCAAGTTAGACCGTGGTTCGCCGACATGGCTAACCACAAAGCCACCGGATTGATACCGGACGGTCTAACGCACCACCAAAAACGGAAATTTTTGTCTGATGCCAAGTCATTTGTATGGGATGAACCCCATTTATTTAAACTTGGTGTCGACAACCTCCTCAGAAGGTGTGTGTCAGTGGAGGAAGCCACGAGTATTCTGTGGCACTGTCATAACTCTCCTTACGGAGGACACTTTAATGGGTTGAGAACGGCCACTAAAGTCCTACAATCGGGCTTTTATTGGCCGTCCTTATTCAAGGATGCGCATTCGCATGCCCTTAGTTGTGACAAGTGCCAGAGAAGCGGCGGTATTTCACAGCGGCAAGAAATGCCATTACAAAATATGTTAGAAATCGAAGTTTTTGACTGTTGGGGGATCGACTTTGTCGGTCCATTCCCATCTTCATTTTCTAATGAATATATTTTGGTCGCTGTGGATTACGTTTCCAAGTGGGTAAAGGCGATAGCTTGCGCTAAAGCCGATGGAAAAACAGTGGTAAAATTTTTGAAGAAAAATATTTTTGCACGTTTTGGTACTCCTCGAGTGTTAATAAGTGATGGAGGATCTCACTTTTGTAACACTCAGCTTGACAAAGCTTTGGAGCAGTATGGTGTGAAGCACAAGGTTGCTACACCATATCATCCACAAGCTAACGGTCAAGCAGAGGTATCTAATAGTGAAATTAAACGGATTTTAGAGAAAACGGTCTCGGCCTCGAGAAAAGATTGGGCCAACAGATTAGATGATGCTTTGTGGGCGTATCGGACCGCTTTTAAGGCTCCGATCGGTCTCACACCGTTTAAAATGGTCTATGGTAAGAATTGTCACTTGCCGGTAGAGTTGGAGCACAAGGCGTTTTGGGCCTTAAAATTTTTGAATTTTGATCCAACTCTAAGCGGGGAAAGAAGAAAAGTGCAATTACACGAGTTGGATGAATTGCGCCTTCAGGCGTACGATTCCAATAAATTGTATAAGGATCGTGTCAAGTCTTACCATGACAAAAGAATTGTCATCAAACATTTTGAGGTCGGACAGCTGGTCTTATTGTTCAATTCTCGATTAAAATTGTTTCCCAGAAAATTAAGATCTAAATGGTCCGGACCGTTTCGGATTGTGGAAATCAAGCCCTATGGAGCAATAGTAATTGAGGACACAAAGTCAAAGGAAAGTTGGACTGTCAATGGAAAGAGGCTGAAAGTTTATCTTGGAGGAGATTTCGAGCGGAATCCCGCCATTGTTCCCTTCCGCGATCCGTGAGATTGCGGTGGACCGTCGAGCTTAGCCGACGTTAAACAAGCGCTGGTTGGGAGGCACCCCAACATTGTAAGTATTACTGTTATTTCTGTTTTGAGAATGTTTAGATATCACTTTGATGCTTAAAAATTGTGGCATAGTTTGGAAAAATTTTGAAAATTCTGGTCTTGTTCGCTGGTGTTCGCCTAGCGAGCTGGGGCGAGCATTCGCTGGCCTTCGCTCCGCGAACCCAGCGAGGCAGACCAACCCAAGTTTCTGCCACATCAGAAAAAAATGGATTGTGGGTGGGCCACCAAATTGGGCCCAAGACCCACTTTGAAATCAGAATAGAGGGGGGAAAAACCCTAGCCTCTTGACCTCTTCATCATTTCCCTCCGTGTCATTCTTTTCCTTTCATTTCCTCTTGTGCACTTCAACACTCATCTCCTTCTACTTTCCAATTGCCCTAATCCACCATTAACAGTGCGAAATTCAGGTTTGTTTACTCTTTACAGTTTATTTCTGTAGGCATTGTTTATGTTCTTAATTGATCAATATGGGTTTTGTGAAAAATTGGTATACTCTGTCATGTTACTTTTGTCTTGCATGTTAGAAACTACATAAGCAATATGACTAGAGTAGTATTTGAAATTAGGAGTTGGGAGAGGGACTGTTTGTAACTATGTTTTTCTGAAAAATCGCGCCTTCGCTGGTCCGTTCGCCTCGCGAGTCTGCGCGAGCATTCGCCAGACTTCGCCTAGCGAGTCTGGCGCGAACAGAGGCAGATTTTTAATTTTTTTTACTTGTCAATGCAGAGCTCGGGCTGGTTGTTTTTAGTTGCTAATGCGTTTGTTGCCCTTGTTTGGTTTCATTGTTTGTTATGTGCAGATGGCACCAAAAATGGCGATTCATGCGGCTAAGAAGCGAAAGGCTCAAACCTCCAGACAAGTGCCCGTGCGATTTGACGAAGAACGATTCAGGGGAGCTAAGCAGGCTGCCAGGTACGAGACCCTTGAAAGAAAGCACATCCTGCCGGAGAAAAGATTCCTTCTTAGTGATCGAGGAAGTTACCGAACAATTGATGCACTTTTTGTGGCAAAGAAGTGGGATCGTCTATTGATGCCGCTGGATGGGTACAACATTGAAATTGTTCGGGAATTTTTTGCGAATACATTATCGGATGATGGTGAAAGATTCAGTTGGGCCTCTTGGGTTAGAGGTACTGTTGTGAGGTTTGATCGTAGGACGATCAATACTATTTTGGGAGATCCTTTACCGTTGGTTGGGACTGAGTTGGATGCCTATCATCGAGACTTGCATCTTCATCGTGAGATTGAGAAGATGACTCGGGATTTACTTCTTGAAGGTAAGGAAGTTGAGCGGAATACCTCCGGGGTGCCGATTAGGTTCAGAAGGGTGGACATGCTGCCCTTGGTTCAGGTTATTTTGTTGTTTGTGCTCACTAACATTTGTCCCAGGTCGCATCATAGTACAGTTCCTATTGCTCTGGCTCATCTTATCCACAGCATTCAGCAGAATGTTCAGATTGACGTGGCCCGCATCATTGCGGATGAAATAAGGGCAGTTGTGTTAAGTGGTTCGGGAGGTATGGCGGCGCGCAAGAATGTCCCGCTTATTTTTCCATGTCTGATCATGTCCTTGTGTGCTCACCCTGGTGTTGATATGCCAGCCCGCAGGCAGGTCACTATTCCATCTGCTATTGATGATCGGTATGTGGATAAGTTCTGTAAGGCTAGAGGGATGGTTGGAGGCTCTTCTAGTGCTGGTGCTGATGATGCTGCTGAAGCTGGGGAAGGTTCTGAGCCGGCAACGCCGGCCTATTATCCATATCAGCAGGAGATCTGCAATTATAATTGGGATTGGATGGCTGCCCAGCAGCGTGCTATGACGGATATTCATGATTCCTTGCAGGCTCTTCAGTTGCAGATCCGTGACCCTTCTTCTGAGCATCTTATGATGACTAGGGAGAAGTTCCTAGTGCATGCTGGTTGGCCTGAGGCCAGGCCAATATTTGGAGGGGGTGAGGATGATGCTGATGATGATGAGGCTACTTCTGCTGGAGGTGAGGAGGAGGACATGGACGATGATGATGAGGAGGATTGATTTTTTTTGTGATCTTTGACTTGTATACTTCCTTTGAGCATCAAAGTGAAGTTTTTGGTATTTTTTTTTTTTTCAGCTTTTACTAGTCAAGTATTAATGTACTCGTACCCGTGTGGTACTTTTTGAATTATGTAGGTGTTTTATACACCAGGCACTTTATGATATTATTAGCAATAATTATGGGTTGTAGTAAAATTTTTTTTTTGTTTCGCTTTACTAATAATTGTTGGTTTTTAATTATAGTAGTAAGTGAGTTTTTGTATGTGTTATTTTGATTTTTCTTCTTTAATGGTGGAACTTTGGGAAGTAGGTTGGACTCTTGTGATTAAAGAGAAATTCCTCCAAGATGTGAGGGCTATGATAGTACCGTAAGCATTGTGTTGCGACAAGGTATATCGTTACCTTGATTCAAGAATTTTTTATGTTTTAGAATTTTGTGTCGTGGGCAAGTGTAAATGTGTTTCATGTTACAACTTTTTTTGAATACATATGTCATTTTAGGATCTGAAACTAGTAAAGTGAGAAGACTCAAAATTGTATTATATGTCAAGGAGTGTTGATGAATGTTGTCTTTATTTTTAATTCATGCCTTATCTTGTGACCGTGTGATTTTGTGGAAGTAGGAGAAGTGATCAAGGCAATTTTTGTTAGTGAGCACAACTATGCCCAAATATTAATTTACCTGTGAGTAGTGAGCATTCGGTAGCCCCTTTGAGCCTAAACAGTTTAGAACTCAATTGAATGATGAACTTGTTTTATGTACATAATTTGCTAGTTTGGTTCATCATTGAATTTAGTGAGTTTCTAACATTTTCTTCTTGAACCTTTGTAAATTGTTTATTTTGACTTCCTTGCCCTAAAAAGCAAGGAACATTCACTTTAGGTGGAGTTGAAAATGAGTTGGGGAGAGAATAAAAAGGAAGATAGGTGCATTACTCCTAATTTTGAAAAGAAAATTTTTTTTCAAGCAAGCATGTCAAAAGAAGAGTGTGCATATATTGTACAAAAGAGAAAATGCTTGCTTGAACGAAAAAAAATAATAGAATCAATAAGTGTGCACGGTAGTTTGTGAAGGTGGAATGACAATTTGGTGAAATGAAGTGTGTTGTGTAAATATGTACATAGTGAATGTTCTTTTGCGTCGGCAATTTCGTTTCAAAGACCTTTAGAAATGTCCCTTTTTTGTTCACCCGACCAAGCTACAACCCTTTAAGCCCTTAGTGATCTTTTACTTCCATAATTTCTGTTATGATCATTGAGATATGATATGAATTGCTTAGTATTGCATCATTTGTCAAGTGAGTTTAATTGTCCCGTGCTTGTATGCACGTTTGCCTTCAATCCTATTTCGAAGAGGAGTGTAGAATGACATGTGTATGATAAGTTAGTTGTCTCTTGAAGCATTGTTGAAATTGTTTAGGAGTCAAGTTCTTTTACATGATTGGTTCTTGAATTGTGTAATTGATGCATTGTTGGGATCACTGTTTAGCTGAGCCATTTTCGTGTCTTGGTTGAATTTAATCCTCGAGAAAATCCTCGTGAGAGGCATACTTTGCTTGAGGACAAGCAATGAGTTAGTTGGGGAGAGTTTGTTAGATGTCAATCATGATATATTTGAGTATGAATTATTTGGCATTTTTCATGACTTTTCTTGTGGAATAGGTTGATTTTAGTGTGAATTGATGTTGTTGTGCATTATTTGAAATATACTTGTGGTGCTTGTAATTTGTGTGCTAAATGTGCAGAAATAGGAGTGAAAAGATCAAAGTTTGAAGACCCAAAGAAATAGTGCAAGCTGCCAAAGAATTGAAATCAACAACAGTATTCGCTAGGCGAGTGTTGGTGAAGGTGCCAGCGAAGGTTCGCCTAGCGAACGTCAGCGAGGATGCCAGCGAGATGGTGGCAGAAAGTGTGCAAAACTTACAGTAGGAAAATTGGGTAAATTCGCTGGGCGAGTAGGCCAGCGAATGCTCGCTGATGTGCTCGCGGGGCAAATGTGCCAGCGAAGGGTGGCAGAAACTTTCCATTTTGAAAACACCCAAGCTTCGCTGGGGCGAAGGTTGCAGCGAATGCTCGCGAAGCGAATGTTTTGGTTCGCCTAGCGAACCCGCGATAATTCTGAGGGGCGGTTTAAGTCTGAGGCACTTAAATGTGCCATATTTTTGGTCATTCGCTAGGCGAATGAATGCCTTCGCTGGGCGAAGGGTGCTGTTAGGAAATGTGTATAAATAGAATTGTTACTTTTTGGAATGGGATCTCTTGCTCATTTTACATTAGAATTAAGTTTTTACAGTATTTTGTTCAGAAAATCTTGTATTTTCATTGGAGAAGCTGATTTTGCATCCATTCTCGATTATTCGTCGTGGATGCTCATTCATCTCCTCTCTTTACTTGTCATCCAAGCTACCATGAGAAGTGGTAGCTAATCACTCAATGTTGAGGTTAGAGGTAGTTGATTCTGTTTTTATGTATTGATATTGATCTCTTGTATATGAACAAAGTCTTTGATCAATATAGATGATGTTGTTTTCTCTTAATGATCCATTTGTGAATTGTTTTGCTCTAGACATAGACTTTACAACTCTTGACCTAACAATTTCATCTCTTAAAAACCAAACTCTAGACATAGATTTGGGATTTGCTATTTGCATTGTATTGATCTTAATGATCGTTGCTTAGATTGTTAGCGTGAGACATCATCTAACGGTCTAAACAACGGTACTCACGATTCCGCTTTAGACATAAACGTAGTCGGGAGGATACGCGGTTATATTGGTCGGAAACCGAGTTCATATGCTTGATTAATTGTTTTTACATGAATAGGATTGATGAAACCTAACCTTAACATGCTTTTACAAAAATCTTTGTGACCTAATTAATCTTTGCTACAAGTGAATGATAACAACAAGTGAAACTTTTGAAAACCTTAACTTAGAATATCACAACTATTGAACGACAAGCATCAAATATCCGACAATCCCTGTGGATACGATAACAAAAACCCACACTGATACTTTTCTAACAATGGTAAGGCTAAGAGTAGGATTGACCGCTTTCTGGTTTCGGACGGCATTATTGGAAAATGGGGGCGGTTGGACAATTGATTGGCATGAGGGATATTTCGGATCATTGCCCGATTTGGTTGGTGGTGGATAAGGCGGATTGGGGACCGAAACCTTTTAAAGTAAATAACGAATGGTTTTCCGATAGGCGCTTTATTCCTTTTGTCGAAAAAGAATGGAAAAATATTGTGGTAGAGGGAAGGAAAGATTTTGTTCTCAAGGAGAAATTAAGGTTAGTAAAGGAGAGGCTTAAATGGTGGAATACAAACGTTTTTAGGAGGATAAATTTGGAGATGGAGGATGGGGTGAGGGAGATGAATGAAGTGGATGATGTGGAATCCAGTGTTCGGGTTGAGGTGGAGGAGGAGGATTTGGTTTTGAGGAGTAAGAAGGCTAGTGGGAAATTTTGGCTTAATCTGAGGATTAAGGAGAATATGCTGATTCAAAAGTCGAGATTAAAGTGGTTAAATGATGGTGATAACAATAGTAAATTTTTCCATAGTGCTATGAAGGAGAGGAGGAGATATAATTTTCTTGGTTCTATTATTACGGATAATGGAATAGTGGATAAGGTAGAGGAGGTTAAGGAGGAGGTTAGGAGTCATTTCGAGGCTAAGTTTATTGAGCCGGATATTGAGAGACCCACCCTTGAAGATCTTTTGTTTAAAAGTATTAATGGTTCGGATCGTTCGTTTCTTGAAGCTACTTTTTCAGAAGAAGAGAATAGGGAGGCTATTTGGAGTTGTGAGGGATCTAAAAGTCTGGGGCCCGATGGTTATTCTTTTCTTTTTATAAAAAAGTGTTGGAATTTTATGAAGGAAGAGTTTATTGGTTGTTTCCGGAGTTTTCATTCCGGCGCTTTATTCTCGAAAGCTTTCATTTCGTCTTTCTTGACCCTAGTGCCTAAGTCCACTAATCCGTTATGTTTGGACGATTATAGGCCTATTTGCCTTGTGGGGTGTGTGTATAAAGCTATTTCCAAGCTTTTGGCGTCTAGACTTAAAGTGGTGTTGAACTCGAATATTTTGGATTCTCAAAGTGCTTTTGTGCCGGGTAGACAATTGTTGGATGGTGTGATGGTGGCTAATGAATTGGTGGATTTTGCGAAAAGGGAGGGAAGAAGTTGTTTTCTCTTCAAAGTTGATTTCGAGAAGGCTTACGATAAGGTTAGTTGGAATTTCCATAGATTTATGTTAAGGAAAATGGGTTTTGGGGAAGTTTGGATGAGGTGGATGGAAGTGTTAGTATTCAATAGTAAAATATCAGTGTTGGTGAATGGTAGCCCCACAAAAGAGTTTGTTGTGGAGAGAGGTTTGAGACAAGGATATCCTATTTCTCCTTTTCTTTTTGTGATTGTGGCGGATAGTTTGAGGGGTATGGTTTCTAGGTCCGTGGAGATTGGTGAGTTTGAGGGTTTCAATTTGAATCGGTGTTTTGTTGACATCCTTCAATTTGTGGATGATACGTTACTCATTGGGGAAGGGAATTAGAGGCATGTATGGGCGATCAAAGCGGTGTTAAGGGGTTTTGAAATCGTCTCCGGTTTGGGTATTAACTTTCATAAAAGCAAACTAATTGGTATTAATATTAGTGATCGGTTTATGGAATTGGCTTCTTTCTTTCTTTCTTGTAGAAGAGAGGAGAGCTCTTTCATTTTCCTTGGAATGCCTATTGGATTTAAGTCTAACGGTACTTCTTTGTGGCCGGCTTTGGTGTTGAAATTGAAAAGAAGGCTTTTTGGTTGGAATAATCGATATCTTAGCTTTGGAGGGAGGATTACTTTGCTAAAATCGGTTTTTTCTAGTTTATCGATTTTTATGCTTTCTTTCTATAAAAGAGATTACTAGAATCCAAAATAACTTTCTTTGGGGAGGGAAGGAGGGTGAGAGGAAAATCCATTGGGTGAGTTGGAATAAGGTGTGTCTCTCGCTTGAAATGGGGGAATTAGGTTTGCGGAGAGTGGAAGACTTTAATGTGGCTCTCCTTAATAAGTGGAGATGGAGGATTCTCTCGGAAAATGGAGCTCTTTGGTACAAAGTTTTAAAGGAGAGGTATGGAGATATCAATTTGAGGATTGTTAATTCCGGGAGTTTCATCAAAAAGAAGAATTGTTGTTCCTTTTGGTTGAGGGATGTCATCGGCTTAGACAAAGGTATGTCGGAATTTTTTTTTTATTTCTAATTGTAGATTTACAATTGACAATGAGTTTTCTTCATCTTTTTGGTACTCTTGTTGGTGCTCTAATATTTGTCTTAAGGATAAATTTCGTCTTCTTTTTAATTTATCTTGCCTTAAAGAGGTAACGGTGGCATGTATGGGTGGTTTTATAAGTGATGGATGGTATTGGGGGGATTTTGGCATTTGTGCTAATGTTGAGAGGGGAGTAGTTAATGACTTGTTGGAGTTGCGGGAGCTTTTGCATTCTTTCCGACCGGCAGCGTTGGAGATGGATACGGTGAAATGGTTGCCGTCTATTGAGGAGAAATATTCGGTGAGTTCTTTTTACTCCCTAGTTAGTCTTAATGGTATTCCTTTTGGGCCTAGGGAGAAGTTTGATGTAGCCTTATCTTTGGTTTGGAAAGGGAAGGTTCCGTTTAAAATTAAAGCTTTTGGTTGGAGGTGTTTTTTAGATAGGCTTCCAACGAAAGATTCTCTTTTTTCTAGAGGTTGTGTCTTTCCGAATAGCGATTTGAATTGTGTTTTCTGCTTGTCCGGAGCAGAATCTTTAAACCATATTTTGTTGGGTTGTCTGGTGGCGAGATTGGTGTGGAGGGATGTGGCGGTTTGGGTTGGTTTTGATGAGGAGAGTACTACGGTGCTTAAGGAATGTTTCTTAAGGTGGTTTTCCTTTTGTAAAAGGAATAAAGTGGAAAGAGGTAAGGAATGGGCTATTTGGTTGGCAACATCTTGGTCCTTGTGGTTATTGAGGAATGGTATTATTTTTAGGAACGATGTTTGGAATATTGTTGAAGTGGTGTGGAATGTCAAATTGTTAATTTGGAGATGGTCTTTCATTGGGAAAATTACTAATTCCATTTGTAGCTTTTATGAATTTAGTAAGCATCCTTTATTTTATTTGTCTAAAGGCCTAAATGGTTTGTAATCTTCTCTTGCCGAGCTCCGTCTCGCTTTTTGTAAGTGGGTTCGAGAACCCTTTGTTCTCGTATAAATGAATTTCTTGCTTATAAAAAAAAATAATAATACTTGTTTCTCATTTCTAATATAATTGACATATTAAACTCTCCCACTTTATATAGAATAATAATTGAATTAAGATTAAGAGTTTTGAAACATATTTAAACAAACATTCACCTATTTTCTCTATCACACAATGACCATATCAAATAACGTCACACCGATAGGGTATGTCTATCACTTACATAGTTCAGAGAGAATTGAAATTCATTATATAAAAAAATATTAAAAATAACTTATTAAATTTCATAAATTATTTCATGTTGTAGTATTTTGGATCGAACTCTAGTGTCGACAAGGGTAGCTTAATGGTTCAACAGAAGGTTTAGTATGAAGTCAAAGTCTGTTCACATACTGATCTTGTATGCCATAGTCGATGTATGCTCAAGCATGCAGTAGTCAAAATTCTAGGGTTGTTAGCATCTGAATTGGGCCTTGCTTGTAAGCCCAATTGTTAAGTTACCTTATAATCTAAGTTAGTTTAGTAGTCTATAAATAGACTATTTCTCTAAGGTTGTTGGGAGAGGTTAATTGTTGGTATTCACTTCTAATCTTTGAACCCTTATTGAGAAAGTGAATAGTAAAACATATTTAAACAACTCTCTATTCTTCTTCCTTTTTCTCTTTTCCTTTGTGAAACCTAATAGGGTTTCTTGTGTTTGTTCAAGAAACTCAATCTTTATCTCATAACTTTGTTCTGTTATTGACGAAATCAATTCCTATCAACCTGGTGCAGTGTGCGTGGATGAGAAGATACCGTCAACAAAGTATAAGGTTGAGAAAGTCACCGGTGTGAACCATTTCGGCTTGTGGCGCTTGAAGATGCAAGCCCTTCTTGTTCAAGAGGGTTTGTTAAAAGCGTTGAAAAGATCGGAAAGGATGGATGCTGCCCTAACAGAGAAGGAAAAGACAACGATGATTGAAAAAGCCCACAGTGTCATTGTATTGAGCCTTGGTGATAAGGTTCTCCAGCAGGTTTCAAAGGAGAAAAATGCAGCTACTGTGTGGACGAAACTTGAAGGTTTGTACATGACGAAATCATTGGTTAATTGTCTCTACCTGAAGCAAGCTTTGTATTCATTCAAGATGAATAAAGACAAAGCCTTGGCTGAACAACTAGATATGTTCAAAAAGTTAATTCTTGATCTTGAAAATATCGAGGTCAAGAATGATGATGAAGATCAAGCGTTGCTGCTGTTGTGCTCTATACATAAGTCTTATGCTCACTTCAAAGAAACTCTCTTGTATAGAAGAGAGTCGTTAACCTTTGAAAATGTTTAATCTGCCTTGTAATATAAGGATTTGAACGAACGAAAGGAGCACAAGCCATCTTCTATTGGTGATGGTTTGTCCATTAAGGGGAAATTCTTGAAGAAAGATGGTAGGTTTGAGAAGAAGAAGGGTAAAGTTCTGCAGAATTCTTATGGTGGTAATGCTCCTTTAATTAAGTGTTATCATTGTAAGAAGGAAGGTCATACAAGAAAAGTATGCCTTGACCGACTAACAATTCATGGTGGAAATTATAATGGTAATGTTGCCATTGTGCAAGATGGTTATGAATCATCTGATGTCCTGGTGGTTTCAAGCAGCGACTCTAGCAAGGAGTAGATTATGAATTCAGGGTGTACTTAGCACATGACTCCAAACAAAGATGTGTTTGACGAATTGTTTGATCAAGATGGTGGATCAGTGCAATTTGGAAACAATAAAGCTTGCAAAATTTCAGGTATTGCATCTGTGAGATTCAAGCTCCATGATGAGTCAATAAGGTTTTTTACTGATGTTAGGTAAGTACTTGATCTTAAGAGAAATTTGGTTTCTCTTGGTGAATTCGACAAGAAACGATATATTTTTAAAGGAGAGCAAAGCATTCTAAGGGTAATGAAGGGGACAAAGGAAGTCTTGAGAGGCGTGAAGAAACAGGGCTTGTATACCCTTGAGGTTGTAAATGGTTCAGCAGATGTGGCATCCACGAAACATGTGTCGAAGACTGAGCTATGGCAAAAGAGAATTGACCATGTCAGTGATAGAGGCCTTGTTGATTTATCGAAACATAATCTACTGTGTGGTAACAAGGTCGTAAAATTGGAGTTTTGTGAACCTTGTGTATTTGGTAAATCCTGTAAAATGAAGTTTAACAAAGGTAAACAAAGAACACATGGATCCCTTGATTACATTCATGCTGATCTCTAGGGGCCTGCAAGGAATCCTTCACACTCAGGTGCAAAGTATTTTCTATCCATAGTTTATGATTACTTTGGAGCCAATGACCTCAAGATCTTTGCAACAACTGATCTTGATGTCAACACTTTTCCACATACCTTGATTTGATTCACCAGCTTTGGAACCCTAGTGTTAAAATCAGTTATACTTTCACTTTCTTCCATCTTAAGTAATTCATGTGCCCTTTTGTTAGATTGTAACCTCACCTCTTTCACCTTATCTGCGCCTCCAAACGATTTCTCCAAGATTTTCCATGCTTCTTTTGCTGATTCTACATCACTAACCTTTTCAAAATTGTCTGGATCAACACATTGACGAATTATAAAGAGAGCTTTATAATCTTTCTTCTTCAATTCTTTGTATGCAGCCTTTTATTGATCCGACACGTTTTCTGCAAGTGGTGTTACTCCTTCCTTCACAAGATCCCAAATATCTTGATAACAGAAAACCACTTTCATCTGCTTACACCAATTCTTATAATTATTGTTCTTGAGAATCGGAAGACTCGTCGGAAAATGCTTGTTGGGTGATTCATTGCCATCATGATTTTCTTCCCACGAATCGCTCAGCCAATGCTCTAGATATCAGATGTTGGAATTAACCCAAAACTTTGAGAATTTTGAATCAATCTTAATGAACAAGATTCAATTAACCTGATCGAAATCTCTTGTTCTTTACTCTTCACTCATGTGAAACAATCACACCTTGATTACAAGAATGATTCTGCGCAGCAATTGTTAATGGAAGAAGAAAGAAAGAAGATTAGGGTTTAACAAAATAAGGGAATAGGAGAATGATTTTTGTAGTGTAATCTCTTCTCTCAAACTGAGAAAAAATATTATTCAACTGTGCAACTGCACTTTATGTTGTGTTTTACAATATCATTCTCTATTCTACTTACTAAAAATAGGGGTTACTCCCTCTATTTATAATTGAGCTAGCTTGCTCCCTAAGGTAAAGTCCAAAAACACAAAAGCCCAAAATTTATATTTTGGTCTAAGTTGAAATTCTGGGTCAAGCAACCTACTTCGACACTTCAACATCTACCACAACTCGACACACACACTAGACTAATTTCGACATATCCTTGTTTTTGTCGAGCTACACTTGCTTCGACACAAAAAATTACAAGCACATAAAAAAAAATTGTTGATTTATAAACATCAACTACTTATAATTACGCATTAATGTAAATAATTTGTTAATGTTTATAAATGAACAACTATCTTTTTTTAAAGATGTTTAAAAGATAAATGTAATTTTAAGACGAAGATCATATCAAGTTTATTATTTATTTGCAATTTGTAAATATCAAATCAAATTTTATACCAATGCACGAAATATAAAGAATTTTTTTGAAATTTATAAAACAAAAACTTTTTCATGAAAAATAATAAGTTGACATTTTAATAAGTTGCAAAAAATCAATCACCTTAATATGTTCCATGAAAATTTATCATCTCATCCTTCTAATATGTTCCATGAAAGCAGCCGATGAATGATACTATCTTCCATCTGATGTAATTCATGGGTCTTTTTGTGAGTTTATAACCTCGCCTCTTTCACCTTCTTTGCACCTCCAAACAATTTCTCCAAGATTTCCCATGTTTCTTTTGCTGATTCTACATCACTAACCTTTTCAAAATTGTCTGGATCAACACATTGATGAATTATAAAGAGAGCTTTATAATTTGTCTTCTTCAATTCTTTGTATGCATCCTTTTCTTGATCCGACACATTTTCTGCAAGTGGTGTCACTCCTTCCTTCACAAGATCCAAAATATCTTGATAACATAAAACCACATTCATCATCTTGCACCAATATCTTGATAACAGAAAACCACATTCATCATCTTGCACCAATTCAAAATAGGGGTCACTCCCTCTATTTATAATTGAGCTAACTTGCTCCCTAAGGTAAAGCCGAAAAACACAAAAGTCCAAAATTTTATTTTGGTCTAAGTTGAAATTCTATGTCAAGCAACCTACTTCGACACTTCGACATCTACCACAACTCGATACGCACACTAGGCTAATTTCAACACATCCTTATTTCTGTTGAGCTACATTTGCTTCGACACAAGGAATTACTATTTCAACAAAAAAATAGTTGATTTATAAACATCAACTACTTATATTTACACATTAATGTAAATAATTTGTTAATGTTTATAAATCAACAACTACCTTTTTTTTAAAAGATGTTTAAAAGATAAATGTAAATTTAAGACGAAGATCAAATCAAGTTTATTATTTATTTGCAATTTGTAAATACCAAATCAAATTTTATACCAATGCACAAAATCTAAAGAATTTTTTTGAAATTTATAAAACAACTTTTTTATAAAAAAGAATAAGTTAAAATTTTAATAAGTTGCAAAAAAATCAATCACCTTAATATCAAATTAAAATTTCATTAATTTTTTTAAAAAATATTTTTAAAAAAAATTGTTGATTTATAAATATCAACTACTTGTCTTTACACATCAATGGAAATAAATAGTTAATATTTATAAATCAACAACTGTCTTTTTTTTTTTAAATGTTTAAAAGAAAAATGTAATTTTAAGATGAAGACTTAATAAAGTTTATTAATTGTTTGAAATTTGTAAATACCAAATCAAATTCTAAACAATGCACAAAATCTAAAGATTTTTTTTGAAATTTATAAATCAATAACTGTTTTTATAAAAAAAAATAAGTTGAAATTTTATAAGTTATAAAAAAAAATCAATCTCCTTACTTTAAAAATTTTTTAAACATTTTTTTTTTAAAAAATAATTGTTGATTTACAAATATCAACTACTTTTATTTACGCATTAATTTAAATAAGTTGTTAATATTTATAAATCAACAACTTATCTCTTTTAACAAAATATTCAAAAGATAATGTAATTTTTAGACAAAGACCAAATCAAGTTTATTATTTATTTGCAATTTGTAAATATCAAATAAAATTTTATACCAATGCGAAAAATTTAAAGAATTATTTTGAAATTTTTAAAACCAAAACTTTTTCATAAAAAAGAATAAGGTGAAATTTTAATAAGTAATAAAAAAAATCATTTGCCTTACCATCAAATTAAAATTTCATTAATTTTTCAAATTTTTTTTCGAAAAAAAGAATTATTGATTTATAAATATCAACTACTAGTATTTATAAAAGAATTGTTGATTTATAAATAAGTTATTAATGTTTAAAATCAACAATTATTTTTTGAAATAAAATAATTAAAAGATAAATGTAATTTTAATATGAAGACTATCCACTCAATTTTTTAAAATTTAATATACAACCTTGAGATAGATTAATACAAATGGATCATCCTACCATTGATAAAACGTAAGAGGAGTCTATTCGTGTATCCCTTGTTTTTTCTTTTTGAAAATCAATATTCGATTCCAATAGAACAAACGAGTATAATGGATACTCGAACTCTTACAATAAATACAAACTAGAGATACAATCAATAGGATTAGAGAACCATTTGGATAAATTACAAGAGGCAAGAAGATTGGAATCCTTTCCTCACCACATCCAAGCTGAAGCCTTAATGAAATTCACAATACCTTCTACTAAAAATCTACCTTGGTTAAAAACAACATCATTACGACTTAACCATTGTGACTCAAATCTTCACCAAGTTAAATAGGAAACTTATTAATTTCACATTATATATATATATATATATATATATATATATATATATATATATATATATATATATATTTTTTTTTTTTTTTTTTTTTTTTTATAAGCAAAAAATATCATTCAAATGCCATTGACCATGTAAACAGATTTTACACTGCCAATTAATTATAAACATTAGATGATGAAAGAAGTTTAACTTTTATTTAAACAAAGACACAAAGACACCTTGTTGATGTAGAGAGAGAGGGTCCAACCTCTCTCTAGTTTTCCTAGGGTTTTCCAGATTTTTCAAATTCGTTCCATCTTCCCTCGCCGTCCCTCCATTCTTGTTAGCTAGATTTCTACTACCTCTTTTGGTCGATTTGGTTTCTCGGTTCTTTTCCGTTCTCTTTCGATCGATCCTACTTTAGATTTTGAACGTTTCTGAGGGGATACTGGGGGGCCTCCTTCCTTATCTTTGGCTTAAACTCCTGGCTTTAGGGCTTAGGGGCCTTGGTTAGGAGTTGCTTCCCTCTGGGTTCCTCTGGGTCGTTTGAAATTTGTGGGGCTGATTGATTGGAGCTTTTCTCTTTTGTTCTTGGGGTTCATTTGATGGATTGGGCTAAAGTTGGAGGGAAGAAATGGAAGCCGAAGGTGGATAGGTTCTCAGTGTGGAAGGAGAATAATGGCAAGGGAGCGAATGGAGAAATTACTACTTCCTTTTTTGTCACTGAGTTTCCTGAAGAGATGAACGCTAAAGATTTGTTTGAGGTGTTTCAAGTCTATGGTGTGATATCAGAAGTTTTCGTACCGGCAAGAAGAGATAAAAGAGGGAAGAAGTTTGGATTCGCAAAGTTTAGGAAGATTCAAGATGCTAAGCTGATTGCCACTAAATTGGATAACATTTTCCTTAAGGGAAAGAAGTTGTTTGTTAATATCCCTCGTTTCCAACGGATAGAGAAGGTGTTGGGTCAAGTACCTGGTCGGCTTGTTGGTAGTAACCAGGTATTCAAACCAGGAGGGGGAAGGAGTGGGACGGTTCACGTTGGTAGAAGTTTTGCTCAGGCAGTAGAGGGAGATAATAGGGTGAATCTTAGTTTGGGTCACCAGGATCATTCGTCTGTTCAGGTGCACATGGAGGATGAAAACAGAATTAGATTTGAAAAAGCGAAGGTGGGTGTCGTGGCGGAAGGAGTTAATATCTGTGATATTCAAAGGATGCTTCATGAAGATGGTTTCTTCAACATTAGAGTGACACCTTTCGGAGCCAAAAAATGCCTTATTGACGAGGTTGTGGAGGGTAGTCTTATAGATTTCGTTTGTGAATTGGAAGAAAGTATGGGGAAATGGTTCACAGAATGTAAACCTTGGTCGATGGGGAGGTCGACGATGAACGTCTTACTTGGGTAAAGTGCTATGGTCTCCCTTTTGCTTTCTGGAATCTCTCTACTTTTCAGTCTATTGTTAGTGCGTTTGGCAGTGTCTGCAAGGTGGATGATAATACTATTAGGAAGGTTAAGTTAGATGTGGCGCGGATCCAGATTAGTACTAATTTGCCCTGTATCTTGAATAAGAATATGGTTGTAATGTGCAATAACCTACCCTTTAAAGTTTCTCTGGTTGAAGACTTCTGTTCTCATATTGCGGTTAATAGTTCGAGGGTTAATGGTTCGGATGAGGTCTACTCTTCATCTGATCTGGTGGAATCCTCTGATGGAGGCGATAGTGATTGGGGTGATCAAGTGGAGGAGGAAGTGGTGGAATCTAGCAACCCTTCCCATCTTGAGGGTAATTGCAATGTGTCGCCCTCTCAGGAGTTATCTGATGTTATGGAAGATGGTTCGGTGGACTTATCAATTGTTGGGGCTACTTTTGAGGTAAATGACAAGGTTGTAGGAGAAAATACTTTGTTTAACGTTCCTGTGTTGGGTGAGGATACTTTAGTTGGGAATCCTATTGTTAACGATGATTTAAAGATTGTTGGGGATGAGGTTTCTTTTGATAAGGTTGGGTTGGCGAAAAATAAGTCGATAAATTCTTGTAAGGAGAATTCAGTAGCAGGTGGCTCTAGGTGTTTTGGCAATGTGTACAACGGACTGGTGGTGGATCTTAATTGCTCAGATCCTATCTCTGGTCCTTAGGGAGGAGTTATCGGGATGGCAAAATTGGCGAAGAACAGGAGAAAGAAATTGCTCCACGAAGTCTATGATAGTGTCAATATTCCTTTCTCTCCCTCTTACTACTCTTCTCTCCTCCATGCTGCTATTGATATACCAGGTCTTCCTAAGAGTAATTTGCCTTTTAGGAAGCCTAATCTGAGTAGGCAGGGTGCTTCTGCTGATATAGATGGGACCAATTCCCTTAGATGTAGTGAATCTTTGACAGATTCTGATGTGTTTAGAGGGAATATAAGATGTAAGAAGGCAATTGAAGATGCTCCAACCAAAGTCATGCTCTGTCTGAAAAAACTTGGGGTGGAGGGAAACTTAGATGATGGTGAGTTTGTTAGTATCCTAAGGGATTTGGATGAAGAAGACAAACAAGGAAAAAGAGGTAAGAAGGATGTTGGAATAGGTGAATAATGAATATAGTAACTTTTAATGTTCGTGGGTGTTGTAGTAGCCTTAAGAGAAGGAGGATTTCCCAAGTGTTGAGTAATGGGAAAGCTGATTTGTGTCTCCTACAAGAAACAAAGATGAGGAACATGGAGGATGGGATTGTTAAAGGGCTGTGGAGGTACTCTAGCTATGATTGGTCGGCTTTGAACTCTGACGGCCAATCTGGTGGGATACTTACTATTTGGAAGAAGGACTTGGGTTTCGCTTGCTCCACTTTCAAAGGGAATGGTTTCTTAGGTATTCATTTCATTTGGAAGAACATGAACCTGTATGTTGTTAATGTGTACTCGGCGTGTGATATAGCTGCGAAAAGGATCCTATGGGCGGAGTTGATTGCCTTAAAGAATAGTTGTCCTTCAGGTGGGTGGATTATAGCAGGTGACTTTAACGCTATTAAATCCATTGGGGAGAGGAAGGGCAGAAGTTTGGTTAATTATGGTGAGATGTTGGAGTTCAACTCTTTCATAGATAGCTTAAATGTGATTGACTTGCCTATTATGAGAAGTAAATTTACTTGGTTTAAGCCTAAAGGGAGTAGCTGTAGTAGGTTGGACAGATTCCTGGTGAGTGAAGAGGTTATTGACATTCTGGATCTGAAAAGCCAATGGGTGGGGGATCGTGATATCTCTGATCACTGTCCGGTATGGGTGAAGTCTAATTCCGTTAATTGGGGTCCGAAGCCATTCCGTTTCTTTAACTGTTGGCTGGAGCATAAAGAGTTTTCTGAGTTTGTGAAAAAGTCCTGGGAGTCTGTTGATAGCTCAGGACCTCCCAGCTTGGTGTTATGGAATAAATTCAAGGTGCTAAAAAGAGATCTTAGGTGGTGGAATAACCATGTCTTTGGGTGGCTCGATTTGAAAACTGAGGACAGTATTACCAAATTAAATGGGCTGGAGCAGAATTGGGATTGGAATGATATGAGTCAAGAAGAGGAGAAAGTTAAGGAGAAGATGGTGATGCAAGAGGAAGTCTGGAAAAATCTTAAACTTAAGGAATTGATGATCAAACAGAAATCCAGAAAAGCTTGGGTGAATGATGGTGATATCAATACGAGATTTTTTCACGATTATCTTAAAGCAAGGTATCGTGTTAATAATATTTCGGGTATTAGAGTGGGAAATTCTTTAGTGGAGGACCCTGTTTCTATTAAGGACGAGGCTAGGAAATTTTTTGAGTTCAAGTTTAAAGATCAGAGGAGGCCTAGGTTGTATGGTAATTTTGATGGGGTTGCTGTGCTGAGTCTGGAAGATAGAGAGAAGCTTGAGGCTGGGTTTTCGCAGGAAGAAGTGAGATTTGCAGTGTTTTCTAGCGATGGTAACAAATGCCCGGGTAATGATGGATTCAACTTCAAATTCCTCAAGTCCTGTTGGGAGGTCGTAGGAAAGGATATATGTAACTGCGTTCTGGATTTCTTCAATACGGGTTTGCTGGATAAAGCTTTTGTCTCGTCTTTCCTTTCCCTCGTGCCAAAGGTTGATAATCCACAGAGTTTTGAAGAGTTTAGACCTATTAGCTTAATAGGCTGTGTATTGAAAATCATATCTAAAATGCTGGCTAGAAGATTAAGAGAAGTAATAGGAAAGTTGATCTAACCTTCTCAAACGGCTTTCATACCTGGCCGGCAACTCCTGGATGGTGTTCTTATGACCAACGAAACGATAGATTTTGCCAAAAGGAAAAAGAAGAAGTGCCTTATTTTCAAGGTGGATTTTGCGCAAGCGTATGATTGTGTGGACTGGAGGTTTCTTGAGTCTATGATGATTAACATGGGATTTGGGCCCAATTGGATGTGTTGGATTCGTGGCTCGATTTTTAATAGTTATATGTCGGTTTTAATTAACGGTTGTCCTTCTAAAGATTTCAAAGTTTCTAGAGGTATTAAACAGGGAGACCCCTTATCTCCTTTCTTAGTTGCTATTGCTGGCGAGGGTTTGGCGTGCTTAGTTAGAAGAGCTTCCTCACTCAATGTTCTTAAAGATTTCAAATTTAGTAACGTTGCGTCGGTCAATTTACTTCAGTTCGCCGACGACACTATTCTTTTTGGAGATGGTTCCACTTCTAATTTATGGGCTTTCAAATCTATTTTACATGGGTTTGAAGTAACTTCTGGGCTGAAGATTAATTATGCTAAGAGCTGTTTATATGGAGTTGGGATTGAGCCTGGGTTACTGGCTGCGGCTGAGGTGTTTCTTAACTGTAAGTCGGGTTCCTTGCCGTTTAAGTTTCTGGGTATTGGAGTTGGAGGTAATCCTAGGAGTGTGGCTTTTTGGCGTCCAGTTGTAGCGGGAATGAAGGCTCGGTTGTCCAATTGGATAAGTCGTAATTTATCTATCAGAGGGCGGGTGACCCTTATTAATAGTGTGTTAGTGAATATACCAATCCATCATTTTTCTTTCTTTAAGGCCCCGAAGAAGGTGGTGAAAGAGCTTATTGCAATCCAAAGAAGATTCTTGTGGGCGGGTCACTCGAGCAAGGGGTATATTCCCTGGGCGAACTAGAATACGGTTTGTAAACCGTTAAGCAGTGGCGGGCTTGGAATAAAACATATTGGCCTCTTCAACAAAGCACTCCTTGCTAAATGAATTTGGAATTTCAGTAACGATGGTAGCGAAATTTGGCGGCCTATTCTTTTAAGTATTTACGGTAATTTATGTCGTAAAGTGCAGCTTTTTAATATTTCAGGCTTTTTGAACTCTGATTCTTCTTGGCTGAAAGATATATTATCTGTTTCTATTCCGGATTCATAGTCTAGTTTTAATTTTTGCGATAAGTTAATAGCAGAAGTTGGGAATGGAGCAGGGGTACTGTTTTGGCACTCGACTTGGTGTGGTGAAAGACCTTTGAAGGAGGGATTTTGTAGGCTGTTCCATTTATGTAGCAAGAAGGATAGTACTGTGGCTGATTTAGGAGAATGAAAGGATGGCATATGGTCTTGGAAGGTTGCAGATTTCATTTCTTTTAATACGCAGCAGGATGTCGGAGAGTGGAACGTCCTGTTACAGGGTCTAGAGGGTGTTAATGTGAGGGAAGCGGTTTCTGATAAATGGCTATGGTCAGTGGACAGAATTAATGGTTTTTCTGTCAAGTCGGTCTTTGAAGGAATGTCGTCTCAGGGTGTTGTTACTTTGGTAGATGAAAAATCGATAAAGATTTTGGGTGGTGTTTGGAATACGAATTGCCCTATGAAGGTTAAAGTGTTTGCGTGGAGGTTGATTATCGATAGGTTGCCCACTCGAGCCAATTTGGTGATCAGGGGTATTTTAAATAACCCTCATAATATTGTCTGCATGTTTTGTTTCAGGTGTATTGAAGATGCTTCTCACCTTTTTTTCAGTTGCCAGAGGTCTGCCTTGGTGTGGAAAAAGGTTTGTGAGTGGTTGGGTATTGAGAGGATTATAGAGCAAGACTGTGGATCCCATGGCTTGGCTTGGTGTTCTAGGGTAAGAGGTAGATGTAAGGAGGGTCTTATTTTATCTATTTGGTGTATATCTTGTTGGAATATTTGGTGTTTTAGGAATAATATTTTGTTTAGAGATGAGGTTTGTAATGTTGATTCAATCTTTTACGCTATTGTAGCTACGTCTTGGGTGTGGTTGAATTTGGGGAAGAGTAATAGGCAGGTTTGTAGTTTTTATGATTGGAACAAATCTCCTTTAGATTTTATGTAGAAGGGGTGCTCAGTTGGGTGGTTTTGGAGTGTTCCTTTTCTTTTGTATGAAGGTTTGAGATTTCCTTAATCTCCTTTTAGTGTTATTGCCTATCAAAAAAAAAAACTTTTATTTTAACAATTTATAAAGTAATGTAAACGGATGATGATGATGAATTGATAGGGTAAAAATTTTTACACTATCCGTGCATAGTAATTAATTATAGAGATTAATTACTGCACTGTCAGTTTAAAAAATTTTACAATGTCAATTTATCATCATCATCTGTTTGCATTACTTTTGGATAGTTAAAATAAAAGTCAAACCTCTCGCAATATCCAACGTCTATAATTAACTGACTGTGTAAAATCCTTTTACACTGTGAGTGTATTTCAATTAAGTTCATATATATATATATATATATATATATATATATATATATATATATATATATATATAATTTCATTAATATTAAACTATCCTCAATATACCTTTTTCAATGCAAATTAAAGTTTAGCATAAGTACCATTACGCTGATTACCTTAACGCGAATAACATAATTATTGAAGACTGAAGACTCCATTAAGCAATCCCTGCCACTAAAGAACATCAATAAAATTTGAATTAAAACTTAATTTAATTGAGTAAATCTAAAGTTCTCGATTTATGCATCACTGTTTTAATTAAACTTACTAGCCGAATATAAAAGTCTAACCTAAAATGATATATAATACCTTATTTGGCAAACAACAATAACATAATCTAAATTCACAACATGAATCGAGATTTGACGTTAATGGGACGCAACAAGCCAGCAATGCTTCTGTTACAATAATCTTCTCTTCAAAACAAGACGCTGCAGCGCACCTGTCATGACAAAGGTCTGTTCACAAAGATATTATTCACAACAAGCCAGCAACACTTCCTTTATAATAATCTTCTCTTAAACACATGAAGCTGACTAGATCCATGTGAAAAAATAATCAGCAAAGGTAAGCTTAACCATACCGTTGAAATTTAGCCATCGGTGTGTAGATCGGGATCCGATCCATGTGAAAAAATGTGTAGAAAGCTACAACGAAATATTGAAGAAGATAAGAATAAAGGAAGTGAGGTATTTGTGAAAAACAAACTCTATTTCTCGCTATATAAAGGGGTCATATATCCGCGTTGCTTACGTGGTGATAGTTGTGTTAATCTTTTTTTAAGGCAAAAAAGGAAAAATAAATACCAGGCTGTATTTTAACTGGATTTTGGGTAGGTACGGGTCACTCTACTTATCTGTTAATATTATCTTTTATTTTATTTTAAACAATACAGTTACACTACAATATGATTCTAAGCTGAGTGGTGGTTTGTGCCAAGATATGGAGTTTTCTTTTCCGTTTTGCTGGAGATGAACTCGTCGTTGTTGGAACAGTATGATTTCTCTTCAATCTGGTGTACTGAAAATAAAATGTATAAACTTAGAACACGATGGGTCATACGCATCATGGGAACTTTATATTGACGAAGATAAGAATAAAGAAAGTGTGGAATTTGTGAAAACCAACCTCACTATATTTGTGTTAATCCTTTTTTAAGGCAAAAAAAGGGAAAATAAATATCGGGCTGCATTTGAACTGGAGTTTGGGTAGCTACAGGTCACTACTTATTTTATTTTATTTTAAACAATACAGTTATATGTTATCATACGTGGGTATGTATGTACTTTTAAATGCTCATTTTATTCTCTATAGTTTCTTTAAACTTTATTATCAATACAACGGTGACTTTTTTACCTACATGCCATAACTTTGAAATTTTAACACTAAAATATCATGCTAAATTTTTAGGGACCCATGATAAGTAGGTGGTTGATAAGTGCAAATTGTAGCTATTTTTATATATAAGTTTTGTTGCATTTATCGATATTTTTTGTTAATATTGTTCGAATAAACCCCGCTTTGTTTGTAAATACGTTTACTTTGCATTATAGTGTATAAATTGCGTATCGCGTAAATATCATTGAGTTTAATTGATTTTCTCTCATTTTTGTAGGTATTTAAGCAAGGATATCTTGTCATATTCATAAAGAGCATTGAATAAGCTTTCCAACACTTCCGACCGTGCGTCAATCCGAGTTACAGTTCAGAAGTTGTGGTCAAAATAAGGGTTGGTTTGCTGTCAAGTTCGCTTTGCAAACTTTCTAGCGAATGTTCGCTTTGCGAACTTCCCAGCGAATGCTCCCAGAATTATGGCAGTAGAAAAAGGGACCAAAGTTTGCTTTGCAAACTTTCCAGCGAATGTACGCCAGAACGTTTGCATTGCGAACTTTTGCAGAATTGCAGAGGCGGTTTAGCTATTCTGAGGCACTTAAGTGCCAATTTTTAGAGTTCGCTTTGCGAATAAAAGTTCGCACTGCCAACTTGACGGATTTTGACATACTATTTAAGTCATTTCATTTATTTTTTGGGTTATGGTTTTGGGGATTTTTGCTACCAACTCCATCAAATTCATTTTTCAGTAGATTAGCTTAGAAAACAACATTGAAGCTTGCACACGGATGATCTGGGGTGGATTTCTCATCGACCGACGTTGACAAACCGCGAGATGTTTGGTTTATTTCTCTTCTTCTTTGTGTATTTCTTCTTTGTTGGGTTATTGTATATGTATTTACTTTGAACTCATGTATATTTATCGCCCATGGCGTTGTATAAAATCTGCTTTACAAATCTTTATCGGTGATTGTCCTTGATTTTTACTTTATGCTCGGGGTTTGGGTTGTGTTAGAGATAAACATCGAAAACTTTGATTAGGGATGATTATCTGCTAGTTTCTGGATGCTAGAGATATATTTAGAGCTAACAATCTTTATGTGTGTCAAAGCATAATGCCTCCGTATCTTGAGGCGAGTGCAAGAGTGTCGACGAGGGTAACACGGTTGTTCTCTCAGCTCAGTGCGTCAGAGATAGACACTGTTGTGAGCGATGCTGGATGATATTGGGGAGTATTGTAGGTTGAGTATAATTGGTCGGTAAGTTTAAGTTTTTGAGGAGTCAATTATGTGCATGCCGGATAAGTTTCTTCTCTCTGAAGAATGAATTCTTTTTATATTCATATTTACTTTTCTGCATTTACTTTAAACCCATTTTAACGCAAACTCATTAACATTTAAATTGTCGAACGGCAGTTCAATATTACCGATCTCTGTGGACACGATAAATTCCCAAAAAAATACTTCCAGATCTTTTTGTTACTTGCCGCTTTACCGCACCAACAAAATGGCGCCGTTACCGGGGATTGGTGTTTTTATTGAATCGCATTGCGATAGTTTCTTTGTTTTTTAGTTTTGTAGATATCGTATATATTGTATATTTTCACTTGTTTATACTGATACTTGTATATTTTGTTCCTGTAACATTTGTTCAAGTGTTTGGTTAGGGCACTTGCTTTTGGTTTGCGCGGTGAGACATCACCATGGCATGAAGGAAGGAAGTTACTAGCTAAGCACAATAAAGTCGTCGAGCTTACGACGTAAAACAAGCATGTTTTATCGTTTTTGTTTCGTTATTACTTTTTCATTCTAGCTTAGGTAGTGTGGTGAACATTCATTAAACAAGTTGTACTCGGATTTTTCGTAAATTCTCAAATCTTCACTTTACATCTTGTTTAATCCATTTTCTTCTTGTCTTTTAGTTTGTTTATATTAATAGTTTTTGTGCTTGTCTAAGAGCTTAATTAGAGTAGCTTGAGGGAATTTAAGGTGATGTTCCAAGTTTGATCATTTCAACTTGCGGATCTATGGTAATGATTTTGTTAAGTTTTGTACACGTCCAAGGTATGTGTTTATCGTTTGCTTGACTTAAGCATATTCATGATACTTAGGCACTTTACAAACTTCCATGTCATTCATTCTTCTGTATACTTGTTCTTGTTGTGAATCACTTTAGTTCCCAACCTTTTTGTGAGGTAGCTTTCCATTGTTCATATATGCGCGGAGTACCAACATTAATCTTGTTCTAACTGGATTTTATTATGCTTAATCTTTTGTTTGTGTTAATTATGTGAAAGCATGAAAAGGATCAAGGCATTTTTTTTCATTTTGAGCAAAACTATCTAACCAAATAGTCATTCACCTTATGAGCGTGTGATCATTCGTAACCCCTTTGTGCCTTTCTATTATTATCCATGTTGTTTGAACTTAATGCTTGTCTATGAGTATTGAATTCACTTTTTGTATAAACTTTGATTGATTGTTTCTTCTTGAACCCTCAACTTTGTGTTGTTGTATGAATTTTTACCTTGCCTTAGAAAGTAGGGAGTATTCATGTGATGATGTGGTTGAATTCAAGTTGGGGAGAAAATGTTTGTTTACTCATTGGTTGGTTTCTATGAGGTTGAAAAAGAAAAGAAAAAAGAGAAAAATATGAAAAAGAAAAGAAAAGAAAAATGTGAAAAAGAAGGAAAAATAAAATCCTTGAGAAAGAAACAAAAAGAGTTCAAATAAGTGTGCTAAATAAGTATTGTGTTTTGAGTAACACTTGGGATTTTGGAAGAAGTTAACTGAAATTTTTTGTTTGAGTCTGTGTGAGTTGATCACTCCCTTAGGTTTAGGCAAGTTTTTGTTTCAATTACCTTTAGAAATTGCACCTTGTTTGTTTACCCGACCACGCTACAACCTTGAAAGCCCTTGTGATTCTTGCTTTTATGTTTTTAATATGATTTTTGGATGATTGCATAATTTAGGTTTTTGTTTGCAAGATTGTTGTGTGAGTGAAAAGTACCTCATTTTGTGTTTCTCATCTACCGATGATTGTTTTTACTAGGTGTGATTAACGTTTGAACTTGTGTTGTTTTAGGATGTTTGGCATGATTTTTGTATTTTGCATTTGTTTCATGACTATGTTATCGTCGGAGTTTAGTGGTAAGTATTTACTTTATGTGTACCGTTTTTTATTTGAACCATTCATTTGTCCGTTTTTCAAAACCTGTTGATTCGTGATTCTTTGGTTGTCACACTACTACGAAAAACCCATTTAACAACGGTTGAGAATGACATATAATGACGGGGGCGAAGGCGTTGTTATGTAGATTGTCGTTGTAAGTTCGTTGTTTCTACAACGGTCTGGAAACCGCTCAAATAGTTTGGATAGATGGGTCACATGCTCCTCTTCTGACTTAGATTTGGCAATCATATCATCGACATATACCTCGATTTATTTGTGTATCATGTCATGAAACAGAGTAGTCATGGCCCTTTGATAGGTTGCCCCGGCGTTCTTCAAACCGAACGACATTACCTTATAATAAAAGGTACCCCATAGGGTAATGAACGAAGTTTTCTCCATGTCTTTCGGCGCCATTTTGATTTGATTATAGCCCGAGAATCCATCCATGAAGGAGAAAACTTTGAACTTTGATGTACTGTCTACCAGCATGTCAATGTGTGGTAAAGGAAAGTCGTCCTTTGAACTAGCCTTGTTTAGATCCCTGTAGTCGACACACATTCTGACCTTTCCGTCCTTTTTGGGAATAGGTACGATGTTGGCTAACCATTGAGGATATTCTGATGTGGCGAGTAAACCCACGTCAATCTGTTTCTGTACTTCCTCTTTGATTTTGATGGCCATGTCCGGGTGAGTCAGTCTCAACCTTTACTTTACTGGCGGACATTCTGACCTTAACGGTAGATGATGTTCCACGATGCTGGTATCCAACCCTGGCATATCCTGATAGGACCAAGCGAATACATCGGGGAATTCTTTGAGAAGCTTTATCAAACTTTCTTTGGCAGCTGGACTAAGCAGTGCCCAAATCCTGATTTCTTTTCTGTCTTTTTCTGAACCCAAGTTTACCGTTTCCAACGGCTCTTTGTGAGGTTCAATGGACCTTTCCTATTGTCTGAGTAGTCGGGAGATCTCTTCTGGAATTTCGTTGTCATCTTCTTCTTCGGCCCTAAATACCGGGAACTCAAAGTTGGGAGAAGGCATTGGATCGTATGTTTCAACGGGGTTTAAAACATGCAATCTGCATAACGTGATGATTTGTTTTAGAAGAGATTGAGAGAATGCAAGAGTATGTGCAATGTATTTTTGATAACTGCTTGTTTTTATTATTGATTTGTTTTTTAGGATTGCCATTTTCTAAGAAAAGCGAAAAGAGAAAATAGCAGATGATGCGGAAATTACAGAACGACGTTATTTTATTAATGAACAAGTCGATTCTTGAAACTACAACCCTATTAAAACATCTGTTTCACCTGGGTAGGGTGAAAGGTTAAAGATGGCAATTACTTTGACTGAAGAACGATCTTCGGAACATCGACCGCAACCCATTGGCGGCGAACTGCTCGGTGAATCACAAAGTCTTGTACCTTCTTTCTTTTGTCTTCAGAAATAACGCTGATTTCTGGCAGACCAGGATGGTTAGAATATGTCTCCCAGGCAGAGTTGTCGTAGGAGGATTCCTCTGTTGTATTTTGCATAGTATTTGTGCTCTCAAGTAAATATCCCCATCCAGTTGGCTGGATGTCTTCGAGCCTGATACGAGAGCTTTCGGGAGCAGTGTACTTGACCATATAGTCGTATTTTCCACTTGGTTGTCCCAGGGTGTCCCACACTTCTTCGGACTTGGAGGGGTCATCTCTCTCGATGACGTTGACCTCGGGAAAAGCATAGTTGATGAATTCTAGTCCTGCAAACGTTGCGAATTCATTGTCGTGCTGGGTAGGTTCTAAATGACCTGAATGTTGGTCCCATGACATGGTGGGGATGCAGGCATTCTGTTCAATGATGCTCAGCTGCCTTTCATGGTTCGACTGATTTTCTTGCCCTGAGTTTCTTGGGTAAGACTGCCACATTGGCAAGCCATCCATCGGGCCATAGTAGTTGTGGTCGAAGTTGTCTTTCATCAGAGTGTCCTCCTCTAATGAGTTTGGCGAAGCACGACATCCTTCCGGATCACAATCTCCGTATATCATTTCGACGTCTAACCTCGGTATAAATCTCGGACTTTGTGCGGGATAGCAAAATGGCGTAGGCACCTCTTCCTGCGATGTATAATCGTCCTCATTGAGATAGGACCCCCATTCCTCATCTATGTCAGAGGGATCCTCCTCTTTGATAGTGTGTACTTTTTGAGTCACTGGGTGAAGGAAACCTCCACTGTGGAAGAAGTCTTGAATGGGATGAAAACTTTCATTGTTAGCAGCCGTCCGAGTACAGGTTGAAGAAAAACCAAGACCCTTCTTTGTTTTATTGTTAGTAGGAATGACAAGCTGTCCCCATCCTGTTGTATTGGCACTCTCGACTGCTTTGATAGCATCTTTGTATGAGAAAATGGAAGTTCCCTCTTTAGATTAATTGTCCTTTCTCACTGACAGTTCTTGGAACTGAGTTCCAATAACCTCCTCGGGTTCTACACCAGTAGATGATGATAAGTTGCTTACGAGCAAGGCTTGTTCTCCACAGATCATGACGAGTGGGTTGTTTTGGACGAATTTTAACTTTTGGTGGAAGGTCAATGTGACCGCCCCAGCCTGATGTATCCAAGGTCTTCCTAATAAACTACTGTATGTTGCCTGGATGTCCATGACCTGGAAAGCAACTTGGAATGTGTAAGGACCAATAGTTATGGGAAGGTCGACTTCGCCGATAACCGTTTTTATGGATCCGTCAAATGCTTTGACGACGACCTCACTGGTTCTCGACAGGGGTCCTTTCAAGGATAATTGCATCAAAGTGGACTTTGGCATAACATTGAGGGCTGACCCTGTGTCTACCAGTACGTTGGCTAAAGCATCGCCCTGGCAGCTGACCGTGATATTGAGTGCCATGTTATGACGGCGACCCTCTTCAGGTAATTCCTCATCACTAAATCCCAAGTTATTGCAGGAAGTGATGTTAAAGACAATGCTATCGAACTGTCTGATTGTTACATCCTGTTCCACAAAGGCCTGCTTTAAGACTTTCTGTAGAGCCTCCCTGTGCGCTTCTGAACTAAGCAAAAGTGATAATATCGAAATCTTTGAAGGAGTTTGTAACAGTTGATCAACAATGTTGTATTCACTCCTTTGGATGAACTTCAGCATCTCATCATCGTTTTTCGAAAGGTCGGGATTACTGGATTGACCGAATAGTGGATTGGGAACTTCTGTTTGAGGTTCCTTTTCTCTGTTGGATTCTCCAACTCCTCTGTTGAAGATTCTACCACTCCGTGTTACTCGACTGATGTCAGCAATATTAACGACGGAGGGTAATGGAATTTCCTTTCCATTCTCGACTATTGTTGCACCGTATTTGTAAGGGATAACCTTAGTTCATTCATACGGTAGCGGTCCCGGTAGATAGATGACTATGGGAGCTTTCTCATTTTTTGGACCATCGTAAGCAATTTCGACCTGTTCCTGGTTGGGAACTCTCGATTCGTCAAGTAGAGGAATGATGCTACAAACATCCCTAGCCTTCTGATAATCAGATATTATGACAACATCCTCAATTTGATCAGCGAGGTAGTCCGACGCCCAGTTGATTGGTCCGGAACATGGATATGGGCGAATCTCTCTACGATCCACTCGACCCTGAAGAGCTGCTCGCACAAGGTAACATCCTTGGTTACTTTCCGAACAGACTCTACAACGTTCATAGTTGTGTGGTGGCACCTGTCCACGCCCGCTTTGAATACAATGTAACCTCACTAGGTCAGTTTCCATCGATCGGACATCCCGCTTGACATCTCTGATAATCATGTGATACCAGGAACCCGAGCCGGACCTGTTTTGCATGTAGCTCCACCAAGCTGGTATTCATCAAACGAACATCGAAGATTTAGATCATGTTGATCTGATAAGGATTCCTATCATGGTAGTCCTAGATCCACCCAAGATCTATCTGACGCTGGAGGGCCTCTTGCACAAAAGAGCATCCCTGTTTGTTTACCGAGCGAGTCAGACAGAAACTGTAATCGTGCTGCGGTAGATTATTATACTGGCTTTGCCTGGAGTGCATTGCCACCAAGTTGACATTCATTGCACGAACGTCGTGGTTCTGAATGATGTTAGAATTCGTGTAAACCATGTTAAATCCACTACAAGAAAAAAGGAGACTTACGACACTTGAGTTAGGACAGTTATCACAAAACAGTCCTGATTCCTGGATTGCGACGGTTGTCACGACAGTTCGGGTCAACTGTCGTAGATTTTTTGCGACAGTTATCAAAAAACCGTCCTTATTCCTGGACTACGACAGTTCTCACGACGGTTTGGGCCAACCGTCATAGATTTTTTAGGCATGTTGTATAAAATAATTGCGACAGTTACCAAAGAAGCGCCCTCTTTCCACACTCGCGACAGTTAAGGCGAACTGTCGCAATTACTTTAGTCAATCATAATCACTATTTTTTTATTCCTTTAATTTCCCACTTTTTTCTTTCATTTTTATTTTCCAGCCTTTTCAATTTTATTAATTAATTTAATAAATAATTATTATAATTATTATAATTTTCATGACAATGTAGTTTAATATTTTTGTCTAAAATAATAGTAAAATATTTTTTGTTTTATTATATAAATAATTAACTTTTATTAAAATTAATTTTGGTAACAATGTTAATATATATATATATATATATATATATATATATATATATATATATATATATATATATATATATATATATAAGTGATTTTTCACAAAAGAAGAAGTTCATGTGTCTTCTTTCCCAATTCTAACCTAAATTTTTTCATCTCCCTCCTAAAATTCTAATTCCCTCATAGTGTCCTTTTCATTTTCAAACTCAATTTCATTTCAGAATTAATTTCAATTTCTATTACAATTTCACTTCAGAATCTTAAACACTCGAAACCCTCATTTTCCGCTCAAGCGCTCCTTCGCTCGAAACCCTCGTTCTCCTCGTGTGCTCCTCCGCTTAAACGACCTCTCCATCATTTGTCTTCCCCTGTGTTGTGCTCGGAGTGTCGACATTGGTGGTCCGGTATTGGCCTTGGTTCTAAAAGACTCGTTATTCACTTTTCTCCTCGTGTGCTCCTCCTTCACCTAAACCCAAACCCAAACCCAAACCCACCACCATCTCTTGTACTGTCTCACAGAAACTAACCATGCTTCACATTGGATGCCATTTCTTTTAATAACTATTCTACAACGATTCAAACACTTTAATTACTTCCATTTAGCTCATATTTATTGACTTTCAGGCAGTTGTTGAGGAGGGTATTGTAGTTGGTGGTGGTTGCACTTTGCTCAGACTTGCATCAAAGGTAAATGCAATCAAGGATACCCTTGCAAATGATGAAGAAAAAGTGAGTCATTATTTGATATGACAATACCTTGGTTTTCTTATGTTTTGGGTGCTTGAAAGTATATCATTATTTAATACTTAATATTCTGATTACTGGCTTACAATTGCAATGGTTTGGTGCAGGTTGGAGCAGACATTGTTAAAAGAGCTCTTAGATACCCTCTGAAATTAATAGCTAAGAATGCTGGTGTAAATGGTAGTGTTGTGAGTGAGAAGGTAAGGAATCACCTTAATTTGGTATACCTGGTTAATCATTTTGCTCGTGCTGATGTAATTTGTGTGTTGTATGTATAGGTTCTGTCTAGCGACAATCCAAAATATGGTTATAATGCTGCCACCGACAAATATGAAGATTTAATGGCTGCGGGGATCATTGATCCAACAAAGGTGATTTGTTGTTTGAGTGTTTTTAATTTATTTGCCCTTGAATTTTCAACTCTATTTAGTTGCCTGTCTAATCAATTGAACTGCAAGTTTGTTTACTATTTTTGTATTTTTGGGATGTTAGAGTTAGGTTTGAATGCCTAAATCATCATAAATGATTTGTATGTAGGTGTTATATGTTACTTTCAAACTGGTTAGGATTTTATGCTAGAACATGAATTTATGGGTGATATTAGTCTAATAAAATAAGCATCCTACTCTCTTGTGCAGGTGGTCAGATGTTGCCTGGAACATGCATCCTCTGTTGTCAAAACCTTCTTAATGTCAGACTACATTGTTGTTGAGATAAAGGAACCTGAATCTGCTCCTGTTGGCAACCCCATAGACAATTCAGGATACGGTATGTACAGGCGACAGTAGCTACTGCGGGAACAACATTTTTTCGCCTTATTTCTTTGATGTAATACAAAATTCGATAGCTATCTAATTCATAGCAACAAGTCCCAATCAAAGACGGACTTTTGTAGTGTGGTAAGCTAGATCAGTGACATTTTTGTTTATTGAAATTAATAATTTTTAAAGGTTTTGCCAATCACTTCCTTGTCCAAATGTGAAAATGAGAAAAATGAGTTTAGATTGACAAATTTTGAGGATGTAATTTTTAAGAAATTAGTGGAATGGTAAAAGTATTTAGAGGTCAAAATTTTTAAAGGTTTTTGCTCACCTTATTTCAAAGGTGAGAAAAGTTCAATCTTTATCTTTATATTTGAATTTGTGGCATGTCAAATTTTTTTAAGTTGAGTAGTATTTAGAGGTCATTGAATCTATGTACTATTTTATGATGTTTTAGGGTTTTATAAGGAAATTAATAGGGATTTTTATACTGAAAAAATATTCTGGAATTGATGGCCAATATTGGTTGTTTATCAGTAATTTTTGTGTGCAGGAAATGAAAAGTTTGATTGGTTTTCGAGTTAGATCGGGTACGGGTATTGGTAACGTTGTAAGGTTGGTTTTTCACTTCAGCTCATTCGATTTTTTAACGAATGTGTACATATCTTCTTTCCTTTTTCCTCTTATTCCTTCTGTTATTTTCCTAAATTTAAGTGTTATTTTTTCTCCTTTAAGCAACTATTATGGGGATGCATATATCTGTGCGTTTATTTTATGGTTTTGGACACTATGGTCTTTGTTGTAAGTGTATTTTAATGTTTATTTTTGCAAACCGTGTGTTAGAATTTTACTCAATTGAGTTCATAAAAGTAGTTTGCAAACTAGTAACTACTAGTGTCAACAAAGTGGAACAATTGAGCTCACAATACTTGTTGGTTTGAGTTCAAAGTCCAACAATTATTGCCTTCAAATGTGAAGTTGTCTTAATTTTTGGTATACAAAATTTGAAAATTAAAACTTGTGTATTCTGGTGTATATTCATTTTCAGCTACTTGTTTTTACTATGTATGGTTAACATTTGTGCAAGAAATCATTCTAAATTTTATTGCCTTAATATTTTGAGAGGAAATATTGCTTTTCAACTTACATACTCATTTGCAATTCCTTTTAAATTTGGTGTTGTCAGATTTGTATCACTTGGAAATCTAGAAATTGTTAGTTTATTGCTTGCTACGCCTCTTGAAAATTATGACTTCTATGTCAACATGTGTCACACAATAGCTTCAACTTCTTCTATTTCAAGATCTCTTCATGAATGTTCAAAGTAGGCGAGTCTAACTTTGACATGCATACATAAATAAATTATTTGTATCTAGTTTCATGAGAACATTTACGACTTGAGTAGATACTTAAGAGGGTTTCATGTTGGTTCTATTTGTGACTTTTGACAACATATTATATAGAGTTGCATTTGAATTGAATCACTTACATAATTACTGGAGTAACATTAGGCAAGTGAATGTATAGAGGGTTATAGAATATGTTAGTGGCATCATTGGATTTGTTGGTTACATAATTATATGGTGTTCTTGGTTTTATAGTTTATATCCATTTGACACTTAACAAATTAAATGCTTTGTAAGCTGTGGGTGAAGGGATGTCTTAGAATACATTAGGGTCATTTGTTCTTGGATTTCGCCCGTGCTAGCAGAAATAGCATTTAACCATATTTGTAATGTAAATAGATGTGTAGTAGTACACTAACAATTAGGTATCTTTGTCATAAGCATGGGGTGATTCATCGTGACCTTAAGCCGGAGGATTTCTTGTTTGCTAACAAGAAGGAGAATTCGCCTCTCAAAGCTATTGATTTTGGGCTCTCCATTTTCTTCAAGCCAGGTACGAAACTGAACCTGAGGTTTATGCTTAGGGAGAGATATTATTTTTTTATCAAGTGTAGTAAGTGAATTTGGTTTGGATGTTACTCTATAGGCTATTATCAAACCTTCATACAGTTCCTTGTAAGATTCAATTTTTATGTTACTCTACAGGCTTGACCATGAGATATCAAATAATTCCTTAGTTATATTTAACTTACTTATATTCATATTAGTATTTAATGTATTATTCATATTTGTTTTATTTATTCTTTTAATCATAAGTGTAAACTATATTTTCCTGGATATTTCAATAATAATTGAATGAATTTTCTATAAATTAGATCAGTATCATGGTTAAATATATTTTCATCTTGATATGTATGATATAAATAGTACGCATATGACTTATGGATTATATTAATTTCTTGATTCCATTTTCCCTATCACTTTTAGATAAATTATCAGGTATTAAAGATTTTAACCTATTGTTTAATTCATCAACTGAAATAGGAAAATCTATAGTATCTAGATTCATATCTAGATTCATAGAAATAAAATCGTTAATACTAGATAGTGGATTATATTCTATAAAATATTATATATATATATTTGATTGATACCATGAAAGCTATATACATTGCTTATAAAGTTATCATGAACAATGTAGACAGGAGCTCCCATATAATACATTTCTTTTATCATATACATAGCAATGTAAGCATCTTTCTGATGAATGAAGTTTACAAAGGTAGAAACATAACTCTTCCTTCGATTCCTTTCATCTGGTTGAATTCTTAGAGTTACTTGACGTTTTTTCTTTCGAACACTATCGTATATCCAAATTTTGACTGATTTACTCTTTACATAGTCTTGAAAAGTTCTGAATATTGGTACACTATAGCTGACTGGTTTGCCTAATGTTGAACATAACCATCCTATATTGCAGAGTAAATTCATTAGATAACTCATGATTTATATAAACATTATAAACAGTATTAAAAATAAAGGAATGTTTAAGTTTAGCTGCTAGTAACATTGAATTCTTTAATGAAACTTTTTTGAGATATATTTTTCTAGAACTGACATTATAATTGAATATGATTTTGGCTATCCTCATTCCTCACTTTCACAGTTCACTCTTTCTTTTCTTTCTTCAAAACTCATGTCTGTAACTTGTTCATTTCTATTCACATTTTCTTTCTTTATCTTCTTCATTTGACTGATAAGTCCTACAAGCTGATTTCAAGACTTGCTGGAATTGGATTCATCGAAACCTCCTATCTTGCTTACCTTAAGCTCACTAATTCCAATTTCTTTTGCCCCGTCGGCGGTGACACCTGCTCCAACATACTCAATAATGATTACGCCTCCGTTTTTGGTATCCTCTCTTTGCCTAACTAACTAATTTGTAAGCAAATTCTATCGTATGCATTTTGATTGGAAGCAAACAACTATGCCTAAGCTTTATGCTTAAGTTTTTGTTAATATGAACTGCATTCGTTGTGTTTGAAACATTGTGTGAATGAGAGTGATTTTGCATTTTTCAGGTGTACCTCTTCCTTTGATTGGAATGGTTACGTATAGTTTTGTAGTTGCTCTTAGTCTTCAGTTAGCTACAAAGGAGAATTTAACTTTGTGGATTAACAGATCCAGTGCTCAATTAGTGTTGCTTGGAACTGCAACCTCAATGGATTAACAGATCCAGTGCACAATTAGTGTTGCTTGGAACTACAACTGACTCCTCAAGGTGAATGTTATTGAATATCCCTCCTATAATTTTCAATCACTGCAGTTTATTATCAGTGTTTTATTGATGCTATTTCACAAGGTTGAGCCAATTTTATGTTAAAAAGTAGTCTTTAATTTGTATTAGTACTGTCGAGTAGCAGCAATGGCACGCCATGGCTGATTGCAGTGGCGAATTTTTTGCCATCCTCTAATCAATTTGTGAAAGATATAGGCTCCATGGTATTTTATGGAAAAAATGACAACTTAAAATGACGAGTTTCTGGCATTTGGTCCTTTAGAATTTTGACTTAATAATAATACTAAAAAATTGAGTGCAGATTTTTAAAAAAAAAATATTTGAAACTTGCGGCAGTTCAAACCACCATAATATACCTACGCTGCATATTTTTTTTAAAAATATTAGAAACTTGCGGCCGTTCAAACCGCCTTAATATACCTTTGCAAAAAAAATCATTAAGCAAGTTAAGACGGTTGGAAACCATCACAATATGGTGAATACGTCAGTTAGCTACCGTCGTAAAAATAACGACGGTTTGTACGATAGTTTTTACAACCGTCGCGATATGGCCTCGTGACGTACGTTTTCGCGACAGAACTGAAACCGTCGTAACTTACAAATTGCGGCGGTTCTAACCGTCGTAATCTGCCAAAATAAACCGTCGCAATTTGCCAATTTTCTTGTAGTGTGATGTCTGCAATATTCACGACGGAGGGTAATGGAATTTCCTTTCCATTCTCGACTGTTGTTGCACTGTATTTGTAAGGGATAGCCTTAGTTGATTCATACGGTAGCGGTCCGGGTAGATAGATGACTATGGGAGCTTTCTGATTTTTCTGACCATCGTAAGCAATTTCAATCTGTTCCTGGTTGGGAACTCTAGATTCGTCAAGTAGAGGAATGGTGGTACAAACATCCCTAGCCTTCTGATGATCAGAGATTACGACAACATCCTCAATTTGATCAGCGAGGTAGTCCAGCGCCTAGTTGATTGGTCCGGAACCCGGATATGGGCGAATCTCTCTACGATCCACTTGACCCTGAAGAGCTGCTCGCACAAGGTAACATCCTTGGTTACTTTCCAAACAGACTCTACAACGTTCATAGTTGTGTGATGGCACCTGTCCACGTCCGCTTTGAATACAATGTAACCTTACTAGGTCAGTTTCCACCGATCGGACATCCCGCTTGACAACTCTGATAATCATGTGATACCAGGAACTCGAGCCGGACCTGTTTAGCATGTAGCTCCACCAAGCTGGTATTCATCAAATGAACATCGAAGATTTGGATCATGTTGATCTGATAAGGGTTCCTATCATGGTAGTCCTGGATCCACCCAAGATCCATCTGACGCTAGAGGGCCTCTTGCACAAAAGAGCATCCCTGTTTGTTTACCGAGCAAGTCAGACAGGAACTGTAATCGTGCCACGGCAGATTATGATACTGGATTTTCCTGGAGTGCATCGCCACCAAGTTGACATTCATTGCACGGACGTCATGGTTCTGAATGACGTTAGAATTCATGTAAACCATGTTAACTCCAGGAACTCGGTGCTCCTGGATCCATCTGAGATCCATCTGTTCCTGTAGAGCTGATTGCACTACAGAACATCCCTGATTGTTTTTAGAGCAGATATCACACTGGTGATAATTATGAGGTGGCACATGGTCATATCCACTCTGTCTACAATGCATCTTGACCTAATTGGCCCTTAACAAGAGTACATCATGAATTTGATAGACATTGCTAGTCTCTCCCTCTATCAAATTGACCATAGCCTTCTCGTGTTGAGGCAGCGGGTTCGTGAGAACATTAGGATTCGTATCCTTGAAAGATAAGACCCCAATCCTAACAAGCTTTTGCACGTCTGATTTGAAATTGAGACAGTTTTCTATGTTATGCCCTGGCCCTCCTTGATGGTAACGGTAAGTCTAATCCACCTTAAACCAAAAGGGCGGATTTTTCGGTACTGTAAGAGGGGACTTAGTCTAGACATGCCCCTTAGCTAGTAGTAACGAAAATAGGTCTGCGTACGATACGGGTATAGGATCAAATCCTGGTGGCCGCGTTGTACGGTAGTTATTGTATGAAGGACGAGCCTGCTGAAGAGGTTGTTGTGTCCTTTGTTGATTAGGTTGGCTCTTCGCAACCTGAGGTTGATACGTAGAACAGGCGCAGGGTTGATAGCAGGAGTTACAACTGCTACTGGTTGATAACGTCTCCTTTGCTTTCCGAGAGATATATTCCTAATATCCTGCTCTTTTTTCTTAGGGAGAGCACTGCCGTATCGTTTTTTACTACTTGATGATCCAACGTCTTTAGCTAAACGCCCTTCCCGGACCGCTTCCTCAAGACGAACTCCCATGCCCACCATCTCGGTGAAGTCACTGGGCGCGCTGGCAACCATCCTATCGTAGTAAAATGAGCTCAAGGTCTGTAAGAAAATATTTGTCATCTCTTTTTCCTCAAGAGGTGGACAAATTTGAGCAGCAATTTCATGCCATCTCTGAGCGTATTCCTTAAAGGTTTCAGTGTCCTTTTGTGACATTGATCGGAGCTGATCTCTGTCTGGTCCCATGTCCAGATTGTATTTATATTATTGGATGAAGGCAGTGCCAAGATCTCTGAAAGTGTTGATCGTAGCACGGTTTAAACCCATGTACCATTTTAAGGCGGCACCGGTTAAACTATCCTAAAAGTAGTGAATCAGTAGGTCCTGATTTTCTGTATGAGCTGACATTCGCCGAGCGTACATCACCAAATGGCTCTGAGGGCAAGAGTTACCCTTGTACTTTTCATAGTCGGGCACTTAGAACTTATGCGGAACTTTCACATTAGGGACCAAGCAAAAGTCTGCGGCGTCCTTTCCAAATAAATGCTGACCGCGAAGGGCCTGCAGTTCTTTCTGCATTCCCAGGAACTGTTCTTGGAATTCATTCATTCTTTCGAACATGTTGTCATTTCCACCAGAAGGTATCGGGGGAATCTGTCCTTCCGGGACAGTGTGTACCATGGGCTGTGGTATAGTCATTACGGCAGTGACTCTTGGTGTCTCCCGAAGTTTGTAACCTTCAGGAGTTGCTGTCATGCCCCTGGCATCTTCGCTTTCCCGAAGATTGTAACCTTCAGGCCCAGTGGTTCCTGCTGCAGTCCCCTGATCCTCATTGATCAATGGGATATATCCTTTCGGGATATAATTGAGTGGCATGCCCCAGGGACGATCTTTCGACATTTTGTACCTAGGATCGGACTTTTCCACTATAGGCGTTGAGGCGATCTCCGAGTTCACAGTCCTTTGCAGTTGAGCTTCTGCCGTGGCTTGCATGTTGTTACGAAGCTTTCTCATATCCTCTCTTAGAGCGTCGATCTCTTCTCTCAACTCTCTGTTCTCTTCCTCGAGATCATCCATCTTTTTTCTGACGATTAGCCAGAGTATTGTACGAATAGACATTTTGACACTAGAACCGAGACACAAATGTGAGATTCGTAGGTAAGAAGAATACGTTACATGAGAATGATGAATGCAATGATTATATTAATTGTTTTTTTTTGTTTAATCAAAGTAAACTTCGACAATTAGATTGCAAATATCAAATAGTGGGGAAACCCTATTTTATTGAATTCAAAGGATTGCGAAAATAGAAATACAGTAGATTACAAGGTGCGGAAACAGAAACCTAAAATAAGGGGTCCCGAGTCCTTTCCGAGGAGAACCCGAGTGCTGATTCTGGTACTTTCCTTTTCTTTGACCGGGTCTCTTAAGCCGTTGTCGGGTTGTCATTCTTTTGCCAAGTGAAAGGAATGAGCAAATTCCCTTGGTCATCATGATTATCCACAACGTGTTGCTCCAAAATCTCAATTAGAGCGTCCTTATCATTTATTAGTTGCTGTATTTTGATACACTCCACATTGAGAATGCGGTACTTGTTCTTCCAAGGCCTCCTCTCCTGTTGAACTTTGTTGAGAGTAACCTGAAGTTTTTCCGTTTCAGTCATGAAGCATATGACAGATTCCCTCGGCGGAAGAGGATAAGGCATCTTTAGCTTGAGAGCTCTAGTTTGTACCCAGTGGAGATAAGGCTCTACCGAAACACAGTCCAGTTTTCCTAGAGACTCCCGTCCTTTCTTATGAACATGTTTCCAAGCGTGCACTATTTACGTCTTTAGTGCCCTGTCACTTTCTCCTTATTTGAATAAAAGACCTTCCGAATGAGCATTACGCGGGATATGCCTCATTGGGTATCCAAATTGACGACGAAGCAAAACTGGATGGTAATTGATTCCTCCCTTAGTTCCTATAAGGGGTACGTTGGGGAAATTTCCACAACGGTCAATGATCCTGATACCATCATAAATCCTATTGCACCAATCTATATCAGAGTTGGTGAGGGACATGATTTTCTGCGACCAACAGAAAGCATTCCTATGATCCAAAAAAGCAGCAGACTTGGGCAAATGGGAGATAAACCATTTATACAACAGGGGCACACAGCATGTGATCATTCCTCCGCTGTACAAATTCCCTAAGTGTACAGAATAATACGCGTCCGCGAGCAAAGTTGGCACATGGTTTCCAATGAGAAAAACCTTAATGGCATTGATATTGCCGAAGTTATTAATGTTGGGAAACAGAAATAACCCGTAGGTGAGTAAGACAAAGATGCTTTCAAAAGCAGTCGTGTTCCCTATACTAGCAAAGTACAGAACCTTCTTTGTCAGGAACTGGGCTGGTAAACCCGAGAGCCCTCCCTTAGTGGTCATCTGAGTCTTGACTTCCGCCTCATCCAAATAAATTGCTCTTGCAATGGTCTGATCCTTTGGAACTCTTACAGTCCAGAAAATAGAGCTCGATCAGTAATGTGTAAATTTGTCAGGTGAGAGTACTCCTCCAGCATTGGTGCCAGCTGGTAATCTGGGAATGTGAAACAGTGATAGACCGGATCGTAAAACTGAATGATTGCCTTCATGATCCCTTCAATCATATGTATTCTTAACAGAGGTAGCAGACCTCCGTATTTAGCTCTAAAAGCTTCAGGGTTAGTGATCATCCTTGCTAGTCCTCTCAAATCCTCTAGCTTTAGAACCCTGAAGGTGTACTTATGAGTTCTCCTTCTACCGAAATCCATAAGCACAATCTTTTTATCTGACATTTGCAATCACTGTTTTAGTTTAATTTGAAAAAAGAGAGACTAGAAGAGAAGTTTTTCTTTGCTTTAGTGTTTTTTAGATGAATGCATGAATGCAGCACACAAAAACATAGAAAAACATGGGGTCAAAGGGTCGTTGTCATGGAGTCAAGGCTCTACCCATCCCAAAGGTTTATACTAGTGATTTTTGTACCTATCTCTCAAAATCATCAGTCCTTGTCGAGAAAACACCAGCGACCCGGGAACCGTGCTAGGTGATGTTTTTCGAAGGACCCTCAGAAGAGGGTGGTATCGCGTGACAACCATTTCCAATGGTTTCTGCACCACTAAAAGAGGTTTTTCCTAGGTGTATACTCAATCTTTCCACATGCGGCATCACACGCATTCCCATTAGCAGAAAAATAAACACAAATATCAATTAGGAAAAGCAGTATATATATTTGTCCTAAAGTCCTAGACTTTAAAAAGCTATGAATCCTATGTTCCTGACAGAAAATGGCTCCCCGACGGAATCGCCATCCTGTAGTTCCTTCCTAATTTTAAAGGTTTTTTACCTAAGATCCTAGTGGAGTTAACAAAAAGTCCTATCCCAGTGAAATTCCAAAGAAAGAAAGAAGGGCCCCACGGTGAGCACCACTTTTTTTTCAGGTTTCTACCTAAGAGATGGGAAGAGAACAAGACCTCGACGAGATTCCCCAGCAGAGTTACCATTTTTTCTGTAGCGCAAATTTTTACGTGGTTGCGAAGCACTATCGCTTTTGGAGTACTACAGCTCGATTCATTTTTTATCCTATTGAAGCTGATGAAGGAAGGGAAATAGATGTCTCCAATTAACCCTGCTTGCAAACTGAGTTTGAACAGATGACTGTTGGTTTACAGATGCTACAAAGATTGAGGGGCTCTCTTAGGTAATTTTGTGAAAAAAGAAGTGCCTGGGTGATTGGTGGGGGTTTAAGACTGATGCTTTTCGATTGATGTATGGAGGTACGGGATTTGGGTTTTGGATTAGTGTGCTCGCTAAGATTTTTCTTGCAATCTTATGCCTACGTATTCCCGTTTACCGAAACAGGGAAATTAGAGCGATCGTAGTTCCTCCTATTCTATGGGAGGAAATGGTGTTTTGGTGTCTTGTTCGAAGCCCAAGACGTGAAGCTAAAGGTGGTTTTTATCTTGTTTAAAGCCCAAGATATGAAGCTAAAGAGGTCTATTTGTATCTTGTTCGAAGCCCAAGATGTGAAGCTAAAAGGGTGTTGACTTTAGAGAGAATTTGTCATCTCTAAAGAGGGGTATGTTTGTCACAACTGTTTTATAAAGGAGAATTACTTTAAACGGGATATGTGAATCCGACAATGCCATAATGACGTGGATGTAAATAATCCAGAGGCTTGCCGCTTACAGCAATTAGATGGGGGAAAAGGAGTTGTTGATGTTTGTATACTGTGAACGAGGCACAACCTTGATGCTAAAAGGTTGATTGACTCAATCGGGATTTCCTTATACAAAGCCTAAAAGGAGGCTAGTGGCCCAACAAGAAGGTGTTCTTATGTGTCTTGTACGAAGCCCGAGATAGAGGCTAAAAGGGTTTGACTCAACAAGAGATTCTTTTATACTCAACAAGAGGGTGTTTTGTATCTCGTACAAAGCCCGAGATGGAGGCTAAAAGGTTTGACTCAACAAGAGAGTCTTTTATACTCAACAAGAGAGTGTTTTGTATCTCATACAAAGCCCGAGATGGAGGTTGAAAGGTTAGCTCCGCTTGGGAGAATCATTGTACAAAGCCCAAGAGGAGGCTATGGTAACTGTTTCAGCTGAGTGATAGGTCCAGTATGTTGGTTAAAAGAGAAAATCAGTTCTTATGAAGATTAAAGGTAAGGTTATGCTTTTGGCACTGATCGGAGGATCAGGGTTATTTCCTGTTCTTTAAGGAAATGGAAAATCCAAAGGATATTGAGACTGTCCGAGTCTGCGGGTGTTTTCCCTATCTTTGTAAGGGGCTTGAGAATGTCTTTGAGACTCAAGGGTATTAGACTGTCCAAGTCTAGAGTTTTATCTTTTGTACAATGCTTAGAGAGACAGTCCTAGGATCTAGACTCATTGAAAGACTGTTCTATTAAGATGACTACTTTCTGTTCCTATACCTCTAGGAGGTCGTCGGGATAATTTGTACGAAGCCCAAGAGGAGGTTGGAAACTTTTAAGAAACCGAGGGACAATTTGTACGAATCCTAAGAGGAGGCTCTCTTCCCGAAGGAAGAATCCTTATACAAAGCCTAAGAGGAGGCTGTGAAAACTTCTAAGAAGCCGACGGGTCCTTGTACAACGCCCAAGAGGAGGCGGGGATGCTTTTAGGAAGCCTGTGGGTCCCCAAACCCCGATAAGTTCAAGACATGCCATTCACCGAGAATGGATCAAGCTAGGAAAGTTCAAGAATTTGGAAGAAACTCAAGAGATGCCATTCACGGAGAAAAGATCATCTCTGGGGAGTTAGAGTTTCTTTGACAATGTCTACGGGTGACAGTATGATAAAGGGTTCAAAAAGAATCTGCCTTTCACATCTCCATATTGTTTAACCCTAAGAGGAGGGAAGACTGTATCTGGTAATCCTATGGGGATCTAGTTTAGTCTATTCAGGAGTGATCAACAGGGCTTAGTGCTAGACGTAGTTGTCGGGGAAACTATAAATATCTATACTATTATTACACAGTCGATATGAGTTTATGAAAGAAGCTTACAATGAAACATGTAACACCCCCTTTCTATACCCCCAAATAATCATATAATTATGAAAGAAGACTTACAGAGTATAATTATAAACATAGTATAAAAAAGGTATGTCACATTATACATGAAATTAAAACATTCAACACCTACTCAACAATTGATATGCAACAGTGGGGTAACTTTGCAACAGAGGAACTTAGTCCTTACACCCACATCTCAATATTTTGAATAAAAGCGCAAAATCTAAACATTGAATAACATCAAACATATATACACATATATATATATATACCATCAAGTATTATCCACCAACATAATTCATGTTTACATAAACATTCATCAACAAGATACATGTACAAATGTATCACAAAAGAATCATATATATCCTTGCTACCCGTTGCTACATATCAGAGCCGACCAACCAAAAGAATGAAGTCACGCTTCACAAAAAGACCACCAGCATACCTACTCTGCAATGCCTCATAGAGCATCATAAAACAGCAGAAGGGTGAGAAATATTATCATAATAACAATGCATATAATTATATATCTTAGCATGAAAATAAACATATTCTACATTCTCACCACAATTCATCACAACACACTCACATACATCACCATATACATATATGCAAAACCAAGAATATTCATCATGCATACTTTCACAATTCTCATCATTCCACATAAACATGCATATTCATGTTTATTCATCAATACTCAATTATAAAGATGATAAATGCAAATCATAGAGACCGATTCACGACTCTATGCAAATGCAATGCGGTACCGACTCAATCATCTCAAGTTCCATCGCTCGTTACCAATGTAACTCCCCGTCGGGCCTACGATGTTCACCCATTGCTCACACCTCACATAGGCACACAATGTTTATAGATTTCTCACACCTTACATAGGCACACAATCCTATTGCTCACACCTCACCTAGGCACACAATCGTTCGTAATCATCGCTCACACCTCACATAGGCACACGACGTTACAACGGATTCTCATTAGAATCACACAACACAAGAATGTACATCATTATGCTTCACATACAAAATGACTCACGACATTCTTGAAATGCATACATATTCATAATATATTCATGCATTCATCTCATACAATCACATACAATCTATATACATTCACATGAATGCACTATTGTATGATTCGCATCCAAAACACACATTCAAAAACGATAAAAGTCGTTAAATCACACTATTCCTGACTTTCTGACATAATTAAATCGGCTAACAATTTCCAAAACATCATCATAATAAAGTACATTTCATAAGATCTCTAACGCATCAAACCACACCTCAAACCGAAACACAGATCAAAAGTTACAGAAAAAACAAATTGGAAAAAACTACTACATTCGTAGTGCGAAGCTCCTAGCGAGTCCTTCGCTACTCTATTCGCAGTGCGAGTGTACCAGCGAACCAAGTCAGAAGCAAAATAGCCTAGAAAATTGTCATCGTTCGCAGTGCGAACATCCGAGCGAATGCTCGCTACCCCATTCAAAATGCGAAGCACCCAGCGAATCAAGTCAGAAACTAGCGAATCGTTCGCTACTCCATTCGCAGTGCGAACACTCAGCGAACGCTCGCTACCCACTCGCTAGCCATTCGCAGTGCGAACCTGCGTTTTCAGAAAAACCCAGCAGCGCACCAGTTCATCCAAAAATCATGATTTCACCACCCAAAACATTTCCAAACTGTCATATAACCATCAAAACATAATTTAATCATGATGACAAGTATTTTATTACGTTTACACCGATTTTCAACCGTAAAACCATCGATTCCTCACAAAAATCTCAATTTCAACCTAGAACTCAAGCTATGGAAAACAAGAAAACATCCAAGCAAACACATACATAATGATATACATTGATGAGATAATAAGATTTCACACCCTTACCCGATTAAATCGATTCCTAGAAGTTGTTTTGAAGATTTCCAAGCTTTTCCTCTTTTCTTCTCTTTTCTCTTCTTCCTCTTTCTTTCTCTCCTTTTTCTCTCCCATTTCTCTTTTGTTTCTATTTCTCTCCTATTTCTTCTTCTTATCTCTTTTTCTTTTCTTATTTTCTACTTAACTTCAATTAATTCATTTTCTCACAAAATTCTATTTCCACTAAAATTCTAACTTATTATTAATTGAGAAATGTCCAAAATACCCTCCATTCTAATTTCCCCGAAAACTCTCAAAAATGGTAAAATATCATAACATGACAACATAGCATATTAACACACCAATTTCACAAATAAAATAATTTATCACTCAATTTAAATAAAAGACTTAACAAAATGGGAATAATCGGAATCGGGGCGTTACAACTCTCCCCCACTTTAGAAATTTTCGTCCTCGAAAATATTACCTGATTCAAACAACTTCGGATACGACTCTCGCATCCTACTCTCTAGTTCCCAAGTCATATTGTCTTCTGCAGGGCCTCCCCACGCTACTTTCACAAGCGCAATATCCTTGCCTCTTAGCTTCTTAACTTCACGGTCCTAAATCCTAATCGGTAAAGCTTCAACCGTAAGGTTATCTCTCACTTCAACCTCGTCCATAGGAATAACATGTGACGGATATGGAACATACTTCCGAAGTTGCGAAACATAGAATACATCATGCAAATTCGAAAGATTCGGAGGCAACACCACACGGTAAGCCACAACACCAACTCGTGCAATAATCTGATACGGACCAATAAAAAGAGAAGTCAACTTCTTCGACTTCAAAGCACGACTCACACCCGTAACCGGTGTAACTCTCAAAAACACATGTCGCCTTCTTGAAACTCAAGATCTTTCCTTCTCTTGTCATGATAGCTCTTTTGTCTACTTTGAGAAGCTTTCATCTTCTCATGAATAAACTTCACTTTCTCCGTCGTTTGTTGTACCATCTCCGGTCCAACCAACGTCCTCTCACCGGTTTCATGCCAACATAAAGGTGTTCGACATCTCCGACCATACAAAGCCTCAAATGGTGCCATACTTATACTTGAATGAAAACTATTATTGTAGGTGAACTCAATCAACGCCAAATAACTATCCCAAGCACCACCTTGCTCGAGCACACAAGCACGCAATAAATCCTCCAACGATTGAATTGTCTTCTCGGTTTGACCATCCGTTTGCGGATGATAAGCCAAAATCAATCTTAGCTTAGAACCCAAAGCCTTTTGTAAACTCTCCCAAAACCTCGATGTGAATCTAGGATCTCTATCCGATACAATACTCTTAGGAACTCCATGTAACTTCACAACCGCAAGAACATAAATCTCGGCTAACTTCTCCAAAGGATAACTAATATCAATTGGAATGAAGTGAGCAGATTTAGTAAGCCTATCAACGATTACCCAAATAGCATTATGACCTCTTTGCGTATTCGGCAATCCCGTAACAAAGTCCATCGATATACTATCCCATTTCCACTCCGGAATGTCCAACGGTTGCATCAATCCACTAGGCTTTTGATGTTCCACCTTAGACTTTTGACAAGTTAGGCATGTATACACAAATTGAGCCACATCCCTCTATAATCCGGACCACCAAAAGATTTTCTTCAAATCTTGATACATTTTATTCGCTCCCGGATGAATACTTAAGTTACTTCGGTGTCCTTCTTCCAATATCATCTTTTTCAACTCCGCATCATCGGGAATACAAATACGACCACGGAATCTCAAAACTCCAAAATTATCAACCTTGAAATCCTCATTCTCATTCATCATCAAATCAACGAACTTCAAATCCAACTTTTGTTTTTCACATACTGTTGCAAGAAAATCATTCGTAACATGTAGCATACCAAGTCTCACACTTCTCGGCGTCATTTCACAAACCAAACTCAAGTCTCTAAAATTCTCCAAAAGTTCCCATTCTCTCATCATCAATGCAGACATATGTAACGACTTCCGACTCAAAGCATCAGCCACCACGTTTACCTTACCCGGATGGTAATTCAAACCAAAATCGTAATCCTTCAAAAGCTCTAACCACCTTCTATGTCTTATTATCAATTCTTTTTGATCAAATAAATATTTCAAGCTCTTGTGATCACTAAAAACTTCAAATCTTGCACCATAAAGATAGTTCCTCCAAATTTTCAAAACAAACACCACGGCCGCTAACTCTAAGTCATGTGTAGGATAATTCTTTTCATGCACTCTCAATTGTCTTGAAGCATAAGCCACAACTTTTCCATCTTGCATCAAAACACCACCTAAACCAACCAATGAAGCATCACAATACACAACAAATGGTTCCGTCGGATTTGGCAAAATCAAGATCGGAGTCGTTGTCAACCTTCTTTTTAGCTCATTGAAACTCTCTTCACAACGAATATCCCAAATGAAAGCCTTTCCTTTACAAGTCAATTGCGTTAACGGAAGTGCCAACTTCGAAAATCCCTCAATAAACCTCCGATAATAACCTGCCAAGCCTAAAAAGCTTCGAATCTCCGTAACCGACCCAGGAGCCTCCCATTGCATCACCGCATCAATCTTGGATGGATCAACACTAATACCACTACCGGAAATAACATGTCCAAGAAAACTTACCTCCGACAACCAAAATTCACATTTCGACAACTTAGCATACAATTGTTTCTCTTTCAAAATTTGTAACACAATCCTCAAATGCTCTTCATGCTCCTCTTGAGACTTAGAGTAAATCAAAATATCGTCGATGAACACAACCACAAAACGATCTAACTGTTTATGAAAAATACGATTCATGTATTCCATAAACACACCCGGCACATTAGAAACCCCGAATGGCATCACAGAATATTCGTAATGGCCATACCGTGTCCTAAAGGCCGTCTTTTGAATATCCTCTCCTTTCACACGAATCTGGTGATATCCCGATCTCAAATCAATCTTGCTAAAAACACGCGCACCAACTAATTGGTCCATCAAATCATCGATCCTTGGAAGAGGATACTTGTTCTTAATTGTCACCTTGTTCAATTGTCGATAATCAATGCATAACCGCATACTCCCATCTTTCTTCTTTACCAACAATATCGGAGCACCCCGAGGAGAAACACTTGGCCTTACAAATCTCTTGTCCAACAAGTCATTCAATTGCTTCTTCAATTCTACCAACTCCGATGCCGACATACGATACGGTGCCATCGAAACCGGTCTAGTACCCGGAACTAGATCAATAGAAAACTCAACTTCTCTTTCCGGCGGTACATCCGTAATATCCTCCGGAAACACTTCTGGAAAATCACACACCACTGGGAACACATCGAGCTCAACTTTACTCTCCACCGACAATGATGCAAATAAACCGAACAATTGAGCTTCGTCCGCTAAAAGTTTCTTCAACTCTTTAGTGGATAGGAAACTCTCATCTTCATCATCTTCCAAAGAAGGAAACCCCACTAACTTGTGATAGCAATCTATATGAACTCGATTAAATTGCAAGTAGTTCATACCCAAGATTACGTCCAATCCCTCCAACGGCAAACACACTAAATCCATAATGAAGTCTTTACCATACATGGTCAAAGGACAACTTACACACACCAAAGACGTAGTTACCGACCCTGAAGCAGGAGTCTCAATAACCATCCCACCACCCCAAGAAGTCATAAAAAATTTCAAACGCTTAGCGTACTCATGAGAAATGAATGAATGAGTCGCTCCCGTATCAATAATAGCAACTAAAGGCGTACTATTAATAAAGCATGTACCTTTAATCAAACGGTCTGCACTAGTAGTGTTCGTCCCCGCTAATGCAAACACCTTTCCGCCCACTTGAGCTTGTTTCGGCTTAGTACACTTAGTACTAATGTGACCCACTTCTCCACAATTATAGCACTTCACCATATTCCTTCTACAATCCGTAGTAGCATGCCCAAGGCCTCCACAGTTAGAACATTTCACCACGCTCTTCCCACACTCAAATGATTTATGACCCATTTCACTACACTTGTAACACTTAACGGAACTGGAACCTCCTCCTCCAGATCTCTTATCAAAGTTTCCCCTATGCTTGCCCTTATCAATAGGTGTCACATAAGGTCCACTTCTAGCTTGTTGCTTTCCCTTCCTCTCATTCAAACTTTTGTAATGTGTAGAATGAGCCTTGCTATCTTCCTCGAAGATTCTACAACATTCCGTCAAATCCATAAACCTTCTTATCCTTTGATATCCCACAGCTTGTTTAATCTCAGGACGCAAACTGTTCTCATACTTAATACACTTTGAGAACTCAGCAGTAATTGCAGCATAGTGAGGATGGAATTGAACCAACTCCACAAACTTAGCAGTATAGTCCACCATGGACATACTACCTTGTTTCAGTTCAAGGAACTCCATCTCCTTCTTCCCTTTCACACTTTCAGGGTAATACTTCCTCAAGAACTCGGAACGAAATAAATCCCAAGTTATCTCTTCATCATCCACCTCAAGAACTTGACGCATACCGACCCACAAATCATCGACTTCTTCCTTCAGCATGTGAGACCTAAGCCTTACCTTATTCTCCTCCGCACAGCCCATGACTCTGAAGATCCTTTCAATCTCCTTCAACCAAATTTGAGCACCATCGGGATCAAATCTTCCTTTGAAGACCGGTGGTTGATTCTTCCTGAACTCGTCATTTGCATTCACGTTCGGCGCACCTTGCACCGCCCTAGCCATTGCTTCCAAAGCAGCAGCCATCACATTGTCGTTTCTACCAGCCATATTCTGATCATTCCCAAAAATGACAACAAGGTTAAACAACAGTTCAACCATCACAACCACAAGACAGACACAACTGACTCAACACTGGCTCTGATACCACTTAGTGTAACACCCCCTTTCTATACCCCCAAATAATCACATAATCATTTAGGCACATATTAAAAATTCCCTCAGAGTATAATTATAAACATAGTATAAAAGAGGTATGTCACATTATACATGAAATTAAAACATTCAACGCCTGCTCAACAATTGATATGCAACAGTGGGGTAACTTTGCAACAGAGGAACTTAGTCTTTACACCCACATCTCAATATTTAGAATAAAAGCGGAAAATCTAAACATTGAATAACATCAAACATATATACATATATATATATACCATCAAGTATTATCCACCAACATAATTCATGTTTACATAAACATTCATCAACAAGATACATGTATAAATGTACCACAAAAGAATCATATACATCCTAGCTACCCGGTGCTACATATCAGAGCCGACCGACCAAAAGAATGAAGACACGCTTCACAAAAAGACCACCAGCATACCTAGTCTGCAATGCCTCATAGAGCATCATAAAACAGCAGAAGGGTGAGAAATATTATCATAATAACAATGCATATAATTATATATCTTAGCATGAAAATACACATATTCTACATTCTCACCACAATTCATCACAGCACACTCACATACATCACGATGTACACATATGCAAAACCAAGCATATTCATCATGCATACTTTCACAATTCTCATCATTCCACATAAACATACATATTCATGTTAATTCATCAATACTCAATTATAAAGATGATAAATGCAAATCACAGAGACCGACTCACGACTCTATGCAAATGCAATACGGGACCGACTCAATCATCTCAAGTTCACTCAGGAACTTATTGGAACCATCGCTCGTTACCAATGTAACTCCCCGTCGGGCCTACGATGTTCACCCATTGCTCACACCTCACATAGGCACACAATGTTTATGGATTGCTCACACCTCACATAGGCACACAATCTGATTGCTCACACCTCACATAGGCACACGACGTTACAACAGATTCTCATTAGAATCACACAACACAAGAATGTACATCATTATGCTTCACATACAAAATGACTCACGACATTCTTGAAATGCATACATATTCACAATATATTCATGCATTCATCTCATACAATCACATACAATCTATATACATTCACATCAATACACTATTGTATGATTCACATCCAAAACACACATTCAAAAATGATAAAAGTCGCTAAATCACACTATTCCCGACTTTCCAACATAATTAAATTGGCTAACAATTTCCAAAACATCATCATAATAAAGTACATTTCATAAGCTCTCTAACGCATCAAACCACACCTCAAACCGAAACACAGATCAAAAGTTATAGAGAAAACAAATTGGGAAAAACTGCTACATTGGCAGTGCGAAGCTCCTAGCGAGTCCTTCGCTACTCCATTCTGTAGCGAGCGATTTTGGACGCGGCTCTTAAGCGCTGGCCGCTCTCTGCGGTTTGAGCTTAAAACTACAGGTCGATTCATTTTTTATCCTATTGTGAGCTGAATAAGGAAGGGAAATAGATGTCTCCAATTAACCCTTCTTGCATACTGAGTTTAAACAGCGGTCTGTTAGGTTACGGATGCTATCAAAATGGGGGCCTTTGTACTGGTTATTTGTATTTTCGCCAATACGGTTTTCTTTCTTTTTATCTAGGAAGAAGGTTTCTGGCGGGGAACAAGGATTAGGATGTTAGGACTGATGCTTTTAAATTACTGCGTTTGATTGACTGAGATATGGGATTTGGGTTTTTTGTTGATTGCGCTCGCTAAGATCTTTTCTTTCGATCTTATGCCTACGTATTCCCGTTTACCGAAACAGAGAAATCAGAGCGTTCGTAGTTCCTCCTATTCTATGGGAGGAAATGGTTGTTTTGGTGTCTTGTTCAAAGCCCAAGACGTGAAGCGAAAGGTGATTTGTATCTTGTTCAAAGCCCAAGATGTGAAGCTGAAGGGTCTATTTGTGTCTTGTTCAAAGCCCAAGACGTGAAGCTGAAAGACCTCGGCTTTAGAGAGAATTTGTCTTCTCTAAAGAGGGGAGAAGGGGAATTACTTTAACTGGGATACGTGGATCCGAGCAATGCCATAATTTCCGAAGAAAGGGTTTTGACCTGAAGGAGAAGACTTTAACTCAGTGTAGAGCAATGCCATCTTTCCTTAGGAATTTCTCATGCTAAAAGAGGGACAGTGGCATGGATGTAGATGATCCAGAGGCTTGCCGCTTATAGCGATTAGATGAAGGGAAATGAGTTGTTGATGTTTGTTTACTGTGAACGAGGCTCAACTTTGATGCTAAAAGGTTGATTGGATCAACCAGTGGTTTTCTTATACGAAGCCTAAGAGGAGGCTAATTTCCGCTAGGAAAATCATTATACAAAGCCTAAGAGGAGGCTATTTTGTGTCCCGTACAAAGCCCGAGAGAGAGGCTAAAAGGGTTGACTCAACAGGAGAATCTTTTATACTCAACAAGAGAGTGATTTTGTATCTCGTATGAAGCCCGAGGTGGAGGCTAAAAGGGTAATTGACTCAACGGGGGAGTCTCTTATGTGTCTCGTACGAAGCCCGAGAGAGAGGCGAAAAGGTTGTTTGACTCCACTGGGGAGAATTTTGGTATCTCGTACGAAGCCCGAGATGGAGGCTATTGTAACTGTTTCAGTTGAGTGACAGATCCAATATACTGATTTTAAAAGAGAAAATCAGTTCTTATATGAGCAACACTGTACACAGGGATTTGATTTGAGGATCAGGGATATTTCCTTCTCTTTGAGGAAACAGGAAATCCAAAGGGTATTGAGACTGTCCGAGTCTGCGGGTTTCCTTCCTATTTAACGAAGGGTGCTTGAGAATGTCTTTGAGACTCAAGGAAGTTAGACTGTCCAAGTCTAGAGTTTTATCTTTTGTACTATGCTTTGAGAAACAGTAGTAGACTCTATGAAAGGACTGTTCTATGAGGATGACTATGTTCTGTTCCTATACCTCTAGGAGGTCGTCGGGACAATTTGTACGAAGCCCAAGAGGAGGCTGGAAACTTTTAAGAAGCCGACGGGTCCTTGTACGAAGCCCAAGAGGAGGCTATCATTCCCGGAGGAAGAGATCATTATACGAAGCCTAAGAGGAGGCTGTGAATACTTCTAAGAAGCCGTAGTGTCCTTGAATAATGCCCAAGAGGAGGCCGATGCTTTTAAGAAGCCCGTGGGTCTATCATCTCCTTTCCATTAGGAGAGATAACTCTTTTAAAGATAAAAACCACTGGTAAACGTGCGAGGTTTACTATCCAGCGACTTTTAGCTTTTAAAGAGGGTTCCTTAGTTAAGGTCCAAGATTATGACCGTAGTGGGTACCCAAACCCCGAGACATTCAAGGCATGCTATACATAAGGAATAGATCAAGTCAGGAAAGTTCAAGAATTTGGAAGAAACTCAAAGATGCCATTCACGGAGAATACATTCATCTTGGGGAGTAGAGCTTCTTGACGATTCCTAAGGAGGACAGCTGAAGAGAAGACTGTATCTGGTGCTCCTATTGGGGATCTAGGCGTCTATTTCTACGAATAAGTGAAACGGAGTCACCTAGTTCTAGACGTAGTAGCCGGGGAAACTCAAAATATCTATACTATTATTACACAGTAGATACGAGTTTATGAAAGGAGACTTACAGTGAGCAGCCCCACAATACAGTTTATAATATGAAAGCAGTAAACGAAAGCGATAACCACTTACTCGGTTGTAGTGCTTCCATGCTATTTGGTTAGTTGTTCAACAAAGAAAGATTGAAAACAATAGTATATTCAAAATCAAAGGAGAAAGTGCTTTGAAAAAAGAAAGATTTGGGGCTTACAGCTCAAGGAAAGGCCCAGGGTTTTATTAGTGAGCGCACTGTTTGAATTTGTACAGAGGGACTTATACAAGTGACTGGGGCCCAAAAAGGTTTTTTGTACAAATGGATGGGTCTTACACTCTCTCAAGAGGCCCAAAAAGGTTTAAAGAAAAAGAGTGGGGCTTATAACACGAGGGTAGGCCCAAATGATTTTTTCGTTTAAAATGGCGATCGCGCCGAGGTTTTCTTTTAACGCAGAGGGACTTATACAATAAGTGAGGCCCAAAATTGTTTTGGTTAAAAGGGGGATTGGGTCTTACACTCTATTAGAGGCCCAAAGTGTTTTGAATGGGTCTTATAGCTCAAGGAGAGGCCCAAGGGTTATTTTGAAAAGGCGACGATCGCGCCGTTTGCTTGTACAGAGGGACTTATACAATGGATGAGGCCCAAAAAGTTTTTGTACAAGGGGGGATGGGTCTTACACTCTCTCAAGAGGCCCAAAGTGTTTGAAAATGATTTATGAGGGTTAAATTAATCCAAAACCCTAATTTGTTTTCAAAATGTATTTAATTGAATAAAAATTCAATTAAAATGATAAAAAATTGTTTAACACATGGAAAAAAAGTTGTGATCTTGGATTAATGCTTCAAAAATTAAGTATTGACCTACAAAATAATTAGAAAGCATTAAAAGTTGCAAAATCAATGTAGAAAAAATATTTAAAATGCCAAAAACAATTAAAACATTAATTCTTTGCAAAAATATCATTTATATGAAATAAATAATATTTTTGGGATTTTTTGTGAAAATAAAATATTTTAACATTTTTGTGAATTATTAAAAAAAGAATCAACTCAAAATCATTAAAACTCAGAGAGAAATTAATTTTTGAATCAATTAAACAAAATCACAAAATTCAAATATTTGAATTATTCAAAAATGGCGCCAAGAACAAGCTGAAGAACACGCGCGTGTTCTTGGTTTCTCAGATTTGCATTTTCTATCCAATCTCCATGAATACGTAATCATATCATGCAATCCACATATCATTATGCTCGTCTCAACCTCACGATCATGTCTATGTACTTTAATTTCATTTAAATTAAACATACAACAAGAAATCACGAAGAAACCTCAAGAACCCTAATTTTTGCATGAAGGCTAGGATTTTTGATACACGATTCAAACAATGCAATTAATTGAGGGAAAACATTCCATGCATGATTATGAACATATGGCCAAATTATTGTGCGAGGAAATATGTATAGATTAAGAGATGACCTAGTATGTGCTTACCTCCAAGCCGTGACAGCAAGTTCAGAGTGATTTTTGATTTGGAGGTGTTATAGATGAGTGGTGATGATCTGAACAGCTTCCCTACACCCTATGGATTGTGTTTGGATGGTTGGACTTGATTGAAATTGGCTGGATCATTTTGTGGTACCTCAGCTGCAACTTGTTTGAAATTTTGAGCAACCAGCTGGTGATTTTGTGAAATTGATGTTTCAGAAGTAATCTAAGTGTTTGATCAGCTCATATGTGATGTATGTGAGGTGTGTGAGTGATTGGTTTGATTGGAATTGCTCTCAAACTCAAAACTTGATAGCTACCTTGCTAAGAAAGGCATTTTTGCCAAGAGAAAGAGATTTTGAGGAAAGCATCTGTTAGATGGCTTTGGTGTACTCAAACTGATCACAATTGAGCTCTATTTATAGTAGAGCAAGTTTGTTTTGCAAGGAATAGTGAATGGCAACTGCAGCAGGTGTTTCCTCAATGTTGGCCAATGGAAATGAAAGTCTCCTCTAGCCATTGACTAGAGGTTAGGGCACAGAGCTATGGTCCCCTTGGTCTTGGATAAGTCTTGACTGATTTCAGATGAGAATGGCTCAGTCCATGCCACCTTGATGGTTCCATTGAATGCCTCATTCCAAATTTGAAGTCTTGTCCCTATTTTGGCCATTCTAGGTTCAACATGCTATTTCTTGTTCCATGGACTTTGGAGGCTTGGCTCAGTGATTGTCCCCTTTAGATTCAATCCTCTGAGGTGTCCAAGTGGATAGGAGCAATTGAATTTGGCTGATTTTGGCAAATCGACCAAAGTTAAAAATTCTGCCTTGCCTTGACAGATTTCAGCAAGGCAACTTGGCAATGTTGTATCTCACGGTGTAGGTTGAATTTGGCAATGTTCTTAGCCATTTTGGAAAGCTCTTACATGATACAACAACTGTTTGAACAAGTTTGGTTTTGATCTCTTTTGATTCCAAGTGAAAAATCCCCCTACATTTGGCAAAAAGTGAGGCAAAATCTGACTTAGTGAAAATTTCACTAAGTGTTGGAAAAAGTGACATTTTCACTTTTCAGCCACTTTGATCACTCCATAACTCAAAATCCTTAATGAATTGGAATGACTTGTAGTTGAAGTTTTTGTAGGTGATAATGAGGGCTACAAATCCATATTTGGATGAGAAAAAATGGCCTTGTGGTTTAGGAGTTATGGTCCTCCAAAGTTGGTACCTTTGCCACTTTATTTTTAACTTAGAAAAATTTCTAAGTTTTATGGTTACCCCTTTTACAAGTTATCTCACTTTTCTTGATTTTTCTTGATGAATGATGATTCAAATCATACATTAACATCATTTTAGGGTTAAAAATCCATTTTGGTGAAAAATCTCAAAAAGTCAAAGTTGACTTTTGTGCACAGTTGACTTTTTATCAGATGAATTCCAAACTGTGTAATTCTTCAGGAAATCATGTCCTTGACCTAAATCAAACTTGATGGACATGTTCCATGGGTGTCATAGGGTATATTCAATCATGTATTAGGGTTTGGGAGCATGTCCAGGTCAAAAATCAAAGTTACAGTTGACTTTTCTCTTAAAACCCTAATTGTGGTGCAGATGAAATTGAGACTTGTTGCTCAAGCTTCTTGGATCAATTCATTGTTCCAAATGGATCAATATGGTATATTAGAGACCCTCAAATCATCTCTTGAGGTATTGGCTCATGGTTTGTCCAAAAAGTCAACTTAGGGGTGAATTAGGTCAAGAAACCCTAATTCCTGATTTTTGATGAATGCATCCCCTGAGGCAAAATTGACTTGATGCATGGGTTCATGAGGTTCTATGAAGTATATTAGGTTATGTTTTGGATCATTGCCTTGTGCCCAGATGAAAATTTCCATCTGGAGGCCCTGGTCGACCAAAACCCTAATTTGGTGACACTGTCGATCTTGAGACTTGATCCACCTAGAAGGGAGCAGCCTTGTGCTTAATCCTTGAAGTGGGAGTCCTTTTTGATCCATTGTGGATGTTTAAGAGATTAGACAAGTTGAAGATCATGTCATTTCTTGATTGATCCTTTGTCTAAGCACTCAGAGAGGGCTTGAAACCCTAATTTTGATTGTGCTGGATGCTCACCCATCCTTAGGGAGACTAATGAAGCATAAAGGTACATCCATATTGTGATGATGATTTTCACAATGATGGGAAATCTAAGTGGTCAAAATTTGGGGTATTACACATTCGCATTGCGAGTGTACCAGCGAACCAAGTCAGAAGCAAAATAGCCTAGAAAATTCTCATCGTTCGCAGTGCGAACATCCCAGCGAATGCTCGCTACCCCATTCGCAATGCGAAGCACCCAGCGAATCAAGTCAGAAACTAGCGAATGCTTCGCTACTCCATTCACAGTGCGAACACTCAGCGAATGCTTGCTACCCACTCACTAGCCATTCTCAGTGCGAACTTGCGTTTTCAGAAAAACCCAGCAGCGCACCAGTTCATCCAAAAATCATGTTTTCACCACCCAAAACATTTCCAAACTGTCATATAACCATCAAAATATAATTTAATCATGATGACAAGTATTCTATTATGTTTACACCGATTTTCAACCGTAAAACCATCGATTCCTCACAAAAATCTCAATTTCAACCTAGAACTCAAGCTATGGAAAACAAGAAAACATCCAAGCAAACACATACATAATGATATACATTGATGAGATAATAAGATTTCACACCCTTACCCGATTAAATCGATTCCTAGAAGTTGTTTTGAAGATCTCCAAGCTTTTCCTCTTTTCTTCTCTTTTCTCTTCTTCCTCTTTCTTTCTCCTCTTTTTCTCTCCTATTTTTCTTTTCTTTCTATTTCTCTCCTATTTCTTCTTCCTATCTCTTTTTCTTTTCTTATTTTCTACTTAACTTCAATTAATTCATTTTCTCACAAAATTCTATTTCCACTAAAATTCTAACTTATTATTAATTGAGAAATGTCCAAAATACCCTCCATTCTAATTTCCCCGAAAACTCTCAAAAACGGTAAAATATCATAACATGACAACATAGCATATTAACACACCAATTTCACAAATAAAATAATTTATCACTTAATTTAAATAAAATACTCAACAAAATGGGAATAATCGGAATCGGGGCGTTACAAAACAGCCCCACAGTACAGTTATATACATATGAAAGTGGTAAATGAAAGCGTATAAACACTTACTCGGTTGTAGAGCTTCCATGTTGTATTGTTAGTTGTTCAACAAAGAGAAATTGAAAACAATAGTATATTACCAAATCAAAGGTGAAAGTGCGTTGAAAGAAATGTTGGCGCTTACAGCTCAAGGGGAGGCCCAAGGTTTTATCAGTGATTGCACTGTGGTTTTGAATTTGTACAGGGACTTATACAAGTGACTGAGGCCCAAGAAAGGTTTTTCTGTACAAAGGGATGGGTCTTACACTCTCTCAAGAGGCCCAAGAAATTTTCTTTTAAAAAAGGAATGGGGCTTATAACATGAGGGTTGGCCCAGATGATTGGTTTTTTTGAATTGGCAATTACGCCGAGGTTTTCTTTTAACGCAGAGGGACTTATACAATGTCTGAGGCCCAAAAAGTTTTGGTTAAAAGGGGATTGGGTCTTACACTCTAATAGAGGCCCAAAGATTTATTTTTGTACAAGTGGTGGGGCTTACAACATAAGGAGAGGCCCAATGTTTGTTTTTCAACGGACGATGATCACGTTGAACTTTTTGAAATACAACGGGACTTATACAATAAGTGAGGCCCAACAAGTTTTGTATTTACAAAGGATTGGGTCTTACACTCTATTAGAGGCCCAAAAAGTGTTTGAAATTGTTTGATGAGGGTGAAAATCAAAGAAACCCTAATTTGTTATTCTTTAAAAGTAAATATTTAAAGAAAATCAAACAAAATACCAAACAATTTGAATAAACCACTTGTGATTTTTGTTTAAGGTTTGGAAAATGAGGTTTTAATCACAAGAGATATTAAAACTCATTTGGTTTTGATTTTCAAAGTAAATATTCATTTTTAAAATGTTTAAAAAACAATTAAAAAGGAATTTATTCACAAAAATATTAATTATATTAAATAAATAATATTAATTTAATTTTTTTGTGGAGTAAAATATTTCAATATTTTTGTGATTTTTTGCAAAATGAACCAATAAAAAATAATTAAAATTGAGTGAGAAATTAATTTTTCAATTTATTAACAAAAATAATATGAAATATAAGAAAATAGGAAAGAGTGATAAAAAAGAGATCTGGGGCGAAGGGGATTCGAACCCCAGACCTCTCGCTTGCTAACGCACACAAACCAGCTGATCAACCACTGGGGCGCAATGCCAATTCAAATATAGTATGGCAAATGATAAATATATAGAGAACTTGGTTGGAAAACCTGAAGAATGGCGCCATGGCCATCTTCTTCCTCCAGCTCGTGCATGAAGCCCTCCATCTCCTTCGTTTCTCAACCATTTGACATGATTCAAACACCAAACTCATGCGTTTTTTCACAAGGAAGAAGATGGCAATACCCAATTTTATTTATTTTCAGTGTATAGCAAATTATATCATTGTGGCCGTATGAACCCTAATTTTACAAAAGCAATCGAGCAGACATAATTATGAGTGCTATGATCAAATTTTTTGAGGGGAAATACTTAGCATATGATGGCAATCAATTGGCAAAAATATCATGTGAGGAAATATGCATGGATCATGAAGTTGGAGTTTGAGGCTTACCTTGATGCAAGCTGAAATGGAAATTGGTACAGATGGTGTTCTAGATGTGATTTGATGATCCCTACAGCTTCAATGGATGTTGTGGAGTGTGTTGCAAGCTTTGGAACACTTTGAAAGTCTTTGGATCAAGCTGGAGCACTCCAACTGCATAATTGAAGCATAATGGCTTGGTTGAAGGATGATTTCGAGCTAGGGGTGTTACAGTTGGTGTTTAAGTGTTTGGACACCTCAAATACATCATATGTGATGTGTTTGAGCAATTGGAATGGGTTGATTGTGGCTGCAACTCAAAACCCGATAGTGGTTGCTTAAAAACAAAGAAATTTGGCACTTAAGAGAGAGAGAGAGAGAGAGAGAGAGAGAGAGAGAGAGAGAGAGAGAGAGAGAGAGAGAGAGAGAAAGCAGTGCTATAACTGGCGTTGGTGTGAGTTGAATGATCCATTAGAACCTCTATTTATAGGTGATCAATTCTTGTCTTGGAGGAATAGTGAATGGCTGCTGGATCAGATCACATTCAAAGGCTTTGGCTTGGTGGCATTTCTTCTCATGCAAGGCAACCTAGCCCCTCCCAAGCGCAGGCCTATGCCTTGACCAAATTCAAATTCTTCGGATGTTTTTATTGTTGTTTAATCCGAGAACTTGACTGAGTAGAGTGGCTTTGTTAAAAGTGCCCTATTTCACATAAATGCTTTTGAATTCAAGGCATAATGTGCCAAAATGCATTAATCTCAAATTGGAAGATCCCTTGGCTTTCTGACTCAGCTTTATCAGTTGGATCAGTTGCATTGTGATTGGTTTGAGTACATGTGGCACAATGATACTCAATTTTGGTTTAGAAATCGTGTGTGGCAAGCAAACATGCAAACTGATTTTTCCAAAACAGCTTGTAGCAGCATGACTTTGGGCATGGATTTCTCTTGGCTCAAGTTGAATCAATTCATGTTGGTAAGCTTTTTGGATTCTTAGAAACATATGCAACAACATTGATGTTTGCCTTTGGACTTGATTTAGCTTGCAACTATGTTAAAAGATCTCACAAGTTTTGGTGTTTCAACAAAATCTGCCTTGCCCTGAATTTTTCTAAGTGTTGGAAAAGTTGTATTTTCATGTTTTTAGTGATTTTGATCATTCCATAACTCAAAATCCATGACGAATTTGGAGAGAGGTTAGTTTTAAGCTTTTGTAGAGGGTAATGAGATCTACAAATCAAGCTTTGGATGGGGAAAAATGGCTTTGTGGTTTAGGAGTTATGATCCTCCAAAGTTGGTACCCTTGCCACTTTATTTCATCACTTAGAAAATTTTCTAAGTTTTTATGTTTACCCCTTTTACAAGTTATCCCACTTTTCTTGATTTTTCTTGATGAATGATGATTCCAATCATACATTAACATAATTTTAGGGTTAAAAAACCATTTTTATGAAAAATCTCAAAAAGTCAAAGTTGACTTTTGTGCACAATTGACTTTTTATCAGATGAATTCCAAACTGTACAATCCTTTAGGAAATCATGTCCTTGACCTAAATCAAACTTGATGGACATGTTCCATGGGTGTTATAGGGTATATTGATCAATGTGCTAGGGCTTGGGAGCATGTCCTGGTCAAAAGTCAAAGATACAGTTGACTTTTTCGCGAAACTCTAATTGTGGCTCTGATGAAATTGAGACTTGTTGCTCAAGCTTCTTGGATCAATCCCTTGTTGTAAATGGATCAATGTATTAAATTAGAGACCCTCAAATCTTCTCTTGAGGTCTTGGCTCATGAGTTGCCCCAAAGTCAACTTAGGGGTGAATTAGGTCAAGAAACCCTAATTCCTGATTTTTACTGTATGCATCCCCTGAGGCTAAATTGACTTGATGATTGGGTTTATGATGTCCCTTGGAGCATCATAGGTTATGCCTTGAAGCATTGGCTCATGCCGAGAGTAAAATTTCCATCTGGAGGTCCTGGTCGACCAAACCCTAATTTGGTGACACTGGCGATCTCAAGGCTTGATCCACCTAGAAGGGAGCAGCCTTGTGCTTAATCCTTGAAGTGGGAGTCCTATTGATCCTTTATAGATGTTTGAGAGGCTAGACAAGTTGAATATCATGTCATTTCTTGATTGATCCTTTATCTAAGAGCTCTGAGAGGGCTTGAAACCCTAAGTCTGATTGTAGTGGATGCTCACCCATCTTTTGGGAGACTAATGGTTCATCCATATTGTGATGATGATTTGAACAATGATGGGAAATATTAGTGATCAAAATTTGGGGTATGACAGTCACACTGATAGGTACTAACTCAAAAACTAAGGATATCGTAACAACATACATCGCATTTTTGCGATCATAGGTCTATTTCCTATACTTACCAATCCGTATCACATTATTATGCTCAAGCCAAACTTACTCATTTCACCTTTCATCTTTTTCATTCAGGCGCAATCACATTAAGCCCGTTATCTTGTACTCGCATTGTGAACAAACCTGTTGGTGATTATGATCTCGATATTTATGCCTAATTTCAACACTTTTTTGTTATCTTTTTCAATACAGACGCACAAACGTAATTTCAAAGGTTCCTCCGCCATTTGGGTTAAATAACCTGGTGATGGTTACCTCACTTAGAAGGCGGATTCTCTTTCCAAATCCTTTTCTTTTCATTACTTATTTTTCTTCTTTTTTCTTTCTTTTACGGGATCATTCACTTATTTGCATTGGTTCATTCGCTTAGCGGTAACTAAGATGGTGCTGACTGCTAAAATAAACTACTAAAGACTACTTCAAAAATGAGAATTCAAGGCTTTCGAATAATAATTATGCAAATTGATTCTTATATTCAAGAGAACTACAGTGTCAAGACGATACCAATCTTTTAGGAACTTTCCCAAGTCTTTGTAACCTATCCTCTGTTTGTTCCAAAAATTTCAAAAATTTCAAAATTTATTCACTTTTCTCCAAAATTTGGTATGGCTCAAGAAAGAGGGAAAGCGGGATAAACGATAGGAAACACAAGTAAATGACTTGACAGTACATGCAATGACTCAATAACAAATAATGAAAAATAAAGAAAGCAAAAAATCTAACTAGAAAGCGAGTAAAATCCCTACCACACTTAAACCAAACATTGTCCTTAATGTTTTGATAAAATGGGTAAAGGAATGGAAGAACCTGATGAATGCAACTTCATGCCAAATCCTCTTTTCGCTTAGATGTGGTTGAGACGTAGCAAGTAATTCATCTTTTTATTTTCTGCAAATTTAAATAGTAAAAGGAAAACATTAAATTAAATACTCGTGGGTTGCCTCCCACGTAGCGCTTTGTTTAACGTCGATAGCTCGACGGCTCAGGAGTACAAGCACTCATGGTGGTTCTCTTGAGAATGATTCCTCGATCAAACTTTTAATAAACTTAGGTTTCCATGGCCACTTATCAAGCCATCTCACATATCCCTCACCTTTTCTTTTCTTCCTTCTGTAGGGTGGTTCATTCTTTTGAACTTGTGGTGATGGTTCTAGATCTATCCTAAGTATTAGCTTTTCAAGTTTGGGCTTAGTTCTTTCATCCACCACCTCAAAGGCTAACCTTCCCCTTTTAACACTAATGATTACCCTAGTTTCATGGTCTTCTAATTTTCTCTCTTTACGTAGGACCTCAGACATAAGTGCATTGGTGTGGATAGTTTCCAATACCTCCACATACCTTTTGGACTGGGAATTTTTCTTAGCTTCCACAAACCTTTGCGGGAAAAGAATCGGTGGGTTATAGGGAGGAGGAACAACAATAGGCGCTTTCTTCTACCTCTTCAACAACCTTTCTTTCGGGCGGTGTCGGTGGATTTTTCTCGATCTCTACTATTTTCTTACCAAAACTCTCCTCAACCTTATTACCACTCTCCTTAGAATTTTTGATTTGTTCTTCTTTTTTGTTTTGTACAGCGGTTTCACCTCATTTCTTAGGTATCACATGTACGGTGCTTACCCATTCACTATCGGATATTTGGTATATTATTCCAGCCTCTAACAACTTTAACACTTCCCTTTTTACTACGTCACTCATTATAGGATTTATCCTTCGTTGATGTTCTCTAGAGGGTTTTGAGTCTTCCTCCAGCATAATTCGGCGCATACACACGGAAGGACTTATTCCTTTGAGATCAGAGATATTATAACCTAGAGCTGAGGGATATTTTCTTAAAACATCTAACAATTTATTGGTTTCAGGACCATCTAACATGGCACTGACTATGACTGGGCGGTTTAATTCTTTGTCTAAGAATTCGTATCTTAAATTCTTAGGAAGCTCCTTAAGCTCTATAGATGGTTTTTTCGGACATGGTATATGATCTGGGGTAAGTGCTAAGCATTCGTAAAGACTGTTATGTATGTAAGGTTCAGATAAGCGTTCGAATCCGTCGTCCTCCATTATGGGGATCGAAGGTAGTTTGATGGTTTCTACTGGATCTTCTTTATCCAGTTCTCTTATGCATTCATCAATTATATCGATGGCATAACATGAGTCATCTATGGCTGGTGCATTTAAGAATTGGGATAGTATAAATTCTACTTTTTCATTACCTGCCTCAAATGTCATTTTTCCTTTCTTGACATCTATTATGGCTCCAGCTGTAGATAAGAAGGGTCTACCTAAAAGGATTGGGATCTCATCGTCTTCTTTAATGTCCATTACGACGAAATCCGTTGGAATATAGAGTTGACCAAGCCTAACTGGGACGTCTTCCAAAATGCCAATTGGATATTTAACTGATCTATCGGCTAATTGGAGAGACATCCTAGTTGGTTGCATTTCTTCCAGGTTTAACTTCTTACAAACGGCTAAAGGCATTAAGCTTACACTTGCTCTTAAGTCCAGAAGTGCTTTATCAATAACTTGGTATCCCAAAACACAAGGTATAGAAAAAATCCCTGGATCTTTCTCTTTCTTAGCAAGCTTATTCTCAGCAATTGAATTACATTCTAAAGGTTTAGGATCATCTAATCTTCGTTTATTGGTTAAAATGTCTTTAAGGAATTTGGCATAAGATGGTATTTGGGTAATAGCTTCGGTGAATGGAATCTCAACGTGGAGTTTCTCAATCACCTTTATGAATTTCTTATATTAGTTATCGAATTTGGTTTATTTAAGTCTTTGTGGGTATGGAATCAGAGGTTTGTAAGGAGGAGGTGGTACATAAATTTTTTCATTCTTTTCGCTTTCCATCTCCTTAACTTCCGTATCTTTAGATTTCTCAGGATCCACCGATTTCTCAATTTCTTTCTCAGGTGTGTTCATAACTTCTTTCCTAGGAGGTTCTGGATTATTCAACCTAGGGTTTGTAGGCCCATCGTAAGTGGTCCCACTCCTTAGGGCTATAGCGTTCGCGTGCCCTTTAGGGTTAGGTTGAGGTTGTCCAGGGAATTGTCCTCCAGGTGTAGCATGGGTGGATTGTTGTTGTGCCACTTGAGAAATTTGGGTTTCAAGCATTTTGTTACGGGTAATTACAAAATCGAGTTTAGTACCCAACTGGGTAATTAATCCATTCATATGAATGTTTTGGTTCATGAACTCCTTGTTCTGTTGTAATTGAGCTAAGATGAATTCGTCCATCTTTTTCTCAAAATTTGATTTTTGAGGGGCATATGGTGCAGATTGATTGGGTCTTTGAGTTTGGAAACCGGGTGGCCTTTGAGGTGTTGAATTTTGAGTAGGGTTATTATTCTTATAGGAAAAATTTGGGTGATTCCTCCATCAGGGTTGTATGTGTTTGAATAAGGGTTTCCTTGGGCGTAATTAACCTGATCTGTGGTACTCTCGGCTAAAAGGTTGCATTCAGCTACAATATGTCCTGACGTTCCACAGATTTCACATCCGGGTTGTATAGCTGCTATGGTTGCTGTGGGGTTGATGGTCAGGTTTTCTACTTTTTGGGCTATAGCGTCCATCTTTGCGTTCATATGGTTAAAACAACTAACTTCATACACACCTCTTTTGGTCTCTTTCTTCTCCACTGGTGCTCGTTTGGTCCCCCATTGGTAATGGTTTTGTGCCATATCCTCAATGAGAGCACTACCCTCGAGGTAGGGTTTGTTCATTAGAGCGCCACCAACGGCAGCGTCTATGGTCATCTTGGTGTTGTACATGAGTCCATTATAAAAGGTATGGATAATAAGTCATTGTTCTAAGCCATGATGTGGACATGCTCTTAATAGTTCTTTGTATATTTCCCAAGTGTCGAAAAGTGATTCTCCCTTGCTTTGGGTGAATTTGGTTATTTGGTTTCGTAGAATAGCAGTTTTACTCTGTGGAAAGTATCTAGCAAGGAATACTTTCTTTAGGTCATTCCAAGTGGTTATAGAGTTGGCTGGAAGGGAATCTAGCCATGATCGGGCTCTATCTTTGAGGGAAAATGGAAATAGTCTTAGACGTATTGCCTCAGGAGGAGCTCCGTTCGCTTTTAAGGTATCGGCTAGTTGAATAAAGACTTTAAGATGTTGGTTCGGGTTTTTTGTGGGAAGACCTGCGAACTGATTCTGTTGTACTAATTGTAACAGAGATGGTTTTAATTCGAAGTTATTGGCTGGTATAGCTAGGTTAACTATACTAGAATAAGGTTCTTCGTTAGAAGGTAGGGCGAAATCCTTAAGAGGTTTAGCGTTTTCTTCGTCTGCCATTGCTCTTCTGAGTTTTTGAAGTAAAAGACGAGCTCGGGCGTAACGTTCAGGTTCTTCTAATGGATCAACTAAGTTTCTGGTACTGTAAGTTCTTCACATTTACCGGCTAAGGGATGCCTTAGTCTAGACGGTGTAACAACAGGGTACGAAATTTTGACGTAATTGGTCCCCGACAACGGCGCCAAAAACTTGATGCGTGTTATCCGCAAGTATACAGATTACGTCAGAGTAATATAAAAGATTTATCGATCTCACAGAGACCAATGTCAATCTATCGATTACTATTGTTACATCGTTTATCTAAGGCTAATAAATATCAGAGTAAAAGTTTTCTACAGAATGAAAATAGAAATAAATCAGATAAATACTATACTGGAATGTAATTCACGTCAATCAAACAATACTCATATCATCTAAATAGTAACACTTACGGGGCAATGTTTTCTTCTTTGAAAAAGAGTTAATTAAAAAGGATCCGCCGCGTTAGCATGATCGGAACCAGACCTAACCTTTAATCTATACCAGCCTCTCACGCTGCACCGATCGCTCTCTGCGTTAAAGTGATAAAGTCCTTTTTTATGTAATTACCTCTAAGACTTAGTTTAAAAGTGCTTTCGATTGAAAATATTTTATACCAAAGGGTTTCCGGCATATGCTCGGCCAACCGGGTCCTAAATCTATAAACGCGTCCGAAAATAGTTTAAAACCTCTTTCTAATAATATAAACCTTTCCTAGTTAATCAATAAAGTGCTTCCGCTGTATTTATCAATTAACAACTAACAAACTCTTTTCTAAAATTTCGGATGGCTTTCGATCTTACCCGATCTAGTCACAGACATTACGCAAACAAAAACACGGTCTTATTTACGTAATGACTGATCAATTGAAGTCCAGAAGAGTTTAATTAAAATAAAAAACAGCCCCTAAAGGATTTCTAAAGAGATGACATGCGGAGTACCGTCGGAACGACGATCATCACATCCCAGCACAAAGGATTTAGTTGGACATAGTAACTTAAAACATAACAATAAATTGGTTTGCAAAGTAAAGCATCTATAAGATAAAGACGTGCAAAGTGTGAGAGTATATTTTGAGAGAATGAGTATAAGTGTCACGCTTGAGTTCAGTTCCGAAAGATAAACAGATCACACAGAAACTTAAGATAACAAAGTAAGGGAAGAGATAGAAAATAAATGAATGCAAAGCAGTGCATGAAAATAAACGAATATAAAAGCGATGCGGAATATAATAAAATGCAATTTACAAAAGAAACCTGCTCCAAAGCGGAGACTGAATCTGGTAAAGAGCTGGAAAGTAAATTGCGGGAAAGTAAGTAACTTCAAATATAAACAGTCCTAACTATGGTTGCTCCAATCTAACTAACAACGATAGTGCAATAACCCCTCGATGTGACGAATTATTGCTTTACAAAATGAACTTTATGCCTAAGGTTGGAAACTAGGATTGAATAAAATAAAAGTGAAAATACAAGGCCTTTTTATAGTAGTCATGAAGTTGTAACTGCCTCTCATCATTATGAAAAAACTGCTGAATAATAATTTTCTTCATGTGTAACTGCTTCTAACGTTCTTGACCGTTTTCCCATTACAACTATCGGCTCTCCGCGTCCGCCGAGTGTTAGTGGTGATCATGGGGCACTTTCTCTAACCGTTTCAGACTTAAGTTCAAAAGTCAAAGCCGGCGACCTTGGATCTCACTTGGCGACCGCCTAGTGTTTTTTTTTCATGTTGTAGATCTCTTCGTTAGCTTTCCAATGCTTCGAACGGGGCATCATTCTGATTTACTGATAAAAAGTTATGGGCAAAATCGCCAGACAATGCCTTGCGTGCAAATTGTTGTATTTCTTCCGTTTTTCATCCGAATTACTTCATTTCTTCGCATGTGACTCTTAAATGGCTAAATACCTAAAAACAAACAAAATACCAACATAATAGTACAAATGCAAATCAAAACAACTAGAAAACACGCATTAATCAAGTCAAATAAACGATGTATTTTCACGTTATCAGGAATTATCCTACTCATGATCTTGAATTAGCTGCGGTGGTTTTTGAATTGAAAATTTGGAGACATTATTTGTATGAATCGAGATTTGAAGTATTCAGTGACCATAAGAGTCTGAAGTATTTATTTGATCAGAAGGAGTTGAATATGAGGCAGAGAAGATGGTTAGAGTTCTTGAAAGACTATGATTTTAATTTAAGTTACCATCCAGGGAAAGCTAATGTTGTCGCGGACGCTCTAAGTCGGAAGAAAATTCATATGTCGACATTAATGATAAAAGAAATGGAATTAATTGAACAGTTCAGAGACTTGAGTATGGTTTGTGAAACTACACCGAAGAGTGTTAGATTGGCTATACTTAAAGTGAATAATGACTTTTTGGATGTAATTAAGGAAAATCAGAGGCTTGATGTGAAACTGGTGGACATGATGCCTACAGGAGGAAATGATCCTGATAGTGATTTTAAGGTGGATAAGGATGGTGTGCTGAGATTCCGAGGCAGGATTTGCGTGCCGGATAATATGGAATTGAGGAAAGCTATCTTAGAAGAGAGTCACAGGAGTAGCTTAAGTATCCATCCGGGAGCCACGAAAATGTACCAAGACTTGAAGAAGTTATTTTGGTGGTCCGGTATGAAGAGAGATGTGGCCCAATTTGTTTATGCTTGTTTGACATGTCAGAAGTCAAAAGTGGAGCATCAGAAACCTTCGGGGTTGATGCAACCGTTGGAGATTCTAGAATGGAAGTGGGATAGTATTGCTATGGATTTTGTTACTGGTTTGCGAAATACGGCGAGTGGCTTTGACGCTATTTGTGTAGTGGTGGATCTTCTTACGAAATCCGCACATTTTATACCAATTAATATCAGTTTCCCATTTTCAAAGTTGGCGGAGATTTATATCAGAATAATTGTGAATCTGCATGGTGTTCCGTCGAGTATAGTGTCGGATAGAGATCTGAGGTTTACTTCAGAATTTTGGAAGAGTTTGCAGGAAGCTTTAGGTTCTAAACTGAAGTTGAGTTTGGCTTATCATTCACAGACCGATGGTCAGTCGGAGAGGACTATTTAGTCGTTAGAGGATTTGTTGAGAACCTATGTGTTGGAGAAAGGTGGCGCGTGGGATACTTATTTGCCATTGATTGAGTTCACGTAAAACAATAGTCACCATTCTAGTATTGGGATGGCACCTTTCGAAGCTTTGTATGGTAGGAGATGTAGGACGCCTCTGTGTTGGTATGAATCTGGTGAGAGTATTGTGCTTGGGCCTGAAATTGTGCAACAAACTACTAAGACAATTAAGATGATCCGTGAAAAGATGAAAGCGTCTCAGAGTAGACAAAAAAATTATCATGATAATTGGAAGAAAGACTTGGAATTTAGCGAAGGTGATCATGTATTTCTGAGAGTCAATCCTGTGACAGGTGTTGGACGTGCATTGAAATCGAAGAATTGGATTCTAAATTCATTGGACCGTATCAGATCTTGCAAAGAGTGGGTACAATTGCTTACAGGGTGGCGTTGCCTCTGGAGCTTTCGAACTTGCATGACGTATTTCATGTATCGCAACTTCGGAAGTATGTGTCGGATCCATCTCATGTTATCCTGAGGGAAGAAGTGCAGATTTAAGATAATCTTACTGTGGAAGCGATGCCGATAAGGATCGAGGATCACAAGATGAAGCAACTTAGAGGAAAAGAGATTACTCTAGAGAGAGTAGCTTGGGGAGGAGCTGCAGGAGGAAGTGTGACCTGAGAATTGGAAAGCAAGATGCTAGAGTCGTATCCAGAATTGTTTCCATCAGGTACATTTTTTAGGACGAAAATATTTTAAGTGGGGGAGAGTTGTAACACCCCATTTTAATTTATTTAATCATCGTGTGTGAATTCTGTTGTTTGACATTGTTTAGGGTGTGTGTAGTTGAGCTTCTAAGCGTAGAGTCCATAGCGGAACGGGGAATTAGGGATGTCGGAATAATAATAAGGTACTAATGAATAATGTGGGGACATATTTAGTAATAGTAGAAAGAGGAGTATTATTATTTTTATGTCCAATATTATTATTATTATTATTATTATTATTAGTATTATTATTATTATTATTATTATGAGTAAATAAAATCAGAATTTTTAGTAATAATATGGTTAGAGAGAGAGAGTAAAATAAGGAAAAAATGAGAGAATTGAGAAATTAGATCATAATCACACTTCCACCTAGAGAGAAAGTTGGAGAGGAAGAAGCTAAGCTTGGCATCATCAATTTTCACGAGAATTTAATCGAGAATTCGAGGTAAGGGGGGAGAATGGATTTCAATATGGGTGTTGATAACATGAGAGGGTAGTGAGGATTCTTTCCCCTCGTGAGAATTGTATGTATAATTCTGTTGTTGTGAATTTGTTGTTGAATGATTGAAATTGTGATGGAAAGTGTGTAAATCGATCCATTATGTCATGATATGTGTAAAACACTATGTTGTTGTTGCTATATGATTTCTGGTATTGTAGATTTGGGTGCTAAAATTCAGCAGAAATTGGACTGGTGTGAAAACAGAAAATTCTGGGTATTCGCTACCCATACGCGTAATGGGCAAGGTAATACGGGTATTGGGTAGGACAATACGGGTATGGGAAGGGCGAAATGTGGGAGTTACGCGTATGGAACCCATTTTGACACAGCCCTCTACTGTAATGCGTAATGGTACGTGTAGGAGGGCAAGGCATTACGCGTAATGAAGGTGGTACTACGCGTAATGGGATTAAAATATAATCAAACTGGAATTTTTAGAGAAATCAGTCTCTGCCCGTACGCGTAACCCTCAGGGCAATACGCACTGGGCAATACGCGTATGGCTGGGGGCAATACGCGTATGACCAGCGAGAGTGCAGAATTTTGCCGTTTCGCGATTTCTTTCCCTATTTCGCGTCCGATGTGGTTCCTTTTTGGTCTGAGAGGTTAGGATAGGTGTTAGAACTTGTTGAATTTAGGAATGGTAGTAAAAAATGATTTAAAAATGGAATTTGGATGGATTAATTAGATAATTAACTAATTAAGGCCACGTGAGGTATTTTCCTTAATTATGTGTATTATGATGAATTGATTTGACAGTGTGGTAATACTAGTGTGTATTACGGTGAGTATGTATCTCACGTGTGATCATAAGGATCGCGAAGATGTATAATTTTTTTATTGTACATGTATTTTATGTATAATTCGTGTCATGCATTTCATGATGTGTCTGGTGGAGGCAGCTAGGTGGGAATCCACGATGGGTGCCTAGTATTGTCCGGACTCCAATGTGGAGTTGTATTGAGACAAATCATTGCTCAGTGGGAGTGTATGTGATTTGTCCGGATTCTTTTATGAATCGGGTTCAATTGAATGAACCAAGTTGTGTGGTACCACTTGCATTGCATTGTGTCATTGAGTCACATTGCATTATTATGTCTTTGTTGGATTATAATCAGAAAGTGACAAGTGTGTCGTGAATGTGTGCATATTATATGTGATTGCTTGATTTCTACTCCTTAGCATATATTTTACACTGCTAATTATTGAATGTAGTTCTCACCCCTTTGTTATTTCTTGTGTCTGTGCTTCTTGGGAAGTACAGATAATCCTGGTACTTGAGTAATGCATGGAGTACGTGTTGCCTAGTCGAGTCTTAGGAATCACTCTAATACGTAACACGGGATAATGGGAATTTTATCTTTTATTGTATATTTTGTTTATTGTGTTATGTATCATTACTCACTTTACAACATGGTGAACCACGAGTTTATGTGGACCGTGCTTTTGTTGGCCAAAGTGCCTTGTTATTTTGGGGTTCGATATTTCATTCCACTGTTTTAACTTATTTTTTAGAAACAAGAAGTGAATGAAGTAAATAGAGAAATTCAGGTTATGTTTTTATGGTGTGACATCCCACTTATTAAGGGAACTCTGATTATATTAGTAGTATTTGTATATTTTTGTTAAATTGGGATAGTGGGGTGTTACAACATACACCAACAATTGGCTAGTAAGGTATGGAATATCAACACACATTAATTCTTTAGGGTGCCTGTAACATAAAGGTCAAACATGTCACTTATTTATTTTGTTTTTTTCTTTCTTTAGGATGTCTGATGAACATATGTTTGAATTAAGACACTTGGAGAATCAAGCTGATAAATTTGTTGTGAACCTGAAAGATCACATATGTTCATGCAGAAGATGGGAACTCACAGGACTCCCATGTGTTCATGCTATGTCTACTATGAAGATTAGGAATTTTAAAATAGATAGTTACATCCCAGAGTATTATAGGGTTTCAAAATACAAGGCCGTTTATAAGCATGTGATCTACCCTATTAATGGATCAAACTTGTGGGTTAAGACACCACACCTGATGTGCAACCACCCAAGTTCAAGAAGATGCCTGGTAGACCCAAAAAGAGGAGGAATTTAGAACAAGGAGAGATTGATGGCTCTGATTGCAAAATGAGAAGAAGGACTGGTTTCTTGGGGAAGTGCAGTAGGTGTATGAAAGCAGGACACTACAAGTTTACTTGTAAGGACACAACAACCCAGGCTGCCCAACAATCAACCCAAGCCTCTCAGGCTTCTACTCAGACTGCTCAATAATCTGGTCAACATTCTGCCCAAGAATCTCAGACTACAACTCAGTCTGCTCAACAATCTACCCAAGCCTCTCAGACAACAACCCAGACTGCCCAACATTCTACCTAATCCTCTAAGGGGAAGGCTGCTCAGAAGACTCATTTCCTGCCAAGGGGAAGATACAAAAGCTACCTATTAGGAAGGCACCAATGCCATTTTTTCCACCTGGGCCTACAACCAGGATGTCTGCATCCTAGAATGTTGTTGGTCCGGTCACAAGGAGATCTACTCCAACTAAGAGGACAACTCCAAAGAAGAATACCTAAAAATATTTAGGATTAATTAGTTTATGTTGTATTTTGTGCACTATGGTATTGATGTAATGAACAAGTTTATTGTGTTTTTTTGTGCACTTTGGTGCTGGACAAGTTTATGGTGTATTTTGGAGTTTCTGTTATGAACCTAATTGTAGTTTGGTGCACTTTGGTGCTTTTCTTATAGACAAAATTATCTACTGCAGTTTATGAGTATTTTCTGTTTGGTGCTTTTGTGAACATTTTCTGTACTTTGGTGCTTTTGTGAACATTATCTAATGCACTTTAGTGCTTTTGTGAGCATTTTCTGTTATAGATCACTTCCAGTTATGGAACAATTATAGGTCATGCCCAAAAATTATAGGTCATGTCCAAATCTGTTATGAACAAAACTGTATAGGTCATGCCCAAATATATAGGTCATGCCCAAATTTATAGGTCATGTCCAAATTTATAGGTCATGCCCAAAAATTACAGGTTAGTTACAACATTAAAAACAGATTGTAAAGATTAAACTCATAAAATTCATTCTTTAAAGATTTCAACATTCATTCAAGATAACATCAAATACAAACTTTCAAGATAACATCACAACTGATACAAACAACTAACTCATTTTAACAAACCTAATTCATTCTAAAAATCAATACAATGATAATTATCAAATAACTCTTCAATGTCTTTTTTTGTTTCATCCAGTCCCTTAGTAACCACACCCATCCTATGCATAAAAAATTCTTCTTTCTCATCACACGCATCCTCATGGAATCAACCAAAATAATTGCATCCAGTTTGCATATGAAATTTGCGTTGTAAAGAGGTTCAAGATGAATCTATAACAGAAAGTAAACACACATAAAATATATTGGATACCTTATAATTGAGACAACCCCAGAATAGTTTCCCCATATTCTTCACAGTTTTTTCCATTTGAAGAACAACCATGTTTCCACAATGACACATGGGCTTCCTTCTTGAACTTCCACTGGCTACTGAATCCCCACTTCTTGAACTCAACATCGACGAAGAACAACCCAATTTCATGCTTTGATGAACACTACCTTTTATTTTTGAATGAAATTGTGAAGAAAGAAGAGGAATTCAATTTGCCTTAACAAGTGAAATAGGGGAGACCACTGATAACGTAAGCAAGAAAGAAGAAAATGATGTTCCAAGTCCATGTCAGCTGGCACGTAACCAAGAATAAACAGACGTTTGAGCCAACTAACGGCAAGTACTACTTTGACACCATTTTAAAAGTTAAGGGACGAACTAACCTTTTTAAAGTTAAAGGACCAAACTGGACCCTGGGGTAAAGTTAAGAGACGAAAAAGGTTATTTTGCCAAATTTATTTATATTTTAAATTTTTTTTTAAATGTTAATTTATAAATATCAATAACTTATATTTATGTACTAATGCAAATAAATTGTTATTTATAAATCAATAACTTTTTTTTATAAAAAAAGTTTAAAAAATATAAATGAAATTTTAATACAAAGATTAACGAATAGTAGGGAGTGATTTATTTTTTTAAAAATTTGGAATCAGAACTTGAAAACGATTAAATTAAATGGATCAATATTTCGATTAATATTTTTTTTTTTTAAGTTAGTATCTGACCTCTAGACCAACTAATTCGAATGGAACAATCATACTGTCTACTCGTGAAAAGACCGAACACAAAGATGGTTAATTATTACAATTTTTTGAGAAGACCATACTCTCATAATCCAAATCTTCACCCATTTAACCAACCCTCATAGGTTTTATTAGGCAACTGATTAATTTCACAAATCATATGTATGTACTAATGTACAAATTCTTTTTTTGAAATTTATAAATTAAATACTTATTTTATTAAAAAATGTTACATTTTTATAAGTTATAAAAAAAATGAGTCGTCTAACTAACATATTAAAAATTTATTTATAATTTTAATATTTTTTTAAAAAAAGAAGTTGTAGATTTATAAATCGGACAAGTGTTCTATTTACTGTGGGAAGAATTTGGTTTCTGAACTGATTTCCTATAACATTAGGAGTGGAGAGTTGGTTTCATTTTGGCGGTCTCGATGGTTAGATAACATAACTTTATCTGAATTGTTTCCTGAACTTTGGTTAGCTGCGGAGGATAAATATAATTCAGTAGCTGAGAATGGAGTTTGGTGTGATGGCATTTGGAAATGGGATATAAAGGTTTCTTCCTCTTGTCTGTCAAATATTGTGTTGTAGCATAAGGAAGCTTTATGCGCACGGCTGGTTGAAGTCAGTTTACCGGAAGGAGATGATTTTACAGCCAAATGGACTTTGTCCGGTCATAACTGTTTTTCTGTTTCTTCCTTATATGATTTTTTACAGGTCAATAGCACAGTTTCGGTCATGATCGTTGGAGACAACGAGAGAGCAACGTTCAAACTTTTGTGGTTATCTCAGATATCGTTCAAGGTGAAGGTATTTGGTTGGCGGATGATTCATAAGCGATTACCGACTCGCGATAATCTTGCTCGAAGAGGAATTATTATTAATAGAAACGAAAAGGCATGTCCTTTCTGTTTTTTAGAGGATGAAAGTGTCGAACATGTACTTTTCTTTTGTTATAACACCAAAATGGTTTGGAATTTTGTAACCAAATGGTTGGGTATTCCTGAGATCATGGTAGGAGATATGTTGAACCACTTATCGTGTTGGGTTTCGGGGTGCGTTAGAAAAAAAAATTTGATCTCTAATGCAGTAGGATTATGGATCCTAATATGTTGGATTAATTGGTATTCTAGAAACAACATTATATTTAGAGATGAGTTTTGGGAATTAGACACAATTTCAAATCGTATAGTTTTGTTTTCTTGGTGGTGGATAGGATAGAACCAAAATAGCTCTCACATCTGTAACTATTACACTTGGGTAAATTGTCCAAGTGATTTTTTGTAGGCCTTTTCTTTTTGAGAGGTCTTTGATGTATACGGGTTGGGATACCCCTATTGTATCCCTGTTAATATATTTAGCTTATAAAACAAAAAGATTTATAAATATCAACAACTTATTTATACATTAATGTAAATAAGTTGTTGATATGTATAAATCAACAATCTTTTTTTAAAAAAGTGTTTAAACCATAATTGAAATTTTCGTACGAATACTAGTGATTGAGTTTTTTTTAATTTTTAAATTTAGCATCTAACCTTGGAACCGACTAATTGAAATGGATCAATTCTACCATTTACGTGCGGATAGGACATACATAAAGATGGTTAACAATTACTCAATCCTAAAAAGAGCATACTCTCGCTTACTCAAATCTTCATCCAATAAATCAACCTACACTCAATAGAACTACCCTCAACAATTTTATAAATGCAAATTAAAATTTAGCGTAAATACCTTAACAGATAACATCATTATTTAAGAACTCCATTAAGCAAGCTATGTCAATTTATTAAGCAATCTAGCGTCAATGCATTAATTAATTTTATTAAAAAAATGTTAAATTTTTTATGTTATAAAAAAATTAGTCATCTATTTAACATATTAAAAATTCATTTATAATTTTAACATTTTTTAAAAAAAAAATTGTAAATTTATACATATCAACAACTTATTTATTCAGTAATTTAAATAAGTTGTTGATATGTATAAATCAACAAATTTTAAAAAAAAAATGTTTAAACGATAATTGAAATTTTAGTAAGAATACTAGCATTTGAGGTTTTTTTTTTAAATTTGATATTCGAACTTGAGACCGATTAATTCAAATGGATCAATTACCAAATCCTGAAAAGAGCGTACTCTCAATGACTCGAATCTTCATCCAATAAACCAAATCTCATATGTTAATTAGACAACAGATTAATTTCATATATGGAACTACTAATGATTTCATTTATATCAAACTACACTCAATAGAACTATGCAAATTAAAGTTTAGAGTACATACCTTAACAGATAACATCATTATTGAAGAACTCCATTAAGCAATCTATGTCAATAAAGAACGTCGGCAAAATTGGAATCAAGACTTAATGATAAATCATTGGTGATGAGTGTTGCTTTTTGGACCTCCCATGCAAGCGCACCTGCCATGGCAAAAGTCGGTTGTTATTGAGAACCACTTCATCCCCAAACAACAATCATAGAATTTTCAAAACTTGTTTAGCTAAATTCACAACATGATTCTAGATTTAAAGTTTGTAGGATGGAACAAGCGAGCAACATGTTCGGAAGCAAGGGGTTACGAAACTCGCCATCATCACAACAACACATTCTGAAGCAAGTTGTCCCGAAACTCGCCATCATCACAGCAACACATTCTGAAGTAAGCGGCCATGAAACTTGACACCAACGCAAAGATCCAATTGTACCTGCAACATAATGGTTCAACTAGACTGGTAAACAGGAAGAGACTCCAAAATCAATACAAATATGAAGATCGCGCATCGGAATGAATGATTGAAGAACCAGGTTTGAGATCCATGGAAAGCCTAAACAAATGGATAGAAAGGAAAATTTTATTAGTAGAACAATAGCCAATAGTAACTAAGAAAACGCAATTAACAAAAGTAAGGTTAATCATACCGTGAAATTTTAGCCATGTGAAAGCGAAACTGTGTGCAGAAAGCTACATCGAGTTGATTACGAATGATTTGATGAAAGAATAAAGGAAATGAGGAAATTGTGAAAACTCAGCCTTCGTTTTTCGTTATATATAGGAGTCGTATGCGTGTTAATGACTAGGTGATTGTTATCCGAATTTTTTGGTTACTCCTTTTTTAGAAAAAAAAATAAAGGAAAAGAAATAAGAAAAATATAAATGATATAATGAGGGGATGTATTTTACTGGGTTTTGGGCAGGAACAAATCAATAGTTATCTGTTACTCCTAATCTCCATAATTTTCTTAAATTAATTTTTACAATCTTAATCTCTGGAGTAACTCTTTTTCCTAGTGTCAATAATTTTCTTAATCAATGAGTAACTCTTTTTCCTAATATCAATAATTTTCTTAATCAATGAGTAACTCTTTTTCCTAATGTCAACAATTTTCTTAATCAATTTTTACTATTTTAATAGTTAAAAATAATCATATAATAAATACATTTATTTTAAAATCTAAATAGGAAAGCTAATTCTAGAAAGTTTTTAGAATAAATTATTTAAAAAGAAAAAGTATTAAATTTAGAATATTTTTTTATTGGTGTATGTATCTGCATTAGTTTTTGAGTAGGTACAACTCAGTAATTATCTTTAACTTTTTTTAACATCTATAATTTTCCTAATTCCTAAACCTTATCAAGAGGATAATATATAAATACGCCTTCATGGTATTTTTAAAAGGAAATTTTTCTTCTTTATAATAAACGAAATCAATTTTATAATTTAATTGTATTTATTCAAAAGTTTTAATGAAAATCTAATTCTAAAAACTTATTTAAATCAACTTTTAAGAATAGAGACATAATATAGAGAACATAATATATAAAAACTTATAATATTTCTTCTTCATGAAATTGTTGGATTTTACATTTGCTTGCAGTCCAAGAACAATTAATTTGGCACGTACAGAAAAGTCGTTACCCTGTACCTTTCCTGATGGTTCCTGAAGATCTCGTTTGATCTCTTCATTTTAAGGAATTTCCAGAAGATTTGATGTTTGAAAACTCCAATAATTTGTGTTGCAGATCCTATGGTTATAAGGAACTCTTTTGGCACAGTAATCCTGTCGTTATGAGGATTATCTTTATTCGTCATCCCTATTGGTATGAGGGTACTTTCAACACACTCCTTTTAAGGAACTCTTGTCCTATCTCCTATTGTCATGAGGAACATTGGGATGAATCCTATTGCTATGAGGATTGTATTTTGTTTTGCTCATCCTATTAATAAGGATTCTTGTTTTATCTTTTGTTCTAGAGTGTCAGTCGGTCATGTTTGGACCTATTGATCAACTATTCTAGATATTCCCCGGTGGAGACCATCTTGTGCTGTTTTGTTTTGAGATTTCCCCTTTCATCTTTGATCTTTTGTGAGAAGATCTTATTCCTGTCTATCTTTCCCCAGTGATTTCTGGTCATGTCTGAACTTGTTGATCAATCACTTTGGATATCCCGAGTGTGGCTCCCCTCTTTCCCCAGTGGTGTTTTCTTGGGATATCCCTAGTGTGGCTTCCCTCTTTCCCCAGTGGTGTTTTCTTGGGATGCTCACAGTGTGGTATTTTCCTTTTTCCAACAGGTAATTGCTCTTGATCATCTTGGTCTGCATTGTGCATTCAACATTTATCGTTCCATCATAGAGCATCATACTAGAGTTCATTGCATGTCTGCATTGTTCCTAGCATTTATTTGAGTCATTTTTTTTGTCTGTAGCATAACATACCATTGCATCTAAGGGCAAAATTTCTGGTTATTTCTGTATTTAAATACCTTCCACTTTGATTCCCTAAGGGCTGTCACCACTCAAGCAATCCAATAAAGTTATTGAAATAGGGGCAACTGTTATACCTAAAATTTTGACCCTAGACTTCATCACCATTCTAGGAAGCATTACACATTACATTGCTAACCCTAACCTTTATTCAAGTTTGTTCCTTGTTTTTGCTTCATCAAATTAGGTTTTTGCTCATGAGAATCAAGAGAATCTTCACATGATCAGTCAATGTTTTGGGATGATCATCAACCCATCAAGCTTACATACACTCAAGAGGTTTTTCCTTATTAAGAATCAAGTGCAATATGTTCTCACTACAAGTTCTATGAAGCCTAATATCATCTGGTCACAAATTAAAGTTTTTATCAGGAAAAGTCAATTGTGCCTTTGACTTTTGATCAAAGCATGATTCCAAACCTTGGGACATGATTCAAAATACTCAAATACATCATTGGAGTCCATCCATGATGCACTGCTAAAAATAAGATATTTGGTTAAATGATTTTACATCAGATTTCAAAATATATGATGTGAAAAATATTTGTCAAAGGATTTTACATCAGATTTCATAATAATATGAAGTGAAAAATATTTGATTTAGGGATTTTACATCAGACATTTATTTCCACTGATGTGAAAAATAACGGGGTGGCAGTTTCGTAAATAATATGAAATTTTGTTATAAAGGATTTCACATCGGGCCTGGATTTGCACCCGATGTGAAAAGTTCACTGTTGAAAAAAATAATAAGGTGGCAGTTTTGTAAATAATATGAAATTTTGTTATAAAGGATTTCACATTGGTCGTAGATTTGAACCCGATGTGAAAAAGTGGACCTTTACATCAGGTCTCTTTGCAACCGATGTGAAAACTCCAATCTCACTAAAACCCTAGTTCATCTTCCGCTAATACCATTTTTCTCCCAACAGACCAAACACATACTTCCTTTTTCCTCTACGAAATTCTAGCCGCCGCCGCATTTCTCCTCCTCATCTCTTACCACCACCGTTTCTCTCGTTTTCGGCCGCCACGACATTGAATAGAAAACAAATACCAATCACTCGGTCACGTGCTCTGCATCGCAGGCCCTCTTGTTCGAGCCAAGTGGATGGAATGCGAGAACGTCGCAGACCTCCGTTCCGGTAATGTTTTTATCCATGATAACATTTCTCTATGAATGATAAATTTTCTTATATATCCAATTTTTCCATTGCTTTTGATCCATTTTTCAAACACCATGGGTGTATGTTTTTCTTCTACAAAAGTTATTAGTGGCTCTAACGGAAACACAACGAATAATGATAACCGTAAACGGAATTCGACGACTTCGACGGAAACGGTTACCGGGACGTCAACGAAGGCGGCAGCGTTGATGGTACAGAAACATCTGGTGCAGAGCTTTGGTCCGCAGAGGAGAGGACTAGATGAAGGACAAAAGAAAGGGAATCCAAGTCAGCAAACGAAGCCGAAAGATAAAGTTAGTTCGCAGCATGTTCCGTGTGGGAAGCGAACAAAGAACAAACTTTGGTTATGAGAAGGATTTTGATAAGACGTTTTCGCTTGGGAAATTGTTGGGACATGGACAATTTGGTTATACTTATGTTGGAATTGATAAATCTAATGAAGATCTTGTTGCTGTTAAGAGACTCGAGAAAGCAAAGGTGTTGTTGTTGTTGTTGATTTTTTGTATGATTTTTTGATTTTGTTTTGATTGGTCAATGGGTTAGGATTTAGGAAGAATTTGTGAGATTTGAATCTAACTTTGTAATCATACCACTTAGAGTCTTAGAATGATTTATTGTTGGTGTATATGTATATATTCTTTCTCTGCCCTTTCTCTGTAATTATCCTAGCTCTACCAAATGTAAACACTCCAAAATCAATGTAATACTACTGTTCTATCCGTTTATGAATTTATAAAATTTAAACTATCTTGAATTTGATTTAGGTGTTATTCTTGTTGAGTTGCTTGTCTGCTACTACATTTTGTAGTTCTTTATGACAGAACCTTATGCTTGTGATCATTCTAGTCTTCCGAAATATCCCCCAAGCAAAGAAATGGATGCGAAAAGACGAGATGATGAAAAAAGGAGGTATTTCTGCTCTTAATTTTCCATTCTGCATATTGGAAGTATTTGAATATATTTAAATAAGTTCCCTTTTTGCATGTTTGATTACCACTGAGATACTTTTTATTTCTATAAATGTTAGGACAAAGAGATGCAAACAAAACTCGGGTTGATGGTTCAAAGAAGCATCGTACTCGTGATCGTGTTCTGAAAGCTTTTCCTGCTCCCGAAGCCAATGCCGAGCTTCAATCCAATACTGATGTAAGTGCAAACAAATTATTAATATTTATTTTGACTAGCACAAATGCATTTAATTCTCCAATAATGCTAACAAAGGTCAAGCTCATAACATGTTGAAAAAGAATTAACCTAATGTTTTCAAACGGATTTTACTATTTGTTCTAATAAAGAAGCTCCAATCATCTGCACCAACTAATTCCACTAATCCTAATTTTTCATAAAAGTACACATAATTTTTGGTTTATACTAATTAACCCCAATGCAGTGCTTCAGTAGTAATAGACACTAGTTAAGTCCAAACATCATTACCCTGGCTATTTTTAAGACTTTAGCATTTAAAAATCATCTAAGTTAACCATTAGTTCAATGACTTTTTAAATTGTTTTGTTGTCAGCCCATCTAGCTACAACCGGTTCTAACAGTTTAACAAGCTGCTGAGTTTCAACAACAATTTAACCTTAGTATGCCACTAGTCAAGTTGCTTGATATGGCCAAGTTGCTTCCCAATCCATCAAATTCTTTTTTTAAAAGTTACAATTCACACAACTGTTTCATTCACACTATTATTTACAGAGTCGCAACTGATTGATCCATATTGGTTTCTAATTGCAAGCTAACATTCAAATAATAGAGTTTACTAACTAACACACTAACAATTCAACACTTTTTAACACTACTTTCACCTACACTAACTGTCACTACAGTTAGCTTAACATTCCCAAATAAAAGCTAAAAACCTGCAAAACTAAGTGAAGTAACAGAGCTAACGGTTCATCATCAAGTTTAACATCCAAACTATCTAACAACACATAACTATCTAACATCACTTAACAGGTTCAATTCTAGTTCAGAAAACTAACCCTAACAGATTTTGCAACCAACTTTAACTAATTAATCCATGTAATGACTCAATTAACCCTAATAAGATTCAAACTAACTTCAAATAGTGTGATAACAGATTTCACTTCATAACTGAATTACACTTGAACAAATTAACAGAGTTAGGTCTGTTAAATCTAGTGCTCTATAAATTCATCACATCACCAATTTTCGCGGTGTTTGACATTGCGGGAATTATGAATATAAATGTGGTTGACGCGCATGCAAGTGTGGTTGTGATGTGGTTAGGTAGACCTTTAAAACCTTTATATTGCGAGTTGCGACCATAATTGCGGTTATAAAGGTTTTTCCAGTTTTTTCCACCCTTAGGTTGTGGCATCCTCCAAGGATGGTTACGAGAGTGTTTAATGCGAGGGAGAATAATGTGACTTCAAGTAAAAAAGACTGACCGAGTTATTTTGGATCTAGTTTTGTAATGACTGCAATGGATTTTAAATGAATGTGTAATCTGAGTTTTAAGTTCCTACTTTTACTCACAGCCATTTTTAGTAAGTTATGATAGTTTTTGCTCTTCTTTGTTTACACATGAATAAACCGTTTGAGTTTTGTGGCAGATGGTTCTCCCCATTGCTGTTGAAGATGTAAAGAGAGAGGTCAAAATATTGAAAGAACTTATAGGCCATGATTCATATGTGCACATAGTTATGGAGTAAGTTAATTCCCCCCCCCCCCCCCCCCCCCCCCCTTCTATTTTTTCTTATTTCTGTTCGGTATCGTTTTGCTATATGATTCCATGCATTATTAGTCTGAAATAAATTCTGGCCATGTCTTTTGGCGGCTGATTCGTCGAATCATTTGCGTTGTCTTTACTATATATGTCGTTTTGCTTCTTTATACGTCTATTAAAGTAAACTGCTTGACAATTTATTTGATTAGGTTATGCGAGGGGGGAGAACGGATACTGGGCAAGTAAGTTCTGTATGATCTTGGATGTGATTGATTTTTTCCTTTACTGTCTACTTGGCTCTTCAGAATGTCTACAATTTTACAAATCTTTGGAACCAGGATCGCCGATGACTCCACACTTTTATTTCTTGCTAATTTCCTATTTTTGGCAACGTGTTTTCTTCTTTTATCCTGAGTATAGTTTTTTTTTTCTGAATTAGTGCTTTTGGGATTTATCAAATGGCAAATGGCAATAGAAAAAAAAGGCTATATGGCTTCAACCCAATGTAAGAGTGGTGTAAATTATAATTCTATATTTAATTTTATAATAAGTATTCACTAATTATGCCATTCATTTGTAGACAAGGCGACAACATAACTCTATTGATTGTGGGTACTATGTGATGTAAAATATATTGGATATTGTCTCTGCCAATATAATCGAGTCTTGGATGCAGGTAATAAAAATAACTTTACTTTGTTATTTACTTTGCGTTTTGCAACTTAATGTGAATTTTCAAAGAATAACTTTATATTGTTATATACGTATTGTAGGTATTTGATGACCCAACAGAATTAACACAAGATGATTTGTATGATTTGTGCCTCCGTTGGGCAAAATGTTTCTTTAAGTTATATAAAAATTAAGCTTTATCTGGTGAGTTATATAGAATTGTCTATATATATATCTGATTTGAGTTTCTTGACTTTGGTGTTGTCTGCTGATGTTAATTGGTGTTATTATTTATTGTCAAGAAATGTGATTTTGGTGTTGTGTCTACTGAAGCTACAACTCATCTTCTTGTGGATTGCATGTTGGTAATTCAAGAGTGGGAAAGAACTTATAAATGGTTGGATATTTTTGTATGTTTTCACTGGTTTTGTTGTTGTAGTAATCCACCGTGTAAACATACTTATAATTTTGTACATTTATGTGTATCCTAAATTAGTATTTTTGTAAATTAATTGTTCATTTTGAATAATATGTGCATCCTAGCTATTTGGTGCAATGAAATTAATAGGTTGGATGGAAAAATATGAAAAATTAGATACCAAATAGCGACTTAAATATGGTATGTGTGATGTCGGAAAAATATGAAAAATTAGGTACCAAAAAAAATTACAGGGATTCCACCTTGATTCCGCTAAAAAATAATCTAATTTTTTAAGAAAGATAGCATACATATTACATCGGACGCGCCTTGCAATCGGTGTAAAAACCTACATTTTACATCGGGCCAGAAAAGCAACCGATGTAAAAACCCACATTTTACATCCGGCCAAAAAAGGCAACCGATGTAAAAACCTACATTTTACATCGGGTTAGAAATGCAACCGATGTTAAAACCTACATTTTACATCAGGTCAGAAATGCAATCGATGTTAAATGTGCATTTATTTTTAAAAAAATAAAGTTAAACCCATATTTCACATCAGACGTAACAGTCAACCGATGTAGTAGGTGTATTTTTCACATCGGGCTATTGCCCGATGTAAAATTTCTTTGATTTACTACATCGCTTGGCTTTACATCTGGCCCAGACCCGATGTAAAATGTGTTTTTCGCCCGATGTAAAAAGTCTTTCCTGCACTAGTGATGTTTGAAAGATTCAAGAATGCAAGATCATTGAAGATCACATAATTGAATTCATCTGGTACACAAGCTTTATCTGACAAAGTCAACCCTTTGACTTTTAGGGTTTTTAGTCCAAATTGAAGTATTCAAGCCAAATTTCATCAAGACATGTTTGATCATTGAATTTGAGCATGAAAAACCAAGGTTTGGAAGGTTTCTTGCAAAAGAAGCAAAGTTGAGGAAGTAACATTTTTCTAAGTATGGAAAGAAAAACTAGTTTTGGCACCAACTTTGGAAGGCCAAAACTCTAAATCTACACAGCCATTTTTTGTGCTCCAAAGCTCCAATTAAAGCCCTCACAACATACTACAACTTTGAATGAAAGGAGGAAACCTAAAAAAATGCTTAGATTTTGAGTTATGAAGCTTCAAAGTTTTGAAAAATCTTTGAACACTTGGAATTTTTTCAAGGCAGATTTTGGACCTCAGAAGCAACAATCTTTGGAGCCAGTTTTCAATATAATCCTTTGAGATTCAATATTTTTGTCAAACATGAACGTTGTAGAGCATGTTTGGGGCTTTCCAGAAAGTACAAGAACTCCTCAATCCCATTTGTGAGCTAGGAGAATCGAGTCCATGAAGTTGGAGTTTTGTGACTTGAAATTCAAGGTTATGTACATGATGAACTTGATGCAAACCCACTTCCATGCTGCATATCTTTGTTTTTCAGAGGCAATTACTTTCAAATCTCCATTTGATCAAAAGTTTACACGAATCTAGGGTGCATTATCCATCAAATTGAGCCATTAACCACTTGATCATTCCATTTTTGGCACAAAGGTGAGACTTCCACTTTGATAAAGTTAACTTTAATCATAAAGTCAACTTCTTGAGCCTCTCCATTGTTCCTTCTGCACTCAAACCACTTTGTGGATCAGAAGAAACACCTCTAAGCCTCTCAACCACCCTACAACAGGTTGTACTTGGCATTAGAACTCAAAAATCCATGAAAATTCCATTTGATCTCAACCAACCCAAAAACTTTCATACTTGCAATTTATGACCAGAGCCTTTCTCGACTCTTTCCCTATAAATAGAGGGACTCGTGAGGCTTCAAAACACTCTAATCACTCTTGCAGCAACTCTTGCAAGCCAAACCCTCACTTGTGCCAAAAACACTGTTTTGCGCAAAAGCTTCCAAAACCATCTCCATTCACTAAACCACTAAACCAATCACTCTAACACATCACAAAACATGTGTTTGAGCTGTTCAAATCATCACAACCATCAAAAGGCCAGCAAATCCAAAAGTCAACTCTCAAACCTCAAAATTTTGACTTTTCGCATTTTTATATCCAAGGCATTGTCCAGTTCATTTCCTAAGCATTAAACCTTTCCAACACACTCCATAAATCATCCTTAAGTTGTTCCAATCTTGGTTTTACATCTGTAACTTCATTTACTTGAAGTTACACTTTGACCACTTTTCACATATTGCAAGAGGGAAGCTCTATTCAGTTTCAGTTGGTTCTCTTTGATTATAAGCATTCAACAAGGATCTTAGAGGTACATTGGAGGTGTCTAAGGCTTTATTTCATTTCTGTAGCTGCTTATCTTGAAAGATGCACTTTGACTTTAAGAGGTAAGTCCATTTCAAACTTGAATTCTTTAAACCATGCTATGCTTTGATGTGCACTGATTAGGAATATGTTGGTTATGATATTTGTGACATGCTTGGTCCATTAGTTACAGTTATTCATGAGTGTATGAAGTTGTACCATAGAAGTAGCAAAAATGAGCTATTCTTGATGTTGCTATCATGTTTTAAAACAGAAACATTTTTAGCCAATTCTAATTGCACCATTGGACTCCTTTTTAAAAAATACGCAAGTTTAGTTTTTTCTTTGTTGATTTTCATTGAGTGTACACAAAGTTACACATGTTTTTGCATTTGATGAGATTTTTGGACTTTCTGGTTCCAGACCAAGGCCATGGCGCCCTGGATTGTGTTTTTAAATTTGTTTTCCCTTATTATTTTTATTTTTTATTCTATAAACGGATCTAACAGGAAACCCGAGTGGCGCAACCTATTCCTTACCGTGTCTTGTATGTGATGTGTCTTGGGTTCGATCCTTGGTGACAACCCTTTTGCTATTTTTCCACGCTTTTCTTTTTGAATAAGCATTTAAGACCAAACTTCACATATGTATTTGCATGCGCACCCCCTAGACAAGCCATTAGCTTGGCTCAGTTGGTTACGGTTTTAACCCATGACCAACCAGATGTGGGTTCAACGCCCACCAACGCCACTCCCTTATTTTTTATGACTTTTTTTTTAATAAGAAAAAAATTATATTCAACCGGATACAAATGGGTGTATCCAACCAACAACATACATCAACCACTTACCCAACATGAAAACTACAAAAATTCACATGGGAAGTTAGTCCAATCGTAGTAATTACAAGTATACCGTCCGTTAATCCTTTTTCCTAGACACCACCAAGTGAGCAATATGATTCTATATTCTATTGATTCTAAATCCCAAACTTCTCTGTTAAGAACAATGTTGTTTCTTGTTAACCATAAACACCATCCTATAGACAACCAAAGAACTATCGCATTTTTTATTGTTACCTTCTTAACAATCAAGGCCTGGATCCAATGATGAAACATTAACAATAGAGTATCATGACTACCTATTTCAATGTCCAGCCATCTCCCAACGCGACTCTAAATTTTTCGCGAAAATTCACACTTGTAGAATAAATGAAGAGTATGCTTGTCTTCCCTTTAGCAGAAAGGACAAGCCACACCTTCACTTCTCAAAAGAATGTGTCTGCTGTGTAAATTATCTCTGGTTGCTAGCCTCTCATGAAATAAACACCAACCAAACAATTGAATTTTCGGATGCGCAGAGGACAACCAAATTAGTTTGAAAAAATCAACCAAATTCTCTTGGACAGGCTGTGAATTGTGGGACTTCATCAACAACTCATATCCAACACTAACCGAATATTCATCCAGGACTCTCGTGCCCCAGACAACAATTTCTTCACCTGTTATTCTCATGGTCTGTACAGGCAGCAAGCTTTTCAACTCATTAAATTCCTGTAAACTCCAGCCTACTGCTAATGTATTACCAAAGTCAAGTATCCAAGATTCTTAATTTGAATTGTAACAACAAAACTCCCTTACCCTACCCCATTTGTTACTGGATGCTTCCCAAAGCCTAGGAAACTTGGCAGTAAAAGACTGGTTTCCGCACCACTTTGACAACCAAAACAGAGTGTTATTCCCATCAACAACCTCGTGTTTCAACTTCAGCACGAAACCATCTTCCCCAAACATCTTCCAAACCATAAACAGATCCCTCCACCACAAAGATGGTCCAAAATTATACTCCGATATAACTCCACGATGAAAATCAATAATATGACCATAATATCTTGCCTCTACTACTCCCTACCATAACCTGTGTTTCAAAGTTATTAGTTTCCATAACCATTTTTCCATTAATGCCACATTGAGCCATTTGACATTTTTTATGCCCAATCCCCCTATCTCTTTCGATTTTGTAACTTGATTTTAAAGGTTATGTACATGATGAACTTGATGCAAACCCACCTCCATGCTGCATATCTTTGTTTTTTAGAGGCAATTACTTTCAAATCTCCATTTGATCAAAAGTTTACACGAATCTGGGGTGCATTATCCATCAAATTGAGCCATTAACCACTTGATCATTCCATTTTTGGCACAAAGGTGAGACTTCCACTTAGATAAAGTTAACTTTAATCATAAAGTCAATTTCTTGAGTCTCTCCATTGTTCCTTCTGCACTCAAACCACTTTGTGGATCAGAAGAAACACCTCTAAGCCTCTCAACCACCCTACAACAGGTTGTACTTGGCATTGGAACTCAAAAATCCATGAAACTTCCATTTCATCTCAACTAAACCAAAAACTTTCATACTTGCAAATTATGACCAGAGCCTTTCTCGACTCATTCCCTATAAATAGAGGGACTCATGAGGCTTCAAAAACACTTTAATCACTCTTGCAGCAACTCTTGCAAGCCAAACCCTCACTTGTGCTAAAAACACCGTTTTTCTCAAAAGCTTCCAAAACCGTCTCCAGTCACTAAACCACTAAACCAATCACTCTAACACATCACAAAACATGTGTTAGAGCTGTTCAAATCGTCACAACCATCGAAAGGCCAGCAAATCCAAAAGTCAACTCTCAAACCTCAAAATTTTGACTTTCTACATTTTTATATCCAAGGCATTGTGCAGTTCGTTTCCTAAGCATTAAACCTTTCCAACACACTCCATAAATCATCCTTAAGTTGTTCCAAACATGGTTTTACATCTGTAACTTCATTTACTTGAAGTTACACTCTTACCACTTTTCACATATTGCAAGAGGGAAGCTCTATTCAGTTTCAGTTGGTTCTATTTGATTATAAGCATTCAACAAGGATCTTAGAGTTACATTGGAGGTGTTTAACGCATTATTTCATTTCTGTAGCTGATTATCCTGAAAGATGCACTTTGACTTCAAGAGGTAAGTCCATGTCAACCTTGAATTCTTTAAACCATGCTATGCTTTGATGTGCACTGATTAGGAATATGTTGGTTAGGATATTTGTGACATGCTTGGTCCATTAGTTACTGTTATTCATGACTATATGAAGCTTTACCATAGAAGTAGCAAAAATGAGCTATTCGTGATGTTGCTATCATGTTTTAAAACAGAAACATTTTTAGCCAATTCTAATTGCACCATTGGATTCCTTTTTAAAAAATACGCAAGTTTAGTTTTTGCTTTGTTGATTTTCATTGAGTGTACACAAAGTTACACATGTTTTTGCATTTGATGAGATTTTTTGACTTTCTGGTTCCAGACCAAGGCCATGGCGCCTTGGATTGTGTTTTTAAAGTGGTTTTCCCTTATTTTTTTTATTTTTTATTCAATAAACGGATGTGACAGGCCACCCCAGTGGCGCAACCTATTCCTTACCGTGTCTTGTATGTGATGTGTCTTGGGTTCGACCCTTGGTGACAACCCTATTACTATCTTTCCACATTTTTCTTTTTTAATAAGCATTTAAGACCAAACTTCACATATGTATCTGCACGCGCACCCGCTAGACAAGCCATTAGCTTGGCTTAGTTGGTTAAGGTTTTAACCCATGACCAACCAGACGTGGGTTCAACGCCCACCAATGCCACTCCCCTATTTTTTATGACTTTTTTTTAATAAGCAAAAAATTATATTCAACCGGATACAAATGGGTGAATCCAACCAACAACATACATCAACCACTTACCCAACATGAAAACTACAAAAATTCACATGGTAAGTTAGTCCAATCGTAGTAATTACAAGTATACCGTCCGTTAATCCTTTTTCCTAGCCACCACCAAGTGAGCAATATGATTCTATATTCTATTGATTCTAAATCCCAAACTTCTCTGTTAAGAACAATGTTGTTTCTTGTTAACCATAAACACCATCCTCTAGACAACCAAAGACCTACCGCATTTTTTATTGTTACCTTCTTAACAATCAAGGCCTAGATCCAATGATGAAACATTAACAATAGAGTATCATGACTACCTATTTCAATGTCCAGCCATCTCCCAACGCGACTCCAAATTTTTCAAGAAAATTCACACTTGTAGAATAAATGAAGAGTATCCTCTTCTTCCCTTTGGCAGAAAGGACAAGCCACGCCTTTACTTCTCAAAAGAATGTGTCTGCTGTGTAAATTATCTCTGGTTGCTAGCCTCTCACAAAATAAACGCCAACCAAACAATTGAATTTTCGGATGCGCAGAGGACAACCAAATCAGTTTGAAAACATCAACCAAATTCTCTTGAATAGGCTGTGAACTGTGGGACTTCATCAACAACTAATATCCAGCACTAACCGAATATTCATCCACGACTCCCGTGGCCCAGACAACAATGTCTTCACCTGTTATTCTCATGGTCAGTACAGGCAGCAAGCTTTTCAACTCATTAAATTCTTGTAAGCTCTAGCCTGCTGCTATTGTATTACCAAAGTCAAGTATCCAAGATTCTTAATTTCAATTGTAACAATAAAACTCCCTTACCCTACATCATTTGTTACTGGATGCTTCCCAAAGCCTAGGAAACTTGGCAGTAAATGACTGGTTTCTGCACAACTTTGACAACCAAAACAGAGTGTTATTCCCGTCAACAACCTCGTGTTTCAACTTCCGCACGAAACCATCTTCCCCAAACATCTTCCAAACCATTAACAGATCCCTCCACCACAAAGATGGTCCAAAATTATACTCCGACATAACTCCACAATGAAAATCAATAATATGATCATAATATCTTGCCTCTACTACTCCCTGCCATAACTTGTGTTTCAAAGTAATTAGTTTCCACAACCATTTTTCCATTAATGCCACATTGAGCAATTTGACATTTTTTATGCCCAATCCCCCTATCTCTTTCGGTTTTGTAACTTGAATTTCAAGGTTATGTACATGATGAACTTGATGCAAACCCACCTCCATGCTGCATATCTTTGTTTTTCAAAGGCTATTACTTTCAAATCTCCATTTGATTAAAACTTTACACTAATCTGGGGTGCATTATCCATCAAATTGAGCCATTAACCACTTGATCATTCCATTTTTTGCACAAAGGTGAGACTTCCACTTTGATAAAGTTAACTTTAATCATAAAGTCAACTTCTTGAGCCTCTCCATTGTTCCTTCTGCACTCAAACCACTTTGTGGATCAGAAGAAACACTCTAAGCCTTTCAACCACCCTACAACAGGTTGTACTTGGCATTGGAACTCAAAAATCCATGAAACTTCCATTTGATCTCAACCAAACCAAAAACTTTCATACTTGCAATTTATGACCAGAGCCTTTCTCGACTCTTTCCCTATAAATAGAGGGACTCATGAGGCTTCAAAACACTCTAATCACTCTTGCAGCAACTCTTGCAAGCCAAACCCTCACTTGTGCCAAAAACACCGTTTTGCTCAAAAGCTTCCAAAACCATCTCAAGTCACTAAACCACTAAACCAATCACTCTAACACATCACAAAACATGTGTTAGAGCTGTTCAAATCATCACAACCATCAAAAGACCAGCAAATCCAAAAGACAATTCTCAAACCTCAAAATTTTGACTTTCTGCATTTTTATATCCAAGGCATTGTCCAGTTCATTTCCTAAGCATTAAACCTTTAAAACACACTACATAAATCATCCTTAAGTTGTTCCAAACTTGGTTTTACATCTGTAACTTCATTTACTTGAAGTTACACTTTGACCACTTTTCACATATTGCAAGAGGGAAGCTCTATTCAGTTTCAGTTGGTTCTCTTTGATTATAAGCATTCAACAAGGATCTTAGAGGTACATTGGAGGTGTCGAAGGCATTATTTCATTTTTGTAGCTGCTTATCCTGAAATATGCACTTTGACGTCAAGAGGTAAGTCCATTTCAAACTTGAATTCTTTAAACCATGCCATGCTTTGATGTGCACTGATTAGCAATATGTTGGTTATGATATTTGTGACATGCTTGGTCCATTAGTTACTGTTATTCATGACTGTATGAAGCTGTACCATAGAAGTAGCAAAAATGAGCTATTCTTGATGTTGCTATCATGTTTTAAAACAGAAACATTTTTAGCCAATTCTAATTGCACCATTGGATTCCTTTTTAAAAAATACGCAAGTTTAGTTTTTGCTTTGTTGATTTTTATTTAGTGTACACAAAGTTACACATGTTTTTGCATTTGGTGAGATTTTTGGACTTTCTAGTTCCAGACCAAGGCCATGGCGCGTTGGATTGTGTTTTTAAAGTGGTTTTCCCTTATTATTTTTATTTTTTATTCAATAAACGGATGTAACAGGCCACCCCGGTGGCGCAACCTATTCCTTACCGTGTCTTGTATGTGATGTGTCTTGGGTTCGATCCTTGGTGACAACCCTTTTGCTATTTTTCCACGCTTTTCTTTTTGAATAAGCATTTAAGACCAAACTTCACATATGTATCTGCACGAGCACCCGCTAGACAAGCCATTAGCTTGGCTCAGTTGGTTATGGTTTTAACCCATGACCAACAAGACGTGGGTTCAACGCCCACCAATGCCACTCCCCTATTTTTTATGACTTTTTTTGTAATAAGCAAAAAATTATATTCAACCGGATACAAATGGGTTAATCCAACCAACAACATACATCAACCACTTACCAAACATGAAAACTACAAAAATTCACATGGGAAGTTAGTCCAATCGTAGTAATTACAAGTATACCGTCCGTTACTCCTTTTTCCTAGTCACCACCAAGTGAGCAATATGATTCTATATTCTATTGATTCTAAATCCCAAACTTCTGTGTTAAGAACAATGTTGTTTCTTGTTAACCATAAACACCATCCTCTTGACAACCAAAGACCTACCGCATTTTTTATTGTTACCTTCTTAACAATCAAGGTCTGGATCTAATGATGAAACATTAACAATAGAGTATCATGACTACCTAGTTCAATGTCCAGCCTTCTCCCAACGCGACTCCAAATTTTTCGCGAAAATTCACACTTGTAGAATAAATGAGGAGTATCCTGTTCTTCCCTTTGATAGAAAGGACAAGCCACGCCTTAGCTTCTCAAAAGAATGTGTCTGCTGTGTAAATTATCTCTGGTTGCTAGCCTCTCATGAAATAAACACCAACCAAACAATTGAATTTTCGGATGCGCAGAGGACAACCAAATCAGTTTGAAAACATCAACCAAATTCTCTTGAACAGGCTGTGAACTGTGGGACTTCATCAACAACTCTTATCCAGCACTAACCGAATATTCATCCACGACTCCCGTGGCCCAGACAACAATGTCTTCACCTGTTATTCTCATGGTCTGTACAGGCAGCAAGCTTTTCAACTCATTAAATTCTTGTAAACTCCAGCCTGCTGCTAATGTATTACCAAAGTCAAGTGTCCAAGATTCTTAATTTAAAATGTAACAACAAAACTCCCTTACCCTACCCCATTTGTCACTAGATGCTTCCCAAAGCCTAGGAAACTTGGCAGTAAAAGACTTGTTTCCGCACGACTTTGACAACCAAAACAGAGTGTTATTCCCGTCAACAACCTCGTGTTTCAACTTCAGCACAAAACAATCTTCCCCAAACATCTTCCAAACCATAAACAGATCCCTCCACCACAAAGATGGTCCAAAATTATACTCCGACATAACTCCACGATGAAAATCAATAATATGATCATAATATCTTGCCTCTACTAGTCCCTGCCATAACCTGTGTTTCCCAAAGTTATTAGTTTCCATAACCATTTTGCCATTAATGCCACATTGATCCATTTGACATTTTTTATGCCCAATCCCCCTATCTCTTTCGGTTTTGTAACTTGAATTTCAAGGTTATGTACATGATGAACTTGATGCAAACCCACCTCCATGCTTCATATCTTTGTTTTTCAGAGGCTATTTCTTTCAAATCACCATTTGATAAAAAGTTTACACGAATCTGGGATGCATTATCCATCAAATTGAGCCATTAACCACTTGATCATTCCATTTTTGGCATAACGGTGAGACTTCCACTTTGATAAAGTTAACTTTAATCATAAATTCAACTTCTTGAGCCTCTCCATTGTTCCTTCTGCACTCAAACCACTTTGTGGATCAGAAGAAACACCTATAAGCCTCTCAACCACCCTACAACAGGTTGTACTTGGCATTGGAACTCAAAAATCCATGAAACTTCCATTTGATCTCAACCAAAAGAAAAACTTTCATACTTGCAATTTATGACCAGAGCCTTTCTCGACTCTTTCCCTATAAATAGAGGGACTCATGAGGCTTCAAAACACTCTAATCACTCTTGCAGCAACTCTTGCAAGCCAAACCCTCACTTGTGCTAAAAACACCATTTTGCACAAAAGCTTCCAAAATCATCTCCAGTCACTAAACCACTAAACCAATCACTCTAACACATCACAAAACATGTGTTAGAGATGTTCAAATCATCACAACCATCAAAAGGCCAGCAAATCCAAAAGTCAACTCTCAAACCTCAAAATTTTGACTTTCTGCCTTATTATATCCAGGGCATTGTCCAGTTCATTTCCTAAGCATTAAACCTTTCCAACACACTCCATAAATCATCCTTAAGTTGTTCCAAACTTGGTTTTACATCTGTAACTTCATTTACTTGAAGTTACACTTTGACCACTTTTCACATATTGCAAGAGGGAAGCTCTATTCAGTTTCAGTTGGTTCTCTTTGCTAATAAGCATTCAACAAGGATCTTAGAGGTACATTAGAGGTGTCTAAGGCTTTATTTCATTTCTTTAGCTGCTTATCCTGAAAGATGCACTTTGACTTCAAGAGGTAAGTCCATTTCAAACTTGAATTCTATAAACCATACTATGCTTTGATGTGCACTGATTAGGAATATGTTGGTTATGATATTTGTGATATGCTTGGTCCATTAGTTACTGTTATTCATGACTGTATGAAGTTGTACCATAGAAGTAGCAAAAATAAGCTATTCTTGATGTTGCTATCATGTTTTAAAACAGAAACATTTTTGGCCAATTCTAATTGCACCATTGGATTCCTTTTTAAAAATACGCAAGTTTAGGTTTTGCTTTGTTGATTTTCATTGAGTGTACACAAAGTTACACATGTTTTTGCATTTGATGAGATTTTTGGACTTTCTGGTTCCAGACCAAGGCCATGGCGCCTTGGATTGTGTTTTTAAAGTGGTTTTCCCTTAATATTTTTATTTTTTATTCAATAAACGGATGTAACAGGCCACCCCAGTGGCGCAACCTATTCCTTATAGTGTCTTGTATGTCATGTGTCTTGGGTTCGATCCTTGGTGACAACCCTTTTGCTATTTTTCCACGCTTTTCTTTTTGAATAAGCATTTAAGACCAAACTTCACATATGTATCTGCACGCGCACCCGCTAGACAAGCCATTAGCTTGGCTCAGTTGGTTATGGTTTTAACCCATGACCAACCAGACGTGGGTTCAACGCCCACCAATGCCACTCCCCTATTTTTTATGACTTTTTTTTTAATAAGCAAAAAATTATATTCGACCGGATACAAATGGGTGTATCCAACCAACAACATACATCAACCACTTACCCAACATGAAAACTACAAAAATTCACTTGGGAAGTTAGTCTAATCGTAGTAATTACAAGTATATTGTCCATTAATCCTTTTTCCTAGCCACCACCAAGTGAGCAATATGATTCTATATTTTATTGATTCTAAATCCCAAACTTTTCTGTTAAGAACAATGTTGTTTCTTGTTAACCATAAACACCATCCTATAGACAACCAAAGACCTACCACATTTTTTATTATTACCTTCTTACCAATCAATGCCTGGATCTAATGATGAAACGTTAACAATAGAGTATCATGACTACCTATTTAAATGTCCAGCCATCTCCCAACGCGACTCCAAATTTTTCAAGAAAATTCACACTTGTAGAATAAATGAAGAGTATCCTCTTCTTCCCTTTGGCAGAAAGGACAAGCCATGCCTTTACTTCTCAATAGAATGTGTCTGCTGTGTAAATTATCTCTGGTTGCTAGCCTCTCACGAAATAAACGCCAACCAAACAATTGAATTTTCGGATGCGCAGAGGACAACCAAATCAGTTTGAAAACATCAACCAAATTCTCTTGAATAGGCTGTGAATTGTGGGACTTCATCAACAACTCATATCCAGCACTAACCGAATATTCATCCACGACTCCCGTGGCCCAGACAACAATGTCTTCACCTGTTATTCTCATGGTCAGTACAGGTAGCAAGCTTTTCAACTCATTAAATTCTTGTAAACTCCAGCCTGCGGCTAATGTATTACCAAAGTCAAGTATCCAAGATTCTTAATTTTAATTGTAACAACAAAACTCACTTGCCCTATCCCATTTGTTATTGGATGCTTCCCAAAGCCTAGGAAACTTGGCAGTAAAAGACTGGTTTCTGCACCACTTTGACAACCAAAACAGAGTGTTATTCCCGTCAACAACCTCGTGTTTCAACTTCCGCACGAAACAATCTTCCCCAAACATCTTCCAAACCATAAACAGATCCCTCCACCACAAAGATTGTCCAAAATTATACTCCGACATAACTCCACGATGAAAATCAATAATATGATCATAATATCTTGCCTCTACTACTCCCTGCCATAACCTGTGTTTCAAAGTTATTAGTTTCCATAACCATTTTGCCATTAATGCCACATTGAGCCATTTGACATTTTTTATGCCCAATCCCCCTATCTCTTTCGGTTTTGTAACTTGAATTTAAAGGTTATGTACATGATGAACTTGATGCAAACCCACCTCCATGCTGGATATCTTTATTTTTTAGAGGCTATTACTTTCAAATCTCCATTAGATCAAAAGTTTACACTAATCTGGGGTGCATTATCCATCAAATTGAGCCATAAACCACTTGATCATTCCATTTTTGGCACAAAGGTGAGACTTGCACTTTGATAACGTTTACTTTAATCATAAAGTTAACTTCTTGAGCCTCTCCATTGTTCCTTCTGCACTCAAACCACTTTGTGGATCAGAAGAAACACCTCTAAGCCTCTCAACCACCCTACAACAGGTTGTACTTGGCATTGGAACTCAAAAATCCATGAAACTTCCATTTGATCTCAACCAAACCGAAAACTTTCATACTTGCAATTTATGACCAGAGCCTTTCTCGACTCTTTCCCTATAAATAGAGGGACTCATGAGGCTTCAAAACACTCTAATCACTCTTGCTGCAACTCTTGCAAGCCAAACCCTCACTTGTGCCAAAAACACTGTTTTGCACAAAAGCTTCCAAAACCATCTCCAGTCACTAAACCACTAAACCAATCACTCGAACACATCACAAAACATGTGTTAGAGCTGTTCAAATCATCACAACCATCAAAAGGCCAGCAAATCCAAAAGTCAACTCTCAAACCTCAAAATTTTGACTTTCTGCATTTTTATATCCAGGGCATTATCCAGTTCATTTCCTAAGCATTAAACCTTTCCAACACACTCCATAAATCATCCTTAAGTTGTTCCAAACTTGGTTTTACATCTGTAACTTCATTTACTTGAAGTTACACTTTGACCACTTTTCACATATTGCAAGAGGGAAGCTCTATTCAGTTTCAGTTGGTTCTCTTTGCTTATAAGCATTCAACAATGATCTTAGAGATACATTGGAGGTGTCTAAGGCTTTATTTCATTTCTGTAGCTGCTTATCCTGAAAGATGCACTTTGACTTCAAGAGGTAAGTCCATTTCAAACTTGAATTCTTTAAACCATGCTATGCTTTGATGTGCACTGATTTGGAATATGTTGGTTATGATATTTGTGACATGCTTGGTCCATTAGTTACTGTTATTCATGACTGTATGAAGTTGTACCATAGAAGTAGCAAAAATGAGTTATTCTTGATGTTGCTATCATGTTTTAAAATAGAAACATTTTTAGCCAATTCTAATTGCACCATTGGATTCCTTTTTAAAAAATACGGAAGTTTAGTTTTTGCTTTGTTGATTTTCATTGAGTGTACACAAAGTTACACATGTTTTTGCATTTGATGAAATTTTTGGACTTTTTGGTTCCAGACCAAGGCCATGGCGTCTTGGATTGTGTTTTTAAAGTGGTTTTCCCTTTAATATTTTTATTTTTTATTCAATAAACGGATGTAACAGGCCACCCCAGTGGCGCAACCTATTCCTTATCGTTGCTTGTATGTGATGTGTCTTGGGTTCGATCCTTGGTGACAACCCTTTTGCTATTTTTCCACGCTTTTCTTTTTGAATAAGCATTTAACACCAAACTTCACATATGTATCTGCACGTGCACCCGCTAGACAAGCCATTAACTTGGCTCATTTGGTTAAGGTTTTAACCCATGACCAACCAGACGTGGGTTCAACGCCCACCAATGCCACTCCCCTATTTTTTATGACTTTTTTTTTAATAAGCAAAAAATTATATTCAACTGGATACAAATGGGTGTATCCAACCAACAACATACATCAACCACTTACCCAACATGAAAACTACAAAAATTCACATGGGAAGTTAGTCCAATCGTAGTAATTACAAGTATATCGTCCGTTAATCCTTTTTCCTAGCCACCACCATGTGAGCAATATGATTCTATATTTTATTGATTCTAAATCCCAAACTTCTCTGTTAAGAACAATGTTGTTTCTTGTTAACCAAAGACCTACCGCATTTTTTATTGTTACCTTCTTACCAATCAAGGCCTGGATCCAATGATGAAACATTAACAATAGAGTATCATGACTAACTATTTCAATGTCCAGCCATCTCCCAACGCGACTCCAAATTTTCTGCGAAAATTCACACTTGTAGAATAAATGAAGAGTATCGTCATCTTCCCTTTGGCAGAAAGGACAAGCCACACATTCACTTCTCAAAAGAATGTGTCTGCTGTGTAAATTATCTCTGGTTGATAGCCTCTCACGAAATAAACGCCAACCAAACAATTGAATTTTCGGATGCGCAGAGGACAACCAAATCAGTTTGAAAACATCAACCAAATTCTCTTGAATAGGCTGTGAACTGTGGGACTTCATTAACAACTCATATCCAGCACTAACCGAATATTCATCCACGACTCTCGTGCCCTAGACAACAATGTCTTCACCTGTTATTCTCATGGTCTGTACATGCAGCAAGCTTTTTAACTCATTAAATTCCTGTAAACTCCAGCCTGCTGCTAATGTATTACCAAAGTCAAGTATCCAAGATTCGTAATTTGAATTGTAACAACAAAACTCCCTTACCCTACATCATTTGTTACTGGATGCTTCCCAAAACCTAGGAAACATGGCAGTAAAAGACTGGTTTCTGCACCACTTTGACAACCAAAACAGAGTGTTATTCCCGTCAATAACCTCGTGTTTCAACTTCCGCACGAAACAATCTTCCCCAAACATCTTCCAAACCATAAACAGATCCCTCCAGCACAAAGATTGTCCAAAATTATACTCCGACATAACTCCACGATGAAAATCAATAATATGATCATAATATCTTGCCTCTACTACTCCCTGCCATAACCTGTGTTTCAAAGTTATTAGTTTCCATAACCATTTTGCGATTAATGCTACATTGAGCCATTTGACATTTTTTATGCCCAATCCCCCTATCTCTTTCGGTTTTGTAACTTGAATTTAAAGGTTATGTACATGATGAACTTGATGCAAACCCACCTCCATGCTGCATATCTTTATTTTTTAGAGGCTATTACTTTCAAATCTCCATTAGATCAAAAATTTACATGAATCTGGGGTGCATTATCCATCAAATTGATCCATTAACCACTTGATCATTCCATTTTTGGCACAAAGGTGAGACTTCCACTTTGATAAAGTTAACTTTAATCATAAAGTCAACTTCTTGAGCCTCTCCATTGTTCCTTCTGCACTCAAACCACTTTGTGGATCAGAAGAAACACCTCTAAGCCTCTCAACCACCCTACAACAGGTTGTACCTGGCATTGGAACTCAAAAATCCATGAAACCTTCATTTGATCTCAACCAAACGAAGAAGTTTCATACTTGCAATTTATGACCAGAGCCTTTCTCGACTCTTTCCTTATAAATAGAGGGACTCATGAGGCTTCAAAACACTCTAATCACTCTTGCTGCAACTCTTGCAAACCAAACCCTCACTTGTGCCAAAAACACTGTTTTGCACAAAAGCTTCCAAAACCATCTCCAGTCACTAAACCACTAAACCAATCACTCTAACACATGACAAACCATGTGTTAGAGCTGTTCAAATCATCACAACCATCAAAAGGCCAGCAAATCCAAAAGTCAACTCTCAAACCTCAAAATTTTGACTTTCTGCATTTTTATATCCAGGGCATTATCCAGTTCATTTCCTAAGCATTAAACCTTTCCAACACACTCCATAAATCATCCTTAAGTTGTTCCAAACTTGGTTTTACATCTGTAACTTCATTTACTTGAAGTTACACTTTGACCACTTTTCACATATTGCAAGAGGGAAGCTCTATTCTGTTTCAGTTGGTTCTCTTTGCTTATAAGCATTCAACAAGGATCTTAGAGGTACATTAGAGGTGTCTAAGGCTTTATTTCATTTCTGTAGCTGCTTATCCTAAAAGATGCACTTTGACTTCAAGAGGTAAGTCCATTTCAAACTTGAATTCTTTAAACCATGCTATGCTTTGATGTGCACTGATTAGGAATATGTTGGTTATGATATTTGTGACATGCTTGGTCCATTAGTTACTGTTATTCATGACTGTATGAAGCTGTACCATAGAAGTAGCAAAAATGAGCTATTCTTGATGTTGCTATCATGTTTTAAAACAGAAACATTTTTAGCCAATTCTAATTGCACCATTGGATTCCTTTTTAAAAAATACGGAAGTTTAGTTTTTGCGTTGTTGATTTTCATTGAGTGTATACAAAGTTACACATGTTTTTGCATTTGATGAGATTTTTGGACTTTCTGGTTCCAGACCAAGGCCATGGCGCCTTGGATTGTGTTTTTAAAGTGGTTTTCCCTTAATATTTTTATTTTTTATTCAATAAACGGATGTAACAGGCCACCCCAGTGGCGCAACCTATTCCATATCGTGTCTTGTATGTGATGTGTCTTGGGTTCGATCCTTGGTGACAACCCTTTTGCTATTTTTCCACTCTTTTTTTTTTGACTAAGCATTTAAGACCAAACTTCACATATGTATCTGCACGCGCACCCGCTAGGCAAGCCATTAGCTTGGCTCATTTGGTTAAGGTTTTAACCCATGACCAACCAGACGTGGGTTCAACGCCCACCAATGCCACTCCCCTATTTTTTATGACTTTTTTTTTTAATAAGCAAAAAATTATATTCAACCGGATACAAATGGGTGTATCCAACCAACAACATACATCAACCACTTACCCAACATGAATACTACAAAAATTCACATGGGAAGTTAGTCCAATCGTAGTAATTACAAGTATATCGTCCGTTAATCCTTTTTCCTAGCCACCGCCAAGAGTGCAATTTGATTCTATATTTTATTGCTTCTAAATCCCAAACTTCTCTGTTAAGAACAATGTTGTTTCTTGTTAACCATAAACACCATCCTATAGACAACCAAAGACCTACCGCATTTTTTATTGTTACCTTTTTACCAATCAAGGCCTGGATCCAATGATGAAACATTAACAATAGAGTATGATGACTACCTATTTCAATGTCCAGCCATCTCCCAACGCGACTCCAAATTTTTCGCGAAAATTCACACTTGTAGAATAAATGAAGAGTATCCTCATCTTCCCTTTGGCAGAAAGGACAAGCCACACATTCACTTCTCAAAAGAATGTTTCGGCTGTGTAAATTATCTCTGGTTGATAGCCTCTCACGAAATAAACGCCAACCAAACAATTGAATTTTCGGATGCGCAGAGGACAACCAAATCAGTTTGAAAACATCAACCAAATTCTCTTGAACAGGCTGTGAACTGTGGGACTTCATTAACAACTCATATCCAGCACTAACTGAATATTCATCAATGACTCTCGTGCCCTAGACAACAATGTCTTCACCTGTTATTCTCATGGTCTGTACATGCAGCAAGCTTTTCAACTCATTAAATTCCTGTTAACTCCATCCTACTGCTAATGTATTACCAAAGTCAAGTATCCAAGATTCTTAATTTGAATTGTAACAACAAAACTCCCTTACCCTACATCATTTGTTACTGGATGCTTCCCAAAGCCTAGGAAACTTGGCAGTAAAAGACTGGTTTCTGCACTACTTTGACAACCAAAACAGAGTGTTATTCCCGTCAACAACCTCGTGTTTCAACTTCCGCACGAAACCATCTTCCCCAAACATGTTCCAAACCATAAACAGATCCCTCCACCACAAAGATTGTCCAAAATTATACTCCGACTTAACTCCACGATGAAAATCAATAATATGATCATAATATCTTGCCTCTACTACTCCCTGCCATAACCTGTGTTTCAAAGTTATTAGTTTCCATAACCATTTTTCCATTAAAGGTTATGTACATGATGAACTTGATGCAAACCCACCTCCATGCTGCATATCTTTATTTTTTAGAGGCTATTACTTTCAAATCTCCATTAGATCAAAAGTTTACATGAATCTGGGGTGCATTATCCATCAAATTGATCCATTAACCACTTGATCATTCCATTTTTGGCACAAAGGTGAGACTTCCACTTTGATAAAGTTAACTTTAATCATAAATTCAACTTCTTGAGCCTTTCCATTGTTCCTTCTGCACTCAAACCACTTTGTGGATCAGAAGAAACACCTCTAAGCCTCTCAACCACCCTACAACAGGTTGTACTTGGCATTGGAACTCAAAAATCCATGAAACTTCCATTTGATCTCAACCAAAAGAAAAACTTTCATACTTGCAATTTATGACCAGAGCCTTTCTCGACTCTTTCCCTATAAATAGAGGGACTCATGAGGCTTCAAAACACTCTAATCACTCTTGCTGCAACCCTTGCAAGCCAAACCCTCACTTGTGCCAAAAACACTGTTTTGCACAAAAGCTTCCAAAACCATCTCCAGTCACTAAACCACTAAACCAATCACTCTAACACATGACAAACCATGTGTTAGAGCTGTTCAAATCATCACAACCATCAAAAGGCCAGCAAATCCAAAAGTCAACTCTCAAACCTCAAAATTTTGACTTTCTGCATTTTTATATCCAGGGCATTATCCAGTTCATTTCCTAAGCATTAAACCTTTCCAACACACTCCATAAATCATCCTTAAGTTGTTCCAAACTTGGTTTTACATCTGTAACTTCATTTACTTGAAGTTACACTTTGACCACTTTTCACATATTGCAAGAGGGAAGCTCTATTCTGTTTCAGTTGGTTCTCTTTGCTTATAAGCATTCAACAAGGATCTTAGAGGTACATTAGAGGTGTCTAAGGCTTTATTTCATTTCTGTAGCTGCTTATCCTAAAAGATGCACTTTGACTTCAAGAGGTAAGTCCATTTCAAACTTGAATTCTTTAAACCATGCTATGCTTTGATGTGCACTGATTAGGAATATGTTGGTTATGATATTTGTGACATGCTTGGTCCATTAGTTACTGTTATTCATGACTGTATGAAGCTGTACCATAGAAGTAGCAAAAATGAGCTATTCTTGATGTTGCTATCATGTTTTAAAACAGAAACATTTTTAGCCAATTCTAATTGCACCATTGGATTCCTTTTTAAAAAATACGGAAGTTTAGTTTTTGCGTTGTTGATTTTCATTGAGTGTATACAAAGTTACACATGTTTTTGCATTTGATGAGATTTTTGGACTTTCTGGTTCCAGACCAAGGCCATGGCGCCTTGGATTGTGTTTTTAAAGTGGTTTTCCCTTAATATTTTTATTTTTTATTCAATAAACGGATGTAACAGGCCACCCCAGTGGCGCAACCTATTCCATATCGTGTCTTGTATGTGATGTGTCTTGGGTTCGATCCTTGGTGACAACCCTTTTGCTATTTTTCCACTCTTTTCTTTTTGACTAAGCATTTAAGACCAAACTTCACATATGTATCTGCACGCGCACCCGCTAGGCAAGCCATTAGCTTGGCTCATTTGGTTAAGGTTTTAACCCATGACCAACCAGACGTGGGTTCAACGCCCACCAATGCCACTCCCCTATTTTTTATGACTTTTTTTTTAATAAGCAAAAAATTATATTCAACTGGATACAAATGGGTGTATCCAACCAACAACATACATCAACCACTTACCCAACATGAAAACTACAAAAATTCACATGGGAAGTTAGTCCAATCGTAGTAATTACAAGTATATCGTCCGTTAATCCTTTTTCCTAGCCACCACCAAGTGTGCAATTTGATTCTATATTTTATTGCTTCTAAATCCCAAACTTCTCTGTTAAGAACAATGTTGTTTCTTGTTAACCATAAACACCATCCTATAGACAACCAAAGACCTACCACATTTTTTATTGTTACCTTTTTACCAATCAAGGCCTGGATCCAATGATGAAACATTAACAATAGAGTATCATGACTACCTATTTCAATGTCCAGCCATCTCCCAACGCGACTCCAAATTTTTCGCGAAAATTCACACTTGTAGAATAAATGAAGAGTATCCTCATCTTCCCTTTGGCAGAAAGGACAAGCCACACATTCACTTCTCAAAAGAATGTTTCGGCTGTGTAAATTATCTCTGGTTGATAGCCTCTCACGAAATAAACGCCAACCAAACAATTGAATTTTCGGATGCGCAGAGGACAACCAAATCAGTTTGAAAACATCAACCAAATTCTCTTGAACAGGCTGTGAACTGTGGGACTTCATTAACAACTCATATCCAGCACTAACTGAATATTCATCAATGACTCTCGTGCCCTAGACAACAATGTCTTCACCTGTTATTCTCATGGTCTGTACATGCAGCAAGCTTTTCAACTCATTAAATTCCTGTTAACTCCATCCTACTGCTAATGTATTACCAAAGTCAAGTATCCAAGATTCTTAATTTAAATTGTAACAACAAAACTCCCTTACCCTACATCATTTGTTACTGGATGCTTCCCAAAGCCTAGGAAACTTGGCAGTAAAAGACTGGTTTCTGCACTACTTTGACAACCAAAACAGAGTGTTATTCCCGTCAACAACCTCGTGTTTCAACTTCCGCACGAAACCATCTTCCCCAAACATGTTCCAAACCATAAACAGATCCCTCCACCACATAGATTGTCCAAAATTATACTCCGACATAACTCCACGATGAAAATCAATATATGATCATAATATCTTGCCTCTACTACTCCCTGCCATAACCTGTGTTTCAAAGTTATTAGTTTCCATAACCATTTTTCCATTAAAGGTTATGTACATGATGAACTTGATGCAAACCCACCTCCATGCTGCATATCTTTATTTTTTAGAGGCTATTACTTTCAAATCTCCATTAGATCAAAAGTTTACATGAATCTGGGGTGCATTATCCATCAAATTGATCCATTAACCACTTGATCATTCCATTTTTGGCACAAAGGTGAGACTTCCACTTTGATAAAGTTAACTTTAATCATAAATTCAACTTCTTGAGCCTTTCCATTGTTCCTTCTGCACTCAAACCACTTTGTGGATCAGAAGAAACACCTCTAAGCCTCTCAACCACCCTACAACAGGTTGTACTTGGCATTGGAACTCAAAAATCCATGAAACTTCCATTTGATCTCAACCAAACCAAAAACTTTCATACTTGCAATTTATGACCAGAGCCTTTCTCGACTCTTTCCCTACAAATAGAGGGACTCATGAGGCTTCAAAACACTCTAATCACTCTTGCTGCAACTCTTGCAAGCCAAACCCTCACTTGTGCCAAAAACATTGTTTTGCACAAAAGCTTCCAAAACCATCTCCAGTCACTAAACCACTAAACCAATCACTCTAACACATCACAAAACATGTGTTAGAGCTGTTCAAATCATCACAACCATCTAAAGGCCAGGAAATCCAAAAGTCAACTCTCAAACCTCAAAATTTTGACTTTCTGCATTTTTATATCCAGGGCATTATCCAGTTCATTTCCTAAGCATTAAACCTTTCCAACACACTCCATAAATCATCCTTAAGTAGTTCCAAACTTGGTTTTACATCTGTAACTTTATTTACTTGAAGTTACACTTTGACCACTTTTCACATATTGCAAGAGGGATGCTCTATTCAGTTTCAGTTGGTTCTCTTTGCTTATAAGCATTCAACAAGGATCTTAGAGGTACATTGGAGGTGTCTAAGGCTTTATTTCATTTCTGTAGCTGCTTATCCTGAAAGATGAACTTTGACTTCAAGAGGTAAGTCCATTTCAAACTTGAATTCATTAAACCATGCTATGCTTTGATGTGCACTGATTAGGAATATGTTGGTTATGATATTTGTGACATGCTTGGTCCATTAGTTACTGTTATTCATGATTGTATGAAGTTGTACCATAGAAGTAGCAAAAATGAGCTATTCTTGATGTTGTTATCATGTTTTAAAATAGAAACATTTTTAGCCAATTCTAATTGCACCATTGGATTCCTTTTTAAAAAATACAGAAGTTTAGTTTTTGCTTTGTTGATTTTCATTGAGTGTACACAAAGTTACACATGTTTTTGCATTTGATGAGATTTTTGGACTTTTTGGTTCCATACCAAGGCCATGGCGCCTTGGATTGTGTTTTTAAAGTGGTTTTCCCTTAATATTTTTATTTTTTATTCAATAAACGGATGTAACGGTCCACCCCAGTGGCACAACCTATTCCTTATCGTGTCTTGTATGTGATGTGTCTTGGGTTCGATCCTTGGTGACAACCCTTTTGCTATTTTTCCACGCTTTTCTTTTTGAATAAGCATTTAAGACCAAACTTCACATATGTATCTGCACACGCACCCGCTAGACAAGCCATTAACTTGGCTCATTTGGTTAAGGTTTTAACCCATGACCAACCAGACGTGGGATCAACGCCCACCAATGCCATTCACCTATTTTTTATGACTTTTTTTTAATAAGCTAAAAATTATATTCAACCGGATACAAATGGGTGTATCCAACCAACAACATACATCAACCACTTACCCAACATGAAAACTACAAAAATTCACATGGGAAGTTAGTCCAATCGTAGTAATTACAAGTATATCGTCCGTTAATCCTTTCTCCTAGCCACCACCAAGTGAGCAATATGATTCTATATTTTATTGATTCTAAATCCCAAACTTCTCTGTTAAGAACAATGTTGTTTCTTGTTAACCATAAACACCATCCTATAGACAACCAAAGACCTACTGCATTTTTTATTGTTACCTTCTTACCAATCAAGGCCTGGATCCAATGATGAAACATTAACAATAGAGTATCATGACTAACTATTTCAATGTCCAGCCATCTCCCAATGCGAATCCAAATTTTCCGCAAAAATTCACACTTGTAGAATAAATGAAGAGTATCCTCATCTTCCCTTTGGCAGAAAGGACAAGCCACACATTCACTTCTCAAAAGAATGTGTCTGCTGTGTAAATTATCTCTGGTTGATAGCCTCTCAAGAAATAAACGCCAACCAAACAATTGAATTTTCGGATGCGCAGAGGACAACCAAATCAGTTTGAAAACATCAACCAAATTCTCTTGAACAGGCTGTGATCTGTGGGACTTCATTAACAACTCATATCCAGCACTAACTGAATATTCATCAATGACTCTCGTGCCCTAGACAACAATGTCTTCACCTGTTATTCTCATGGTCTGTACATGCAGCAAGCTTTTCAACTCATTAAATTCCTGTAAACTCCATCCTGCTGCTAATGTATTACCAAGGCAAGTATCCAAGATTCTAAATTTGAATTGTAACAACAAAACTCCCTTACCCTACATCATTTGTTACTGGATGCTTCCCAAAGCCTAGGAAACTTGGCAGTAAAAGACTGGTTTCTGCACTACTTTGACAACAAAAACAGAGTGTTATTCCCGTCAACAACCTCGTGTTTCAACTTCCGCACGAAACCATCTTCCCCAAACATGTTCCAAACCATAAACAGATCCCTCCACCACAAAGATTGTCCAAAATTATACTCCGACATAACTCCACGATGAAAATCAATAATATGATCATAATATCTTGCCTCTACTACTCCCTGCCATAACCTGTGTTTCAAAGTTATTAGTTTCCATAACCATTTTGCCATTAATGTCACATTGAGCCATTTGACATTTTTTATGCCCAATCCCCCTATCTCTTTCGGCTTTGTAACTGGAATTTAAAGGTTATGTACATGATGAACTTGATGCAAACCCACCTCCATGATGCATATCTTTATTTTTTAGAGGCTATTACTTTCAAATCTCCATTAGATCAAAAGTTTACATGAATCTGGGGTGCATTATCCATCAAATTGATCCATTAACCACTTGATCATTCCATTTTTGGCACAAAGGTGAGACTTCCACTTTGATAAAGTTAACTTTAATCATAAATTCAACTTCTTGAGCCTCTCCATTGTTCCTTCTGCACTCAAACCACTTTGTGGATCAGAAGAAACACCTCTAAGCCTCTCAACCACCCTACAACAGGTTGTACTTGGCATTGGAACTCAAAAATCCATGAAACTTCCATTTGATCGCAGCCAAACCAAAAACGTTCATACTTGCAATTTATGACCAGAGCCTTTCTCGACTCTTTCCCTATAAATAGAGGGACTCATGAGGCTTCAAAACACTCTAATCACTCTTGCTGCAACTCTTGCAAGCCAAACCCTCACTTGTGCCAAAAACACTATTTTGCACAAAAGCTTCCAAAACCATCTCCAGTCACTAAACCACTAAACCAATCACTCTAACACATCACAAAACATGTGTTAGAGCTGTTCAAATCATCACAACCATCAAAAGGCCAGCAAATCCAAAAGTCAACTCTCAAACCTCAAAATTTTGACTTTCTGCATTTTTATATCCAGGGCATTATCCAGTTCATTTCCTAAGCATTAAACCTTTCCAACACACTCCAAAAATCATCCTTAAGTTGTTCCAAACTTGGTTTTACATCTGTAACTTTATTTACTTGAAGTTACACTTTGACCACTTTTCATATATTGCAAGAGGGAAGCTCTATTCAGTTTCAGTTGGTTCTCTTTGCTTATAAGCATTCAACAAGGATCTTAGAGGTACATTGGAGGTGTCTAAGGCTTTATTTCGTTTCTGTAGCTGCTTATCCTGAAAGATGCACTTTGACTTCAAGAGGTAAGTCCATTTCAAACTTGAATTCTTTAAACCATGCTATGCTTTGATGTGCACTGATTAGGAATATGTTGGTTATGATATTTGTGACATGCTTGGTCCATTAGTTACTGTTATTCATGACTGTATGAAGCTGTACCATAGAAGTAGCAAAAACGAGCTATTCTTGATGTTGCTATCATGTTTTAAAACAGAAACATTTTTAGCCAATTCTAATTGCACCATTGGATTGCTTTTTAAAAAATACGGAAGTTTAGTTTTTGCGTTGTTGATTTTCATTGAGTGTACACAAAGTTACACATGTTTTTGCATTTGATGAGATTTTTGGACTTTTTGGTTCCAGACCAAGGCCATGGCGCCTTGGATTGTGTTTTTAAAGTGGTTTTCCCTTAAGATTTTTATTTTTTATTCAATAAACGGATGTAACAGGCCACCCCAGTGGCGCAACCTATTCCTTATCGTGTCTTGTATGTGATGTGTCTTGGGTTCGATCCTTGGTGACAACCCTTTTGCTATTTTTCCACGCTTTTCTTTTTGAATAAGCATTTAAGATCAAACTTCACATATGTATCTGCACGCGCACCCGCTAGACAAGCCATTAACTTGGCTCATTTTGTTAAGGTTTTAACCCATGACCAACCAGACGTGGGTTCAACGCCCACCAATGCCATTCCCCTATTTTTTATGACTTTTTTTTAATAAGCAAAAAATTATATTCAACCGGATACAAATGGGTGTATCCAACCAACAACATACATCAACCACTTACCCAACATGAAAACTACAAAAATTCACATGGGAAGTTAGTCCAATCGTAGTAATTACAAGTATATCGTCCGTTAATCCTTTTTCCTAGCCACCACCAAGTGAGCAATATGATTCTATATTTTATTGATTCTAAATCCCAAACTTCTCTGTTAAGAACAATGTTGTTTCTTGTTAACCATAAACACCATCCTATAGACAACCAAAGACCTACCGCATTTTTTATTGTTACCTTCTTACCAATCAAGGCCTAGATCCAATGATGAAACATTAACAATAGAGTATCATGACTAACTATTTCAATGTCCAGCCATCTCCCAATGCGAATCCAAATTTTCCGCAAAAATTCACACTTGTAGAATAAATGAAGAGTATCCTCATCTTCCCTTTGGCAGAAAGGACAAGCCACACATTCACTTCTCAAAAGAATGTGTCTGCTGTGTAAATTATCTCTGGTTGATAGCCTCTCACGAAATAAACGCCAACCAAACAATTGAATTTTCGGATGCGCAGAGGGCAACCAAATCAGTTTGAAAACATCAACCAAATTCTCTTGAACAGGCTGTGAACTGTGGGAATTCATTAACAACTCATATCCAGCACTAACCGAATATTCATCCACGACTCTCGTGCCCTAGACAACAATGTCTTCACCTGTTATTCTCATGGTCTGTACATGCAGCAGGCTTTTCAACTCATTAATTTCCTGTAAACTCCAGCCTGCTGCTAATGTATTACCAAAGTCAAGTATCCAAGATTCTTAATTTGAATTGTAACAAAAAAACTCCCTTACCCTACATCATTTGTTACTGGATGCTTCCCAAAGCCTAGGAAACTTGGCAGTAAAAGACTGGTTTCTGTACCACTTTGACAACCAAAACAGAGTGTTATTCCCGTCAATAACCTCGTGTTTCAACTTCCGCACGAAACAATCTTCCCCAAACATCTTCCAAACCATAAACAGATCCCTCCACCACAAAAATTGTCCAAAATTATACTCCGACATAACTCCACGATGAAAATCAATAATATGATCATAATATCTTGCCTCTACTACTCCCTGACATAACCTGTGTTTCAAAGTTATTAATTTCCATAAAGATTTTGCCATTAATGCCACATTTAGCCATTTGACATTTTTTATGCCCAATCCCCCTATCTCTTTCGGTTTTGTAACTTGAATTTAAAGGTTATATACATGATGAACTTGATGCAAACCCACCTCCATGATGCATATCTTTATTTTTTAGAGGCTATTACTTTCAAATCTCCATTAGATCAAAAGTTTACATGAATCTTGGGTGCATTATCCATCAAATTGATCCATTAACCACTTGATCATTCCATTTTTGGCACAAAGGTGACACTTCCACTTTGATAAAGTTAACTTTAATCATAAAGTCAACTTCTTGAGCCTCTCCATTATTCCTTCTGCACTCAAACCACTTTGTGGATCAGAAGAAACACCTCTAAGCCTCTCAACCACCCTACAACAGGTTGTACTTGGCATTTGAACTCAAAAATCCATGAAACTTCCATTTGATCTCAACCAAACCAAAAACTTTCATACTTGCAATTTATGACCAGAGCCTTTCTCGACTCTTTCCCTATAAATAGAGGGACTCATGAGGCTTCAAAACACTCTAATCACTCTTGCTGCAACTCTTGCAAGCCAAACCCTCACTTGTGCCAAAAACACTGTTTTGCACAAAAGCTTCCAAAACCATCTCCAGTCACTAAACCAATCACTCTAACACATCACAAAACATGTGTTAGAGTTGTTCAAATCATCACAACCATCAAAAGGCCAAAAAATCCAAAAGTCAACTCTCAAACCTCAAAATTTTGACTTTCTGCATTTTTATATCCAGGGCATTATCCAGTTCGTTTCCTAAGCATTAAAGCTTTCCAACACACTCCATAAATCATCCTTAAGTTGTTCCAAACTTGCTTTTACATCTGTAACTTCATTTACTTGAAGTTACACTTTGACCACTTTTCACATATTGCAAGAGGGAAGCTCTATTCAGTTTCAGTTGGTTCTCTTTGCTTATAAGCATTCAACAAGGATCTTAGAGGTACATTGGAGGTGTCTAAGGTTTTATTTCATTTCTGTAGCTGCTTATCCTAAAAGATTCACTTTGACTTCAAGAGGTAAGTCCATTTCAAACTTGAATTCTTTAAACCATGCTATGCTTTGATGTGCACTGATTAGGAATATATTGGTTATGATATTTGTAACATGCTTGGTCCATTAGTTACTGTTATTCATGACTGTATGAAGTTGTACCATAGAAGTAGCAAAAATGAGCTATTCTTGATGTTGCTATCATGTTTTAAAACAGAAACATTTTTAGCCAATTCTAATTGCACCATTGGATTGCTTTTTAAAAAATACGGAAGTTTAGTTTTTGCGTTGTTGATTTTCATTGAGTGTACACAAAGTTACACATGTTTTTGCATTTGATGAGATTTTTGGACTCTCTGGTTCAAGACCAAGGCCATGGCGCCTTGGATTGTGTTTTTAAAGTGGTTTTCCCTTAAGATTTTTATTTTTTATTCAATAAACGGATGTAACAGGCCACCCCAGTGGCGCAACCTATTCCTTATCGTGTCTTGTATGTGATGTGTCTTGGGTTCGATCCTTGGTGACAACCCTTTTGCTATTTTTCCACGCTTTTCTTTTTGAATAAGCATTTAAGACCAAACTTCACATATGTATCTGCACGCGCACCCGCTAGACAAGCCATTAACTTGGCTCATTTGGTTAAGGTTTTAACCCATGACCAACCAGACGTGGGTTCAACGCCCACCAATGCCATTCCCCTATTTTTTATGACTTTTTTTTAATAAGCAAAAAATTATATTCAACCGGATACAAATGGGTGTATCCAACCAACAACATACATCAACCACTTACCCAACATGAAAACTACAAAAATTCACATGGGAAGTTAGTCCAATCGTAGTAATTACAAGTATATCGTCCGTTAATCCTTTTTCCTAGCCACCACCAAGTGAGCAATATGATTCTATATTTTATTGATTCTAAATCCCAAACTTCTCTGTTAAGAACAATGTTGTTTCTTGTTAACCATAAACACCATCCTATAGACAACCAAAGACCTACCGCATTTTTTATTGTTACCTTCTTACCAATCAAGGCCTAGATCCAATGATGAAACATTAACAATAGAGTATCATGACTAACTATTTCAATGTCCAGCCATCTCCCAATGCGAATCCAAATTTTCCGCAAAAATTCACACTTGTAGAATAAATGAAGAGTATCCTCATCTTCCCTTTGGCAGAAAGGACAAGCCACACATTCACTTCTCAAAAGAATGTGTCTGCTGTGTAAATTATCTCTGGTTGATAGCCTCTCACGAAATAAACGCCAACCAAACAATTGAATTTTCGGATGCGCAGAGGGCAACCAAATCAGTTTGAAAACATCAACCAAATTCTCTTGAACAGGCTGTGAACTGTGGGAATTCATTAACAACTCATATCCAGCACTAACCGAATATTCATCCAAGACTCTCGTGCCCTAGACAACAATGTCTTCACCTGTTATTCTCATGGTCTGTACATGCAGCAGGCTTTTCAACTCATTAATTTCCTGTAAACTCCAGCCTGCTGCTAATGTATTACCAAAGTCAAGTATCCAAGATTCTTAATTTGAATTGTAACAAAAAAACTCCCTTACCCTACATCATTTGTTACTGGATGCTTCCCAAAGCCTAGGAAACTTGGCAGTAAAAGACTGGTTTCTGTACCACTTTGACAACCAAAACAGAGTGTTATTCCCGTCAATAACCTCGTGTTTCAACTTCCGCACGAAACAATCTTCCCCAAACATCTTCCAAACCATAAACAGATCCCTCCACCACAAAAATTGTCCAAAATTATACTCCGACATAACTCCACGATGAAAATCAATAATATGATCATAATATCTTGCCTCTACTACTCCCTGACATAACCTGTGTTTCAAAGTTATTAATTTCCATAAAGATTTTGCCATTAATGCCACATTTAGCCATTTGACATTTTTTATGCCCAATCCCCCTATCTCTTTCGGTTTTGTAACTTGAATTTAAAGGTTATATACATGATGAACTTGATGCAAACCCACCTCCATGATGCATATCTTTATTTTTTAGAGGCTATTACTTTCAAATCTCCATTAGATCAAAAGTTTACATGAATCTTGGGTGCATTATCCATCAAATTGATCCATTAACCACTTGATCATTCCATTTTTGGCACAAAGGTGACACTTCCACTTTGATAAAGTTAACTTTAATCATAAAGTCAACTTCTTGAGCCTCTCCATTATTCCTTCTGCACTCAAACCACTTTGTGGATCAGAAGAAACACCTCTAAGCCTCTCAACCACCCTACAACAGGTTGTACTTGGCATTTGAACTCAAAAATCCATGAAACTTCCATTTGATCTCAACCAAACCAAAAACTTTCATACTTACAATTTATGACCAGAGCCTTTCTCGACTCTTTCCCTATAAATAGAGGGACTCATGAGGCTTCAAAACACTCTAATCACTCTTGCTGCAACTCTTGCAAGCCAAACCCTCACTTGTGCCAAAAACACTGTTTTGCACAAAAGCTTCCAAAACCATCTCCAGTCACTAAACCAATCACTCTAACACATCACAAAACATGTGTTAGAGTTGTTCAAATCATCACAACCATCAAAAGGCCAAAAAATCCAAAAGTCAACTCTCAAACCTCAAAATTTTGACTTTCTGCATTTTTATATCCAGGGCATTATCCAGTTCGTTTCCTAAGCATTAAAGCTTTCCAACACACTCCATAAATCATCCTTAAGTTGTTCCAAACTTGCTTTTACATCTGTAACTTCATTTACTTGAAGTTACACTTTGACCACTTTTCACATATTGCAAGAGGGAAGCTCTATTCAGTTTCAGTTGGTTCTCTTTGCTTATAAGCATTCAACAAGGATCTTAGAGGTACATTGGAGGTGTCTAAGGTTTTATTTCATTTCTGTAGCTGCTTATCCTAAAAGATTCACTTTGACTTCAAGAGGTAAGTCCATTTCAAACTTGAATTCTTTAAACCATGCTATGCTTTGATGTGCACTGATTAGGAATATATTGGTTATGATATTTGTAACATGCTTGGTCCATTAGTTACTGTTATTCATGACTGTATGAAGTTGTACCATAGAAGTAGCAAAAATGAGCTATTCTTGATGTTGCTATCATGTTTTAAAACAGAAACATTTTTAGCCAATTCTAATTGCACCATTGGATTGCTTTTTAAAAAATACGGAAGTTTAGTTTTTGCGTTGTTGATTTTCATTGAGTGTACACAAAGTTACACATGTTTTTGCATTTGATGAGATTTTTGGACTCTCTGGTTCAAGACCAAGGCCATGGCGCCTTGGATTGTGTTTTTAAAGTGGTTTTCCCTTAAGATTTTTATTTTTTATTCAATAAACGGATGTAACAGGCCACCCCAGTGGCGCAACCTATTCCTTATCGTGTCTTGTATGTGATGTGTCTTGGGTTCGATCCTTGGTGACAACCCTTTTGCTATTTTTCCACGCTTTTCTTTTTGAATAAGCATTTAAGACCAAACTTCACATATGTATCTGCACGCGCACCCGCTAGACAAGCCATTAACTTGGCTCATTTGGTTAAGGTTTTAACCCATGACCAACCAGACGTGGGTTCAACGCCCACCAATGCCATTCCCCTATTTTTTATGACTTTTTTTTAATAAGCAAAAAATTATATTCAACCGGATACAAATGGGTGTATCCAACCAACAACATACATCAACCACTTACCCAACATGAAAACTACAAAAATTCACATGGGAAGTTAGTCCAATCGTAGTAATTACAAGTATATCGTCCGTTAATCCTTTTTCCTAGCCACCACCAAGTGAGCAATATGATTCTATATTTTATTGATTCTAAATCCCAAACTTCTCTGTTAAGAACAATGTTGTTTCTTGTTAACCATAAACACCATCCTATAGACAACCAAAGACCTACCGCATTTTTTATTGTTACCTTCTTACCAATCAAGGCCTGGATCCAATGATGAAACATTAACAATAGAGTATCATGACTAACTATTTCAATGTCCAGCCATCTCCCAATGCGAATCCAAATTTTCCGCAAAAATTCACACTTGTAGAATAAATGAAGAGTATCCTCATCTTCCCTTTGGCAGAAAGGACAAGCCACACATTCACTTCTCAAAAGAATGTGTCTGCTGTGTAAATTATCTCTGGTTGATAGCCTCTCACGAAATAAACGCCAACCAAACAATTGAATTTTCGGATGCGCAGAGGGCAACCAAATCAGTTTGAAAACATCAACCAAATTCTCTTGAACAGGCTGTGAACTGTGGGAATTCATTAACAACTCATATCCAGCACTAACCGAATATTCATCCAAGACTCTCGTGCCCTAGACAACAATGTCTTCACCTGTTATTCTCATGGTCTGTACATGCAGCAGGCTTTTCAACTCATTAATTTCCTGTAAACTCCAGCCTGCTGCTAATGTATTACCAAAGTCAAGTATCCAAGATTCTTAATTTGAATTGTAACAAAAAAACTCCCTTACCCTACATCATTTGTTACTGGATGCTTCCCAAAGCCTAGGAAACTTGGCAGTAAAAGACTGGTTTCTGTACCACTTTGACAACCAAAACAGAGTGTTATTCCCGTCAATAACCTCGTGTTTCAACTTCCGCACGAAACAATCTTCCCCAAACATCTTCCAAACCATAAACAGATCCCTCCACCACAAAAATTGTCCAAAATTATACTCCGACATAACTCCACGATGAAAATCAATAATATGATCATAATATCTTGCCTCTACTACTCCCTGACATAACCTGTGTTTCAAAGTTATTAATTTCCATAAAGATTTTGCCATTAATGCCACATTTAGCCATTTGACATTTTTTATGCCCAATCCCCCTATCTCTTTCGGTTTTGTAACTTGAATTTAAAGGTTATATACATGATGAACTTGATGCAAACCCACCTCCATGATGCATATCTTTATTTTTTAGAGGCTATTACTTTCAAATCTCCATTAGATCAAAAGTTTACATGAATCTTGGGTGCATTATCCATCAAATTGATCCATTAACCACTTGATCATTCCATTTTTGGCACAAAGGTGACACTTCCACTTTGATAAAGTTAACTTTAATCATAAAGTCAACTTCTTGAGCCTCTCCATTATTCCTTCTGCACTCAAACCACTTTGTGGATCAGAAGAAACACCTCTAAGCCTCTCAACCACCCTACAACAGGTTGTACTTGGCATTTGAACTCAAAAATCCATGAAACTTCCATTTGATCTCAACCAAACCAAAAACTTTCATACTTACAATTTATGACCAGAGCCTTTCTCGACTCTTTCCCTATAAATAGAGGGACTCATGAGGCTTCAAAACACTCTAATCACTCTTGCTGCAACTCTTGCAAGCCAAACCCTCACTTGTGCCAAAAACACTGTTTTGCACAAAAGCTTCCAAAACCATCTCCAGTCACTAAACCAATCACTCTAACACATCACAAAACATGTGTTAGAGTTGTTCAAATCATCACAACCATCAAAAGGCCAAAAAATCCAAAAGTCAACTCTCAAACCTCAAAATTTTGACTTTCTGCATTTTTATATCCAGGGCATTATCCAGTTCGTTTCCTAAGCATTAAAGCTTTCCAACACACTCCATAAATCATCCTTAAGTTGTTCCAAACTTGCTTTTACATCTGTAACTTCATTTACTTGAAGTTACACTTTGACCACTTTTCACATATTGCAAGAGGGAAGCTCTATTCAGTTTCAGTTGGTTCTCTTTGCTTATAAGCATTCAACAAGGATCTTAGAGGTACATTGGAGGTGTCTAAGGTTTTATTTCATTTCTGTAGCTGCTTATCCTAAAAGATTCACTTTGACTTCAAGAGGTAAGTCCATTTCAAACTTGAATTCTTTAAACCATGCTATGCTTTGATGTGCACTGATTAGGAATATATTGGTTATGATATTTGTAACATGCTTGGTCCATTAGTTACTGTTATTCATGACTGTATGAAGTTGTACCATAGAAGTAGCAAAAATGAGCTATTCTTGATGTTGCTATCATGTTTTAAAACAGAAACATTTTTAGCCAATTCTAATTGCACCATTGGATTGCTTTTTAAAAAATACGGAAGTTTAGTTTTTGCGTTGTTGATTTTCATTGAGTGTACACAAAGTTACACATGTTTTTGCATTTGATGAGATTTTTGGACTCTCTGGTTCAAGACCAAGGCCATGGCGCCTTGGATTGTGTTTTTAAAGTGGTTTTCCCTTAAGATTTTTATTTTTTATTCAATAAACGGATGTAACAGGCCACCCCAGTGGCGCAACCTATTCCTTATCGTGTCTTGTATGTGATGTGTCTTGGGTTCGATCCTTGGTGACAACCCTTTTGCTATTTTTCCACGCTTTTCTTTTTGAATAAGCATTTAAGACCAAACTTCACATATGTATCTGCACGCGCACCCGCTAGACAAGCCATTAACTTGGCTCATTTGGTTAAGGTTTTAACCCATGACCAACCCGACGTGGGTTCAACGCCCACCAATGCCATTCCCCTATTTTTTATGACTTTTTTTTAATAAGCAAAAAATTATATTCAACCGGATACAAATGGGTGTATCCAACCAACAACATACATCAACCACTTACCCAACATGAAAACTACAAAAATTCACATGGGAAGTTAGTCCAATCGTAGTAATTACAAGTATATCGTCCGTTAATCCTTTTTCCTAACCACCACCAAGTGAGCAATATGATTCTATATTTTATTGATTCTAAATCCCAAACTTCTCTGTTAAGAACAATGTTGTTTCTTGTTAACCATAAACACCATCCTATAGACAACCAAAGACCTACCGCATTTTTTATTGTTACCTTCTTACCAATCAAGGCCTGGATCCAATGATGAAACATTAACAATAGAGTATCATGACTAACTATTTCAATGTCCAGCCATCTCCCAATGCGAATCCAAATTTTCCGCAAAAATTCACACTTGTAGAATAAATGAAGAGTATCCTCATCTTCCCTTTGGCAGAAAGGACAAGCCACACATTCACTTCTCAAAAGAATGTGTCTGCTGTTTAAATTATCTCTGGTTGATAGCCTCTCACGAAATAAACGCCAACCAAACAATTGAATTTTCGGATGCGCAGAGGACAACCAAATCAGTTTGAAAACATCAACCAATTTCTCTTGAACAGGCTGTGAACTGTGGGACTTCATTAACAACTCATATCCAGCACTAACCGAATATTCATCCACGACTCTCGTGCCCTAGACAACAATGTCTTCACCTGTTATTCTCATGGTCTGTACATGCAGCAAGCTTTTCAACTCATTAATTTCCTGTAAACTCCAGCCTGCTGCTAATGTATTACCAAAGTCAAGTATCCAAGATTCTTAATTTGAATTGTAACAAAAAAACTCCCTTACCCTACATCATTTGTTACTGGATGCTTCCCAAAGCCTAGGAAACTTGGCAGTAAAAGACTGGTTTCTGTACCACTTTGACAACCAAAACAGAGTGTTATTCCCGTCAATAACCTCGTGTTTCAACTTCCGCACGAAACAATCTTCCCCAAACATCTTCCAAACCATAAACAGATCCCTCCACCACAAAAATTGTCCAAAATTATACTCCGACATAACTCCACGATGAAAATCAATAATATGATCATAATATCTTGCCTCTACTACTCCCTGACATAACCTGTGTTTCAAAGTTATTAATTTCCATAAATATTTTGCCATTAATGCCACATTTAGCCATTTGACATTTTTTATGCCCAATCCCCCTATCTCTTTCGGTTTTGTAACTTGAATTTACAGGTTATATACATGATGAACTTGATGCAAACCCACCTCCATGATGCATATCTTTATTTTTTAGAGGCTATTACTTTCAAATCTCCATTAGATCAAAAGTTTACATGAATCTGGGGTGCATTATCCATCAAATTGATCCATTAACCACTTGATCATTCCATTTTGGCACAAAGGTGAGACTTCCACTTTGATAAAGTTAACTTTAATCATAAAGTCAACTTCTTGAGCCTCTCCATTATTCCTTCTGCACTCAAACCACTTTGTGGATCAGAAGAAACACCTCTAAGCCTCTCAACCACCCTACAACAGGTTGTACTTGGCATTTGAACTCAAAAATCCATGAAACTTCCATTTGATCTCAACCAAACCAAAAACTTTCATACTTGCAATTTATGACCAGAGCCTTTCTCGACTCTTTCCCTATAAATAGAGGGACTCATGAGGCTTCAAAACACTCTAATCACTCTTGCTGCAACTTTTGCAAGCCAAACCCTCACTTGTGCCAAAAACACTGTTTTGCACAAAAGCTTCCAAAACCATCTCCAGTCACTAAACCACTAAACCAATCACTCTAACACATCACAAAACATGTGTTAGAGTTGTTCAAATCATCACAACCATCAAAAGGCCAACAAATCCAAAAGTCAACTCTCAAACCTCAAAATTTTGACTTTCTGCATTTTTATATCCAGGGCATTATCCAGTTCGTTTCCTAAGCATTAAAGCTTTCCAACACACTCCATAAATCATCCTTAAGTTGTTCCAAACTTGGTTTTACATCTGTAACTTCATTTACTTGAAGTTACACTTTGACCACTTTTCACATATTGCAAGAGGGAAGCTCTATTCAGTTTCAGTTGGTTCTCTTTGCTTATAAGCATTCAACAAGGATCTTAGAGGTACATTGGAGGTGTCTAAGGTTTTATTTCATTTCTGTAGCTGCTTATCCTAAAAGATGCACTTTGACTTCAAGAGGTAAGTCCATTTCAAACTTGAATTCTTTAAACCATGCTATGCTTTGATGTGCACTGATTAGGAATATGTTGGTTATGATATTTGTGACATGCTTGGTCCATTAGTTACTGTTATTCATGACTGTATGAAGCTGTACCATAGAAGTAGCAAAAATGAGCTATTCTTGATGTTGCTATCATGTTTTAAAACAGAAACATTTTTAGCCAATTCTAATTGCACCATTGGATTCCTTTTTAAAAAATACGGAAGTTTAGTTTTTTCTTTGTTGATTTTCATTGAGTGTACACAAAGTTACACATGTTTTTACATTTGATGAGATTTTTGGACTTTCTGGTTCAAGACCAAGGCCATGGCGCCTTGGATTGTGTTTTTAAAGTGGTTTTCCCTTAATATTTTTATTTTTTATTCAATAAACGGATGTAATAGGCCACCCTAGTGGCGCAACCTATTCCTTATCGTGTCTTGTATGTGATGTGTCTTGGGTTCGATCCTTGGTGATAACCCTTTTGCTATTTTTCCACACTTTTCTTTTTTAATAAGCATTTAAGACCAAACTTCACATATGTATCTGCACGCGCACCCGCTAGACAAGCCATTAGCTTGGCTCATTTGGTTAAGGTTTTAACCCATGACCAACCAGACGTGGGTTGAACGCCCACCAATGCCACTCCCCTATTTTTTATGACTTTTTTTTTAATAAGCAAAAAATTATATTCAACCGGATACAAATGGGTGTATCCAACCAACAACATACATCAACCACTTACCCAACATGAAAACTACAAAAATTCACATGGGAAGTTAGTCCAATCGTAGTAATTACAAGTATATCGTCCGTTAATCCTTTTTCCTAGCCACCACCAAGTGAGCAATATGATTCTATATTTTATTGATTCTAAATCCCAAACTTCTCTGTTAAGAACAATGTTGTTTCTTGTTAACCATAAACACCATCCTATAGACAACCAAAGACCTACCGCATTTTTTATTGTTACCTTCTTACCAATCAAGGCCTGGATCCAATGATGAAACATTAACAATAGAGTATCATGACTAACTATTTCAATGTCCAGCCATCTCCCAATGCGAATCCAAATTTTCCGCAAAAATTCACACTTGTAGAATAAATGAAGAGTATCCTCATCTTCCCTTTGGCAGAAAGGACAAGCCACACATTCACTTCTCAAAAGAATGTGTCTGCTGTGTAAATTATCTCTGGGTGATAGCCTCTCACGAAATAAATGCCAACCAAACAATTGAATTTTCGGATGCGCAGAGGACAACCAAATCAGTTTGAAAACATCAACCAAATTCTCTTGAACAGGCTGTGAACTGTGGGACTTCATTAACAACTCATATCCAGCACTAACCGAATATTCATCCACGACTCTCGTGCCCTAGACAACAATGTCTTCACCTGTTATTCTCATGGTCTGTACATGCAGCAAGCTTTTCAACTCATTAATTTCCTGTAAACTCCAGCCTGCTGCTAATGTATTACCAAAGTCAAGTATCCAAGATTCTTAATTTGAATTGTAACAAAAAAACTCCCTTACCCTACATCATTTGTTACTGGATGCTTCCCAAAGCCTAGGAAACTTGGCAGTAAAAGACTGGTTTCTGTACCACTTTGACAACCAAAACAGAGTGTTATTCCCGTCAATAACCTCGTGTTTCAACTTCCGCACGAAACAATCTTCCCCAAACATCTTACAAACCATAAACAGATCCCTCCACCACAAAAATTGTCCAAAATTATACTCCGACATAACTCCACGATGAAAATTAATAATATGATCATAATATCTTGCCTCTACTACTCCCTGACATAACCTGTGTTTCAAAGTTATTAATTTCCATAAAGATTTTGCCATTAATGCCACATTTAGCCATTTGACATTTTTTATGCCCAATCCCCCTATCTCTTTCGGTTTTGTAACTTGAATTTAAAGGTTATATACATGATGAACTTGATGCAAACCCACCTCCATGATGCATATCTTTATTTTTTAGAGGCTATTACTTTCAAATCTCCATTAGATCAAAAGTTTACATGAATCTGGGGTGCATTATCCATCAAATTGATCCATTAACCACTTGATCATTCCATTTTTGGCACAAAGGTGAGACTTCCACTTTGATAAAGTTAACTTTAATCATAAAGTCAACTTCTTGAGCCTCTCCATTATTCCTTCTGCACTCAAACCACTTTGTGGATCAGAAGAAACACCTCTAAGCATCTCAACCACCCTACAACAGGTTGTACTTGGCATTTGAACTCAAAAATCCATGAAACTTCCATTTGATCTCAACCAAACCAAAAACTTTCATACTTGCAATTTATGACCAGAGCCTTTCTCGACTCTTTCCATATAAATAGAGGGACTCATGAGGCTTCAAAACACTCTAATCACTCTTGCTGCAACTTTTGCAAGCCAAACCCTCACTTGTGCCAAAAACACTGTTTTGCACAAAAGCTTCCAAAACCATCTCCAGTCACTAAACCTCTAAACCAATCACTCTAACACATCACAAAACATGTGTTAGAGCTATTCAAATCATCACAACCATCAAAAGGCCAACAAATCCAAAAGTCAACTCTCAAACCTCAAAATTTTGACTTTCTGCATTTTTATATCAAGGGCATTATCCAGTTCATTTCCTAAGCATTAAAGCTTTCCAACACACTCCATAAATCATCCTTAAGTTGTTCCAAACTTGGTTTTACATCTGTAACTTCATTTACTTGAAGTTACACTTTGACCACTTTTCACATATTGCAAGAGGGAAGCTCTATTCAGTTTCAGTTGGTTCTTTTTGCTTATAAGCATTCAACAAGGATCTTAGAGGTACATTGGAGGTGTCTAAGGTTTTATTTCATTTCTGTAGCTGCTTATCCTAAAAGATGCACTTTGACTTCAAGAGGTAAGTCCATTTCAAACTTGAATTCTTTAAACCATGCTATGCTTTGATGTGCACTGATTAGGAATATGTTGGTTATGATATTCGTGACATGCTTGGTCCATTAGTTCATGTTATTCATGACTGTATGAAGCTGTACCATAGAAGTAGCAAAAATGAGCTATTCTTGATGTTGCTATCATGTTTTAAAACAGAAACATTTTTAGCCAATTCTAATTGCACCATTGGATTCCTTTTTAAAAAATACGGAAGTTTAGTTTTTTCTTTGTTGATTTTCATTGAGTGTACACAAAGTTACACATGTTTTTGCATTTGATGAGATTTTTGGACTTTCTGGTTCAAGACCAAGGCCATGGCGCCTTGGATTGTGTTTTTAAAGTGGTTTTCCCTTAATATTTTTATTTTTTATTCAATAAACGGATGTAATAGGCCACCTCAGTGGCGCAACCTATTCCTTATCGTGTCTTGTATGTGATGTGTCTTGGGTTCGATCCTTGGTGACAACCCTTTTGCTATTTTTCCACACTTTTCTTTTTTAATAAGCATTTAAGACCAAACTTCACATATGTATCTGCACGCGCACCCGCTAGACAAGCCATTAACTTGGCTCATTTGGTTAAGGTTTTAACCCATGACCAACCAGACGTGGGTTCAACGCCCACCAATGCCATTCCCCTATTTTTTATGACTTTTTTTTAATAAGCAAAAAATTATATTCAACCGGATACAAATGGGTGTATCCAACCAACAACATACATCAACCACTTACCCAACATGAAAACTACAAAAATTCACATGGGAAGTTAGTCCAATCGTAGTAATTACAAGTATATCGTCCGTTAATCCTTTTTCCTAGCCACCACCAAGTGAGCAATATATTTCAATATTTTATTGATTCTAAATCCCAAACTTCTCTGTTAAGAACAATGTTGTTTCTTGTTAACCATAAACACCATCCTATAGACAACCAAAGACCTACCGCATTTTTTATTGTTACCTTCTTACCAATCAAGGCCTGGATCCAATGATGAAACATTAACAATATAGTATCATGACTAACTATTTCAATGTCCAGCCATCTCCCAACGCGAATCCAAATTTTCCGCGAAAATTCACACTTGTAGAATAAATGAAGAGTATCCTCATCTTCCCTTTGGCAGAAAGGACAAGCCACACATTCACTTCTCAAATGAATGTGTCTGCTTTGTAAATTATCTCTGGTTGAGAGCCTCACACTAAATAAACGCCAACCAAACAATTGAATTTTCGGATGCACAGAGGACAACCAAATCAGTTTGAAAACATCAACCAAATTCTCTTGAACAGGCTGTGAACTGTGGGACTTCATTAACAACTCATATCCAGCACTAACCGAATATTCATCCACGACTCTCGTGCCCTAGACAACAATGTCTTCACCTGTTATTCTCATGGTTTGTACATGCAGCAAGCTTTTCAACTCATTAAATTCCTGTAAACTCCAGCCTGCTGCTATTGTATTACCAAAGTCAAGTATCCAAGATTCTTAATTTGAATTCTAACAACAAAACTCCCTTACCCTACATCATTTGTTATTGGATGCTTCCCAAATCCTAGGAAACTTGGCAGTAAATGACTGGTTTCTGCACCACTTTGACAACCAAAACAGAGTGTTATTCCCGTCACCAACCTCGTGTTTCAACTTCCGCACGAAACCATCTTCCAAACCATAAACAGATCCCTCCACCACAAAGATTGTCCAAAATTATACTCCGACATAACTCCACGATGAAAATCAATAATATGATCATAATATCTTGCCTCTACTACTCCCTGCCATAACCTGTGTTTCAAAGTTATTAGTTTCCATAACCATTTTGCCATTAATGCCACATTGAGCCATTTGACATTTTTTATGCCCAATCCCCCTATCTCTTTTGGTTTTGTAACTTGAATTTAAAGGTTATGTACATGATGAACTTGATGCAAACCCACCTCCATGCTGCATATCTTTATTTTTTAGAGGCTATTACTTTCAAATCTCCATTAGATCAAAATTTTACATGAATCTGGGGTGCATTATCCATCAAATTGATCCATTAACCACTTGATCATTCCATTTTTGGCACAAAGGTGAGACTTCCACTTTGATAAAGTTAACTTTAATCATAAAGTCAACTTCTTGAGCCTCTCCATTGTTCCTTCTGCACTCAAACCACTTTGTGGATCAGAAGAAACACCTCTAAGCCTCTCAACCACCCTACAACAGGTTGTACTTGGCATTGGAACTCAAAAATCCATGAAACTTCCATTTGATCTCAACCAAACGAAGAACTTTCATACTTGCAATTTATGACCAGAGCCTTTCTCGACTCTTTCCCTATAAATAGAGGGACTCATGAGGATTCAAAACACTCTAATCACTCTTGCTGCAACTCTTGCAAGCCAAACCCTCACTTGTGCCAAAAACACTGTTCTGCACAAAAGCTTCCAAAACCATCTCCAGTCACTAAACCACTAAACCAATCACTCTAACACATCACAAACCATGTGTTAAAGCTGCTCAAATCATCACAACCATCAAAAGGCCAGCAAATCCAAAAGTCAACTCTCAAACCTCAAAATTTTGACTTTCTGCATTTTTATATCCAAGGCATTATCCAGTTCATTTCCTAAGCATTAAACCTTTCCAACACACTCCATAAATCATCCTTAAGTTGTTCCAAACTTGTTTTTACATATGTAACTTGATTTACTTGAAGTTACACTTTGACCACTTTTCACATATTGCAAGAGGGAAGCTCTATTCTGTTTCAGTTGGTTCTCTTTGCTTATAAGCATTCAACAAGGATCTTAGAGGTACATTGGAGATGTCTAAGGCTTTATTTCATTTCTGTAGCTGCTTATCCTAAAAGATGCACTTTGACTTCAAGAGGTAAGTCCATTTCAAACTTGAATTCTTAAAACCATGCTATGCTTTGATGTGCACTGATTAGGAATATGTTGGTTATGATATTTGTGACATGCTTGGTCCATTAGTTACTGTTATTCATGACTGTATGAAGCTGTACAATAGAAGTAGCAAAAATGAGCTATTCTTGATGTTGCTATCATGTTTTAAAATAGAAACATTTTTAGCCAATTCTAATTGCACCATTGGATTCCTTTTTAAAAAATACGGAAGTTTAGTTTTTGCTTTGTTGATTTTCATTGAGTGTACACAAAGTTACACATGTTTTTGCATTTGATGAGATTTTTAGACTTTTTGGTTCCAGACCAAGGCCATGGCGCCTTGGATTGTGTTTTTAAAGTGGTTTTCCCTTAATATTTTTATTTTTTATTCAATAAACGGATGTAACAGGCCACCCCAGTGGCACAACCTATTCCTTATTGTGTCTTGTATGTGATGTGTCTTGGGTTCGATCCTTGGTGACAACCCTTTTGCTATTTTTCCACGCTTTTCTTTTTGAATAAGCATTTAAGACCAAACTTCACATATGTATCTGCACGCGCACCCGCTAGACAAGCCATTAACTTGGCTCATTTGGTTAAGGTTTTAACCCATGACCAACCAGACGTGGGTTCAACGCCCACCAATGCCATTCCCCTATTTTTTATGACTTTTTTTTAATAAGCAAAAAATTATATTCAACCGGATACAAATGGGTGTATCCAACCAACAACATACATCAACCACTTACCCAACATGAAAACTACAAAAATTCACATGGGATGTTAGTCCAATCGTAGTAATTACAAGTATATCGTCCGTTAATCCTTTTTCCTAGCCACCACCAAGTGAGCAATATATTTCTATATTTTATTGATTCTAAATCCCAAACTTCTCTGTTAAGAACAATGTTGTTTCTTGTTAACCATAAACACCATCCTATAGACAACCAAAGACCTACCGCATTTTTTATTGTTACCTTCTTACCAATCAAGGCCTGGATCCAATGATGAAACATTAACAATAAAGTATCATGACTAACTATTTCAATGTCCAGCCATCTCCCAACGCGAATCCAAATTTTCCGCGAAAATTCACACTTGTAGAATAAATGAAGAGTATCCTCATCTTCCCTTTGGCAGAAAGGACAAGCCACACATTCACTTCTCAAATGAGTGTGTCTGCTTTGTAAATTATCTCTGGTTGATAGCCTCGCACTAAATAAACGCCAACCAAACAATTGAATTTTCGGATGCACAGAGGACAACCAAATCAGTTTGAAAACATCAACCAAATTCTCTTGAACAGGCTGTGAACTGTGGGACTTCATTAACAACTCATATCCAGCACTAACCGAATATTCATCCACGACTCTCGTGCCCTAGACAACAATGTCTTCACCTGTTATTCTCATGGTCTGTACATGCAGCAAGCTTTTCAACTCATTAATTTCCTGTAAACTACAGCCTGCTGCTAATGTATTACCAAAGTCAAGTATCCAAGAATCTTAATTTGAATTGTAACAAAAAAAGTCCCTTACCCTACATCATTTGTTACTGGATGATTCCCAAAGCCTAGGAAACTTGGCAGTAAAAGACTGGTTTCTTTACCACTTTGACAACCAAAACAGAGTGTTATTCCCGTCAATAACCTCGTGTTTCAACTTCCGCACGAAACAATCTTCCCTAAACATCTTCCAAACCATAAACAGATCCCTCCACCACAAAGATTGTCCAAAATTATACTCCGACATAACTCCACGATGAAAATCAATAATATGATCATAATATCTTGCCTCTACTACTCCCTGCCATAACCTGTTTTTCAAAGTTATTAGTTTCCATAACCATTTTGCCATTAATGCCACATTGAGCCATTTGACATTTTTTATGCCCAATCCCCCTATCTCTTTCGGTTTTGTAACTTGAATTTAAAGGTTATGTACATGATGAACTTGATGCAAACCCACCTCCATGCTGCATATCTTTATTTTTTAGAGGCTATTACTTTCAAATCTCCATTAGATCAAAATTTTACATGAATCTGGTGTGCATTATCCATCAAATTGATCCATTAACCACTTGATCATTCCATTTTTGGCACAAAGGTGAGACTTCCACTTTGATAAAGTTAACTTTAATCATAAAGTCAACTTCTTGAGCCTCTCCATTGTTCCTTCTGCACTCAAACCACTTTGTGGATCAGAAGAAACACCTCTAAGCCTCTCAACCACCCTACAACAGGTTGTACTTGGCATTGGAACTCAAAAATCCATGAAACTTCCATTTGATCTCAACCAAACGAAGAACTTTCATACTTGCAATTTATGACCAGAGCCTTTCTCGACTCTTTCCCTATAAATAGAGGGACTCATGAGGCTTCAAAACACTCTAATCACTCTTGCTGCAACTCTTGCAAGCCAAACCCTCACTTGTGCCAAAAACACTGTTTTGCACAAAAGCTTCCAAAACCATCTCCAGTCACTAAACCACTAAACCAATCACTCTAACACATCACAAACCATGTGTTAAAGCTGCTCAAATCATCATAACCATCAAAAGGCCAGCAAATCCAAAAGTCAACTCTCAAACCTCAAAATTTTGACTTTCTGCATTTTTATATCCAAGGCATTATCCAGTTCATTTCCTAAGCATTAAACCTTTCCAACACACTCCATAAATCATTCTTAAGTTGTTCCAAACTTTTTTTTACATATGTAACTTGATTTACATGAAGTTACACTTTGCCCAATTTTCACATATTGCAAGAGGGAAGCTCTATTCTGTTTCAGTTGGTTCTCTTTGCTTATAAGCATTCAACAAGGATCTTAGAGGTACATTGGAGATGTCTAAGGCTTTATTTAATTTCTGTAGCTGCTTATCCTAAAAGATGCACTTTGACTTCAAGAGGTAAGTCCATTTCAAACTTGAATTCTTAAAACCATGCTATGCTTTGATGTGCACTGATTAGGAATATGTTGGTTATGATATTTGTGACATGCTTGGTCCATTAGTTACTGTTATTCATGACTGTATGAAGCTGTACCATAGAAGTAGCAAAAATGAGCTATTCTTGATGTTGCTATCATGTTTTAAAATAGAAACATTTTTAGCCAATTCTAATTGCACCATTGGATTCCTTTTTAAAAAATACGGAAGTTTAGTTTTTGCTTTGTTGATTTTCATTGAGTGTACACAAAGTTACACATGTTTTTGCATTTGATGAGATTTTTGGACTTTTTGGTTCCAGACCAAGGCCATGGCGCCTTGGATTGTGTTTTTAAAGTGGTTTTTCCTTAATATTTTTATTTTTTATTCAATAAACGGATGTAACAGGCCACCCCAGTGGCACAACCTATTCCTTATTGTGTCTTGTATGTGATGTGTCTTGGGTTCGATCCTTGGTGACAACCCTTTTGCTATTTTTCCACGCTTTTCTTTTTGAATAAGCATTTAAGACCAAACTTCACATATGTATCTGCACGCGCACCCGCTAGACAAGCCATTAACTTGGCTCATTTGGTTAAGGTTTTAACCCATGACCAACCAGACGTGGGTTCAACGCCCACCAATGCCATTCCCCTATTTTTTATGACTTTTTTTTAATAAGCAAAAAATTATATTCAACCGGATACAAATGGGTGTATCCAACCAACAACATACATCAACCACTTACCAAACATGAAAACTACAAAAATTCACATGGGAAGTTAGTCCAATCGTAGTAATTACAAGTATATCGTCCGTTAATCCTTTTTCCTAGCCACCACCAAGTGAGCAATATGATTCTATATTTTATTGATTCTAAATCCCAAACTTCTCTGTTAAGAACAATGTTGTTTCTTGTTAACCATAAACACCATCCTATAGACAACCAAAGACCTACCGCATTTTTTATTGTTATCTTCTTACCAATCAAGGCCTGGATCCAATGATGAAACATTAACAATAGAGTCATGACTACCTATTTCAATGTCCAGCCATCTCCCAACGCGACTCCAAATTTTCCGCAAAAATTCACACTTGTAGAATAAATGAAGAGTATCCTCATCTTCCCTTTGGCAGAAAGGACAAGCCACACATTCACTTCTCAAAAGAATGTGTCTGCTGTGTAAATTATCTCTGGTTGATAGCCTCTCACGAAATAAACGCCAACCAAACAATTGAATTTTCGGATGCGCAGAGGACAACCAAATCAGTTTGAAAACATCAACCAAATTCTCTTGAACTGGCTGTGAACTGTGGGACTTCATTAACAACTCATATCCAGCACTAACCGAATATTCATCCACGACTCTCGTGCCCTAGACAACAATGTCTTCACCTGTTATTCTCATGGTTTGTACATGCAACAAGCTTTTCAACTCATTAAATACCTGTAAACTCCAGCCTGCTGCTATTGTATTACCAAAGTCAAGTATCCAAGATACTTAATTTGAATTTTAACAACAAAACTTCCTTACCCTACATCATTTGTTAATGGATGTTTCCCAAAGCCTAGGAAACTTGGCAGTAAATGACTGGTTTCTGCACCACTTTGACAACCAAAACAGAGTGTTATTCCCGTCAACAACCTCGTGTTTCAACTTCCGCACGAAACCATCTTGCCTCTACTACTCCCTGCCATAACCTGTGTTTCAAAGTTATTAGTTTCCATAACCATTTTGCCATTAATGCCACATTGAGCCATTTGACATTTTTTATGCCCAATCCCCCTATCTCTTTCGGTTTTGTAACTTGAATTTAAAGGTTATGTACATGATGAACTTGATGCAAACCCACCTCCATGCTGCATATCTTTATTTTTTAGAGGCTATTACTTTCAAATCTCCATTAGATCAAAATTTTACATGAATCTGGGGTGCATTATCCATCAAATTGATCCATTAACCACTTGATCATTCCATTTTTGGCACAAAGGTGAGACTTCCACTTTGATAAAGTTAACTTTAATCATAAAGTCAACTTCTTGAGCCTCTCCATTGTTCCTTCTGCACTCAAACCACTTTGTGGATCAGAAGAAACACCTCTAAGCCTCTCAACCACCCTACAACAGGTTGTACTTGGCATTGGAACTCAAAAATCCATGAAACTTCCATTTGATCTCAACCAAACGAAGAACTTTCATACTTGCAATTTATGACCAGAACCTTTCTCGACTCTTTCCTTATAAATAGAGGGACTCATGAGGCTTCAAAACACTCTAATCACTCTAGCTGCAACTCTTGCAAGCCAAACCCTCACTTGTGCCAAAAACACAATTTTGCACAAAAGCTTCCAAAACCATCTCCAGTCACTAAACCACTAAACCAATCACTCTAACACATCACAAACCATGTGTTAGAGCTGCTCAAATCATCACAACCATCAAAAGGCCAGCAAATCCAAAAGTCAACTCTCAAACCTCAAAATTTTGACTTTCTGCATTTTTATATCCAGGGCATTATCCTGTTCATTTCCTAAGCATTAAACCTTTCCAACACACTCCATAAATCATCCTTAAGTTGTTCCAAACTTGGTTTTACATCTGTAACTTCATTTACTTGAAGTTACACTTTGACCACTTTTCACATATTGCAAGAGGGAAGCTCTATTCTGTTTCAGTTGGTTCTCTTTGCTTATAAGCATTCAACAAGGATCTTAGAGGTACATTGGAGATGTCTAAGGCTTTATTTCACTTCTGTAGCTGCTTATCCTAAAAGATGCACTTTGACTTCAAGAGGTAAGTCCATTTCAAACTTGAATTCTTAAAACCATGCTATGCTTTGATGTGCACTGATTAGGAATATGTTGGTTATGATATTTGTGACATGCTTGGTCCATTAGTTACTGTTATTCATGACTGTATGAAGCTGTACCATAGAAGTAGCAAAAATGAGCTATTCTTGATGTTGCTATCATGTTTAAAAACAGAACATTTTTAGCCAATTCTAATTGCACCATTGGATTCCTTTTTAAAAAATACGGAAGTTTAGTTTTTGCGTTGTTGATTTTCATTGAGTGTACACAAAGTTACACATGTTTTTGCATTTGATGAGATTTTTGGATTTTCTGGTTCCAGACCAAGGCCATGGCGCCTTGGATTGTGTTTTTAAAGTGGTTTTCCCTTAATATTTTTATTTTTTATTCAATAAACAGATGTAACAGGCCACCCCAGTGGCGCAACCTATTCCTTATCGTGTCTTGTATGTGATGTGTCTTGGGTTCGATCCTTGGTGACAACCCTTTTGCTATTTTTCCACGCTTTTCTTTTTGACTAAGCATTTAAGACCAAACTTCACATATGTATCTGCACGCGCACCCGCTAGGAATGCCATTAGCTTGGCTTATTTGGTTAAGGTTTTCAACCCATGACCAACCAGACGTGGGTTCAACGTCCACCAATGCCACTCCCCTATTTTTTATGACTTTTTTTTTAATAAGCAAAAAATTATATTCAACCGGATACAAATGGGTGTATCCAACCAACAACATACATCAACCACTTACCCAACATGAAAACTACAAAAATTCACATGGGAAGTTAGTCCAATCGTAGTAATTACAAGTATATCGTCTGTTAATCCTTTTTCCTAGCCACCACCAAGTGAGCAATTTGATTCTATATTTTATTGATTCTAAATCCCAAACTTCTCTGTTAAGAACAATGTTGTTTCTTGTTAACCATAAACACCATCCTATAGACAACCAAAGACCTACCGCATTTTTTATTGTTACCTTCTTACCAATCAAGGCCTGGATCCAATGATGAAACATTAACAATAGAGTATCATGACTACCTATTTCAATGTCCAGCCATCTCCCAACGCGACTCCAAATTTTCCGCGAAAATTCACACTTGTAGAATAAATGAAGAGTATCCTCATCTTCCCTTTGGCAGAAAGGACAAGCCACACATTCACTTCTCAAAAGAATGTGTCTGTTGTGTAAATTATCTCTGGTTGATAGCCTCTCACGAAATAAACGCCAACCAAACAATTGAATTTTCGGATGCGCAGAGGACAACCAAATCAGTTTGAAACATCAACCAAATTCTCTTGAACTGGCTGTGAACTGTGGGACTTCATTAACAACTCATATCCAGCACTAACTGAATATTCATCCACGACTCTCGTGCCCTAGACAACAATGTCTTCACCTGTTATTCTCATGGTCTATACATGCAGCAAGCTTTTCAACTCATTAAATTCCTGTAAACTCCATACTGCTGCTAATGTATTACCAAAGTCAAGTATCCAAGATTCTTAATTTGAATTGTAACAACAAAACTCCCTTACCCTACATCATTTGTTACTGGATGCTTCCCAAAGCCTAGGAAACTTGGCAGTAAAAGAATGGTTTCTGCACTACTTTGACAACCAAAACAGAGTGTTATTCCCGTCAGCAACCTCGTGTTTCAACTTCCGCACGAAACCATCTTCCCCAAACATCTTCCAAACCATAAACAGATCCCTCCACCACAAAGATTGTCCAAAATTATACTCCGACATAACTCCACGATGAAAATCAATAATATGATCATAATATCTTGCCTCTACTACTCCCTGCCATAACCCGTGTTTCAAAGTTATTAGTTTCCATAACCATTTTGCCATTAATGCCACATTGAGCCATTTGACATTTTTTATGCCCAATCCCCCTATCTCTTTCGGTTTTGTAACTTGAATTTAAAGGTTATGTACATGATGAACTTGATGCAAACCAACCTCCATGCTGCTTATCTTTACTTTTTAGAGGCTATTACTTTCAAATCTCCATTAGATCAAAAGTTTACATGAATCTGGGGTGCATTATCCATCTAATTGATCCATTAACCACTTGATCATTCCATTTTTGGGACAAAGGTGAGACTTCCACTTTGATAAAGTTAACTTTAATCATAAAGTCAACTTCTTGAGCCTCTCCATTGTTCTTCTGCACTCTAACCACTTTGTGGATCAGAAGAAACACCTCTAAGCCTCTCAACCACCCTACAACAGGTTGTACTTGGCATTGGAACTCAAAAATCCATGAAACTTCCATTTGATCTCAACCAAACCAAAAACTTTCATACTTGCAGAGCCTTTCTCGACTCTTTCCCTATAAATAGAGGGACTCATGAGGCTTCAAAACACTCTAATCACTCTTGCAGCAACACTTGCAAGCCAAACCCTCACTTGTGCCAAAAACATTGATTTGCACAAAAGCTTCCAAAACCATCTCCAGTCACTAAACCACTAAACCAATCACTCTAACACATCACAAAACATGTGTTAGAGCTGTTCAAATCATCACAACCATCAAAAGGCCAGCAAATCCAAAAGTCAACTCTCAAACCTCAAAATTTTGACTTTCCGCATTTTTATATCCAAGGTATTGTCCAGTTCATTTCCTAAGCATTAAACCTTTCCAACACACTTCATAAGTCATCCTTAAGTTGTTCCAAACTTGGTTTTACATCTGTAACTTCATTTACTTGAAGTTACACTTTGACCACTTTTCACATATTGCAAGAGGGAAGCTCTATTCAGTTTTAGTTGGTTCTCTTTGATTATAAGCATTCAACAAGGATCTTAGAGGTACATTGGAGGTGTCTAAGGCTTTATTTCATTTATGTAGCTGCTTATCCTGAAAGATGCAATTTGACTTCAAGAGGTAAGTCCATTTCAAACTTGAATTCTTTAAACCATGCTATGCTTTGATGTGCACTGATTAGGAATATGTTGGTTATGATATTTGTGACATGCTTGGTCCATTAGTTACTGTTATTCATGACTGTATGAAGCTGTACCATAGAAGTATAAAAAATGAGCTATTCTTGATGTTGCTATCATGTTTTAAAACAGAAACATTTTTAGCCAATTCTAATTGCACCATTGGATTCCTTTTTAAAAAATACGCAAGTTTAGGTTTTGCTTTGATGATTTTCATTGAGTGTACACAAAGTTACACATGTTTTTGTATTTGATGAGATTTTTGGACTTTCTGGTTCCAGACCAAGGCCATGGCGCCTTGGATTGTGTTTTTAAAGTGGTTTTCCTTTATTGTTTTTATTTTTTATTCCATAAACGGATGTAACAGGCAACCCCAGTGGCGCAACCTATTCCTTATCGTGTCTTGTATGTGATGTGTCTTGGGTATGACCCTTGGTGACAACCCTTTTGCTATTTTTCCACATTTTTCTTTTTGAATAGGCATTTAAGACCAAACTTCACATATGTATCTGCACGCGCACCCGCTAGACAAGCCATTAGCTTGGCTCAGTTGGTTAAGGTTTTAACCCATGACCAACCAGACGTGGGTTCAACGCCCACCAATGCCACTCCCCTATTTTTTATGACTTTTTTTTAATAAGCAAAAAATTATATTCAACCGGATACAAATGGGTGTATCCAACCAACAACATACATCAACCACTTACCCAACATGAAAACTACAAAAATTCACATGGGAAGTTAGTCCAATTGTAGTAATTACAAGTATACCGTCCGTTAATCCTTTTACTAGCCACGACCAAGTGAGCAATATGATTCTATATTCTATTGATTCTAAATCCCAAACTTCTCTGTTAAGAACAATGTTGTTTCTTGTTAACCATGAACACCATCCTATAGACAACCAAAGGCCTGCCGTATTTTTTATTGTCACCTTCTTAACAATCAAGGCCTGGATCCAATGATGAAACATTAACAATAGAGTATCATGACTACCTATTTCAATGTCCAGCCATCTCCCAATGTGACTCCAAATTTTCCGCGAAAATTCACACTTGTAGAATAGATGAAGACTATCCTCGTCTTCCCTTTGGCTGAAAGGACAAGCCACACCTTCACTTCTCAAAAAAATGTGTCTGCTGTGTAAATTATCTCTGGTTGCTAGCCTCTCACGAAATAAACGCCAACCAAACAATTGAATTTTCGGATGCGCAGAGGACAACCAAATCAGTTTGAAAACATCGACCAAATTCTCTTGAACAGGCTGTGAACTGTGGGACTTCATCAACAACTCATATCCAGCACTAACCGAATATTCATCCACGACTCCCGTGCCCCAGACAACAATGTCTTCACCTGTTATTCTCATTGTCTGTACAGGCAGCAAGCTTTTCAACTCATTAAATTCCTGTAAACTCCAGCCTGCTGCTAATGTATTACCAAAGTCATGTATCCAAGATTCTTAATTTTAATTGTAACAACAAAACTCCCTTACCCTACCCCATTTGTTACTAGATGCTTCCCAATGCCTAGGAAACTTGGCAGTAAAAGACTGGTTTCCGCACCACTTTGACAACCAAAACAGAGTGTTATTCCCGTCAACAACCTCGTGTTTCAACTTCAGCACGAAACCATCTTCCAAACCATAAACAGATCCCTCCACCACAAATATGGTCCAAAATTATACTCCGACATAACTACACGATGAAAGTCAATAATATGATCATAATATCTTTCCTCTACTACTCCCTGCCATTTGACAATTTTTATGCCCAATCCCCCTATCTCTTTCGGTTTACACACCTCATTCCACCTTACCCACTATACACCTTTGGAAATTGCAGATCCTATCCACAGAAACCGTCGTTGAATACCTGTTATGATTCTTACTACTTTGCACGACATCAAATAAACAGACATATAATGCAAAGGTAAGTTAGTCAAAACTGAATTTGTTAATGTAGCCCGGCCTGCCACCGACAAGAACCTTCCTTTCCAAGTTGACAAACGTCCCTGAATTCTCTGAATCATAGGCTTCCAAAAAGCGATATCCCTATGGTTACCACCAACGAACACTCCTAGAAATTTGAAAGGGAATTTGTCAATTTTGACACCAAGAAATTTTTACTATAATTTTGACACCAAGAATTTTTTACCCCCATCCTCCAAACCAATGCCATACAAGGAATTTTTACTATAATTTATTTGCAACCCCGAAACCAATTGAAAACCTTTCAACATAGCCTTTAGAGTCCAAAGATTAGCCCAAGAACCATCACCCACTAAAATTTTGTCATCAGCATATTGTAATAGTTCATACGAGATGACAGAATTTAGTTTTATACCTTGGAAAGCATCCACCAGAGTAGCTCTCTTCACTAAAACCGCCAGACCTTCAGCAACTAACGCAAAGAGGAAGAGGGATATCAGATCACCTTGTCGTAAACCACACGATAACTTAAAATCACAGGTCGGACTCCCATTAACCATAACCGACATAAAGTTATGCATAACAGTTCCCTCTATCTACCTCATATATTTACTTCCAAAACCCATGTAAATCATAATGTCTTTTAAATAGCTCCATTCCACCCTGTCATAGGCCAGTGCAAAATCAACTTTGATCATCAAAGATTAAATATGCTTCTTTTAGCAAAATCAATCAATTCATTTAACACAACAACTTCATCCAATATGTTTCGCCCTTCAATAAACGCCGTTTGCATGCTGGAAACTATTCTATCCATAACTTTCTTAGTTCTTCCGGCCAACAACTTTGCAACTACTTTATAGACTGAGCCTATCAAACATATAAGACGGAAGTCCTCCATACCACTCGGATCATCATTCTTCGGTATCATTGCTATAAAAGAAGACGTGAAAACCTTTGGAAGGACTCCATTCTCAAAGAATTCTAAAATGCATTTTGAGAAATCCAAACCCACCACCTCCCAGCAATGTTTTATGAATCTCAGGTTGAAACCATCTGGCCCAGGACTCCTATCTCCTTCACTCGAGAACACAACTTGTTTGATGTCTTCGTGTGTGAAAGGTGCCTCCAGCATCTTGCTTTCCTCTTCAGTCATACGCTTGAAACCATTGCTACCTATCTTGGGCAACACTCTGCAATCTTTCTTAACTCTTTGTTGAAAATGACTTGCCACTGCTTCTTTGATACCAATGACATCTTTTATTGTTTCTCCTTCAACTTGAATCAAACTGATTGAATTTATTCTGTTACGATGCTTTATTGCATTATGGAATGAATTTGAATTTGCATCCCCTTCATTAATCCAATTCAATCTTGCTTTTTGTTTAAGTATACTTTCCTTGATTCTCATGTTTCTCCATAATTCGTCCTCAGCAACTCTTCTATCTCTCAATAATTCAGCATTGATATCTTCACTATTCTGCGTAATCAGACCCTCAACATCATTGATGGTAGTAGTATTCTCACAGATCTTTGTGTCAACCCAGCCAAAGACGTTGGCATTCCACCAACGTAACCGATTCCTAAGATGCTGAAATTTCTTAGACAGAATAAAGGACACACTGCCTTTAACCTTATATGAATCCCAAACATGTCTAACAAAGGGTAGAAACTCGTGATGCTCTAACCAGCAGTTCAACACTTTGAATGGTTTCGGTCCCCAATTGATGTTTCTTGCTATTATCGTCACTGTCCTATGATCATAAATATCCCTTGATCCAACATTTTCAGTGATTGAGTTCCAATTATTAATCAAACCAGGGGAAAGGAGGAACCTGTCTAACCTGCTACAAGAATTTCCAGTAGCATTAAACCACGTATATCTGTTACCTCGCACAGAGATGTCTACACAGCCAGACAACTCAATGAAGTCCTTGAAATCCTCTATAATTCTACTACTTTGATTACAACTTCCACTTCTCTCCCTCCTATTTTTAATGGCGTTAAAGTCGCCACCAATGACCCATTCACCTGCATCCATTGTTTCCTTGAGCTGCAGAATTTTACTCCAAAGAACTCTCTTCTCCACATTAGAGCAAGAAGAATAGATGTTCAAAAAGTATACATTTTGCCCCTTCCAAGTAGAATTCACTCCTATGTAACCATTACCTTTGAAACTACATAACGGAACTAGGCAATTTTTCCTCCATATAGTGAGGATTCCACCCGCATGGCCAACAGAACCTACACCCGACCACAAACAGTTCTCATTCCCCCACATATCAGTAACTATATTGTCTGTCATCAATTCACATTTGCTTTCCTGCAGAAAAACCACATCAACCTCTTCTTTTTGTAACAACGTCCTAAGCCTCCTCCTCTTAACACTACTACCACACCCTCTTATGTTATACGTCATAAAATTCATATCTTACCCTTAGTTGCCTCCTTCTTGCCTCTAATTACTTTCCTCTCCTCAACTTTATAATTCCTGATACAATTCTCAAAAACCTCATCATCTTCCTCAGCTTCCACCCCCATCTGCTTAATGGAAACCCAAATTCTAGATGGCAGACCTTCTAACTTTCTTTTAATTCTAGAATTACTTTTTTGAACCTCATCATCTCCAATTGAATCACCAGCAGGCATAGGAGTCCCTCCCTCACTAGATATCTCCTCCTCAACATCTACACACAACTTATTTGGTTTGGCTGCCATTTCTCCATACGACCTTCTTTCATTCAGCAAAGTTGAATAGTATGAAGGGGCAAATGGTATCTTTAATTTATGATAAATTTCATCTAGGGCCACAACCTTTTTTGGCTTCCTTATCTCTAAACCACACGCCAACTAGTTTTGTTTCTCTCTGCCTTCTGTTACCTCGATAATTCCCCCAGGGCTACACTTTCATTCCCGTGGTCCCTCAACCTTACTCTGTCCTTGACCTTTTGTCAAAAGCAAATCAGATAGTTCTGACTCATGAAAGGACGAGTCCTCCTCACCTCCCTGCATCTGAACCCGTGCTTGCTCCCTCATCTCCCTATCAACGTCTGCAGCCGACCTACATTGTCCAAACCCTAGATTTTTATTAGTCATAGGAACAGTCCACATGTCCTCGGGCCCCTCCCCTTCACCATTTGAATCTCTCTCCTCAGTTACCTCTTGATTCCTTCCTCGAACACCTCTCCCCTCCCCTTTTTCTGTACTTCCTCCTACTTCCTCCTTTTGAATTTCTTCATCGTCTTCACTTAATTTAATTATGGAATCCTCCACTTCACTATCTGAAGATGAAATTCTTGAACTATCCTCCATAGATTGTTCCATCGCGATCCAAGGTTTCCTACCTCCTACAGAATCTTCTCTCACCTTAATTCTATACACATCACCATTAACTTCAATATTGAACACTTCATTCAAGTTTAAAGCAAACTTAGTTCTAATAAGAATCCTAGCCACATCCATTCTTGCCATATTCCTAGTATCATCATCTACTTTCACATAATCTCCTAACCGTCCAGCCAAAAAAGTGTAGAACTTATCACCCCAAACGTGACAGGGCTGCCCATATATACTAATCCAAGTCAATCATTCCTTGTAAAAATCTCCTGGAGACCAAGGATGTATATCAGAGAACCATCTGGAAATCCATTCTACATCTTCTTTCACCATTTTCAAAATGCCCCCATCTTCCTCCTCCTCCAATAAGCACAAATTAGCCCCCAATGGAGTTGCTTTGATATGGAAATACCCTTCAATATGCAATGCCTCTTGAACATCAAAAGCCGAACCAGGTTGCTCCAAAACAACAACAAATGATTTTTCGAACCTTAACAGAGCATCTTTCTCTACGTTAAAGATAAGATGCACAAAATCCGGTTTGTCTCCAATACAAACTTGGTTTAAAATCTTCTTTTGACCTTCTTGAATCCTTCTACCTCCTGTAGTTACTTGAGCATATGATTGATTCCCATTTCCTGTGTTCTTCACATGACTTCTTTGAGCTCTAAAACCGTTCATATTCAACCCTACATCTTGATGTATCACCTGAACTTTAGCTTGCACCTCCTTATCCCTCCTTTGGAATCTAGGTTTGTTTGCGAATATCTTCTTGCCATTATGACAATGTTGTCGAATTTAATGGCAAAAAGATGTTCATCATCTACCTTTTTAAACCTCACGAATCCAAATCTCTTCCATCTCTTATCTCTTCTTGGAGGAATGTAAACCTCCAACACCATTCCATAGTCTTTGAAGATGTCGAACATTTGTTTAGCTTCAAAAGCTTCAGGAAACTCTGAGAAAAAAATGATGAAGTGTTGTTGAAATCCAACTCTGTACTTTTTCCACCATGAGCTTTCCAAACAGGCCTCATTGCATTTGCTGTCTTAGGCACATTGTTTCTATTGACTCTTTTCCATTCTTCTTCCTTCCTAGAATACATCTTGCCTTTCTCTTAAACCCAAAACTCCGGAATAAAGTCCGATGACTCAGTAACAACCAGACCAGACAACCAAAACTATAGCTCTCGACTTAGGACCACAACCCAAAGTTGAAGGGCAACCCCTGCGAAAAAGATCCCAAGGGAGGAAGGTCCCTAACCCTAAGGTTAGGACTTTAAACCAAACCCTTCATATCTAACCGAGACTAACCTTAACTAAGGATTCAGGATTCAACCTACAAAAGAAAATGAAGCCCAGCATATTTTAATGAACTTGGTACATGATTATTGCTCTAAGATGACCTGTTTCTTGTTTTACTGTGAGAAAAACCAACAGACACTAGGAAACTTTTTAGAGAGAAGGAGGAGCTTCTCTCTCTTAAAGAGTGGTTCTATAGTTTTCATAAGTTTCTTCATAACTTTAATTGATTGTAACTTTAATTGATTGTAACTTATTCCTATTTTCTGTTTGTGAAACGAAAATACCAAAAAATAATTGTTTTTAATGCATTTATGATGGTTCAAAGTATGTGATATTTTAGGGTTTCCTTAAGACATTTTTTATTCTTATGAGGGATTCCTTGAATTCTCTTGATAACCATGAGTTGTGTGGTTGTTTTGTAACATGTACAAACCTTGTGTGATGTTGTCAACTTGTATCTTTTGGTTTTAACATGATTCTGGGCCTACTTTTATGTGTGTTTACATGTTTAAATGCCTTGAAGTTTGTCTACCTATGCCATGAACCATTTTGTGCACTTACCTAGACTTTTATGCACACTTTTGAATGATCACCAAGAACCATAGCATGTACTTTAGGTTGTCACCAAAGTCTTGAGACATGTGCACTTTTTTTAAGTGATGTTTTAACTAATACATGCTTACATTGACCTTTGTGAAGTTTCCACTTTGTTTAAAGACCATGTTGAACCCTAACATGCATGTTTAGGTTATTACCTACTTGTCTTAACTTGTGACATGTTTGTTTGTTCAAGTAATGCCTTAACTTGTTCATATGATGTTTGAGTTTTAAAACATGCAATCTTTAAGCATTCTCACATGCCTTTCTTTGTATGCTTGCATATTCATCCACCATGTTATTGTTATAAACATGTCTTGATATTCAAGTATGATTGGTTGTTACCATTATCTATTTTAAATTGTATTCATGATTAAGTAATGTCTTAACTTATCCATGTTTGCTTTGAACTTTGTTTGTTATCATAACTTGTATATTCCTTGCTTTCATCCATGTTTAAGTGATGTTTCAACTTATACATGTTAACTTGAACTTTGAACCTTACTACGATTAAGTGTTGTCACAACTTATCTTCTTTTGTCTTGTATTCATGATTAAGTGGTGTTAGTAAACCCTAAGCATATTTGCCTTAATTATGTACTTGAACTCATTATCCATGATACCTTGGTCTTGTTAGAACTATATCTAATGATTGTTTAGAGGTTGTAACATCTTTGTTTGATTGAACTTACTTTGGTTGTCACTATGTTGATTTAAAACTTCTTAGAAACTTTGAACATACTAGGTAGTTACCTTGTCTAATTCATGACTTTGTTAAGTCCTTACTCTAAATGTTGTCACATTTATCTTTATGCTTTGGTTGTAACCATATGTTTTACCTTTGTCATGATCACATCAACATCATGTTTGAATGTTACTTTGATTTGTTTTCAAATTGATATCATGTTTGAATATCATGTTTGTTCATATCATCCATACTTAATCATACTTTTTTAACTTTGTCAAGTTATTTCTCCAAGTGATGTTAGCTTGTTAGCTTCCATCATCTTCAGTTGCCTTTTATTTCCTAATCCAAGGGAAAGAATACTTCATTTACTCAATTTCATAAGTAGTTTAGCAATACCCAAATCCCCTTTCACCTTGTTAGAGTCATCAAGTCTTACAACTTAGACTTAGGGTAGAGCCTACAACTCTTTTAACTTTGTTACGTCAAGTAAGTGTTAAGGCTATAACAATTACCTTCCCCTTTTGAACCTTGATCATAATCAAGTGTTCATTCATCCCTAGTGAGGTGAACTACAAATGTTCTAATTCTATCCTTGTAAGGATATATAGGCACAAGACCGCGAAGTTTTGGCGAGCATACTTAGTGACTAAACCTTTAGGCTCCTATCTCTCAAACCAAACACAAAACAATAGCAAACAAAAATCACAAGTGCTAGTAAGAGGTTCCTATAGAATACTATAGATACTTAGGATGTTAACACCTTCCCTAAGTATAACCAACCCCCGACCCCCAAATCTCTTGGCATTGTTGTTACATTGCAACTTAGGTTTTTTTAATGATTTTACCCTTTCCCTTGGATAAATCAAAGTTCGGTTGCGAATCTTTAAAAGATTTGAGATTCAAGTTTAATTAATAGCTTGATATCCAATTCTCATCGCAACACATGTGTTTATAAGTGGAGGTAATCCTCACCCAACCAACTGGTTTTGTAGGGTTGAGTTAGACCGAACCATATTTCTTAACATGGTATAGAGAGCCTTGGTTTAAGATCTGGTAGGCCACTTAGTATGGTTTCTACTATCGGGCCACCCACCATTTATTTCCACGCTCTAGTTGTCTAGTCCTGAGTGTGAGGGAGTGTGTTAAGAGTACCACATCCAATAATATATGGCTTGAACATGTTTGTAATCTATAAATACCAAATCAAAATGTATACCAATGTAAAAAATCTAAAATCTTATTGAATTTTATAAATCAACAATACTTTTAATAAAAATATAAGTTGGCATTTTACTAAGTTAGAAAAAAAAATCAGTGCCCTAACCAATTAGTAGTCTTCATATTAAAATTTCATTTATTTTTTGAGCATCTTTTTTTAAAATTAAAATTGTTGATTTATAAATATCAACAACTTATAGGCATGCATTAAGGTAAATAAGTTGTTAATATTTATGAATCAACAACTTTATTTTTATAAAAAATGTTTAAAAGATAAATAAAATTTTAATTACAAATACACACACACACACACACACACATACACACACGCACTCGCACACACACACACACACACACACACACACACACACACACATACACCCACACCCACACCCACACACCCCCCCCCCCCCCCCCCCCACACACACACACAAAGAGACAGTTTTATGGCCATAGAGAATGTTATGTATGCTCTAATCTCGTTATTGATTTTTATTTTATTTAGAAATCATAAAACATTAAGGGTCGATTTGGTGCGCAGGATATGATAGAGACATGATAAGATATAAAGCACGATAAGGATAGGATATGATATAGCAGGATAAGACTTGTCTTATCATGTGTTTGATTCACACAGGATAACAAATATAATAACATTATTCAAACATGACCAATAGAGTATGAACACAACTTTGAGTGGATTCTAATTCAATGGCTGTCTAACCACTGATTTCACAACTCTCACAAAATTCAGTACCACCAGTACTTGAATCTGAGTTGTTGGCTCTTCTTACAATCAATGTTGCAAACGACCTTATGGAATATGCCTATTCTTCTTTCCTTGATATCTGTAGCAGATACATTATGATACTCATATTTCTATAAGACCATACATGTAAGTACAAACAGACTCTTCTGTGTCTTACATCTCAATCTAACAGTAGATCATAAGTCACTCCAGAGTGTGAGTCTAGAATGAGATATGAAAGGAACAAATTTTTTTCGAAGCAATGTCAGTAATCTCATTATCTTGGATAAAATCTTTTGACTTTGAAATCATTCACAAGCTCAGAACCAGATGGCGTTAGCTATCAGAGATTGACATAAAGCAGATTAGAGTAACGTCTTAGGGCAACTAATAGAACTCAAAGAGAAGTTGAAGACTTCTCATAGAAGTGTCTTTTAAAAAAAATTCCATAATGGTCCTTAACCTAGAAGCAATGGAGTTTCTTAAGATATCACCTTAAAGAACAAACTCCGTATAATAAAATATTTTGAAACAAGATAGCTTTGACAACATCTCTTGCTTTTCAATATTTGATTTTTTATTTCAGAACACAGATGCTTTTCTTCATCTGCATCCTGCACTAATATCAGCTTCAAACGATTAAACATTGACGAGCATCTGATATTAGATTCTAGTAGAAATTTCTTCTTGCTTTCAGATTTGGGATATCAGTTAAAATACAAATATTTCAGAAGCTTTTGAAGTTACTCTTCTATCAACATATATCACAATCCATTCAGCCAGTATTAAAGTCCTTATGAAAAAGAGAAGGTGATCTGTTGAATAGTTTTTCGTCAGCCAACTTCATTTCTTTTCTTTAAAGACTGCAAGACAAACCTTCAGAACACAGCAAATTCAGGATGTAAACATAAAAAAACTGTGACTTTAGATTTAAGTCAAGAAACAATCCTCTCAGAATTTGCTTGAAAAGATTAGATGAAGTGTAACTACTTCAAGCTTCAAAAACTGATCCCCACAAACCCAAGCACAAGACTTCAAAGATAGTCCAAACATCAGACATATCAATGATGTTGATATACCCAGAAGTGAGATAGTGCATCTACCAGAATGCAACTACCTCTGAAGACATTCAATATGCATCTTCTGAGTTGGAAAAAGATATTTTCAAAAAGATCATCTTTAACACCATCAACTTCTATAGTAATACCTTTTTCAAGGATATTCTATAGACCTTCAACAACCTTTTATCAAGTCGAATTAGTTAAAAATATGTTAAGATTTTCCATCGTTTAAATTAAATGGAATCACCCATTTGAATATGGTAGGAAAAGCCGTATGATATTTTTCATGTGGCACTTGATTCCTTCTTGAAGAAGAAATATACTTTTCTTATTAGATCAATATCTGCACCACTGTTAAGTGTAAAGCACAAACCATGCTCTGATACCAATTGAAGGTTTGAAAAGTACACAAGAAGAAGGGTTGAATTGTGTTTTGCATTTTCTTATTATTTAGCTTCTAATCAGAGTCTCAGAATCAGAACTGATGTTCAGATTCTGAGTTAATTCATTTGGCAGCGGATACAACAGAAGTAAATAAAATAACAGCAGAAGACACAAAAGATTTATACTGGTTCCTCCCTTAACTGAGAGTATTCCAGTCCCCTTGCCTCACAAGAGCTTTTCATTATAACCACTTCATGATTACAATTGCTTATGCTTCTACATAAGACTTTTACAACTGCTCAGACCAATTGGTTGAGACTTCCCTTGCTTAGAGCTCATGTCTAAGACTTACCCTTTGCTCACACCATCTGACTGAGCCACCTGCTCATCTGTCTTCTGGTTAAGACTTTCCTTTGCTTAGAGCACATGTCTAAGACTTTCTTTGCTCACACCATCTGACTGAGCCGCCTGCTCATCTGTCTTCTGGTTGAGTCTTTCCTTTGCTTAGAGAACATGTCTAAGACTTCCTTTGCTCACACCATCTGATCGAGCCGCACGCTCATCTGTCTTCTGGTTGGGACTTACCTTTTCTTAGAGCACATGTCTAAGACTTTCTTTTGCTCAATCATACTAGCTCAATAAGACTTTCACAACTCAAGCACTTAAGCAATGAGACTTATGTGGCTTAAGCATCTTGGCTCAACACTTGTTGCTTGAATCCCAATGAGACAAGACTTTTTGCTCAAGCACATAGTAGGAGACTTAATCTAAACTACTGAAGGCTCAGCGTAATAGAGAATACGGTGTACAAGATGCAGGCACCAGAGGTATGTGAGATCACCATAACAAAGACCTAAAGCACTTAAGATTTTCTCAATATATACAAGGGTAAGAAATCTTAAGGCTTTTACAATTACAACCTAAAACAGAAAATCTGCATATTACATAGAGTTGATAATTGCTTGATCTTGCTACTCCTTCAACAGAAGAATCCTTGTTAAAAATCCAGGCTTGAATCTTCTGCCATATATATAGGCTTTCCAGAAACTAGCCGTTGAGAAGGTAACTTGATCAAGTGTCTTTGCTTTTTCTCCAAAGTACAAGAGATGTTGAAGATGGATACACAACAGATTTTTGAATCCATTGTGCAACACGTTTAACCTTGGAGTCTTTAAGAGGTTCTGTACTAATAGAGCCGTTGAGAGTAGACATCCATAGAACATACCAGCTTTTCTTGAGCCTTGCAATCCTGTAGACTCGAGCTGACAGGCTGATAAGACAATACAACTTGCTTTTAGTAGTACAAATAGTCCACAACTTTATCACCCACTCTGAATGGTACCAGAAGCTGATATACAATTACTAAGTGTAGAAACTCATCTGAATGCTGAGGCCTTTAGTTCAGAGTCTTCGCCAAGCCACACTAAAAATTGTTCTTCAAACTCTTCCACCAGAAGCTAGCAATGAAGCAACTCCAAGTGTATCTTAAGTAAAACAGATTCTGATTATTTATGTACAAGACAAGAACCTGCATAAATAAATCACACATCAAATAAACCATTATACTTTTAATACTTTTGTTGTCATCAAAACTAAAGAGAAAATATCAAGAACAAATCTAGTACTAACAGTGTAATGCTTTCGAATATTGTAGGTATGTTCTGTGCCCCACTTGCTTTGAAATCCATACATGTTTTTTTCTGTGTTAACTGTAAACATCTAGGGTTTTTGCTTTGACTATGAATGTAATGTCTGATTTAGTCTCGCTCATATTTGTAATGTATAAGATATGGGGTTATTTAAGGTTGTATTTTATATCAAGAGGTCATTTGTAAAGGATGTAAAGTTAAGATATGATGGTGGGGATCTTTATACATCAAGTTTAATAACTACATTCCAAAATAAAATACACATTAACCATAAAGGACATTGTAAAACACAACATCTTCAATTTTTCATGAAATTTATTTGTTTTCAACTTGCTCTTCAAATTCTTGTTCTTCTTTCTTAATTCTTCATACAAGGTCTTCATATATCCCATAGATGCCATAACTTCCAGCTCTGAATTCATAATGGTTCCATCTTCATTTCCAGATTTTTCTCCAAGGTCTTCATCCCATATGAACAGATTACACGTATCAACACTCCTCCAATAAGGACATCCCCAAAACAACCTTCTTTTAATTGATCCATTCTTGCATTAATACGAGAGCGTAAGAACCTGACACCCACAAAACTTTCCAACTCGCGATTTTAGCAAAGCAGAAGACATTGAGTTAGGTAACAAGATGAACGAAGATGAAAAACAAGGAGGTTATGATGAAAAACAAGATGAACGAAGATGGACAAGGAAGAAAGACGCTGGAGGAAGAAGATGAACAAAGAGGAATGAGTGATTTAGGTCAAAAATAATAAAACACTCAGCTTTAAATTGACCGATTTTATACGGTGTATTTCATGAAAAAAAAAAAAAAATTCATTTCTTAATATTTGTCAATGTCTAAAACAACTTATAATAAATAAGATAAATTTCTTTGAAATCCAGGAGTTTTAGTTTGATACATATATCTTAAATGTAAATTGATTTAATTTTTAAATTTTTATAAATAATATAAAATAAAAATATGACATGACATTGAATATTATTATTTAATTGGATGATTGATACCTATCCAATTAAATTTAAAAGGCATCCAAGTGTTCACCAATGAAAAAATATTGTTCAATTTCCCACAACAATCATATAAATGCAAATTAAAGTTTAACTTAAATACCAATTACCTTTTGTATAATTGGGCCTGAATTCCCCTTTTGTATCCCTTTTGAATATATTTTTGTTTATTAAAAAAAATAAAAAAATACCGATTACCTTAACTGCTGACAACATAACCATTGAAGAATTCCAATGAGCAATCTCTCCCAAATAACACCATGATTAAAATTGAAATCCAAACTTATTTTAATTGGGTACATCTATAAAAACTTAAATCTAAAAACTTATTTTAATTTTTTTGATAAGCAATTTTTATCCAGCAGGATTCGAACCTGAGACCTTGAGAAGAGCACACTCTCAAGACTCAAACGTTTCCCCATTAGGTCACACACACGCACACTAAGACTTATTTTAATTGAAATCCATCCGCTATGAGATTCGCCAATCAAAATTTAATTTAATTGCTTAAATCTATAATAATTGAAATCTATTCACTATCGATTTGTCAATCAAAACTTATTTTAACCGGGTAAATTTATATCAATTGAAATCTATTCACTATCAAATTCATCAATTAAAACTTAATTTAATTGGGTAAATCTATAGCAATTGAATCTATCAATTATCAATCAAAACTTAATTTAATTAAGTAAATCTATAGCAACTGAAATCTATCCACCATCTGATTCGCCAATCAAAACATAATTTAATTGGGTAAATTTATAGCAATTGAAATCTATCTATTCGCCATAAACGCAAAATTAATTAATCCAATTACAGTTTCCCAATTTATGTATCACTTGTTTTAATCAAACCTACTAACAGATTATTTTATTTTTTTATAAGCAAACTAGACATTCAACAAGGTATAAGGGGTACCAAAATCCAATTACAACCAACTAAAATTCTCAAAATACAAAGATAACTCTAAATGAAAAACGAAAGTATTTACACCAGTCGTAGTAATTATAGTATATTCTACGTTTCAGTTTCATTACCAACCACCACCAAGTTAAATTAACTATCCTATTCAAAATGTTTTCGGGATCACAAATAGCATATTAAACAAAACTTGATTTCTTTCCCACCAAATACACGCCCACACCACCAACCACATTCCCGCGGCACCTTCCTCGTAAGTTTTGCCCTTCAATTGCGAACACCAAGCTAATAAATGATAATCACAACGGACATCATTAATCTCTTCCAACTCAAACCAAACCATAACCTTCCTCAACACAAACCAACTATTAGCACAAGCTAAGAAAAGATAGGAACAATCTTCATGCATACGAAAACAAAATACACACAGCAACTCATGAGGAATAGTTATAATCCCACGTTTAGCAAGATTACTGTGAGCAGGAAGCCTATTAATGAGATCTCCAAACCATGATCTTCAAATTTGATGGCGCAGAGGTGTTCCATACCAGATTGATGGTAGAAATGCAATCCTCACCTAAGCTCTCATGAGGCCTGGCAGCAAGCAGCTTCTGATAGAAAGACTTAACCGTGAACCGCTTTGATGCATCTAACGGCCAACATAGTGTGTCAAGGCCCTCTACCAAGGGAGATACTTCATGCAAAAGAATAATTCAATTTTTAAACTTCTCCTTCAAAGTTGAGTTATTCTCAAAATCTAGAGTCCCTAGATGGCATTGCCAAAAATTAGGGGTGGACAAAAAATCGATGTCTGACCCAAACCGTTACATCTGTTGAATAAAATAATGATTTGGTTGGTTTATTTCGGGTTTGCGGGTTAGCGATTCACATTATATAGTTTATAATGGTTATTATATGACGAAATCAGATTGGAAATTTTCATTCACGGTAATCTGAAACCGTCCGCAACATACAAATTTTATTTACATAACTAATATCACATGTGAGAAGTAGTATAGATTCAAAACCTTTCTCTAATATAAACTGACAAATCACGTGATAACATGATATTTTATGCTTAACACATATACTACTAGCCTTTACCAACTACTATTAATGATGTTGGATAAGTGATATGTCACATCTCTTCTTGAAACTCCCATTTTTCTTTTATCTTTTAATACCATATCAATTTTCAACATTATTTTACTATTAAAACCTACTATTAATAATGTTGATAAGCAACACAAGAAAACTATCTCTCTAGTGTTATTTTAACTCTTACGTTTTTCTCTCCTCTCTTTATTTTTGCTTCTTTTTCCACTTTATTTTCAGCTAGTCAAAATGAAATATATGGTTTAAATTAGAAATGGCGTGTTAAAGAACAATGTTTGTTATACCAATTTTGTTCATGAGCATGTATTTTGAGTGGTTGCAGAGAAACTATCTTTAATTAAGAAATAGACACTATTAAATTGGAGCAAAGGAAACACCCCACTCTCCTTTTTTTTCTCTTCTTTTCATTTTTTTTCTAGTTTGATAGAAACAACAAGACCTTGAAGACCCGAAATAAACCATCTGAAACTAACCACAATCCGATTCACCCATCACCCGATCAAACCGTTCAAATAACGGACGAAATTGGATGTCATATTGTCACCCACGGTTCTTTTTGGATTTAGTTTTTTCAGTCAAATCCGACCGCATCCAACCGTTTGTCCACCCCTACCAAAAACCATACATCCAACAGTAAGTTTCCTAGGAGAATTATCATAGATGCCTGGATAAAACATCTTCAATGAGGACTGTCCACACCAACATCCGTGCCATAAAGGAGTCAAAGCTCCATCACCAATTTTATAGGAAAGAAGCTCCACGATCACCTTGCCTTGAGATAACTCCCCGTTCAAGATGATATCCTTCCACGACAGAGAAGCATGCATATAGTTACTAACAGGAATTCTGCAACCAATACTTCTAGCATAATCTCCATAACGACCCTCCAACATCTCGACCCAAAGAGCATGCTTTTCCACAAGGAGCCTCCACAACCATTTACTCAAAGGACCTTTATTGAAGAGATCCAAATCCTTGATTCCTAAACTTCCTTCTTCCTTCGACTTACAAATCGTGGACCAGCTCACCCACGAAATACCTCTAGTGGAATTTACTCCAAACCACAAAAAATTAAGTTGAATTGAAACCATTTCCTTCAATACATTTTGAGGAGTAGGACCACGAAATACCTACTAACTGATTATAAAAGACAAATATAAACTGATATATATCTTGGTGATCAATGATGTGATGCATGGTAGAATAGTAAAGAAAAATAAAAGCACAATAAGAGAAGAAGATCATACACACCAGTGTTTTAAAAACCGGACCGGTCATCAAACCGGTGAGGGTACTGGTTCACTGGTTTATTGGTCGAACCACTGGGTCATCGGTCGAACCGCATGACCAAACCGGATTAAACCGGATTAAACCGGATAACTCGGTTGAATAAACCTGTCATTATAATAGGTATAAAACCAGTAAAACCGGTCGAACCGGATGATTCAGTCTCTAAAAACTATAACTAGCACTTAAATTTTTTGAAAAGATCATATCATAAATTCACAGGTTCATAATTTAAATTCAAATTTTAAAAGAGTCTAATTGTAAATTTTAAACAGAGTATAAATTAAACAGAGTCTAATTTAAATTCATAGTTTTAATGTTAATAAAAAAAAAGTTTTAATGTTAATAATTAAAACAATACAAATATTAACATTATTTTAAATAATAAATTTTCCAAGTCTATATATATATATATATATATATATATATATATATATATATATATATATATATATATATATATATATATATAATGGAAATCAGTTAAGTCTAAAATTATATTATATTTAGTTTCTTAATTTGTGTTCTTAAATTTCTATACAAATATTTGTATGATGGTTTTTCAATCAATATAAATACAAAATAGTAAAAATAGTTTTGTGGATATTACAAAACTTAATTTGTGTATCACTTAAATTAAAGGAGTGAGTACTATTATTCTTGAAAAAAAGTTCATATGTATTTGAATAAAAAAAATTAAAAAAAAAATTAAAAAAAAAATTAAAAAAAATTAAAAAAAAATATAAAAAAATAATTTTTTTTTTGTTAAATAAGAAGTTGAACCGCCGGTTCGCCGGTTTTCCCAGTTTTCCCGGTTTTTCCGGTTCTCACCGGTTCAACGACATGGCCGATCCAGCAAGCGAACCCGGCCGGTTACCTGGCCGGTTCCCGGTCCAACCGGTCCGACCGGCCGATCCGGTCCGGTTTTTAAAACTATGATACACACCGCACCAGGAAGAAAGATCACATGTCATTCCCATGCAATGTCTCTCAAAAAAAATAAAATATGATTTTATTCATTTTTTCTGGACCTTCCATACAAGCGCACGTGTCATGGAAAACCACTTCATCCCTCAAACAGTTCACAAATTAGTATTCAAAACCACTTCATCCCTCAAACAACAATCACATAATTTTCAACTTCATCTAACTAAATTCATAATATGATTCGAGATTTTAAGTTTGTAGGACATGTTAAGAGTCCCACATTGGATAATATATGGCTTGAACATGTGTCTATAAGTGGAGGCAATCCTCACCCTACCAACCGGTTTTGTAGGGTTGAGTTAGACCCAACCACATTTCTTAAAATGGTATCAAGAGTCTTGGTTGAAGATTTGGTAGGCCACTTACTATGGTTTCCGCTATCGGGCCACCCAACATTTATTTCCACGCTCTAGTTGTCTAGTCCTGAGTGTGAGGGGGTGTGTTAAGAGTACTACATCGGATAATATATGTCTTGAACATGTTTGTAATGTATAAATACGAAATCTAAATGTATACCAATGTACAAAATCTAAAAACATATCAAATTTTATAAATCAACAATATTTTTAATAAAAAAATAAATTGGAATTTTAATAAGTTAGAAAAAAAATCATTGCCCCAACCAATCACTAGTCTTCATATTAAAATTTCATTTATTTTTTGAACATCTTTTTTTTTGTTTAATTAAAATTGTGGATTTATAAATATCAACAACTTATATGAATGCATTAAGGTAATTAAGTTGTAAATATTTATGAATCAACAACTTTATTTTAAGAAAAAAATGTTTAAAAGATAAATAAATTTTTAATTACAAATACACACTCACACACATACGCACGCACTCACACACGCACACACACACACATGCGTGTGCACACACACACACCTATACACACACACACACACACACACACACACACACACATACACACACAAGGAGACAATTTTATAGCCATAGAGAATGGTATGTATGCTCTAATCTCGTTATTGATTTTTATTTTATTTAGCAAACAAAAAACATTAAGGGCCCATTTGGTGTGCAGGATATGATAGAGACATGATAAGATATAAAGCAAGATAAGTATATGATATGATATAGCAGGATAGGACTTATCCTGTCATGTGTTTTATTCACATATGATAGCAAATATAATAACATTATATATATATATATATATATATATATATATATATATATATATATATATATATATATATATATATATATATATATGACAAGGGAAAGAAAAGAGAAAAGAATCTAAAAAGGTTATATATATATATATATATGACAAGGGAAAGAAAAGAGAAAAGGATCTAAAAAGGTTTTTACTTACTAGGGGGTCTGACAAGATTTTACAATCCTTCTCCTACGTATCTCAAAAGAGTAATTAAGTAACACATAGTTTTAGGTAAAAAAGTTTGTTTCTTGGTCGAATTTAACGAAATCTATCTTGTATTAATTGACGAAAAACATTGTTTTACCCAAAACAGGTAAGGAGCAGACGTTTACACTACATTGAATGGATTTACAAATCACATTCACGCCACTTATCTCAACTCAACGGTTGTGGATGAAGCATTGCATTGCATCATCTTAAGACAAAATGTATTTCCTTTTGAAAAGGGTTTTGGTTGTGCCAAAAAACAAAAAGGTTTGAATGAGTTTGAGGTATTTTAGATTGAAAAGAAGATTGTTTTTTATTAGGATTTCACTAAAGACTATGGGTAGAGGTGAATATTTCAAACTATCAAGTCAAATGTCTTGTAATCAAAATACTCAGAGTGAGGGTAGGAATGTTCCATTCTCACTCCTTCTCCACCACTTAAGGCTAGTGACGTGCAATCCTATTCGCATGTTTAGAGTGTTTTGAATTTGATTTAGAAAATGGCTTGACGTTGGATCAAGCTTTTATTCATGATTATGAAAAGTGTTTGAAGTGATTTGATGTTTTGAAAATATGGTTTGACAGTGAAGTGATATGGAGTTGGGAGAGTGGAAATGGATTAAAATGGTTTGATTTGAGAAAAACTACTCGAGTTTTGATCGAATGCCTATTTTTGTTATGTTTTGAAAAGGGTTGATTTTATAATTTATTATTTTTTTGATTAGTTCAATTAATCTAAATACAAGAAAATAAAAGCAAACAAATAAATAAAAATTACAATCAAAGGGATAGTGTACATTTGTCATTTGAGAAATAATGAAATATGAAAATAGAGAAAGTAAGAATAACTATACAAAACTACAAAATCAAAATAAATAATAATAAAAAAGCAAAACAAAAGAAATGATAATTAATTACAAAATAAATAAAAGTCTTTTGAATAATTTTGTCTTTAATTTTAATAAAAAGAAGAAAGTATATATATATATATATATATATATATATATATATATATATATATATATATATATATATATATATATATATATATATATATATATATATATATTATTTTTTTGAAATTGTGGAAAGTTAAAATTGAATTTAGTTAGAAATGATTTAGAAAATAATAATGAAATGAATTTAAAATTGTGATTTAAAATTGTGATTTAAAATTGAAATTGTGATGAACTTATTATTTTTATGATAAAAAAAGGTACATCCAAATAAATTAATTGGCTTTAAAACTCATACTAGCTATGTCTAAAAATAAAATAAATAGAAAGATTAAATAAATTAAAAAAAACTAAACCTAAAATGCACATTTTGTGTGGTAGCCTTTGGATTCAATGAGGTAGAAGTAAAAGTGCCTCTAATTGGTCACTACCCACGAAATTAATATGTGGTTTCTACATATTCCACTTACATGCTTTATACTTATTTGAAAACAACAACAACACATGTTTTATGCTTTATACTTATTTGAAAATAACAAGTAAATCCATACACATATTAAATAAGGAAATATATTACCACACCACCCAACCTTCTTAGGCACCATGCGCGCTGACGAAAATACTCTTGCGTTTCGGAAGTGCAAATCCGGATGCACCGTTTTTTTAAAATTTTTCATTTTTTTCCGGATGTGCACATCCGAAAGAATTCCTGATCTTCAAATCCGGAAAAAATCAAAAGAATTCTATAAAATCATTTACCTCTAAATATAATTAAATCCAATATAATTAAAATTAATATCATTTTTTCAAAATAATTAAATCTAATATAATTAAATCCAATATAATTAAAAACCAATATAATTTAAATTAATATGATTTTTTCAATATAACTAAATCCAATATAATTAAAGCTAATGTAATTAAATCCAATATAATTAAATTAATTTTAGATGTAAATACCATATAATTTTAATTATAATTAAGAAGTAAATACCATATAATTTAGAAGTAAATACCATATAATTTTAAATACCAATATAATTAAATCTAATTTTAGAAGTAAATACCATATAATTTTAAATCCAATATAATTAAATTAATTTTTTCAATATAAAAAATAATAATTTAGAAGTAAATACCATATTAATCATTTAGAAAAAAATCATAATAATTTTAGTTATATTGGGTTTAATTAAATTGGATTTAATTATATTGAAAAAATAATATTAATTTTAATTATGTTGGATTTTAATTATATTGGATTTAATTATATTTAGAAGTAAATGATTTTATGGAATTCTTTTGATTTTTTCCGGATTTGCAGATCAGGAATTCTTCCGGATGTACACATCCGGAAAAAACTGAAATTTTTTAAAAGAATGGTGTGTCCGGATGTGCACATCCGGAAATTGGAGACAAAAATAAAATTTTACGTGGTGTCTAAGAAATTTGAGTGGTGTATTAAGAAACCCTTTTAAATAAAATCAACAAAAAAAAAATTTGATTTGAAAACAAGTAAACACAACACACAGAAAATAGAGTGGGAGAGAGTTCTATCAATGGATTGAGAGAAAGAGTTTTTTGTTTAAATAAAAATTCAACAAACCAGCAATCTTGTCTTAACATGTGCCATTGTAACAAGATAAAACAAACAAAAAATCACAAAAGCGCAAACCTAAAACAACTCTCTCTCTCTCTCTCTCGTTATGCACTTTGGTATTATTATGTTTTCTAATGTTTAATCTCACCTTCTTCTTTTCAACCACAACAAATAATACTTATCTTCAAAACTAACACACAAAACAAATAATCAAGTCCAAATATATAAAATAAAAAGTTATCGATGAAAAGTGATGGAGAGGCGGTGCGGTTGGTGTCCACGGTGGCGGATGGTGGTAGTTTCGTTTGAAAAAGGAAGAGGTGAGTGGTGCTGTTGTAGAGCTTGTAATATGAAGGTTAGGGAGTTGTGTTGGTTTTGTTGTTATGAGAATGAAGCTTAGTTTTGTTATGGAGTATGTGAACAATGAGTTGATAATAGTGGTGATGTTGTTTGAAGTTGTTGTTGTTGTAAGATGTGTGTGTGATGTTTAGAAAGGAGTGAGTTTTTTTAGTGTGAATGGAGAAAGAGATGATGTGTAACAATGTGTTTATGATTTTTACATATTGGAGAGAACAAGGTCATGTTTTATGGCTTTTACTCCTTGGAGAGAACAAAGTCATGTATTATGGTTTTCTCCCTGGAGGGAACAAAGTCATGCATTATGGTGTGCTATACTTTTTGAAAATGACAGAGATCTTTTTATGTGTGTATGTGGTGTATTTATGGAAGTTTTAAGAGAGTGAAAGATAAAGAGCCTTTTATGGAGTGGAATGAAGTTGTGTAGCTAGTGGTTTTATGAAGTTTGTAGTTGAAGTATGTTGGGTTGTTTCATGAGAAAGAATGTGGAATACTCAGTGGTTGTGATGGTGGAAAGAAGAAGATGGAAATATGTAGGTATGTATGTGAGAGGAAGATGAAAAAAGATGTATGTGGTGTAGTTTTGTGATGAGGGTTGTCACGTGAATCATGAAGAAGATAGAAAACTCTCTTTTGTTTGATTATCCTTTATCCTTTATTTTGAAATGAGTCATGGCTGTGAATTGTGATGGAACTAATATATATATTTTTTGGATGATTTGATGGAATATGGTTATGACAGGTTGTGTGGAGTGATGAAAATGAGAGGTAGTAGTGTCAGAGCAAAGGTTGGTCTGCGCATGTCCATGACTAAGAGGAAGATGATAATTTATTTTCTCTCCCACCCCCCATTATATTGGTATCAATTGTGTTTTTTATGGAGTAGTGCATGGATAAAAAAATCGTCCCCTCCCCATGTCTTGAGCGTGGACGGAGTAAAAGTTGAATGTAAACCAAACTCTCATTGTTTTAGACAATATTCCTTTACTTTTTTTTACTAAAAGGAAAACAAAGTGTAATGTTATGAAACTATGACAACACCACCTGACCACTTATCTTTATCTGTTGGTCTCCCACCAACACATCACAACTTGTTTTTATGCCAACAATGTGCTTTTGAATTTTTCTTTAGTGACAAAATTAAATTAAATATTAAAATCAAACACTTTCAAAATAATTAAAATAAAATTGAAATGACAACACAAATAATTCTATTAAATTATTTCAAACATTTTGACAAAAAAACAAAAATAAAATGACCCAAAATAAAAAAAAATGGGCGCGGAAACGCGCAAAAAAATAAAATAAAAAGAATGCATCAAAATAATCAGCATGAAATAAACTTATTGGAAAAATACAACGTTTAATCAATTTTTAAAATAAATTTTGACCGGTTAAAAAGGCTCAGACTGATCAAAATGTGACTGAAAAAAGTAGTCGAAAAATTAAAACGAACATACCAGGTTAAGCTACGTGAAACATATATTAATATAATTGACGTCTGCAAATTTGATTTAAAAAGTTTTCATCCATTGATTTTACGCAGAATTGAGATTCAGTTTGACCGGTCTGTTTGTAAATCAGAAAAATTATTCTGACTGACAAATTGGACATCATGCAAGATGAAATGCATTTCGTATTATGCAGATGATACAGATGCTATGATAACTATATTGATTCAACGATTCAGATTTAAAATTGGGATACGATATTATGTGTAAGACTACACACAATACTAATGTCCTTTAACACCAAACTAGTTTTTGTGAAAGATTCTCTAACTTTCCTTTCAAATTATAGTAACTTTGGATACAAATTAGATGAAATAAAAGAAATGGTGATGTTCATTTAGAAGAATAAATAAGAGAGAGAAAATAAATTTATTTTTAATTTAAATGAAGAGAAAGATAGAGGGAAAATTAAAGAAAGATAGAGAAATGGAAGTTAAAAGATAAATTTAAGAAATCAAAATTCGAAAGAAGAGAGAGTATTAAATATTTAAGGGTATAAAAGAACATCATAAATTAGTCTTGATTTATATTATAAGTCACTTGATAAAAAATATTTGTATCAAAATATATACATTTTAAATTAAATACTTATTTTATTAAAAAAAATGTTAAATTTTTTATAAGTTATAAAAAAAATGAGTCGTCTAACTAACATATTAAAAATTCATTTATCCTTTTAAATTTTTTTAAAAAGTTGTGGATTTATAAATATCAACAACTTATTTATGCATTAATATAAATAAATTGTTGATATGTATAAATCAACAAGTTTTTTAAAAAATATTTAAAGGATAATTGAAATTTTAGTATGAATACTAGTGATTAAGTTTTTTTTTTTTAAATTATTGATATCTGAACTTGAAACTGAGTAATTCAAGTGGATCAATTCTACCATTTACTTGCGAATAGGACGAACACAAAAATGTTTAACAATTACCAAATCCTGAAAAGAGTTTTCTCTCGATGACTCAAATGTTCATCCAATAAACCAAACCCTCATATGTTAATTAGGCAACTGATTCATTTCATATATATGAAACTATTAATACTTAGATTATTTTTCATACCAGATTCACCAAGAAGTTGGTTGGTATGATTCACTTGTTCTGCATTATTATACTAAATAATTTGTTTACTTTTCTTTCTTTATTTGATTAGTAGTTTTAATCTCTTATTGGGTTGGCTGATCATAAATACAAGTTTCTTCATTGATTTAACACTAATTTTTATCACTAAATTTTGTAATAAGTTAGTGATGTTTCTAGTGTTCCTGGCTATTTAAATTCTCGTAGCTCAGACAAATAGTGAAGATACTGAAAATGGTACTAACTAATTACATGCTAGTTTTTCCGAATGGAGGTATCTATGTTTAATTGTGTTATTACTCATATGTTCTATTTATTTCTTGTAGGTGAAGATTGAAGCTACTAATGAGACTTGAAGATTGGAACTTGAAGATGGAAACTTAACTATTAAGTAGAAACAATTTGATTTTTTGTTTGTTGACAAACTGTTTCCTTTGTTTTTAGTATAATTTTCTAAATTACTCAAGGATTGATATGATTTAGGCATAGTTAATTTTATATATTTTGTAAGATATTATGTTAATTTTCAATATATATATATATATATATATATATATATATATATATATATATATATATATATATATATATATATATATATATATATATATATATATATATATATATATATATATATATATATATGGTGTGAAGCTTTCGTTTGAAAAAGGAAGAGGTGAGTGATGCTGCTGTAGAGGTTGTAATATGAAGGTTAGAGAGTTGTGTTGGTTTTTTTTATGAGAATGAAGCTTAGTTTTGGTATGGAGTATGTGAAGAATTAGTTGATAATAGTGGTGATGTTGTTTGAAGTTGTTGTTGTATGATGTGTGTGTGATGTTTAGAAAGGAATGAGTTTTTTAGTGTGAATGGAGAAAGAGATGATGTGTACCAATGTGTTTATGATTTTTACTTCTTGGAGAGAACAAGGTCATGTTTTATGGTTTTTACTCCTTGGAGAGAACAAAGTCATGTATTATGGTTTGCTCCTTAAAGAGAACAAAGTCATGTATTATGGTTTGCTATATTTTTTGAAAATGCGAGAGTTCTTTTTATGTGTGTATGTGGTGTATTTATGGAAGTTTTAAGAGAGTGAAAGATGAAGAGCTTTTTATGGAGTGGAATGAAGTTGTGTAGCTCGTGGTTTTATGAAGTTTATAGTTGAATAACCATCCCCTATGAAGCTATGATTGAGAGATGATTTTTTTTTCATAGAATAACCATTCCACCAGACGCTCTCTAAGAATCGCTCGAAGTCCATTTAACCTCCTCATTCCCTCCTAGCTCAAAGGCTAGATTACAATTAAAAGACAAAAATGTTGTGTCCTAGAGGAAACAGATGTCAATGGTACCTGATTGGATCAAGAAACTTATTCTCTTACGATTTAAGAAGCTTCCTCCCCCTCTTATATTAAGTGATAAAAAATTTATATCAAGTTTGTCGAAGACGCCTTCTAAAACAACTTCCCTTCTTTATCTCTCTTTTCCATCTTCTCCATATCTTCCATTGAAAATTCAAGATTGTAATTGCTAGAGATCCCCAGCTTAAAGATAGTATCCCTTACAACTCTGCTTACTTCAAAGTCGAAATTCTTCTTCATATGATTGTTGCAGCGAAACACATCCGAGTCTGTCAAAAAATCACAACATAGTATAAATCCCCTAAAAAATCTTTCCTCATCTTTTGCCGAAATCTCCATAGATACCGAAGAAATTGGTGGGTCAATAGCTTTCTTGGTATTCAGGCATGCAAAGTAAGATGGATTAAAGAAAGAAGATGGGCCTAGATCTTTCACAGCTTTCAATTTCTCTTTCCTGCTGTAACGCCCATATATAAATACATACATCAAAGCATATATCATACATGAATAATACATTTGGTACTGAAATATACAAGTTCCTAGTAACACAGTATACATATAAATGCCCAAAAAGCCTAATACAACAACTATGGCATGTTATATATACAAGATGTTCAAAAGATAAAACTAAGAACTAGATCAACTAATGATCTCAAAATCTCCACAACGGAAGCCTTGCCACACAAAAGATACGATCCGTAAGGAATAGTCAAACCACTTTGTCCTTACCCTTCGCCGAACCTGTAGTACCTGTGATGTAAACAACAAAGTGGGGTGAAATACATCAAATCTCAGTGAGTTATCTATCTTATATGTCCTCTCGGCTCTACAAGGTTCTAACAAGCCTAACTCAAGTCAAAAGGGAAGGGAAGTGACTTTGAGTACACACGCACACTATATGGAAACATGTCATGAGTTCATCAACTCACAATATCACTAATCGGTAACCACACCAAGGCATCCCCTGTTCCCGTCCGCTTCTACGTTTAGAAGTCGACCCGAGTCATGGATCCTGGTAACCTACTTGACATACGAATGGATTCGGGTTCTACGGGCCATTAACCGGTATGAACCGTCACTTCACACAGGCCATTTACCGTCATAAGCATACGCTCCTAGAGCGTCATTCGTACTGCACGCGGGAATCAAACCTGCCAAGTAGTTGTGCACATGTTTCAAAGGAGCCCGAGACCCATGAAACGCACTCGCAAGATAATCGGTTTACGATTACGTGATCACACACAGACGTGATTGTATTCGACAATCACAAGGCCATTACGCCTTATCACAACCAAACGGTTAACACACATGTTCCATACTAGTGTTTATTCATTCTACATTTTTTTTCCGACATTGTTTACGGTAGTATTCCTCACTCTACCTATTTTGTATTTTAACATGCATACATATTCAAACATGTTTCATAATAAGAGCATATGCATATAGTCATCAGTCACCTAATGGAAACACATAATTCAACATACCACAATTTACACCAATTCACGGTTCCCTCCGATTTATTTAATCGGGCAATAAACTGATATTTCTCACTACCATTAGCTAGAATATGTTCATAGCTTCACAACGATACTAAGAATACTCACAACGGATAAACGAGTCAAAAGTTATGAAAGAAACAAGTTAGAGGTTTTGTCATGCTCGCATTGCGAAGCAGCCAGCGAATGCTTGCTTCCTCATTCGCAGTGCGAAGCTCTCAGCGAATGCCTAGCCAACACTGGTTCGCTTCCCCATTCGCAGTGCAAACGTCTGGTGAACAGTGGCAGAACCAAAACACACTAAAGTTCGCAGTGCAAACATCTGGAGAATGCTCGCCTTCACACTCGTCGTGCGAATTTCCAGGAAAGTTCGCTTTCCCCTTCGCTAGGGGACTCGCAGTGCGAACCTGCGAAGTCTGGGTTTTCCAGCAGCGTAAAAACAGGGCTTGCTGACCCATTTTCATCCCAAAACTTCACCAACATGCAAACATATGTAATAACAGATGATCCTACATATCTAGTGAGTATACTACATAGATTATACCGCATTTCAACCGTTAAATCCAAGATTTTGCAGGATTATCCATTTTCTTACAATTCTAACCTAGGTTCTAGAATCCAAGAAAATTTAAAACAAAAGTTTCTATCTATAACCCACCTTGTATAGATGATGAAGATGAAGGTTGGAAGATGATTTGATGAAGAATGGGTGATGGTTGATGACTTGTGTTCTTGAGCTTTTTTCCTCTTCTTCCTTTTTCCTTTCCTTTCCCTCCCACTTCTTTCTATCTTTTTCTTCCTTTGCTTCTAGTAAGGAAAAAGAGTGGTAAGGAAAATGATATAGTAAAATGTCATTGTTGCGGTGAAAATCGGATAACAAATTATTAATTAATTTGCATCAGTTTCTTTTACAACCGACTTTGATTTATCCAAAGGAAAGGTTCAAGATCGTTAGAAAAACCTAAAGGGAAAGATCTAAGGTTCGGGGGTTGGTTATACTAAGGGAAGGTATTAGCACCCTTAATATCTGTAGTACTCTACAGGAACCTCTTGTTTATGTTATCTTATGTTTGCTAAAGGTTCTATGCTAAAGGTTCTATGCTAAAGGTTCTATGCTAAAGGTTTGAAAACCTAGGGGTTAGTATCTAAGTATACTCGATAAAGCATCGCGCTTTACGCCTACGTATCCTCGGGAATAGAATCAGAGTATGCGTAGTTCTACTTCTACTGAATTATTGACTATGGCCAATATTCAGAGGGGAAATGAGTACAAGCTCATTGTAGAGTTTAAGAACTCTCTAAGTCTAGTTGAAATGGACCTATGTTGAGGTTTAGTCAATAGGGGAAGTGATAAATTCATTATGATGAATATCACTAAGAGTTGAAGAACTCTCTCCTAAAGCTAGTTATAATCTCTATGGTTCTGATGAGGCCTAGAAATAAGGTTTCTTCCTAAGAGGTTACTTAGGTTAAGATGGGGACTATGACTTTAAGAGTCAATACTATCAACCTTCCTTTGGAATAAGGGGAGAAACAATTGATAAAAATAAGACATGATATAAGATAAAACAACATAAGCATGAGGATGACAATATGTTTATGACAAAGATATGAATAGGATGAACATGATTAAGAGAGTACATCAAATATGCTTCAATCTTTAGGAGGACAAACATATAGAAATGACATACAAGAACAACTCAAAATGTTTCAATCTTTATGAAGACAAACAAAAGAAGTGTTATGAAAGATGATATTTAGAACAATGATGATATTCATATAGAATCAAACATATGGCCAATCATCATGAATATATTGTCTTAATAATTTCAATATAAAAAAATTCAAAGATGACATGAATACAAATATGAGATTGTGATATCAAGATGTCAAAGCAAAAAATGAGAATTGAACACATAATGATCAATCACAATAGATGGCATAAAAAAGTAATAAAACAATAATGAGCAATTTAAACTTAATTAAGAATAAAGGCCTCAAAAATTAATTATTTTACTAATCTCTTTTATATGAAAAAAAAAGAGGCTTAGCAAAGAAAATGAAGCAAAAGAAAAAAACAAAATATTATATTTTAGAAGAAAGTAGTGAAATGAAAACTAAGTAAAAAAAAAAGAGAAATGCAGCCACAAAGGATTGAACCCGCGCCCCCCCCCTGAACCAAACAAATGAAACGTAACCAACTGGGCTAGGGTGTGCACGCTGATAAAGGAAGAACCGAATGTGTATATATATGAAAACAGGCAAAAATCAGGAAAATAAATAAAAAGGACTGGGGCGAGGGGGATTCGAACCCCAGTCCTAAGGGTAGGCAAGGTAGTTATGTGCATGTGTGTGACCGTTGGGACAGCGTGTTTCATCCGGTCATAACCTAACTCCATAAATATATAAGTCAATCATGCGCATATTTTCAAAATAACACAAACCAACCAACAGAAACTGCTCACGATAGGCGAAGATTATGTCACAACATCAACCAAACATTTCCAAACAAAATTGAGGTAGAAACACATAGTTACCATTTCAAAATCAAGAATGGACACACATATGAAAGACCAAATAAATGCTTATCATCACAACACCAATCACTTGAATGCACAAAGCAGTAAAAACTGACATAGTCACAGCAGCAGCATGATAATGAGGTTTAATAAAAAGTTTGAAAAGAAAACAGCAGACACTCATACAATTCCAAATGGTAACTGAGTTCAGCTCACGTACACACTTAATGGTAATCAAACAAGGACATGTTACACAAAAAATATACATACAGCAAGGGATGGCTTCGATCATTAATTACATATTAGCAAGCAAATATTAGACAGATGGAATTCAAACAGACATGACAGCAGCAGGCATAAACAAACATATCAGCAGCAAGCATAAGCAAACATATTGGATATCATGTAAAAATATGACTTGAAAGCAACAAAATACACAATCATGTAGATTACAAAATTTAAAAGCAACATGGCATGAATTTTGGATACACAAAACAATTACATATCATGCTGGCAAAGGAAACAACAGTCATATTTGCAAAGGTGAGTACACACACATCATGCTGAATAAAGGCCTTCAAGAATCATACATACACATTCAAGACAGAGTAGAGCATGTTGTAAGATAGCATAGCAATCAAATCCAAACAAGAGATATCATTTAAGACAAGCAGTAGCATTAACAAACCTAAGGCATTCTAAACATGTTGTTTATGAAATCATGAATAGTGAGAAGAAAAACTCATCATACTGTCATTCTTTACAAACAGAAACAGAACTTACAACAGTTATTACTTCAACAACAACCTAAACATCTATAAGGCAACATATGAGTAGTTGGAGCAATTTTCAAAACTTGGACCTCACACACCAAGGCTGACAGAGTGAAAGGACTTTCATAAACACATGTTGACATTCATACTATCAGTATTCATAACTGCAATGATGTTAAGACAAAACTACATTGGAGCCTAAAACCTCATACCAAAATCATAAGTGAACTTTAAAGCACCATGAAGCCAAAACAGGATTAATATGGAAACAAATATGAGAAACAGACTTGCAAATTGCTACCATGTCAAAGATTAATAACAAGCTGAATTTAAAATGGTGTATGGTTCAGGTTTCAGACACACATGTTGACAAAGTTCATGTTAAAGTTGGCATACATAGTACACATAATGGCAAGCATGTTCACAAATTGGAGATACATCGAATGACAATTTAAGGTTGGTAAACATATCCTAAACACCATAGTTTAACATGAATGATATAGCAGGCTGACTAAATGCAAGAGTGACAGCAGGTATCAAATTAACTTAACATGAGAATTGATCATAGCAAAGCAAACAAGTGATGGCAGCATAGATATTGGTAACAGAGGTAGCAACAATGTCAAAGTGCTTAATGTGCATAACAATCATAGCAGTCTTGTGCCTATTACAAAGTGACAGTTCTAAAAAAAACAAACCAATCCAACATATCAACCCATCTTCATTTCAGAGTGACAAAACAAACATTGTAGTGAGCATCAAATAGGTCAGCAATCATAACTTTCAGAGAATTCAAAGATTGGTGCATACCAAGAATACAAAAGGGCAACAAAAAAAGAATCTACACAGAACCAAATGCTCATTAAACAAGTTTTCAAGCAAAAAAAAAAAGCAACAAGTTTGGAGTCACTCTTAAATCAGACATATACTCAAGAGGCTTTCTGAAATCATACAATTATGTTCTTAATGCTAAGCATGGCATGATGATGGCAGATATGCGCTTAAGGTATATCAAAGGAATGCATCACATAAGATCACCTAGACATAAAGGCAGAATAGATTTAACAAAGAAGAATAAAACATCTCATGAGTTATCTATGCTATTTAGCAATCGATAGTGATGACATAAGTGTGAACATGGCATGGTAATCGTGTACACAACAAGATAAAAACAATGAGTCCACAAACAATGTTTAATTAGAGACCACCTCAACAGTTATGTCCACAAGCAGTTAGTTAACACTAAATGCACATATATTACTTTCATATCAGCTCACATGACACAATAACTTAGAACTATAAATCAAAACAATTGCATATTTCAACAAGTTAATCAGTTCAGAATATCAACCTTAAGCACAAAGAAAACAAGCTTGGTTCCAAAATACAAGATCATGCCATGTCAGAATTGTGTGCATATCAAATGTATATAAATACATGACTACTAACAGTAAAACCCTGTGACAGAACAAGTCCAAAAATAGTTTCCATGCTCACAAGCACAACTCAACAAGTATCAACATCTAAATAAAACTTTGGATACAAAACAAGATAAAGAGTTTAGATACACAAACTGATCACACATTAATGATGACAGAAAAACACAAATGGCCTTCAATGAAAGCAACTTCAAGCATCACACTTATCAACTCTTTCTCGTAATAACATCCAAACGTCCAGAACAATCATAAGCTTGCTAACACTTATACGCATCCCAGTATAACACAAAGTAAAGAAAAAACCACATAGACTTGCAACCAGTTAGCGAACAAAATCAAGTGCATTATCATTACAATGAATTTCAGGCATAGTAACCAAAACAAAAGGCAGTGCAAATGTCTACCTCCATATATCAGCAAAACAATCAAACCAAATCTTACTTTATGATATCATGCCATGGACATAAGTTTAAACAAATTCAAATACACATTGTCACGTTATGGATGGGTGCAACATCAAACACATTACACAAGCAGTTATGAACAGATATGATAATGTCAATAATACATGAGCAAGGATATTAAATAGGGAGAGTGTAGTTACCAAGTGGAGTATGTCCACTGCACCTTCAAGCGTATACTGACCTCTCCTTTATGAACTAGCAAAAACTCCAAAGCAGACCTTCTCCTTTTCTTACTCGTGAAAACTCAAAACTCAGAAACTTTTAGAGTGCTTTGTGAAAAATTGTTGGTGATTTGCACTGAGGCTGAACTCCTTTATATAGGCAGAGTGCTGGCTTGGGTAAGTCCAAGTATCAAACAGGTGGTGTGCTTAATAGGCGTCAACGTCTCTTTTGAAATTTCAAAATCGGTCCATGTCTTGGAGACAATTGCGCTGTGCAAGTTTCAGAATTACAGTGCTGATTCACAATTTCGTGTATGGCTTCAGAACACCTTACTTGATGTCATATAGAGAGATAACAAATGAAGCAAAGGTTGGAGATGGCGTGGAGCGTATCGCAGGTGGTGACAGGTTGAATGCTGAATTCGGTAAATCCTCAGAACCAACTTTTATGAACCACACAGTTGAGAGCTTGAAATGGAACTGCTCTTTGGAGGATTTCAAATTGAACATAGCGCGCCAAGATTTGAATTGAAGTGGTCTATATGAATTGATGAGCTTGCGTTTGCTTGGATTTTCCTTCTTCCACTTCTGAATTCGCGAGCAAAGGCGAGGGAGAAGAACAATTTGGTTTTGTTTGTTTTCTCGTACGCCACATGCTAATTCCTCATTGGTTGGCAAATGAGTTGAAAAGTCAACACAACCATACTCATTTCCTATTGGTCCTTGGTTATGAAAAATAAATCCAATGTTTTGTATCATTTGGTCACGATGGCTTATGGAAATGAAAACCCTTTCTTTAAATTAATTTTAACATGCTGAATGATAATAACTATTAATAAAAATGTTAAGTAAAATAGTAAACTAAATTAATTAATGCAAAAAATTAAAATGAGATTAATTATAAATTGATAAAAATAGGACAAATAAAATATAAATAACATTAAGAAACATATTGAAATTAAATAAATAAAAAAAACAAATAAAATACTAAAATAAATACTAAATTAAAATAAAACATCAACTAGCAGAAAAATGAGGGTAAAATTTGGGGTGCAACAGTTGCCCCTATTTAAATATCTTCACCTGATGACATGAGAGATGAAGATCCTCATGTAATCAAATGTGGAGGATATTTAAATATAGATAACCGAAAATTTTATCCTCAAATGCACACACATGCAATGCAACAAACATGATGCCAAGAAGATGCTAGAAAATGCCGACACAACAAGACACCAAGGGACGAACAGGAAGCAAGAAGAATCAGAGCTTCACTGGGAAGGACGAAAGATACAGTATCCATGAGAAAAGCTCACTGGGGATACCGACCAACCAACAAAAGAGACTCACTGGGGAGACCCCAAAGAAACACTGGGGAAAAGATCACAGACAATCTCCACTGGGGAAAGATCCGGGGAGATAAACTACTGGGGCAAAACAAACCTACACTCTTTCTGAACATGAAACCAGAAAGAGGAACTTGGTCACTGGGGATCAATCTAAAAAAACAGACAAACAAGCAAGGACTTCCTGGGGAACCTAAACTGAAGGGTTCAAAGTGGGATCTTTGAGACAAGCCAAGAGGACAGAAGCTAACCCTGCGCACCAGATAGGAGTCTTATAGGGTTAAATAAAAAGATATTCCCAGAAATTTATCTTAAAGTATTTTTAGGAAAGACACGAAATAAAGAGGTGTCCAATGTCCGACACGATTCGGGCAAGAACAGTTTTAAAACAAAAAGACAGTGCTTGACACGATTCAAGCAAAGTCCCAATTCAAGTTCGACACGATTCGAACAGGAATGGTTTTAAAACAAAGGGGTCAGTGTCCGACACGATTCGAACAAAGACTCTGTTCAGGTTTGACACGATTCAAACGAGAACAGAAGAGACAGTGCTTGACACGATTCAAACATAGTCCAAGTCCAAGTTTGACACGATTCAAACGAGAACACAAAAGACAGTGCTTGACACGATTCAAACAAAGTCTAAGTTCAAGTTTGACACGATTCAAACGAGAACACAAAAGACAGTGCTTGACACGATTCAAGCAAAGTCCCAATTCAAGTTCGACACGATTCGAACAGGAATGGTTTTAAAACAAAGGGGTCAGTGTCCGACACGATTCGAACAAAGACTCTGTTCAGGTTTGACACGATTCAAACGAGAACAGAATAGACAGTGCTTGACACGATTCAAAAATAGTCCAAGTCCAAGTTTGACACGATTCAAACAAGAACAGTTAAGAGGCAATGTCCGACACGATTCGAACAAAGACTCGGTTCAAGTTTGACATGATTCAAACAAGAACAGAAATGACAATGTTTGACGCGATTCAAACAAAGTCCAAGTTCGAGTTTGACAAGATTCAAACAAGAACAACTTTCCAAAATCCTTTAAAGTTAAACTTCTCGGGGAGCAGAAAAATATTTTAAAGATGCAAATCTGGCGCGCAAAGGTTAAGACCGAATGAGCACGACATAAAGCAAACCGGGAACGTCTTCACTTCACTGGGGAAATAAAGGCAGACGCCAACACAGGACCACAAGCAAAACAAACTCCAAGGAGCGAAGATGCTAGGGTATGATGCATATGCTTAGCTATATGCTAGAAACGACGCGAGCGATGCAAAACAGGAAAGAAGAAAGGATAACACAAGTCAACACCCTGAAACCCAAACATCAAGGACAACCGGGGTGGTCTTCTTTCACTGGAGGTGGCAGATCCCTGCCAAAAAGAAAAAAAGTACTGCTGACTCTTTCTGTACGAACTTGATTCCAAAACGTCTTAATTCCAGAGTAAAACTTAGTTTATCTTTGTGTTTTCTCAAGATATTGCAAAATTTCCGTTTTCAAAAATCAAGCGAAAATGACTAAACTTGCAAAAAGGAAGGATAACGTGTTAAACACGGAAATGATTCAATAGCTGATATTTACTGAAAAATGGTGACTTGCCAAATAGCAGAGTCCCATGAAATATTACAAATGCAACAAAATGGCAATTATCAAAGGTTACATTGTATTCAATGACCGATAACCCTAATGACTAAAAACTCCAGTTGTAGCAGAACCTGAGCTTCTCTGGGGATTCCTGGATATCACATAGGTGTCATTGCCTCAAGCATAATACTTTCGCACCGAATCGGCATTCACAGGATGCGCAAGTTATTCACCGTCCATAGTTGTAAGGAAAAGAGATCCTCCTGAAAATACTGTCTTAACTATATATGGACCCTCATAATTAGGCGCCCACTTTCCACGGGCGTCTCTTTGCGACGGCAAGATCTTCTTAAGTACCAACTCACCTACTCGGAATTCTCGAGTGCGGACTTTTTTGTCAAATGCTCTCTTCATCTTTTTCTGATACAACTGACCATGACACATAGCTGTTAGGCGCTTCTCATCAATTAAATTCAACTGGTCATATCTCTCTTGAATCCACTCAGCTTCATCAAGCTTTGTTTCCATTAATATTCTCAGCGAAGGTATTTCCACCTCTATGGGGAGAACAGCATCCATTCCATATACCAACGAAAAAGGGGTTGCCCCTGTTGATGTTCTGACAGACGTCCTATATCCGTGTAATGCATACGGCAACATCTCATGCCAATCTTTGTATGTTTTGACCATCTTCTGAAGGATTTTCTTGATATTCTTATTCGCAGCTTCGACCGCTCCATTCATCTTCGGACGATACGGTGAAGAATTATGATGCTCGATCTTGAAGTTATCACACAACTCCTTCATGGTTCTGTTATTCAAATTGGTCCCATTGTCAGTTATGATTCTGCTCGGAATCCCATAGCGACAAATGATATTGTTCTTGATGAAACGAGCAACTACTTGCTTAGTCACGTTTGTATAAGAGGCGGCTTCCACCCATTTGGTAAAGTAATCTATGGCCACCAGGATGAAGCGATGCCCATTAGACGCTTTAGGCTCAATTGCCCCAATCATATCAATGCCCCACATGGAGAACGGCCAGGGTGATGACAGTACATTCAACAAAGTAGGAGGAACATGCATTCTGTCTGCATAGATCTGACATTTGTGGCATTTCCTAGCATACCGGATGCAATCAGTCTCCATAGTCAACCAATAGTATCCAGCCCTCAAGATCTTCTTAACCATGGCATGCCCATTGGCATGGGTGCCAAAAGCTCCTTCGTGAATATCGTGGATCAACAAGTCAGCTTCTCTCTTATCGACACATCTTAACAAAACCATATCATGATTCCTTTTGTATAGTACACCGCTGCTGATGAAGAACTTGGCTGACAGCCTTCGTAGAGTCTTCTTATCGAGAGCGGAGGCATTGGCCGGATATTCTTGATTCTTCAGGAAGTTCAAAATATCATGAAACCAAGGTTTGTTGTCTGATTCTTCTTCGATGACCTGGCAATAGGCCGGCTCAGTCCTTCTTCCGATACTAATCACTGGATCTTCATTGATAAATCTGACTTGCCACATTGAAGCCAGTGTCGCTAATGCATCTGCCACGTGATTCTCTGTGCGTGGTACATGACAAAATGTTATCTCATCAAAACACTTAATCAGCTCCAGAGCATATGCCTGATAAGGGATAAGCTTCTCATCCTTGGTCTCCCACTCGCCTCTAATCTGATAAATGACTAGAGCGGAGTCACCCATAACTTCGAGAAAACAGATTCCAAGATCAATTGCAGCTTCCAAACCCAGAATGCATGCTTCATACTCAGCAATATTATTTGTACACCCAAAATCCAGCCTAGCTGTAAAAGGGGTGTAGCCACCTTCAGGATTAATTAGGACAACACCCACTCCGTGCCCCTTGTAATTGGATGAACCGTCGAACATCATCTTCCATTTATATTCCGCCCTGGGATCTTCTTCAGAACTTGGCTCTTCATCATCCTTTACTGCCATAATGTCCTCGTCAGGGAAGTCAAATTTAAGTGGTTCATAGTCTTCAACTGGTCGATCAGCAAGATATTCTGAGAGGATACTTCCTTTAATGGCCTTTTGAGTGACATATTGAATGTCATATTCAGATAATAACATGTGCCAACGGGCAAGTCTACCTGATTGAGCGGGTTTCTCAAAGATGTATTTTATCGGATCCATCTTGGAAATCAAAAGGGTGGTATGACAGATCAGGTACTGCCTCAAGCGTTTAGCGGCCCAAGCCAAAGCGCAACAAGTCTTTTCCAGTAATGAGTAGCGACTTTCACTATCTGCAAACTTCTTACTCAAATAATAAATTGCGTGCTCTTTCCGGCCAGTCTCGTCATGCTGTCCCAAGACACAGCCCATGGACTCTTCCAAAACTGTTAAGTACATAATGAGAGGTCTTTCGGATACCGGAGGAATTAGAACAGGAGGTTCTTGGAGATAACTTTTGAGTTTCTCAAAAGCTTGTTGACAGTCAGCATTCCACTCTACTGGCTGATTCTTACGGAGCAATTTGAAGATTAGTGAACAAATTGGAGTCATGTTGGAGATGAAACGAGAGATGTAATTCAAACGACCCAAAAATCCCCTGACTTGAGACTCAGTTTGCGGAGCTGGCATTTCTTGAATTGCTCGCACTTTATCTGGATCTACTTCAATGCCCTTCTGGATGACAATGAAACCTAAAAGTTTCCCCGATCTGACCCCAAAGGTACACTTTGCAGGGTTCAGCCTCAACTGATACTTCCGAAGCCTCTTGAACAGTTTCAGCAAGTGATCTACATGTTCCTCCTCATTCTGAGATTTGGCTATCATATCATCCATATGCACCTCTATTTCTTTGTGGATCATATCGTGAAACAAAGTCACCATGGCCCTTTGGTACGTTGCCCCTGCGTTCTTCAGTCCAAAAGGCATAACCTTATAGCAATAAGTGCCCCACGGGGTAATGAAGGTGGTCTTATCCATATCAACCGGATCCATTTTAATCTGATTATAGCCTGAGAAACCATCCATAAATGAGAACATGGCGAAACGGGCAGTGTTGTCCACCAGCGTGTCAATATGTGGTAGAGGGAAATCATCCTTGGGACTAGCTTTGTTGAGATCCCTGTAGTCCACACACATTCGCACCTTTCCATTCTTCTTCATAACAGGAACAATATTAGCTACCCATTCTGGGTACTTGGAGACTGCTAAAAATCCGGCATCCAATTGCCTCTTGACTTCATCTCGGATTTTGAGGGCCATATCAGGATGACTTCTACGAAGCTTTTGTTTTACCGGCGGGCACTCGGGCTTGAGCGGTAATTTATGAACCACAATATCTGTATCTAAACCGGGCATATCTTGGTAGGACCAAGCAAACACATCCACATATTCTTTAAGTAGTGAAATCAACTGCTGTCTAACTTCTGGTTTCAAAGATGCCCCGATCTTAACTTCTTTCTTCTCTTCCTCAGAACCAAGATTGATGACGTCCACCTGCTCTTCATGTGGCTGGAGATCTGTATACTGGTAATCACACATGTCTGCCAGCTCTTTGGGTACCTCAAAATTCTCTTCCTCTTCAGCTTGATAGACAGGGGAGTCAAAGTCAATGGTAATAGCAGGGTCATTGAATACAATGGGTTTACAATTCATTCTGCATAATAGAATGATTTGTATTACTAAAGTGTACGACAATTCACAAATATGCAAGATGAAGATGTTTTGTTTGAAAAGATTGCCATTTTTAGAAAAGAATGCAGTAAAGTGAAGACAGCGAAAATTGCAAAAAGTCACTTCATTGATTAATATTGAAAACGGAGGCCCATACAAAATAATCCACTAGCTTTGGGCAAGACTAGGGAAATGAAAACAACAAATCAAAACAAGTTACTCTGGTTCCGGGTACACAGTTGGGATCTCTATAGCCTCCCAATTGCTTAAAGTACCCTCTTGGCGAAAAACCAGATGATCAATGTCTTCTTCCTCTTCAGCGCTTCCAATGATTGCGTGGACCTGATGTCCACCTTTGACAAATATCTCTTGCACAGTCTTCGTCTTTCTTCTCATTCTTGAAGCAGCTTCATCTTCAGGAGTTGGTTTGTAACCCAACCCCTGATGTCGGTCCCTCTTCTCGATCTCGATGACTTCGCCCCATCCTGCAGGCACGCCTTCCTGAAGGGCGGACTGTATGCTCTTATACGAAGCAAACGATGGATACTCTGGAACTACCGGCTTCTCGTTGTCGACCATAACTGCATTGGCTATTTCCAAAGCTTGGAAAGAGGTTTCCAACGCATCTTCGTCAGCCTCAATGTAGCGAAATGAGGATAGGTTACTGACCATCAAATCCTCCTCACCATGTATGATAACTAACCTATCATCAGCTACGAACTTCATCTTCTGATGCAACGTAGAGGTCACAGCACCTGCTTCATGGATCCAAGGTCTTCCGAGCAAACAGCTATAAGCAGGATTGATGTCCAGAATTTGAAACAGAATATTAAATTCCTGAGGTCCAATCAACACTGGGAGCTCTATCTCCCCCATAACAGACCTTCGCGAACCATCAAAAGCTTTGACAATCAATGAAGTGGGTCTCATTACTCCTCCTTTGTATGCCAATTTATCAAGAGTTCTCTTTGGTAAGACATTCAGAGAGGACCCTGTATCCACGAGGACTCTAGCCAATGTATCTTCTTGACATGTCATGGATATATGCAGAGCAAGATTATGCTTCCGGCCTGCTTGGGTTAACTCCTCCTCACTGAAACTGAGGGTATTACAGGCGGTAATGTTAGCAACAATGTGATCAAATTGTCCGGTAGTGATATCTTGAGCTACGTGAGCCTGAGCCAAAACCTTCTGCAGCGCAGATCGGTGAGCCGGTGAATTAATCAATAGAGACAAAACATAAATCTTTGACGGGGTTTGATGGAGCTGATCCACAATCCTATAGTCACTTCTTTTTATTATTCTAAGGAACTCTTCATCGTCCTCTTTGGAGATTACTTCCTTTCCTTTATCGTTGGTAGGTACATGACTAACACCTTCTTTTCTGGATGTTTCCATGCTCACAGGGGGACAAATCCTTCCACTTCTCATCATTCTCCCTGCCCCTGCTATATTAGACACGTTCTTCTCATCGGCCCCCACCTCTTTCCTTGGGACCGGTTCTTCTATCACGACCCCCACCTCTTTCCTTGGGGTCATTTCTTTTTTCTTTCTTTCACCTGTGATATCCTCATAAATCCAGGGCACTGCTTTGGTTCCTCTGAACCTGAATGGAACTGGTTTTGGGAAGTTATTTTGCCTAGCACGATTAACAGGAACAGCAGCTTCAGGCCTGTTAAATCTCGAAACCGATTGTTTAAAAATAGGACTCACAGTATTTGCCCCTGGATTGTTGAACACCGGGACTACAGAGGGGTACTCTTCTTCTATACACAACTGTACTTGTTTTGGCAAGTTGAATATCGGCTCAATCACCGCTATTCTGTCTTCCTTCCTGAAAACCTGTAAGAAACCTTCATTAATCAAGCGCTGAATATCTCCTTGTACTAACGAACATCCTTCGCTAACACCATCACACTCTTCACAATCATCATGGCAAGCTTCGACCAAACCGGCGCTGAATAGCTTGGCATGAAACAAATTCAGGGGAGTTTTAATCTGTGCTGCATCTGAGATTACTACCTCGTCATTCTCATTTTCGATAGCATTAGTTGACCCATGGTTTGGCAAAGGGTTGCTTTTCACATTTGGTTGGCTATTGACGAAAGACAGAACATTCTTCTCTATCAGGCCTTTTACTAGGTTCTTCAATGCCAAACATCCTTCTAAGTCATGACCTACCCCTCCTTGATGGAAGGCGCAGGTTGCATTGGGGTTATAAAACTGCATAGACCTTTCAGAGGGTGGCCCTAATGGCCTAGTAACAATTAACCCTTGCTCCACCAACGAAGGATATAATGCTGTGTATGTCATTGGTATAGGAGGAAAGTTCGGTGTCACTGCCTGTTTTCTCGGTGGGGTATTTTGTTGTGGCGCTGGTCGCCGCTGTTGTTGGTAGTTCTGGTTCTGATTCCTTGGCCACTGCTGTTGATTTTGTGGCTGAGAAACCGGAGCTTGTTGCATTACTGGATGATTGAAGGTGGGCATAACAGATGCCACGTATGGTTGCTGGGGGAATTGCATAGCATAAACTGGCTGTTGGGGAAAGCTGGGACCTGGCTGTGGTTGGAAAAGAGCTCGCTTCCAACGAGGACTCTGCTTCTTCCCTGTCATGATGGCGTTAGTCTCGCCTTCTTTCTTCTTATGAAAATTTCCTGGAGACCTTTTGATGCTGGTACTGGTAGCACTGTTAGGTGAACTAGCCACCTTTCCACTTTTTAGCCCTGCCTCTAGCTTCATACCGATTGCTATAATGTCGGAGAAATTGGCTCCAATGTTGCTAATCATCTTCTCATAGAATTCAGGTTTCACAGTGTCTACGAACCAATCGGCCAGCTCCTTCTCAGTTAACGGCGGTTCAACCTGTGACGCAGTCTCTCTCCATCTCTGAGCGTATTCTTTGAACGACTCGGTATTTTTCTGAGTCATGGTCAAAAGTTGCCTACGATCAGGTGCTAGATCCAGGTTATACTTATAGTGTTTTATAAAGACATCCATAACATCTTGAAAGCACTTGATCTGAGACTGATCTAGACCTAAATACCACTTTGCAGCAGCGCCTTTTAGGCTATACTGGAAACAATGGATCATCAACTTATCATTATCCATGTATGCTGCCATTCTTCGGAGATACATGACCAAATGTGCCTTTGGACACGTAGCGCCAGAGTACAATTCGAAGCTTGGTAATTTAAACTTTGGTGGAATTACTAGGTCAGTAACCAAACACATATCCCTTAAGTCAGAGCTGAAGACATTATCTCCCTCCATGGCCTTCAATTTTCTCTGCATAATCTCCATACTGGCCCTCAATTTCTCGTTGCTGTCGTCTCCTTCCATGGATACGTTGTCATTAATAAGATGATGCTGATTCTGGAAGACGGGCTGAAACTGGGTCCGAATCACTGGTGGAGTATAAGTTGGGATAGTTTGTTGGTTTTCACCAAACAAAGGTACAGCTTGTTGAGTGGACTGAGGAGTCGTGGCTCGTATAAACTCAAACGGTATCCCTAAAGTAGTGTCCACAGCAGGTATGACTGGCGGCTCAACAGTTGTGGTGACGATTTCCGAGACTACAGTAGCTTGAGTATCCATTTTTGCTCGTATAACATGCAGAACTTCCATAATCTGTCCCATGCCTACTCTTAACTCATTGAGCTCCTCATTGACTTGATCCAGATTCTCACAATTATCAGACATCTTTCCTCCTTAAGCCAGGTCCAAATATTGCAACAAATGTAGAGATCAGGGTGCTGGTTCTGAAGAAGACAAAACGGCGATGAGACACAGAAGAATGCGCGTGCATATGCAAAGATGCAAATGAGATGCAAATGCAAATGTAAGCTAAACTATCAAGAAACCAAAGACATCTTGCAAATAATATAAAGAATAGATCCTTGATAAAACAACTTCTTCATTAAGAGTTTGGCAAACATTACATCTGGAGCAGGGTATTCTCATACTCCAAGTACATAAGTAGAGATACAACAAAATGGAAAGATACAATAACAACATAAAGGTCAACAACAATACTTAGAAATTGAATCCGCCGGTTGACGATCCTTCTCCATTAATTACCCTCATTATCTTGATGATGCGCTCCTTGGTTTCTTTCTTGGCGAGAACCAGCTCTCCCAATTCTTCCATCATTCTCTGCTTTGTTTTAGTAGGGGACTCGTGGCGGGGATGTGGCTTCATCATTACTTGGGCTATGCTACGAGACCATTGCAATTGAGACTCTGTGACCGGGCATTCGAACCTCCACAACTCCCTGTTGATATGGCGCCAAGTGCGTCTCAAGCACATCTTCATCTCGAATCCTTCCTTTTCGTCATAAAACATCATCTGCATGTCTCTATCATCTGGGATTCCTTCCTTCAAATGACCCAGCTGACGGCGAGCGAGGACGGGGTTGTAATTGATACAACCATTCCTTCCCATGAGAGGTACATTGGGGCAGTCCCCACAGCTAACGATTATGGTGATTCCCTCGTCCGTTGAATCATACCATTCAATGTCGGTATGCTTCAGCTCCATCAACTTTTTAGACCACACCTTGCAGTTTTCAACCTCCCAGAAAGCTGGGGTCTTTGGCAAGTAAGAAACAAACCACTTGTAGAAGAGGGCCACACAACAAACAATCAGCCCACTGCCTCTCATATATCTGGTCTGCATGGAATGGTAGACATCAGCCAACAATGTCGGGACTGGATTATTGACCGCAAACAGCTGAATGGCCTGGGTGTCTACAAAATCCTTGGCGTTTGGGAACAGGAACAAACCGTATATCATCAATGCTAAAGTTGATTCAAACAAAACTTCATTTCCTCTGTTCTTAAAGTACAGAGCTTTCTCCATCAAGAACTGTGCTGGCAAACCACGCTTTCCTCCCTTATTGGTTAAGTTGGCTTGGACATCAGATAACCTAATTCTGGTCAGTATGGCTATGTCTCTGGCAGAAGGTGTTTCTTCAATTCCGGAAAAGACAGGAGCATCCCTGATTGGGATCCCTATCATGGCTGAAAATTCTTCCAAGGTTGGTACTAACTGAAATTCACGGAACAAGAAACAACGGTATGCTGGGTGATACAGTTGGACTAGAACTTCCAGTGGTCCCATAGTTACTGGTGTCTTCATCAGGGGTATGACACACCCATATCTATCAGCAAAGGCTGACTGGTCTTCAATCATTTCTCCCAACCATAGCAGACGATCTACCTCTGGCAACTCAAAGCAGTAAGGCCAAACTCTTTTTCCTATGGCATCCATCTCTACAAAATCTGCAAAACAAGATTAGTGACTTGATAGTTTAGCGAAAATGCAAAATGCGAATGCAAAGTTTCATGGAATTCAGACACTTGCGCAAAATGTTGGAGAAATATCAAAGGACCTCATTTCATTAAAATAAAGGTAAATTACAAAAGTTGATACACTTTCGAAAAACCCTAAACATGAAGTTAAATAAAAGCTAGAAAGCCCTATGGAGATTCTCCCAAGAGTTGTAGTTTGAGTCTTCCGATTTCTTTCTCCATCTGATCTCTTTCCTCGACAAGATTATCGACGATCGTCTTCCAAGCTGTAGGTTGAACAATAGGAGAACTCGGGCCTTCTTGGACCTTCCTTTTCTTGTAAGAGGTTAGTTCTTCTTCCTTGGCGCGTAGCTGTTTTCGAAGTTCAAAATTTTCCTCAACGACCACCTGATATTTGAGTTTCCATGCTTCCTCGGACCGCTGGGTTTGCCTTAACGATATCTCTAACTCCTCTTCCTTCGACATGAAATACAGAATAGGTTCCTCCTTCATGGGTATTGGTTCCTCCCTTTTGTATGGCATCTTCAATTCAATGGCTCGCTTGCGGACCCACTGAAGATATGGTTCCAAAGAAACACAATTGGGTTTCCCCAAGAAGCTCCTTTCTCTTTTGCACTTGCTATCCCAGGATTTTAGGATTAAATTCCTTTGTTCTTCATTCTTATCATATTCCTCAAAATAAATTCCTTCTACATGGATATTTAGGGGCTTATCCTTCATAGGGTATCCTAATTGACGACGTGCCAATAGAGGATTGTAACTGATTCCACCTTTGATGCCAAGAAGGGGCACATTGTTATATGATCCACAACTGTCTGTTATCGTGATCTTGTCGTACACTCGATTGTACCAGTCAATGTCGACATGAGAAAGGGCCATAATCTTCTTAGACCACCATTCCTTCTTAGGATCCCAAAACGCGCCTTTCTTCGGTAAGTGTGAAACGAACCATCTATATATCACAGTAATGCAGCAAGTGATCTGTCCATTACCATGGGCATTTCTCGTATGGACTGAGTGATAGGCTTCAGCAAGTAAGGTGGGTACTGGATTTTGCTTTAAGAAAATCTTGATTGCGTTCAAATCCACGAAATTGTCAAAGCTTGGGAACAAAAAGAGACCATAGATGAGTAGAGCAAAAACAGCTTCAAAGGCGACCTTGTTGGAATGTTTAGCGAAGTAACGGGCTTTTTCAAACAGGAACTTAGTAGGCAATCCAAAAATTCCTCCTTTGGAGATTAAGTTGCCTTTGATGTCGACTAATTCCAAGTGAGTTTCCTTAGCTATCTTTTCCTCTTTTGGGTCTTTGTTGAAGATGGGAAATGGAGAGTCATCCTTGACAGGTAAACCAACTATCTGAGAATATTCCTCAAGTGTAGGCAGGAGTTGATAGTCGGGAAAAGTGAAACAATGATACTTTGGGTCATAGAACTGAAGCAAAGTTGAAAGGAGCCCTTCATCAACCCTTTTTGTTAATAATATCCACAAATTTCCATATCTGTCTTTGAATCCTTCAGGGTCTGTTAGCAGATCTCCCAATCTCCTTAGGTCATCCAACTTAGGGTTCTTGAAAGTGTATTTCACTGTTTTCCTTCTTAATTCGTCCATGATATTTCTGTAACATTAAAAAGAAGTATGAGTTCCATGAAACAGATGCAACATGAATGCTTATGCTACATAGATGCAACAAACGCAAACAAGAACAAACACACAAAGGTTTGGGTCAAGAAGCGTGGAGCCAAGGTTCGCCCTCCCATTGATATGTACTATGGTTTTTTTTTACCTGCCGAACAAGGTTCTAATGGGTTCCCAGAGTCTACGATCCATCATTCGGATTTTGTCGACTTCCCAGATGACTTGGTAATCAACAAAATTCTCAAGAGGAACTCGTCTGAGTGTAGTATTGCGTGACAACCAATTCAGAAATAGACTCCATCATGGTCACCGCACTACATCCTAAAAGGCCAAAGTGGGGTTTGGTAACTACGGTTCTCAACCTCAATGGCACATACGTTGAGAGTAGCACGTTTTCACAAAAAGGATCGTTCAACATGACTAAACTCTCAAGAAAGCCTAAGCTGAGTGATGGTGTCTCAAGTTAACTTTTTCAGGAATCGACTCCTTCAAAGCCCCCTTGAATATACCATCGTCCTATCATAAGTGCACTTGAAACCTGGGTATAGGATTTATCTCGCTCAAAGGTAACAACCCCCAAATCGAACAGGATAATCAAAACATAGCACATATATACAAGCAATCATACAAGAAAATAAGCAGACATTGAATAACATAAAACAAGATTGGCTTAACCCTCTTAGGAAAGGACCAGCAATAGGTCATTCATCCCTAGTGAAGTCGCCATTTCTGTTGCGGTGAAAATCGGATAACAAATTATTAATTAATTTGCATCAGTTTCTTTTACAACCGACTTTGATTTATCCAAAGGAAAGGTTCAAGATCGTTAGAAAAACCTAAAGGGAAAGATCTAAGGTTCGGGGGTTGGTTATACTAAGGGAAGGTATTAGCACCCTTAATATCTGTAGTACTCTACAGGAACCTCTTGTTTATGTTATCTTATGTTTGCTAAAGGTTCTATGCTAAAGGTTCTATGCTAAAGGTTTGAAAACCTAGGGGTTAGTATCTAAGTATACTCGATAAAGCATCGCGCTTTACGCCTACGTATCCTCGGGAATAGAATCAGAGTATGCGTAGTTCTACTTCTACTGAATTATTGACTATGGCCAATATTCAGAGGGGAAATGAGTACAAGCTCATTGTAGAGTTTAAGAACTCTCTAAGTCTAGTTGAAATGGACCTATGTTGAGGTTTAGTCAATAGGGGAAGTGATAAATTCATTATGATGAATATCACTAAGAGTTGAAGAACTCTCTCCTAAAGCTAGTTATAATCTCTATGGTTCTGATGAGGCCTAGAAATAAGGTTTCTTCCTAAGAGGTTACTTAGGTTAAGATGGGGACTATGACTTTAAGAGTCAATACTATCAACCTTCCTTTGGAATAAGGGGAGAAACAATTGATAAAAATAAGACATGATATAAGATAAAACAACATAAGCATGAGGATGACAATATGTTTATGACAAAGATATGAATAGGATGAACATGATTAAGAGAGTACATCAAATATGCTTCAATCTTTAGGAGGACAAACATATAGAAATGACATACAAGAACAACTCAAAATGTTTCAATCTTTATGAAGACAAACAAAAGAAGTGTTATGAAAGATGATATTTAGAACAATGATGATATTCATATAGAATCAAACATATGGCCAATCATCATGAATATATTGTCTTAATAATTTCAATATAAAAAAATTCAAAGATGACATGAATACAAATATGAGATTGTGATATCAAGATGTCAAAGCAAAAAATGAGAATTGAACACATAATGATCAATCACAATAGATGGCATAAAAAAGTAATAAAACAATAATGAGCAATTTAAACTTAATTAAGAATAAAGGCCTCAAAAATTAATTATTTTACTAATCTCTTTTATATGAAAAAAAAAGAGGCTTAGCAAAGAAAATGAAGCAAAAGAAAAAAACAAAATATTATATTTTAGAAGAAAGTAGTGAAATGAAAACTAAGTAAAAAAAAAAGAGAAATGCAGCCACAAAGGATTGAACCCGCGCCCCCCCCCCTGAACCAAACAAATGAAACGTAACCAACTGGGCTAGGGTGTGCACGCTGATAAAGGAAGAACCGAATGTGTATATATATGAAAACAGGCAAAAATCAGGAAAATAAATAAAAAGGACTGGGGCGAGGGGGATTCGAACCCCAGTCCTAAGGGTAGGCAAGGTAGTTATGTGCATGTGTGTGACCGTTGGGACAGCGTGTTTCATCCGGTCATAACCTAACTCCATAAATATATAAGTCAATCATGCGCATATTTTCAAAATAACACAAACCAACCAACAGAAACTGCTCACGATAGGCGAAGATTATGTCACAACATCAACCAAACATTTCCAAACAAAATTGAGGTAGAAACACATAGTTACCATTTCAAAATCAAGAATGGACACACATATGAAAGACCAAATAAATGCTTATCATCACAACACCAATCACTTGAATGCACAAAGCAGTAAAAACTGACATAGTCACAGCAGCAGCATGATAATGAGGTTTAATAAAAAGTTTGAAAAGAAAACAGCAGACACTCATACAATTCCAAATGGTAACTGAGTTCAGCTCACGTACACACTTAATGGTAATCAAACAAGGACATGTTACACAAAAAATATACATACAGCAAGGGATGGCTTCGATCATTAATTACATATTAGCAAGCAAATATTAGACAGATGGAATTCAAACAGACATGACAGCAGCAGGCATAAACAAACATATCAGCAGCAAGCATAAGCAAACATATTGGATATCATGTAAAAATATGACTTGAAAGCAACAAAATACACAATCATGTAGATTACAAAATTTAAAAGCAACATGGCATGAATTTTGGATACACAAAACAATTACATATCATGCTGGCAAAGGAAACAACAGTCATATTTGCAAAGGTGAGTACACACACATCATGCTGAATAAAGGCCTTCAAGAATCATACATACACATTCAAGACAGAGTAGAGCATGTTGTAAGATAGCATAGCAATCAAATCCAAACAAGAGATATCATTTAAGACAAGCAGTAGCATTAACAAACCTAAGGCATTCTAAACATGTTGTTTATGAAATCATGAATAGTGAGAAGAAAAACTCATCATACTGTCATTCTTTACAAACAGAAACAGAACTTACAACAGTTATTACTTCAACAACAACCTAAACATCTATAAGGCAACATATGAGTAGTTGGAGCAATTTTCAAAACTTGGACCTCACACACCAAGGCTGACAGAGTGAAAGGACTTTCATAAACACATGTTGACATTCATACTATCAGTATTCATAACTGCAATGATGTTAAGACAAAACTACATTGGAGCCTAAAACCTCATACCAAAATCATAAGTGAACTTTAAAGCACCATGAAGCCAAAACAGGATTAATATGGAAACAAATATGAGAAACAGACTTGCAAATTGCTACCATGTCAAAGATTAATAACAAGCTGAATTTAAAATGGTGTATGGTTCAGGTTTCAGACACACATGTTGACAAAGTTCATGTTAAAGTTGGCATACATAGTACACATAATGGCAAGCATGTTCACAAATTGGAGATACATCGAATGACAATTTAAGGTTGGTAAACATATCCTAAACACCATAGTTTAACATGAATGATATAGCAGGCTGACTAAATGCAAGAGTGACAGCAGGTATCAAATTAACTTAACATGAGAATTGATCATAGCAAAGCAAACAAGTGATGGCAGCATAGATATTGGTAACAGAGGTAGCAACAATGTCAAAGTGCTTAATGTGCATAACAATCATAGCAGTCTTGTGCCTATTACAAAGTGACAGTTCTAAAAAAAACAAACCAATCCAACATATCAACCCATCTTCATTTCAGAGTGACAAAACAAACATTGTAGTGAGCATCAAATAGGTCAGCAATCATAACTTTCAGAGAATTCAAAGATTGGTGCATACCAAGAATACAAAAGGGCAACAAAAAAAGAATCTACACAGAACCAAATGCTCATTAAACAAGTTTTCAAGCAAAAAAAAAAGCAACAAGTTTGGAGTCACTCTTAAATCAGACATATACTCAAGAGGCTTTCTGAAATCATACAATTATGTTCTTAATGCTAAGCATGGCATGATGATGGCAGATATGCGCTTAAGGTATATCAAAGGAATGCATCACATAAGATCACCTAGACATAAAGGCAGAATAGATTTAACAAAGAAGAATAAAACATCTCATGAGTTATCTATGCTATTTAGCAATCGATAGTGATGACATAAGTGTGAACATGGCATGGTAATCGTGTACACAACAAGATAAAAACAATGAGTCCACAAACAATGTTTAATTAGAGACCACCTCAACAGTTATGTCCACAAGCAGTTAGTTAACACTAAATGCACAGATATTACTTTCATATCAGCTCACATGACACAATAACTTAGAACTATAAATCAAAACAATTGCATATTTCAACAAGTTAATCAGTTCAGAATATCAACCTTAAGCACAAAGAAAACAAGCTTGGTTCCAAAATACAAGATCATGCCATGTCAGAATTGTGTGCATATCAAATGTATATAAATACATGACTACTAACAGTAAAACCCTGTGACAGAACAAGTCCAAAAATAGTTTCCATGCTCACAAGCACAACTCAACAAGTATCAACATCTAAATAAAACTTTGGATACAAAACAAGATAAAGAGTTTAGATACACAAACTGATCACACATTAATGATGACAGAAAAACACAAATGGCCTTCAATGAAAGCAACTTCAAGCATCAAACTTATCAACTCTTTCTCGTAATAACATCCAAACGTCCAGAACAATCATAAGCTTGCTAACACTTATACGCATCCCAGTATAACACAAAGTAAAGAAAAAACCACATAGACTTGCAACCAGTTAGCGAACAAAATCAAGTGCATTATCATTACAATGAATTTCAGGCATAGTAACCAAAACAAAAGGCAGTGCAAATGTCTACCTCCATATATCAGCAAAACAATCAAACCAAATCTTACTTTATGATATCATGCCATGGACATAAGTTTAAACAAATTCAAATACACATTGTCACGTTATGGATGGGTGCAACATCAAACACATTACACAAGCAGTTATGAACAGATATGATAATGTCAATAATACATGAGCAAGGATATTAAATAGGGAGAGTGTAGTTACCAAGTGGAGTATGTCCACTGCACCTTCAAGCGTATACTGACCTCTCCTTTATGAACTAGCAAAAACTCCAAAGAAGACCTTCTCCTTTTCTTACTCGTGAAAACTCAAAACTCAGAAACTTTTAGAGTGCTTTGTGAAAAATTGTTGGTGATTTGCACTGAGGCTGAACTCCTTTATATAGGCAGAGTGCTGGCTTGGGTAAGTCCAAGTATCAAACATGTGGTGTGCTTAATAGGCGTCAACGTCTCTTTTGAAATTTCAAAATCGGTCCATGTCTTGGAGACAATTGCGCTGTGCAAGTTTCAGAATTACAGTGCTGATTCACAATTTCGTGTATGGCTTCAGAACACCTTACTTGATGTCATATAGAGAGATAACAAATGAAGCAAAGGTTGGAGATGGCGTGGAGCGTATCGCAGGTGGTGACAGGTTGAATGCTGAATTCGGTAAATCCTCAGAACCAACTTTTATGAACCACACAATTGAGAGCTTGAAATGGAAATTCTCTTTGGAGGATTTCAAATTGAACATAGCGCGCCAAGATTTGAATTGAAGTGGTCTATATGAATTGATGAGCTTGCGTTTGCTTGGATTTTCCTTCTTCCACTTCTGAATTCGCGAGCAAAGGCGAGGGAGAAGAACAATTTGGTTGTGTTTGTTTTCTCGTACGCCACATGCTAATTCCTCATTGGTTGGCAAATGAGTTGAAAAGTCAACACAACCATACTCATTTCCTATTGGTCCTTGGTTATGAAAAATAAATCCAATGTTTTGTATCATTTGGTCACGATGGCTTATGGAAATGAAAACCCTTTCTTTAAATTAATTTTAACATGCTGAATGATAATAACTATTAATAAAAATGTTAAGTAAAATAGTAAACTAAATTAATTAATGCAAAAAATTAAAATGAGATTAATTATAAATTGATAAAAATAGGACAAATAAAATATAAATAACATTAAGAAACATATTGAAATTAAATAAAAAAAAAAAACAAATAAAATACTAAATTAAAATAAAACATCAACTAGCAGAAAAATGAGGGTAAAATTTGGGGTGCAACAGTCATTAACTAGTAACACTACTAATTGTCTAAATAGTCTCTAAAGCTCCAACACTTAAAACCTCAGAGTCAGATAATATTAATTGGGTCTGCTCTGAGCTCATCAGTTTACTCTAATTATTTTATCAAATAATTCTCAGAGTAAACCGGAGCCCAGTTGATCATACCAATATTATCCAGAGTAAAAAAATTTACGGGGTATTACATCCTCCCCCCCCCCCCCCCCCCCTAAATAGAAATTCACCCACGAATTTAAAACAAATACCTGAAAAGATGAGGATACGCGCCTCGTATCTCTGATTCTAGTTCCCATGTCGCATCTCCCGGATGCGTCTCATCCCACTGAACTTTAACCAGAGGAATCTCCTTATTCCTTAACACCTTAGTTTCTCTTCCCGTGATACGACTCGTTTGGGGCTCAAACATTAAATCTGCTTCTATCTCAATTGTATCTGGAAAAATTTGGCTGAAGAGGATCTGGGACAAATTTTCGAAGCTGAGATACATGAAAAACATCGTGCATCTCGGACAGAGAAGGCGGTAAGGCTAATCTGTAAGCTACTTCACCAATTCTTTCTAAGATCTGATACGGTCCCACGTATCTTGGACTTAAGTTCCGTGACTTAAATGGTCCTTTCAATCTCAATCTCGGAGTAACCTTCAAAAATACATGATCACCGTCATCAAATTCCAAAGGTCTCCTACGGTTGTCCGCATAGCTTTTCTGACGATCTCGTGCTTATTTGACCTTATCACGGATCATCCTAATTTTCTCCGTAGTTTTGTGAACAACCTCGAGTCCCAACATTCTATCTTCGCCAACCTCCGCCCAACACAAAGGTGTCCTACACTTCCTTCCATATAATGCTTCATAAGGTGCCATACCAATACTTGCCTGATAACTGTTATTATAAGAGAACTCAATCAACGGCAAAAGTTCTATCCAATTTCCTTTACTTTCCAATACCCAAGCTCTTAACATATCTTCCATGGTTTGTATTGTCTGTTCCGTCGGACCATCCGTTTGCGGATGATTCGACATGCTCAACCACAACTTCGTTCCCATAGCTTGTTGAAAAGCTTTCCAAAATCTAGAAGTAAACTTTGGATCTCTATCCGAAACGATACTAGAAGGAACACCATGTAATCTCACAATTTCCATAATGAACAACTTCGTGAGATGGCTCGCCTTATAAGTAGTCTTTACGGCCAAGAAATGAGCAGACTTCGTCAACCGATCTACAATTACCCAAATCGAATCATAACCACCTTGCGCACTGGGTAATCCCACTGCGAAGTCCATCGAAATACTATCCCATTTCCACACCGGAATTTCTAAAGGTTTTAACAAGCCACCCGGCCTTTGGTGTTCAATTTTCACTTGTTGGCATACCGCACATTCCGATACATATACCGCAACATCCTTTTTCATCCCGGACCACCAATAGTTTCTCTTTAAATCTTGATAATCTTCGAAACACCCAGATGTATAGTAAGCGCACCCTTATGCGCTTCTTCCAAAATCCTTCTTTTCAACCCCGCATCATCCGGAACATAAACTCTTTGGCCAAACGAAATGATCCCATCGGTAGTTCGCACAAAACCCGGTTGAGTCAACCTCTCTTGTAACTTCACATCCAACTCTTGTACTTGTCGGATTTCCTCTCTAAGAGTAAATGTGACATTCAAATTCCCCATAATCACACAATTAGGAGTCCAATTGAATTGAAGATTCAGATCTCTAAACTTTTCCATTAAGGCATACTCTAACATCATCAAGTCGGCACTATGCAACGCTTTCCTGCTTAAAGCATCTTCCACTTTATTTTCTTTACCCGGATGGTACTTTAGTTCCAAATCATAATCCTTCAAATACTCCATCCACCTCCTTTGACGCTTGTTCAACTCTTTCTGGTCAAAAAGATACTTTAGACTCTTGTGGTCACTGAGCATCTCAAAACGTACACCATACAAATAGTGACTCCACACTTTCAAAGTAAACACAACTGCCGCCAATTCTAAATCATGCGTTGGATAATTCTCTTCATGGACTTTCAACTGTCTAGAAGCATAAGCTACCACATATCCATCTTGCATTAACACACCGCCTAATCCCTTTTTCGATGCATCACAATATACCTCATACGACTTGCTAGGATCAGGTATAACCAAAACAGGAGCGGTCGTCAAGCTCTTCTTCAAACTCATAAAACTTCTTTCATAAGCCGAATTCCATTCATACAAACAATCCTTCCGAGTAAGTCTCGTCATTGGTAAAGCCAGTTGAGAAAAGCCTTTAATAAGCCTTCTATAATACCCTGCTAATCCCAAGAAACTTCTAACTACAGAAACATTCTTCGGTCTCTCCCAATTAATCACTGCTTCAACTTTTGAGGGGTCAACCGCTACACCTCCCTGGGATATGACATGACCAAGAAAATTAACCTCTGACATCCAAAACTCGCACTTACTTAACTTAGCATAAAGTTGTCTCTCTTGTAAGATGGATAAAACGATTCTTAGGTGTTCTCCGTGCTCTTGAGGGTCACGAGAATAGATAGGAATGTCATCAATGAAAATCACCACAAATTGGTCCAAATAAGGTTGAAATATTTTATTCATATAATCCATGAAAACTGCCGGAGCATTAGTCACACCAAAAGGCATTTCTAGGAATTCATAATGACCATAACGGGTCCTAAACGTAGTTTTCGGTACATCCGAACACTTCACCCGAATCTGATGATAACCTGACCGTAAATCAATCTTCGAGAACACACATGCTCCTTTCAATTGATCTAACAGGTCGTCTATCCTTGGCAAGGGGTATTTGTTCTTGATGGTGACCTTATTCAACTGACGGTAATCTATACACAATCGCATTCCACCATCTTTCTTCTTTACCAATAACACTGGAGCTCCCCAGGGCAAAACACTTGGTCGAACAAAATGTTTAGCCATCAATTCTTCCAATTGATCCTTTAATTCTCGTAACTCGAGTGGTGCCATCCGATACAGAGAAACGGATATTGGAGCCGTTCTCGGTACCAGGTCAATAGAGAACTCCATTTCCCTCTCCGGAGGAAGAGAAGTGATATCCTCGAGAAAAACTTCTGGAAACTCGCAGACTACTAGAATACTCAGAACTTGAAGGTTGTCGTTCTCCTCCTTGGTGAGAACCAAAAGAACAGATTTTTCATTTTCAAACAAGATGTTTATCATTCCCACCGTACCTTCCAAAATAGTAGTCAACACATCCTTCGGAGTATCCTCCTTGGACGGAATAATAATTAACTTCTCCTCACAACCGATAAAAACCGAATTAGCAGAAAGCCAATCCATTCCCAGAACAACATCCACTTTCTTAAGCGGCAAGCAAATAAGATCAATCTGGAAAACTCTTTCATTCACCGATAAAACACAATTTTCACACACTAACGGCGTTTTAACAATCTCATCCATGGCAGTAGTAACCACCATGGGTGGAGATAATGGAATAGCTTGCAACCCAAGTCGCTTCATACATTGCATCGATACAAAAGAATGTGTTGCTCCATAATCAAACTACACAAAACAACGATTTCCATTAACCAGACACGTACCAGCAATTAAAGAATTGTCACCCTTTGTTTTTCTTGCATCCATGGTATACACTCACCCGGTATTCTTCTTTTGAGGACAGTCTCTCGCCAAATGGCCCATTTTCTGACACTGATAACACCTCACACCTTCGATACCACACCTCCCCTGATGATTTCTACCACAATGACGACATACAGGAGGTGCACTAGTCCTAGAACTCTGAACCTTCTTCCCTTTGAAAGATTGTTGCCTTGGTCTGAATTGTTGATTCGATCTCCCTCGGTCACTTGGATTCAACCTACTCAATTCTCCTTCCGCTTGTACCTTCTTCAAACCATGCTCCGCCATATAACACAGCCTTAACAACTCAGCATAACTAGTGAATTCCGGCTGAGATACGCTATGTGAAATTTCAGCCCTTAAACCAAACAGAAACTGATCAATCTTCCACCTCACATCAGGAGCATACATGGCTTGTCTAGAATAAGCAGCCATAACCTCGAACTTTTGCGCATAGGCAGCCACGGTCAAGTTACCTTGTCTCAGCTGCTGAAACTCGAATTCCTTTTGAGACCTTATAGAACTTGGAAAATACTTCTCCATAAAAGTTATCTTAAATTGTTCCCATACCTTCGGTACCTGTTGAATTATCATTAAGGCTGAAGGGCTTTCCCACCATCTCATGGCAGGACCCTTTAACAAGTGAGAAGCGAAGACCACCTTATTTTCCTCACTGCACTGAACTATTAGGAAAATCCGCTCCATACCGGATATCCATTCATGAGCCTTCACCGGATCTAATCCTCCCTGAAACTCCGGAGGGTTCATACGAATGAAATCCCTAAAGTTTCCCCCTACAGCTTCAGGAACAACCACTAGAGGATGCAGGCCACCAGCCATTTGTTGTACCATTTGCTGCACAAACTGGTTTTGTTGTTGCTGCATCTGCTACATGAAATGATACAAAGGGGAATTCTCTCTGTCACCTGGTGGATTAGTCCCGACTGGAGTGGTTCGCGGTCTACCCCAATTATTTCTGCGTCTGTCCGCCATGTTCCAAAATTTCATACAGATAGGATTAAGTTGATCAGGCTCAATACCATAAATATAACACGTAAGACTAATGGCGACACAACACATATGAAACGGAAGGAAAAATACTTATACTATTTCACGGCTAGGTCGAGGATACGACCTGCTCTGATACTAACTGTAACGTCCATATATAAATACATACATCAAAGCATATATCATACATGAATAATATATTTGGTACTGAAATATACAAGTTCCTAGTAACACAATATACATATAAATGCCCAAAAATCCTAATACAACAACTATGGCATGTTATATATACAAGATGTTCAAAAGATAAAACTAAGAACTAGATCAACTAATGATCTCAAAATCTCCACAACGGAAGCCTTGCCACACAAAAGATACGATCCGTAAGGAATAGTCAAACCACTTTGTCCTTACCCTTCGCCGAACCTGTAGTACCTGTGATGTAAACAACAACGTGGGGTGAGATACATCAAATCTCAGTGAATTATCTATCTTATATGTCCTCTCGGCTCTACAAGTCTCTAACAAGCCTAACTCAAGTCAAAAGGGAAGGGAAGTGACTTTGAGTACACAACCACACTATATGGAAACATGTCATGAGTTAATAAACTCACAATATCACTAATCGGTAACCACACCAAGGCATACCCTGTTCCCGTCTGCTTCTATGTCTAGAAGTCGACCTGAGTCAAGGATCCTGGAAACCTACTTGACATACGAATTGATTCAGGTTCTACGGGCCATTAACCGTTATGAACCGTCACTTTACGCGGGCCATTTACCGTCACAAGCATACGCTCCCAGAACGCCATTCGTACTGCACGCGGGAATCAAACCTGCCAAGTAGTTGTGCACATGTTTCAGAGGAGCTCGAGGCCCATGAAACGCACTCGCAAGATAACCGATTACGATTACGTGATCACACACTGACGTGATTGTATTCGACAATCACAAGGCCATTACGCCTTATCACAACCAAACGGTTAACACACATGTTCCATACTAGTGTTTATTCATTCTACATTTTTTTTCCGACATTGTTTATGGTAATATTCCTCACTCTATCTATTTTGTATTTTAACATGCATACATATTCAAACATGTTTCATAATAAGAGCATAGGCATATAGTCATCAATCACCTAATGGAAACACATAATTCAACATACCACAATTTACACCAATTCAAGGTTCCCTCCGATTTATTTAATCGGGCAATAAACTGATATTTCTCACTTCCATTAGCTAGAATATGTTCATAGCTTCACAACGATACCAAGAATACTCACAACGGATAAACGAGTCAAAAGTTATGAAAGAAACAAGTTGGAGGATCTGTCATGCTCGCATTGCGAAGCAGCCAGCAAATGCTCGCTTCCGCATTCGCAGTGCGAAGCTCTCAGCGAATGCCTAGCCAACACTGGTTCGCTGCCCCCTTCACAGTTCGAACGTCTGGCAAACAGTGGTAGAACCAAAACACACTAAAGTTCGCAGTGCGAACATCTGGCGAATGCTCGCCTTCACACTCGCCATGCGAATATCCAACGAAAGTTCGCTTTCCCTTCGCTAGGGGACTCGCAGTGCGAACCTGCGAATTCTGGGTTTTCCAGCAGTGTAAAAACAGGGCTTGCTGACCCATTTTCATCCCAAAACTTCACCAACATGCAAACATATGTAATAACAGATGATCCTACATATCTAGTGAGTATACTACATATATTATACCGCATTTCAACCGTTAAATCCAAGATTTTGCAAGATTATCCATTTTCTTACAATTCTAACCTAGGTTCTAGAATCCAAGAAAATCTAAAACAAAAGTTTCTATCTATAACCCACCTTGTATAGATGATGAAAATGAAGGTTGGAAGATGATTTGATGAAGAATGGGTGATGGTTGATGACTTGTGTTCTTGAGCTTTTTTCCTCTTCTTCCTTTTTCCTTTCCTTTCTCTCCCACTTCTTTCTATCTTTTTCTTCCTTTGCTTCTAGTAAGGAAAAAGAGTGGAAAGGAAAACGATATAGTAAAATATCATTAATTAGTAACACTACTAATTGTCCAAATAGTCTCTAAAGCTCCAACACTTAAAACCTCAGAGTCAGATAATATTAATTGGGTCTGCTCTGAGCTCATCAGTTTACTCTAATTATTTTATAAAATAATTCCACTACAACAAAAGTAAGTTATAACATCGCACTTTAGACAGCGCTTTAATACAAAAGCGCTGCTATAAGTTAAAAACAAGGAAACTATTCATTTAAAAAATTAAAGCGCAAAACAATATAAGACCTTAGACAGCGCTTTGGTCAAAAGCGCTTTATAAGGTCTTATAAATTAAAAAAAAAAATTTAATGAAAAATATTAGACAGCGCTTTAGTTAAAAGCGCTTTCTAAGGTCTTATAAATTTAAAAAAAATATAAGACCTTAGACAACGCTTCGGTAAAAAGCGCTTTCTAAAGTTTTATTAATTTAAAAAAAAAAATTAAAGGAAAATATTAGACAGCGCTTTCCTTAAAAGCGCTTTCTAAGGTCTTAAAAATAAAAATAAAATAAAATCAAAAGCGCTGTCTAAGGCCAACCTTAGAAAGCGCTTTTAAAAGCGCTGTCTAAGGTCCACCTTAGAAAGCGCTTTTATGAAAAGCGCTGTCTAAGGTCTAATTAAATTAAAATATATGAATAGTCAGTATTCATTTTCATATTTCCGCTCTTTCTTCTCCCCTGCATGCGAACTGAGCTCAAAACCCTTGCGAACTCAAACCTTCACCGTCAACCATCCTCCACCGTGCCGTCGTTCGTTGTTGCCGTCGTTGCATGTTGTCGTCAGCCGTCTTCCACTATCGATAGTTTAAGTTTTTAACTTTTTTTAGGGTTTATAATCTTTTGTTTTGATTTCACATTGTTGGTGTTGCAGGAACGAGGGATGATGGTGGCGGTGTTTTCGTCAATTTTACAGCTTTCTGCGATATCGCAGTGGTAAATCTGTGGTGGATCTTGGTTAAAAAGGGGACTTGAGGTATGGATCTGAAGCACTAAGTTTTGAATATTTCTAATGTTCTTACAACTTGTGATTTTTAAAAAATTTAAAAAGTTGTGGTTTTTATTTTTTTTAAGTTACTAATAGAGTTTAGTTTTGTGGAATCAAATGTTTGATTTTGTGGTTGTTTTTCCAGTTACTACATCTACAAATGCAATTGATGCGCTGACAATGTTGAGGAGAAACAAAAATAACTTTGACTTGGTTATTACTGATGTTATACTTTGTTTAGTCAGTTTCAAACTTGCAAAAATTATTTTCCCTATGCTGTGTGGGTGTTGTCCATTATCTGTGCAGGTTTAAGTGTGATTTTGTGCGCATTTGGAACACTACGAAGCATACCGGTTCGACGAACATAATAACGGTAGGCTGCTGCTGAATTGTTGAATTGTGTCTCTAATTCGGCAAATTGGTAACGATTATAAAATTGTATCGCGTTTTGAGTTCTTCTATTTTGTTAATTTTCGCACACTGATTATGCGTCTGTGAATATTGTGTGTGCTGTTAAAATCTTGTGGTGTGTATGTTGCTTCGACTAAATGCTATTTTCGATCTGATTATGTTGTTTTACTATCAAAATTTTCATGTTCGTTTATGGTTACAATTTGGTTTTATCCCCACTGGTTTTTGTTATTGAGCATATTAATATGCTGAGAAATGTTGCTACTGTGAAAACAAAATGCATCACAAGATCTTTTCTTTATGAAAGGAAACATTACCAAAGTTATTAGTTACATTTTTAAATTATAGTGATGGCTTGCATTGCAAATTATTAGTTTCTCATTTCTAAGGTATAACAGGTTTGTATAGTTTGTATAGAAAGAATTCAGAATAGTATAAATATTAAGGTTTGTTTGTTGTTTGATGTTTGTTTGGAACTATAATTTTCTGGTTTTACATACTGACTTTAATCTCCAGCTTTATATCATACTGGTTTTACAACATACTGATTTTACATCATTAACACTTAACTATCTTTGGTGCAGGATACTGCTACAAGCCCTGCACTTCCTTCTTGTGGACAACAATAACTCCGGATCCACATTTTCAGAAGAGGTTGTTTCAAATAGAGATGTGATGAATCATGCCTCAAGTCCAGTAGCAGGTAATGGATGGCATCATACCTTGCAAAACATGCTTCTAACTGAGCGTGTGTTATTTGAATTTGCATCACTCATGTTCTCGAATTTGCATCACTCAAATACATTGATTATGTTATTTGAAAAGCATTACTAAAGTGTTTGCATTTCAAACATTTTGCTTTCAACACTATTTACAGTTGATGTTGTAGGAATAAGAATTAAAAGAAATCAGAAACACATCAGAGAATGTGCAAATATGATACAAATAAGGTTGTTATACTTTGTTTTGTCAGTTTCAAACTCACAAAACTTATTTTCCCTATGCTGTGTCGGTGCTGTCCATTATCTGTGCAGGTTTAAGTGTGATTTTGTGCGCATTTGGAACACTACGAAGCATGCCGGATCGACGAACATAGTAACGGTAGGCTGCTGCTGAATTGTTGAATTGTGTCTCTAATTCGACAAATTGGTAACGATTATAAAATTGTATCGCGTTTTGAGTTCTTCTATTTTGTTAATTTTCGCACACTGATTATGTGTCTGTGAATATTGTGTGTGCTGTTAGAATCTTGTGGTGTGTATGTTGCTTCGACTAAATGCTATTTTCGATCTGATTATGTTGTTTTACTATCAAAATTTTCATGTTTGTTTGTGGTTGCAATTTGGTTTTATCCCCACTGGTTTTTGTTATTGAGCATATTAATATGCTGAGAAATGTTGCTACTGTGAAAACAAAACGCATCACAAGATCTTTTCTTTATGAAAGGAAACATTACCAAAGTTATTAGTTACATTTTAAAATTATAGTGATGGCTTGCACTGCAAATTATTAGTTTCTCATTTCTAAGGTATAACAGGTTTGTATAGTTTGTATAGAAAGAATTGAGAATAGTATAAATATTAAGGTTTGTTTGTTATTTGATGTTTGTTTGGAACTATAATTTTCTGGTTTTACATCCTGACTTTAATCTACAGCCTTTAATCTCCAGCTTTATATCATACTGGTTTTACAACATACTGGTTTTACATCATTAACACTTAACTATCTTTGGTGCAGGATACTGCTACAAATTTAATAATTGTACTATTGTTATTTTATTTTGTTTTAAAGTTATAATTATAATTATTATTATTAATTATTAATTTTTCTTTAAAACATATATTTCCGTGTAATTTTAGGGGAGGTTTGAAGAAGTGTATTGACAAGCTTTCCTAGCACTACGAGATAGCCATCTACCACAGCGGAGAGTCAACCCCATTATTACATGGAATTATGTGAAGGTATATTAATTATCACATGTTTTATTATATTAGTGATGCTACTTGATAAAACTTAGGATTTATCCATATTTTCTTTTCATTTGTAGTGTCCTCGGCAACGCAATCAAATAGATTGCGGCTATTTCATGTTGAGGTTTATGAGAGACACTCTTTTGTTGGATCGAATAGAGATTCCATCCGATGTATGTATTTCTAACTTATGAGAATTTAAATATGTGTAACTTTGTTTATGTATTCTTTTAGTTGAATTACAATCTTTGTGTTTTCAGGACCTATAATGTAGATTTGAAGCAATGCTTTGGTTGGATGCAAAAGTGCTAGTATAAGTAATATGTGCATTTGTAGAAAGAATGTAATGATTTGTAATTATAAATAGGTGTATATATAATTTTGGTTTGTAATTTTAAATATATATATTGGTTTGAATTGCCAATTGTTTTGGATATATAATTTTGGTGTAAATTGGTACATTTAAATAGGATAAATTGGATTGATTTGAATCTCCAAATTGTGGTATTTTTCTAAAAAAATTTGCTGGTTGAAAAACAGGTCAAATTCTGGTTGAAAACCGGGTCAAATTCTTGTTGAAAAAACCTGGTAAAAATTGTGGTTTAAAAAAATTTATATAAAATTTTTCGTATACCTTAGACAGCGCTTTTGGTGAAAGCGCTGTCTAAGGTGGGGATTAGAAAGCGCTTTTGACAAAAGCGCTGTCTAAGGTGGACCTTAGAAAGCGCTTTTACCAAAAGCGCTGTCTAAGGTATACCTAAAAAAGTTCAAAAAGGTTGACCTTAGACAGCGCTTTTGCTGAAAGCGCTGTCTAAGGTATACCAAAAAAATGTCAAAAAAGGTAAGGCTTAGAAAGCGCTTTTCCCAAAAGCGCTGTCTAAGGTATACCTTATAATGTCAAAAAGCGTTGTCTAAAGGTACCATAGACAACGCTTTTCATTAAATATACCCTCCTTTAGACAGCGCTTTTGGTATTACCCAAAGCGTTGTCTAAACCTATAGCAGCGCAGGTTTAGACAGCGCTTAAAAGCGCTGTCTAAGGGAGAAAGAAAACGCTGTCTAAGGTCTTATCTGTTGTAGTGTTCTCAGATTAAACCGGAGCCCAGTTGATCATACCAATATTATCCAGAGTAAAAAAATTTATGGGGTATTACACCTACTGGGCCTAGAACTACGAAGCTCCTTGCAAGCCTCATCGAAAGAAGATGGGCCTAAAGACTTCATCAATCATTAAGACATATCTTTTTCTGATAATTATCCTAGCCACATCCATTCTTGCACTGCTACCAGTGGAATCATCAAAGAAAATTAAAGAACCCAACGTAGCTGACAAAAATTCAAAGAATCTAACATTCCACACATGAAACGGTAAACAATAACATCTGATCCATGTGACTCTTTCCAGATCGACATCTTTAGCCTTCCAACTCCTCACCTCTTTGAACCACTACCCTAGCCAAATGTTCCCATCTTCCATCAAAGCTTCCATTTCACCTTCCACAAGCTCTTCAAGGAGACACAAGTTAGCACCCAAGGGAGTTGCCTTATCAGAATAATATCCCTCAAAATGGAATGCATCCTGCATAGAATAAGTTTGTCCCAAATTCTCCACTACACCAACATAAGATTTGGCAAACCTCATAAGTTCATCTTCATTCGACTGGAATTTCAAGTGAAACTTTGCTAGTTCATTTTTGATATCAAGAAGAAAATGATCTCCAATCCCTCTAGTCACTTCCGTATAGGATCTGTTACGATGTCTTGAAGAGGTTCTACCTTGCAAATTGCTTCTCCAACCTCCTATATTGCCACCGAACTTGTTAAACAAGTTTTCCTTCTCAATATGACCTCTCCGTTCCTTCTCAATATGGTACTAGCTATTATAAAACGGAGAGTCCAGACATTAAGTTCACATGCAATGATAACCTCACCAATTTAAATACCTATTTCCTTCTCAACAATCCCATACAAACAAATAAATTATAATTAGCTTAGTATAAAAATGAAACATCCAATTACCATATACTGGTGCAATAGGTTTTCAAATTTATTTTTTCAATATATTTTTTAACATTTTAAATTTTTTTAATTAACTTTTTGAGAAAGATAATAGATGATAGATCTTTAGTTAAGAACTTTTTAATGTAATATATTTATGAGTTTTTAATGACTATTATTATTTTATTTTTATCATCCATAAATAAAATAATTAATAAAAATTAATATTTAATTGAAAAATACTTTTGATTTAAATGAGAGTTTATATAGCCATTCCATGCACAAAACATAAAAGGTTATTGATATTCATAAATCAGTCATTTTTTTAATTAAACAAAGTTGAGTTAATAAGTTATAAAAAATATCAATATGCTAATAATTTTTTATTCTTAATAATAAAATTTATTGGCAAAATAACATTTTTTGTCCCTTAAGTTTGCCCCAGGGTCCAGTTTGGTCCCTTAACTTTAAAAAGTGGCTAGTTCGTCCCTTAACTTTTAAAATTGTGTCACGTTTATCCTTCTGTTTGGTTCCATTAGTCAAAGGTTGAAATCACATGCCACGTATGTCCAGGTGGACTTTATGTGGTTGACGTGGAAATGAGGATGTGTTAAAACAAAGTGAAGTAGCGTGTCATTAACCAGAACATCAAAAGGTTAAAAGAAATTGGAGAAGCTCAACGAAGCTCTACTAGGGCAAACACAAAGGGATTGAAGCAGACGCGAAGGATTATTGCAAATGATTATTGCAGACGCGAAGGATTGAAGACTATCTACTGTAGTTTATCAAAAGGTTAGTTCATTGCTTTTTGATTTAGGTCTTTATGAAAATTTAGGGTTTATTGTCAGATTTAGGGTTTATGTTAACTTGTTAGGGTAAACTCTAATTATTTAGATAATGTGGTTAGGTGTCATGGATGAATTCATTAATCTCAAAATTCATCACAGTGGTGAATTCACTGATGAGGGTCTTTGTGTATATGAGAATGGAGTAGTAGATGATTTGAGGGTAGATGTAGGCAAATGTAGTTATTTTGAGCTAGTTGGTGTATTGAAAGACTTGGGTTATAGGGAGTTTGAAACAATCTATTACAAGGACCCTCAATTTGTTATGAATGCACTAGTTGATGACAAGGGTGCTTTAGAAATTGCAGATCTGTATAGGGTTCACCAACGTGTTGATATTTACATTCAACACACATTGTCTCAACCTGACTACTGTGATGTTGTTGTTGACAATGTTGATGAGGGCCCTGCAGAAATTGTGGATGAGGTGGAGGAGTTACTTAGTCAGCTAGTTGATGATGTTGTTGGAGGTGAGCAAACCACTGCTGTGATGGAGGAAGGTGATGTTGTAGTTGGTCAAGCCACTGCTGGGCTGGATGAAAGTAATGCTGGTGTAGATGATGTTAATCCTGTAGTGAATAAGGATAACGTTGGAGTTGAGGAAATAAATGTTAGAGTTGAACAAGTTAATGTTGAGGAACTTAATGTTGGTGTTGAACAAGTTAAACCTGGAGTTGAGGAAAATAATGTCGGATTTGAACAAGGTAAAGTTGGTGTAGATGATGATGGTTTAAGTTTTGATGATAGTGAAGATGAGGACTACAAGTATGATAGTGCACAAGAAGTGGCTTTTGAGGATAAGTCTGATGGGTTTAATGAGATTGAGGAGGATGAACTTGATACCCTAATTGGGGTTGAAAGTGAAGGTAATGGAAAAGTCCAAAAACATAATGGGAAGTCCGGAGAAGATAAAGGGAGTGACAATGACAATGAGGACATGCAAAGTGGCTGTGACAGTGATGATAGTAGTGGAGATCCTAGAATAAAACATCCAATTTTTAGACAACCAAAAGACATGGCAGATTACAAGTGGGATGTGGGAGTGTATTTTAGTTCAAAGGGTGATTTTAAGGAGGCAATAACATCTTATGCTGTGTAAAATGGTAGAGACCTAAGGTTTATAAAGAATGACAGAGTTAGGGTGAGGGTTAAATGTAAGTTTGGTTGTGAGTAGTAGGTATATTGTAGCAAGTTGTCAAATGAAGACACTTGGCAACTCAGGAAGGTGGTTGACAAACACAGTTGTAGTAGGGAGTATAATGTCAAACTAATGAGTACAAAATGGTTGAGTAAAAGAATTCAGAATAGTTTGAAAAATAATCGAAGGTTGAGCATATAGGATATCAAAGAGAAGGCACAAAAAAAATGGAATGTTGGGGTGAACAAAACAAAGGCAATAAGAGCAAGGTATGCAGCAAGAGATTATGTTGATGGGTGATTTTTGGGAGATTACACCATGGTCTATGACTATTGTCATGAACTGTTAAGAGCCAATTTAGGGTCAATAGTTAAGATCAATGTGGATCTTGTACCAGAAGGTGTTGAAGATCACATGCCATATTTTAGAATGTAAGGAAAGCTTTAAGTTGTGCAGGCATGTAATAGGTCTAGATGGGTGTTTTCTTAAGGGGTTGTGTGGAGGTCAGATTCTGGCTGCTATAGGGAGGGATCCTAATGACCAGATGCTTCCCATAGCATATGCAGTTGTGGAGGGTGAAAACAAGGATAGTTGGACTTGGTTTTTAGAGCTACTAATTGATGACCTTGGAGGTAAAGAGCAATGCATGACTTACACCTTCATCTCAGACCAACAAAAGGCAAGTTTTTCATTTATTCTTATGGTCTTATGTTTTTCTTACATTTTATGGTACATCTCATACTATATTTTTATGCTACATTTTATGATATTGCAGGATCTGCTACCCACTATGGATGAGCTATTGCCAAGGGTTGAGCACAGGTTTTGTGTTAGGTACCTCTATAACAATTTTAGGAAGAGATTTCCTGGGAAGATGCTGGAGGACATAATATGGAAGGCAGCCAAGTCATCATACCCACAAGCATGGGAAAGAGAGATGAAGGGAATGAGGGCCATAAATGAAGAAGCATTTAAGCATATGATGAAGACCCCACCAAGGTTTTGGAGTAGATCTTACTTTAGGACTACAAACAAATGTGATTTTGTTCTCAACAACATGTCTGAATCCTTTAATAGTGTTATTCTTGATGCAAAGGCAAAACCTCTAATCACTATGCTGGAAGACATCAGAATATACTTGATGGAGAGATGTGCTAATAAAAAAATTAGGTTTGGTTCTTTGGATGAGAATGTCATTTTGCCTAATATTAGAAAGAAAGTTGATATCACAAGCACATATGTAACACCCTATTTTAATTTATTTAATCATCGTGTGTTATTTCTGTTGTTTGGCCTTGTTTAGGGTGTGTGTAGTTGAGCTTGTAAGCGTAGAGTCCGTAGCGGAACGGGGAATTAGGGATGTCGGAATAATAATAAGGTACTAATGAATAATGTGGGGACATATTTAGTAATAGTAGAAAGAGGAGTATTATTATTTTAATGCCCAATATTATTATTATTATTAGTATTATTATTATTATTATTATTATTATTATTATTATTATTAGTAAATAAAATCAAAATTCTTAGTAATAATATGGTAAGAGAGAGAGAGAGAGAGAGTAAAATAAGGAAAAAATGAGAGAATTGAGAAATTAGATCATAATCACACTTCCACCTAGAGAGAAAGTTGGAGAGGAAGAAGCTAAGCTTGGCATCATCAATTTTCACCAGAATTTAATCGAGAATTCGAGGTAAGGGGGGAGAATGGAGTTCAATATGGGTGTTGATAACATGAGAGGGTAGTGCGGATTCTTTCCCCTCATAGGAAGTGTATGTATAATTCCGTTGTTGTGGATTTGTTGTTGAATGATTGAAATTGTGATGGAAAGTGTGTAAATCGATCCATTCTGTCATGATATGTGTAAAACACTATGTTGTTGCTGCTATATGATTTCTGGTATTACAGATTTGCGTGCTAGAATTGAGCAAAAATTGGAATGGTGTGAAAACAGAAAATTCTGGGTATTCGCTGCCCATACGCGTAATGGGCAAGGCAATACGTGTATTGGGTAGGGCAATAGGCGCATGGCAAGGGCGAAATGTGGGCGTTACGCGTATGGAACCCATTTTGACACGGCCCTCTGCTGTAATGCGTAATGGTACGCGTAGGAGGGCAAGGCATTACGTTAATGAAGGTGGTACTACATGTAATGGGATTAAAATATAATCAAGCTGGAATTTTCTAGAGAAATCAGTCTCTGCCCGTACGCGTAACCCTCAGGGCAATACGCGTATGGCTGGCGGTAGAAACTGGGCAATACGCGTATGGCTGAGGGCGATACGCGTATGACTAGCGAGAGTGCAGAATTTTGCTGTTTCACGATTTCTTTCCCGATTTCGCGTCCGATGCGGTTCTTTTTTGGTCTGAGAGGTTGGGATAGGTGTCAGAACTTGTTGAATTTAGGAATGGTAGTAAAAAATGATTTAAAAATGGAATTTGAATGGATTAATTAGATAATTAACTAATTAAGGCCACGTGAGGTATTTTCCTTAATTATGTGTATTTTGATGAATTGATTTGACAATGTGGTAATATTAGTGTGTATTACGGTGAGTATGTATCTCAAGTGTGATCATAAGGATCACGAAGATGTATAATTTTTTTATTATACATGTGTTTTATGTATAATTTGTGTCATGCATTTCATGATGTGTCTGGTGGAGACAGCTAGGTGGGAATCCATGATGGGTGCCTAGTAGTGTTCGGACTCCAATGTGGAGTTGTATGGAGACAAATCATTGCTCAGTGGGAGTGTATGTGATTTGTTCGGACTCCAATGTGGAGTTGTATGGAGATAAATCATTGCTCAGTAGGAGTGTATGTGATTTATCCGGATTCTTTTATGAATCAGGTTCAATTGAATGAACCATGTTGTGTGGTACCACTTGCATTGCATTGTGTCATTGAGTCACATTGCATTATTATGTCTTTGTTGGATTATAATCAGAAAGTTACAAGGGTGTCGTGAATGTGTGCATATTATGTGTGATTGCTTGATTTCTACTCCTTAGCATATATTTTACACCGCTAATTATTTAATGTAGTTCTCACCCCTTTGTTGTTTCTTGTGTATGTGCTTTTTGGGAAGTACAGATAATCCAGGTACTTGAGTAGTGCGTGGAGTACGTGTTACCTGATCGAGTCTTAGGAGTCGCTCTGATACGTAACACAGGATAATGGGAATTTTATCTTTTGTTGTATATTTTGTTTATTGTGTTATGTATCATTACTCACTTTAAAACATGGTGAACCACAAGTTTATGTGGACCATGATTTGGTTGGCCAATGGCCTTGTTATTTTAGGCTTCGATATTTCATTCCGTTGTTTTAACTTATTTTTGAGAAACAAGAAGTGAATGAAGTAAATAGAGAAATTCAGGTTATGTTTTTATGGTGTGACATCCCACTTATTAAGGGAACTCTGATTATATTTGTAGTATTTGTATATTTTTGTTAAATTGGGACAGTGGGGTGTTACAATTGGTATCAGAGCAGGTCGGTCCGTCCGGCCAGATGTTGTAGTAGAGTCTGTCCTTAGAATAGCAGTAGACTTAGGTGTTCTTCTAACCGTGTTGTGATTGTTGAATAGTATGGCAGGGAGGAATGATGCTGCTCTTGCTGTGGCGCTGTAAGGTATGGTGCAGGCAGTGCAGAACAACAATCAGATTCCTGGGGAGGCGCAGTTCCGTAACTTAGAGAGGTTTCAGAGCAATAAGCCGCCTACATTTGAGGGTGGTATTCTTGATCCTGAAGCGGCACAGAAGTGGCTGAAGGCTATTGAGAAGATCTTCAGGACCATGGGACGTAATGAAGCTCAGAAAGTGAAATTTGGCACTCATATGCTGGAAGGCAGCGCTGAAGCCTGGTGGGATAATAGTTGTCAGAGGTTGGAAGCTGTGGGTACTCTTGTTACGTGGGCAGTGTTTCAAGGTGAGTTTCTGGAAAAGTGTTTCCCGGAAGATATTCGCAATGCAAGGGAGATTGAGTTCCTGGAACTGAAACAGGGTACCATGACTGTTGTTGAGTATGCTTCTCGGTTTGAGGAGTTGGTGCAATATTGTGCCCAATACAATACCAACGAGGCTATGACTTAGAAATGCTTGAAGTTTGAGAACGGGTTGTCTCCTGAGATCAAACAGGGCATTGCTTGTCAGAAGATACAGAGTTATCCGGAACTGGTAAGCAGAAGCCAGATTTATCATAATGATAACAGGGCCCAGATTGCTCATTACAAACTTTGAATGACCGGAAGGGGAAGCAGAGGTATGTGGGTACGCCTTATAGTGCTCCAGCTGACAAAGGAAAATAGAAAGCCATTGTGGGAAAGAAACTGAGTGGGGGAGAGAAGGCTCCCAATCCTACCAAGTGTTTCAAATGTGTTGGCATGGGTCATCGTGCTAATGATTGTCAGAATGAGGAGAAGAAGTGCTTCAAGTGTGGACGACCAGGTCATGTTGTGGCAAATTGTAAGGTTATCATACCTACCTGTTATAATTGTGGAGAACAGGGTCATATCAGCACTCACTGTCAGAAGCCTAAGAATTCTTAGACAAGTAGAAGGGTGTTCGCATTGGCCGGAGCCCAGCCTACCGGTGATGATCGTTCCATCAAAGGTACTTGTTTTATTAATTACATTTCTTTGATTGCTATCATTGACACAGGTGCAACCCACTCGTTCATTTCTGTTGATTGTGTGAGGAGATTAGGAATTGTACCATCTACTTTGGATCAGAGGATGATTATTGAATCTCCATCTATAGGTTCTGTGGTTACTTCTTTAGCATGCTTGAATTGTCCGTTGACTATTTTTGGTAGAGAATTCGACGTGGACTTGATTTGTTTGCCACTCAGTAATCTGGATGTCATTTTGGGAATGAACTGGTTAGAATTTAATCGAGTTTATATTGATTGCTTTAGGAAGAGGTTGTTGTTCCTTACTCCTGAAGAGGAAGTGTTGACAAATTATTTGTCTACTAAGGAATTGAGAACCTTGTTAGAAGATGAAGCTAAGATGTTTGCGGTGGTTGCCTGGTTATCCGTTGAAAGCAATACATCAGTTAATGAGTTACCGGTGGTAAGTGAATTTCCTGAAGTGTTTCCAGATGATATTATAGAATTGCCTCCGACGAGAGAAATTGAATTTACTATTGATCTTGTTCCTGGTACCAGACCTATATCTATGGCACCATACAGGATGTCGGCATCAGAATTGGCAGAGTTGAAGATTCAAATTGGAGAATTGCTAGATAAAAAGTTTATTAGGCCAAGTGTGTCGCCGTGGGGAGCTCTAGTGTTATTGGTGAAAAAGAAGGATGGTAGTATGCGTCTGTGCATTGATTACCGTCAGTTGAATAAGGTGGCCATTAAGAATAAGTATCCACTTCCAAGGATTGATGACTTAATGGATCAGCTAGTGGGGGCTCGTGTTTTCAGTAAAATTGATTTGAGGTCAGGTTACCATCAGATTAGAGTGAAGGAAGGGGATATTCAGAAGTCTGCGTTTAGAACTCGCTATGGACATTACGAATATGCAATGATGCCTTTCGGAGTGTCTAATGTGCCGGGTGTGTTTATGGAATATATGAACCGTATCTTTCATTCTTATCTGGATCAGTTTATTGTGGTATTCATTGATGATATATTAATTTACTCCAAGTCTGAAAAGGATCATACAGAATACTTGAGGATTACATTGCAGGTGTTGAAGGATAATAAATTATTTGCAAAGTTCTCCAAATGTGAATTTTGGTTGCAGACTGTGAGTTTCTTGGGTCATGTTATTTCTGGTGATGGCATAGTAGTGGATCCATCTAAACTAAGTGCAGTGCTTCAATGGGAACCTCTGAAGACTGTAACCGAAATTAGAAGCTTCTTGGGTTTGGCAGGTTACTACCAAAGATTTATCGAAGGATTTTCTAATTTAGCATTACTGTTGAATCAGTTAACTAGAAAGAGTTAAGCTTTTGTTTGGGATACGGCGTGTGAGGAAAGTTTCGAAGAATTGAAAAAGAAACTGACTACAACACCAGTATTGATTCTACCGAATCCAAGTGAACCTTTTGTAGTGTATTGTGATGCGTCTAATATGGGATTAGGCGGAGTGTTAATGCAAGATGGCAAGGTAGTGGCATATCCTTCACGGTAATTGAGAGTACATGAGAGGAATTGATGCGTGTTATCCGCAAAAATACGGATTACGCGTCAGAGTAATATAAAAGATTTATCGATCCCACAAAGACCAATGTCAATCTATCGATTAATATTGTTACGTTGTTTATCTAAGGCTAATAAATATCAGAGTAAAAGTTTTCTACAGAACGAAAATAGAAATAAATCAAATAAATACTATACTGGAATGTAATTCACGTCAATCAAACAATACTCCTATCATCTAAATAGTAACACTTACGGGGCAATGTTTTCTTCTTTGAAAAAGAGTTAATTAAAAAGGATCCGCCGCATTAGCGTGATCGGAACCAGACCTAACCTGTAATCTATACCAGCCGCTCACGCTGCACCGGTCGCTCTCTGCATTAAAGTGATAAAGTCCCTTTTTATGTAATTACCTCTAAGACTTAGTTAAAAAGTGCTTTCGATTGAAAATATTTTATACCAAAGGGTTTCTGGCATATGCTCGGCCAACCAGATCCTAAAACTATAAACGCGTTCGAAAATAGTTTAAAACCTCTTTCTAATAATATAAAACTTTCCTAGTTAATCAATAAAGTGCTTCCGATGTATTTATCAATTAACAACTAACAAACTCTTTTCTAAAATGCCGGACGACTTTCGATCTTACCCGATCTAGTCACAGTCATTTCGCAAACAAAAACACGGTCTCATTTACGTAATGACCGATTAATTAAAGTTCATAAGAGTTTAATTAAAATAAAAAATATCCCCTAAAGGATTTCTAAATAGATGACATGCGGAGTACCGTCAGAACGACGATCCTCACATCCCAGCACAAGGGATTTAGCTGGACATGGTAACTAAAAACATAACAATAAATTGGTTTGCATAGTAAAGCATTTGTAAGATAAAGATGTGCAAAGTGTGAGAGTATATTTTGAGAGAATGACTATAAGTGTCATGCTTGAGTTCAGTTTCGAAAGATAAACAGATCACACAGAAACTTAAAATAACAAAGTAAGGGCAGAGACAGAAAATAAATGAATGTAAAGTAGTGCATGAAAATAAACGAATATAAAAGCGATGCAGAATATATTAAAATGCAATTTATAAAAGAAACCTGCTCCAAAGAGGAGACTGAATCTGGTACAGAGCTGGAAAGTAAATTGCGGGAAAGTAAATAACTTCAAATATAAACACTCCTAACTATGGTTGCTCCAATCTAACTAACAACGATAGTGCAATAACCCTTCGATGTGACAGATTATTGCTTTACAAAATGAACTTTATGCCTAACGTTGGAAACAAGGATTGGATAAAATAAAAGTGAAAATACAAGGCCTTTTTACAGTAGTCATGAAGTTGTAACTGCCTCTCATCATTATGAAAAAACAGATGAATAATAATTTTCTTCGTGTGTAACTACTTCTAACGTTCTTGACCGTTTTCCCGTTACAACCGTCGGCGCCCGCCGACCCCCTCTCCGCGTCTTCCGAGTGTTAGTGGTGATCATGGGGCACTTTCTCTAACTGTTTTGGACTTAAGTGCAAAAGTCAAAGCCGGTGACCGTGGAGCTCACTTGGTGACCTCCTAGTGTTTTTTTCCATGTTGTAGATCTCATCATTAGCTTTCCAACGCTTTGAACGTGGCATCATTCCGATTTACTGATAAAAAGTTATGGGCAAATTCGTCAGACAATGCCTTGCGTGCAAATTGCTGTATTTCTTCCGTTTTTCATCCGAATTACTTCATTTCTTCGCATGTGACTCTTAAATGGCTAAATACCTAAAAACAAATAAAATACCACCATAATAGTACAAATGAAAATCAAAACAACTAGAAAACACACATTAATCAAGTCAAATAAACGATGTATTTTCACGTTATCAGGAATTATCCTACTCATGATCTTGAATTAGTTGCGGTGGTTTTTGTATTGAAAATTTGAAGACATTATTTGTATGTATCGAGATTTGAAGTATTCAGTGACCATAAGAGTTTGAAGTGTTTATTTGACCAAAAGAAGTTGAATATGTGGCAGAGAAGATGGTTAGAGTTCTTGAAAGACTATGATTTTAATTTGAGTTACTATCCGGGGAAAGCTAATGTTGTAGCGGACGCTCTAAGTCGGAAGACAATTCATTTGTCGGCATTAATGATAAAAAAATGGAATTAATTGAACAGTTCAGAGACTTGAGTATGGTTTATGAAACTACACCGAAGAGTGTTAGATTAGGTATGCTTAAAGTGAATAATGACTTTTTGGATGCAATTAAGGAAAATCAGAGGCTTGATGTGAAACTGGTGGACATGATGCCTACAGGAGGAAATGATCCTGATAGTGAATTTAAGGTGGATAAGGATGGTGTGCTGAGATTCCGAGGCAGGATTTGCGTGCCGGATAATATGGAATTGAGGAAATCTATCTTAGAAGAGAGTCACAGGAGTAGCTTAAGTATCCATCCGGGATCCACGAAAATGTACCAAGACCTGAAGAAGTTATTTTGGTGGTCCGGTATGAAGAGAGATGTGGCCCAATTTGTTTATGCTTGTTTGACATGTCAGAAGTCAAAAGTGGAGCATCAGAAACCTTTGGGGTTGATGCAACCATTGGAGATTCCAAAATGGAAGTGGGATAGTATCGCTATGGAGTTTGTTACTGGTTTGCCAAATACGGCGAGTGGCTTTGATGCTATTTGGGTAGTGGTGGATCGGCTTACAAAATCCACACATTTTATACCAATTAATATCAGTTTCCCATTGTCAAAGCTGGCGGAGATTTATATCAGAATAATTGTGAAACTACATGGTGTTCCGTCGAGTATAGTGTCGGATAGAGATCCGAGGTTTGCTTCAGAATTTTGGAAGAGTTTGCAGGAAACTTTAGGTTCTAAACTGAAGTTGAGTTTGGCTTATCATCCACAGACCGATGGTCAGTCGGAGAGGATTATTTAGTCGTTAGAGGATTTGTTGAGAACCTGTGTGTTGGAGAAAGGTGGCGCGTGGGATACTTATTTTTCATTGATTGATTTCACTTATAACAATAGTCACCATTCTAGTATTGGGATGGCACCTTTCGAAGCTTTGTATGGTAGGAGATGTAGGACGCCTCTGTGTTGGTATGAATCTGGTGAGAGTATTGTGCTTGGGCCTGAAATTATGCAACAAACTACTGAGACAGAAAAATTATCATGATAATCGGCAGAAAGACTTGGAATTTAGCGAAGGTGATCCTGTATTTCTGAGAGTCAATCCTGTGACAGGTGTTGGACGTGCATTGAAATCGAAGAAATTGGATTCTAAATTCATTGGACCGTATCAGATCTTGAAAAGAGTGGGTACAATTACTTACAGAGTGGCGTTGCCGTCGGAGCTTTCGAACTTGCATGACGTATTTCATGTATCGCAACTTCGAAAGTATGTGTCAGATCCATCTCATGTTATCTTGAGGGATGAAGTGCAGATTCGAGATAATCTTACTATGAAAGCGATGCCGATAAGGATCGGGGACCACAAGATGAACCAACTTCGAGGGAAAGAGATTACTCTAGTGAGAGTAGCTTGGGGAGGAGCTGCAGGAGGAAGTGTGACCTGGGAATTGGAAAGCAAGATGCGAGAGTCGTATCCAACATTGTTTCGATCAGGTACATTTTCGAGGACAAAAGTATTTTAAGTGGGGGAGAGTTGTAACACCCCATTTAAATTTATTTAATCATCGTGTGTTATTTCTGTTGTTTGGCCTTGTTTAGGGTGTGTGTAGTTGAGCTTGTAAGTGCAGAGTCCGTAGCGGAACGGGGAATTAGGGATGTCGGAATAATAATAAGGTACTAATGAATAATGTGGGGACATATTTAGTAATAGTAGAAAGAGGAGTATTATTATTTTTATGTCCAATATTATTATTATTAGTATTATTATTATTATTATTATTATTATTATTATGAGTAAATAAAATCAGAATTTTTAGTAATAATATGGTTAGAGAGAGAGAGAGAGTAAAATAAGGAAAAAAGGAGAGAATTGAGAAATTAGATCATAATCACACTTCCACCTAGAGAGAAAGTTGGAGAGGAAGAAGCTAAGCTTGGCACCATCAATTTTCACCAGAATTTAATCGAGAATTCGAGGTAAGGGGGGAGAATGGATTTCAATATGGGTGTTGATAACATGAGAGGGTAGTGAGGATTCTTTCCCCTAATAGGAATTGTATGTATAATTCTGTTATTGTGGATTTGTTGTTAAATGATTGAAATTGTGATGGAAAGTGTGTAAATCGATCCATTCTGTCATGATATGTGTAAAACACTATGTTGTTGCTGCTATATGATTTCTGGTATTGCAGATTTGGGCGCTAGAATTGAGCAGAAATTGGACTGGTGTGAAAATAGAAAATTCTGGGTATTCGCTGCCCATACGCGTAATGGGCAAGGCAATATGCGTATTGGGTAGGGCAATACGCTTATGGCTAGGGCGAAATGTGGGCGTTATGCGTAAGGAACCCATTTTGACACGGCCCTCGACTGTAATGTGTAATGGTATGCATAGGAGGGCAAGGCATTACGCATATGAAGGTGGCACTATGCGTAATGGGATTAAAATATAATCAAACTGGAATTTTTTAGAGAAATCAGTCTCTTCCCGTACGCGTAACCCTCAGGGCAATACGTGTATGGCTGGCGGTAGAAACTGGGAAATACACGTATGGCTTGGGACAATACGCGAATGACCAACGAGAGTGCATAATTTTGTCGTTTCGCGATTTCTTTCCCTATTTTGCGTCCGATGCGGTTCCTTTTTGTTCTAAGAGGTTGGGATAGGTTTCCGAACTTGTTGAATTTAGGAATGGTAGTAAAAAATGATTTAAAAATGGAATTTGGATGGATTAATTAGATAATTAACTAATTAAGGCCACGTGAGGTATTTTCCTTAATTATGTGTATTATGATGAATTGATTTGACAGTGTGGTAATACTAGTGTGTATTACGGTGAATATGTATCTCACGTGTGATCATAAGGATCGCGAAGATGTATAATTTTTTTATTATACATGTATTTTATGTATAATTCGCGTCATGCATTTCATGATGTGTCTGGTGGAGAGAGCTAGGTGGGAATCCATGATGGGTGCCTAGTATTGTCCGGACTCCAATGTGGAGTTGTATGGAGACAAATCATTGCTCAGTGGGAGTGTATGTGATTTGTCCGGACTCCAATGTGGAGTTGTATGGAGATAAATCATTGCTCAGTAGGAGTGTATGTGATTTATCCGGATTCTTTTATTAATCGGGTTCAATTGAATGAACCATGTTGTGTGGTACCACTTGCATTGCATTGTGTCATTGAGTCACATTGCATTATTATGTCTTTGTTGGATTATAATCAGAAAGTGACAAGTGTGTCGTGAATGTGTGCATATTATGTGTGATTGCTTGATTTCTACTCCTTAGCATATATTTTGTACTGCTAATTATTGAATGTAGTTCTCACCCCTTTGTTGTTTCTTGTGCCTGTGCTTCTTGGGAAGTACAGATAATCCAGGTGCTTGAGTAGTGCATGGAGTACGTGTTGCCTGGTTGAGTCTTAGGAGTCGCTCTGATACGTAACACGGGATAATGGGAAATTTATCTTCCAAGCTGTAGGTTGAACAATAGGAGAACTCGGGCCTTCTTGGACCTTCCTTTTCTTGTAAGAGGTTAGTTCTTCTTCCTTGGCGCGTAGCTGTTTTCGAAGTTCAAAATTTTCCTCAACGACCACCTGATATTTGAGTTTCCATGCTTCCTCGGACCGCTGGGTTTGCCTTAACGATATCTCTAACTCCTCTTCCTTCGACATGAAATACAGAATAGGTTCCTCCTTCATGGGTATTGGTTCCTCCCTTTTGTATGGCATCTTCAATTCAATGGCTCGCTTGCGGACCCACTGAAGATATGGTTCCAAAGAAACACAATTGGGTTTCCCCAAGAAGCTCCTTTCTCTTTTGCACTTGCTATCCCAGGATTTTAGGATTAAATTCCTTTGTTCTTCATTCTTATCATATTCCTCAAAATAAATTCCTTCTACATGGATATTTAGGGGCTTATCCTTCATAGGGTATCCTAATTGACGACGTGCCAATAGAGGATTGTAACTGATTCCACCTTTGATGCCAAGAAGGGGCACATTGTTATATGAGCCACAACTGTCTGTTATCGTGATCTTGTCGTACACTCGATTGTACCAGTCAATGTCGACATGAGAAAGGGCCATAATCTTCTTAGACCACCATCCCTTCTTAGGATCCCAAAACGCGCCTTTCTTCGGTAAGTGTGAAACGAACCATCTATATATCACAGTAATGCAGCAAGTGATCTGTCCATTACCATGGGCATTTCTCGTATGGACTGAGTGATAGGCTTCAGCAAGTAAGGTGGGTACTGGATTTTGCTTTAAGAAAATCTTGATTGCGTTCAAATCCACGAAATTGTCAAAGCTTGGGAACAAAAAGAGACCATAGATGAGTAGAGCAAAAACAGCTTCAAAGGCGACCTTGTTGGAATGTTTAGCGAAGTAACGGGCTTTTTCAAACAGGAACTTAGTAGGCAATCCAAAAATTCCTCCTTTGGAGATTAAGTTGCCTTTGATGTCGACTAATTCCAAGTGAGTTTCCTTAGCTATCTTTTCCTCTTTTGGGTCTTTGTTGAAGATGGGAAATGGAGAGTCATCCTTGACAGGTAAACCAACTATCTGAGAATATTCCTCAAGTGTAGGCAGGAGTTGATAGTCGGGAAAAGTGAAACAATGATACTTTGGGTCATAGAACTGAAGCAAAGTTGAAAGGAGCCCTTCATCAACCCTTTTTGTTAATAATATCCACAAATTTCCATATCTGTCTTTGAATCCTTCAGGGTCTGTTAGCAGATCTCCCAATCTCCTTAGGTCATCCAACTTAGGGTTCTTGAAAGTTTATTTCACTGTTTTCCTTCTTAATTCGTCCATGATATTTCTGTAACATTAAAAAGAAGTATGAGTTCCATGAAACAGATGCAACATGAATGCTTATGCTACATAGATGCAACAAACGCAAACAAGAACAAACACACAAAGGTTTGGGTCAAGAAGCGTGGAGCCAAGGTTCGCCCTCCCATTGATATGTACTATGGTTTTTTTTTACCTGCCGAACAAGGTTCTAATGGGTTCCCAGAGTCTACGATCCATCATTCGGATTTTGTCGACTTCCCAGATGACTTGGTAATCAACAAAATTCTCAAGAGGAACTCGTCTGAGTGTAGTATTGCGTGACAACCAATTCAGAAATAGACTCCATCATGGTCACCGCACTACATCCTAAAAGGCCAAAGTGGGGTTTGGTAACTACGATTCTCAACCTCAATGGCACATACGTTGAGAGTAGCACGTTTTCACGAAAAGGATCGTTCAACATGACTAAACTCTCAAGAAAGCCTAAGCTGAGTGATGGTGTCTCAAGTTAACTTTTTCAGGAATCGACTCCTTCAAAGCCCCCTTGAATATACCATCGTCCTATCATAAGTGCACTTGAAACCTGGGTATATGATTTATCTCGCTCAAAGGTAACAACCCCCAAATCGAACAGGATAATCAAAACATAGCACATATATACAAGCAATCATACAAGCAAATAAGCAGACATTGAATAACATAAAACAAGATTGGCTTAACCCTCTTAGGAAAGGACCAGCAATAGGTCATTCATCCCTAGTGAAGTCGCCATTTCTGTTGCGGTGAAAATCGGATAACAAATTATTAATTAATTTGCATCAGTTTCTTTTACAACCGACTTTGATTTATCCAAAGGAAAGGTTCAAGATCGTTAGAAAAACCTAAAGGGAAAGATCTAAGGTTCGGGGGTTGGTTATACTAAGGGAAGGTATTAGCACCCTTAATATCTGTAGTACTCTACAGGAACCTCTTGTTTATGTTATCTTATGTTTGCTAAAGGTTCTATGCTAAAGGTTCTATGCTAAAGGTTTGAAAACCTAGGGGTTAGTATCTAAGTATACTCGATAAAGCATCGCGCTTTACGCCTACGTATCCTCGGGAATAGAATCAGAGTATGCGTAGTTCTACTTCTACTGAATTATTGACTATGGCCAATATTCAGAGGGGAAATGAGTACAAGCTCATTGTAGAGTTTAAGAACTCTCTAAGTCTAGTTGAAATGGACCTATGTTGAGGTTTAGTCAATAGGGGAAGTGATAAATTCATTATGATGAATATCACTAAGAGTTGAAGAACTCTCTCCTAAAGCTAGTTATAATCTCTATGGTTCTGATGAGGCCTAGAAATAAGGTTTCTTCCTAAGAGGTTACTTAGGTTAAGATGGGGACTATGACTTTAAGAGTCAATACTATCAACCTTCCTTTGGAATAAGGGGAGAAACAATTGATAAAAATAAGACATGATATAAGATAAAACAACATAAGCATGAGGATGACAATATGTTTATGACAAAGATATGAATAGGATGAACATGATTAAGAGAGTACATCAAATATGCTTCAATCTTTAGGAGGACAAACATATAGAAATGACATACAAGAACAACTCAAAATGTTTCAATCTTTATGAAGACAAACAAAAGAAGTGTTATGAAAGATGATATTTAGAACAATGATGATATTCATATAGAATCAAACATATGGCCAATCATCATGAATATATTGTCTTAATAATTTCAATATAAAAAAATTCAAAGATGACATGAATACAAATATGAGATTGTGATATCAAGATGTCAAAGCAAAAAATGAGAATTGAACACATAATGATCAATCACAATAGATGGCATAAAAAAGTAATAAAACAATAATGAGCAATTTAAACTTAATTAAGAATAAAGGCCTCAAAAATTAATTATTTTACTAATCTTTTTTATATGAAAAAAAAAGAGGCTTAGCAAAGAAAATGAAGCAAAAGAAAAAAACAAAATATTATATTTTAGAAGAAAGTAGTGAAATGAAAACTAAGTAAAAAAAAATGAGAAATGCAGCCACAAAGGATTGAACCCGCGCCCCCCCCCCCCCTGAACCAAACAAATGAAACGTAACCAACTGGGCTAGGGTGTGCACGCTGATAAAGGAAGAACCGAATGTGTATATATATGAAAACAGGCAAAAATCAGGAAAATAAATAAAAAGGACTGGGGCGAGGGGGATTCGAACCCCAGTCCTAAGGGTAGGCAAGGTAGTTATGTGCATGTGTGTGACCGTTGGGACAGCGTGTTTCATCCGGTCATAACCTAACTCCATAAATATATAAGTCAATCATGCGCATATTTTCAAAATAACACAAACCAACCAACAGAAACTGCTCACGATAGGCGAAGATTATGTCACAACATCAACCAAACATTTCCAAACAAAATTGAGGTAGAAACACATAGTTACCATTTCAAAATCAAGAATGGACACACATATGAAAGACCAAATAAATGCTTATCATCACAACACCAATCACTTGAATGCACAAAGCAGTAAAAACTGACATAGTCACAGCAGCAGCATGATAATGAGGTTTAATAAAAAGTTTGAAAAGAAAACAGCAGACACTCATACAATTCCAAATGGTAACTGAGTTCAGCTCACGTACACACTTAATGGTAATCAAACAAGGACATGTTACACAAAAAATATACATACAGCAAGGGATGGCTTCGATCATTAATTACATATTAGCAAGCAAATATTAGACAGATGGAATTCAAACAGACATGACAGCAGCAGGCATAAACAAACATATCAGCAGCAAGCATAAGCAAACATATTGGATATCATGTAAAAATATGACTTGAAAGCAACAAAATACACAATCATGTAGATTACAAAATTTAAAAGCAACATGGCATGAATTTTGGATACACAAAACAATTACATATCATGCTGGCAAAGGAAACAACAGTCATATTTGCAAAGGTGAGTACACACACATCATGCTGAATAAAGGCCTTCAAGAATCATACATACACATTCAAGACAGAGTAGAGCATGTTGTAAGATAGCATAGCAATCAAATCCAAACAAGAGATATCATTTAAGACAAGCAGTAGCATTAACAAACCTAAGGCATTCTAAACATGTTGTTTATGAAATCATGAATAGTGAGAAGAAAAACTCATCATACTGTCATGCTTTACAAACAGAAACAGAACTTACAACAGTTATTACTTCAACAACAACCTAAACATCTATAAGGCAACATATGAGTAGTTAGAGCAATTTTCAAAACTTGGACCTCACACACCAAGGCTGACAGAGTGAAAGGACTTTCATAAACACATGTTGACATTCATACTATCAGTATTCATAACTGCAATGATGTTAAGACAAAACTACATTGGAGCCTAAAACCTCATACCAAAATCATAAGTGAACTTTAAAGCACCATGAAGCCAAAACAGGATTAATATGGAAACAAATATGAGAAACAGACTTGCAAATTGCTACCATGTCAAAGATTAATAACAAGCTGAATTTAAAATGGTGTATGGTTCAGGTTTCAGACACACATGTTGACAAAGTTCATGTTAAAGTTGGCATACATAGTACACATAATGGCAAGCATGTTCACAAATTGGAGATACATCGAATGACAATTTAAGGTTGGTAAACATATCCTAAACACCATAGTTTAACATGAATGATATAGCAGGCTGACTAAATGCAAGAGTGACAGCAGGTATCAAATTAACTTAACATGAGAATTGATCATAGCAAAGCAAACAAGTGATGGCAGCATAGATATTGGTAACAGAGGTAGCAACAATGTCAAAGTGCTTAATGTGCATAACAATCATAGCAGTCTTGTGCCTATTACAAAGTGACAGTTCTAAAAAAAACAAACCAATCCAACATATCAACCCATCTTCATTTCAGAGTGACAAAACAAACATTGTAGTGAGCATCAAATAGGTCAGCAATCATAACTTTCAGAGAATTCAAAGATTGGTGCATACCAAGAATACAAAAGGGCAACAAAAAAAGAATCTACACAGAACCAAATGCTCATTAAACAAGTTTTCAAGCAAAAAAAAAAGCAACAAGTTTGGAGTCACTCTTAAATCAGACATATACTCAAGAGGCTTTCTGAAATCATACAATTATGTTCTTAATGCTAAGCATGGCATGATGATGGCAGATATGCGCTTAAGGTATATCAAAGGAATGCATCACATAAGATCACCTAGACATAAAGGCAGAATAGATTTAACAAAGAAGAATAAAACATCTCATGAGTTATCTATGCTATTTAGCAATCGATAGTGATGACATAAGTGTGAACATGGCATGGTAATCGTGTACACAACAAGATAAAAACAATGAGTCCACAAACAATGTTTAATTAGAGACCACCTCAACAGTTATGTCCACAAGCAGTTAGTTAACACTAAATGCACAGATATTACTTTCATATCAGCTCACATGACACAATAACTTAGAACTATAAATCAAAACAATTGCATATTTCAACAAGTTAATCAGTTCAGAATATCAACCTTAAGCACAAAGAAAACAAGCTTGGTTCCAAAATACAAGATCATGCCATGTCAGAATTGTGTGCATATCAAATGTATATAAATACATGACTACTAACAGTAAAACCCTGTGACAGAACAAGTCCAAAAATAGTTTCCATGCTCACAAGCACAACTCAACAAGTATCAACATCTAAATAAAACTTTGGATACAAAACAAGATAAAGAGTTTAGATACACAAACTGATCACACATTAATGATGACAGAAAAACACAAATGGCCTTCAATGAAAGCAACTTCAAGCATCAAACTTATCAACTCTTTCTCGTAATAACATCCAAACGTCCAGAACAATCATAAGCTTGCTAACACTTATACGCATCCCAGTATAACACAAAGTAAAGAAAAAACCACATAGACTTGCAACCAGTTAGCGAACAAAATCAAGTGCATTATCATTACAATGAATTTCAGGCATAGTAACCAAAACAAAAGGCAGTGCAAATGTCTACCTCCATATATCAGCAAAACAATCAAACCAAATCTTACTTTATGATATCATGCCATGGACATAAGTTTAAACAAATTCAAATACACATTGTCACGTTATGGATGGGTGCAACATCAAACACATTACACAAGCAGTTATGAACAGATATGATAATGTCAATAATACATGAGCAAGGATATTAAATAGGGAGAGTGTAGTTACCAAGTGGAGTATGTCCACTGCACCTTCAAGCGTATACTGACCTCTCCTTTATGAACTAGCAAAAACTCCAAAGCAGACCTTCTCCTTTTCTTACTCGTGAAAACTCAAAACTCAGAAACTTTTAGAGTGCTTTGTGAAAAATTGTTGGTGATTTGCACTGAGGCTGAACTCCTTTATATAGGCAGAGTGCTGGCTTGGGTAAGTCCAAGTATCAAACATGTGGTGTGCTTAATAGGCGTCAACGTCTCTTTTGAAATTTCAAAATCGGTCCATGTCTTGGAGACAATTGCGCTGTGCAAGTTTCAGAATTACAGTGCTGATTCACAATTTCGTGTATGGCTTCAGAACACCTTACTTGATGTCATATAGAGAGATAACAAATGAAGCAAAGGTTGGAGATGGCGTGGAGCGTATCGCAGGTGGTGACAGGTTGAATGCTGAATTCGGTAAATCCTCAGAACCAACTTTTATGAACCACACAGTTGAGAGCTTGAAATGGAAATGCTCTTTGGAGGATTTCAAATTGAACATAGCGCGCCAAGATTTGAATTGAAGTGGTCTATATGAATTGATGAGCTTGCGTTTGCTTGGATTTTCCTTCTTCCACTTCTGAATTCGCGAGCAAAGGCGAGGGAGAAGAACAATTTGGTTGTGTTTGTTTTCTCGTACGCCACATGCTAATTCCTCATTGGTTGGCAAATGAGTTGAAAAGTCAACACAACCATACTCATTTCCTATTGGTCCTTGGTTATGAAAAATAAATCCAATGTTTTGTATCATTTGGTCACGATGGCTTATGGAAATGAAAACCCTTTCTTTAAATTAATTTTAACATGCTGAATGATAATAACTATTAATAAAAATGTTAAGTAAAATAGTAAACTAAATTAATTAATGCAAAAAATTAAAATGAGATTAATTATAAATTGATAAAAATAGGACAAATAAAATATAAATAACATTAAGAAACATATTGAAATTAAATAAAAAAAAAAAAACAAATAAAATACTAAATTAAAATAAAACATCAACTAGCAGAAAAATGAGGGTAAAATTTGGGGTGCAACAGTCATTAACTAGTAACACTACTAATTGTCTAAATAGTCTCTAAAGCTCCAACATTTAAAACCTCAGAGTCAGATAATATTAATTGGGTCTGCTCTGAGCTCATCAGTTTACTCTAATTATTTTATCAAATAATTCTCAGAGTAAACCGGAGCCCAGTTGATCATACCAATATTATCCAGAGTAAAAAAATTTACGGGGTATTACATCCTCCCCCCCCTAAATAGAAATTCACCCACGAATTTAAAACAATTACCTGAAAAGATGAGGATACGCGCCTCGCATCTCTGATTCTAGTTCCCATGTCGCATCTCCCGGATGCGTCTCATCCCACTGAACTTTAACCAGAGGAATCTCCTTATTCCTTAACACCTTAGTTTCTCTTCCCGTGATACGACTCGTTTGGGGCTCAAACATTAAATCTGCTTCTATCTCAATTGTATCTGGAAAAATTTGGCTGAAGAGGATCTGGGACAAATTTTCGAAGCTGAGATACATGAAAAACATCGTGCATCTCGGACAGAGAAGGCGGTAAGGCTAATCTGTAAGCTACTTCACCAATTCTTTCTAAGATCTGATACGGTCCCACGTATCTTGGACTTAAGTTCCGTGACTTAAATGGTCCTTTCAATCTCAATCTCGGAGTAACCTTCAAAAATACATGATCACCGTCATCAAATTCCAAAGGTCTCCTACGGTTGTCCGCATAGCTTTTCTGACGATCTCGTGCTTATTTGACCTTATCACGGATCATCCTAATTTTCTCCGTAGTTTTTTGAACAACCTCGAGTCCCAACATTCTATCTTCGCCAACCTCCGCCCAACACAAAGGTGTCCTACGCTTCCTTCCATATAATGCTTCATAAGGTGCCATACCAATACTTGCCTGATAACTGTTATTATAAGAGAACTCAATCAACGGCAAAAGTTCTATCCAATTTCCTTTACTTTCCAATACCCAAGCTCTTAACATATCTTCCATGGTTTGTATTGTCTGTTCCGTCGGACCATCCGTTTGCGGATGATTCGACATGCTCAACCACAACTTCGTTCCCATAGCTTGTTGAAAAGCTTTCCAAAATCTAGAAGTAAACTTTGGATCTCTATCCGAAACGATACTAGAAGGAACACCATGTAATCTCACAATTTCCATAATGAACAACTTCGTGAGATGGCTCGCCTTATAAGTAGTCTTTACGGCCAAGAAATGAGCAGACTTCGTCAACCGGTCTACAATTACCCAAATCGAATCATAACCACCTTGCGCACTGGGTAATCCCACTGCGAAGTCCATCGAAATACTATCCCATTTCCACACCGGAATTTCTAAAGGTTTTAACAAGCCACCCGGCCTTTGGTGTTCAATTTTCACTTGTTGGCATACCGCACATTCCGATACATATACCGCAACATCCTTTTTCATCCCGGACCACCAATAGTTTCTCTTTAAATCTTGATAATCTTCGAAACACCCAGATGTATAGTAAGCGCACCCTTATGCGCTTCTTCCAAAATCCTTCTTTTCAACCCCGCATCATCCGGAACATAAACTCTTTGGCCAAACGAAATGATCCCATCGGTAGTTCGCACAAAACCCGGTTGAGTCAACCTCTCTTGTAACTTCACATCCAACTCTTGTCCTTGTCGGATTTCCTCTCTAAGAGTAAAGGTGACATTCAAATTCCCCATAATCACACAATTAGGAGTCCAATTGAATTGAAGATTCAGATCTCTAAACTTTTCCATTAAGGCATACTCTAACATCATCAAGTCGGCACTATGCAACGCTTTCCTGCTTAAAGCATCTTCCACTTTATTTTCTTTACCCGGATGGTACTTTAGTTCCAAATCATAATCCTTCAAATACTCCATCCACCTCCTTTGACGCTTGTTCAACTCTTTCTGGTCAAAAAGATACTTTAGACTCTTGTGGTCACTGAGCATCTCAAAACGTACACCATACAAATAGTGACTCCACACTTTCAAAGTAAACACAACTGCCGCCAATTCTAAATCATGCGTTGGATAATTCTCTTCATGGACTTTCAACTGTCTAGAAGCATAAGCTACCACATATCCATCTTGCATTAACACACCGCCTAATCCCTTTTTCGATGCATCACAATATACCTCATACGACTTGCTAGGATCAGGTATAACCAAAACAGGAGCGGTCGTCAAGCTCTTCTTCAAACTCATAAAACTTCTTTCATAAGCCGAATTCCATTCATACAAACAATCCTTCCGAGTAAGTCTCGTCATTGGTAAAGCCAATTGAGAAAAGCCTTTAATAAGCCTTCTATAATACCCTGCTAATCCCAAGAAACTTCTAACTACAGAAACATTCTTCGGTCTCTCCCAATTAATCACTGCTTCAACTTTTGAGGGGTCAACCGCTACACCTCCCTGGGATATGACATGACCAAGAAAATTAACCTCTGACATCCAAAACTCGCACTTACTTAACTTAGCATAAAGTTGTCTCTCTTGTAAGATGGATAAAACGATTCTTAGGTGTTCTCCGTGCTCTTGAGGGTCACGAGAATAGATAGGAATGTCATCAATGAAAATCACCACAAATTGGTCCAAATAAGGTTGAAATATTTTATTCATATAATCCATGAAAACTGCCGGAGCATTAGTCACACCAAAAGGCATTTCTAGGAATTCATAATGACCATAACGGGTCCTAAACGTAGTTTTCGGTACATCCGAACACTTCACCCGAATCTGATGATAACCTGACCGTAAATCAATCTTCGAGAACACACATGCTCCTTTCAATTGATCTAACAGGTCGTCTATCCTTGGCAAGGGGTATTTGTTCTTGATGGTGACCTTATTCAACTGACGGTAATCTATACACAATCGCATTCCACCATCTTTCTTCTTTACCAATAACACTGGAGCTCCCCAGGGCAAAACACTTGGTCGAACAAAATGTTTAGCCATCAATTCTTCCAATTGATCCTTTAATTCTCGTAACTCGAGTGGTGCCATCCGATACAGAGAAACGGATATTGGAGCCGTTCTCGGTACCAGGTCAATAGAGAACTCCATTTCCCTCTCCGGAGGAAGAGAAGTGATATCCTCGAGAAAAACTTCTGGAAACTCGCAGACTACTAGAATACTCAGAACTTGAAGGTTGTCGTTCTCCTCCTTGGTGAGAACCAAAAGAACAGATTTTTCATTTTCAAACAAGATGTTTATCATTCCCACCGTACCTTCCAAAATAGTAGTCAACACATCCTTCGGAGTATCCTCCTTGGACGGAATAATAATTAACTTCTCCTCACAACCGATAAAAACCGAATTAGCAGAAAGCCAATCCATTCCCAGAACAACATCCACTTTCTTAAGCGGCAAGCAAATAAGATCAATCTGGAAAACTCTTTCATTCACCGATAAAACACAATTTTCACACACTAACGGCGTTTTAACAATCTCATCCATGGCAGTAGTAACCACCATGGGTGGAGATAATGGAATAGCTTGCAACCCAAGTCGCTTCATACATTGCATCGATACAAAAGAATGTGTTGCTCCATAATCAAACTACACAAAACAACGATTTCCATTAACCAGACACGTACCAGCAATTAAAGAATTGTCACCCTTTGTTTTTCTTGCATCCATGGTATACACTCACCCGGTATTCTTCTTTTGAGGACAGTCTCTCGCCAAATGGCCCATTTTCTGACACTGATAACACCTCACACCTTCGATACCACACCTCCCCTGATGATTTCTACCACAATGACGACATACAGGAGGTGCACTAGTCCTAGAACTCTGAACCTTCTTCCCTTTGAAAGATTGTTGCCTTGGTCTGAATTGTTGATTCGATCTCCCTCGGTCACTTGGATTCAACCTACTCAATTCTCCTTCCGCTTGTACCTTCTTCAAACCATGCTCCGCCATATAACACAGCCTTAACAACTCAGCATAACTAGTGAATTCCGGCTGAGATACGCTATGTGAAATTTCAGCCCTTAAACCAAACAGAAACTGATCAATCTTCCACCTCACATCAGGAGCATACATGGCTTGTCTAGAATAAGCAGCCATAACCTCGAACTTTTGCGCATAGGCAGCCACGGTCAAGTTACCTTGTCTCAGCTGCTGAAACTCGAATTCCTTTTGAGACCTTATAGAACTTGGAAAATACTTCTCCATAAAAGTTATCTTAAATTGTTCCCATACCTTCGGTACCTCTTGAATTATCATTAAGGCTGAAGGGCTTTCCCACCATCTCATGGCAGGACCCTTTAACAAGTGAGAAGCGAAGACCACCTTATTTTCCTCACTGCACTGAACTATTAGGAAAATCCGCTCCATACCGGATATCCATTCATGAGCCTTCACCGGATCTAATCCTCCCTGAAACTCCGGAGGGTTCATACGAATGAAATCCCTAAAGTTTCCCCCTACAGCTTCAGGAACAACCACTAGAGGATGCAGGCCACCAGCCATTTGTTGTACCATTTGCTGCACAAACTGGTTTTGTTGTTGCTGCATCTGCTACATGAAATGATACAAAGGGGAATTCTCTCTGTCACCTGGTGGATTAGTCCCGACTGGAGTGGTTCGCGGTCTACCCCAGTTATTTCTGCGTCTGTCCGCCATGTTCCAAAATTTCATACAGATAGGATTAAGTTGATCAGGCTCAATACCATAAATATAACACGTAAGACTAATGGCGACACAACACATATGAAACGGAAGGAAAAATACTTATACTATTTCACGGCTAGGTCGAGGATACGACCTGCTCTGATACTAACTGTAACGTCCATATATAAATACATACATCAAAGCATATATCATACATGAATAATATATTTGGTACTGAAATATACAAGTTCCTAGTAACACAATATACATATAAATGCCCAAAAATCCTAATACAACAACTATGGCATGTTATATATACAAGATGTTCAAAAGATAAAACTAAGAACTAGATCAACTAATGATCTCAAAATCTCCACAACGGAAGCCTTGCCACACAAAAGATACGATCCGTAAGGAAAAGTCAAACCACTTTGTCCTTACCCTTCGCCGAACCTGTAGTACCTGTGATGTAAACAACAACGTGGGGTGAGATACATCAAATCTCAGTGAATTATCTATCTTATATGTCCTCTCGGCTCTACAAGTCTCTAACAAGCCTAACTCAAGTCAAAAGGGAAGGGAAGTGACTTTGAGTACACAACCACACTATATGGAAACATGTCATGAGTTAATAAACTCACAATATCACTAATCGGTAACCACACCAAGGCATACCCTGTTCCCGTCCGCTTCTATGTCTAGAAGTCGACCTGAGTCAAGGATCCTGGAAACCTACTTGACATACGAATTGATTCAGGTTCTACGGGCCATTAACCGTTATGAACCGTCACTTTACGCGGGCCATTTACCGTCACAAGCATACGCTCCCAGAGCGCCATTCGTACTGCACGCGGGAATCAAACCTGCCAAGTAGTTGTGCACATGTTTCAGAGGAGCTCGAGGCCCATGAAACGCACTCGCAAGATAACCGGTTACGATTACGTGATCACACACTGACGTGATTGTATTCGACAATCACAAGGCCATTACGCCTTATCACAACCAAACGGTTAACACACATGTTCCATACTAGTGTTTATTCATTCTACATTTTTTTTCCGACATTGTTTATGGTAATATTCCTCACTCTATCTATTTTGTATTTTAACATGCATACATATTCAAACATGTTTCATAATAAGAGCATAGGCATATAGTCATCAATCACCTAATGGAAACACATAATTCAACATACCACAATTTACACCAATTCAAGGTTCCCTCCGATTTATTTAATCGGGCAATAAACTGATATTTCTCACTTCCATTAGCTAGAATATGTTCATAGCTTCACAACGATACCAAGAATACTCACAACGGATAAACGAGTCAAAAGTTATGAAAGAAACAAGTTGGAGGATCTGTCATGCTCGCATTGCGAAGCAGCCAGCAAATGCTCGCTTCCGCATTCGCAGTGCAAAGCTCTCAGCGAATGCCTAGCCAACACTGGTTCGCTGCCCCCTTCACAGTTCGAACGTCTGGCAAACAGTGGTAGAACCAAAACACACTAAAGTTCGCAGTGCGAACATCTGGCGAATGCTCGCCTTCACACTCGCCATGCGAATATCCAACGAAAGTTCGCTTTCCCTTCGCTAGGGGACTCGCAGTGCGAACCTGCGAATTCTGGGTTTTCCAGCAGTGTAAAAACAGGGCTTGCTGACCCATTTTCATCCCAAAACTTCACCAACATGCAAACATATGTAATAACAGATGATCCTACATATCTAGTGAGTATACTACATATGTTATACCGCATTTCAACCGTTAAATCCAAGATTTTGCAAGATTATCCATTTTCTTACAATTCTAACCTAGGTTCTAGAATCCAAGAAAATCTAAAACAAAAGTTTCTATCTATAACCCACCTTGTATAGATGATGAAAATGAAGGTTGGAAGATGATTTGATGAAGAATGGGTGATGGTTGATGACTTGTGTTCTTGAGCTTTTTTCCTCTTCTTCCTTTTTCCTTTCCTTTCTCTCCCACTTCTTTCTATCTTTTTCTTCCTTTGCTTCTAGTAAGGAAAAAGAGTGGAAAGGAAAACGATATAGTAAAATATCATTAATTAGTAACACTACTAATTGTCCAAATAGTCTCTAAAGCTCCAACACTTAAAACCTCAGAGTCAGATAATATTAATTGGGTCTGCTCTGAGCTCATCAGTTTACTCTAATTATTTTATAAAATAATTCCACTACAACAAAAGTAAGTTATAACATCGCACTTTAGACAGCGCTTTAATACAAAAGCGCTGCTATAAGTTAAAAACAAGGAAACTATTCATTTAAAAAATTAAAGCGCAAAACAATATAAGACCTTAGACAGCGCTTTGGTCAAAAGCGCTTTATAAGGTCTTATAAATTAAAAAAAAAAATTTAATGAAAAATATTAGACAGCGCTTTAGTTAAAAGCGCTTTCTAAGGTCTTATAAATTTAAAAAAAATATAAGACCTTAGACAACGCTTCGGTAAAAAGCGCTTTCTAAAGTTTTATTAATTTAAAAAAAAAAATTAAAGGAAAATATTAGACAGCGCTTTCCTTAAAAGCGCTTTCTAAGGTCTTAAAAATAAAAAAAAAATAAAATCAAAAGCGCTGTCTAAGGCCAACCTTAGAAAGCGCTTTTAAAAGCGCTGTCTAAGGTCCACCTTAGAAAGCGCTTTTATGAAAAGCGCTGTCTAAGGTCTAATTAAATTAAAATATATGAATAGTCAGTATTCATTTTCATATTTCCGCTCTTTCTTCTCCCCTGCATGCGAACTGAGCTCAAAACCCTTGCGAACTCAAACCTTCACCGTCAACCATCCTCCACCGTGCCGTCGTTCGTTGTTGCCGTCGTTGCATGTTGTCGTCAGCCGTCTTCCACTATCGATAGTTTAACTTTTTAACTTTTTTTAGGGTTTATACTCTTTTGTTTTGATTTCACATTGTTGGTGTTGCAGGAACGAGGGATGATGGTGGCGGTGTTTTCGTCAATTTTACAGCTTTCTGCGATATCGCAGTGGTAAATCTGTGGTGGATCTTGGTTAAAAAGGGGACTTGAGGTATGGATCTGAAGCACTAAGTTTTGAATATTTCTAATGTTCTTACAACTTGTGATTTTTAAAAAATTTAAAAAGTTGTGGTTTTTATTTTTTTTAAGTTACTAATAGAGTTTAGTTTTGTGGAATCAAATGTTTGATTTTGTGGTTGTTTTTCCAGTTACTACATCTACAAATGCAATTGATGCGCTGACAATGTTGAGGAGAAACAAAAATAACTTTGACTTGGTTATTACTGATGTTATACTTTGTTTAGTCAGTTTCAAACTTGCAAAAATTATTTTCCCTATGCTGTGTGGGTGTTGTCCATTATCTGTGCAGGTTTAAGTGTGATTTTGTGCGCATTTGGAACACTACGAAGCATACCGGTTCGACGAACATAATAACGGTAGGCTGCTGCTGAATTGTTGAATTGTGTCTCTAATTCGGCAAATTGGTAACGATTATAAAATTGTATCGCGTTTTGAGTTCTTCTATTTTGTTAATTTTCGCACACTGATTATGCGTCTGTGAATATTGTGTGTGCTGTTAAAATCTTGTGGTGTGTATGTTGCTTCGACTAAATGCTATTTTCGATCTGATTATGTTGTTTTACTATCAAATTTTTCATGTTCGTTTATGGTTACAATTTGGTTTTATCCCCACTGGTTTTTGTTATTGAGCATATTAATATGCTGAGAAATGTTGCTACTGTGAAAACAAAATGCATCACAAGATCTTTTCTTTATGAAAGGAAACATTACCAAAGTTATTAGTTACATTTTTAAATTATAGTGATGGCTTGCATTGCAAATTATTAGTTTCTCATTTCTAAGGTATAACAGGTTTGTATAGTTTGTATAGAAAGAATTCAGAATAGTATAAATATTAAGGTTTGTTTGTTGTTTGATGTTTGTTTGGAACTATAATTTTCTGGTTTTACATACTGACTTTAATCTCCAGCTTTATATCATACTGGTTTTACAACATACTGATTTTACATCATTAACACTTAACTATCTTTGGTGCAGGATACTGCTACAAGCCCTGCACTTCCTTCTTGTGGACAACAATAACTCCGGATCCACATTTTCAGAAGAGGTTATTTCAAATAGAGATGTGATGAATCATGCCTCAAGTCCAGTAGCAGGTAATGGATGGCATCATACCTTGCAAAACATGCTTCTAACTGAGCGTGTGTTATTTGAATTTGCATCACTCATGTTCTCGAATTTGCATCACTCAAATACATTGATTATGTTATTTGAAAAGCATTACTAAAGTGTTTGCATTTCAAACATTTTGCTTTCAACACTATTTACAGTTGATGTTGTAGGAATAAGAATTAAAAGAAATCAGAAACACATCAGAGAATGTGCAAATATGATACAAATAAGGTTGTTATACTTTGTTTTGTCAGTTTCAAACTCACAAAACTTATTTTCCCTATGCTGTGTCGGTGCTGTCCATTATCTGTGCAGGTTTAAGTGTGATTTTGTGCGCATTTGGAACACTACGAAGCATGCCGGATCGACGAACATAGTAACGGTAGGCTGCTGCTGAATTGTTGAATTGTGTCTCTAATTCGACAAATTGGTAACGATTATAAAATTGTATCGCGTTTTGAGTTCTTCTATTTTGTTAATTTTCGCACACTGATTATGTGTCTGTGAATATTGTGTGTGCTGTTAGAATCTTGTGGTGTGTATGTTGCTTCGACTAAATGCTATTTTCGATCTGATTATGTTGTTTTACTATCAAAATTTTCATGTTTGTTTGTGGTTGCAATTTGGTTTTATCCCCACTGGTTTTTGTTATTGAGCATATTAATATGCTGAGAAATGTTGCTACTGTGAAAACAAAACGCATCACAAGATCTTTTCTTTATGAAAGGAAACATTACCAAAGTTATTAGTTACATTTTAAAATTATAGTGATGGCTTGCACTGCAAATTATTAGTTTCTCATTTCTAAGGTATAACAGGTTTGTATAGTTTGTATAGAAAGAATTGAGAATAGTATAAATATTAAGGTTTGTTTGTTATTTGATGTTTGTTTGGAACTATAATTTTCTGGTTTTACATCCTGACTTTAATCTACAGCCTTTAATCTCCAGCTTTATATCATACTGGTTTTACAACATACTGGTTTTACATCATTAACACTTAACTATCTTTGGTGCAGGATACTGCTACAAATTTAATAATTGTACTATTGTTATTTTATTTTGTTTTAAAGTTATAATTATAATTATTATTATTAATTATTAATTTTTCTTTAAAACATATATTTCCGTGTAATTTTAGGGGAGGTTTGAAGAAGTGTATTGACAAGCTTTCCTAGCACTACGAGATAGCCATCTACCACAGCGGAGAGTCAACCCCATTATTACATGGAATTATGTGAAGGTATATTAATTATCACATGTTTTATTATATTAGTGATGCTACTTGATAAAACTTAGGATTTATCCATATTTTCTTTTCATTTGTAGTGTCCTCGGCAACGCAATCAAATAGATTGCGGCTATTTCATGTTGAGGTTTATGAGAGACACTCTTTTGTTGGATCGAATAGAGATTCCATCCGATGTATGTATTTCTAACTTATGAGAATTTAAATATGTGTAACTTTGTTTATGTATTCTTTTAGTTGAATTACAATCTTTGTGTTTTCAGGACCTATAATGTAGATTTGAAGCAATGCTTTGGTTGGATGCAAAAGTGCTAGTATAAGTAATATGTGCATTTGTAGAAAGAATGTAATGATTTGTAATTATAAATAGGTGTATATATAATTTTGGTTTGTAATTTTAAATATATATATTGGTTTGAATTGCCAATTGTTTTGGATATATAATTTTGGTGTAAATTGGTACATTTAAATAGGATAAATTGGATTGATTTGAATCTCCAAATTGTGGTATTTTTCTAAAAAAATTTGCTGGTTGAAAAACAGGTCAAATTCTGGTTGAAAACCGGGTCAAATTCTTGTTGAAAAAACCTGGTAAAAATTGTGGTTTAAAAAAATTTATATAAAATTTTTCGTATACCTTAGACAGCGCTTTTGGTGAAAGCGCTGTCTAAGGTGGGGATTAGAAAGCGCTTTTGACAAAAGCGCTGTCTAAGGTGGACCTTAGAAAGCGCTTTTACCAAAAGCGCTGTCTAAGGTATACCTAAAAAAGTTCAAAAAGGTTGACCTTAGACAGCGCTTTTGCTGAAAGCGCTGTCTAAGGTATACCAAAAAAATGTCAAAAAAGGTAAGGCTTAGAAAGCGCTTTTCCCAAAAGCGCTGTCTAAGGTATACCTTATAATGTCAAAAAGCGTTGTCTAAAGGTACCATAGACAACGCTTTTCATTAAATATACCCTCCTTTAGACAGCGCTTTTGGTATTACCCAAAGCGTTGTCTAAACCTATAGCAGCGCAGGTTTAGACAGCGCTTAAAAGCGCTGTCTAAGGGAGAAAGAAAACGCTGTCTAAGGTCTTATCTGTTGTAGTGTTCTCAGATTAAACCGGAGCCCAGTTGATCATACCAATATTATCCAGAGTAAAAAAATTTATGGGGTATTACACCTACTGGGCCTAGAACTACGAAGCTCCTTGCAAGCCTCATCGAAAGAAGATGGGCCTAAAGACTTCATCAATCATTAAGACATATCTTTTTCTGATAATTATCCTAGCCACATCCATTCTTGCACTGCTACCAGTGGAATCATCAAAGAAAATTAAAGAACCCAACGTAGCTGACAAAAATTCAAAGAATCTAACATTCCACACATGAAACGGTAAACAATAACATCTGATCCATGTGACTCTTTCCAGATCGACATCTTTAGCCTTCCAACTCCTCACCTCTTTGAACCACTACCCTAGCCAAATGTTCCCATCTTCCATCAAAGCTTCCATTTCACCTTCCACAAGCTCTTCAAGGAGACACAAGTTAGCACCCAAGGGAGTTGCCTTATCAGAATAATATCCCTCAAAATGGAATGCATCCTGCATAGAATAAGTTTGTCCCAAATTCTCCACTACACCAACATAAGATTTGGCAAACCTCATAAGTTCATCTTCATTCGACTGGAATTTCAAGTGAAACTTTGCTAGTTCATTTTTGATATCAAGAAGAAAATGATCTCCAATCCCTCTAGTCACTTCCGTATAGGATCTGTTACGATGTCTTGAAGAGGTTCTACCTTGCAAATTGCTTCTCCAACCTCCTATATTGCCACCGAACTTGTTAAACAAGTTTTCCTTCTCAATATGACCTCTCCGTTCCTTCTCAATATGGTACTAGCTATTATAAAACGGAGAGTCCAGACATTAAGTTCACATGCAATGATAACCTCACCAATTTAAATACCTATTTCCTTCTCAACAATCCCATACAAACAAATAAATTATAATTAGCTTAGTATAAACATGAAACATCCAATTACCATATACTGGTGCAATAGGTTTTCAAATTTATTTTTTCAATATATTTTTTAACATTTTAAATTTTTTTAATTAACTTTTTGAGAAAGATAATAGATGATAGATCTTTAGTTAAGAACTTTTTAATGTAATATATTTATGAGTTTTTAATGACTATTATTATTTTATTTTTATCATCCATAAATAAAATAATTAATAAAAATTAATATTCAATTGAAAAATACTTTTGATTTAAATGAGAGTTTATATAGCCATTCCATGCACAAAACATAAAAGGTTATTGATATTCATAAATCAGTCATTTTTTTAATTAAACAAAGTTGAGTTAATAAGTTATAAAAAATATCAATATGCTAATAATTTTTTATTCTTAATAATAAAATTTATTGGCAAAATAACATTTTTTGTCCCTTAAGTTTGCCCCAGGGTCCAGTTTGGTCCCTTAACTTTAAAAAGTGGCTAGTTCGTCCCTTAACTTTTAAAATTGTGTCACGTTTATCCTTCTGTTTGGTTCCATTAGTCAAAGGTTGAAATCACATGCCACGTATGTCCAGGTGGACTTTATGTGGTTGACGTGGAAATGAGGATGTGTTAAAACAAAGTGAAGTAGCGTGTCATTAACCAGAACATCAAAAGGTTAAAAGAAATTGGAGAAGCTCAACGAAGCTCTACTAGGGCAAACACAAAGGGATTGAAGCAGACGCGAAGGATTATTGCAAATGATTATTGCAGACGCGAAGGATTGAAGACTATCTACTGTAGTTTATCAAAAGGTTAGTTCATTGCTTTTTGATTTAGGTCTTTATGAAAATTTAGGGTTTATTGTCAGATTTAGGGTTTATGTTAACTTGTTAGGGTAAACTCTAATTATTTAGATAATGTGGTTAGGTGTCATGGATGAATTCATTAATCTCAAAATTCATCACAGTGGTGAATTCACTGATGAGGGTCTTTGTGTATATGAGAATGGAGTAGTAGATGATTTGAGGGTAGATGTAGGCAAATGTAGTTATTTTGAGCTAGTTGGTGTATTGAAAGACTTGGGTTATAGGGAGTTTGAAACAATCTATTACAAGGACCCTCAATTTGTTATGAATGCACTAGTTGATGACAAGGGTGCTTTAGAAATTGCAGATCTGTATAGGGTTCACCAACGTGTTGATATTTACATTCAACACACATTGTCTCAACCTGACTACTGTGATGTTGTTGTTGACAATGTTGATGAGGGCCCTGCAGAAATTGTGGATGAGGTGGAGGAGTTACTTAGTCAGCTAGTTGATGATGTTGTTGGAGGTGAGCAAACCACTGCTGTGATGGAGGAAGGTGATGTTGTAGTTGGTCAAGCCACTGCTGGGCTGGATGAAGGTAATGCTGGTGTAGATGATGTTAATCCTGTAGTGAATAAGGATAACGTTGGAGTTGAGGAAATAAATGTTAGAGTTGAACAAGTTAATGTTGAGGAACTTAATGTTGGTGTTGAACAAGTTAAACCTGGAGTTGAGGAAAATAATGTCGGATTTGAACAAGGTAAAGTTGGTGTAGATGATGATGGTTTAAGTTTTGATGATAGTGAAGATGAGGACTACAAGTATGATAGTGCACAAGAAGTGGCTTTTGAGGATAAGTCTGATGGGTTTAATGAGATTGAGGAGGATGAACTTGATACCCTAATTGGGGTTGAAAGTGAAGGTAATGGAAAAGTCCAAAAACATAATGGGAAGTCCGGAGAAGATAAAGGGAGTGACAATGACAATGAGGACATGCAAAGTGGCTGTGACAGTGATGATAGTAGTGGAGATCCTAGAATAAAACATCCAATTTTTAGACAACCAAAAGACATGGCAGATTACAAGTGGGATGTGGGAGTGTATTTTAGTTCAAAGGGTGATTTTAAGGAGGCAATAACATCTTATGCTGTGTAAAATGGTAGAGACCTAAGGTTTATAAAGAATGACAGAGTTAGGGTGAGGGTTAAATGTAAGTTTGGTTGTGAGTAGTAGGTATATTGTAGCAAGTTGTCAAATGAAGACACTTGGCAACTCAGGAAGGTGGTTGACAAACACAGTTGTAGTAGGGAGTATAATGTCAAACTAATGAGTACAAAATGGTTGAGTAAAAGAATTCAGAATAGTTTGAAAAATAATCGAAGGTTGAGCATATAGGATATCAAAGAGAAGGCACAAAAAAAATGGAATGCTGGGGTGAACAAAACAAAGGCAATAAGAGCAAGGTATGCAGCAAGAGATTATGTTGATGGGTGATTTTTGGGAGATTACACCATGGTCTATGACTATTGTCATGAACTGTTAAGAGCCAATTTAGGGTCAATAGTTAAGATCAATGTGGATCTTGTACCAGAAGGTGTTGAAGATCACATGCCATATTTTAGAATGTAAGGAAAGCTTTAAGTTGTGCAGGCATGTAATAGGTCTAGATGGGTGTTTTCTTAAGGGGTTGTGTGGAGGTCAGATTCTGGCTGCTATAGGGAGGGATCCTAATGACCAGATGCTTCCCATAGCATATGCAGTTGTGGAGGGTGAAAACAAGGATAGTTGGACTTGGTTTTTAGAGCTACTAATTGATGACCTTGGAGGTAAAGAGCAATGCATGACTTACACCTTCATCTCAGACCAACAAAAGGCAAGTTTTTCATTTATTCTTATGGTCTTATGTTTTTCTTACATTTTATGGTACATCTCATACTATATTTTTATGCTACATTTTATGATATTGCAGGATCTGCTACCCACTATGGATGAGCTATTGCCAAGGGTTGAGCACAGGTTTTGTGTTAGGTACCTCTATAACAATTTTAGGAAGAGATTTCCTGGGAAGATGCTGGAGGACATAATATGGAAGGCAGCCAAGTCATCATACCCACAAGCATGGGAAAGAGAGATGAAGGGAATGAGGGCCATAAATGAAGAAGCATTTAAGCATATGATGAAGACCCCACCAAGGTTTTGGAGTAGATCTTACTTTAGGACTACAAACAAATGTGATTTTGTTCTCAACAACATGTCTGAATCCTTTAATAGTGTTATTCTTGATGCAAAGGCAAAACCTCTAATCACTATGCTGGAAGACATCAGAATATACTTGATGGAGAGATGTGCTAATAAAAAAATTAGGTTTGGTTCTTTGGATGAGAATGTCATTTTGCCTAATATTAGAAAGAAAGTTGATATCACAAGCACATATGTAACACCCTATTTTAATTTATTTAATCATCGTGTGTTATTTCTGTTGTTTGGCCTTGTTTAGGGTGTGTGTAGTTGAGCTTGTAAGCGTAGAGTCCGTAGCGGAACGGGGAATTAGGGATGTCGGAATAATAATAAGGTACTAATGAATAATGTGGGGACATATTTAGTAATAGTAGAAAGAGGAGTATTATTATTTTAATGCCCAATATTATTATTATTATTAGTATTATTATTATTATTATTATTATTATTATTATTATTATTAGTAAATAAAATCAAAATTTTTAGTAATAATATGGTAAGAGAGAGAGAGAGAGAGTAAAATAAGGAAAAAATGAGAGAATTGAGAAATTAGATCATAATCACACTTCCACCTAGAGAGAAAGTTGGAGAGGAAGAAGCTAAGCTTGGCATCATCAATTTTCACCAGAATTTAATCGAGAATTCGAGGTAAGGGGGGAGAATGGAGTTCAATATGGGTGTTGATAACATGAGAGGGTAGTGCGGATTCTTTCCCCTCATAGGAAGTGTATGTATAATTCCGTTGTTGTGGATTTGTTGTTGAATGATTGAAATTGTGATGGAAAGTGTGTAAATCGATCCATTCTGTCATGATATGTGTAAAACACTATGTTGTTGCTGCTATATGATTTCTGGTATTACAGATTTGCGTGCTAGAATTGAGCAAAAATTGGAATGGTGTGAAAACAGAAAATTCTGGGTATTCGCTGCCCATACGCGTAATGGGCAAGGCAATACGTGTATTGGGTAGGGCAATAGGCGCATGGCAAGGGCGAAATGTGGGCGTTACGCGTATGGAACCCATTTTGACACGGCCCTCTGCTGTAATGCGTAATGGTACGCGTAGGAGGGCAAGGCATTACGTTAATGAAGGTGGTACTACATGTAATGGGATTAAAATATAATCAAGCTGGAATTTTCTAGAGAAATCAGTCTCTGCCCGTACGCGTAACCCTCAGGGCAATACGCGTATGGCTGGCGGTAGAAACTGGGCAATACGCGTATGGCTGAGGGCGATACGCGTATGACTAGCGAGAGTGCAGAATTTTGCTGTTTCACGATTTCTTTCCCGATTTCGCGTCCGATGCGGTTCTTTTTTGGTCTGAGAGGTTGGGATAGGTGTCAGAACTTGTTGAATTTAGGAATGGTAGTAAAAAATGATTTAAAAATGGAATTTGAATGGATTAATTAGATAATTAACTAATTAAGGCCACGTGAGGTATTTTCCTTAATTATGTGTATTTTGATGAATTGATTTGACAATGTGGTAATATTAGTGTGTATTACGGTGAGTATGTATCTCAAGTGTGATCATAAGGATCACGAAGATGTATAATTTTTTTATTATACATGTGTTTTATGTATAATTTGTGTCATGCATTTCATGATGTGTCTGGTGGAGACAGCTAGGTGGGAATCCATGATGGGTGCCTAGTAGTGTTCGGACTCCAATGTGGAGTTGTATGGAGACAAATCATTGCTCAGTGGGAGTGTATGTGATTTGTTCGGACTCCAATGTGGAGTTGTATGGAGATAAATCATTGCTCAGTAGGAGTGTATGTGATTTATCCGGATTCTTTTATGAATCAGGTTCAATTGAATGAACCATGTTGTGTGGTACCACTTGCATTGCATTGTGTCATTGAGTCACATTGCATTATTATGTCTTTGTTGGATTATAATCAGAAAGTTACAAGGGTGTCGTGAATGTGTGCATATTATGTGTGATTGCTTGATTTCTACTCCTTAGCATATATTTTACACCGCTAATTATTTAATGTAGTTCTCACCCCTTTGTTGTTTCTTGTGTATGTGCTTTTTGGGAAGTACAGATAATCCAGGTACTTGAGTAGTGCGTGGAGTACGTGTTACCTGATCGAGTCTTAGGAGTCGCTCTGATACGTAACACAGGATAATGGGAATTTTATCTTTTGTTGTATATTTTGTTTATTGTGTTATGTATCATTACTCACTTTAAAACATGGTGAACCACAAGTTTATGTGGACCATGATTTGGTTGGCCAATGGCCTTGTTATTTTAGGCTTCGATATTTCATTCCGTTGTTTTAACTTATTTTTGAGAAACAAGAAGTGAATGAAGTAAATAGAGAAATTCAGGTTATGTTTTTATGGTGTGACATCCCACTTATTAAGGGAACTCTGATTATATTTGTAGTATTTGTATATTTTTGTTAAATTGGGACAGTGGGGTGTTACAATTGGTATCAGAGCAGGTCGGTCCGTCCGGCCAGATGTTGTAGTAGAGTCTGTCCTTAGAATAGGAGTAGACTTAGGTGTTCTTCTAACCGTGTTGTGATTGTTGAATAGTATGGCAGGGAGGAATGATGCTGCTCTTGCTGTGGCGCTGTAAGGTATGGTGCAGGCAGTGCAGAACAACAATCAGATTCCTGGGGAGGCGCAGTTCCGTAACTTAGAGAGGTTTCAGAGCAATAAGCCGCCTACATTTGAGGGTGGTATTCTTGATCCTGAAGCGGCACAGAAGTGGCTGAAGGCTATTGAGAAGATCTTCAGGACCATGGGACGTAATGAAGCTCAGAAAGTGAAATTTGGCACTCATATGCTGGAAGGCAGCGCTGAAGCCTGGTGGGATAATAGTTGTCAGAGGTTGGAAGCTGTGGGTACTCTTGTTACGTGGGCAGTGTTTCAAGGTGAGTTTCTGGAAAAGTGTTTCCCGGAAGATATTCGCAATGCAAGGGAGATTGAGTTCCTGGAACTGAAACAGGGTACCATGACTGTTGTTGAGTATGCTTCTCGGTTTGAGGAGTTGGTGCAATATTGTGCCCAATACAATACCAACGAGGCTATGACTTAGAAATGCTTGAAGTTTGAGAACGGGTTGTCTCCTGAGATCAAACAGGGCATTGCTTGTCAGAAGATACGGAGTTATCCGGAACTGGTAAGCAGAAGCCAGATTTATCATAATGATAACAGGGCCCAGATTGCTCATTACAAACTTTGAATGACCGGAAGGGTAAGCAGAGGTATGTGGGTACGCCTTATAGTGCTCCAGCTGACAAAGGAAAATAGAAAGCCATTGTGGGAAAGAAACTGAGTGGGGGAGAGAAGGCTCCCAATCCTACCAAGTGTTTCAAATGTGTTGGCATGGGTCATCGTGCTAATGATTGTCAGAATGAGGAGAAGAAGTGCTTCAAGTGTGGACGACCAGGTCATGTTGTGGCAAATTGTAAGGTTATCATACCTACCTGTTATAATTGTGGAGAACAGGGTCATATCAGCACTCACTGTCAGAAGCCTAAGAATTCTTAGACAAGTAGAAGGGTGTTCGCATTGGCCGGAGCCCAGCCTACCGGTGATGATCGTTCCATCAAAGGTACTTGTTTTATTAATTACATTTCTTTGATTGCTATCATTGACACAGGTGCAACCCACTCGTTCATTTCTGTTGATTGTGTGAGGAGATTAGGAATTGTACCATCTACTTTGGATCAGAGGATGATTATTGAATCTCCATCTATAGGTTCTGTGGTTACTTCTTTAGCATGCTTGAATTGTCCGTTGACTATTTTTGGTAGAGAATTCGACGTGGACTTGATTTGTTTGCCACTCAGTAATCTGGATGTCATTTTGGGAATGAACTGGTTAGAATTTAATCGAGTTTATATTGATTGCTTTAGGAAGAGGTTGTTGTTCCTTACTCCTGAAGAGGAAGTGTTGACAAATTATTTGTCTACTAAGGAATTGAGAACCTTGTTAGAAGATGAAGCTAAGATGTTTGCGGTGGTTGCCTGGTTATCCGTTGAAAGCAATACATCAGTTAATGAGTTACCGGTGGTAAGTGAATTTCCTGAAGTGTTTCCAGATGATATTATAGAATTGCCTCCGACGAGAGAAATTGAATTTACTATTGATCTTGTTCCTGGTACCAGACCTATATCTATGGCACCATACAGGATGTCGGCATCAGAATTGGCAGAGTTGAAGATTCAAATTGGAGAATTGCTAGATAAAAAGTTTATTAGGCCAAGTGTGTCGCCGTGGGGAGCTCTAGTGTTATTGGTGAAAAAGAAGGATGGTAGTATGCGTCTGTGCATTGATTACCGTCAGTTGAATAAGGTGGCCATTAAGAATAAGTATCCACTTCCAAGGATTGATGACTTAATGGATCAGCTAGTGGGGGCTCGTGTTTTCAGTAAAATTGATTTGAGGTCAGGTTACCATCAGATTAGAGTGAAGGAAGGGGATATTCAGAAGACTGCGTTTAGAACTCGCTATGGACATTACGAATATGCAATGATGCCTTTCGGAGTGTCTAATGTGCCGGGTGTGTTTATGGAATATATGAACCGTATCTTTCATTCTTATCTGGATCAGTTTATTGTGGTATTCATTGATGATATATTAATTTACTCCAAGTCTGAAAAGGATCATACAGAATACTTGAGGATTACATTGCAGGTGTTGAAGGATAATAAATTATTTGCAAAGTTCTCCAAATGTGAATTTTGGTTGCAGACTGTGAGTTTCTTGGGTCATGTTATTTCTGGTGATGGCATAGTAGTGGATCCATCTAAACTAAGTGCAGTGCTTCAATGGGAACCTCTGAAGACTGTAACCGAAATTAGAAGCTTCTTGGGTTTGGCAGGTTACTACCAAAGATTTATCGAAGGATTTTCTAATTTAGCATTACTGTTGAATCAGTTAACTAGAAAGAGTTAAGCTTTTGTTTGGGATACGGCGTGTGAGGAAAGTTTCGAAGAATTGAAAAAGAAACTGACTACAACACCAGTATTGATTCTACCGAATCCAAGTGAACCTTTTGTAGTGTATTGTGATGCGTCTAATATGGGATTAGGCGGAGTGTTAATGCAAGATGGCAAGGTAGTGGCATATCCTTCACGGTAATTGAGAGTACATGAGAGGAATTGATGCGTGTTATCCGCAAAAATACGGATTACGCGTCAGAGTAATATAAAAGATTTATCGATCCCACAAAGACCAATGTCAATCTATCGATTAATATTGTTACGTTGTTTATCTAAGGCTAATAAATATCAGAGTAAAAGTTTTCTACAGAACGAAAATAGAAATAAATCAAATAAATACTATACTGGAATGTAATTCACGTCAATCAAACAATACTCCTATCATCTAAATAGTAACACTTACGGGGCAATGTTTTCTTCTTTGAAAAAGAGTTAATTAAAAAGGATCCGCCGCATTAGCGTGATCGGAACCAGACCTAACCTGTAATCTATACCAGCCGCTCACGCTGCACCGGTCGCTCTCTGCATTAAAGTGATAAAGTCCCTTTTTATGTAATTACCTCTAAGACTTAGTTAAAAAGTGCTTTCGATTGAAAATATTTTATACCAAAGGGTTTCTGGCATATGCTCGGCCAACCAGATCCTAAAACTATAAACGCGTTCGAAAATAGTTTAAAACCTCTTTCTAATAATATAAAACTTTCCTAGTTAATCAATAAAGTGCTTCCGATGTATTTATCAATTAACAACTAACAAACTCTTTTCTAAAATGCCGGACGGCTTTCGATCTTACCCGATCTAGTCACAGTCATTTCGCAAACAAAAACACGGTCTCATTTACGTAATGACCGATTAATTAAAGTTCATAAGAGTTTAATTAAAATAAAAAATATCCCCTAAAGGATTTCTAAATAGATGACATGCGGAGTACCGTCAGAACGACGATCCTCACATCCCAGCACAAGGGATTTAGCTGGACATGGTAACTAAAAACATAACAATAAATTGGTTTGCATAGTAAAGCATTTGTAAGATAAAGATGTGCAAAGTGTGAGAGTATATTTTGAGAGAATGACTATAAGTGTCATGCTTGAGTTCAGTTTCGAAAGATAAACAGATCACACAGAAACTTAAAATAACAAAGTAAGGGCAGAGACAGAAAATAAATGAATGTAAAGTAGTGCATGAAAATAAACGAATATAAAAGCGATGCAGAATATATTAAAATGCAATTTATAAAAGAAACCTGCTCCAAAGAGGAGACTGAATCTGGTACAGAGCTGGAAAGTAAATTGCGGGAAAGTAAATAACTTCAAATATAAACACTCCTAAATATGGTTGCTCCAATCTAACTAACAACGATAGTGCAATAACCCTTCGATGTGACAGATTATTGCTTTACAAAATGAACTTTATGCCTAACGTTGGAAACAAGGATTGGATAAAATAAAAGTGAAAATACAAGGCCTTTTTACAGTAGTCATGAAGTTGTAACTGCCTCTCATCATTATGAAAAAACAGATGAATAATAATTTTCTTCGTGTGTAACTACTTCTAACGTTCTTGACCGTTTTCCCGTTACAACCGTCGGTGCCCGCCGACCCCCTCTCCGCGTCTTCCGAGTGTTAGTGGTGATCATGGGGCACTTTCTCTAACTGTTTTGGACTTAAGTGCAAAAGTCAAAGCCGGTGACCGTGGAGCTCACTTGGTGACCTCCTAGTGTTTTTTTCCATGTTGTAGATCTCATCATTAGCTTTCCAACGCTTTGAACGTGGCATCATTCCGATTTACTGATAAAAAGTTATGGGCAAATTCGTCAGACAATGCCTTGCGTGCAAATTGCTGTATTTCTTCCGTTTTTCATCCGAATTACTTCATTTCTTCGCATGTGACTCTTAAATGGCTAAATACCTAAAAACAAATAAAATACCACCATAATAGTACAAATGAAAATCAAAACAACTAGAAAACACACATTAATCAAGTCAAATAAACGATGTATTTTCACGTTATCAGGAATTATCCTACTCATGATCTTGAATTAGTTGCGGTGGTTTTTGTATTGAAAATTTGAAGACATTATTTGTATGTATCGAGATTTGAAGTATTCAGTGACCATAAGAGTTTGAAGTGTTTATTTGACCAGAAGAAGTTGAATATGTGGCAGAGAAGATGGTTAGAGTTCTTGAAAGACTATGATTTTAATTTGAGTTACTATCCGGGGAAAGCTAATGTTGTAGCGGACGCTCTAAGTCGGAAGACAATTCATTTGTCGGCATTAATGATAAAAAAATGGAATTAATTGAACAGTTCAGAGACTTGAGTATGGTTTATGAAACTACACCGAAGAGTGTTAGATTAGGTATGCTTAAAGTGAATAATGACTTTTTGGATGCAATTAAGGAAAATCAGAGGCTTGATGTGAAACTGGTGGACATGATGCCTACAGGAGGAAATGATCCTGATAGTGAATTTAAGGTGGATAAGGATGGTGTGCTGAGATTCCGAGGCAGGATTTGCGTGCCGGATAATATGGAATTGAGGAAATCTATTTTAGAAGAGAGTCACAGGAGTAGCTTAAGTATCCATCCGGGATCCACGAAAATGTACCAAGACCTGAAGAAGTTATTTTGGTGGTCCGGTATGAAGAGAGATGTGGCCCAATTTGTTTATGCTTGTTTGACATGTCAGAAGTCAAAAGTGGAGCATCAGAAACCTTTGGGGTTGATGCAACCATTGGAGATTCCAAAATGGAAGTGGGATAGTATCGCTATGGAGTTTGTTACTGGTTTGCCAAATACGGCGAGTGGCTTTGATGCTATTTGGGTAGTGGTGGATCGGCTTACAAAATCCACACATTTTATACCAATTAATATCAGTTTCCCATTGTCAAAGCTGGCGGAGATTTATATCAGAATAATTGTGAAACTACATGGTGTTCCGTCGAGTATAGTGTCGGATAGAGATCCGAGGTTTGCTTCAGAATTTTGGAAGAGTTTGCAGGAAACTTTAGGTTCTAAACTGAAGTTGAGTTTGGCTTATCATCCACAGACCGATGGTCAGTCGGAGAGGATTATTTAGTCGTTAGAGGATTTGTTGAGAACCTGTGTGTTGGAGAAAGGTGGCGCGTGGGATACTTATTTTTCATTGATTGATTTCACTTATAACAATAGTCACCATTCTAGTATTGGGATGGCACCTTTCGAAGCTTTGTATGGTAGGAGATGTAGGACGCCTCTGTGTTGGTATGAATCTGGTGAGAGTATTGTGCTTGGGCCTGAAATTATGCAACAAACTACTGAGACAGAAAAATTATCATGATAATCGGCAGAAAGACTTGGAATTTAGCGAAGGTGATCCTGTATTTCTGAGAGTCAATCCTGTGACAGGTGTTGGACGTGCATTGAAATCGAAGAAATTGGATTCTAAATTCATTGGACCGTATCAGATCTTGAAAAGAGTGGGTACAATTGCTTACAGAGTGGCGTTGCCGTCGGAGCTTTCGAACTTGCATGACGTATTTCATGTATCGCAACTTCGAAAGTATGTGTCAGATCCATCTCATGTTATCTTGAGGGATGAAGTGCAGATTCGAGATAATCTTACTATGAAAGCGATGCCGATAAGGATCGGGGACCACAAGATGAACCAACTTCGAGGGAAAGAGATTACTCTAGTGAGAGTAGCTTGGGGAGGAGCTGCAGGAGGAAGTGTGACCTGGGAATTGGAAAGCAAGATGCGAGAGTCGTATCCAACATTGTTTCGATCAGGTACATTTTCGAGGACAAAAGTATTTTAAGTGGGGGAGAGTTGTAACACCCCATTTAAATTTATTTAATCATCGTGTGTTATTTCTGTTGTTTGGCCTTGTTTAGGGTGTGTGTAGTTGAGCTTGTAAGTGCAGAGTCCGTAGCGGAACGGGGAATTAGGGATGTCGGAATAATAATAAGGTACTAATGAATAATGTGGGGACATATTTAGTAATAGTAGAAAGAGGAGTATTATTATTTTTATGTCCAATATTATTATTATTAGTATTATTATTATTATTATTATTATTATTATTATTATGAGTAAATAAAATCAGAATTTTTAGTAATAATATGGTTAGAGAGAGAGAGAGAGTAAAATAAGGAAAAAAGGAGAGAATTGAGAAATTAGATCATAATCACACTTCCACCTAGAGAGAAAGTTGGAGAGGAAGAAGCTAAGCTTGGCACCATCAATTTTCACCAGAATTTAATCGAGAATTCGAGGTAAGGGGGGAGAATGGATTTCAATATGGGTGTTGATAACATGAGAGGGTAGTGAGGATTCTTTCCCCTAATAGGAATTGTATGTATAATTCTGTTATTGTGGATTTGTTGTTAAATGATTGAAATTGTGATGGAAAGTGTGTAAATCGATCCATTCTGTCATGATATGTGTAAAACACTATGTTGTTGCTGCTATATGATTTCTGGTATTGCAGATTTGGGCGCTAGAATTGAGCAGAAATTGGACTGGTGTGAAAATAGAAAATTCTGGGTATTCGCTGCCCATACGCGTAATGGGCAAGGCAATATGCGTATTGGGTAGGGCAATACGCTTATGGCTAGGGCGAAATGTGGGCGTTATGCGTAAGGAACCCATTTTGACACGGCCCTCGACTGTAATGTGTAATGGTATGCATAGGAGGGCAAGGCATTACGCATATGAAGGTGGCACTATGCATAATGGGATTAAAATATAATCAAACTGGAATTTTTTAGAGAAATCAGTCTCTTCCCGTACGCGTAACCCTCAGGGCAATACGTGTATGGCTGGCGGTAGAAACTGGGAAATACACGTATGGCTTGGGACAATACGCGAATGACCAACGAGAGTGCATAATTTTGTCGTTTCGCGATTTCTTTCCCTATTTTGCGTCCGATGCGGTTCCTTTTTGTTCTAAGAGGTTGGGATAGGTTTCCGAACTTGTTGAATTTAGGAATGGTAGTAAAAAATGATTTAAAAATGGAATTTGGATGGATTAATTAGATAATTAACTAATTAAGGCCACGTGAGGTATTTTCCTTAATTATGTGTATTATGATGAATTGATTTGACAGTGTGGTAATACTAGTGTGTATTACGGTGAATATGTATCTCACGTGTGATCATAAGGATCGCGAAGATGTATAATTTTTTTATTATACATGTATTTTATGTATAATTCGCGTCATGCATTTCATGATGTGTCTGGTGGAGAGAGCTAGGTGGGAATCCATGATGGGTGCCTAGTATTGTCCGGACTCCAATGTGGAGTTGTATGGAGACAAATCATTGCTCAGTGGGAGTGTATGTGATTTGTCCGGACTCCAATGTGGAGTTGTATGGAGATAAATCATTGCTCAGTAGGAGTGTATGTGATTTATCCGGATTCTTTTATTAATCGGGTTCAATTGAATGAACCATGTTGTGTGGTACCACTTGCATTGCATTGTGTCATTGAGTCACATTGCATTATTATGTCTTTGTTGGATTATAATCAGAAAGTGACAAGTGTGTCGTGAATGTGTGCATATTATGTGTGATTGCTTGATTTCTACTCCTTAGCATATATTTTGTACTGCTAATTATTGAATGTAGTTCTCACCCCTTTGTTGTTTCTTGTGCCCGTGCTTCTTGGGAAGTACAGATAATCCAGGTGCTTGAGTAGTGCATGGAGTACGTGTTGCCTGGTTGAGTCTTAGGAGTCGCTCTGATACGTAACACGGGATAATGGGAAATTTATCTTTTGTTGTATATTTTGTTTATTGTGTTATGTATCATTACTCACTTTACAACATGGTGAACCACGAGTTTTTGTGGACCATGATTTTGTTGGCCAAAGCTCCTTGTTATTTTGGGGTTCGATATTTCATTCCGCTGTTTTAACTTAGTTTTGAGAAATAAGAAGTGAATGAAGTAAATAGAGAAATTCAGGTTATGTTTTTATGGTGTGACATCCTACTTATTAAGGGAACTCTGATTGTATTTGTAGTATTTGTATATTTTTGTTAAATTGGGACAGTGGGGTGTTACAACATACACCAACAATTGGCTAGTAAGGTATGTAATATCAACACATATTAATTCTTTAGGGTGCCTATAACATACAGTTCAAACATGTGACTTATTTATTCTGTTTGTTTCTTTCTTTAGGATGTCTGATGAACATATGTTTGAATTAAGACACTTGAAGAATCACGCTGATAAATTTGTTGTGAACCTGAAAGATCACATATGTTCATGCAGAAGATGGGAACTCACAGGACTCCCATGTGTTCAAGCTTTGTCTACTATGAAGATTAGGAATTTTAAAATAGATAGTTACATCCCAGAGTATTATAGGGTTTCAAAATACAAGGCCGTTTATAAGCATGTGATATACCCTGTTAATGGATCAAACTTGTGGGTTAAGACACCACACCTGATGTGCTACCACCCAAGTTCAAGAAGATGCCTGGTAGACCCAAAAAAGAGGAGGAATTTAGAACAAGGAGAGATTGATGGCTTTGATTGCAAAATGAGAAGAAGGACTGGTTTCTTAGTGAAGTGCAGTAGGTGTATGAAAGCAGGACACTACAAGTTTACTTGTAAGGACACAACAACCCAGGTTGCCCAACAATCTAACCAAGCCTCTCAGACTTATACTCAGACTGCTCAATAATCTGGTCAACATTCTGCCGAAGAATCTCATACTACAACTCAGTCTGCTCAACAATCTACCCAAGCCTCTCAGACAACAACCCATACTGCCCAACATTCTACCCAATCCTCTAAGGGGAAGACTGCTCAGAAGACTCATGGTCCTGCCAAGAGGAAGATACAAAAGCTACCTGTTAGGAAGGCACCAAGGCCATTTTTTCCACCTGGGCCTACAACCAGGATGTCTGCATCCTAGAATGTTGTTGGTCCAGTCACAAGGAGATCTACTCCAACTAAGAGGACAACTCCAAAGACGAATCCCACTAGCGCAAAAACGGTTTTAGACAGCGCTTTTTTAGCCTTTAGACAGCGCTTTAAAGCGCTGTATAAACCAGCGACGCTATAGGTTTAGACAGCGCTTTTGGTATTACCAAAAGCGCTGTCTAAAGGGGCGTGTATTTAATGAAAAGCGCTGTCTATGGTACCTTTAGACAGCGCTTTTTCACATTATATGGATTACTTTAGACAGCGCTTTCGTCAAAAGCGCTGTCTAAGCCCTACCTTTTTTTGACTTTTTTGGTACACCTTAGACAGCGCTTTCTCCAAAAGCGCTGTCTAAGACCTTCCTTTTTTGACTTTTTTAGTACACCTTAGACAGCGCTTTCACCATAAGCGCTGTCTAAGACCTTCCATTTTTGACTTTTTTAGTACACCTTAGACAGCGCTTTCACCATAAGCGCTGTCTAAAGTGGACCTTAGACAGCGCTTTCACCGAAAGCGCTGTCTAAGGTGTACGAAAAATTTTATATAATTTTTTTTTAACCACAATTTTACCAGGTTTTTTCAACCAGAATTTGACCTGTAATTTTCAACCAGCAATTTTTTTCAGAATTGGCAATTCAAACCATTGGCCTTTCTACACCAAAATTATATATCCAAAATTGGCATTTCATACCAATATATATATTTAAAATTACAAACCAAAATTGTATATACACCTATTTATAATTACAAATCATTACATTTTTCTACAAATGCACATTTTACTTATTCACCAAAATTGCATCCAACCAAAGCATTGCTTCCAACCAAAGTTATTGCTTCCAACCAAAGCATTTTTTCTACAATGCACATATTACTTATACACCAAAATTGTATATACACCAAAATTGCATCCAACCAAAACATTGCTTCAATCTACATTATAGGTCCTGAAAACACAAAGATTGTAATTCAAAGTATTAAAATTCAAAGTATATACACCAAAAATTGTAATTCAAAGTATATACACCAAAATTGTAATTCAAAGTTTGTAATTCAAAGTATATACACCAAAATTGCAATTCAAAGTATATACACCAAAATTGTAATTCAAAGTATATACACCAAAATTGCATCCAAAATTGTAATTCAAAGTTTGTAATTCAAAGTATATACACCAAAATTGCAATTCAAAGTGTATACACCAAAATTGCATCCAACCAAAGCATTACTCCAACCAAAGTTACACATATTAAAATTCTCATCAATTAAAGTAAGAGTATAATATTATACCTTAAGTTTGTAAAATTCCGAGCTCCATAATGTATTGACACCACTCCTCTTTGATTTCATCCAATAGAGCCTTTGTGTAAGTAGCACTCCTGAATTCTTCAAAATACTACATAATAATATAACATATAGTTTGATTTAGTTTTAACTATTTCATTAGACAATATGAGAGATATGTGTTAAAATAACTCATAAGTTAGAAATACATACATCGGGTGGAATCTCCATTCGATCCAACGAAATAGTGTCTCTCATAAATCTCAACATGAAATAGCCGCAATCTATTTGATTGCGTTGCCGAGGACACTACAAATGAAAATAAAATATGGATAAATTCTAAGTTTTATCAAGTAAGCATCACTAATATAATAAAACATGTGATAATTAATATACCTTCACATAATTCCATGTAATGGTGTGGTCGATTCCCCGATGTTCTAGGAATGCTTGTATAGTGCTAATAAAATATAAATGAATATTTAGAACAATTCACATAAATAAATAAATATACACATTTCTATTTAGAACAATTTCACTTACGTGTCAATACAGTCCTTCATATCCGGGTATGTGGTCCAATCATTTCCTAAGGAATCCAGATAATACACTACTCCGCGGATAGGATTGATTGCAACCAACAACCAATGTCCACTGTAAGATTAAACAAGTGTTAGATAGAAACTTTCTACACGAAGTCAAAATACAAAAAAAAATATAATAGATGAATTTAGAATGAAAATCTAACCCAGTATTAAACGGTAAAAAGTACAACTTTTCCGTTTCTTGGTTGTCCATAAAGACGTTGCGTATATACGCATGGACCTCATTTGGTTTCGTCAATATTTCGGTTAAGTTGACAGCGCTGGGGCATAAGAATGCAAATCTTTGCTCAAATCTTTGCTCTATCCCGATTAATTGCACTTAAACTCTTAAATTGCTCGGTTTGTCGTTTGGCTTTAAACTTCACCCATTCTTGTGGTGAAATGAAACTTGCATATTTAGATGGAAACTCTCCATCAACAAAATTACCTTCAGCATCCTTAAGATAGGTTTTGTTTAAATATGTCCTAAACCCTCTTAGGAGCTTCCCTGCCAATCTCATCAAATAAGCTTTTCTGTCGTCCTCGACATTAAAGCACCTCTAAAAAAACCATACACATTGGTTAGTACAAATAATTTAAACGACATAATTAGTTGGCATAATTAAAGACATAATTATGGTACCTTTATCTCATTCCAAATTTTTTCTTTGGTTTCCTTCAACTGTTTGTTTCTCCAGTCATCTAAAGTAATAGGAACCTCATTCCTTACAAGTGTACCAATGAAACTTGTCAACATATGACCGTTAGGCTCAACAAGTGTGCCTGTTTCGCTCCAATGCACATTATAAGTCATGCCTTGATTTCTAGCATGGATCACTCTCCTCATTATGGTTATTCCTCTCCTAATCTCTTCTTCCATAGTTCTGCTACTTCCAACCTGATCATCATGTGGATGATCATCATCATGTGCGTGATCATCAGCATGTGGGTCATCATTGTTAGTAGCCATCTAACCTGTAATAAATAAATCAAGGATATCAAATATAACAAATATGACAAGTATATAACAAATCAAGGATATCAAATATAATAAAGAAATCAAGTATATAACAAATTTTACCTCTTTCACTAACATCTCTTTCTTTTCTTGGTTGGAATATGAATTACTTATTTCTTATCAATGCGGACGGATGAATGGATCCAAATTCCCTCGTTATGGTCATTTCTGATATATGACCCATCCGCTATAAGTTACATTATTAACATTAACACTAACACTAACACTAACACTAACACTAACCTAACACTAACACTAACACTAACCTAAACTAAACTAAACTAAACAAACACATTATATAGCAATAGTTAACAATGTAGAAAAATGTTAACAAGAACAAACTATAATAGATGTTCTAAACTAACACTAACACTAACACTAACACTAACCTAACACTAACACTAACACTAACCTAAACTAAACTAAACAAACACATTATATAGCAATAGTTAACAATGTAGAAAAATGTTAACAAGAACAAACTAAACTAACACATTATATTGATTCTATTCCTATATCACCAAAAATGAAGTTAGCACATATTTTATTCTTATATCCAACAACAGTCCAACATTAGCAACAACATTAACAACATTAGCAACATTATCAACATTAGCAACAGTCCAACATTAGCAACAACATAAACAACATTATTATCAACATCAACAACAACATTATTATCAACATCAACAACAACATTATCAACATTATCAGCAACATTATCAACTGAAACTCTGAAACTCTGAAACTTCCAAACTGAAACTCTGAAACGTGTAAAATGTGTAATACTCTGAAACGTGTAAAATGTGTAATACATCAACAACAACATTATTATCAACATCAACAACAACATTATCAACAGCAACATTATCAGCATACCTTATAAAATGTGTAATAATCTGAAACTCTTAAACTTCCAAACTGAGTGACGAAAACGCGAAATGAGAGAGGAACAGACGGTCACGGTGGAGTAAAGGTCGTCGGAGTCGCGAAATGAGGGAGGAACGGTGGACGACGGCGCGGTGGACGACGGCAAGGATTTAGCTCAGGTTCGCAAGTATCCGTTCGCAACAGGGGAGGGAGAAGAAAGAGCGCAAAACTGAAAATGAAAACTGAGTATATTCATATATTTTAATTTTATTAGACCTTAGACAGCGCTTTTCAACAAAGCGCTTTCTAAGGTGGACCTAAGACAGCGCTTTTAAAGCGCTTTCTAAGATTGGCCTTAGACAGCGCTTTTGTTTTTATTTTTTTAAATATTTAAGACCTTAGACAGCGCTTTTATTAAAAGCGCTGTCTAAGGTCTTATATTTTTTTTTAAATTTAAAAGGCCTTAGACAGCGCTTTTAAGGAAAGCGCTGTCTAATATTTTCCATTAAATTTTTTTAAAAATTTAAAAGGCCTTAGACAGCGCTTTCCACTAAAGCGCTGTCTAAGGTCTTATATTTTTTTGCGCTTTTCCTTTATTAAATTAATAGATTCCGTGTTTTTGACCTATAGCAGCGCTTTTGTAATAAAGCGCTGTCTAAGGTGAGATGTTATAAGTCTTTTTTGTTGTAGTGTCCCTAGAAATATTTAGGATTAATTAGTTTATGTTGTATTTTGTGCACTATGGTATTGATGTAATGAACAAGTTCATTGTGTTTTTTTGTGCACTTTGGTGCTGAACAAGTTTATGGTGTATTTTGAAGCTTCTGTTATGAACCTAATTGTAGTTTAGTGCACTTTGGCGCTTTTCTTATAGACAAAATTATCTATTGCAGTTTATGAGTATTTTCTGTTTGGTGTTTTTGTGAACATTTTCTGTACTTTGGTGCTTTTGTGAACATTATCTACTGCACTTTGGTGCTTTTGTGAACATTTTCTGTTATAGATCACTTCCAGTTAAGGAACAATTATAGGTCATGCCCACATTTATAGGTCATGCCCAAAAATTATAGGTCATGTCCAAATCTGTTATGAACAAAACTGTATAGGTCATGCCCAAATATATAGGTCATGCCCAAATTTATAGGTCATGTCCAAATTTATAGGTCATGCCCAAAAATTAAAGGTTAGTTACAACATTAAAAACAGATTGTGAAGATCAAACTCATAAAATTCATTCTTAAAAGATTTCAACATTCATTCAAGATAACATCAAATACAAACTTTCAAGATAACATTACAACTGATACAAATAATTAACTCATTCTAACTAACCTAATTCATTCCAAAAATCAATACAATGATAATTATCAAATAAATCAAATTCCATCAGCTTTTTCCACTTGACGATATTCTTCATTTCAGCATCAATAAACATCAGCTTTTTCCCAAGTTCTTCAATGTCTTTTTTTCCTTCATCCAGTCCCTTTGTAACCACACCCATCCTATGCATAAGAAATTCTTCTTTCTCATCACACACATCCTCATGGAACCAACCAAAATAATTGCATCCAGTTTGCATATGAAATTTGTGTTGTAAAGAGGTTCAAGAAGAATGAATAACAGAAAGTAAACACACAAAAAATATATTGGATACCTTATAATTGAGACAACCCCAGAATAGTTTCCCCATATTCTTCATAGTTTTTTCCATTTGAAGAACAACCATGTTTCCACAATGACACATGGGCTTCCTTCTTGAACTTCCACTGGCTACTGAATCCCCACTTCTTGAACTCAACATCGACGAAGAACAACCCAATTTCATGCTTTGATGAACACTACCTTTTATTTTTGAATGAAATTGTGAAGAAAGAAGAGGAATTCAATTTGCCCTAACAAGTGAAATAGGGGAGACCACATATAACGTAACCAAGAAAGAAGAAAATGATGTTCCAAGTCCATGTCAGCTGCCACGTAACCAAGAATAAATAGAAGTTTGAGCCAACTAACGACAAAGACTACTTTGACACCATTTTAAAAGTTAAGGGACGAACTAACCACTTTTAAAAGTTAAAGGACCAAACTGGGCCCTGGGGTAAAGTTAAGAGACGAAAAAAAGTTATTTTGCCAAATTTATTTATATTTTAAACATTTTTTTTAAAATGTTAATTTATAAATATCAATAACTTATATTTATGTACTAATGCAAATAAATTGTTATTTATAAATCAACAATTTTTTTTTTATAAAAAAAGTTTAAAAAAACTAAATGAAATTTTAATACAAAGATTAGTGAATAGTAGGGAGTGATTTATTTTTTTAAAAATTTGGAATCAGACTTTGAAAACGATTAAATTAAAAGGATCAATATTTCGATTGATATATTTTTTTTAAGTTAATATCTGACCTCTAGACCAACTAATTCGAATGGAACAATCATACTGTCTACTCGTGAAAAGACCGAACACAAAGATGGTTAATAATTAAAATTTTTTGAGATGACCATACTCTCATAATCCAAATCTTCACCCATTTAACCAACCCTCATAGGTTTTATTAGGCTACTGATTAATTTCACAAATCATATGTATGTACTAATGTACAAATTCTTTTTTTGAAATTTATAAATTAAATACTTATTTTATTAAAAAATGTTACATTTTTATAAGTTATAAAAAAAAGAGTCGTCTAACTAACATATTAAAAAAGTGTTTAAACCAACATTTTTACTTCATTAATGTAAATAAGTTGTTGATATGTATAAATCAACAATTTTTTTTTAAAAAGTGTTTAAACCATAATTGAAATTTTAGTATGAATACTAGTGATTGAGTTTTTTTTTTTAATTTTTAAATTTAGCATCTAGTCTTGAGACCGACTAATTGAAATGGATCAATTCTACCGTTTACGTGCGGATTGGACATACATAAAGATGGTTAACAATTACCCAATCCTAAAAAGAGCATACTCTCGCTAACTCAAATCTTCATCCAATAAATCAACCTACACTCAATAGAACTACCCCCAACAATTTTATAAATGCAAATTAAAATTTAGCGTAAATACCTTAACAAATAACATCATTATTGAAGAACTCCATTAAGCAAGAACTCCATTAAGCAAGCTATGTCAATTTATTAAGCAATCTAGAGTCAATGCCTTAATTAATTTTATTAAAAAAATGTTAAATTTTTAATGTTATAAAATAATTAGTCATCTATTTAACATATTAAAAATTCATTTATAATTTTAACATTTTTTAAAAAAAGAAGTTGTAAATTTATACATATCAACAACTTATTTATTCAGTAATATAAATAAGTTGTTGATATGTATAAATCAACAAATTTTTTTAAAAAAATGTTTAAACGATAATTGAAATTTTAGTAAGAATACTAGCATTTGAGGTTTTTTTTTTTAAATTTGATATTCGAACTTGAGACCGATTAATTCAAATGGATCAATTACCAAATCCTGAAAAGAGCGTACTCTCAATGACTCGAATCTTCATCCAATAAACCAAATCTCATATGTTAATCAGACAACAGATTAATTTCATATATGGAACTGGGTTGGCATTACTCCTATTATGGCTGTTTCGTGTTGGTCCCATTTGAAGGATTGGAATGCTAAACTTAAAGGTCGGAGTAAATCAGGCAAGGTTAACGCAATTTGGTTTATTACTTGTTGGTCCCTTTGGAGATCGAGAAACAACATTTTGTTCAATGATGCCTAGTATAGTGTTGACGACATTGTTAGCGATGTCAAAATTGTCTCGTGGAATTGGTTGATCTTAGGGCAAGATGATAGTAGAAAGTGTAGGCTTTATGAATGGCATAAGTTTCCATTCGACTACTTGTAATTAGTCTCCTTCTGATTTGAGGAGCGTGTTTTTGGTTTGAGATTCTATTAATCTCCTATTAATGAATTACTTATCGAAAAAAAATTTCATATATGGAACTACTAATGATTTCATTTATATCAAACTACACTCAATAGAACTATGCAAATTAAAGTTTAGAGTACATACCTTAACAGATAACATCATTATTGAAGAACTCCATTAAGCAATCTATGTCAATAAAGAACGTCGGTAAAATTGGAATCAAGACTTAATGATAAATCATTGGTGATGAGTGTTGCTTTTTGGACCTCCCATGCAAGCGCACCTGCCATGGCAAAAGTCGGTTGTTATTGAGAACCACTTCATCCCCAAACAACAATCATTGAATTTTCAAAACTTGTTTAACTAAATTCACAACATGATTCTAGATTTAAAGTTTGTAGGATGGAACAAGCAAGCAACATGTTCTGAAGCAAGGGGTTACGAAACTCGCCATCATCACAACAACACATTCTGAAGCAAGTTGTCACGAAACTCGCCATCATCACGGCAACACATTCAGAAGTAAGCGGTCACGAAACTTGACACCAACGCAAAGATCCAATTGTACCTGTAACATAATGGTTCAACTAGACTTGTAAACACGAAGAGACTCCAAAATCAATACAAATATGAAGATCGCGCATCGGAATGAATGATTGAAGAACCAGGTTTGAGATCCATGGAAAGCCTAAACAAATGGATAGAAAGGAAAATTTTATTAGAAGAACAATAGCTAATAGTAAATAAGAAAACGCAATTAACAAAAGTAAGGTTAATCATGTGAAAGCAAAACTGTGTGCAGAAAGCTACATCGAGTTGATTACGAATGATTCGATGAAAGAATAAAGGAAATGAGGAAATTGTGAAAACTCAGCCTTCGTTTTTCGTTATATATAGGAGTCGTATGCGTGTTAATGACTAGGCGATTGTTATCCGAATTTTTTGGTTACTCCTTTTTTAGAGAGGGATGTATTTTACTGTGTTTTGGGCAGGAACAAATCAATAGTTATCTGTTACTCCTAATCTCCATAATTTTCTTAAATTAATTTTTACAATCTTAATCTAGTGTCAATAATTTTCTTAATCAATGAATAACTCTTTTTCCTAATATCAATAATTTTCTTAATCAATGAGTAACTCTTTTTCCTAATGTCAACAATTTTCTTAATCAATTTTTACTATTCTAATAGTTAAAAATAATCATATAATAAATACATTTATTTTAAAATCTAAATAGGAAAGCTAATTCTAGAAAGTTTTTAGAATAAATTATTTAAGAAGAAAAAGTATTAAATTTAGAATATTTTTTTTATTGGTGTATGTATCTGCATTAGTTTTTGAGTAGGTACAACTCAGTAATTATCTTTAACTTTTTTTAACATCTATAATTTTCCTAATTCCTAAACCTTATCAAGAGGATAATATATAAATACGCCTTCATGGTATTTTTAAAGGAAATTTTTCTTCTTTATAATAAACGAAATCAATTTTATAATTTAATTGTATTTATTCAAAAGTTTTAATGAAAATCTAATTCTAAAAACTTATTTAAATCAACTTTTAAGAATAGAGACATAATATAGAGAACATAATATATAAAAACTTATAATATTTCTTCTTCATGAAATTGTTGGATTTTACATTTGCTTGCAGTCCAAGAACAATTAATTTGGCACGTATAGAAAAGTCGTTACCCTGTACCTTTCCTGATGGTTCCTGAAGATCTCGTTTGATCTCTTCATTTTAAGGAATTTCCAGAAGATTGGATGTTTGAAAACTCCAATAATTTGTGTTGCAGATCCTATGGTTATAAGGAACTCTTTTGGCACAGTAATCCTGTCGTTATGAGGATTATCTTTATTCGCCATCCCTATTGGTATGAGGGTACTTTCAACATACTCCTTTTAAGGAACTCTTGTCCTATCTCCTATTGTCATGAGGAACATTGGGATCAATCCTATTGCTATGAGGATTGTATTTTGTTTTGCTCATCCTATTAATATAAGGATTCTTGTTTTATCTTTTGTTCTAGAGTGTCAGTCAGTCATGTTTGGAACTATTGGTCAACTATTCTAGATATTCCCCGGTGGAGACCATCTTGTGCTGTTTCGTTTTGAGATTTCCCCTTTCATCTTTGATCTTTTGTGAGAAGATCGTATTCCTTTCTATCTTCCCCAGTGATTTCTGGTCATGTCTGAACTTGTTGTCTTCTTTCTATTTCTCGGAAATTCCAATAACACTAGGGCAGTTGAAATTTCCGCATTGTTTGGCTGTATCGGCGAGTTGGTTGAGGTGGTGATTTCACCTTGAAGAAATAAGTTCGGGAAGAGATTCAGGTTCGCAGGATTTAGGGAGGTGGAGGATGAGAGAGTGCTAGCTATCAAGCTTGATAACGTTCGGATTGAAGGTACCAAAATTCATGCGAATATCCCCAGGTTCAAGAGAGTGAAGCGCGCAGCGATACAGAGGGGGAAAATGGGTGACTAACGGAGGGGGAAAGGGGAGAATACCGGGTCTCATCATCTTCGTCGTTCTAGGTATGGAGACGTCGGTTCCGTTCACCGTCCGGTGGGAGGTAGAGAGTGGACTTTTGCTGATGTGGTGCGTAGGAATGAAAGGGATAATTCGTATAGATTTAATGAGGACGAGAAGTTGGAATTTGCATTGGTAATAGGGGAGCTAGAAAAGCTCCGAATGGCTTATGTAGGGGTGTTGTTACCAGAAAGTTCGGCTTTTGACTTGCAAAAGGAATTCGAATCTGAAGGGTTTTTCTCAATCATTGTTACGCCCCTTGGTCCAAATCTCTGTTTGTTAGAAGAAGTGGTGGAGGGAGCGATTCATTATTTAATAGTGGAGAGTGAGGCTTGGTGGCACCATTGGTTTAAGGCTATTAGACCATAGAAAGAAGGTGACGTAGATACCGAAAGGGAGGCGTGGATTCGTATTCATGGCATTCCTTGCCATGCGTGGAATTTTAACATTTTTAAGGAGATTGCAAACTCTGTTGGTACCTTTATGGGTCTGGATAAGCATACTCAGAGGGGGTTGAGGAAGGATGTAGCAAGAGCTAGGGTTAAGGTCCCTTGTTTGAAAGTTATTAATTTTGCTAGGAAGGTCGTGATCGATAAGTTGTGTTTTGAGATTTGTATCTCTGAAGATTTTGAAGCAGCTACGATTTCTCAGGTGTTGGATTCGTTATCGGGTGACGATTGTTCTTCTTCGCATGAAATAGATGATGAGGCGAGGAGCATTTTCTTTAAGGAAGCTGATGAAGACCAATCGGTTGTAGGTGATGGGTTCGGTGATGAGGTTACTTCTCCGGTTAGGAGGGAGGGAGGTGACGGGAAGATGGAAGAAGGTGGCGTGAATTCTTTGAAATGTCCAGCGGATATTAATGGTACTGTTTTGGAGCAGGTATGTCCAGAAGGTGATGTGGACAGGAGGTGGTTTATGGGTAATTCTGCAGAAGGCGGGTGCTTCGAGACTGCTTTATTGTCTTTAAAAGGCAATAGTTGTCATTTAGCGGAGGCTATTGGGAAGGGTACAAGTGGGTTATTAAACAGTATAGACAACATTTCTTTTGTTCCAAGTACCGTAACATGTATTGAGGATAGGGAGATGTTTAATGCCTCGGAAGGTGCAGCGCAGATGGGCCCCTCTTTAGTTCAGAAAAATCATTTATTGAAGAAAAAAGCTTTGAAGAGTGTGAAATTGAAACACTTGTATGGAGTTGGTGGGTACCTCAGAGGACATATTAGAAATAAAAAATATATGTTTAATAGAAAGAGGTTTTTCGGCAAAGAAGAGTTTGGAACAGCCTTTTTGGGGGAGGACGGAGGAAGCCATTCTTCTTCTAAGTTAGCGGCGGATTCTGCATCTTTTTCAGGGGCGGTGAGGTCTAAAATTTATCATGGTGAGCAGTCCAACGTGTCCGGTATGGATAGATGCAATCAGAGAATTAAGGAGAACCTGGATTCCAATTTGGGTGTTAAACTTTGGAACGCTATTTTAAAAGTGGGAGTTGAGAAGAGGGATTCCAATGGAGATTATCAAAGGTGGTAGTGAGTGAAGAGGAGTAGAATTACTCAAATTATCTCAGGAGGCAAGGCAGACATTTTTTTTATTCAGGAAACAAAGATTCAAGATTTGTTCGATACGGTGGCTCGGAGTTTTTGGTGGAATGAAGATGTGGAGTATTCTTTTTCTAATTCGGAAGGGTTGTCTGGAGGTATGTTAATTCTTTGGAAAGCTAATACGGTAGAGGTTCTTAGTAGCTTTGGAGGAGCCGGTTTTTTGGGAGTCATGGTTAGGTGGAGAAATATTTTTTATTATATTGTGAATGTTTATTCGCCGTGCTCATTATAGTTAAAAAGAATTTTATGGAGGAGGTTGTTGGAATTAAAGGAGGATTGGTCGGATGGAGATTGGGTAGTTGGAGGAGATTTTAATGCGGTTATAAAGGCACACGAATGAAGGGGGAGTACATCGTTTAATTCAAGGAGGGAATGAAAAGAGTTTGATGAGTTTATCAATGAGGGTAGCTTGGTGGATCTTCCTTGCAAATGGAAGAAGTTTAGTTGGTATGGGGGGGATGGTAAGGCTACGAGTAGGATTGACCGCTTTCTGGTTTCGGACGACATTATTGGAAAATGGGGGGCGGTTGGGCAATTGATTGGCATGAGGGATATTTCGGATCATTGCCCGATTTGGCTGGTGGTGGATAAGGCGGAATGGGGATCGAAACCTTTTAAAGTAAATAACGAATGGTTTTCCGATAGGCGCTTTATTCCTTTTGTCGAAAAAGAATGGAAAAATATTGTGGTAGAGGGAAGGAAAGAGTTTGTTTTCAAGGAGAAATTAATGTTATTAAAGGAGAGGCTTAAATGGTGGAATACAAACGTTTTTGGGAGGATAAATTTGGAGATGGAGGATGGGGTGAGGGAGATGAATGAAGTGGATGATGTGGAATCCAATGCTCGGGTTGAGGTGGAGGAGGAGGATTTGGTTTTGAGGAGTAAGAAGGCTAGTGGGAAATTTTAGCTTAATCTGAGGATTAAGGAGAATATGTTCATTCAAAAGTCGAGATTAAAGTGGTTAAATGATGGTGATAACAATAGTAAATTTTTCCATAGTGCTATGAAGGAGAGGAGGAGATATAATTTTCTTGGTTCTATTATTACGGATAATGGAATAGTGGATAAGGTAGAGGAGGTTAAGGAGGAGGCTAGGAGTCATTTCGAGGCTAAGTTTATTGAGCCGGATATTGAGAGACCCACCCTTGAAGGTCTTGTGTTTAAAAGTATTAATGGTTTGGATCGTTCGTTTCTTGAAGTTACTTTTTCGGAAGAAGAGATTAGGGAGGCTATTTGGAGTTGTGAGGGATCTAAAAGTCCGGGGCCCGATGGTTATTCTTTTCTTTTCATAAAAAAGTGTTGGAATTTTATGAAGGAATAGTTTATTGGTTGTTTCCGGAGTTTTTATTTCGGCGCTTTATTCTCAAAAGCTTTCATTTCGTCTTTCTTGACCCTAGTGCCTAAGTCCTATAATCCGTTATGTTTGGACGATTATAGGTCTATTTGCCTAGTGGGGTGTATGTATAAAGCTATTTCCAAGCTTTTGGTGTCTAGATTTAAAGTGGTGTTGATCTCGATTATTTCGGATTCTCAAAGTGCTTTTGTGGCGGGTAGACAATTGTTGGATGGTGTGATGGTGGCTAATGAATTGGTGGATTTTGCGAAAAGGGAGGGAAGAAGTTTTTTTCTCTTCAAAGTTGATTTCGAGAAGGCTTACGATAAGGTTAGTTGGAATTTCCTTAGATTTATGTTAAGGAAAATGGGTTTTGGGGAAGTTTGGATGAGGTGGATGGAAGTGTTAGTATTCAATAGTAAAATATCGGTGTTGGTAAATGGTAGCCCCACAAAAGAGTTTGTTGTGGAGAGAGGTTTGAGACAAGGAGATCCTATTTCTCCTTTTCTCTTTGTGATTGCGGTGGAAGGTTTGAGGGGTATGGTTTCTAGGTCGGTGGAGATTGGGGAGTTTGAGGGTTTCAATTTGAATCAGTGTTTTGTTGACATCCTTCAATTTGCGTATGATGCGTTACTCATTTGGGAAGGGAATTGGAAGCATGTGTGGGCGATCAAAGCGGTGTTAAGGGGTTTTTAAATCGTCTCCCATTTGGGTATTAACTTTCATAAAAGCAAACTAATTGGTATTAATATTAGTGATCGGTTTATGGAATTGGCTTCTTTCTTTCTTTCTTGTAGAAGAGAGGAGAGCTCTTTCATTTTCCATGGAATGCCTATTGGATTTAAGTCTAACGGTACTTCTTTGTGGTCGGCTTTGGTGTTGAAATTGAAAAGAAGGATTTTTTGTTGGAATAATCGATATCTTAGCTTTGGAGGGAGGATTACTTTGCTAAAATCGGTTTTTTCTAGTTTATCAATTTTTATGCTTTCTTTCTATAAAGCTCGGGTGAAGATTATTAAAGAGATTACTAGAATCCAAAGTAACTTTTTTTGGAGAGGGAAGGAGGGTGAGAGGAAAATCCATTGGGTGAGTTGGAATAAGGTATGTCTCCCGCTTGAAAGGGGGGGATTGGGTTTGCGGAGAGTGGAAGACTTTAATGTGGCTCTCCTTAACATGTGGAGATGGAGGATTCTCTCGGAAAATGGAGCTCTTTGGTACAAAGTTTTAAAGGAGAGGTATGGAGATATCAATTTGAGGATTGTTAATTCCGAGAGTTTCATCAAAAAGAAGAATTGTTGTTCCTTTTGGTGCACTACAACAGATAAGACCTTAGACAGCGCTTTTTTTGCCCTTAGACAGCGCTTTTAAGCGCTGTATAAACATACGCTGCTATAGGTTTAGACAGCGCTTTGGTTAATACCAAAAGCGCTGTCTAAAGGTGGGTATATTTAATGAAAAGCGCTGTCTATGGTACCTTTATATAAAATTTTTCGTATACCTTAGACAGCGCTTTTGGTGAAAGCGCTGTCTAAGCCCTACCTTGTTTGACTTTTTTTGGTATACCTTAGAAAGCGCTTTCACCCAAAGCGCTGTCTAAGGTATACCTTAGACAGCGCTTTCGGTAAAAGCGATGTCTAAGGTATACGAAAAATTTTATATAAATTTTTTAAACCTCAATTTTTACCAGGTTTTTTCAACCAGAATTTGACCTGTTTTTTCAACCTGTTTTTGACCTGTTCAGAAAAATACCACAATTTGGAGATTCAAATCAATCCAATTTATCCTATTTAAATGTACCAATTTACACCAAAATTATATATCCAAAACAATTGGCAATTCAAACCAATATATATATTTAAAATTACAAACCAAAATTATATATACACCTATTTATAATTACAAATCATGACATTTTTTCTACAAATGCACATATCACTTATACTAGTACTTTTGCATCCAACCAAAGGTATGCTTCAAATCTACATTATAGGTCCTGAAAACACAAAGATTGTAATTCAATTAAAAGAATACATAAACAAAGTTACACATATTTAAATTCTCATCAATTAAAGTAAGAGTACAATATTATACCTTGTAAAATTCTGAGCTCCATAATGAATTGACACCAATCCTCTTTAATTTCATCCAATTGAGAAATTGAGTAATGAGCACACTTGCATTCTTCAAAGTACTACGAGTATGAGGTTTGACGGCCATGCAACATACGACCCTATAGCATCTCGCACCAATGTTACATCCGAATCATCGTCAGGATAGGGTAATGGTGCTTCCTCCTCTATAGCAATATCAACTGATACTTTCAAACTTCCAGTAGGGAGGGATTTATTGTGAAGTAATTGTACCCCATTGTTATACACTTTTCCCTTTGCAACATTCCGATAAGTTGGTGAAGATAAGAAGAGCTGACATTGGGAAACACCCTAAAACCAAAAATAAATATGCCATTGTTAATGTGTATATATGTCATTTAAATAATTTAAGCTACTAATTTAATTTCATAAATATATATATAATTACCTCTGGAATAATCGGATGAAAGCTGCAGTTGATACTATCTTTCTCCGATCCATCTCTAACACATGAAGCGTTATCCCTTTCTTTTTCCTTTCGTAATTCCCGAACCTCAGCTTCTAGTGCTTCCAATTTAGCTTGAAGTTCTGCATTACTAGCAACCTTTCCCTTTTTAATATTCAAGGAGGTCGGGGTGATCCCAAATGCCTTACCCCTCACCCGACCAGAATACTCAGGGACATCTAATGCCCGACTAAGTATGCTCCTGGTATCGTCTGGAGATACAGACTGAGATAACGCCTCCTGAAAATCAGATGAATATCGAATATTTGTCAAATATTTGTTAATAATGTTTTGATTTAATTAAAGAAATATTGTTATACTTACACATTTCTCAAATACTTGTAGAACCTCTACTGCAACAACTCCAGACTTGCCCACACGGGCTTCCTTCCACAAGACATGTGCAGGAAGAGATGTTTCAGAGCTATTCGCCTGTTGTAACTACATATAAAGCCAAATAATATGATCAACTATAACTCATGATGAACAATTATTATAGCATTGCAATATATTGATACTTACCAAAGATTGCTCCAAACGTCCATATCCAACACGTCCTTTCCTGTATTTATACTTGGGAGCTAATGCTCTTTCCCGATTAATTGCACTTAATCGCGTAAATTCTGGGGTTTGTCGTTTGGATTTAAACGCTACCCATTCTTGTGGTGAAATCAAACTTGCATATTTAGATGGATACTCTCCATCAACAAAGTTATCGTCAGCATCCCTAAGATAGGTGCGGTTTAAATATGTCCTAAACCCTCTTAGGAGCTTCCCTACCAATCTCATCAAAAAAGCTTTTCTTTCTTCCTCGACGTTGAAGCACCTCTAAAAAAACCATACACATTGGTTAGTACAAATAATTTGAAGGACATAATTAGTTGGCATAATTAAAGACATAATTATGGTACCTTTATCTCATTCCAAATTTTTTCTTTGGTTTCCTTCAACTGTTTGGATCTCCAATCATCACAAGTAATAGGAACCGCATTCCTTACAAGTGCACCAATGAAACTTGTCAAAGTCTGACCGTTATGCTCAATAAGTGTATTTTGGGCGCTCCAATGCACATTATAAGTGATGCCTTGATCTCTAGCACGGATCACTCTCTTCATAATGGTTATTCCTCTTCTAATCTCTGCTTCCATAGATCTGTTACTTCCAACCTGAATATCGGGATCATCATCATGTGGGTGATCATCATCATGTGGGTGATCATCATCATGTGGGTGATCATTGTTAGTAGCCATCTAACCTGTAATAAATAAATCAAGGATATCAAATATAATATATAACAAATATAATAAAGAAATCAAGGATATCAAATATAACAAATATGACATAATATATAACAAATATAAGAAAGAAATCAAGTATATAACAAATTTTACCTCTTTAGCTATAATGGCTAAAGAGTTGGATTTGTTTTAAAATAAAAGTTTTTTAGAAGATTTAATAAAACTAAACTAAACTATTTAGAAGATGTTTTAAACAAAACTTCATTAAACTAAACTTCATTAAACTAAACTATTTAGAAGATGTTTTAAACAAAACTTCATTAAACTAAACTAAACTAAACTAAACTAAACGATTTAACAAATATAATAAAATATGTTTTAAACAAAAATACTTGGAGTTAGCTCCCTAAAACTAACCTAAACTAGCATGTTAACAATTCAAATTCCAACAATAGTCCAACTAATTTCGACCTAAACAATAACTTCATTAACAAAACTCATCAAACATACTCATCAAACATACTCATCAAACATACACATTCACTACAAAACTTCATTAACAAATCTTCATTAACAAAACTCATTAACAAACTCATCAAATATACTCATTCACTACAAAACTTCATTAACAAAACTTCAAACATACTCATTCACTACAAAACTTCATTAATAAAACAGTCCAACATAACTTCATTAACAAAACTCATCAAAGAGCAGAAAGAACGAAATGAACGAACTTCATTAACAAAACTCATTTTCATTAACTTCATTAACAAAACTTAACAAAACACAACAACGACGTACCTTTAACGACGGTAACAACGACAATGCAAGAACGAAAGGTATCAAAGAGCAGAAACGGACGGACGAAGGCAATGAGCAGAAACGAACGACGACGGAAATGAGCAGAAACGGACGGACGGCAAGGTTTTTCGGTGAAGGTTTACGGTTGACGGACGGTTAAGGACGGTTGACGGTGAAGGTTTTTCGGTGAAGGGTTTTGAGCTCTGTTCGCATGCAGGGGAGAAGAAAGAGCGGAAATATGAAAATGAATACTGAGTATTCATATATTTTAATTTTATTAGACCTTAGACAGCGCTTTTAATAAAAGCGCTTTCTAAGCTGGACCTTAGACAGCGCTTTTAAAAGCGCTTTCAAAGGTTGGCCTTAGACAGCGCTTTTGATTTTATTTTTTTTAATTTTTAAGACCTTAGAAAGCGCTTTTAACTAAAGTGCTGTCTAATATTTTCCATTAAATTTTTTTTTAAAATTTATAAGACCTTATAAAGCGCTTTTGACCAAAGCGCTGTCTAAGGTCTTATATTTTTTTGCGCTTTTACTTTTTTAAATGGCTAGTTTCCTTGTTTTTAACTTATAGCAGCGCTTTTGTATTAAAGCGCTGTCTAAGGTGCGATGTTATAAATTTCGTCTTTTTGGTAATGAGTTTTCTTCATCTTTTTGGTACTCTTGTTGGTGCTCTAATATTTGTCTTAAGGATAAATTTCGTCTTCTTTTTGATTTATCTTGTCTTAAAGAGGTAACGGTGGCATGTATGGGTGGTTTTAGAAGTGATGGATGGTATTGTGGGGATTTTGGCATTTGTGTTAATGTTGAGGGGGGAGTAGTTTATGACTTGTTGGAGTTACGGGAGCTTTTGCATTCTTTCCGACCGGCCGCGTTGGAGACGGATATGGTGAAATGGTTGCAGTCTATTGAGGAGAAATATTCGGTGAGTTCTTTTTAATCCCTAGTTAGTCTTAATCGTATTCCTTTTGGGCCAATGGAGAAGTTTGATGTAGCCTTATCTTTGGTTTGGAAGGGGAAGGTTCCGTTTAAAATTAAAGCTTTTGGTTGGAGGTGTTTTTTACATAGGCTTCCAAGACAGATTCTCTTTTTTCTAGAGATTGTGTCTTTCCGAATAGCGATTTGAATTGTGTTTTTTGCTTGTCCGGAGCGGAATCTTTAAACCATATTTTGTTGGGTTGTCCGGTTGTGAGATTGGTGTGGAGGGAGGTGGCGGTTTGGGTTGGTTTTGATGAGGAGGGTACTACGGTACTTAAGGAATGTTTCTTAAGGTCCTTTTCCTTTTGTAAAAGGAATAAAGTGGAAAGAGGTAAGGATGGGGCTATTTGATTGGCAACATCTTGGTCCTTGTGGTTATTGAGGAATGGTATTATCTTTAGGAATGATGTTTGGAATATTGTTGAAGTGGTGTGGAATGTCAAATTGTTAATTTGGAGATGGTCTTTCATTGGGAAAATTACCAATTCCATTTGAAGCTTTTATGAATTTAGTAAGCATCCTTTGTTTTATTTGTCTAAAGGCCTAAATGGTTTGTAATCTTCTCTTGCCAAGCTCCGTCTCGCTTTTTGTAAGTGGGTTCGAGAACCCTTTGTTCTCGTATAAATGAATTTCTTGCGTATAAAAAACAATAATAATACTTGTTTCTCATTTCTAATATAATTGACATATTAAATTCTCCCACTTTATATAGAATAATAATTGAATTAAGATTAAGAGTTTTGAAACATATTTAAACAAACATTCACCCATTTTCTCTATCACACAATGATCTTATCAAATAACGTCACACCGATAGGGTATGTCTATCACTTACATAGTTCAGAGAGAATTGAAATTCATTATATAAAAAAATATTAAAAATAACTTATTAAATTTCATAAATTATTACATGTTGTAGTATTTTGGATCGAACTCTAGTGTCGACAAGGGTAGCTTAATGGTTCATTAGAAGGTTTAGTATGAAGTCAAAGTCTGTTCACATACTGATCTTGTATGCCGTAGTCGATGTATGCTCAAGCATGCAGTAGTCGAAATTCTAGGGTTGTTAGCATGTGAATTGGGTCTTGCTTGTAAGCCCAATTGTTAAGTTACCTTATAATCTAAGTTTAGTAGTCTATAAATAGACTAGTTCTCTAAGGTTGTTGGGAGAGGTTAATTGTTGGTATTAACTTCTAATCTTTGAACCCTTATTGAGAACGTGAATAGTAAAACATATTTAAACAGCTCTCTATTCTTCTTCCTTTTTCTTTTTTCCTTTGTGAAACCTAATAGGGTTTCTTGTGTTTGTTCAAGAAACTCAATCTTTATCTCATAACTTTGTTCTGTTATTGACGAAATCAATTCCTATCAACCTGGTGCGGTGAGCGTGGAGGAGAAGATGTCGTCAATAAAGTATAAGGTTGAGAAAGTCACCGGTGTGAACGATTTCGGCTTGTGGCGCTTGAAGATGCAAGCCCTTGTTAAAAGCGTTGAAAAGATTGGAAAGGATGGATGCTGCCCTAACAGAGAAGGAAAAGACAATGATGATCGAAAAAGCCCACAATGTCATTGTATTGAGCCTTGGTGATAAGGTTCTCCGACAGGTTTCATAGGAGAAAAATGCAGCTAGTGTGTGGACGAAACTTGAAGGTTTGTACATGACAAAATCATTGGTTAATTGTCTCTACCTGAAGCAAGCTTTGTATTCATTTAAGATGAATAAAGACAAAGCCTTGGCTGAACAACTAGATATGTTCAAAAAGTTAATTCTTGATCTTGAAAATATCGAGGTCAAGAATGATGATGAAGATCAAGCGCTACTGCTGTTGTGCTCTTTACCTAAGTCTCATGCTCACTTCAAGGAAACTCTCTTGTATAGAAGAAAGTCGTTAACCTTTGAAAATGTTTAATCTGCCTTCTAATATAAGGATTTGAACGAACGAAAGGAGCACAAGCCATCTTCTGTTGGTGATGGTTTGTCCATTAAGGGGAAATTCTTGAAGAAAGATGGTAGGTTTGAGAAAAAGAAGGGTAAAGTTCTGCATAATTCTTATGATGGTAATGCTCCTACAATTAAGTGTTATCATTGTAATTAGGAAGGTCATACAAGAAAAGTATGCCTTGACCGACTAACAATTCATGGCAGAAATTATAATGGTAATGTTGCCATTGTGCAAGATGGTTATGAATCATCTGATGTCCTAGTGTTTTCAAGCAGCGACTCTAGCAAGGAGTAGATTATGAATTCAGGGTGTACTTGGCACATGACTCCAAACAAAGACGTGTTTGAGGAATTGTGTGATCAAGATGGTGGATCAGTGCAATTTGGAAACAATAAAGCTTGCAAAATTTCAGGTATTGCATCTGTGAGATTCAAGCTCCATGATGAGTCAATAAGGTTTTTGACTGATGTTAGGTATGTACCTGATCTTAAGAGAAATTTGATTTCTCTTGGTGAATTCGACAAGAAACGATATATTTTTAAAGGAGAGCAAAGCATTATAAGGGTAATGAAGGGGACGAAGGAAGTCTTGAGAGGCGTGAAGAAACAAGGCATGTATACCCTTGAGGTTGTAAATGGTTCAGCAGATGTGGCATCCAAGAAACATGTGTCGAAGACTGAGCTATGGCAAAAGAGAATTGACCATGTCAGTGATAAAGGCCTTGTTGATTTATCGAAACATAATCTACTGTATGGTAACAAGGTCGTAAAATTGGAGTTTTGTGAACCTTGTGTATTTGGTAAATCGTGTAAAATGAAGTTTAACAAAGGTAAACAAAGAACACATGGATCCCTTGATTACATTCATGCTAATCTCTAGGGGTCTGCAAGGACTCCTTTACACTCAGGTGCAAAGAATTTTCTATCCATAGTTTATGATTACTTTGGAGCTAATGACCTCAAGATCGTTGCAACAACTGATCTTGATGTCAACACTTTTCCACATACCTTGATTTGATTCATCAGCTTTGTAACCCTAGTGCAAAAATCAGTTATGCTTTCACTTTCTTCCATCTGAAGTAATTCATGTGCCCTTTTCTTAGATTGTAACCTCACCTCTTTCACCTTATCTGCGCCTCCAAACGATTTCTCCAAGATTTTTCATGCTTCTTTTGCTGATTCTACATCACTAACCTTTTCAAAATTGTTTGGATCAACACATTGACGAATTATAAACAGAGCTTTATAATCTTTCTTCTTCAATTCTTTGTATGCGGCCTTTTAATGATCTGACACGTTTTCTGCAAGTGGTGTTACTCCTTCCTTCATAAGATCCCAAATATCTTGATAACAGAAAACCACTTTCATTTGCTTACACCAATTCTTATAATTATTGTTCTTGAGAATCGGAAGACTCGTCAGAAAATGCTTGTTGGGTGATTCATTGCCATCATGATTTTCTTCCCACGAATCACTCAGCCAATGCTCTAGATATCAGATGTTGGAATTAACCCAAAACTTTGAGAATTTTAAATCAATCTTAATGAACAAGATTCAATTAACCTGATCGAAATCTCTTGTTCTTTACTCTTCACTCATGTGAAACAATCACACCTTGATTGCAAGAATGATTCTGTGCAGCAATTGTTAATGGAAGAAGAAAGAAATAAGATTAGGGTTTAAAAAAATAAGGGAATAGGAGAATGATTTTTGCAGTGTAACTCTCTTATCTCAAACTGAGAAAAAATATTATTCAACTGTGCAACTGCACTTTATGTTGTGTTTTACAATATTATTCTCTATTCTACTTACTAAAAATAGGGGTTACTCCCTCTATTTATAATTGAGTTAGCTTGCTTCCTAAGGTAAAGTCCAAAAACACAAAAGGCCAAAATTTATATTTTGGTCTAAGTTGAAATTCTGGGTCAAGCAACCTACTTCGACACTTCGACATCTGCCACAACTCGACACACACACTAGACTAATTTCGACATATCCTTGTTTTTGTCGAGCTACACTTGCTTCGACTCAAAAAATTACAAACACATAAAAAAAATTGTTGCTTTATAAACATCAACTACTTATAATTACGCATTAATGTAAATAATTTGTTAATGTTTATAAATGAACAACTATCTTTTTTTAAAGATGTTTAAAAGATAAATGTAATTTTAAGACGAAGATCATATCAAGTTTATTATTTATTTGCAATTTGTAAATATCAAATCAAATTTTATACCAATGCACGAAATCTAAAGAATTTTTTTGAAATTTATAAAACAAAAACTTTTTCATAAAAAATAATAAGTTGAAATTTTAATAAGTTGCAAAAAATCAATCACCTTAATATGTTCCATGAAAATTTATCATCTCATCCTTCTAATATGTTCCATGAAAGCAGCCGATGAATGATACTATCTTCCATCTGATGTAATATACGGGTCTTTTTGTGAGTTTATAACCTCGCCTCTTTCACCTTCTTTGCACCTCCAATCAATTTCTCCAAGATTTCTCATGTTTCTTTTGATGATTCTACATCACTAACTTTTTCAAAATTGTCTGGATCAACACATTGATGAATTATAAAGAGAGCTTTATAATCTGTATTCTTCAATTCTTTGTATGCATCCTTTTCTTGATCCGACACATTTTCTGCAAGTGGTGTCACTTCTTCCTTCACAAGATCCAAAATATCTTGATAACAGAAAATCACATTCATCATCTTGCCCCAATATCTTGATAACAGAAAACCACATTCATCATCTTGCACTAATTCAAAATAGTGGTCACTCCCTCTATTTATAATTGAGCTAACTTGCTCCCTAAGGTAAAGCCGAAAAACACAAAAGTCCAAAATTTTATTTTGGTCAAGTCGAAATTCTATGTCAAGCAACCTACTTCGACACTTCGACATCTACCACAACTCGATACACACACTAGGCTAATTTCGACACATCCTTGTTTCTGTCGAGCTACATTTGCTTCGACACAAGGAATTACTATCTCAACAAAAAAATAGTTGATTTATAAACATCAACTACTTATATTTACACATTAATGTAAATAATTTGTTAATGTTTATAAATCAACAACTACCTTTTTTTTAAAAGATGTTTAAAACATAAATGTAAATTTAAGACGAAGATCAAATCAAGTTTATTATTTATTTGCAATTTGTAAATAGCAAATCATATTTTATACCAATGCACAAAATCTAAAGAATTTTTTTGAAATTTATAAAACAACTTTTTTATAAAAAAGAATAAGTTGAAATTTTAATAAGTTCCAAAAAATCAATCACCTTAATATCAAATTAAAATTTCATTAATTTTTTTTAAAAATATTTTTAAAAAAATTGTTGATTTATAAATATCAACTACTTGTCTTTACACATCAATGGAAATAAATAGTTAATATTTATAAATCAACAACTGTCTTTTTTTTTTAAAATGTTTAAAAGAAAAATGTAATTTTAAGATGAAGACTTAATAAAGTTTATTAATTATTTGAAATTTGTAAATACCAAATCAAATTTTAAATAATGCACAAAATCTAAAGAATTTTTTTCAAATTTATAAAACAATAACTGTTTTTATAAAAAAGAATAAGTTGAAATTTTATAAGTTATAAAAAAAAATCAATCCCCTTACTTTAAACATTTTTTAAACATTTTTTTTAGAAAAAATAATTGTTGATTTACAAATATCAACTACTTTTATTTACGCATTAATGTAAATAAGTAGTTAATATTTATAAATCAATAACTTATCCCTTTTAAAAAAATATTCAAAAGATAATGTAATTTTTAGACAAATACCAAATCAAGTTTATTGTTGATTTGCAATTTGTAAATATCAAATAATATTTTAAACCAATGCAAAAAATTTAAAGAATTTTTTTGAAATTTTTAAAACCACAACTTTTTCATAAAAGAGAATAAGGTGAAATTTTAAGAAGTAATAAAAAAAATCATTTGCCTTACCATCAAATTAAAATTTCATTAATTTATCAAATTTTTTTTAGAAAAAAAGAATTATTGATTTATAAATATCAACTACTAGTATTTATAAAAGAATGACTTAATACCCTTTTTGGTCCTCTAGCTATAGGGGTAGGTCCAAATAAGTCCTCTAGCTTTTAAAAGTTCCAAATTGGTCCTATACGATTTTAAATAGTTTCGTATTGATCCTTTCCGTTAAATACATGCTAACGGTGTTAAAATAACTGATGTGTATTCTGAGTTGGCTGGGGAGTGAAGCATTGTCATCATCTTCTTCGCTAGGTATAGTGTTTTATCTGAATCTTTATAAATTGAATCCCAATCTCAAACCCTAGGTTCACAATTCATCCTAAATTCACCAAATTGAAAGGGAAATCAAGTATCTGGGCGGCGTTTGTTCTTCATTTTCTTCCCAATAATGAGTTCTGGTCACGTTTCTTCTTCATCTTCATCGCAAGTTTATACCAGTTTTGGGCAAGTTATGTGTGCTTGTGGAGACCTGTGTGTACTTCGCAAGGCAAGAACCGTAAAAAATTATGGAAAGCTTTTCTGGGGTTGTAAACATTTTAAGGTAATATTCTTTGTTAAACACATGCATTCCATCCATTACAACTTCACTGTTAACAAGTTGGCTGCATATATGTATAGGGACACACGAATGCCGGATGCGGTTTTTTTGAATGGTTCTATGATGATTCAAGAGATGGGAACGAGGAACGCATGAGGAATCTGCAATGGAAGATTGAAATGCAATTTAAGGAGTTGGAAGAAGCCCAAAAAGAGTTGGCTGAGGCAAAAAGCATGGTTGAAGTGTTGAAGGACAATAATCTACTTCTAGAAGAAGATTTGAAGAACACTAGGAAAAGGAAGATGATCTGGAAGTCCCTGTTTTTTATTGTGTTATTTGTTTTAGTGGTTAAGGTGTTGTGAATATTGAAGTTGATGTAAAAGTTGGTTCCATGACATGTACAATTTGGTTTATCTGTTGGTATAAAAAAGTTGATGTGAATGTTGAAGTTGTGTTATTTGTGTGGATTGATGTACCAGTTGTTACCAAATCTAGTAATTCAGTGTTTGCCTCATGTGTTTGTGGACATGAAATTGTTCACCTGTAATTCAGTTACCAAATCTAGTAATTCAGTGTTTACACTAAATAATAGTTGGTATAAAACAGTTTGTGAACCTGAAATGTTGCACCTGTTTAACAGTTTAGCAGCTTAATTTAATAGTTTAGCCTAGCAGTTTGTAACAGTTTGTACACCATAATTTATGACAATTATATGATAACAGCTTAACAGAAGTAATCATTACATCATAACAGAATAACATAGTCTGATTACATCCACATTACACAAAATACCATAATCTGATTACATCAACATTGCCCAAAATAGGATAATCTGATTACAACATGACAGAAGTAATCATAACAGAAGTTGTTCATAACATTACACAAAATAACAGAAGTTTTCCAAAGAACTTCACAACATTACACAAAATAGTAGAACTTGTTCATTACACAATACGACACAAACTACAGACCCTAAGAGGATTTCTTTTGAATGATCCTTTTAGTTGGTGTTGTCCTCCTAGTAGTAGGACCCACTGCATTCTGTGATGCACTCAATCTGGTGGTGGGTCTCTGTGAAAGTTGTGCTGGTCTCTTAAAAGGCAACTTGTGCCTAGCTTGTGTTGGAGGCTTCATGGTAGTAGTATGAGTTGTTTTGCTTGCTTGACTTGGTTGAGTTGGTTTGCTTGTCTGAGTTGGTTGAGTTGGTTTGCTTGTCTGAGTTGGTTGAGTTGGTTTAGTTGACTGAGTTGTTTTGTTCTGAGTTGGTTGCTTGACTGAGTTTGTTGCATGACTTGTCTGTGTTGCCAGATTTGCTTCAGATGCTTGCTGAGTGAGCTGAGTAGAAGGAGTTGGTTGCTGGGTGGCCTGTGTTGACTGTTGTGGTGGCTGAGCCATCTTACAAGTTGATTTGTTGTGGCCAGTCTGTCTGCACCTAGTGCACCTCATAATCATACCAGTTTTTCTTATTTTCCTGTCAGAACCATCAATCTCACCCTGTTCCCTATTCCTCTTCTTCTTTGGTCTCCCAGGCATTTTCTTGAATTTGGGAGGCTGCACATCAGGGTATTCAGTTCTCACCCATAGATTTGTACCATTTAGAGGGTAAATGATTGGTTCATACACTCTAATGTACCTAGCCTTCTTGTAATATTCAGGAACAAACTGGTCAATATCAAGACCTCTAATCTTGATTGAGGAAATCACATGGACACAAGGGAGACATGTCAGGTCCCACTTTCTGGAAGAACAGCTATGTTCCTTCAAGTTGACAGAGAACATGTCTCCCTGATTCTCAATGTGCTTCACCTCAAAAATGTGTTCAGCTGACATCCTATAAAAACACAACAGTCAGTCTATATCCTATCAAAAGAATTTCATCCTATAAAAACACAACAGTCAGTCTATATCTCATCAAAAGAACCTCATACTACAAAAACACAACAGTCAGTCTATATCCTATTAAAAGGTTATCATGTTACCTTACAATCCATGAATTTGTGAAACTGCTGATTTTCTCGACCTTCTTCTTAATGTTTGGCAAGACTTCATCATCACCTAAGTTAGAGAACTTTAGCCTATTTGCCGCCCATTTTTCCATTATGTATCCTCTTATCTCCTCTAACATTGTAACCAAAGGTTTTGACCTTACTTCCACAATTACACTGTTGAATGCTTCTGACATATTATTCAAGACAGTATCACATTTTGTTGTGGTTCTGAAATAGGACTTGCTCCAAAATCGTGGTGGGGTTTGCATCATGTGTTTGTAGGCCTCTTCATTTATCCTCCTCATGCCTCTCATCTCTCTTTCCCAGGCCTGTGGATAAGTAGCTCTGGCTGCCTTCCAAATGATTTCTTTCAACACTTTTCCTGGAAATTTCTTTCTGAAATTGTTGTACAGGTGTCTCAAACAGAACCTTTGTTCAACACCTGGTAACAATTCATCCATAGCTGGGAGAAGACCCTGCAAATGCATATAAATTCAGGATTAAATTCTAAATAAAAAAATAATTCAAACTTAAATAAAGGCAATAAATATAGGAGTACCTTTTGCTGATCAGAAATGAAAGTGTAGGTCCTACACTCTTCTCTTCCACCCAGATCATTAATGACGAGCTTTAAAAACCAAATCCATGATTCTCTATTTTCCCCTTCCACCACAGCAAAGGCAATAGGCATCATTTGATCATTGGGATCTGTTCCTATTGCAGATAAAATCTGGCCACCACATAGACCCTTTAAAAAACAGCCATCAAGCCCAATTATTGGTCTACACATCTTGAAGCTCTTCTTGCAAGCATCATAACAAACATACATTCTCTTGAAATAAGGTCTTGCATCCTCACTTCCCTCTTGAACTGGTGTGACATGTATCTTAACAGTTGACCCAGGATTTTTCCTCAAAATTTCATGACAATAGTCATAAATCCTAGTGTAGTCTCCTAAATAAGACCCATCTACCATGTCCCTGGCTGCAAATCTAGCCCTAATAGCCTTGGTCTTGTTAACACCTACATTCCATTTCTTGAGGGCTTTCTCCTTAATATCCTTTAGCTTAAGCTTAGGATTGTTTTTCAATGTATTTTGCAATCTCTTGCTTAACCATTTCGTGCTCATCATCTTAACATTATACTCTCTAGCACAGTTATGTGTGTCAACTAGTTTCCTAAGCTGCCAAGTTTCCTCATCAGGAAGTTTTCCACAGTATGCCTCCCATTGACATCCAAACTTACATACCACCTTCACTCTTATGTTATCATATTTTAGAAACTTCAAACCTCTCCCATTTTGCACAGCATATGTTTGAATGGCTTCTTTAAAATCAGTTTTGGTATTGAAATAGGTTCCCAACTCCCATTTATAGTTTTGCATGTCTTTCATTGCCTTGAAGATTGGATGTTTCCTCTTCTTTGGTTCTTCTTCATCCTCAGTGTCACCTCCACTTTCCAACTCTTCACTATCATACACATCTCCATTCTCCTCTCCACTATCTGCACCCCCTTTCCTTTTCTTCAATTTACTTGTTCCTTCCAGTTTCTCATCATATGCCACCATTTTGGCAACATGTTCTTCCTCATAATCCAGACTAGGATCAGAATCACTGAAATCAATCTCCAAGGCACTATCATAGTTATAGGATGAATCCTCACTGTCATCAGATGAAGTATCATGCACCTGACCATGAATCCCATCCCCATTCCCATCACCCTCTTTCTCAACACTCTCTTTCACTACACCCTCTTTCTCAAGACCCACATCAGAATTCACATTCTCACCATCCAAGGCACCCTCATCAGAATTCACATTCTCACCATCCAAGACAACCTCATCAATAGTCACACCCTCACCAGTAGTCACACCCTCACCAGTATGCACTCCCTCACCAGCCTTGACACCCTCACTAGAATTCACTCCCTCACCAGCACTATCAACAGAAGTGTTTACATCCTTAAGTACTTGTTCAACAAGTTCAACAACAATATCATATTGTTCTTCATTCACAACATCCAAAGGTTCTTCATTTAATATATCCTCCTCCATGTTAATAGGTTCTTCATGTAATGTGTCACCCTCATCAACATAATCAGGTTGGGATAATGGGTGTTCAATGTATATGTCAACCTTGAGGTGTACCCTACATAGGTCAGCTATGTCCAACGCACCTCTATCATCAGTGAGCTCATTAATCCCAAATGTAGGATCCCTGTAGTAGATGTTGTTTACCTCGTTATACCCTATATCTTTCAAAACACCTATCAACTCAAAATAAGACCACCTATCAACATCTACCTTTAATTCATTACATTTACCCCCCACGTATTTCGTTTTTTCAGAATCCATAAATTCCCCACTATGATGAATGTTGAGGGTTATCATTTCTTCCATTTCAACCTAATATCATAAACAAGAAGAAACTTCACAAAAAGAAGATTGAAACAACCCTAATTTCAACACACAAACCCTAGATTACCGAAAACTATTGTTCTACGAAAGGAACATAGATACTTACCAGGATAAATCTTCGTCTTCAATCGTATGTCCTGGAAACGTAATAGTCGTTTTCGTCTTCACACGCGAGCTTCTTCTTCTTCGTCTGGCTGTGCTAGGGTTTCAAAGATGAAAAACTAACTGAACAAATGACTTGATGAAAAATAGGTGGGAAATGAAGAGCCTATAACCACCACGCCAAATCCCCATTCAGAAACGTACACCTCAGCACAACCCATGCCATGTCATCAATATTTTATTTGAAATTTTAACTTTTCTAACGGCGAGGACTAACGTGGACCTATTTAAAATCGTATAGGACCAATTTGGAACTTTTAAAAGCTAGAGGACTTATTTGGACCTACCCCTATAGCTAGAGGACCAAAAAGGGTATTAAGCCTAAAAGAATTGTTGATTTATAAATAAGTTATTAATGTTTATAAATCAACAATTATATTTTGAAATAAAATAATTAAAAGATAAATGTAATTTTAATATGAAGACTATCCACTCAATTTTTTAAAATTTAATATACAACCTTGAGATAGATTAATACAAATGAATCATCCTACCATTGATAAAACGTAAGAGGAGTCTATCTGTGTATCCCTTGTTTTTTCTTTTTGAAAATCAATATTCGATTTCAATAGAACAAACGAGCAAAATGGATACTCGAACTCTTACAATATATACAAACTAGATATACAATCAACAGGATTAGAGAACCATTTGGACAAATTACAAGAGGCAAAAAGATTGGAATCCTTTCCTCACCACATCCAAGCTGAAACTTTAATGAAATTCACAATACCTTATACTGAAAATCTACCTTGGTTAAAAACAACATCATTACGACTTAACCATTGTGACTCAAATCTTCACCAAGTTAAATAGGGAACTTATTAATTACATATATATATATATATATATATATATATATATATATATATATATATATATATATATATATATATATATGGATTTAATTGAAAATGCATTGACCATGTAAACAAATTTTACACTGTCAATTAATTATAGACGTTAGATGATGGAAGAAGTTTAACTTTTATTTTAACAATTTATAAAGTAATGTAAACGGATGATAATGATGAATTGACAGGGTAACATTTTTTACACTATCAGTGCATAGTAATTAATTATAGAGATTAATTACTGCACTGTCAGTTTAAAAAATTTTACACTGTCAATTTATCATCATCATCCGTTTGCATTACTTTTGGATAGTTAAAATAAAAGTCAAACCTCTCTCAATATCCAACGTCTATAATTAACTGACTGTGTAAAATTCTTTTACACTGTGAGTGTATTTCAATTAAGTTCATATATATATATATATATATATATATATATATATATATATATATATATATATATATATAATTTCATTAATATTAAACTATCCTCAATATACCTTTTTCAATGCAAATTAAAGTTTAGCATAAGTACCATTACGCTGATTACCTTAACGCGAATAACAGAATTATTTAAGACTGAAGACTCCATTAAGCAATCCCTGCCACTAAAGAACATCAATAAAATTTGAATTAAAACTTAATTTAATTGAGTAAATCTAAAGTTCTCAATTTATGCATCACTGTTTTAATTAAACTTACTAGCCGAATATAAAAGTCTAACCTAAAATGATATATAATACCTTATTTGGCAAACAACAATAACATAATCTAAATTCACAACATGAATCGAGATTTGACGTTAATGGGACGCAACAAGCCAGCAATGCTTTTGTTACAATAATCTTCTCTTCAAAACAAGACGCTGCAGCGCACCTGTCATGACAAAGGTCTGTTCACAAAGATATTATTCACAACAAGCCAGCAACACTTCCTTTATAATAATCTTCTCTTAAACACATGAAGCTGAAAAGAGCATCGACGAGATACCATCATCGCAACGATCTGATTGTACCCGCAAAGACGATGATTCAATAAAGTTGACGAACACAAAGAGACTCCAAAAGCAATACAAATACGCCGATCTCGCCTCGGAATGAAAGATCTGAGGAGCTAAATTTTGGATCCATGGAAAACCTAGAAAAAAAGGATGCAGATGAAAGAGGAATTAGAACAACGATAAACAACAAGTAGTAAAAGAAAAATAATCAGCAAAGGTAAGCTTAACCATACCGTTGAAATTTAGCCGTCCGTGTGTAGATCGGGATCCGATCCATGTGAAAAAATGTGTAGAAAGCTACAACGAAATATTGAAGAAGATAAGAATAAAGGAAGTGAGGTATTTGTGAAAAACAAACTCTATTTCTCGCTATATAAAGGGGTCATATATCCGCGTTGCTTACGTGGTGATAGTTGGCTTAATCTTTTTTTAAGGCAAAAAAGGAAAAATAAATACCGGGCTGTATTTTAACTGGATTTTGGGTAGGTACGGGTCACTCTACTTATCTGTTAATATTATCTTTTATTTTATTTTAAACAATACAGTTACACTACAATATGATTCTAAGCTGAGTGGTGGTTTGTGCCAAGATATGGAGTTTTCTTTTCCGTTTTGCTGGAGATGAACTCGTCGTTGTTGGAACAGTATGATTTCTCTTCAATCTGGTGTCCTGAAAATAAAATGTATAAGCTTAGAACACGATGGGTCATACGCATCATGGGAACTTTATATTGAGTATGAGATAACTGCATAGAATCGTACTAGATGAGGTCAATTGTGAGCAATATCATAGCTTGTATGTGGATTCTAAAGCAAAAACTGCTTAAGTGGTTTAAGAACAAATGACAAGAATTCCTTTGACCAAAGGCAAAACTAAGATGGTAAAAGTGATTGTGAAACTGCAAGTCTATTTTAAAAGGAGATATTGACGAAGATAAGAATAAAGAAAGTGTGGAATTTGTGAAAACCAACCTCACTATATTTGTGTTAATCCTTTTTTAAGGCAAAAAAAGGGAAAATAAATATCGGGCTGCATTTGAACTGGAGTTTGGGTAGCTACAGGTCACTACTTATTTTATTTTATTTTAAACAATACAGTTATATGTTATCATACGTGGGTACGTATGTACTTTTAAATGCTCATTTTATTCTCTATAGTTTCTTTAAACTTTATTATCAATACAACGGTGACTTTTTTACCTACATGCCATGACTTTGAAATTTTAACACTAAAATATCATGCCAAATTCTTAGGGACCCATGATAAGTAGGTGGTTGATAAGTGCAAATTGTAGCTATTTTTATATATAAGTTTTGTTGCATTTATCGATACTTTTTGTTAATATTGTTCGAATAAACCCCACTTTGTTTGTAAATACGTTTACTTTGCATTATAGTGTATATATTGCGTATCGCGTAAATATCATTGAGTTTAATTGATTTTCTCTCATTTTTGTAGGTATTCAAGCAAGGATATCTTGTCATATTCATAAAGAGCATTGAATAAGCTTTCCAACACTTCCGACCGTGCGTCAATCCGAGTTACAGTTCAGAAGTTGTGGTCAAAATAAGGGTTAGATTGCTGTCAAGTTCGCTTTGCAAACTTTCTAGCGAATGTTCGCTTTGCGAACTTCCCAGCGAATGCTCCCAGAATTATGGCAGTAGAAAAACGGACCAAAGTTCGCTTTGCAAACTTTCCAGCGAATGTTCGCCAGAAAGTTTGCATTGCGAACTTTTGCAGAATTGCAGAGGCGGTTTAGCTATTCTGAGGCACTTAAGTGCCAATTTTTAGAGTTTGCTTTGCGAATAAAAGTTCGCACTGCGAACTTGACAGATTTTGATATACTATTTAAGTCATTTCATTTATTTTTTCGGTTATGGTTTTGGGGATTTTTGCTCCCAACTCCATCAAATTCTTTTTTCAGTAGATTAGCTTAGAAAACAACATTGAAGCTTGCACACGAATGATCTGGGGTGGATTTCTCATCGACCGACGTTGACAAACCGCGAGATGTTTGGTTTATTTCTCTTCTTCTTTGTGTGTTTCTTCTTTGTTGGGTTGTTGTATATGTATTTACTTTGAACTCATGTATATTTATCGCCCATGGCGTTGTATAAAATCCGCTTTAAAAATCTTTATCGGTGATTGTCCTTGATTTTTGCTTTATGCTCGGGGTTTGGGTTGTGTTAGAGATAAACATCGCAAACTTTGATTAGGGATGATTATCTGCTAGTTTCTGGATGCTAGAGATATATTTAGAGCTAACAATCTTTATGTATGTCGAAGCATAATGCATCCATATCTTGAGGTGAGTGCAAGAGTGTCGACGAGGGTAACACGGTTGTTCTTTCAGCTCAGTGTGTCAGAGATGGACACTGTTGTGAGCGATACTAGATGATATTGGGGAGTATTGTAGGTTGAGTATAATTGGTCGGTAAGTTTAAGTTTGTGAGAAGTCAATTATGTGCATGCCGGATAATTTTCTTCTCTCTGAAGAATGAATTCTTTTTATATTCATATTTACTTTTCTGCATTTACTTTAAACCCATTTTAACGCAAACTCATTAACATTTAAATTTTCGAACGGCAGTTCAATATTACCGATCTCTGTGGACACGATAAATTCCCGAAAAAATACTTTCAAATCTATTTGTTATTTGCCGCTTTAGCGCACCAACAAAATGGCGTCGTTGCCGGGGATTGGTGTTTTTATTGAATCGCATTGCGATAGTTTCTTTGTTTTTGAGTTTTGTAGATATCGTATATATTGTATATTTTCACTTATTTATACTGATACTTGTATATTTTGTTCCTGTAACGTTTGTTCAAGTCTTTGGTTAGGGCACTTGCTTTTCGTTTGCGCGGTGAGGCATCACCATGGCATGAAGGAAGGAAGTTACTAGCTAAGCACAATAAAGTCGTCGAACTTACGACATAAAACAAGCATGTTTTATCGTTTTTTGTTTCGTTATTACTTTTTCATTCTAGCTTAGGTAGTGTGGTGAACATTCATTAAACAAGTTGTACTCGGATTTTTCGTAAATTCTCAAATCTTCACTTTACAAGTTGTTTAATCCATTTTCTGCCGGTCTTTTAGTTTGTTTATATTAATAATTTTTATGCTTGTCTAAGAGCTTAATTAGAGTATCTTGAGGGAATTTAAGGTGATGTTCGAAGTTTGATCATTTCAACTTGCGGATGTATGGTAATGATTTTGTTAAGTTTTGTACACGTCCAAGGTATGTGTTTATCGCTTTCTTGAATTTAGCATATTCATGATACTTAGGCATTTTACAAATTTCCAAGTCATTCATTCTTCTATATACTTGTTCTTGTTGTGAATCACTTTAGTTCCCAACCTTTTTGTGAGGTAGCTTTTCATTGTTCATATATGCGCGGAGTACCAACATTCTTGTTCTAACTGGATTTTATTATGCTTAATCTTTTGTTTGTGTTAATTATGTGAAAGCATGAAAAGGATCAAGGCATTTTGTTTCATTTTGAACACAACTATCTAACCAAATAGTCATTCACCTTATGAGCGTGTGATCATTCGTAACCCCTTTGTGCCTTTCTATCATTATCCATGTTGTTTGAACTTAATGCTTGTCTATGAGTATTGAATTCACTTTTTGTATAAACTTTGATTGATCGTTTCTTCTTGAACCCTCAACTTTGTGTTGTTGTATGAATTTTTACCTTTCCTTAGAAAGCAGGGAGTATTCATGTGATGATGTGGTTGAATTCAAGTTCGGGAGAAAATGATTGTTTACTCATTGGTTGGTTTCTATGAGGTTGAAAAAGAAAAGAAAAAAGAGAAAAATATGAAAAAGAAAAGAAAAGAAAAATGTGAAAAAGAAGGAAAAATAAAATCCTTGAGAAAGGGAACAAAAAGAGTTCAAATAAGTGTGCTAAATAAGTATTGTGTTTTGAGTAACACTTGGGATTTTGGAAGAAGTTAACTGGAATTTTGTGTTTGAGTCTTTGTGAGTTGATCACTCCCTTAGGTTTAGGCAAGTTTTTGTTTCAATTACCTTTAGAAATTGCACCTTGTTTGTTTACCCGACCACGCTACAACCTTTAAAGCCCTTGTGATTCTTGCTTTAATGTTTTCAATATGATTTTTGGATGATTGCATAATTTAGTTTTTTGTTTGCAAGATTGTTGTGTGAGTGAAAAGTACCTCATTTTGTGTTTATCATCTACCGATGATTGTTTTTTATAGGTGTGATTCACGTTTGAACTTGTGTTGTTTTAGGATGTTTGACATGATTTTTGTATTTTGCATTTGTTTCATGACTATGTTATCGTCGTAGTTTAGTGGTAAGTATTTACTTTGTGTGTACCGTTTTTTATTTGAACCATTCATTTGTCAGTTTTTCAAAACCTGTTGATTCATGATTCTTTGGTTGTCACACTACTACGAAAAACCCATTTAACAACGGTTGGGAAAGACATATAATGACGGGGGCGAAGGCGTTGTTATGTAGATAGTCGTTGTAAGTTCGCTGTTTCTACAACGGTCTGGAAACCGCTCAAATAGTTTGGACAGATGGGTCACATGCTCCTCTTCTATCTTAGATTTGGCAATCAAATCATCGACATATACCTCTCACTACAAGAAAATTTGTCATTACCCAGGGCCAAAAACTCTCGGTAACAAGAAAAAGCCGTGGGTAAAAGTAAATTACCGAGGGCTTACCAACGACTACGGTGCCCTCGGTAATTCGCTCCTCGGTAACGTCTACCGACGGCTATATAAACCCACGATGTTATCCACGGCTAAACCATGAATAGTTTGCGGGTAATAGGTGATTAAACATCAAGTTTTTTGTCTTATATTATCCATGACTAAGCCGTCAGTAAATTTACCGAGGGCTAAGCCTTCGATAAGTAACTCAATTTTTAGGATAAATTTACTGACGGTTAAGCCGCCTGTAGTATTGTAATTTTTAAAAAACAAATATACCAATATTTGATCGATAGATCTTTTTTTTTTTTTAATATTTTTCTTGTTTGCTCGGGTATGTATAACCATTCAACAAAATTTGTGAATATTTTTTCCCAAATAGTATCTCATTTAAATTCCAGAAAAACAATTCTTTAAATTTGCAAATAGTATCTCATTTAAATTCCAGAAGACTATATTATATACTATAGTGCTCTAGCAAAGTTACTACAATAACAGAAAACCATTTCTTTACTATTTTCAATGCTGAATTCAAAGGAAGAACTATACATTATGTACAAGAAATCATCAATGAAAAACAATTTAAATAATTTTGTAAAAGTAAAATAAAAAAAAATGCACAATTTACAGCAAATATGAATCTACTAAGAATAAAAACATCATAAACTACACAAATGCATTGAGATTACGAATTCCAAAATCCATAATTCAAATTTAAATGCAGAACAGAAGAACAAGAACAACATGTATAACCATTCAACAAACAAATCTCAAACCAAAAGTCAAACCTTAACAAAACATAAAACAGGTTCAATTAAAATATAATGTGATTGTCAAAGTATTCTCATGAGTAAAATTAAAGCATAATATGATCTTATATGCTTCCAATAGAGTCATCATCACTGTCAGAGTCATCAATATTGTCGGAGTCATCATCATAGTCTGAATGACGACGACGACGTTTGTCACCCTTGATAGAAGCAACACTTTCCGCTAATTCCCTCAATTGTCTCTCTAAATCTTATGTGCGTTTATTTGCCTTGCGACATTCCTCTCGTGCAGCTCGAGCATCTTCCTCTGCAGCATTTGCTCTCTCTTCAATTGTTGCCATTTGTGCAGCAATCTCAGCAGAAACTTGACCGCTATATGGAGATATACGTGACTGTTGGGTTAATGAGGAAACACCTGGCTTGTAATGCTTAGACAAGTCCCCAGCACCATAAAGACGTCCTCTAGTCTTGCCACTGGCAGCTTCAGCCCAAAAATTTAGCCGAGTTGCAGAATCAACTTCTTTAGGGCCACTGTCTGATGTCTCTCCTACTTGAGAGGCATGTTTTAGCTTCTCTTGAAATGTTTCCTGCTCAAAAAAATATATATAAATTATATACATTACAATATAAAAATATACAAAAATATATTACACCTTAACAAAATAGAAGAAACAGGATTAACAAGAAAATAGAAGAAACAAGATTAACAAGAAACCACTTACAGTAACCCACTTCCTTATACTACACCTTAACATTTAACAAATAACCATTCTTTATATTCATATCATTTTATCACACCAAAAACTTCTTCATTTCCAAACAATAAACTCCATCAACACACATAAAATTGATAAAAGAACATTTATGGTATAGACACAAAGTTTCAGGGTTGCTATGTCTGCATTATTATAGGTTACTGTGAGGGTGGAGACATGTAAGTCATTATTCTTCGGTGTACATTTATAGTTCGTTTTTCTTTCAGCTTTTTTTACTTAAAGCATGAAATATTTGAAATATATATTTATGTAACCCAGGGCGGAAACAATAAAGAAGACTAATGGTGTTCTGTTTCCTGAGGAAGTTATTCCTGTTTCTTTTTCTCCTTGCTGATATTTTAATTTTTGACAAGACTAGGGATAACATTTGAAATATTGCATTTAAATTCTAAAAAGGATAAGTTTTTTTCAGAAACTTTGCAAATGGCTCGTTCAACTTCTTATGGCACTTGACTACCTGCACATGAATCACATTCTTCATCGTGATGTCAAGGTTTGTAACAGATTTCTCTTTGAATATAAAAGGGTTATTTCTATTCCCATCTAAATCTTATTAAGCTGTATCCTAATGAGAAAATCACATGATTCTATCAGTGTTCAAATATCTTCTTGACGAAAGATCATGACATACGTTTGGGTAAGTTTCTCTATGGGTAAGTATCAACACTAGTAATGTAATTCAAGTCCTTCCATTCATCCATCATTTTGAGCTAATACATTTGCAAATTGGAAATGCAGTTATTTATTTTTTGACAGAAGGAAATCCAGTTCAACAATTACTAGGCTGAGATAAAAATGTTTACTTTAGTCTGCACATATCTTGTTTGATCACAAACTTACTAAATTGAATATAGTTGTATACCATTCTAAAAAAAACAAACAGGTGGATTCTATGGTGTACAAGATATAATCTTCTCACAGCAAACCAAGGACCATAATCTTGAATTTTCCTACCATTCTAAACATAAAGATTTGTTCATAAAGGAGAATTTCACTATGTGAAGAAGAAAAGCATGACAACTAATTGGTTACCACAATTGATATTTGTAAATGGGAAAATATAGCACATCATAATCCAAGTGCAGAAAATGGAAAATATAGCACATCAAAATTTAGTAATTACACTTACATATGTCTTCTTTGATCTGTCATCCACCCATGAGGAGTCCTTCTTTTTTGTATGAGTCCTAAAGAAGACCTCATATAATGTGGGCTCTCTACCCAATTCCCGACGCTTATGCATAATAAAAAATTGATGTCAAATGTTAGGAAAAAATAAATTATGAGCTAAAGTTTAAGAAATCAAGTGTTTAAAATAAATGGCATACCATTCGTATGATGTGCTCATTTGTGGATATGGAGCCACCCGTATGGACATATCCACCCTTAGCAGATGCCCGATTTTGCTTATTCCTGGCAGCTTCAACCTTATACTCTGGTTTTTCCCATTTAATTTTGAGCCCTTTCCAAGCACCCTCTCCCATCCAAGATGGACGTTCTTGTTTCTTCCTTGCCTCCATCAGAATCTCGGAGAGGCGCTTTGAGCCCTTGCTTTTAAAGATACTCTTGAGCTCATACTCATCCTCAGGCCGCCAGGCAACTTTTTTCTGCAATATTTTAATAATAGACAAATTAAGAAGCAGCGGATTATTTTGTGATGTACCTCTAATAAAAAAAACATTGTGTTTTCTGATTTTTATTGCTACATTCTGGTCTTTCTACAGGAGGCTGAGCCACTCTCGAATCTGTCAACGTGTGTACTATTACTTGTGTAAAATCATATGGCACTCAAAATGCAAAACACTGTACAGCTATCTGGTGAATTAGCTACATAATGTACCAAAAGAAAATAAATAAAATTATTAATTCCAAGACATAATTATGCTACAAATAATAGTGCTTGTTTGTCTTTTCACAGTTAAGGTCATTTACATTCCTTTTACATGAAATTCTGAAGTTCAGTTAAATCACACTAAGAATACAAATAAACCTCTTATATGCAAGAATACAAATAAACTAATAAACCTCTTATATGCAAGAATACAAATAAACTAAATCACACCAAATTTGCTTCTAAAACAGAAAAATGACAGCAATAGTTATAAACTTTGAAGTTTTGAAAAACTGAACAAATTAACAAACTTACCCCAAATTTCATGAACATCCGATTCACCCTTTTATCTGGTATCTCCCCCCAACTAATCCATGCCTTACGGAATTGTGACTCAATTACTTTGGTAAGGGCCCTCGAGGCCACCCTACACGGGTTCCACCTACATGCAAATTATAAATAAATATTAAAATACATTATACACGCGTCAACATAAGTGATAAATTAACATAAAACAAATATGTACCCTCTCCCATCTGGAAAAATATAGGGCCTCCCATCAGTTGTCTTATAAATCTCATGACGAGAGTGTCTCGATTCTTACGCCAGATCATCACTGGTGTGCACATGTAGTGAAGCTGATTGAGTGTTTGGATCCGACGTGTGTCGTGAACCTTGAGCTGATGAGGAAGGATCTCTGACATGGAAAGATGTTTCTATTGCCTCTTGTGGCCTAAAACCTGGAGTTGGCACCATAGTTATAGGTGGATCTTTTGGATTTTCTTTGTCTAGTATCTCTGTATCCACTTGTCCAGCATCACGTTGTTCCATTTCCACTTCTCTTGCATCTTGTTGTTCCACATCCATTTGCTCCACATCATGTTGTTCTAGTTTTAGCTGTCTTGAAACATGTGCATTCTTGGCTGCTTGAGTCACCTTATACGGCAAAACCATCTTCCTCTTCTTGTTTGGCGGAATCACTCTACCTTTTCCTTTTGGAGGCATCTTGTTTGGTGGAATCACCCTACCTTTTCCTTTTGGAGACATCTTTAGAAAAAAAATAATGCATATTAATTGTTGTATTTCTTCCGTTTTTCATCCGAATTACTTCATTTCTTTGCATGTGACTCTAAAATGGCTAAATACCTAAAAACAAACAAAATACCAACATAATAGTACAAATGCAAATCAAAACAACTAGAAAACATGCATTAATCAAGTCAAATAAATGATGTATTTTCACGTTATCAGGAATTATCCTACTCAAGATCTTGAATTAGCTGCGGTGGTTTTTGTATTGAAAATTTGGAGACATTATTTGTATGGATCGAGATTTGAAGTATTCAGTGACCATAAGAGTCTGAAGTATTTATTTGATCAGAAGTAGTTAAATATGAGGCAGAGAAGATGGTTAGAGTTCTTGAAAGACTATGATTTTAATTTGAGTTACCATCCGGGGAAAGCTAATGTTGTAGCGGACGCTCTAAGTCGGAAGACAATTCATATGCCGGCATTAATGATAAAAGAAATGGAATTAATTGAACAGTTCAGAGACTTGAGTATGGTTTGTGAAACTACACCGAAGAGTGTTAGATTGGGTATGCTTAAAGTGAATAATGACTTTTTGGATGCAATTAAGGAAAATCAGAGGCTTGATGTGAAACTGGTGGACATGATGCCTATAGGAGGAAATGATCCTGATAGTGATTTTAAGGTGGATAAGGATGCTGTGTTGAGATTCTGAGGCAGGATTTGCATGCCGGATAAAATGGAATTGAGGAAAGCTATCTTAGAAGAGAGTCACAGGAGTAGCTTAAGTATCCATCCGGGAGCCACGAAAATGTACTAAGACTTGAAGAAGTTATTTTGGTGGTCCGGTATGAAGAGAGATGTGGCCCAATTTGTTTAGGCTTCTTTGACATGTCAGAAGTCAAAAGTGGAGCATCAGAAACCTTCGGGGTTGATGCAACCGTTGGAGATTCCAGAATGGAAGGGGGATAGTATTGCTATGGATTTTGTTACTGGTTTGCCAAATACGGCGAGTGGCTTTGACGGTATTTGGGTAGTGGTGGATCGGCTTACGAAATCCGCACATTTTATACCAATTAATATCAGTTTCCCATTGCCAAAGTTGGCGGAGATTTATATCAGAATAATTGTGAAACTGCATGGTGTTCCGTCGAGTAGAGTGTCGGATAGAGATTCGAGGTTTACTTCAGAATTTTGGAAAAGTTTGCAGGAAGCTTTAGGTTCTAAACTGAAGTTGAGTTCGGCTTATCATCCACAGACCGATGGTCAGTCGGAGAGGACTATTTAGTCATTAGAGGATTTGTTGAGAACCTGTGTGTTGGAGAAAGGTGGCGCGTGGGATACTTATTTTCCAATGATTGAGTTCACGTATAACAATAGTCACCATTCTAGTATTGGGATGGCACCTTTCGAAGCTTTGTATGGTAGGAGATGTAGGACGCCTCTGTGTTGGTATGAATCTGGTGAGAGTATTGTGCTTGGGCCTGAAATTGTGCAACAAACTACTGAGACAATTAAGATGATCCGTGAAAAGATGAAAGCGTCTCAGAGTAGACAGAAAAATTATCATGATAATCAGAAGAAAGACTTGGAATTTAGCGAAGGTGATCATGTATTTCTGAGAATTAATCCTGTGACAGGTGTTGGACTTGCATTGAAATCGAAGAAATTGGATTCTAAATTCATTGGACCGTATCAGATCTTGCAAAGAGTGGGTACAATTGCTTACAGGATGGCGTTGCCGCCAGAGCTTTTGAACTTGCATGACGTATTTCATGTATCGCAACTTCGGAAGTATGTGTCGGATCTATCTCATGTTATCCTGAGGGATGAAGTGCAGATTCGAGATAATTTTATTGTGGAAGCGATGCCGATAAGGATCGAGGATCACAAGATGAAGCAACTTAGAGGGAAACAAATTCCTCTAGTGAGAGTAGCTTGGGGAGGAGCTGTAGGATGAAGTGTGACCTGGGAATTGGAAAGCAAGATGCGAGAGTCGTATCCAGAATTATTCCCATTTTAATTTATTTAATCATCGTGTGTTATTTCTGTTGTTTGGCCTTGTTTAGGGTGTGTGTAGTTGAGCTTGTAAGCGCATAGTCCATAGCGGAACAAGGAATTAGGGATGTCGGAATAATAATAAGGTACTAACGAATAATGTGGGGACATATTTAGTAATAGTAGAAAGAGAAGTTTATTATTTTTATGTCCAATATTATTATTATTATTATTATTATTAGTATTATTATTATTATTATTATGAGTAAATAAAATCAGAATTTTTAGTAATAATATGGTTAGAGAGAGAGTAAAATAAAGAAAAAAGGAGAGAATTGAGAAATTAGATCATAATCACACTTCTACCTAGAGAGAAAGTTGGAGAGGAAGAAGCTAAGCTTAGCATCATCAATTTTCACAAGAATTTAATCGAGAATTCGAGGTAAGGGGGGAGAATGGATTTCAATATGGGTGTTGATAAAATGAGAGGGTAGTGAGGATTCTTTCCCCTCGAAGGAATTGTATGTATAATTCTATTGTTGTGGATTTGTTGTTGAATGATTGAAATTGTGATGGAAAGTGTGTAAATCTGTCTATTTTGTCATGATATGTGTAAAACACTATGTTGTTGCTGCTATATGATTTCTGGTATTGCAGATTTGGGTGCTAGAATTGAGCAGAAATTGGCTTGGTGTGAAAACAGAAAATTCTGGGTATTCGCTGCCCATACGCATAATGGGCAAGGCAATATGCGTATTGGGTAGGGCAATACGCGTATGGCAAGGGCGAAATGTGGGCGTTACGCGTATGGAACCCATTTTGACACGGCCCTCTGCTGTAATGCGTAATGGTACGCGTAGGAGGGAAAGGCATTACACGTAATGAAGGTGGTACCACGCGTAATGGGATTAAAATATAATCAAACTAGAATTTTTTAGACAAATCAGTCTCTGGCCGTACGCGTAACCCTCAGGGCAATACGCGTATGGCTGGCGGTAGAAACTGGGCAATACGCGTATAGCTGGGGGCAATACGTATATGACCAGCGAGAGTGCAGAATTTTGCCGTTTCGCGATTTCTTTCCCTATTTCACGTCCGATGCGGTTCCTTTTTGGTCTGAGAGGTTAGGATAGGTGTCAGAACTTGTTGAATTTAGGAATGGTAGTAAAAAATGATTTAAAAATGGAATTTGGATGGATTAATTATATAATTAACTAATTAAGGCCACGTGAGTTATTTTCCTTAATTATGTGTATTATGCTGAATTGATTTGACAGTGTGGTAATACTAGTGTGTATTACGGTGAGTATGTATCTCACGTGTGATCATAAGGATCGCGAAGATGTATAATTTTTTTATTATACATGTATTTTATGTATAATTCGTGTCATGCATTTCATGATGTGTCTGGTGGAGACAGCTAGGTAGGAATCCCTGATGGGTGCCTAGTATTGTCCGGACTCCAATGTGGAGTTGTATGGGACAAATCATTGCTCAGTGGAAGTGTATATGATTTGTCTGGACTCCAATGTCGAGTTGTATGGAGATAAATCATTGCTTAGTAGGAGTGTATGTGATTTATCCAGATTCTTTTATGAATCGGGTTAAATTGAATGAACCATGTTGTGTGGTACCACTTGCATTGCATTGTGTCATTGAGTCACATTGCATTATTATGTCTTTGTTGGATTATAATCAGAAATTGACAAGTGTGTCGTGAATGTGTGCATATTATGTGTGATTGCTTGATTTCTACTCCTTAGTATATATTTTACACCGCTAATTATTGAATGTAGTTCTCACCCCTTTGTTGTTTCTTGTGTCTGTGCTTCTTGGGAAGTACAGATAATCCAGGTACTTGAGTAGTGCATGGAGTACGTGTTGCCTGGTCGAGTCTTAGGAGTCGCTCTGATACGTAACACGGGATAATGGGAATTTTATCTTTTGTTGTATAATTTGTTTATTGTGTTATGTATCATTACTCACTTTACAACATGGTGAACCACGAGTTTATGTGGATCATGATTTTGTTGGCCAAAGCGCCTTGTTATTTTGGGGTTCGATATTTCATTCCACTGTTTTAACTTATTTTTGAGAAACAGGAAGTGAATGAAGTAAATAGAGAAATTCAGGTTATGTTTTTATGGTGTGACATCCCACTTATTAAGGGAACTCTGATTATATTTGTAGTATTTGTATATTTTTGTTAAATTGGGACAGTGGGGTGTTACAACATACACCAACAATTGGCTAGTAAGGTATGTAATATCAACACACATTAATTCTTTAGGGTGCCTGTAACATAAAGTCCAAACATGTGACTTATTTATTTTGTTTGTTTCTTTCTTTAGGATGTCTGATGAACATATGTTTGAATTAAGACACTTGGAGAATCAAGCTGATAAATTTGTTGTGAACCTGAAAGATCACATATGTTCATACAGAAGATGGGAACTCACAGGACTCCCATGTGTTCATGCTTTGTCTACTATGAAGATTAGGAATTTTAAAATAGATAGTTACATCCCAGAGTATTATAGGGTTTCAAAATACAAGGCCGTTTATAAGCGTGTGATCTACCCTGTTAATGGATCAAACTCGTGGGTTAAGACTCCACACCTGATGTGCCACCACCCAAGTTCAAGAAGATGCCTGGTAGACCCAAAAAGATGAGGAATTTAGAACAAGGAGAGATTGATGGCTCTGATTGCAAAATGAGAATAAGGACTGATTTCTTGGTGAAGTGAAGTAGGTGTATGAAAGCAGGACACTACAAGTTTACTTGTAAGGACACAACAACCCAGGCTGCCCAACAATCTACCCAAGCCTCTCAGACTTCTACTCAGACTGCTCAATAATCTGGTCGACATTCTGCCCAAGAATCTCAGACTACAACTCAGTCTGCTCAACAATCTACCCAAGCCTCTCAGACAACAACCCAGACTGCCCAATATTCTACCCAATCCTCTAAGGGGAAGGCTGCTCAGAAGACTCATGGTCCTGCCAAGGGGAAGATACAAAAGCTACCTTTTAGGAAGGCACCAAGGCCATTTTTTCCACCTGGGCCTACAACCAGGATGTCTACATCCTAGAATGTTGTTGGTTCAGTCACAAGGAGATCTACTCTAACTAAGAGGACAACTCCAAAGAAGAATCCCTAGAAATATTTAGGATTAATTAGTTTATGTTGTATTTTGTGCACTATGGTATTGATGTAATGAACAAGTTTATTGTGTTTTTTTGTGAACTTTGGTGCTGAACAAGTTTATGGTGTATTTTGGACCTTCTGTTATGAACCTAATTGTAGTTTGGTGCACTTTGGTGCTTTTCTTATAGACAAAATTATCTACTGTAGTTTATGAGTATTTTCTATTTGGTGCTTTTGTGAACATTTTCTGTACTTTGGTGCTTTTGTGAACATTATCTACTGCACTTTGGTGCTTTTGTGAACATTTTCTGTTATAGATCACTTCCAGTTATGGAACAATTATAGGTCATGCCCACATTTATAGGTCATGCCCAAAAATTATAGGTCATGTCCAAATCTGTTATGACAAAAACTGTATAGGTCATGCCCAAATTTATAGGTCATGTCCAAATTTATAGGTCATGCCCAAAAATTACAGGTTAGTTACAACATTAAAAACAGATTGTGAAGATCAAACTCATAAAATTCATTCTTAAAAGATTTCAGCATTCATTCAAGATAACATCAAATACAAACCTTCAAGATAACATTACAACTGATACAAACAACTAACTCATTCTAACTAACCTAATTCATTCTAAAAATCAATACAATGATAATTATCAAATAAATCAAATTCCATCAGCTTTTTCCACTTGACGATATTCTTCATTTCAGCATCAATAAACATCAGCTTTTTCCCAAGTTCTTCAATGTCTTTTTTTCCTTCATCCAGTCCCTTTGTAACCACACCCATCCTATGCATCAGAAATTCTTCTTTCTCATCACACACATCCTCATGGAACCAACCAAAATAATTGCATCCAGTTTGCATATGAAATTTGTGTTGTAAAGAGGTTCAAGATGAATGAATAACAGAAAGTAAACACACAAAAAATATATTGGATACCTTATAATTGAGACAACCCCAGAATAGTTTCCCCATATTCTTCACTTTTGTTTCCATTTGAAGAACAACCATGTTTCCACAATGACACATGTGCTTCCTTCTTGAACTTCCACTGGCTACTGAATCTCCACTTCTTGAACTCAACATCGACGAAGAACAACCCAATTTCATGCTTTAATGAACACTACCTTTTATTTTTGAATGAAATAGTGAAGAAAGAAGAGGAATTCAATTTGCCCTAACAAGTGAAATAGGGGAGACCACTGATAACGTAACCATGAAAGAAGAAAATGATGTTCCAAGTCCATGTCAGCTGCCACGTAACCAAGAATAAACAGACGTTTGAGCCAACTAACGACAAGGACTACTTTGACACCATTTTAAAAGTTAAGAGACGAACTAACCACTTTTTAAAGTTAAAGGACCAAACTGGACCCTGGGGTAAAGTTAAGAGGCGAAAAATGTTATTTTGCCAAATTTATTTATATTTTAAACATTTTTTTTTAAATTTTAATTTATAAATATCAATAACTTATATTTATGTACTAATGCAAATAAATTGTTATTTATAAATCAACAACTTTTTTTTATAAAAAAAGTTTTAAAAAAATAAATGAAATTTTAATACAAAGATTAGTGAATAGTAGGGAGTGATTTATTTTTTAAAACATTTGAAATCAGACCTTGAAAACAATTAAATTAATTGGATCAATATTTCGATTAATATTTTTTTTAAAGTTAGTATTTGACCTTTAGACCAACTAATTCGAATGGAACAATCATACTGTCTACTCGTGAAAAGACCGAACACAAAGATGGTTAATAATTTAAATATTTTGAGAAGACCATACTCTTATAATCCAAATCTTCACCCATTTAACCAACCCTCATAGGTTTTATTAGGCTACTGATTAATTTCAAAAATCATATGTATGTACTAATGTACAATTTTTTTTTTGAAATTTATAAATTAAATACTTATTTTATTAAAAAATGTTACATTTTTATAAGTTATAAAAAAAATGAGTCGTCTAACTAACATATTAAAAATTTATTTATAATTTTAATATTTTTTTAAAAAGAAGTTGTAGATTTATAAATATCAACAACTTATTTATACATTAATGTAAATAAGTTGTTGATATGTATAAATTAACAATCTTTTTTTAAAAAAGTGTTTAAACCATAATTGAAATTTTAGTACGAATACTAGTGATTGAATTTTTTTTTTTTTTTTAAATTTAGCATCTAACCTTGAGACCGACTAATTGAAATGGATCAATTCTACAATTTACGTGCGGATAGGACATACATAAAGATGGTTAACAATTACCCAATCCTAAAAAGAGCATACTCTCGCTAACTCAAATCTTCATCCAATAAATCAACCTACACTCAATAGAACTACCCTCAACAATTTTATAAATGCAAATTAAAATTTAGCGTAAATACCTTAACTGATAACATCATTATTGAAGAACTCCATTAAGCAAGCTATGTCAATTTATTAAGCAATCTAGCGTCATTGCATTAATTAATTTTATTAAAAAAATGTTAAATTTTTTATGTTATAAAAAAATTAGTCATCTATTTAACATATTAAAAATTCATTTATAATTTTAACATTTTTATAAAAAAGAAGTTGTAAATTTATACATATCAACAACTTATTTATTCAGTAATATAAATAAGTTGTTGATATGTATAAATCAAAATATTTTTTTAACAAAATGTTTAAACGATAATTGAAATTTTAGTAAGAATACTAGCATTTGAGGGTTTTTTTTTTTTAAATTTGATATTCGAACTTGAGACCGATTAATTCAAATGGATCAATTACCAAATCCTGAAAAGAGCGTACTCGCAATGACTCGAATCTTCATCCAATAAACCAAATCACATATGTTAATTAGACAACAGATTAATTTCATATATGGAACTACTAATGATTTCATTTATATCAAACTACACTCAATAGAACTATGCAAATTAAAGTTCAGAGTACATACCTTAACACATAACATTATTATTGAAGAACTCCATTAAGCAATCTATGTCAATAAAGAACGTCGGCAAAATTGGAATCAAGACTTAATGATAAATCATTGGTGATGAGTGTTGCTTTTTGGACCTCCCATGCAAGCGCACCTGCCATGGCAAAAGTCGGTTGTTATTGAGAACCACTTCATCCCCAAACAACAATCATAGAATTTTCAAAACTTGTTTAACTAAATTCACAACATGATTCTAGATTTAAAGTTTGTAGGATGGAACAAGCAAGCAACATGTTCTGAAGCAAGGGGTTACGAAACTCGCCATCATCACAACAACACATTCTGAAGCAAGTTGTCACGAAACTCGCCATCATCACAACAACACATTCTGAAGTAAGCGGTCACGAAACATGACACCAACGCAAAGATCCAATTGTACCTGCAACATAATGGTTCAACTAGACTGGTAAACACGAAGAGACTCCAAAATTAATACAAATATGAAGATCGCGCATCGGAATGAATAATTGAAGAACCAGGTTTGAGATCCATGGAAAGCCTAAAAAAATGGATAGAAAGGAAAATTTTATTAGAAGAACAATAGCCAATAGTAACTAAGAAAACGCTCAATCCTGAGATTGGTTTTCACATGTTGCAATTTGCTGATGATTCGTTTTTAATTGGTGATGGTTCGTGGAAGAATATCTTAGCCTTCAAAGCTATTTTGAAAGCTTTTCAGCTCACTTCAGGTTTGGACATCAATTTCAGTAAGAGTGCGTTGATTTGTGTTGGGTTGGATGATTTCAAGATCAGATCTGCAGAGATATTTCTATCTTGTAAAGTTTCTTCTCCTCAATTTTCGTTTCTTGGGATATTAGTAGGAGGTAATCATAGATTAATCTCGTTTTGGAAACCGGTGATTGATATTATGCGTGCTAGATTGAATACGTGGAGGAGTAGGTACTTATCAATGGGAGGTCGAGTCACCCTAATTAATTCCGTCTTAAGTAACCTGCCAATCCATTACATGTCTTTTTATAGAATGCCACTTAAGGTGGTTGGCATTCTCAAGTCTATTCAAAGATCTTTTTTGTGGAATGGGGTAGAGAATAAAAAAGGGATCTCTTGGATAAGTTGGCAAATGGTTTGTAAGAGTAGAGACTTGGGTGGTTTAGGTGTGAAAGATTTAAAGTTATTCAATTTGGCTTTGTTTCTTAAGTGGGCTTGGAGGATTTTAGACAATAAACTCACAATTTGGAGGGATTTGATTAATTATAGATATCCTATGTGCTGTTTTGATTTTTTTAACAGGGAGATGTCTAGTTTGCAGGTGGCTTCATCGTTATGGTTTGTAGATATTTTGCAGTCCTTGAATGTAGTGGGAGAAGATAGGTTGGTTGATTTAATTGTATACGATCTTGGAGAAGGGATGAGAGTGGATTTTTGGAGGTCGAAGTGGGTTGTGGATGAACCACTGTGCAGAAGATTTCCTGCTCTATATGCATTAACAGACACAGAATTTAGCTCAGTTAATAGTAATGGTTATTGGGAGGGAGAGGTTTGGAATTGGGATATCAAGGTTGCTGTAGCAGAAAGTCAGGAAATGGAGCGGGTTCAGCTGGTGGAACTATACTCGATCTTGGCTGCCACTTCCATAATCAAGAATGTCAAGGATACCATTAAATGGTTGCTGGAGGATAATTATACTTATTCTGTTTCATCTATGTATGTCTTTTTGCAGGAAATTATGGAAGATAATGCAATACAGTTAGGAGATGAAATGAAAGCGGCATTGAAGTTAGTTTGGCTAGCGCAAGTACCGTTTAAACTGAAAGTGTTTGGGTGGAGAATGCTCCATAGGCGAATTCCAACGAGAGATAATTTGTATCGTAGAGGAATTGTGTCTAATAGTTATGAGACGTCATGCCCTTTTTGCTTCCTCGATATGGAGTCGGCTGAACATGTTTTATTTCTATGTGGAAAATCTATTATGGTGTGGAATTTTGCTTGTAAATGGTTGGGGATACCGTGTATATTAGTAGGAAATATGGTCTCTCACTTAACATGTTGGTTATCAATTTCTTGGATCCTGTGGGTATGTCGTAACAATATTATTTTTAGGGAAGAAGTGTGGGATTTTGATACGATTTCAAATCGTATTTTTATTTATACTTGGTGGTGGATAGGTAGGAGTTACAAAAGTTCTTATTTTTGTAATTACTTCACTTGGGTTAATTCTCCGAGTGATTTTTGTAGCAGGTGATATTTAAGCAGACTTTAGTTGTATACGGGTTGGAGTACCCCTTTGTACTCCAGTTTATACGAATTTTGAGCTTATTAAAAAAAAAAAACTAAGAAAACGCAATTAACAACAGTAAGGTTAATCATACCGTGAAATTCTAGCCATGTGAAAGCGAAACTGTGTGCAGAAAGCTACATCGAGTTGATTACGAATGATTCGATGAAAGAATAAAGGAAATGAGGAAATTGTGAAAACTCAGCCTTCGTTTTTCGTTATATATAGGAGTCGTATGCGTGTTAATGACTAGGCGATTGTTATCAGAATTTTTTGGTTACTCCTTTTTTAGAAAAAAAAATAAAGGAAAAGAAATAAGAAAAAAATAAATGATATAATGAGGGGATGTATTTTACTGGGTTTTGGGCAGGAACAAATCAATAGTTATCTGTTACTCCTAATCTCCATAATTTTCTTAAATTAATTTTTACAATCTTAATCTCTGGAGTAACTCTTTTTCCTAGTGTCAATAATTTTCTTAATCAATGAGTAACTCTTTTTCCTAATATCAATAATTTTCTTAATCAATGAGTAACTCTTTTTCCTAATGTCAACAATTTTCTTAATCAGTTTTTACTATTTTAATAGTTAAAAATAATCATATAATAAATACATTTATTTTAAAATCTAAATAGGAAAGCTAATTCTAGAAAGTTTTCAGAATAAATTATTTAAAAAGAAAAAGTATTAAATTTAGAATATTTTTTTATTGGTGTATGTATCTGCATTAGTTTTTGAGTAGGTACTACTCAGTAATTATCTATAACTTTTTTTAACATCTATATATTTTTCCTAATTCCTAAACCTTATCAAGAGGATAATATATAAATACGCCTTCATGGTATTTTTAAAGGAAAATTTTCTTCTTTATAATAAACGTAATCAATTTTATAATTTAACTGTATTTATTCAAAAGTTTTAATGAAAATCTAATTCTAAAAACTTATTTAAATCAACTTTTAAGAATAGAGAACATAATATAGAGAACATAATATATAAAAACTTATAATATTTCTTCTTCATGAAATTGTTGGATTTTACCTTTGCTTGCAGTCTAAGTCCAATTAATTTGGCACGTACAGAAAAGTCGTTCCCTTGTACCTTTCCTGATGGTTCCTGAAGATCTCGTTTGATCTCTTCATTTTAAGGAATTTCGAGAAGATTGGATGTTTGAAAACTCCAATAATTTGTGTTGCAGATCATATGGTTATAAGGAACTCTTTTGGCACAGTAATCCTGTCGTTATGAGGATTATCTTTATTCGCCATCCCTATTGGTATGAGGGTACTTTCAACACACTCCTTTTAAGGAACTCTTGTCCTATCTCCTATTGTCATGAGGAACATTGGGATCAATCCTATTGCTATGAGGATTGTATTTTGTTTTGCTCATCCTATTAATATAAGGATTCTTGTTTTATCTTTTGTTCTAGAGTATCAGTCGGTCATGTTTGGACCTATTGATCAACTATTCTAGATATTCCCCGGTAGAGACCATCTTATGCTGTTTCGTTTTGAGATTTCCCCTTTCATCTTTGATCTTTTGTGAGAAGATCGTATTCCTGTCATCTTTCCCCAGTGATTTCTGGTCATGTCTGAACTTGTTGTCTTCTTTCTATTTCTCGGAAATTCAAATAACACTAGGGCAGTGGAAATTTCCGCATTGTTTGGCTGTATCGGCGAGTTGGTTAAGGTGGTGATTTCACCTAGAAGAAATAAGTTCGGGAAGAGATCCGGGTTCGCAGGATTTAGGGAGGTGGAGGATGAGAGAGTGCTAGTTATCAAGCTTGATAACGTTCGGATTGAAGGTACCAAAATTCATGCGAATATCCCCAGGTTCAAGAGAGTGAAGTGCGCCGCGATCGATGTTAACAGAGGGTGAAAATGGGTGACTAACGGAGGGGGAAAGGGGAGAATACCGGGTCTCATCATCTTCGTCGTTCTAGGTATGGAGACGTCGGTTCCGTTCACCATCCGGTGGAAGGTAGAGAGTGGACTTTTGCTGATGTGGTGCGTAGGAATGAAAGGGATAATTCGTATAGATTTAACGAGGACGAGAAGTTGGAATTTGCATTGGTAATAGGGGAGCTTGAAAAGCTCCGAAAGGCTTATGTAGGGGTGTTGTTACCAGAAAGTTCAGCTTTTGACTTGCAAAAGGAATTCGACTCTGAAGGGCTTTTCTCAATCATTGTTACGCCCCTTGGTCCAAATCTCTGTTTGTTAGAAGAAGTGGTGGAGGGAGCGATTCATGATTTAATAGTGGAGGCTGAGGCTTGGTGGCACCATCGGTTTAAGGTTATTAGACCATGGAAAGAAGATGACGTAGATACCGAAAGGGAGGCGTGGATTCGTATTCATGGCATTCCTTGCCATGCGTGGAATTTTAACGTTTTTAAGGAGATTGCAAACTCTGTTGGTACCTTCATGGGTCTGGATGAGCATACTCAGAGGGGGTTGAGGAAGGATGTAGCAAGAGCTAGGGTTAAGGTCCCTTGTTTGAAAGTTATTAATTTTGCTAGGAAGGTCGTGATCGATAAGTTGTGTTTTGATATTTGTATCTCTGAAGATTTTGACGCAACTACGATTTCTCAGGTGTTGGATTCATTATCGGGTGACGATTGTTCTTCTTCGCATGAAATAGATGATGAGGCGAGGAGCATTTTCTTTAAGGAAGCTGATGAAGACCAATCGGTTGTAGGTGATGGGTTCGGTGATGAGGTTACTTCTCCTGTTAGGAGGGAGGGAGGTGACGGGAAGATGGAAGAAGGTGGCGTGAATTCTTTGAAATGTCCAGCGGATATTAATGGTACTGTTTTGGAGCAGGTATGTCCAGAAGGTGATGTGGACAGGAGGTGGTTTATGGGTAATTCCGCAGAAGGCGGGTGCTTCGAGACTGCGTTATTGTCTTTAAAAGGCAATAGTTGTCAATAAGCGGAGCCTATTGGGAAGGGGACAAGTGGGTTATTAAATAGTATAGACGACATTTCTTTTGTTCCAAGTACCGCAGCATGTATTGGGGATAGGGAGATGTGTAATGCCTCGGAGGGTGTAGCGCAGATGGGCCCTTCTTTAGTTCAGAAAAATCATTTATTGAAGAAAAAAGCTTTGAAGAGTGTGAAATTGAAACACTTGTATGGAGATGGTGGGCCCCTAAGAGGACATATTAGAAATAAAAAATATATGTTTAATAAAAAGAGGTTTTTGGGCAAAGAAGAGTTTGGAACAGCCTTTTTAGGGGAGGACGGAGGAAGCCATTCTTCTACTAAGTTAGCGGTGGATTCTGCGTCTTTTTCAGGGGCGGTGAGGTCTAAAATTTATCATGGTGAGCAATCCAACGTGTCCCGTATGAATAGATGCAATCAGAGAATTAAGGAGAACCTGGATTCCAATTTGGGTGTTAAACTTTGGAACTCTATTTTAAAAGTGGGAGTTGAGAAGGGGGATTCCAATGGAAATTATCAAAGGAGAATTGTGGAAAATGAAAAAAGGGATAAAATTAAAATGTTAGGAAGGAAGGAGCAAAAGATTTTGGTATGATGATAGTTAGATCATTGAACATTAGAGGGGGTGGTAGTAGAGTGAAGAGGAGTAGAATTACTCAAATTATCTCGGGAGGCAAGGCGGACATTTTTTTGATTCAGGAAACAAAGATTCAAGATTTGTCCGATACGGTGGCTCGGAGTTTTTGGTGGAATGAAGATGTGGAGTATTCTTTTTCTAATTCGGAAGGGTTGTCTGGAGGTATGTTAATTCTTTGAAAAGCTAATACGGTGGAGGTTCTTAGTAGCTTTAGAGGAGTCGGTTTTTTGGGAGTCATGGTTAGGTGGAGAAATAATTTATATTAGATTGTGAATGTTTATTCGCCGTGCTCATTATAGTTAAAAAGAATTTTAGGGAGGAGGCTGTTGGAATTAAAGGAGGATTGGTCGGATGGAGATTGGGTAGTTGGAGGAGATTTTAATGCGGTTATAAAGGCACACGAACGAAGGGGGAGTACAGCATTTAATTCAAGGAGGGAATGAAAAGAGTTTGATGAGTTTATCAATGAGGGTAGCTTGGTGGATCTTCCTTGCAAATGGAAGAAGTTTAGTTGGTATGGGGGGGATGGTAAAGCTAAGAGTAGGATTGACCGTTTTCTGGTTTCAGACGACATTATTGGAAAATGGGGGGCGGTTGGGCAATTGATTGGCATTAGGGATATTTCGGATCATTGCCCGATTTGGTTGGTGGTGGATAAGGCGGATTGGGGACCGAAACCTTTTAAAGTAAATAACGAATGGTTTTCCGATATGCGCTTTATTCCTTTTGTCGAAAAAGAATGGAAAAATATTGTGGTAGAGGGAAGGAAAGATTTTGTTCTCAAGGAGAAATTAAGGTTATTAAACACTACGCCAAAAATATGTTTAGACGGCACCTAAAAGACAGCGCTTTTATACAAAAGTGCTGCTAAAAAGAAGAAAAAAAATTTCGCTAAAAAAAAGCGCCTTCAAAGAAAGGCTTTAGAAAGCGCTTTTAAAAAGCGCTGTAAAAGACTGCCACCTTAGACCACCTTAGAAAGCGCTTTCCAAAAAGCGCTGCTATATGTATTACTTTAGAGAGTGCTTTTAAAAAGCGCTGTCTAAAGGCCACCTTAGAAAGCGCTTTCAGAAAGCGCTCTTATAGGACTCTAATTATTTTCACTTTAGAAAGCGCTTTCTAAGGAAAAGCGCCCTCTAAAGTCCTGTACTAATTAAAATATAAAACAATTCTAAACATTTTCAGAGACACTTCTATTCATTTTCTCTCTCGACCGTTTCTCTAAACCCTTGTCGTCGTTCTTGCATGCCATTATTACCGTCGTTCTTTGCCGTTGCCGTTGCCGTCACCTTTGCCGTCACTGTTGCATTCCATTCTCTTATCCTCTGAAAACGTTGTTGTTGTTGTTGTTCTTTTTCTCTTATCCTCTGAAAACGAATAAGGTACGTTGTTACTCTTTTATTATTCATTTCTCTGTTTTTAAAATTTGTTTTTGATTTGATTTTTATGCTGAAAAAGTTTTCACGATGAGGATAAAAGCTCCCTCTTTTATTGTTGCAAAATCGGACCTATTTTTTGCTTTTATTTTTCATGTATATTTGGCAAAGTATTTTTCATGTATATTTTTCATGTATATTTTTCATGTATATTTTGCAAAGTATTTATCATGTATATTTTCATGTATATTTTGCAGAATCTTTAATCTTTTATCTCTTATTTTTACAAATGTCCCTCTTTTTTTATAATAAGCTCAATGTGTTATGCATTCATGATACAACCTAGTTTTGTGGAAGGTATTTTCATAAGGAAAATAATTTTAAAGTATCTTCACAACGATGACTATTATTGAAAAGATACTTCATGATACAACCTAGTTTTGTGGAAGGTTACTTTTAAATATTTTCTATTGTATATTTGGCAAAGTTGATTAGTATAAACAACCTAGTATTGATTAAAATTGTATTTCGCTAGTTGTGTTGTACTGTTTTTCCAATTGATTGTGTTTGGTCTATCCTTTTTTTCCAAGTTCATTTCTTTTATTTTCTAGAACTTTGACTTTTTGTTATAAGTTAATTGTCTACTTTATACTTATTGAGGAGAGAATTTTTTTGATACTTTAAATTATAAGTTAGTTGCCACTTATCAAGTTATGAGTCATAACTGGTCAATTAATGATATTTCATTAAATGATACGTGTATAGGGGTTACTTGTGTTCAAAGTGTGAAAGTTGGATCGTTTCCCTACAGGTATAACATTTTTTCTTTTTGTTTTTGTTTAGTTTAATTAGTATAACTATGGATAAGAAATGGATGTCTTCAAGTCTATTATCGAAAGAGTACGACAATGGGGTATCGGAATTCGTTAAGTTTGTTGTTGCGCACGCCAAAGACCCCAGTCGAATGATATGTCATTGCTTGGGTTGTTGTTTTGGGAGTCGGGTTGATGCGGTTCAGTTGGCATTGCATTTATTGAGGAGTGGAATTGATAGAAGTTATACATGTTGGAATTTGCATGGTGAGACAATTAACGGGAATGTTGAATCGGGGGATAATACAACCTACGCTTCATACGACAATGGGACAGATACGTACGATTCTGATCGAGTCGAAGAGATTGCAGAAGCACTTGAAGAAGATCTTAAGGATTGTCCCAAAATGTTTGAGAGGTTGGTAAGCAATGCAGAGAAACCGTTGTATAATGGTTGCACCAAATTTACATGATTGTCTGCGGTATTAAAGTTGTACAACTTAAAGGCGGGCAATGGATGGTCGGATAAAAGTTTCACAGAATTATTGGCCCTTATGAAAGATATGCTTCCAGAGGATAATGCTCTTCCCAATCGAACATATGAGGCCAAAAAGACGTTGTGCTCTATTGGCATGAGCTATGATAAGATACATGCCTGTCCAAACGATTGCGTATTGTTTCAAAATGAGTATGCATCGTTAAATGAGTGTCCAAAATGTGGTGTCTCTCGATATAAGAAAAAGTTGTCTCCAGCAAAAGTCTTATGGTATTTTCCTATAATTCCAAGATTTAGTCGCATGTTTTGTAGTGAGACTGATTCAAGACACTTGACTTGGCATGCAGATGAAAGAATTATTGATGGAAAGTTTTGACATCCGACAGATTCACCACAGTGGATGAAAATTGATGATGATTATCCTGAATTTGGAAAAGAAAAAAGAAACCTTCGCTTGGCATTATCTACTGATGGAATGAACCCACACAGTATTCAAAGTATCTCACATAACACTTGCCCTGTGATCATAATGATTTATAATCTACCTCCATGGTTATGTATGAAGCGTAAGTACATGATGTTATCTATGTTAATTTCTGTGCCTAGACAACCAGGGAATGACATAGACGTATACTTGGCACCCTTAATCGAAGATTTAAAATATTTGTGGGAGAACGGTGTGGAGGTTTATGATGGGTATAGGAAAGAAAGTTTCAACTTGAGGGCGATGTTGTTTGGCATAATTAATGATTTTCCAGCATACGGAAATCTATCAGGGTACAGCATAAAAGGTCAATGTGCGTGTCCTATTTTTGAAGATAAAACAGATTGGACGCGATTGGAGTTTGGTCAGAAGAATGTCTTTCTCGGTCAACGTAGATTCTTAAATTCTAATCATCACTATCGTGGGTGGAGAAAAGCATTCAATGGAGAGCCAGAATATGGTAGAGCTCCAACTATATTGACAGGTGATCAAATTTTTGAAAAGGTGAAAGATGTGACAACTCAGTTTGGAAAGCCTTTTGCACATACACTTGTCAAGAGTGGGTGGAAGAAGAGGTCAATTTTTTTGGAACTGCCATATTGGAAGTCGTTGTATGTAAGACATTTTCTCGATGTTATGCATATTGAAAAAATGTATTTGACAGTGTTATTGGTACGTTACTCAATATACCAGGAAAGTCTAAGGATGGCCTTAAAGCAAGAAAGGACTTGGTACATATGGGGATAAGAACTGAATTAGGACCCTTGAAGAAAGGAAAACGAACATAACTACCACCTGCTGCGTATACTCTATCTAGAAAGGAGAAAAAAGTATTGTGTAAGTTTCTAAGTGAAGTTAAAGTTCCAGAAGGATACTCTTCAGATATTAGAAGACTTGTGTCTAAGAAGTGCAATAACTAAATTGTGTTTTTTCTTCAAGTCAATTTGCAGTAAGGTGATCGATCCTGCGATCTTACCAACATTGCAAAAAGAACTAGTTATTACTTTGTGTGATCTTGAAATGTATTTTCCTCCCTCGTTTTTTGACATAATGGTTCATCTAGTTGTTCATCTAGTGAAAGAGACACAATTGTGTGGACCGGCTTATATGAGATGGATGTACCCTGCTGAACAATATATGAAAATATTAAAAGGGTATGTGAAAAACCGAAGTCGACCAGAGGGTTGTATTGCCGAACGATACATTGTTGAAGAAGCGGTTGAGTTTTATACTGAATATCTGTCCAATGTACAATCAATTGGACTCACCAAATCTCATATTGTCGAAAAAAAAGAAGCAAAAAAGTTAATTGGAAATGAAGTTGTGACAGTATCAAGGGTCGAACGGGATCAAGTGCATTTGTATGTTCTGCACAATGAGAATGAGGTTGAGCCATATGTTGAAATGCACAAGGATGTTCTCCGAGGTTTAAATCCGAATAGAAATGAGAATTGGATAGTACGAGAGCACAATCGAAGTTTCATACCTTGGTTTAAGGATCATATTTATTCAAAGTATTATTCAGACCGCAATTCAATAACAGAAAGGTTGATATGTTTAGCATATGGTCCAAGTATGGTCGTGTTTTCTTATAGCGCATACGCAATTAATGGATACACATTTTATACCAAAGAACAAGATGATAAAAGTACTATGCAAAATAGTGGTGTCACCGTGGTAGCTGAAGCAATGCACATTTCAAGTGTGAAAGACTTAAACCCCAAATTTGCAAATCTGTCATATTTTGGGGTTATCGAGCGTATTTGGGTGTTTGATTATGAGAAGTTTCAGATTCCTATATTTCGTTGCAAGTGGGTTGAAAATAATAATATCGTACGAATGGATAAGTCAGGATTTTTGCAAGTGGATCTTAATAGGGTGGGGTACAAAGATGAGCCTTTTATTCTAGCCTCTCAAGCTAAACAAGTGTTTTATGTCACTGATCCGACAAGTACAAAATGGTCTATAATGCTTTTATCTAACAAAGTAATTGATGAAAATGTTGGAGATCAAGGTGATATTGATGTTGATATTGAATCATTTACTAGAAATGATCAAGATGAAAATATTATAGCGAATGAATCATTTACTAGAAATGATCATAATGAGGGTATTTGGATCAATCCAACCATCTGTGTTGTTAAGAGACGGGTAGAACATACTCCAAACAAAAAAAGAAAGAGACGTTAGTGAAAAAGGTACTAGTTGTAAAATTATAGCTTATATCATTCAATATAGCTTATATCATTCAATAGATTAGGATTATGGATTTTTATATTAGTCATTTAATTTCTGTTTTTTTTCTTTCTTACAGGTTAAATGTCTAGTAACCAGGAAGATACGCACGAGTAGCACGGGCTAGAGCAACCAATATTACATGGGTCAAAGTGGAGGTATATTAATTTTCACAATATTGCTTATTAGTGATGCTACTTGATAACACAAAACATCTATATATTATTTCTTAACTAATGCGTATTTTGTTTTGTTATGTAGTATTTGGATGATATGCCGTGTCCTTATTACACGAGGAAACAATTGCAAGATACTAAGGAGGAATTGTGCGAATTTTTTATTGTAAGAAGAATTCTTTCTTGAATGTATAGTTTTGTGAATGTAAATTCTAGTTTATTGAAATGTAAATTCTATGCAGGTTTGAAACCATACAATAGAATTTGTGCGAATTCTACATGTAAATTCTAGTTTATTGAAATGTACAAATTCTAGTTTATAGAATTTGTGCGAATTCTACATTAATGTAAATTCTAGTTTTGAAATAGAATTTGTTGATGGAAATGTGTATCCATACTGGTTTATTGAAATGTGAATTATACAGGTTTATGGAAATGTGAATTATACAGGTTTCTGCATAAAAAAATGGTTAAAATGGGATTTTAAAAAAAAATCTTCAAAATTAAACGTAGACAAAAGACAGCGCTTTTGAGAAAAAAGCGTTGTCTAAGGTTATACATTAGACAGCGCTTTCAAAAGCGCTGTCTAAAGTCCACCTTTAGAGAGCACTTTTAAGGAAAAGCGCTCTCTAAAGGTATATAAAAAAATCATTATACGTATACATTAGATAGCGCTTTCAAAAGCGCTGTCTAAAGTCCCACTTTATAGAGCGCTTTTGACGAAAAAAGCGCTCTCTAAAGGGTATAAAAAAATTCTTTAAAATTTTAAACGTATACATTAGACAGCGCTTTTATAAGCACTGTCTAAAGTCCCATTTTAGAGAGCGCTTTTTCATAAATAAAAAAGCGCTGTCTTTACCTACGACAGCGCTGGCTTAGACAGCGCTTTTAAGCGCTGTCATAGGCCAAAAAAAGCGCCCTCTTTTCCCATGTTTGGCATAGTGAAAGGAGAGGCTTAAATGGTGGAATACAAACGTTTTTGGGAGGATAAATTTGGAGATAGAGGATGGGGTGAGGGAGATAAATGAAGTGGATGATGTGGAATCCAGTGTTCGGGTTGAGGTGGAGGAGGAGGATTTGGTTTTGAGGAGTATGAAGGCTAGTGGGAAATTTTGGATTAATCTGAGGATTAAGGAGAATATGCTTATTCAAAAGTCGAGATTAAAATGGTTAAATGATGGTGATAACAATAGTAAATTTTTCCATAGTGCAATGAAGGAGAGAAGGAGATATAATTTTCTTGGTTCTATTATTACGGATAATGGAATAGTGGATAAGGTAGAGGAGGTTAGGAGTCATTTCGAGCCTAATTTTATTGAGCCGGATATTGAGAGACCCGCCCTTGAAGGTCTTGTGTTTAAAAGTATTAATGGTTCGGATCGTTCGTTTCTTGAAGCTACTTTTTTGGAAGAAGAGATTAGGGAGGCTATTTGGAGTTGTGAGGGATCTAAAAGTCTGGGGCCCGATGGTTATTCTTTTCATTTCATAAAAAAGTGTTGGAATTTTATGAAGGAAGAGTTTATTGGTTGTTTCCGGAGTTTTCATTCCGGCGCTTTATTCTCGAAAACTTTCATTTCGTCTTTCTTGACCCTAGTGCCTAAGTCCTCTAATCCGTTATGTTTGGACGATTATAGGCCTATTTTCCTTCTGGGGTGTGTGTATAAAGCTATTTCCAAGCTTTTGGCGTCTAGACTTAAAGTGGTGTTGAACTCAATTATTTCGGATTCTCAAAGTACTTTTGTGTCGGGTAGACAATTGTTGGATTCTCAAAGTACTTTCTCTTCAAAGTTGATTTCGAGAAGGCTTACGATAAGGTTAGTTGGAATTTCCTTAGATTTATGTTAAGGAAAGTGGGTTTTGGGGAAGTTTGGATGAGGTGGATGGAAGTGTTAGTATTCAATAGTAAAATGTCGGTGTTGGTGAATGGTAGCCCCACAAAAGAGTTTGTTGTGGAGAGAGGTTTGAGACAAGGAGATCCTATTTCTCCTTTTCTTTTTGTGATTGTGGCGGAAGGTTTGAGGGGTATGGTTTTTAGGTCCGTGGAGATTGGGGAGTTTGAGGGCTTCAATTTGAATCGGTGTTTTCTTGACATCCTTCAATTTGCGGATGATACGTTACTCATTGGGGAAGGGAATTGGAAGCATGTTTGACCGATCAAAGCGGTGTTAAGGGGTTTTGAAATCGTCTTCGGTTTGGGTATTAATTTTCATAAATGCAAACTAATTGGTATTAATATTAGTGATCGGTTTATGGAATTGGCTTCTTTCTTTCTTTCTTGTAGAAGAGAGGAAAGCTCTTTCATTTTCCTTGGAATGCCTATTGGATTTAAGTCTAACGGTACTTCTTTGTGGTCGGCTTTGATGTTGAAATTGAAAAGAAGGCTTTTTTGTTGGAATAATCGATATCTTAGCTTTGGAGGGACGATTACTTTGCTAAAATAGGTTTTTTCTAGTTTATCGATTTTTATGCTTTCTTTCTATAATGCTCCGGTGAAGATTATTAAAGAGATTACTAGAATCCAAAGTAACTTTCTTTGGGGAGGGAAGGAGGGTGAAAGGAAAATCCATTGGGTGAGTTGGAATAAGGTGTGTCTCTCGCTTGAAAGTGGGGGATTAGGTTTGCGGAGAGTGGAAGACTTTAATGTGGCTCTCCTTAACAAGTGGAGATGGAGGATTCTCTCGGAAAATGGAGCTCTTTGGTACAAAGTTTTATAGGAGAGGTATGGAGATATCAATTTGAGGATTGTTAATTCCGCGAGTTTCATCAAAAAGAAGAATTGTTGTTCCTTTTGGTGGAGGGATGTCATCGGCTTAGACAAAGGTATGTCGGAAAATTTTTTTGTTTCTTATTGTAGATTTACAATTGGCAATGAGTTTTCTTCTTCTTTTTGGTACTCTTGTTGGTGCTATAATATTTGTCTTAAGGATAAATTTCGTCTTCTTTTTTATTTATCTTGCCTTAAAGAGGTAACGGTGGCATGTATGGGTGGTTTTAGAAGTGATGGATGGTATTGTGGGGATTTTGGCATTTGTGTTAATGTTGAGGGGGGAGTAGTTAATGACTTGTTGGAGTTACGGGAGCTTTTGCATTCTTTCCGACCGGCCGCGTTGGAGACGGATATGGTGAAATGGTTGCAGTCTATTGAGGAGAATTATTCGGTGAGTTCTTTTTACTGCCTAGTTAGTCTTAATCGTATTCCTTTTGGGCCAAGGGAGAAGTTTGATGTAGCCTTATCTTTGGTTTGGAAGGGGAAGGTTCCGTTTAAAATTAAAGCTTTTGGTTGGAGGTGTTTTTTACATAGGCTTCCAAGAAAGATTCTCTTTTTTCTAGAGATTGTGTCTTTCCGAATAGCGATTTGAATTGTGTTTTTTGCTTGTCCGGAGCGGAATCTTTAAACCATATTTTGTTGGGTTGTCCGGTGGTGAGATTGGTGTGGAGGGAGGTGGCGGTTTGGGTTGGTTTTGATGAGGAGGGTACTACGGTACTTAAGGAATGTTTCTTAAGGTCCTTTTCCTTTTGTAAAAGGAATAAAGTGGAAAGAGGTAAGGAAGGGGCTATTTGGTTGGCAACATCTTGGTCCTTGTGGTTATTGAGGAATGGTATTATCTTTAGGAATGGTGTTTGGAATATTGTTGAAGTGGTGTGGAATGTCAAATTGTTAATTTGGAGATGGTCTTTCATTGGGAAAATTACCAATTCCATTTGAAGCTTTTATGAATTTAGTAAGCATCCTTTGTTTTATTTGTCTAAAGGCCTAAATGGTTTGTAATCTTCTCTTGCCGAGCTCCGTCTCGCTTTTTGTAAGTGGTAGTAAAAAATGATTTAAAAATGGAATTTGAATGGATTAATTAGATAATTAACTAATTAAGGCCACGTGAGGTATTTTCCTTAATTATGTGTATTTTGATGAATTGATTTGACAATGTGGTAATATTAGTGTGTATTACGGTGAGTATGTATCTCAAGTGTGATCATAAGGATCACGAAGATGTATAATTTTTTTATTATACATGTGTTTTATGTATAATTTGTGTCATGCATTTCATGATGTGTCTGGTGGAGACAGCTAGGTGGGAATCCATGATGGGTGCCTAGTAGTGTTCGGACTCTAATGTGGAGTTGTATGGAGACAAATCATTGCTCAGTGGGAGTGTATGTGATTTGTTCGGACTCCAATGTGGAGTTGTATGGAGATAAATCATTGCTCAGTAGGAGTGTATGTGATTTATCCGGATTCTTTTATGAATCAGGTTCAATTGAATGAACCATGTTGTGTGGTACCACTTGCATTGCATTGTGTCATTGAGTCACATTGCATTATTATGTCTTTGTTGGATTATAATCAGAAATTTACAAGGGTGTCGTGAATGTGTGCATATTATGTGTGATTGCTTGATTTCTACTCCTTAGCATATATTTTACACCGCTAATTATTTAATGTAGTTCTCACCCCTTTGTTGTTTCTTGTGTATGTGCTTTTTGGGAAGTACAGATAATCCAGGTACTTGAGTAGTGCGTGGAGTACGTGTTACCTGATCGAGTCTTAGGAGTCGCTCTGATACGTAACACAGGATAATGGGAATTTTATCTTTTGTTGTATATTTTGTTTATTGTGTTATGTATCATTACTCACTTTAAAACATGGTGAACCACAAGTTTATGTGGACCATGATTTGGTTGGCCAATGGCCTTGTTATTTTAGGCTTCGATATTTCATTCCGTTGTTTTAACTTATTTTTGAGAAACAAGAAGTGAATGAAGTAAATAGAGAAATCCAGGTTATGTTTTTATGGTGTGACATCCCACTTATTAAGGGAACTCTGATTATATTTGTAGTATTTGTATATTTTTGTTAAATTGGGACAGTGGGGTGTTACAATTGGTATCAGAGCAGGTCGGTCCGTCCGGCCAGATGTTGTAGTAGAGTCTGTCCTTAGAATAGGAGTAGACTTAGGTGTTCTTCTAACCGTGTTGTGATTGTTGAATAGTATGGCAGGGAGGAATGATGCTGCTCTTGCTGCGGCGCTGTAAGGTATGGTGCAGGCAGTGCAGAACAACAATCAGATTCCTGGGGAGGCGCAGTTCCGTAACTTAGAGAGGTTTCAGAGCAATAAGCCGCCTACATTTGAGGGTGGTATTCTTGATCCTGAAGCGGCACAGAAGTGGCTGAAGGCTATTGAGAAGATCTTCAGGACCATGGGACGTAATGAAGCTCAGAAAGTGAAATTTGGCACTCATATGCTGGAAGGCAGCACTGAAGCCTGGTGGGATAATAGTTGTCAGAGGTTGGAAGCTGTGGGTACTCTTGTTACGTGGGCAGTGTTTCAAGGTGAGTTTCTTGAAAAGTGTTTCCCGGAAGATATTCGCAATGCAAGGGAGATTGAGTTCCTGGAACTGAAACAGGGTACCATGACTGTTGTTGAGTATGCTTCTCGGTTTGAGGAGTTGGTGCAATATTGTGCCCAATACAATACCAACGAGGCTATGACTTAGAAATGCTTGAAGTTTGAGAACGGGTTGTCTCCTGAGATCAAACAGGGCATTGCTTGTCAGAAGATACGGAGTTATCCGGAACTGGTAAGCAGAAGCCAGATTTATCATAATGATAACAGGGCCCAGATTGCTCATTACAAACTTTGAATGACCGGAAGGGTAAGCAGAGGTATGTGGGTACGCCTTATAGTGCTCCAGCTGACAAAGGAAAATAGAAAGCCGTTGTGGGAAAGAAACTGAGTGGGGGAGAGAAGGCTCCCAATCCTACCAAGTGTTTCAAATGTGTTGGCATGGGTCATCGTGCTAATGATTGTCAGAATGAGGAGAAGAAGTGCTTCAAGTGTGGACGACCAGGTCATGTTGTGGCAAATTGTAAGGTTATCATACCTACCTGTTATAATTGTGGAGAACAGGGTCATATCAGCACTCACTGTCAGAAGCCTAAGAATTCTTAGACAAGTAGAAGGGTGTTCGCATTGGCCGGAGCCCAGCCTACCGGTGATGATCGTTCCATCAAAGGTACTTATTTTATTAATTACATTTCTTTGATTGCTATCATTGACACAGGTGCAACCCACTCGTTCATTTCTGTTGATTGTGTGAGGAGATTAGGAATTGTACCATCTACTTTGGATCAGAGGATGATTATTGAATCTCCATCTATAGGTTCTGTGGTTACTTCTTTAGCATGCTTGAATTGTCCGTTGACTATTTTTGGTAGAGAATTCGACGTGGACTTGATTTGTTTGCCACTCAAGAATCTGGATGTCATTTTGGGAATGAACTGGTTAGAATTTAATCGAGTTTATATTGATTGCTTTAGGAAGAGGTTGTTGTTCCTTACTCCTGAAGAGGAAGTGTTGACAAATTATTTGTCTACTAAGGAATTGAGAACCTTGTTAGAAGATGAAGCTAAGATGTTTGCGGTGGTTGCCTGGTTATCCGTTGAAAGCAATACATCAGTTAATGAGTTACCGGTGGTAAGTGAATTTCCTGAAGTGTTTCCAGATGATATTATAGAATTGCCTCCGACGAGAGAAATTGAATTTACTATTGATCTTGTTCCTGGTACCAGACCTATATCTATGGCACCATACAGGATGTCGGCATCAGAATTGGCAGAGTTGAAGATTCAAATTGGAGAATTGCTAGATAAAAAGTTTATTAGGCCAAGTGTGTCGCCGTGGGGAGCTCTAGTGTTATTGGTGAAAAAGAAGGATGGTAGTATGCATCTGTGCATTGATTACCGTCAGTTGAATAAGGTAGCCATTAAGAATAAGTATCCACTTCCAAGGATTGATGACTTAATGGATCAGCTAGTGGGGGCTCGTGTTTTCAGTAAAATTGATTTGAGGTCAGGTTACCATCAGATTAGAGTGAAAGAAGGGGATATTCAGAAGACTGCGTTTAGAACTCGCTATGGACATTACGAATATGCAATGATGCCTTTCGGAGTGTCTAATGTGCCGGGTGTGTTTATGGAATATATGAACCGTATCTTTCATTCTTATCTGGATCAGTTTATTGTGGTATTCATTGATGATATATTAATTTACTCCAAGTCTGAAAAGGATCATACAGAATACTTGAGGATTGCATTGCAGGTGTTGAAGGATAATAAATTATTTGCAAAGTTCTCCAAATGTGAATTTTGGTTGCAGACTGTGAGTTTCTTGGGTCATGTTATTTCTGGTGATGGCATAGCAGTGGATCCATCTAAACTAAGTGCAGTGCTTCAATGGGAACCTCTGAAGACTGTAACGGAAATTAGAAGCTTCTTGGGTTTGGCAGGTTACTACCAAAGATTTATCGAAGGATTTTCTAATTTGGCATTACTGTTGAATCAGTTAACTAGAAAGAGTTAAGCTTTTGTTTGGGATACGGCGTGTGAGGAAAGTTTCGAAGAATTGAAAAAGAAACTGACTACAACACCAGTATTGATTCTACCGAATCCAAGTGAACCTTTTGTAGTGTATTGTGATGCGTCTAATATGGGATTAGGCGGAGTGTTAATGCAAGATGGCAAGGTAGTGGCATATCCTTCACGGTAATTGAGAGTACATGAGAGGAATTGATGCGTGTTATCCGCAAAAATACGGATTACGCGTCAGAGTAATATAAAAGATTTATCGATCCCACAAAGACCAATGTCAATCTATCGATTAATATTGTTACGTTGTTTATCTAAGGCTAATAAATATCAGAGTAAAAGTTTTCTACAGAACGAAAATAGAAATAAATCAAATAAATACTATACTGGAATGTAATTCACGTCAATCAAACAATACTCCTATAATCTAAATAGTAACACTTACGGGGCAATGTTTTCTTCTTTGAAAAAGAGTTAATTAAAAAGGATCCGCCGCATTAGCGTGATCGGAACCAGACCTAACCTGTAATCTATACCAGCCGCTCACGCTGCACCGGTCGCTCTCTGCATTAAAGTGATAAAGTCCCTTTTTATGTAATTACCTCTAAGACTTAGTTAAAAAGTGCTTTCGATTGAAAATATTTTATACCAAAGGGTTTCTGGCATATGCTCGGCCAACCAGATCCTAAAACTATAAACGCGTTCGAAAATAGTTTAAAACCTCTTTCTAATAATATAAAACTTTCCTAGTTAATCAATAAAGTGCTTCCGATGTATTTATCAATTAACAACTAACAAACTCTTTTCTAAAATGTCGGACGGCTTTCGATCTTACTCGATCTAGTCACAGTCATTTCGCAAACAAAAACACGGTCTCATTTACGTAATGACCGATTAATTAAAGTTCATAAGAGTTTAATTAAAATAAAAAATAGCCCCTAAAGGATTTCTAAATAGATGACATGCGGAGTACCGTCAGAACGACGATCCTCACATCCCAGCACAAGGGATTTAGCTGGACATGGTAACTAAAAACATAACAATAAATTGGTTTGCATAGTAAAGCATTTGTAAGATAAAGATGTGCAAAGTGTGAGAGTATATTTTGAGAGAATGACTATAAGTGTCATGCTTGAGTTCAGTTTCGAAAGATAAACAGATCACACAGAAACTTAAAATAACAAAGTAAGGGCAGAGACAGAAAATAAATGAATGTAAAGCAGTGCATGAAAATAAACGAATATAAAAGCGATGCAGAATATATTAAAATGCAATTTATAAAAGAAACCTGCTCCAAAGAGGAGACTGAATCTGGTACAGAGCTGGAAAGTAAATTGCGGGAAAGTAAATAACTTCAAATATAAACACTCCTAACTATGGTTGCTCCAATCTAACTAACAACGATAGTGCAATAACCCTTCGATGTGACAGATTATTGCTTTACAAAATGAACTTTATGCCTAACGTTGGAAACAAGGATTGGATAAAATAAAAGTGAAAATACAAGGCCTTTTTACAGTAGTCATGAAGTTGTAACTGCCTCTCATCATTATGAAAAAACGGATGAATAATAATTTTCTTCGTGTGTAACTACTTCTAACGTTCTTGACCGTTTTCCCGTTACAACCGTCGGCGCCCGCCGACCCCCTCTCCGCGTCTTCCGAGTGTTAGTGGTGATCATGGGGCACTTTCTCTAACTGTTTTGGACTTAAGTGCAAAAGTCAAAGCCGGTGACCGTGGAGCTCACTTGGTGACCTCCTAGTGTTTTTTTCCATGTTGTAGATCTCATCATTAGCTTTCCAACGCTTTGAACGTGGCATCATTCCGATTTACTGATAAAAAGTTATGGGCAAATTCGTCAGACAATGCCTTGCGTGCAAATTGCTGTATTTCTTCCGTTTTTCATCCGAATTACTTCATTTCTTCGCATGTGACTCTTAAATGGCTAAATACCTAAAAACAAATAAAATACCACCATAATAGTACAAATGAAAATCAAAACAACTAGAAAACACACATTAATCAAGTCAAATAAACGATGTATTTTCACGTTATCAGGAATTATCCTACTCATGATCTTTAATTAGCTGCGGTGGTTTTTGTATTGAAAATTTGAAGACATTATTTGTATGTATCGAGATTTGAAGTATTCAGTGACCATAAGAGTTTGAAGTGTTTATTTGACCAGAAGAAGTTGAATATGTGGCAGAGAAGATGGTTAGAGTTCTTGAAAGACTATGATTTTAATTTGAGTTACTATCCGGGGAAAGCTAATGTTGTAGCGGACGCTCTAAGTCGGAAGACAATTCATATGTCGGTATTAATGATAAAAAAATGGAATTAATTGAACAGTTCAGAGACTTGAGTATGGTTTATGAAACTACACCGAAGAGTGTTAGATTAGGTATGCTTAAAGTGAATAATGACTTTTTGGATGCAATTAAGGAAAATCAGAGGCTTGATGTGAAACTGGTAGACATGATGCCTACAGGAGGAAATGATCCTGATAGTGAATTTAAGGTGGATAAGGATGGTGTGCTGAGATTCCGAGGCAGGATTTGCGTGCCGGATAATATGGAATTGAGGAAATCTATCTTAGAAGAGAGTCACAGGAGTAGCTTAAGTATCCATCCGGGATCCACGAAAATGTACCAAGACCTGAAGAAGTTATTTTGGTGGTCCGGTATGAAGAGAGATGTGGCCCAATTTGTTTATGCTTGTTTGACATGTCAGAAGTCAAAAGTGGAGCATCAGAAACCTTTGGGGTTGATGCAACCATTGGAGATTCCAAAATGGAAGTGGGATAGTATCGCTATGGAGTTTGTTACTGGTTTGCCAAATACGGCGAGTGGCTTTGATGCTATTTGGGTAGTGGTGGATCGGCTTACAAAATCCACACATTTTATACCAATTAATATCAGTTTCCCATTGTCAAAGCTGGCAGAGATTTATATCAGAATAATTGTGAAACTACATGGTGTTCCATCCAGTATAGTGTCGGATAGAGATCCGAGGTTTACTTCAGAATTTTGGAAGAGTTTGCAGGAAACTTTAGGTACTAAACTGAAGTTGAGTTTGGCTTATCATCCACAGACCGATGGTCAGTCGGAGAAGATTATTTAGTCGTTAGAGGATTTGTTGAGAACCTGTGTGTTGGAGAAAGGTGGCGCGTGGGATACTTATTTTTCATCGATTGATTTCACTTATAACAATAGTCACCATTCTAGTATTGGGATGGCACCTTTTGAAGCTTTGTATGGTAGGAGATGTAGGACGCCTCTGTGTTGGTATGAATCTGGTGAGAGTATTGTGCTTGGGCCTGAAATTATGTAACAAACTACTGAGACAGAAAAATTATCATGATAATCGGCAGAAAGACTTGGAATTTAGCGAAGGTGATCCTGTATTTCTGAGAGTCAATCCTGTGACAGGTGTTGGACGTGCATTGAAATCGAAGAAATTGGATTCTAAATTCATTGGACCGTATCAGATCTTGAAAAGAGTGGGTACAATTGCTTACAGAGTGGCGTTGCCGTCGGAGCTTTTGAACTTGCATGACGTATTTCATGTATCGCAACTTCGAAAGTATGTGTCAGATCCATCTCATGTTATCTTGAGGGATGAAGTGCAGATTCGAGATAATCTTACTATGAAAGCGATGCCGATAAGGATCGAGGACCACAAGATGAACCAACTTCGAGGGAAAGAGATTATTCTAGTGAGAGTAGCTTGGGGAGGAGCTGCAGGAGGAAGTGTGACCTGGGAATTGGAAAGCAAGATGCGAGAGTCGTATCCAACATTGTTTCGATCAGGTACATTTTCGAGGACAAAAGTATTTTAAGTGGGGGAGAGTTGTAACACCCCATTTAAATTTATTTAATCATCGTGTGTTATTTCTGTTGTTTGGCCTTGTTTAGGGTGTGTGTAGTTGAGCTTGTAAGTGCAGAGTCCGTAGCGGAACGGGGAATTAGGGATGTCGGAATAATAATAAGGTACTAATGAATAATGTGGGGACATATTTAGTAATAGTAGAAAGAGGAGTATTATTATTTTTATGTCCAATATTATTATTATTAGTATTATTATTATTATTATTATTATTATTATTATTATTATTATGAGTAAATAAAATCAGAATTTTTAGTAATAATATGGTTAGAGAGAGAGAGAGAGTAAAATAAGGAAAAAAAGGAGAGAATTGAGAAATTAGATCATAATCACACTTCCACCTAGAGAGAAAGTTGGAGAGGAAGAAGCTAAGCTTGGCACCATCAATTTTCACCAGAATTTAATCGAGAATTCGAGGTAAGGGGGGAGAATGGATTTCAATATGGGTGTTGATAACATGAGAGGGTAGTGAGGATTCTTTCCCCTAATAGGAATTGTATGTATAATTCTGTTATTGTGGATTTGTTGTTAAATGATTGAAATTGTGATGGAAAGTGTGTAAATCGATCCATTCTGTCATGATATGTGTAAAACACTATGTTGTTGCTGCTATATGATTTCTGGTATTGCAGATTTGGGCGCTAGAATTGAGCAGAAATTGGACTGGTGTGAAAATAGAAAATTCTGGGTATTCGCTGCCCATACGCGTAATGGGCAAGGCAATATGCGTATTGGGTAGGGCAATACGCTTATGGCTAGGGCGAAATGTGGGCGTTACGCGTAAGGAACCCATTTTGACACGGCCCTCGACTGTAATGTGTAATGGTATGCATAGGAGGGCAAGGCATTACGCATATGAAGGTGGCACTATGCGTAATGGGATTAAAATATAATCAAACTGGAATTTTTTAGAGAAATCAGTCTCTTCCCGTACGCGTAACCCTCAGGGCAATACGTGTATGGCTGGCGGTAGAAACTGGGAAATACACGTATGGCTTGGGACAATACGCGAATGACCAACGAGAGTGCATAATTTTGTCGTTTCGCGATTTCTTTCCCTATTTTGCGTCCGATGCGGTTCCTTTTTGTTCTAAGAGGTTGGGATAGGTTTCCGAACTTGTTGAATTTAGGAATGGTAGTAAAAAATGATTTAAAAATGGAATTTGGATGGATTAATTAGATAATTAACTAATTAAGGCCACGTGAGGTATTTTCCTTAATTATGTGTATTATGATGAATTGATTTGACAGTGTGGTAATACTAGTGTGTATTACAGTGAATATGTATCTCACGTGTGATCATAAGGATCGCGAAGATGTATAATTTTTTTATTATACATGTATTTTATGTATAATTCGCGTCATGCATTTCATGATGTGTCTGGTGGAGAGAGCTAGGTGGGAATCCATGATGGGTGCCTAGTATTGTCCGGACTCCAATGTGGAGTTGTATGGAGGCAAATCATTGCTCAGTGGGAGTGTATGTGATTTGTCCGGACTCCAATGTGGAGTTGTATGGAGATAAATCATTGCTCAGTAGGAGTGTATGTGATTTATCCGGATTGTTTTATGAATCGGGTTCAATTGAATGAACCATGTTGTGTGGTACCACTTGCATTGCATTGTGTCATTGAGTCACATTGCATTATTATGTCTTTGTTGGATTATAATCAGAAAGTGACAAGTGTGTCGTGAATGTGTGCATATTATGTGTGATTGCTTGATTTCTACTCCTTAGCATATATTTTGTACTGCTAATTATTGAATGTAGTTCTCACCCCTTTGTTGTTTCTTGTGCCTGTGCTTCTTGGGAAGTACAGATAATCCAGGTGCTTGAGTAGTGCATGGAGTACGTGTTGCCTGGTTGAGTCTTAGGAGTCGCTCTGATACGTAACACGGGATAATGGGAAATTTATCTTTTGTTGTATATTTTGTTTATTGTGTTATGTATCATTACTCACTTTACAACATGGTGAACCACGAGTTTATGTGGACCATGATTTTGTTGGCCAAAGCTCCTTGTTATTTTGGGGTTCGATATTTCATTCCGCTGTTTTAACTTATTTTTGAGAAATAAGAAGTGAATGAAGTAAATAGAGAAATTCAGGTTATGTTTTTATGGTGTGACATCCTACTTATTAAGGGAGCTCTGATTGTATTTGTAGTATTTGTATATTTTTGTTAAATTGGGACAGTGGGGTGTTACAACATACACCAACAATTGGCTAGTAAGGTATGTAATATCAACACATATTAATTCTTTAGGGTGCCTGTAACATACAGTTCAAACATGTGACTTATTTATTCTGTTTGTTTCTTTCTTTAGGATGTCTGATGAACATATGTTTGAATTAAGACACTTGAAGAATCACGCTGATAAATTTGTTGTGAACCTGAAAGATCACATATGTTCATGCAGAAGATGGGAACTCACAGGACTCCCATGTGTTCAAGCTTTGTCTACTATGAAGATTAGGAATTTTAAAATAGATAGTTACATCCCAGAGTATTATAGGGTTTCAAAATACAAGGCCGTTTATAAGCATGTGATATACCCTGTTAATGGATCAAACTTGTGGGTTAAGACACCACACCTGATGTGCAACCACCCAAGTTCAAGAAGATGCCTGGTAGACCCAAAAAAGAGGAGGAATTTAGAACAAGGAGAGATTGATGGCTCTGATTGCAAAATGAGAAGAAGGATTGGTTTCTTAGTGAAGTGCAGTAGGTGTATGAAAGCAGGACACTACAAGTTTACTTGTAAGGACACAACAACCCAGGTTGCCCAACAATCTAACCAAGCCTCTCAGACTTATACTCAGACTACAACTCAGTCTGCTCAACAATCTACCCAAGCCTCTCAAACAACAACCCATACTGCCCAACATTCTACCCAATCCTCTAAGGGGAAGACTGCTCAGAAGACTCATGGTCCTGCCAAGAGGAAGATACAAAAGCTACCTGTTAGGAAGGCACCAAGGCCATTTTTTCCACCTGGGCCTACAACCAGGATGTCTGCATCCTAGAATGTTGTTGGTCCAGTCACAAGGAGATCTACTCCAACTAAGAGGACAACTCCAAAGAAGAATCCCTAGAAATATTTAGGATTAATTAGTTTATGTTGTATTTTGTGCACTATGGTATTGATGTAATGAACAAGTTCATTGTGTTTTTTTGTGCACTTTGGTGCTGAACAAGTTTATGGTGTATTTTGAAGCTTCTGTTATGAACCTAATTGTAGTTTAGTGCACTTTGGCGCTTTTCTTATAGACAAAATTATCTATTGCAGTTTATGAGTATTTTCTGTTTGGTGTTTTTGTGAACATTTTCTGTACTTTGGTGCTTTTGTGAACATTATCTACTGCACTTTGGTGCTTTTGTGAACATTTTCTGTTATAGATCACTTCCAGTTAAGGAACAATTATAGGTCATGCCCACATTTATAGGTCATGCCCAAAAATTATAGGTCATGTCCAAATCTGTTATGAACAAAACTGTATAGGTCATGCCCAAATATATAGGTCATGCCCAAATTTATAGGTCATGTCCAAATTTATAGGTCATGCCCAAAAATTAAAGGTTAGTTACAACATTAAAAACAGATTGTGAAGATCAAACTCATAAAATTCATTCTTAAAAGATTTCAACATTCATTCAAGATAACATCAAATACAAACTTTCAAGATAACATTACAACTGATACAAATAATTAACTCATTCTAACTAACCTAATTCATTCCAAAAATCAATACAATGATAATTATCAAATAAATCAAATTCCATCAGCTTTTTCACTTGACGATATTCTTCATTTCAGCATCAATAAACATCAGCTTTTTCCCAAGTTCTTCAATGTCTTTTTTTCCTTCATCCAGTCCCTTTGTAACCACACCCATCCTATGCATAAGAAATTCTTCTTTCTCATCACACACATCCTCATGGAACCAACCAAAATAATTGCATCCAGTTTGCATATGAAATTTGTGTTGTAAAGAGGTTCAAGATGAATGAATAACAGAAAGTAAACTCACAAAAAATATATTGGATACCTTATAATTGAGACAACCCCAGAATAGTTTCCCCATATTCTTCATAGTTTTTTCCATTTGAAGAACAACCATGTTTCCACAATGACACATGGGCTTCCTTCTTGAACTTCCACTGGCTACTGAATCCCCACTTCTTGAACTCAACATCGACGAAGAACAACCCAATTTCATGCTTTGATGAACACTACCTTTTATTTTTGAATGAAATTGTGAAGAAAGAAGAGGAATTCAATTTGCCCTAACAAGTGAAATAGGGGAGACCACATATAACGTAACCAAGAAAGAAGAAAATGATGTTCCAAGTCCATGTCAGCTGCCACGTAACCAAGAATAAATAGAAGTTTGAGCCAACTAACGACAAGGACTACTTTGACACCATTTTAAAAGTTAAGGGACGAACTAACCACTTTTAAAAGTTAAAGGACCAAACTGGGCCCTGGGGTAAAGTTAAGAGACGAAAAAAAGTTATTTTGCCAAATTTATTTATATTTTAAACATTTTTTTTAAAATGTTAATTTATAAATATCAATAACTTATATTTATGTACTAATGCAAATAAATTGTTATTTATAAATCAACAATTTTTTTTTTATAAAAAAAGTTTAAAAAAACTAAATGAAATTTTAATACAAAGATTAGTGAATAGTAGGGAGTGATTTATTTTTTAAAAAATTTGGAATCAGACTTTGAAAACGATTAAATTAAAAGGATCAATATTTCGATTGATATTTTTTTTTTAAGTTAATATCTGACCTCTAGACCAACTAATTCGAATGGAACAATCATACTGTCTACTCGTGAAAAGACCGAACACAAAGATGGTTAATAATTAAATTTTTTTGAGAAGACCATACTCTCATAATCCAAATCTTCACCCATTTAACCAACCCTCATAGGTTTTATTAGGCTACTGATTAATTTCACAAATCATATGTATGTACTAATGTACAAATTCTTTTTTTGAAATTTATAAATTAAATACTTATTTTATTAAAAAATGTTACATTTTTATAAGTTATAAAAAAAAGAGTCGTCTAACTAACATATTAAAAAAGTGTTTAAACCAACATTTTTACTTCATTAATGTAAATAAGTTGTTGATATGTACATATCAACAATTTTTTTTTAAAAAGTGTTTAAACCATAATTGAAATTTTAGTATGAATACTAGTGATTGAGTTTTTTTTTTTAATTTTTAAATTTAGCATCTAGTCTTGAGACCGACTAATTGAAATGGATCAATTCTACCATTTACGTGCGGATTGGACATACATAAAGATGGTTAACAATTACCCAATCCTAAAAAGAGCATACTCTCGCTAACTCAAATCTTCATCCAATAAATCAACCTACACTCAATAGAACTACCCCCAACAATTTTATAAATGCAAATTAAAATTTAGCGTAAATACCTTAACAAATAACATCATTATTGAAGAACTCCATTAAGCAAGAACTCCATTAAGCAAGCTATGTCAATTTATTAAGCAATCTAGAGTCAATGCCTTAATTAATTTTATTAAAAAAATGTTAAATTTTTAATGTTATAAAATAATTAGTCATCTATTTAACATATTAAAAATTCATTTATAATTTTAACATTTTTTAAAAAAAGAAGTTGTAAATTTATACATATCAACAACTTATTTATTCAGTAATATAAATAAGTTGTTGATATGTATAAATCAACAAATTTTTTTAAAAAAATGTTTAAACGATAATTGAAATTTTAGTAAGAATACTAGCATTTGAGGTTTTTTTTTTTAAATTTGATATTCGAACTTGAGACCGATTAATTCAAATGGATCAATTACTAAATCCTGAAAAGAGCGTACTCTCAATGACTCGAATCTTCATCCAATAAACCAAATCTCATATGTTAATCAGACAACAGATTAATTTCATATATGGAACTGGGTTGGCATTACTCCTATTATGGATGTTTCGTGTTGGTCCCATTTGAAGGATTGGAATGCTAAACTTAAAGGTCGGAGTAAATCAGGCAAGGTTAACGCAATTTGGTTTATTACTTGTTGGTCCCTTTGGAGATCGAGAAACAACATTTTGTTCAATGATGCCTAGTATAGTGTTGACGACATTGTTAGCGATGTCAAAATTGTCTCGTGGAATTGGTTGATCTTAGGGCAAGATGATAGTAGAAAGTGTAGGCTTTATGAATGGCATAAGTTTCCATTCGACTACTTGTAATTAGTCTCCTTCTGATTTGAGGAGCGTGTTTTGGTTTGAGATTCTATTAATCTCCTATTAATGAATTACTTATCGAAAAAAAATTTCATATATGGAACTACTAATGATTTCATTTATATCAAACTACACTCAATAGAACTATGCAAATTAAAGTTTAGAGTACATACCTTAACAGATAACATCATTATTGAAGAACTCCATTAAGCAATCTATGTCAATAAAGAACGTCGGTAAAATTGGAATCAAGACTTAATGATAAATCATTGGTGATGAGTGTTGCTTTTTGGACCTCCCATGCAAGCGCACCTGCCATGGCAAAAGTCGGTTGTTATTGAGAACCACTTCATCCCCAAACAACAATCATAGAATTTTCAAAACTTGTTTAACTAAATTCACAACATGATTCTAGATTTAAAGTTTGTAGGATGGAACAAGCAAGCAACATGTTCTGAAGCAAGGGGTTACGAAACTCGCCATCATCACAACAACACATTCTGAAGCAAGTTGTCACGAAACTCGCCATCATCACGGCAACACATTCAGAAGTAAGCGGTCACGAAACTTGACACCAACGCAAAGATCCAATTGTACCTGTAACATAATGGTTCAACTAGACTTATAAACACGAAGAGACTCCAAAATCAATACAAATATGAAGATCGCGCATCGGAATGAATGATTGAAGAACCAGGTTTGAGATCCATGGAAAGCCTAAACAAATGGATAGAAAGGAAAATTTTATTAGAAGAACAATAGCTAATAGTAAATAAGAAAACGCAATTAACAAAAGTAAGGTTAATCATGTGAAAGCAAAACTGTGTGCAGAAAGCTACATCGAGTTGATTACGAATGATTCGATGAAAGAATAAAGGAAATGAGGAAATTGTGAAAACTCAGCCTTCGTTTTTCGTTATATATAGGAGTCGTATGCGTGTTAATGACTAGGCGATTGTTATCCGAATTTTTTGGTTACTCCTTTTTTAGAGAGGGATGTATTTTACTGTGTTTTGGGCAGGAACAAATCAATAGTTATCTGTTACTCCTAATCTCCATAATTTTCTTAAATTAATTTTTACAATCTTAATCTAGTGTCAATAATTTTCTTAATCAATGAATAACTCTTTTTCCTAATATCAATAATTTTCTTAATCAATGAGTAACTCTTTTTCCTAATGTCAACAATTTTCTTAATCAATTTTTACTATTCTAATAGTTAAAAATAATCATATAATAAATACATTTATTTTAAAATCTAAATAGGAAAGCTAATTCTAGAAAGTTTTTAGAATAAATTATTTAAGAAGAAAAAGTATTAAATTTAGAATATTTTTTTTATTGGTGTATGTATCTGCTTTAGTTTTTGAGTAGGTACAACTCAGTAATTATCTTTAACTTTTTTTAACATCTATAATTTTCCTAATTCCTAAACCTTATCAAGAGGATAATATATAAATACGCCTTCATGGTATTTTTAAAGGAAATTTTTCTTCTTTATAATAAACGAAATCAATTTTATAATTTAATTGTATTTATTCAAAAGTTTTAATGAAAATCTAATTCTAAAAACTTATTTAAATCAACTTTTAAGAATAGAGACATAATATAGAGAACATAATATATAAAAACTTATAATATTTCTTCTTCATGAAATTGTTGGATTTTACATTTGCTTGCAGTCCAAGAACAATTAATTTGGCACGTACAGAAAAGTCGTTACCCTGTACCTTTCCTGATGGTTCCTGAAGATCTCGTTTGATCTCTTCATTTTAAGGAATTTCCAGAAGATTGGATGTTTGAAAACTCCAATAATTTGTGTTGCAGATCCTATGGTTATAAGGAACTCTTTTGGCACAGTAATCCTGTCGTTATGAGGATTATCTTTATTCGCCATCCCTATTGGTATGAGGGTACTTTCAACATACTCCTTTTAAGGAACTCTTGTCCTATCTCCTATTGTCATGAGGAACATTGGGATCAATCCTATTGCTATGAGGATTGTATTTTGTTTTGCTCATCCTATTAATATAAGGATTCTTGTTTTATCTTTTGTTCTAGAGTGTCAGTCAGTCATGTTTGGAACTATTGGTCAACTATTCTAGATATTCCCCGGTGGAGACCATCTTGTGCTGTTTCGTTTTGAGATTTCCCCTTTCATCTTTGATCTTTTGTGAGAAGATCGTATTCCTTTCTATCTTCCCCAGTGATTTCTGGTCATGTCTGAACTTGTTGTCTTCTTTCTATTTCTCGGAAATTCCAATAACACTAGGGCAGTGGATATTTCCGCATTGTTTGGCTGTATCGGCAAGTTGGTTGAGGTGGTGATTTCACCTTGAAGAAATAAGTTCGGGAAGAGATTCAGGTTCGCAGGATTTAGGGAGGTGGAGGATGAGAGAGTGCTAGCTATCAAGCTTGATAACGTTCGGATTGAAGGTACCAAAATTCATGCGAATATCCCCAGGTTCAAGAGAGTGAAGCGCGCAGCGATACAGAGGGGGAAAATGGGTGACTAACGGAGGGGGAAAGGGGAGAATACCGGGTCTCATCATCTTCGTCGTTCTAGGTATGGAGACGTCGGTTCCGTTCACCGTCCGGTGGGAGGTAGAGAGTGGACTTTTGCTGATGTGGTGCGTAGGAATGAAAGGGATAATTCGTATAGATTTAATGAGGACGAGAAGTTGGAATTTGCATTGGTAATAGGGGAGCTAGAAAAGCTCCGAATGGCTTATGTAGGGGTGTTGTTACCAGAAAGTTCGGCTTTTGACTTGCAAAAGGAATTCGAATCTGAAGGGTTTTTCTCAATCATTGTTACGCCCCTTGGTCCAAATCTCTGTTTGTTAGAAGAAGTGGTGGAGGGAGCGATTCATTATTTAATAGTGGAGGGTGAGGCTTGGTGGCACCATTGGTTTAAGGCTATTAGACCATAGAAAGAAGGTGACGTAGATACCGAAAGGGAGGCGTGGATTCGTATTCATGGCATTCCTTGCCATGCGTGGAATTTTAACATTTTTAAGGAGATTGCAAACTCTGTTGGTACCTTTATGGGTCTGGATAAGCATACTCAGAGGGGGTTGAGGAAGGATGTAGCAAGAGCTAGGGTTAAGGTCCCTTGTTTGAAAGTTATTAATTTTGCTAGGAAGGTCGTGATCGATAAGTTGTGTTTTGAGATTTGTATCTCTGAAGATTTTGAAGCAGCTACGATTTCTCAGGTGTTGGATTCGTTATCGGGTGACGATTGTTCTTCTTCGCATGAAATAGATGATGAGGCGAGGAGCATTTTCTTTAAGGAAGCTGATGAAGACTAATCGGTTGTAGGTGATGGGTTCGGTGATGAGGTTACTTCTCCGGTTAGGAGGGAGGGAGGTGACGGGAAGATGGAAGAAGGTGGCGTGAATTCTTTGAAATGTCCAGCGGATATTAATGGTACTGTTTTGGAGCAGGTATGTCCAGAAGGTGATGTGGACAGGAGGTGGTTTATGGGTAATTCTGCAGAAGGCGGGTGCTTCGAGACTGCTTTATTGTCTTTAAAAGGCAATAGTTGTCATTTAGCGGAGGCTATTGGGAAGGGTACAAGTGGGTTATTAAACAGTATAGACAACATTTCTTTTGTTCCAAGTACCGCAACATGTATTGAGGATAGGGAGATGTTTAATGCCTCGGAGGGTGCAGCGCATATGGGCCCCTCTTTAGTTCAGAAAAATCATTTATTGAAGAAAAAAGCTTTGAAGAGTGTGAAATTGAAACACTTGTATGGAGTTGGTGGGTCCCTCAGAGGACATATTAGAAATAAAAAATATATGTTTAATAGAAAGAGGTTTTTCGGCAAAGAAGAGTTTGGAACAGCCTTTTTGGGGGAGGACGGAGGAAGCCATTCTTCTTCTAAGTTAGCGGCGGATTCTGCATCTTTTTCAGGGGCGGTGAGGTCTAAAATTTATCATGGTGAGCAGTCCAACGTGTCCGGTATGGATAGATGCAATCAGAGAATTAAGGAGAACCTGGATTCCAATTTGGGTGTTAAACCTTGGAACACTATTTTAAAAGTGGGAGTTGAGAAGAGGGATTCCAATGGAGATTATCAAAGGTGGTAGTGAGTGAAGAGGAGTAGAATTACTCAAATTATCTCAGGAGGCAAGGCAGACATTTTTTTTATTCAGGAAACAAAGATTCAAGATTTGTTCGATACGGTGGCTCGGAGTTTTTGGTGGAATGAAGATGTAGAGTATTCCTTTTCTAATTCGGAAGGGTTGTCTGGAGGTATGTTAATTCTTTGGAAAGCTAATACGGTAGAGGTTCTTAGTAGCTTTGGAGGAGCCGGTTTTTTGGGAGTCATGGTTAGGTGGAGAAATAATTTTTATTATATTGTGAATGTTTATTCGCCGTGCTCATTATAGTTAAAAAGAATTTTATGGAGGAGGTTGTTGGAATTAAAGGAGGATTGGTCGGATGGAGATTGGGTAGTTGGAGGAGATTTTAATGCGGTTATAAAGGCACACGAATGAAGGGGGAGTACAACGTTTAATTCAAGGAGGGAATGAAAAGAGTTTGATGAGTTTATCAATGAGGGTAGCTTGGTGGATCTTCCTTGCAAATGGAAGAAGTTTAGTTGGTATGGGGGGGATGGTAAGGCTAAGAGTAGGATTGACCGCTTTCTGGTTTCGGACGACATTATTGGAAAATGGGGGGCGGTTGGGCAATTGATTGGCATGAGGGATATTTCGGATCATTGCCCGATTTGGTTGGTGGTGGATAAGGCGGAATGGAGATCGAAACCTTTTAAAGTAAATAACGAATGGTTTTCCGATAGGCGCTTTATTCCTTTTGTCGAAAAAGAATGGAAAAATATTGTGGTAGAGGGAAGGAAAGAGTTTGTTTTCAAGGAGAAATTAATGTTATTAAAGGAGAGGCTTAAATGGTGGAATACAAACGTTTTTGGGAGGATAAATTTGGAGATGGAGGATGGGGTGAGGGAGATGAATGAAGTGGATGATGTGGAATCCAATGCTCGGGTTGAGGTGGAGGAGGAGGATTTGGTTTTGAGGAGTAAGAAGGCTAGTGGGAAATTTTAGCTTAATCTGAGGATTAAGGAGAATATGTTCATTCAAAAGTCGAGATTAAAGTGGTTAAATGATGGTGATAACAATAGTAAATTTTTCAATAGTGCTATGAAGGAGAGGAGGAGATATAATTTTCTTGGTTCTATTATTACGGATAATGGAATAGTGGATAAGGTAGAGGAGGTTAAGGAGGAGGTTAGGAGTCATTTCGAGGCTAAGTTTATTGAGCCGGATATTGAGAGACCCGCCCTTGAAGGTCTTGTGTTTAAAAGTATTAATGGTTTGGATCGTTCGTTTCTTGAAGTTACTTTTTCGGAAGAAGAGATTAGGGAGGCTATTTGGAGTTGTGAGGGATCTAAAAGTCCGGGGCCCGATGGTTATTCTTTTCTTTTCATAAAAAAGTGTTGGAATTTTATGAAGGAATAGTTTATTGGTTGTTTCCGGAGTTTTCATTTCGGCGCTTTATTCTCAAAAGCTTTCATTTCGTCTTTCTTGACCCTAGTGCCTAAGTCCTATAATCCGTTATGTTTGGACGATTATAGGTTTATTTGCCTAGTGGGGTGTATGTATAAAGCTATTTCCAAGCTTTTGGCGTCTAGATTTAAAGTGGTGTTGATCTCGATTATTTCGGATTCTCAAAGTGCTTTTGTGGCGGGTAGACAATTGTTGGATGGTGTGATGGTGGCTAATGAATTGGTGGATTTTGCGAAAAGGGAGGGAAGAAGTTTTTTTCTCTTCAAAGTTGATTTCGAGAAGGCTTACGATAAGGTTAGTTGGAATTTCCTTAGATTTATGTTAAGGAAAATGGGTTTTGGGGAAGTTTGGATGAGGTGGATGGAAGTGTTAGTATTCAATAGTAAAATATCGGTGTTGGTAAATGGTAGCCCCACAAAAGAGTTTGTTGTGGAGAGAGGTTTGAGACAAGGAGATCCTATTTCTCCTTTTCTTTTTGTGATTGCGGTGGAAGGTTTGAGGGGTATGGTTTCTAGGTCGGTGGAGATTGGGGAGTTTGAGGGTTTCAATTTGAATCAGTGTTTTGTTGACATCCTTCAATTTGCGTATGATGCGTTACTCATTAGGGAAGGGAATTGGAAGCATGTGTGGGCGATCAAAGCGGTGTTAAGGGGTTTTGAAATCGTCTCCCATTTGGGTATTAACTTTCATAAAAGCAAACTAATTGGTATTAATATTAGTGATCGGTTTATGGAATTGGCTTCTTTCTTTCTTTCTTGTAGAAGAGAGGAGAGCTCTTTCATTTTCCCTGGAATGCCTATTGGATTTAAGTCTAACGGTACTTCTTTGTGGTCGTCTTTGGTGTTGAAATTGAAAAGAAGGATTTTTTGTTGGAATAATCGATATCTCAGCTTTGGAGGGAGGATTACTTTGCTAAAATCGGTTTTTTCTAGTTTATCAATTTTTATGCTTTCTTTCTATAAAGCTCGGGTGAAGATTATTAAAGAGATTACTAGAATCCAAAGTAACTTTTTTTGGAGAGGGAAGGAGGGTGAGAGGAAAATCCATTGGGTGAGTTGGAATAAGGTATGTCTCCCGCTTGAAAGGGGGGGATTGGGTTTGCGGAGAGTGGAAGACTTTAATGTGGCTCTCCTTAACATGTGGAGATGGAGGATTCTCTCGGAAAATGGAGCTCTTTGGTACAAAGTTTTAAAGGAGAGGTATGGAGATATCAATTTGAGGATTGTTAATTCCGAGAGTTTCATCAAAAAGAAGAATTGTTGTTCCTTTTGGTGCACTACAACAGATAAGACCTTAGACAACGCTTTTTTTGCCCTTAGACAGTGCTTTTAAGCGTTGTATAAACCTACGCTGCTATAGGTTTAGACAGCGCTTTGGTTAATACCAAAAGCGCTGTCTAAAGGTGGGTATATTTAATGAAAAGCGCTGTCTATGGTACCTTTATATAAAATTTTTCGTATACCTTAGACAGCGCTTTTGGTGAAAGCGCTGTCTAAGCCCTACCTTGTTTGACTTTTATTGGTATACCTTAGAAAGCGCTTTCACCCAAAGCGCTGTCTAAGGTATACCTTAGACAGTGCTTTCGGTAAAAGCGCTGTCTAAGGTATACCTTAGACAGCGCTTTCGGTAAAAGCGCTGTCTAAGGTATACGAAAAATTTTATATAAATTTTTTAAACCTCAATTTTTACCAGGTTTTTTCAACCAGAATTTGACCTGTTTTTGACCTGTTCAGAAAAATACCACAATTTGGAGATTCAAATCAATCCAATTTATCCTATTTAAATGTACCAATTTACACCAAAATTATATATCCAAAACAATTGGCAATTCAAACCAATATATATATTTAAAATTACAAACCAAAATTATATATACACCTATTTATAATTACAAATCATGACATTTTTTCTACAAATGCACATATCACTTATACTAGTACTTTTGCATCCAACCAAAGGTATGCTTCAAATCTACATTATAGGTCCTGAAAACACAAAGATTGTAATTCAATTAAAAGAATACATAAACAAAGTTACACATATTTAAATTCTCATCAATTAAAGTAAGAGTACAATATTATACCTTGTAAAATTCTGAGCTCCATAATGAATTGACACCAATCCTCTTTAATTTCATCCAATTGAGAAATTGAGTAATGAGCACACTTGCATTCTTCAATTAAAAGAATACATAAACAAAGTTACACATATTTAAATTCTCATCAATTAAAGTAAGAGTACAATATTATACCTTGTAAAATTCTGAGCTCCATAATGAATTGACACCAATCCTCTTTAATTTCATCCAATTGAGAAATTGAGTAATGAGCACACTTGCATTCTTCAAAGTACTACGAGTATGAGGTTTGACGGCCATGCAACATACGACCCTATAGCATCTCGCACCAATGTTACATCCGAATCATCGTCAGGATAGGGTAATGGTGCTTCCTCCTCTATAGCAATATCAACTGATACTTTCAAACTTCCAGTAGGGAGGGATTTATTGTGAAGTAATTGTACCCCATTGTTATACACTTTTCCCTTTGCAACATTCCGATAAGTTGGTGAAGATAAGAAGAGCTGACATTGGGAAACACCCTAAAACCAAAAATAAATATGCCATTGTTAATGTGTATATATGTCATTTAAATAATTTAAGCTACTAATTTAATTTCATAAATATATATATAATTACCTCTGGAATAATCGGATGAAAGCTGCGGTTGATACTATCTTTCTCCGATCCATCTCTAACACATGAAGCGTTATCCCTTTCTTTTTCCTTTCGTAATTCCCGAACCTCAGCTTCTAGTGCTTCCAATTTAGCTTGAAGTTCTGCATTACTAGCAACCTTTCCCTTTTTAATATTCAAGGAGGTCGGGGTGATCCCAAATGCCTTACCCCTCACCCGACCAGAATACTCAGGGACATCTAATGCCCGACTAAGTATGCTCCTGGTATCGTCTGGAGATACAGACTGAGATAACGCCTCCTGAAAATCAGATGAATATCGAATATTTGTCAAATATTTGTTAATAATGTTTTGATTTAATTAAAGAAATATTGTTATACTTACACATTTCTCAAATACTTGTAGAACCTCTACTGCAACAACTCCAGACTTGCCCACACGGGCTTCCTTCCACAAGACATGTGCAGGAAGAGATGTTTCAGAGCTATTCGCCTGTTGTAACTACATATAAAGCCAAATAATATGATCAACTATAACTCATGATGAACTATTATTATAGCATTGCAATATATTGATACTTACCAAAGATTGCTCCAAACGTCCATATCCAACACGTCCTTTCCTGTATTTATACTTCGGAGCTAATGCTCTTTCCCGATTAATTGCACTTAATCGCGTAAATTCTGGGGTTTGTCGTTTGGATTTAAACGCTACCCATTCTTGTGGTGAAATCAAACTTGCATATTTAGATGGATACTCTCCATCAACAAAGTTATCGTCAGCATCCCTAAGATAGGTGCGGTTTAAATATGTCCTAAACCCTCTTAGGAGCTTCCCTACCAATCTCATCAAAAAAGCTTTTCTTTCTTCCTCGACGTTGAAGCACCTCTAAAAAAACCATACACATTGGTTAGTACAAATAATTTGAAGGACATAATTAGTTGGCATAATTAAAGACATAATTATGGTACCTTTATCTCATTCCAAATTTTTTCTTTGGTTTCCTTCAACTGTTTGGATCTCCAATCATCACAAGTAATAGGAACCGCATTCCTTACAAGTGCACCAATGAAACTTGTCAAAGTATGACCGTTAGGCTCAATAAGTGTATTTTGGGCGCTCCAATGCACATTATAAGTGATGCCTTGATCTCTAGCACGGATCACTCTCTTCATAATGGTTATTCCTCTTCTAATCTCTGCTTCCATAGATCTGTTACTTCCAACCTGAATATCGGGATCATCATCATGTAGGTGATCATCATCATGTGGGTGATCATCATCATGTGGGTGATCATTGTTAGTAGCCATCTAACCTGTAATAAATAAATCAAGGATATCAAATATAATATATAACAAATATAATAAAGAAATCAAGGATATCAAATATAACAAATATGACATAATATATAACAAATATAAGAAAGAAATCAAGTATATAACAAATTTTACCTCTTTAGCTATAATGGCTAAAGAGTTGGATTTGTTTTAAAATAAAAGTTTTTTAGAAGATTTAATAAAACTAAACTAAACTATTTAGAAGATGTTTTAAACAAAACTTCATTAAACTAAACTTCATTAAACTAAACTATTTAGAAGATGTTTTAAACAAAACTTCATTAAACTAAACTAAACTAAACTAAACTAAACGATTTAACAAATATAATAAAATATGTTTTAAACAAAAATACTTGGAGTTAGCTCCCTAAAACTAACCTAAACTAGCATGTTAACAATTCAAATTCCAACAATAGTCCAACTAATTTCGACCTAAACAATAACTTCATTAACAAAACTCATCAAACATACTCATCAAACATACACATTCACTACAAAACTTCATTAACAAATCTTCATTAACAAAACTCATTAACAAACTCATCAAATATACTCATTCACTACAAAACTTCATTAACAAAACTTCAAACATACTCATTCACTACAAAACTTCATTAATAAAACAGTCCAACATAACTTCATTAACAAAACTCATCAAAGAGCAGAAAGAACGAAATGAACGAACTTCATTAACAAAAATCATTTTCATTAACTTCATTAACAAAACTTAACAAAACACAACAACGACGTACCTTTAACGACGGTAACAACGACAATGCAAGAACGAAATGTATCAAAGAGCAGAAACGGACGGACGAAGGCAATGAGCAGAAACGAACGACGACGGAAATGAGCAGAAACGGACGGACGGCAAGGTTTTTCGGTGAAGGTTTACGGTTGACGGACGGTTAAGGACGGTTGACGGTGAAGGTTTTTCGGTGAAGGGTTTTGAGCTCTGTTCGCATGCAGGGGAGAAGAAAGAGCGGAAATATGAAAATGAATACTGAGTATTCATATATTTTAATTTTATTAGACCTTAGACAGCGCTTTTAATAAAAGCGCTTTCTAAGCTGGACCTTAGACAGCGCTTTTAAAAGCGCTTTCAAAGGTTGGCCTTAGACAGCGCTTTTGATTTTATTTTTTTTAATTTTTAAGACCTTAGAAAGCGCTTTTAACTAAAGCGCTGTCTAATATTTTCCATTAATTTTTTTTTTAAAATTTATAAGACCTTATAAAGCGCTTTTGACCAAAGCGCTGTCTAAGGTCTTATATTTTTTTGCGCTTTTACTTTTTTAAATGGCTAGTTTCCTTGTTTTTAACTTATAGCAGCGCTTTTGTATTAAAGCGCTGTCTAAGGTGCGATGTTATAAATTTCGTCTTTTTGGTAATGAGTTTTCTTCATCTTTTTGGTACTCTTGTTGGTGCTCTAATATTTGTCTTAAGGATAAATTTCGTCTTCTTTTTGATTTATCTTGTCTTAAAGAGGTAACGGTGGCATGTATGGGTGGTTTTAGAAGTGATGGATGGTATTGTGGGGATTTTGGCATTTGTGTTAATGTTGAGGGGGGAGTAGTTTATGACTTGTTGGAGTTACGGGAGCTTTTGCATTCTTTCCGACCGGCCGCGTTGGAGACGGATATGGTGAAATGGTTGCAGTCTATTGAGGAGAAATATTCGGTGAGTTCTTTTTAATCCCTAGTTAGTCTTAATCGTATTCCTTTTGGGCCAAGGGAGAAGTTTGATGTAGCCTTATCTTTCGTTTGGAAGGGGAAGGTTCCGTTTAAAATTAAAGCTTTTGGTTGGAGGTGTTTTTTACATAGGCTTCCAAGACAGATTCTCTTTTTTCTAGAGATTGTGTCTTTCCGAATAGCGATTTGAATTGTGTTTTTTGCTTGTCCGGAGCGGAATCTTTAAACCATATTTTGTTGGGTTGTCCGGTTGTGAGATTGGTGTGGAGGGAGGTGGCGGTTTGGGTTGGTTTTGATCAGGAGGGTACTACGGTACTTAAGGAATGTTTCTTAAGGTCCTTTTCCTTTTGTAAAAGGAATAAAGTGGAAAGAGGTAAGGATGGGGCTATTTGATTGGCAACATCTTGGTCCTTGTGGTTATTGAGGAATGGTATTATCTTTAGGAATGATGTTTGGAATATTGTTGAAGTGGTGTGGAATGTCAAATTGTTAATTTGGAGATGGTCTTTCATTGGGAAAATTACCAATTCCATTTGAAGCTTTTATGAATTTAGTAAGCATCCTTTGTTTTATTTGTCTAAAGGCCTAAATGGTTTGTAATCTTCTCTTGCCAAGCTCCGTCTCGCTTTTTGTAAGTGGGTTCGAGAACCCTTTGTTCTCGTATAAATGAATTTCTTGCTTATAAAAAACAATAATAATACTTGTTTCTCATTTCTAATATAATTGACATATTAAATTCTCCCACTTTATATAGAATAATAATTGAATTAAGATTAAGAGTTTTGAAACATATTTAAACAAACATTCACCCATTTTCTCTATCACACAATGATCTTATCAAATAACGTCACACCGATAGGGTATGTCTATCACTTACATAGTTCAGAGAGAATTGAAATTCATTATATAAAAAAATATTAAAAATAACTTATTAAATTTCATAAATTATTACATGTTGTAGTATTTTGGATCGAACTCTAGTGTCGACAAGGGTAGCTTAATGGTTCATTAGAAGGTTTAGTATGAAGTCAAAGTCTGTTCACATACTGATCTTGTATGCCGTAGTCGATGTATGCTCAAGCATGCAGTAGTCGAAATTCTAGGGTTGTTAGCATGTGAATTGGGTCTTGCTTGTAAGCCCAATTGTTAAGTTACCTTATAATCTAAGTTTAGTAGTCTATAAATAGACTAGTTCTCTAAGGTTGTTGGGAGAGGTTAATTGTTGGTATTAACTTCTAATCTTTGAACCCTTATTGAGAACGTGAATAGTAAAACATATTTAAACAGCTCTCTATTCTTCTTCCTTTTTCTTTTTTCCTTTGTGAAACCTAATAGGGTTTCTTGTGTTTGTTCAAGAAACTCAATCTTTATCTCATAACTTTGTTCTGTTATTGACGAAATCAATTCCTATCAACCTGGTGCGGTGAGCGTGGAGGAGAAGATGTCGTCAATAAAGTATAAGGTTGAGAAAGTCACCGGTGTGAACGATTTCGGCTTGTGGCGCTTGAAGATGCAAGCCCTTGTTAAAAGCGTTGAAAAGATTGGAAAGGATGGATGCTGCCCTAACAGAGAAGGAAAAGACAATGATGATCGAAAAAGCCCACAATGTCATTGTATTGAGCCTTGGTGATAAGGTTCTCCGGCAGGTTTCATAGGAGAAAAATGCAGCTAGTGTGTGGACGAAACTTGAAGGTTTGTACATGACAAAATCATTGGTTAATTGTCTCTACCTGAAGCAAGCTTTGTATTCATTTAAGATGAATAAAGACAAAGCCTTGGCTGAACAACTAGATATGTTCAAAAAGTTAATTCTTGATCTTGAAAATATCGAGGTCAAGAATGATGATGAAGATCAAGCGCTACTGCTGTTGTGCTCTTTACCTAAGTCTCATGCTCACTTCAAGGAAACTCTCTTGTATAGAAGAAAGTCGTTAACCTTTGAAAATGTTTAATCTGCCTTGTAATATAAGGATTTGAACGAACGAAAGGAGCACAAGCCATCTTCTGTTGGTGATGGTTTGTCCATTAAGGGGAAATTCTTGAAGAAAGATGGTAGGTTTGAGAAAAAGAAGGGTAAAGTTCTGCATAATTCTTATGGTGGTAATGCTCCTACAATTAAGTGTTATCATTGTAATTAGGAAGGTCATACAAGAAAAGTATGCCTTGACCGACTAACAATTCATGGCGGAAATTATAATGGTAATGTTGCCATTGTGCAAGATGGTTATGAATCATCTGATGTCCTAGTGTTTTCAAGCAGCGACTCTAGTAAGGAGTAGATTATGAATTCAGGGTGTACTTGGCACATGACTCCAAACAAAGACGTGTTTGAGGAATTGTGTGATCAAGATGGTGGATCAGTGCAATTTGGAAACAATAAAGCTTGCAAAATTTCAGGTATTGCATCTGTGAGATTCAAGCTCCATGATGAGTCAATAAGGTTTTTGACTGATGTTAGGTATGTACCTGATCTTAAGAGAAATTTGATTTCTCTTGGTGAATTCGACAAGAAACGATATATTTTTAAAGGAGAGCAAAGCATTATAAGGGTAATGAAGGGGACGAAGGAAGTCTTGAGAGGCGTGAAGAAACAAGGCATGTATACCCTTGAGGTTGTAAATGGTTCAGCAGATGTGGCATCCAAGAAACATGTGTTGAAGACTGAGCTATGGCAAAAGAGAATTGACCATGTCAGTGATAAAGGCCTTGTTGATTTATCGAAACATAATCTACTGTGTGGTAACAAGGTCGTAAAATTGGAGTTTTGTGAACCTTGTGTATTTGGTAAATCGTGTAAAATGAAGTTTAACAAAGGTAAACAAAGAACACATGGATCCCTTGATTACATTCATGCTAATCTCTAGGGGTCTGCAAGGACTCCTTTACACTCAGGTGCAAAGTATTTTCTATCCATAGTTTAAGATTACTTTGGAGCTAATGACCTCAAGATCGTTGCAACAACTGATCTTGATGTCAACACTTTTCCACATACCTTGATTTGATTCATCAGCTTTGTAACCCTAGTGCAAAAATCAGTTATGCTTTCACTTTCTTCCATCTGAAGTAATTCATGTGCCCTTTTCTTAGATTGTAACCTCACCTCTTTCACCTTATCTGCGCCTCCAAACGATTTCTCCAAGATTTTTCATGCTTCTTTTGCTGATTCTACATCACTAACCTTTTCAAAATTGTTTGGATCAACACATTGACGAATTATAAAGAGAGCTTTATAATCTTTCTTCTTCAATTCTTTGTATGCGGCCTTTTAATGATCTGACACGTTTTCTGCAAGTGGTGTTACTCCTTCCTTCACAAGATCCCAAATATCTTGATAACAGAAAACCACTTTCATTTGCTTACACCAATTCTTATAATTATTGTTCTTGAGAATCGGAAGACTCGTCAGAAAATGCTTGTTGGGTGATTCATTGCCATCATGATTTTCTTCCCACGAATCACTCAGCCAATGCTCTAGATATCAGATGTTGGAATTAACCCAAAACTTTGAGAATTTTAAATCAATCTTAATGAACAAGATTCAATTAACCTGATCGAAATCTCTTGTTCTTTACTCTTCACTCATGTGAAATAATCACACCTTGATTGCAAGAATGATTCTGTGCAGCAATTGTTAATGGAAGAAGAAAGAAATAAGATTAGGGTTTAAAAAAATAAGGGAATAGGAGAATGATTTTTGCAGTGTAACTCTCTTATCTCAAACTGAGAAAAAATATTATTCAACTGTGCAACTGCACTTTATGTTGTGTTTTACAATATTATTCTCTATTCTACTTACTAAAAATAGGGGTTACTCCCTCTATTTATAATTGAGTTAGCTTGCTCCCTAAGGTAAAGTCCAAAAACACAAAAGGCCAAAATTTATATTTTGGTCTAAGTTGAAATTCTGGGTCAAGCAACCTACTTCGACACTTCGACATCTGCCACAACTCGACACACACACTAGACTAATTTCGACATATCCTTGTTTTTGTCGAGCTACACTTGCTTCGACTCAAAAAATTACAAACACATAAAAAAAATTGTTGCTTTATAAACATCAACTACTTATAATTACGCATTAATGTAAATAATTTGTTAATGTTTATAAATGAACAACTATCTTTTTTTAAAGATGTTTAAAAGATAAATGTAATTTTAAGACGAAGATCATATCAAGTTTATTATTTATTTGCAATTTGTAAATATCAAATCAAATTTTATACCAATGCACGAAATCTAAAGAATTTTTTTGAAATTTATAAAACAAAAACTTTTTCATAAAAAATAATAAGTTGAAATTTTAATAAGTTGCAAAAAATCAATCACCTTAATATGTTCCATGAAAATTTATCATCTCATCCTTCTAATATGTTCCATGAAAGCAGCCGATGAATGATACTATCTTCCATCTGATGTAATTTATGGGTCTTTTTGTGAGTTTATAACCTCGCCTCTTTCACCTTCTTTGCACCTCCAATCAATTTCTCCAAGATTTCTCATGTTTCTTTTGCTGATTCTACATCACTAACTTTTTCAAAATTGTCTGGATCAACACATTGATGAATTATAAAGAGAGCTTTATAATCTGTATTCTTCAATTCTTTGTATGCATCCTTTTCTTGATCCGACACATTTTCTGCAAGTGGTGTCATTTATTCCTTCACAAGATCCAAAATATCTTGATAACAGAAAATCACATTCATCATCTTGCCCCAATATCTTGATAACAGAAAACCACATTCATCATCTTGCACCAATTCAAAATAGTGGTCACTCCCTCTATTTATAATTGAGCTAACTTGCTCCCTAAGGTAAAGCCGAAAAACACAAAAGTCCAAAATTTTATTTTGGTCAAGTCGAAATTCTATGTCAAGCAACCTACTTCGACACTTCGACATCTACCACAACTCGATACACACACTAGGCTAATTTCGACACATCCTTGTTTCTGTCGAGCTACATTTGCTTCGACACAAGGAATTACTATCTCAACAAAAAAATAGTTGATTTATAAACATCAACTACTTATATTTACACATTAATGTAAATAATTTGTTAATGTTTATAAATCAACAACTACCTTTTTTTTAAAAGATGTTTAAAACATAAATGTAAATTTAAGACGAAGATCAAATCAAGTTTATTATTTATTTGCAATTTGTAAATAGCAAATCATATTTTATACCAGTGCACAAAATCTAAAGAATTTTTTTGAAATTTATAAAACAACTTTTTTATAAAAAAGAATAAGTTGAAATTTTAATAATTTCCAAAAAATCAATCACCTTAATATCAAATTAAAATTTCATTAATTTTTTTTAAAAATATTTTTAAAAAAATTGTTGATTTATAAATATCAACTACTTGTCTTTACACATCAATGGAAATAAATAGTTAATATTTATAAATCAACAACTGTCTTTTTTTTTAAAAATGTTTAAAAGAAAAATGTAATTTTAAAATGAAGACTTAATAAAGTTTATTAATTGTTTGAAATTTGTAAATACCAAATCAAATTTTAAATAATGCACAAAATCTAAAGAATTTTTTTCAAATTTATAAAACAATAACTGTTTTTATAAAAAAGAATAAGTTGAAATTTTATAAGTTATAAAAAAAAAATCAATCCCCTTACTTTAAAAATTTTTTAAACATTTTTTTTAGAAAAAATAATTGTTGATTTACAAATATCAACTACTTTTATTTACGCATTAATGTAAATAAGTAGTTAATATTTATAAATCAATAACTTATCCCTTTTAAAAAAACTATTCAAAAGATAATGTAATTTTTAGACAAATACCAAATCAAGTTTATTATTGATTTGCAATTTGTAAATATCAAATAATATTTTAAACCAATGCAAAAAATTTAAAGAATTTTTTTGAAATTTTTAAAACCACAACTTTTTCATAAAAAAGAATAAGGTGAAATTTTAAGAAGTAATAAAAAAAATCATTTGCCTTACCATCAAATTAAAATTTCATTAATTTATCAAATTTTTTTTAGAAAAAAAGAATTATTGATTTATAAATATCAACTACTAGTATTTATAAAAGAATGACTTAATACCCTTTTTGGTCCTCTAGCTATAGGGGTAGGTCCAAATAAGTCCTCTAGCTTTTAAAAGTTCCAAATTGGTCCTATACGATTTTAAATAGTTTCGTATTGATCCTTTCCGTTAAATACATGCTAACGGTGTTAAAATAACTGATGTGTATTATGAGTTGGTAGGGGAGTGAAGCATTGTCATCATCTTCTTCGCTAGGTATAGTGTTTTATCTGAATCTTTATAAATTGAATCCCAATCTCAAACCCTAGGTTCACAATTCATCCTAAATTCACCAAATTGAAAGGGAAATCAAGTATCTGGGCGGCGTTTGTTCTTCATTTTCTTCCCAATAATGAGTTCTGGTCACGTTTCTTCTTCATCTTCATCGCAAGTTTATACCAGTTTTGGGCAAGTTATGTGTGCTTGTGGAGACCTGTGTGTACTTTGCAAGGCAAGAACCGTAAAAAATTATGGAAAGCTTTTCTGGGGTTGTAAACATTTTAAGGTAATATTCTTTGTTAAACACATGCATTCCATCCATTACAACTTCACTGTTAACAAGTTGGCTGCATATATGTATAGGGACACACGAATGCCGGATGCGGTTTTTTTGAATGGTTCTATGATGATTCAAGAGATGGGAACGAGGAACGCATGAGGAATCTGCAATGGAAGATTGAAATGCAATTTAAGGAGTTGGAAGAAGCCCAAAAAGAGTTGGCTGAGGCAAAAAGCATGGTTGAAGTGTTGAAGGACAATAATCTACTTCTAGAAGAAGATTTGAAGAACACTAGGAAAAGGAAGATGATCTGGAAGTCCCTGTTTTTTATTGTGTTATTTGTTTTAGTGGTTAAGGTGTTGTGAATATTGAAGTTGATGTAAAAGTTGGTTCCATGACATGTACAATTTGGTTTATCAGTTGGTATAAAAAAGTTGATGTGAATGTTGAAGTTGTGTTATTTGTGTGGATTGATGTACCAGTTGTTACCAAATCTAGTAATTCAGTGTTTGCCTCATGTGTTTGTGGACATGAAATTGTTCACCTGTAATTCAGTTACCAAATCTAGTAATTCAGTGTTTACACTAAATAATAGTTGGTATAAAACAGTTTGTGAACCTGAAATGTTGCACCTGTTTAACAGTTTAGCAGCTTAATTTAACAGTTTAGCCTAGCAGTTTGTAACAGTTTGTACACCATAATTTATGACAATTATATGATAACAGCTTAACAGAAGTAATCATTACATCATAACAGAATAACATAGTCTGATTACATCCACATTACACAAAATACCATAATCTGATTACATCAACATTGCCCAAAATAGGATAATCTGATTACAACATGACATAAGTAATCATAACAGAAGTTGTTCATAACATTACACAAAATAACAGAAGTTTTCCAAAGAACTTCACAACATTACACAAAATAGTAGAACTTGTTCATTACACAATACGACACAAACTACAGACCCTAAGAGGATTTCTTTTGAATGATCCTTTTAGTTGGTGTTGTCCTCCTAGTAGTAGGACCCACTGCATTCTGTGATGCACTCAATCTGGTGGTGGGTCTCTGTGAAAGTTGTGCTGGTCTCTTAAAAGGCAACTTGTGCCTAGCTTGTGTTGGAGGCTTCATGGTAGTAGTATGAGTTGTTTTGCTTGCTTGACTTGGTTGAGTTGGTTTGCTTGTCTGAGTTGGTTGAGTTGGTTTGCTTGTCTGAGTTGGTTGAGTTGGTTGAGTTGACTGAGTTGTTTTGTTCTGAGTTGGTTGCTTGACTGAGTTTGTTGCATGACTTGTCTGTGTTGCCAGATTTGCTTCAGATGCTTGCTGAGTGAGCTGAGTAGAAGGAGTTGGTTGCTGGGTGGCCTGTGTTGACTGTTGTGGTGGCTGAGCCATCTTACAAGTTGATTTGTTGTGGCCAGTCTGTCTGCACCTAGTGCACCTCATAATCATACCAGTTTTTCTTATTTTCCTGTCAGAACCATCAATCTCACCCTGTTCCCTATTCCTCTTCTTCTTTGGTCTCCCAGGAATTTTCTTGAATTTGGGAGGCTGCACATCAGGGTATTCAGTTCTCACCCATAGATTTGTACCATTTAGAGGGTAAATGATTGGTTCATACACTCTAATGTACCTAGCCTTCTTGTAATATTCAGGAACAAACTGGTCAATATCAAGACCTCTACTCTTGATTGAGGAAATCACATGGACACAAGGGAGACATGTCAGGTCCCACTTTCTGGAAGAACAGCTATGTTCCTTCAAGTTGACAGAGAACATGTCTCCCTGATTCTCAATGTGCTTCACCTCAAAAATGTGTTCAGCTGACATCCTATAAAAACACAACAGTCAGTCTATATCCTATCAAAAGAATTTCATCCTATAAAAACACAACAGTCAGTCTATATCTCATCAAAAGAACCTCATACTACAAAAACACAACAGTCAGTCTATATCCTATTAAAAGGTTATCATGTTACCTTACAATCCATGAATTTGTGAAACTGCTGATTTTCTCGACCTTCTTCTTAATGTTTGGCAAGACTTCATCATCACCTAAGTTAGAGAACTTTAGCCTATTTGCCGCCCATTTTTCCATTATGTATCCTCTTATCTCCTCTAACATTGTAACCAAAGGTTTTGACCTTACTTCCACAATTACACTGTTGAATGCTTCTGACATATTATTCAAGACAGTATCACATTTTGTTGTGGTTCTGAAATAGGACTTGCTCCAAAATCGTGGTGGGGTTTGCATCATGTGTTTGTAGGCCTCTTCATTTATCCTCCTCATGCCTCTCATCTCTCTTTCCCAGGCCTGTGGATAAGTAGCTCTGGCTGCCTTCCAAATGATTTCTTTCAACACTTTTCCTGGAAATTTCTTTCTGAAATTGTTGTACAGGTGTCTCAAACAGAACCTTTGTTCAACACCTGGTAACAATTCATCCATAGCTGGGAGAAGACCCTGCAAATGCATATAAATTCAGGATTAAATTCTAAATAAAAAAATAATTCAAACTTAAATAAAGGCAATAAATATAGGAGTACCTTTTGCTGATCAGAAATGAAAGTGTAGGTCCTACACTCTTCTCTTCCACCCAGATCATTAATGACGAGCTTTAAAAACCAAATCCATGATTCTCTATTTTCCCCTTCCACCACAGCAAAGGCAATAGGCATCATTTGATCATTGGGATCTGTTCCTATTGCAGATAAAATCTGGCCACCACATAGACCCTTTAAAAAACAGCCATCAAGCCCAATTATTGGTCTACACATCTTGAAGCTCTTCTTGCAAGCATCATAACAAACATACATTCTCTTGAAATAAGGTCTTGCATCCTCACTTCCCTCTTGAACTGGTGTGACATGTATCTTAACAGTTGACCCAGGATTTTTCCTCAAAATTTCATGACAATAGTCATAAATCCTAGTGTAGTCTCCTAAATAAGATCCATCTACCATGTCCCTGGCTGCAAATCTAGCCCTAATAGCCTTGGTCTTGTTAACACCTACATTCCATTTCTTGAGGGCTTTCTCCTTAATATCCTTTAGCTTAAGCTTAGGATTGTTTTTCAATGTATTTTGCAATCTCTTGCTTAACCATTTCGTGCTCATCATCTTAACATTATACTCTCTAGCACAGTTATGTGTGTCAACTAGTTTCCTAAGCTGCCAAGTTTCCTCATCAGGAAGTTTTCCACAGTATGCCTCCCATTGACATCCAAACTTACATACCACCTTCACTCTTATGTTATCATATTTTAGAAACTTCAAACCTCTCCCATTTTGCACAGCATATGTTTGAATGGCTTCTTTAAAATCAGTTTTGGTATTGAAATAGGTTCCCAACTCCCATTTATAGTTTTGCATGTCTTTCATTGCCTTGAAGATTGGATGTTTCCTCTTCTTTGGTTCTTCTTCATCCTCAGTGTCACCTCCACTTTCCAACTCTTCACTATCATACACATCTCCATTCTCCTCTCCACTATCTGCACCCCCTTTCCTTTTCTTCAATTTACTTGTTCCTTCCAGTTTCTCATCATATGCCACCATTTTGGCAACATGTTCTTCCTCATAATCCAGACTAGGATCAGAATCACTGAAATCAATCTCCAAGGCACTATCATAGTTATAGGATGAATCCTCACTGTCATCAGATGAAGTATCATGCACCTGACCATGAATCCCATCCCCATTCCCATCACCCTCTTTCTCAACACTCTCTTTCACTACACCCTCTTTCTCAAGACCCACATCAGAATTCACATTCTCACCATCCAAGGCACCCTCATCAGAATTCACATTCTCACCATCCAAGACAACCTCATCAATAGTCACACCCTCACCAGTAGTCACACCCTCACCAGTATGCACTCCCTCACCAGCCTTGACACCCTCACTAGAATTCACTCCCTCACCAGCACTATCAACAGAAGTGTTTACATCCTTAAGTACTTGTTCAACAAGTTCAACAACAATATCATATTGTTCTTCATTCACAACATCCAAAGGTTCTTCATTTAATATATCCTCCTCCATGTTAATAGGTTCTTCATGTAATGTGTCACCCTCATCAACATAATCAGGTTGGGATAATGGGTGTTCAATGTATATGTCAACCTTGAGGTGTACCCTACATAGGTCAGCTATGTCCAACGCACCTCTATCATCAGTGAGCTCATTAATCCCAAATGTAGGATCCCTGTAGTAGATGTTGTTTACCTCGTTATACCCTATATCTTTCAAAACACCTATCAACTCAAAATAAGACCACCTATCAACATCTACCTTTAATTCGTTACATTTACCCCCCACGTATTTCGTTTTTTCAGAATCCATAAATTCCCCACTATGATGAATGTTGAGGGTTATCATTTCTTCCATTTCAACCTAATATCATAAACAAGAAGAAATTTCACAAAAAGAAGATTGAAACAACCCTAATTTCAACACACAAACCCTAGATTACCGAAAACTATTGTTCTACGAAAGGAACATAGATACTTACCAGGATAAATCTTCGTCTTCAATCGTATGTCCTGGAAACGTAATAGTCGTCTTCGTCTTCACACGCGAGCTTCTTCTTCTTCGTCTGGCTGTGCTAGGGTTTCAAAGATGAAAAACTAACTGAACAAATGACTTGATGAAAAATAGGTGGGAAATGAAGAGCCTATAACCACCGCGCCAAATCCCCATTCAGAAACGTACACCTCAACACAACCCATGCCATGTCATCAATATTTTATTTGAAATTTTAACTTTTCTAACGGCGAGGACTAACGTGGACCTATTTAAAATCGTATAGGACCAATTTGGAACTTTTAAAAGCTAGAGGACTTATTTGGACCTACCCCTATAGCTAGAGGACCAAAAAGGGTATTAAGCCTAAAAGAATTGTTGATTTATAAATAAGTTATTAATGTTTATAAATCAACAATTATATTTTGAAATAAAATAATTAAAAGATAAATGTAATTTTAATATGAAGACTATCCACTCAATTTTTTAAAATTTAATATACAACCTTGAGATAGATTAATACAAATGAATCATCCTACCATTGATAAAACGTAAGAGGACTCTATCTGTGTATCCCTTGTTTTTTCTTTTTGAAAATCAATATTCGATTTCAATAGAACAAACGAGCAAAATGGATACTCGAACTCTTACAATATATACAAACTAGAGATACAATCAACAGGATTAGAGAACCATTTGGACAAATTACAAGAGGCAAAAAGATTGGAATCCTTTCCTCACCACATCCAAGCTGAAACTTTAATGAAATTCACAATACCTTATACTGAAAATCTACCTTGGTTAAAAACAACATCATTACGACTTAACCATTGTGACTCAAATCTTCACCAAGTTAAATAGGGAACTTATTAATTACATATATATATATATATATATATATATATATATATATGGATTTAATTGAAAATGCATTGACCATGTAAACAGATTTTACACTGTCAATTAATTATAGACGTTAGATGATGGAAGAAGTTTAACTTTTATTTTAACAATTTATAAAGTAATGTAAACGGATGATAATGATGAATTGACAGGGTAACATTTTTTACACTATCAGTGCATAGTAATTAATTATAGAGATTAATTACTGCACTGTCAGTTTAAAAAATTTTACACTGTCAATTTATCATCATCATCCGTTTGCATTACTTTTGGATAGTTAAAATAAAAGTCAAACCTCTCTCAATATCCAACGTCTATAATTAACTGACTGTGTAAAATCCTTTTACACTGTGAGTGTATTTCAATTAAGTTCATATATATATATATATATATATATATATATATATATATATATATATATATATATATATATATAATTTCATTAATATTAAACTATCCTCAATATACCTTTTTCAATGCAAATTAAAGTTTAGCATAAGTACCATTACGCTGATTACCTTAACGCGAATAACAGAATTATTTAAGACTGAAGACTCCATTAAGCAATCCCTGCCACTAAAGAACATCAATAAAATTTGAATTAAAACTTAATTTAATTGAGTAAATCTAAAGTTCTCAATTTATGCATCACTGTTTTAATTAAACTTACTAGCCGAATATAAAAGTCTAACCTAAAATGATATATAATACCTTATTTGGCAAACAACAATAACATAATCTAAATTCACAACATGAATCGAGATTTGACGTTAATGGGACGCAACAAGCCAGCAATGCTTTTGTTACAATAATCTTCTCTTCAAAACAAGACGCTGCAGCGCACCTGTCATGACAAAGGTCTGTTCACAAAGATATTATTCACAACAAGCCAGCAACACTTCCTTTATAATAATCTTCTCTTAAACACATGAAGCTGAAAAGAGCATCGACGAGATACCATCATCGCAACGATCTGATTGTACCCGCAAAGACGATGATTCAATAAAGTTGACGAACACAAAGAGACTCCAAAAGCAATACAAATACGCCGATCTCGCCTCGGAATGAAAGATCTGAGGAGCTAAATTTTGGATCCATGGAAAACCTAGAAAAAAAGGATGCAGATGAAAGAGGAATTAGAACAACGATAAACAACAAGTAGTAAAAGAAAAATAATCAGCAAAGGTAAGCTTAACCATACCGTTGAAATTTAGCCGTCCGTGTGTAGATCGGGATCCGATCCATGTGAAAAAATGTGTAGAAAGCTACAACGAAATATTGAAGAAGATAAGAATAAAGGAAGTGAGGTATTTGTGAAAAACAAACTCTATTTCTCGCTATATAAAGGGGTCATATATCCGCGTTGCTTACGTGGTGATAGTTGGCTTAATCTTTTTTTAAGGCAAAAAAGGAAAAATAAATACCGGGCTGTATTTTAACTGGATTTTGGGTAGGTACGGGTCACTCTACTTATCTGTTAATATTATCTTTTATTTTATTTTAAACAATACAGTTACACTACAATATGATTCTAAGCTGAGTGGTGGTTTGTGCCAAGATATGGAGTTTTCTTTTCCGTTTTGCTGGAGATGAACTCGTCGTTGTTGGAACAGTATGATTTCTCTTCAATCTGGTGTCCTGAAAATAAAATGTATAAGCTTAGAACACGATGGGTCATACGCATCATGGGAACTTTATATTGACGAAGATAAGAATAAAGAAAGTGTGGAATTTGTGAAAACCAACCTCACTATATTTGTGTTAATCCTTTTTTAAGGCAAAAAAAGGGAAAATAAATATCGGGCTGCATTTGAACTGGAGTTTGGGTAGCTACAGGTCACTACTTATTTTATTTTATTTTAAACAATACAGTTATATGTTATCATACGTGGGTACGTATGTACTTTTAAATGCTCATTTTATTCTCTATAGTTTCTTTAAACTTTATTATCAATACAACGGTGACTTTTTTACCTACATGCCATGACTTTGAAATTTTAACACTAAAATATCATGCCAAATTCTTAGGGACCCATGATAAGTAGGTGGTTGATAAGTGCAAATTGTAGCTATTTTTATATATAAGTTTTGTTGCATTTATCGATACTTTTTGTTAATATTGTTCGAATAAACCCCACTTTGTTTGTAAATACGTTTACTTTGCATTATAGTGTATATATTGTGTATCGCGTAAATATCATTGAGTTTAATTGATTTTCTCTCATTTTTGTAGGTATTCAAGCAAGGATATCTTGTCATATTCATAAAGAGCATTGAATAAGCTTTCCAACACTTCCGACCGTGCGTCAATCCGAGTTACAGTTCAGAAGTTGTGGTCAAAATAAGGGTTAGTTTGCTGTCAAGTTCGCTTTGCAAACTTTCTAGCGAATGTTCGCTTTGCGAACTTCCCAGCGAATGCTCCCAGAATTATGGCAGTAGAAAAACGGACCAAAGTTCGCTTTGCAAACTTTCCAGCGAATGTTCGCCAGAAAGTTTGCATTGCGAACTTTTGCAGAATTGCAGAGGCGGTTTAGCTATTCTGAGGCACTTAAGTGCCAATTTTTAGAGTTTGCTTTGCGAATAAAAGTTCGCACTGCGAACTTGACGGATTTTGATATACTATTTAAGTCATTTCATTTATTTTTTCGGTTATGGTTTTGGGGATTTTTGCTCCCAACTCCATCAAATTCTTTTTTTAGTAGATTAGCTTAGAAAACAACATTGAAGCTTACACACGAATGATCTGGGGTGGATTTCTCATCGACCGACGTTGACAAACCGCGAGATGTTTGGTTTATTTCTCTTCTTCTTTGTGTGTTTCTTCTTTGTTGGGTTGTTGTATATGTATTTACTTTGAACTCATGTATATTTATCGCCCATGGCGTTGTATAAAATCCGCTTTAAAAATCTTTATCGGTGATTGTCCTTGATTTTTGCTTTATGCTCGGGGTTTGGGTTGTGTTAGAGATAAACATCGCAAACTTTGATTAGGGATGATTATCTGCTAGTTTCTGGATGCTAGAGATATATTTAGAGCTAACAATCTTTATGTATGTCGAAGCATAATGCATCCATATCTTGAGGTGAGTGCAAGAGTGTCGACGAGGGTAACACGGTTGTTCTTTCAGCTCAGTGTGTCAGAGATGGACACTGTTGTGAGCGATACTAGATGATATTGGGGAGTATTGTAGGTTGAGTATAATTGGTCGGTAAGTTTAAGTTTGTGAGAAGTCAATTATGTGCATGCCGGATAATTTTCTTCTCTCTGAAGAATGAATTCTTTTTATATTCATATTTACTTTTCTGCATTTACTTTAAACCCATTTTAACGCAAACTCATTAACATTTAAATTTTCGAACGGCAGTTCAATATTACCGATCTCTGTGGACACGATAAATTCCCGGAAAAATACTTTCAAATCTATTTGTTATTTGCCGCTTTAGCGCACCAACAAAATGGCGTCGTTGCCGGGGATTGGTGTTTTTATTGAATCGCATTGCGATAGTTTCTTTGTTTTTGAGTTTTGTAGATATCGTATATATTGTATATTTTCACTTATTTATACTGATACTTGTATATTTTGTTCCTGTAACGTTTGTTCAAGTGTTTGGTTAGGGCACTTGCTTTTCGTTTGCGCGGTGAGGCATCACCATGGCATGAAGGAAGGAAGTAACTAGCTAAGCACAATAAAGTCGTCGAACTTACGACATAAAACAAGCATGTTTTATCGTTTTTTGTTTCGTTATTACTTTTTCATTCTAGCTTAGGTAGTGTGGTGAACATTCATTAAACAAGTTGTACTCGGATTTTTCGTAAATTCTCAAATCTTCACTTTACAAGTTGTTTAATCCATTTTCTGCCGGTCTTTTAGTTTGTTTATATTAATAATTTTTATGCTTGTCTAAGAGCTTAATTAGAGTATCTTGAGGGAATTTAAGGTGATGTTCGAAGTTTGATCATTTCAACTTGCGGATGTATGGTAATGATTTTGTTAAGTTTTGTACACGTCCAAGGTATGTGTTTATCGCTTTCTTGAATTTAGCATATTCATGACACTTAGGCATTTTACAAATTTCCAAGTCATTCATTCTTCTATATACTTGTTCTTGTTGTGAATCACTTTAGTTCCCAACCTTTTTGTGAGGTAGCTTTTCATTGTTCATATATGCGCGGAGTACCAACATTCTTGTTCTAACTGGATTTTATTATGCTTAATCTTTTGTTTGTGTTAATTATGTGAAAGCATGAAAAGGATCAAGGCATTTTGTTTCATTTTGAACACAACTATCTAACCAAATAGTCATTCACCTTATGAGCGTGTGATCATTCGTAACCCCTTTGTGCCTTTCTATCATTATCCATGTTGTTTGAACTTAATGCTTGTCTATGAGTATTGAATTCACTTTTTGTATAAACTTTGATTGATTGTTTCTTCTTGAACCCTCAACTTTGTGTTGTTGTATGAATTTTTACCTTTCCTTAGAAAGCAGGGAGTATTCATGTGATGATGTGGTTGAATTCAAGTTCGGGAGAAAATGATTGTTTACTCATTGGTTGGTTTCTATGAGGTTGAAAAAGAAAAGAAAAAAGAGAAAAATATGAAAAAGAAAAGAAAAGAAAAATGTGAAAAAGAAGGAAAAAGAAAATCCTTGAGAAAGGGAACAAAAAGAGTTCAAATAAGTGTGCTAAATAAGTATTGTGTTTTGAGTAACACTTGGGATTTTGGAAGAAGTTAACTGGAATTTTGTGTTTGAGTCTTTGTGAGTTGATCACTCCCTTAGGTTTAGGCAAGTTTTTGTTTCAATTACCTTTAGAAATTGCACCTTGTTTGTTTACCCGACCACGCTACAACCTTTAAAGCCCTTGTGATTCTTGCTTTAATGTTTTCAATATGATTTTTGGATGATTGCATAATTTAGTTTTTTGTTTGCAAGATTGTTGTGTGAGTGAAAAGTACCTCATTTTGTGTTTATCATCTACCGATGATTGTTTTTTATAGGTGTGATTCACGTTTGAACTTGTGTTGTTTTAGGATGTTTGACATGATTTTTGTATTTTGCATTTGTTTCATGACTATGTTATCGTCGTAGTTTAGTGGTAAGTATTTACTTTGTGTGTACCGTTTTTTATTTGAACCATTCATTTGTCAGTTTTTCAAAACCTGTTGATTCATGATTCTTTGGTTGTCACACTACTACGAAAAACCCATTTAACAACGGTTGGGAAAGACATATAATGACGGGTGCGAAGGCGTTGTTATGTAGATAGTCGTTGTAAGTTCGTTGTTTCTACAACGGTCTGGAAACCGCTCAAATAGTTTGGACAGATGGGTCACATGCTCCTCTTCTATCTTAGATTTGGCAATCAAATCATCGACATATACCTCTCACTACAAGAAAATTTGTCAGTACCCAGGGCCAAAAACCCTCGGTAACAAGAAAAAGCCGTGGGTAAAAGTAAATTACCGAGGGCTTACCAACGACTACGGTGCCCTCGGTAATTCGCTCCTCGGTAACGTCTACCGACGGCTATATAAACCCACGATGTTATCCACGGCTAAACCATGAATAGTTTGCGGGTAATAGGTGATTAAACATCAAGTTTTTTGTCTTATATTATCCATGACTAAGCCGTCAGTAAATTTACCGAGGGCTAAGCCTTCGATAAGTAACTCAATTTTTAGGATAAATTTACTGACGGTTAATATTTGATCGATAGATCTTTTTTTTTTTTTAATATTTTTCTTGTTTGCTCGGGTATGTATAACCATTCAACAAAATTTGTGAATATTTTTTCCCAAATAGTATCTCATTTAAATTCCAGAAAAACAATTCTTTAAATTTGCAAATAGTATCTCATTTAAATTCCAGAAGACTATATTATATACTATAGTGCTCTAGCAAAGTTACTACAATAACAGAAAACCATTTCTTTACTATTTTCAATGCTGAATTCAAAGGAAGAACTATACATTATGTACAAGAAATCATCAATGAAAAACAATTTAAATAATTTTGTAAAAGCAAAATAAAAAAAAATGCACAATTTACAGCAAATATGAATCTACTAAGAATAAAAACATCATAAACTACACAAATGCATTGAGATTACGAATTCCAAAATCCATAATTCAAATTTAAATGCAGAACAGAAGAACAAGAACAACATGTATAACCATTCAACAAACAAATCTCAAACCAAAAGTCAAACCTTAACAAAACATAAAACAGGTTCAATTAAAATATAATGTGATTGTCAAAGTATTCTCATGAGTAAAATTAAAGCATAATATGATCTTATATGCTTCCAATAGAGTCATCATCACTGTCAGAGTCATCAATATTGTCGGAGTCATCATCATAGTCTGAATGACGACGACGACGTTTGTCACCCTTGATAGAAGCAACACTTTCCGCTAATTCCCTCAATTGTCTCTCTAAATCTTATGTGCGTTTATTTGCCTTGCGACATTCCTCTCGTGCAGCTCGAGCATCTTCCTCTGCAGCATTTGCTCTCTCTTCAATTGTTGCCATTTGTGCAGCAATCTCTGCAGAAACTTGACCGCTATATGGAGATATACGTGACTGTTGGGTTAATGAGGAAACACCTGGCTTGTAATGCTTAGACAAGTCCCCAGCACCATAAAGACGTCCTCTAGTCTTGCCACTGGCAGCTTCAGCCCAAAAATTTAGCCGAGTTGCAGAATCAACTTCTTTAGGGCCACTGTCTGATGTCTCTCCTACTTGAGAGGCATGTTTTAGCTTCTCTTGAAATGTTTCCTGCTCAAAAAAATATATATAAATTATATACATTACAATATAAAAATATACAAAAATATATTACACCTTAACAAAATAGAAGAAACAGGATTAACAAGAAAATAGAAGAAACAAGATTAACAAGAAACCACTTACAGTAACCCACTTCCTTATACTACACCTTAACATTTAACAAATAACCATTCTTTATATTCATATCATTTTATCACACCAAAAACTTCTTCATTTCCAAACAATAAACTCCATCAACACACATAAAATTGATAAAAGAACATTTATGGTATAGACACAAAGTTTCAGGGTTGCTATGTCTGCATTATTATAGGTTACTGTGAGGGTGGAGACATGTAAGTCATTATTCTTCGGTGTACATTTATAGTTCGTTTTTCTTTCAGCTTTTTTTACTTAAAGCATGAAATATTTGAAATATATATTTATGTAACCCAGGGCGGAAACAATAAAGAAGACTAATGGTGTTCTGTTTCCTGAGGAAGTTATTCCTGTTTCTTTTTCTCCTTGCTGATATTTTAATTTTTGACAAGACTAGGGATAACATTTGAAATATTGCATTTAAATTCTAAAAAGGATAAGTTTTTTTCAGAAACTTTGCAAATGGCTCGTTCAACTTCTTATGGCACTTGACTACCTGCACATGAATCACATTCTTCATCGTGATGTCAAGGTTTGTAACAGATTTCTCTTTGAATATAAAAGGGTTATTTCTATTCCCATCTAAATCTTATTAAGCTGTATCCTAATGAGAAAATCACATGATTCTATCAGTGTTCAAATATCTTCTTGACGAAAGATCATGACATACGTTTGGGTAAGTTTCTCTATGGGTAAGTATCAACACTAGTAATGTAATTCAAGTCCTTCCATTCATCCATCATTTTGAGCTAATACATTTGCAAATTGGAAATGCAGTTATTTATTTTTTGACAGAAGGAAATCCAGTTCAACAATTACTAGGCTGAGATAAAAATGTTTACTTTAGTCTGCACATATCTTGTTTGATCACAAACTTACTAAATTGAATATAGTTGTATACCATTCTAAAAAAAACAAACAGGTGGATTCTATGGTGTACAAGATATAATCTTCTCACAGCAAACCAAGGACCATAATCTTGAATTTTCCTACCATTCTAAACATAAAGATTTGTTCATAAAGGAGAATTTCACTATGTGAAGAAGAAAAGCATGACAACTAATTGGTTACCACAATTAATATTTGTAAATGGGAAAATATAGCACATCATAATCCAAGTGCAGAAAATGGAAAATATAGCACATCAAAATTTAGTAATTACACTTACATATGTCTTCTTTGATCTGTCATCCACCCATGAGGAGTCCTTCTTTTTTGTATGAGTCCTAAAGAAGACCTCATATAATGTGGGCTCTCTACCCAATTCCCGACGCTTATGCATAATAAAAAATTGATGTCAAATGTTAGGAAAAAATAAATTATGAGCTAAAGTTTAAGAAATGAAGTGTTTAAAATAAATGGCATACCATTCGTATGATGTGCTCATTTGTGGATATGGAGCCACCCGTATGGACATATCCACCCTTAGCAGATGCCCGATTTTGCTTATTCCTGGAAGCTTCAACCTTATACTCTGGTTTTTCCCATTTAATTTTGAGCCCTTTCCAAGCACCCTCTCCCATCCAAGATGGACGTTCTTGTTTCTTCCTTGCCTCCATCAGAATCTCGGAGAGGCGCTTTGAGCCCTTGCTCTTAAAGATACTCTTGAGCTCATACTCATCCTCAGGCCGCCAGGCAACTTTTTTCTGCAATATTTTAATAATAGACAAATTAAGAAGCAGCGGATTATTTTGTGATGTACCTCTAATAAAAAAAACATTGTGTTTTCTGATTTTTATTGCTACATTCTGGTCTTTCTACAGGAGGCTGAGCCACTCTCGAATCTGTCAACGTGTGTACTATTACTTGTGTAAAATCATATGGCACTCAAAATGCAAAACACTGTACAGCTATCTGGTGAATTAGCTACATAATGTACCAAAAGAAAATAAATAAAATTATTAATTCCAAGACATAATTATGCTACAAATAATAGTGCTTGTTTGTCTTTTGACAGTTAAGGTCATTTACATTCCTTTTACATGAAATTCTGAAGTTCAGTTAAATCACACTAAGAATACAAATAAACCTCTTATATGCAAGAATACAAATAAACTAATAAACCTCTTATATGCAAGAATACAAATAAACTAAATCACACCAAATTTGCTTCTAAAACAGAAAAATGACAGCAATAGTTATAAACTTTGAAGTTTTGAAAAACTGAACAAATTAACAAACTTACCCCAAATTTCATGAACATCCGATTCACCCTTTTATCTGGTATCTCCCCCCAACTAATCCATGCCTTACGGAATTGTGACTCAATTACTTTGGTAAGGGCCCTCGAGGCCACCCTACACGGGTTCCACCTACATGCAAATTATAAATAAATATTAAAATACATTATACACGCGTCAACATAAGTGATAAATTAACATAAAACAAATATGTACCCTCTCCCATCTGGAAAAATATAGGGCCTCCCATCAGTTGTCTTATAAATCTCATGACGAGAGTGTCTCGATTCTTACGCCAGATCATCACTGGTGTGCACATGTAGTGAAGCTGATTGAGTGTTTGGATCCGACGTGTGTCGTGAACCTTGAGCTGATGAGGAAGGATCTCTGACATGGAAAGATGTTTCTATTGCCTCTTGTGGCCTAAAACCTGGAGTTGGCACCATAGTTATAGGTGGATCTTTTGGATTTTCTTTGTCTAGTATCTCTGTATCCACTTGTCCAGCATCACTTTGTTCCATTTCCACTTCTCTTACATCTTGTTGTTCCACATCAATTTGCTCCACATCATGTTGTTCTAGTTCTAGCTGTCTTGAAACATGTGCATTCTTGGCTGCTTGAGTCACCTTATACGACAAAACCATCTTCCTCTTCTTGTTTGGTGGAATCACTCTACCTTTTCCTTTTGGAGGCATCTTGTTTGGTGGAATCACCCTACCTTTTCCTTTTGGAGACATCTTTAGAAAAAAAATAATGCATATTAATTGTTGTATTTCTTCCGTTTTTCATCCGAATTACTTCATTTCTTTGCATGTGACTCTAAAATGGCTAAATACCTAAAAACAAACAAAATACCAACATAATAGTACAAATGCAAATCAAAACAACTAGAAAACATGCATTAATCAAGTCAAATAAACGATGTATTTTCACGTTATCAGGAATTATCCTACTCAAGATCTTGAATTAGCTGCGGTGGTTTTTGTATTGAAAATTTGGAGACATTATTTGTATGGATCGAGATTTGAAGTATTCAGTGACCATAAGAGTCTGAAGTATTTATTTGATCAGAAGTAGTTAAATATGAGGCAGAGAAGATGGTTAGAGTTCTTGAAAGACTATGATTTTAATTTGAGTTACCATCCGGGGAAAGCTAATGTTGTAGCGGACGCTCTAAGTCGGAAGACAATTCATATGTCGGCATTAATGATAAAAGAAATGGAATTAATTGAACAGTTCAGAGACTTGAGTATGGTTTGTGAAACTACACCGAAGAGTGTTAGATTGGGTATGCTTAAAGTGAATAATGACTTTTTGGATGCAATTAAGGAAAATCAGAGGCTTGATGTGAAACTGGTGGACATGATGCCTATACTAGGAAATGATCCTGATAGTGATTTTAAGGTGGATAAGGATGCTGTGTTGAGATTCTGAGGCAGGATTTGCATGCCGGATAAAATGGAATTGAGGAAAGCTATCTTAGAAGAGAGTCACAGGAGTAGCTTAAGTATCCATCCGGGAGCCACGAAAATGTACTAAGACTTGAAGAAGTTATTTTGGTGGTCCGGTATGAAGAGAGATGTGGCCCAATTTGTTTAGGCTTCTTTGACATGTCAGAAGTCAAAAGTGGAGCATCAGAAACCTTCGGGGTTGATGCAATCGTTGGAGATTCCAGAATGGAAGGGGGATAGTATTGCTATGGATTTTGTTACTGGTTTGCCAAATACGGCGAGTGGCTTTGACGCTATTTGGGTAGTGGTGGATCGGCTTACGAAATCCGCACATTTTATACCAATTAATATCAGTTTCCCATTGCCAAAGTTGGCGGAGATTTATATCAGAATAATTGTGAAACTGCATGGTGTTCCATCGAGTAGAGTGTCGGATAGAGATTCGAGGTTTACTTCAGAATTTTGGAAAAGTTTGCAGGAAGCTTTAGGTTCTAAACTGAAGTTGAGTTCGGCTTATCATCCACAGACCGATGGTCAGTCGGAGAGGACTATTTAGTCATTAGAGGATTTGTTGAGAACCTGTGTGTTGGAGAAAGGTGGCGCGTGGGATACTTATTTTCCAATGATTGAGTTCACGTATAACAATAGTCACCATTCTAGTATTGGGATGGCACCTTTCGAAGCTTTGTATGGTAGGAGATGTAGGACGCCTCTGTGTTGGTATGAATCTGGTGAGAGTATTGTGCTTGGGCCTGAAATTGTGCAACAAACTACTGAGACAATTAAGATGATCCGTGAAAAGATGAAAGCGTCTCAGAGTAGACAGAAAAATTATCATGATAATCAGAAGAAAGACTTGGAATTTAGCGAAGGTGATCATGTATTTCTGAGAATTAATCCTGTGACAGGTGTTGGACGTGCATTGAAATCGAAGAAATTGGATTCTAAATTCATTGGACCGTATCAGATCTTGCAAAGAGTGGGTACAATTGCTTACAGGATGGCGTTGCCGCCAGAGCTTTTGAACTTGCATGACGTATTTCATGTATCGCAACTTCGGAAGTATGTGTCGGATCTATCTCATGTTATCCTGAGGGATGAAGTGCAGATTCGAGATAATTTTATTGTGGAAGCGATGCCGATAAGGATCGAGGATCACAAGATGAATCAACTTAGAGGGAAACAAATTCCTCTAGTGAGAGTAGCTTGGGGAGGAGCTGTAGGATGAAGTGTGACTTGGGAATTGGAAAGCAAGATGCGAGAGTCGTATCCAGAATTATTCCCATTTTAATTTATTTAATCATCGTGTGTTATTTCTGTTGTTTGGCCTTGTTTAGGGTGTGTGTAGTTGAGCTTGTAAGCGCATAGTCCATAGCGGAACAAGGAATTAGGGATGTCGGAATAATAATAAGGTACTAACGAATAATGTGGGGACATATTTAGTAATAGTAGAAAGAGAAGTTTTATTATTTTTATGTCCAATATTATTATTATTATTATTATTATTAGTATTATTATTATTATTATTATGAGTAAATAAAATCAGAATTTTTAGTAATAATATGGTTAGAGAGAGAGTAAAATAAGGAAAAAAGGAGAGAATTGAGAAATTAGATCATAATCACACTTCTACCTAGAGAGAAAGTTGGAGAGGAAGAAGCTAAGCTTAGCATCATCAATTTTCACAAGAATTTAATCGAGAATTCGAGGTAAGGGGGGAGAATGGATTTCAATATGGGTGTTGATAAAATGAGAGGGTAGTGAGGATTCTTTCCCCTCGAAGGAATTGTATGTATAATTCTATTGTTGTGGATTTGTTGTTGAATGATTGAAATTGTGATGGAAAGTGTGTAAATCTATCTATTTTGTCATGATATGTGTAAAACACTATGTTGTTGCTGCTATATGATTTCTGGTATTGCAGATTTGGGTGCTAGAATTGAGCAGAAATTGGCTTGGTGTGAAAACAGAAAATTCTGGGTATTCGCTGCCCATACGCATAATGGGCAAGGCAATACGCGTATTGGGTAGGGCAATACGCGTATGGCAAGGGCGAAATGTGGGCGTTACGCGTATGGAACCCATTTTGACACGGCCCTCTGCTGTAATGCGTAATGGTACGCGTAGGAGGGAAAGGCATTACACGTAATGAAGGTGGTACCACGCGTAATGGGATTAAAATATAATCAAACTAGAATTTTTTAGACAAATCAGTCTCTGGCCGTACGCGTAACCCTCAGGGCAATACGCGTATGGCTGGCGGTAGAAACTGGGCAATACGCGTATAGCTGGGGGCAATACGTATATGACCAGCGAGAGTGCAGAATTTTGCCGTTTCGCGATTTCTTTCCCTATTTCACGTCCGATGCGGTTCCTTTTTGGTCTGAGAGGTTAGGATAGGTGTCAGAACTTGTTGAATTTAGGAATGGTAGTAAAAAATGATTTAAAAATGGAATTTGGATGGATTAATTATATAATTAACTAATTAAGGCCACGTGAGTTATTTTCCTTAATTATGTGTATTATGCTGAATTGATTTGACAGTGTGGTAATACTAGTGTGTATTACGGTGAGTATGTATCTCACGTGTGATCATAAGGATCGCGAAGATGTATAATTTTTTTATTATACATGTATTTTATGTATAATTCGTGTCATGCATTTCATGATGTGTCTGGTGGAGACAGCTAGGTAGGAATCCATGATGGGTGCCTAGTATTGTCCGGACTACAATGTGGAGTTGTATGGAGACAAATCATTGCTCAGCGGGAGTGTATGTGATTTGTCTGGACTCCAATGTCGAGTTGTATGGAGATAAATCATTGCTCAGTAGGAGTGTATGTGATTTATCCAGATTCTTTTATGAATCGGGTTAAATTGAATGAACCATGTTGTGTGGTACCACTTGCATTGCATTGTGTCATTGAGTCACATTGCATTATTATGTCTTTGTTGGATTATAATCAGAAATTGACAAGTGTGTCGTGAATGTGTGCATATTATGTGTGATTGCTTGATTTCTACTCCTTAGTATATATTTTACACCACTAATTATTGAATGTAGTTCTAACCCCTTTGTTGTTTCTTGTGTCTGTGCTTCTTGGGAAGTACAGATAATCCAGGTACTTGAGTAGTGCATGGAGTACGTGTTGCTTGGTCGAGTCTTAGGAGTCGCTCTGATACGTAACACGGGATAATGGGAATTTTATCTTTTGTTGTATAATTTGTTTATTGTGTTATGTATCATTACTCACTTTACAACATGGTGAACCACGAGTTTATGTGGATCATGATTTTGTTGGCCAAAGCGCCTTGTTATTTTGGGGTTCGATATTTCATTCCACTGTTTTAACTTATTTTTGAGAAACAGGAAGTGAATGAAGTAAATAGAGAAATTCAGGTTATGTTTTTATGGTGTGACATCCCACTTATTAAGGGAACTCTGATTATATTTGTAGTATTTGTATATTTTTGTTAAATTGGGACAGTGGGGTGTTACAACATACACCAACAATTGGCTAGTAAGGTATGTAATATCAACACACATTAATTCTTTAGGGTGCCTGTAACATAAAGTCCAAACATGTGACTTATTTATTTTGTTTGTTTCTTTCTTTAGGATGTCTGATGAACATATGTTTGAATTAAGACACTTGGAGAATCAAGCTGATAAATTTGTTGTGAACCTGAAAGATCACATATGTTCATACAGAAGATGGGAACTCACATGACTCCCATGTGTTCATGCTTTGTCTACTATGAAGATTAGGAATTTTAAAATAGATAGTTACATCCCAGAGTATTATAGGGTTTCAAAATACAAGGCCGTTTATAAGCGTGTGATCTACCCTGTTAATGGATCAAACTCGTGGGTTAAGACTCCACACCTGATGTGCCACCACCCAAGTTCAAGAAGATGCCTGATAGACCCAAAAAGATGAGGAATTTAGAACAAGGAGAGATTGATGGCTCTGATTGCAAAATGAGAAGAAGGACTGATTTCTTGGTGAAGTGAAGTAGGTGTATGAAAGCAGGACACTACAAGTTTACTTGTAAGGACACAACAACCCAGGCTGCCCAACAATCTACCCAAGCCTCTCAGACTTCTACTCAGACTGCTCAATAATCTGGTCGACATTCTGCCCAAGAATCTCAGACTACAACTCAGTCTGCTCAACAATCTACCCAAGCCTCTCAGACAACAACCCAGACTGCCCAATATTCTACCCAATCCTCTAAGGGGAAGGCTGCTCAGAAGACTCATGGTCCTGCCAAGGGGAAGATACAAAAGCTACCTTTTAGGAAGGCACCAAGGCCATTTTTTCCACCTGGGCCTACAACCAGGATGTCTACATCCTAGAATGTTGTTGGTCCAGTCACGAGGAGATCTACTCCAACTAAGAGGACAACTCCAAAGAAGAATCCCTAGAAATATTTAGGATTAATTAGTTTATGTTGTATTTTGTGCACTATGGTATTGATGTAATGAACAAGTTTATTGTGTTTTTTTGTGAACTTTGGTGCTGAACAAGTTTATGGTGTATTTTGGACCTTCTGTTATGAACCTAATTGTAGTTTGGTGCACTTTGGTGCTTTTCTTATAGACAAAATTATCTACTGTAGTTTATGAGTATTTTCTATTTGGTGCTTTTGTGAACATTTTCTGTACTTTGGTGCTTTTGTGAACATTATCTACTGCACTTTGGTGCTTTTGTGAACATTTTCTGTTATAGATCACTTCCAGTTATGGAACAATTATAGGTCATGCCCACATTTATAGGTCATGCCCAAAAATTATAGGTCATGTCCAAATCTGTTATGACAAAAACTGTATAGGTCATGCCCAAATTTATAGGTCATGTCCAAATTTATAGGTCATGCCCAAAAATTACAGGTTAGTTACAACATTAAAAACAGATTGTGAAGATCAAACTCATAAAATTCATTCTTAAAAGATTTCAGCATTCATTCAAGATAACATCAAATACAAACCTTCAAGATAACATTACAACTGATACAAACAACTAACTCATTCTAACTAACCTAATTCATTCTAAAAATCAATACAATGATAATTATCAAATAAATCAAATTCCATCAGCTTTTTCCACTTGACGATATTCTTCATTTCAGCATCAATAAACATCAGCTTTTTCCCAAGTTCTTCAATGTCTTTTTTTCCTTCATCCAGTCCCTTTGTAACCACACCCATCCTATGCATCGGAAATTCTTCTTTCTCATCACACACATCCTCATGGAACCAACCAAAATAATTGCATCCAGTTTGCATATGAAATTTGTGTTGTAAAGAGGTTCAAGATGAATGAATAACAGAAAGTAAACACACAAAAAATATATTGGATACCTTATAATTGAGACAACCCTAGAATAGTTTCCCCATATTCTTCACTTTTGTTTCCATTTGAAGAACAACCATGTTTCCACAATGACACATGTGCTTCCTTCTTGAACTTCCACTGGCTACTGAATCCCCACTTCTTGAACTCAACATCGACGAAGAACAACCCAATTTCATGCTTTGATGAACACTACCTTTTATTTTTGAATGAAATAGTGAAGAAAGAAGAGGAATTCAATTTGCCCTAACAAGTGAAATAGGGGAGACCACTGACAACGTAACCATGAAAGAAGAAAATGATGTTCCAAGTCCATGTCAGCTGCCACGTAACCAAGAATAAACAGACGTTTGAGCCAACTAACGACAAGGACTACTTTGACACCATTTTAAAAGTTAAGGGACGAACTAACCACTTTTTAAAGTTAAAGGACCAAACTGGACCCTGGGGTAAAGTTAAGAGGCGAAAAATGTTATTTTGCCAAATTTATTTATATTTTAAACATTTTTTTTTAATTTTAATTTATAAATATCAATAACTTATATTTATGTACTAATGCAAATAAATTGTTATTTATAAATCAACAACTTTTTTTTATAAAAAAAGTTTTAAAAAAATAAATGAAATTTTAATACAAAGATTAGTGAATAGTAGGGAGTGATTTATTTTTTAAAACATTTGAAATCAGACCTTGAAAACAATTAAATTAATTGGATCAATATTTCGATTAATATTTTTTTTAAAGTTAGTATTTGACCTTTAGACCAACTAATTCGAATGGAACAATCATACTGTCTACTCGTGAAAAGACCGAACACAAAGATGGTTAATAATTTAAATTTTTTGAGAAGACCATACTCTTATAATCCAAATCTTCACCCATTTAACCAACCCTCATAGGTTTTATTAGGCTACTGATTAATTTCACAAATCATATGTATGTACTAATGTACAATTTTTTTTTTGAAATTTATAAATTAAATACTTATTTTATTAAAAAATGTTACATTTTTATAAGTTATAAAAAAAATGAGTCGTCTAACTAACATATTAAAAATTTATTTATAATTTTAATATTTTTTTAAAAAGAAGTTGTAGATTTATAAATATCAACAACTTATTTATACATTAATGTAAATAAGTTGTTGATATGTATAAATTAACAATCTTTTTTTAAAAAAGTGTTTAAACCATAATTGAAATTTTAGTACGAATACTAGTGATTGAATTTTTTTTTTTTTTTTTTAATTTAGCTTCTAACCTTGAGACCGACTAATTGAAATGGATCAATTCTACAATTTACGTGCGGATAGGACATACATAAAGATGGTTAACAATTACCCAATCCTAAAAAGAGCATACTCTCGCTAACTCAAATCTTCATCCAATAAATCAACCTACACTCAATAGAACTACCCTCAACAATTTTATAAATGCAAATTAAAATTTAGCGTAAATACCTTAACTGATAACATCATTATTGAAGAACTCCATTAAGCAAGCTATGTCAATTTATTAAGCAATCTAGCGTCATTGCATTAATTAATTTTATTAAAAAAATGTTAAATTTTTTATGTTATAAAAAAATTAGTCATCTATTTAACATATTAAAAATTCATTTATAATTTTAACATTTTTAAAAAAAAGAAGTTGTAAATTTATACATATCAACAACTTATTTATTCAGTAATATAAATAAGTTGTTGATATGTATAAATCAAAATATTTTTTTAACAAAATGTTTAAACGATAATTGAAATTTTAGTAAGAATACTAGCATTTGAGGGTTTTTTTTTTTTAAATTTGATATTCGAACTTGAGACCGATTAATTCAAATGGATCAATTACCAAATCCTGAAAAGAGCGTACTCGCAATGACTCGAATCTTCATCCAATAAACCAAATCACATATGTTAATTAGACAACAGATTAATTTCATATATGGAACTACTAATGATTTCATTTATATCAAACTACACTCAATAGAACTATGCAAATTAAAGTTCAGAGTACATACCTTAACACATAACATTATTATTGAAGACCTCCCATGCAAGCGCACCTGCCATGGCAAAAGTCGGTTGTTATTGAGAACCACTTCATCCCCAAACAACAATCATAGAATTTTCAAAACTTGTTTAACTAAATTCACAACATGATTCTAGATTTAAAGTTTGTAGGATGGAACAAGCAAGCAACATGTTCTGAAGCAAGGGGTTACGAAACTCGCCATCATCACAACAACACATTCTGAAGCAAGTTGTCACGAAACTCGCCATCATCACAACAACACATTCTGAAGTAAGCGGTCACGAAACTTGACACCAACGCAAAGATCCAATTGTACCTGCAACATAATGGTTCAACTAGACTGGTAAACACGAAGAGACTCCAAAATCAATACAAATATGAAGATCGCGCATCGGAATGAATAATTGAAGAACCAGGTTTGAGATCCATGGAAAGCCTAAAAAAATGGATAGAAAGGAAAATTTTATTAGAAGAACAATAGCCAATAGTAACTAAGAAAACGCTCAATCCTGAGATTGGTTTTCACATGTTGCAATTTGCTGATGATTCGTTTTTAATTGGTGATGGTTCGTGGAAGAATATCTTAGCCTTCAAAGCTATTTTGAAAGCTTTTCAGCTCACTTCAGGTTTGGACATCAATTTCAGTAAGAGTGCGTTGATTTGTGTTGGGTTGGATGATTTCAAGATCAGATCTGCAGAGATATTTCTATCTTGTAAAGTTTCTTCTCCTCAATTTTCGTTTCTTGGGATATTAGTAGGAGGTAATCATAGATTAATCTCGTTTTGGAAACCGGTGATTGATATTATGCGTGCTAGATTGAATACGTGGAGGAGTAGGTACTTATCAATGGGAGGTCGAGTCACCCTAATTAATTCCGTCTTAAGTAACCTGCCAATCCATTACATGTCTTTTTATAGAATGCCACTTAAGGTGGTTGGCATTCTCAAGTCTATTCAAAGATCTTTTTTGTGGAATGGGGTAGAGAATAAAAAAGGGATCTCTTGGATAAGTTGGCAAATGGTTTGTAAGAGTAGAGACTTGGGTGGTTTAGGTGTGAAAGATTTAAAGTTATTCAATTTGGCTTTGTTTCTTAAGTGGGCTTGGAGGATTTTAGACAATAAACTCACAATTTGGAGGGATTTGATTAATTATAGATATCCTATGTGCTGTTTTGATTTTTTTAACAGGGAGATGTCTAGTTTGCAGGTGGCTTCATCGTTATGGTTTGTAGATATTTTGCAGTCCTTGAATGTAGTGGGAGAAGATAGGTTGGTTGATTTAATTGTATACGATCTTGGAGAAGGGATGAGAGTGGATTTTTGGAGGTCGAAGTGGGTTGTGGATGAACCACTGTGCAGAAGATTTCCTGCTCTATATGCATTAACAGACACAGAATTTAGCTCAGTTAATAGTAATGGTTATTGGGAGGGAGAGGTTTGGAATTAGGATATCAAGGTTGCTGTAGCAGAAAGTCAGGAAATGGAGCGGGTTCAGCTGGTGGAACTATACTCGATCTTGGCTGCCACTTCCATAATCAAGAATGTCAAGGATACCATTAAATGGTTGCTGGAGGATAATTATACTTATTCTGTTTCATCTATGTATGTCTTTTTGCAGGAAATTATGGAAGATAATGCAATACAGTTAGGAGATGAAATGAAAGCGGCATTGAAGTTAGTTTGGCTAGCGCAAGTACCGTTTAAACTGAAAGTGTTTGGGTGGAGAATGCTCCATAGGCGAATTCCAACGAGAGATAATTTGTATCGTAGAGGAATTGTGTCTAATAGTTATGAGACGTCATGCCCTTTTTGCTTCCTCGATATGGAGTCGGCTGAACATGTTTTATTTCTATGTGGAAAATCTATTATGGTGTGGAATTTTGCTTGTAAATGGTTGGGGATACCGTGTATATTAGTAGGAAATATGGTCTCTCACTTAACATGTTGGTTATCAATTTCTTGGATCCTGTGGGTATGTCGTAACAATATTATTTTTAGGGAAGAAGTGTGGGATTTTGATACGATTTCAAATCGTATTTTTATTTATACTTGGTGGTGGATAGGTAGGAGTTACAAAAGTTCTTATTTTTGTAATTACTTCACTTGGGTTAATTCTCCGAGTGATTTTTGTAGCAGGTGATATTTAAGCAGACTTTAGTTGTATACGGGTTGGAGTACCCCTTTGTACTCCAGTTTATACGAATTTTGAGCTTATTAAAAAAAAAAAACTAAGAAAACGCAATTAACAAAAGTAAGGTTAATCATACCGTGAAATTCTAGCCATGTGAAAGCGAAACTGTGTGCAGAAAGCTACATCGAGTTGATTACGAATGATTCGATGAAAGAATAAAGGAAATGAGGAAATTGTGAAAACTCAGCCTTCGTTTTTCGTTATATATAGGAGTCGTATGCGTGTTAATGACTAGGCGATTGTTATCAGAATTTTTTGGTTACTCCTTTTTTAGAAAAAAAAATAAAGGAAAAGAAATAAGAAAAAAATAAATGATATAATGAGGGGATGTATTTTACTGGGTTTTGGGCAGGAACAAATCAATAGTTATCTGTTACTCCTAATCTCCATAATTTTCTTAAATTAATTTTTACAATCTTAATCTCTGGAGTAACTCTTTTTCCTAGTGTCAATAATTTTCTTAATCAATGAGTAACTCTTTTTCCTAATATCAATAATTTTCTTAATCAATGAGTAACTCTTTTTCCTAATGTCAACAATTTTCTTAATCAGTTTTTACTATTTTAATAGTTAAAAATAATCATATAATAAATACATTTATTTTAAAATCTAAATAGGAAAGCTAATTCTAGAAAGTTTTCAGAATAAATTATTTAAAAAGAAAAAGTATTAAATTTAGAATATTTTTTTATTGGTGTATGTATCTGCATTAGTTTTTGAGTAGGTACTACTCAGTAATTATCTATAACTTTTTTTAACATCTATATATTTTTCCTAATTCCTAAACCTTATCAAGAGGATAATATATAAATACGCCTTCATGGTATTTTTAAAGGAAAATTTTCTTCTTTATAATAAACGTAATCAATTTTATAATTTAATTGTATTTATTCAAAAGTTTTAATGAAAATCTAATTCTAAAAACTTATTTAAATCAACTTTTAAGAATAGAGAACATAATATAGAGAACATAATATATAAAAACTTATAATATTTCTTCTTCATGAAATTGTTGGATTTTACCTTTGCTTGCAGTCTAAGTCCAATTAATTTGGCACGTACAGAAAAGTCGTTCCCTTGTACCTTTCCTGATGGTTCCTGAAGATCTCGTTTGATCTCTTCATTTTAAGGAATTTCGAGAAGATTGGATGTTTGAAAACTCCAATAATTTGTGTTGCAGATCATATGGTTATAAGGAACTCTTTTGGCACAGTAATCCTGTCGTTATGAGGATTATCTTTATTCGCCATCCCTATTGGTATGAGGGTACTTTCAACACACTCCTTTTAAGGAACTCTTGTCCTATCTCCTATTGTCATGAGGAACATTGGGATCAATCCTACTGCTATGAGGATTGTATTTTGTTTTGCTCATCCTATTAATATAAGGATTCTTGTTTTATCTTTTGTTCTAGAGTATCAGTCGGTCATGTTTGGACCTATTGATCAACTATTCTAGATATTCCCCGGTAGAGACCATCTTATGCTGTTTCGTTTTGAGATTTCCCCTTTCATCTTTGATCTTTTGTGAGAAGATCGTATTCCTGTCATCTTTCCCCAGTGATTTCTGGTCATGTCTGAACTTGTTGTCTTCTTTCTATTTCTCGGAAATTCAAATAACACTAGGGCAGTGGATATTTCCGCATTGTTTGGCTGTATCGGCGAGTTGGTTAAGGTGGTGATTTCACCTAGAAGAAATAAGTTCGGGAAGAGATCCGGGTTCGCAGGATTTAGGGAGGTGGAGGATGAGAGAGTGCTAGCTATCAAGCTTGATAACGTTCGGATTGAAGGTACCAAAATTCATGCGAATATCCCCAGGTTCAAGAGAGTGAAGTGCGCCGCGATCGATGTTAACAGAGGGTGAAAATGGGTGACTAACGGAGGGGGAAAGGGGAGAATACCGGGTCTCATCATCTTCGTCGTTCTAGGTATGGAGACGTTGGTTCCGTTCACCATCCAGTGGAAGGTAGAGAGTGGACTTTTGCTGATGTGGTGCGTAGGAATGAAAGGGATAATTCGTATAGATTTAATGAGGACGAGAAGTTGGAATTTGCATTGGTAATAGGGGAGCTTGAAAAGCTCCGAAAGGCTTATGTAGGGGTGTTGTTACCAGAAAGTTCAGCTTTTGACTTGCAAAAGGAATTCGACTCTGAAGGGCTTTTCTCAATCATTGTTACGCCCCTTGGTCCAAATCTCTGTTTGTTAGAAGAAGTGGTGGAGGGAGCGATTCATGATTTAATAGTGGAGGCTGAGGCTTGGTGGCACCATCGGTTTAAGGTTATTAGACCATGGAAAGAAGATGACGTAGATACCGAAAGGGAGGCGTGGATTCGTATTCATGGCATTCCTTGCCATGCGTGGAATTTTAACGTTTTTAAGGAGATTGCAAACTCTGTTGGTACCTTCATGGGTCTGGATGAGCATACTCAGAGGGGGTTGAGGAAGGATGTAGCAAGAGCTAGGGTTAAGGTCCCTTGTTTGAAAGTTATTAATTTTGCTAGGAAGGTCGTGATCGAGAAGTTGTGTTTTGATATTTGTATCTCTGAAGATTTTGACGCAGCTACAATTTCTCAGGTGTTGGATTCGTTATCGGGTGACGATTGTTCTTCTTCGCATGAAATAGATGATGAGGCGAGGAGCATTTTCTTTAAGGAAGCTGATGAAGACCAATCGGTTGTAGGTGATGGGTTCGGTGATGAGGTTACTTCTCCTGTTAGGAGGGAGGGAGGTGACGGGAAGATGGAAGAAGGTGGCGTGAATTCTTTGAAATGTCCAGCGGATATTAATGGTACTGTTTTGGAGCAGGTATGTCCAGAAGGTGATGTGGACAGGAGGTGGTTTATGGGTAATTCCTCAGAAGGCGGGTGCTTCGAGACTGCGTTATTGTCTTTAAAAGGCAATAGTTGTCAATAAGCGGAGCCTATTGGGAAGGGGACAAGTGGGTTATTAAATAGTATAGACGACATTTCTTTTGTTCCAAGTACCGCAGCATGTATTGAGGATAGGGAGATGTGTAATGCCTCGGAGGGTGTAGCGCAGATGGGCCCTTCTTTAGTTCAGAAAAATCATTTATTGAAGAAAAAAGCTTTGAAGAGTGTGAAATTGTAACACTTGTATGGAGATGGTGGGCCCCTAAGAGGACATATTAGAAATAAAAAATATATGTTTAATAAAAAGAGGTTTTTGGGCAAAGAAGAGTTTGGAACAGCCTTTTTAGGGGAGGACGGAGGAAGCCATTCTTCTACTAAGTTAGCGGCGGATTCTGCGTCTTTTTCAGGGGCGGTGAGGTCTAAAATTTATCATGGTGAGCAATCCAACGTGTCCCGTATGAATAGATGCAATCAGAGAATTAAGGAGAACCTGGAATCCAATTTGGGTGTTAAACTTTGGAACTCTATTTTAAAAGTGGGAGTTGAGAAGGGGGATTCCAATGGAAATTATCAAAGGAGAATTGTGGAAAATGAAAAAAGGGATAAAATTAAAATGTTAGGAAGGAAGGAGCAAAAGATTTTGGTATGATGATAGTTAGATCATTGAACATTAGAGGGGGTGGTAGTAGAGTGAAGAGGAGTAGAATTACTCAAATTATCTCGGGAGGCAAGGCGGACATTTTTTTGATTCAGGAAACAAAGATTCAAGATTTGTCCGATACGGTGGCTCGGAGTTTTTGGTGGAATGAAGATGTGGAGTATTCTTTTTCTAATTCGGAAGGGTTGTCTGGAGGTATGTTAATTCTTTGGAAAGCTAATACGGTGGAGGTTCTTAGTAGCTTTAGTGGAGTCGGTTTTTTGGGAGTCATGGTTAGGTGGAGAAATAATTTATATTATATTGTGAATGTTTATTCGCCGTGCTCATTATAGTTAAAAAGAATTTTAGGGAGGAGGCTGTTGGAATTAAAGGAGGATTGGTCGGATGGAGATTGGGTAGTTGGAGGAGATTTTAATGCGGTTATAAAGGCACACGAACGAAGGGGGAGTACAGCGTTTAATTCAAGGAGGGAATGAAAAGAGTTTGATGAGTTTATCAATGAGGGTAGCTTGGTGGATCTTCCTTGCAAATGGAAGAAGTTTAGTTGGTATGGGGGGGATGGTAAAGCTAAGAGTAGGATTGACCGTTTTCTGGTTTCAGACGACATTATTGGAAAATGGGGGGCGGTTGGGCAATTGATTGGCATTAGGGATATTTCGGATCATTGCCCGATTTGGTTGGTGGTGGATAAGGCGGATTGGGGACCGAAACCTTTTAAAGTAAATAACGAATGGTTTTCCGATATGCGCTTTATTCCTTTTGTCGAAAAAGAATGGAAAAATATTGTGGTAGAGGGAAGGAAAGATTTTGTTCTCAAGGAGAAATTAAGGTTATTAAACACTACGCCAAAAATATGTTTAGACGGCACCTAAAAGACAGCGCTTTTATACAAAAGCGCTGCTAAAAAGAAGAAAAAAAATTTCGCTAAAAAAAAGCGCCTTAAAAGAAAGGCTTTAGAAAGCGCTTTTAAAAAGCGCTGTAAAAGACTGCCACCTTAGACCACCTTAGAAAGCGCTTTCCAAAAAGCGCTGCTATATGTATTACTTTAGAGAGTGCTTTTAAAAAGCGCTGTCTAAAGGCCACCTTAGAAAGCGCTTTCAGAAAGCGCTCTTATAGGACTCTAATTATTTTCACTTTAGAAAGCGCTTTCTAAGGAAAAGCGCCCTCTAAAGTCCTGTACTAATTAAAATATAAAACAGTTCTAAACATTTTCAGAGACACTTCTATTCATTTTCTCTCTCGACCGTTTCTCTAAACTCTTGTCGTCGTTCTTGCATGCCATTATTACCGTCGTTCTTTGCCGTTGCCGTTGCCGTCACCTTTGCCGTCACTGTTGCATTCCATTCTCTTATCCTCTGAAAACGTTGTTGTTGTTGTTGTTCTTTTTCTCTTATCCTCTGAAAACGAATAAGGTACGTTGTTACTCTTTTATTATTCATTTCTCTGTTTTTAAAATTTGTTTTTGATTTGATTTTTATGCTGAAAAAGTTTTCACGATGAGGATAAAAGCTCCCTCTTTTATTGTTGCAAAATCGGACCTATTTTTTGCTTTTATTTTTCATGTATATTTGGCAAAGTATTTTTCATGTATATTTTTCATGTATATTTTGCAAAGTATTTATCATGTATATTTTCATGTATATTTTGCAGAATCTTTAATCTTTCATCTCTTATTTTTACAAATGTCCCTCTTTTTTTATAATAAGCTCAATGTGTTATGCATTCATGATACAACCTAGTTTTGTGGAAGGTATTTTCATAAGGAAAATAATTTTAAAGTATCTTCACAACGATGACTATTATTGAAAAGATACTTCATGATACAACCTAGTTTTGTGGAAGGTTACTTTTAAATATTTTCTATTGTATATTTGGCAAAGTTGATTAGTATAAACAACCTAGTATTGATTAAAATTGTATTTCGCTAGTTGTGTTGTACTGTTTTTCCAATTGATTGTGTTTGGTCTATCCTTTTTTTCCAAGTTCATTTCTTTTATTTTCTAGAACTTTGACTTTTTGTTATAAGTTAATTGTCTACTTTATACTTATTGAGGAGAGAATTTTTTTGATACTTTAAATTATAAGTTAGTTGCCACTTATCAAGTTATGAGTCATAACTGGTCAATTAATGATATTTCATTAAATGATACGTGTATAGGGGTTACTTGTGTTCAAAGTGTGAAAGTTGGATCGTTTCCCTACAGGTATAACATTTTTTCTTTTTGTTTTTGTTTAGTTTAATTAGTATAACTATGGATAAGAAATGGATGTCTTCAAGTCTATTATCGAAAGAGTACGACAATGGGGTATCGGAATTCGTTAAGTTTGTTGTTGCGCACGCCAAAGACCCCAGCCGAATGATATGTCATTGCTTGGGTTGTTGTTTTGGGAGTCGGGTTGATGCGGTTCAGTTGGCATTGCATTTATTGAGGAGTGGAATTGATAGAAGTTATACATGTTGGAATTTGCATGGTGAGAAAATTAACGGGAATGTTGAATCGGGGGATAATACAACCTACGCTTCATACGACAATGGCACAGATACATACGATTCTGATCGAGTCGAAGAGATTGCAGAAGCACTTGAAGAAGATCTTAAGGATTGTCCCAAAATGTTTGAGAGGTTGGTAAGCAATGCAGAGAAACCGTTGTATAATGGTTGCACCAAATTTACATGATTGTCTGCGGTATTAAAGTTGTACAACTTAAAGGCGGGCAATGGATGGTCGGATAAAAGTTTCACAGAATTATTGGCCCTTATGAAAGATATGCTTCCAGAGGATAATGCTCTTCCCAATCGAACATATGAGGCCAAAAAGACGTTGTGCTCTATTGGCATGAGCTATGATAAGATACATGGCTGTCCAAACGATTGCGTATTGTTTCAAAATGAGTATGAATCGTTAAATGAGTGTCCAAAATGTGGTGTCTCTCGATATAAGAAAAAGTTGTCTCCAGCAAAAGTCTTATGGTAGTTTCCTATAATTCCAAGATTTAGACGCATGTTTTGTAGTGAGACTGATTCAAGACACTTGACTTGGCATGCAGATGAAAGAATTATTGATGGAAAGTTTTGACATCCGACAGATTCACCACAGTGGATGAAAATTGATGATGATTATCCTGAATTTGGAAAAGAAAAAAGAAACCTTCGCTTGGCATTATCTACTGATGGAATGAACCCACACAGTATTCAAAGTATCTCACATAACACTTGCCCTGTGATCATAATGATTTATAATCTACCTCCATGGTTATGTATGAAGCGTAAGTACATGATGTTATCTATGTTAATTTCTGTGCCTAGACAACCAGGGAATGACATAGACGTATACTTGGCACCCTTAATCGAAGATTTAAAATATTTGTGGGAGAACGGTGTGGAGGTTTATGATGGGTATAGGAAAGAAAGTTTCAACTTGAGGGCGATGTTGTTTGGCACAATTAATGATTTTCCAGCATACGGAAATCTATCAGGGTACAGCATAAAAGGTCAATGTGCGTGTCCTATTTTTGAAGATAAAACCGATTGGACGCGATTGGAGTTTGGTCAGAAGAATGTCTTTCTCGGTCAACGTAGATTCTTAAATTCTAATCATCACTATCGTGGGTGGAGAAAAGCATTCAATGGAGAGCCAGAATATGGTAGAGCTCCAACTATATTGACAGGTGATCAAATTTTTGAAAAGGTGAAAGATGTGACAACTCAGTTTGGAAAGCCTTTTGCACATACACTTGTCAAGAGTGGGTGGAAGAAGAGGTCAATTTTTTTGGAACTGCCATATTGGAAGTCGTTGTATGTAAGACATTTTCTCGATGTTATGCATATTGAAAAAATGTATTTGACAGTGTTATTGGTACGTTACTCAATATACCAGGAAAGTCTAAGGATGGCCTTAAAGCAAGAAAGGACTTGGTACATATGGGGATAAGAACTGAATTAGGACCCTTGAAGAAAGGAAAACGAACATAACTACCACCTGCTGCGTATACTCTATCTACACTAGCGCAAAAACGGTTTTAGACAGCGCTTTCTCCAAAAGCGCTGTCTAAGACCTTCCTTTTTTGACTTTTTTAGTACACCTTAGACAGCGCTTTCACCATAAGCGCTGTCTAAGACCTTCCATTTTTGACTTTTTTAGTACACCTTAGACAGCGCTTTCACCAAAAGCGCTGTCTAAAGTGGACCTTAGACAGCGCTTTCACCAAAAGCGCTGTCTAAGGTGTACGAAAAATTTTATATAATTTTTTTTTAACCACAATTTTACCAGGTTTTTTCAACCAGAATTTGACCTGTAATTTTCAACCAGCAATTTTTTTCAGAATTGGCAATTCAAACCATTGGCCTTTCTACACCAAAATTATATATCCAAAATTGGCATTTCATACCAATATATATATTTAAAATTACAAACCAAAATTGTATATACACCTATTTATAATTACAAATCATTACATTTTTCTACAAATGCACATTTTACTTATTCACCAAAATTGCATCCAACCAAAGCATTGCTTCCAACCAAAGTTATTGCTTCCAACCAAAGCATTTTTTCTACAATGCACATATTACTTATACACCAAAATTGTATATACACCAAAATTGCATCCAACCAAAACATTGCTTCAATCTACATTATAGGTCCTGAAAACACAAAGATTGTAATTCAAAGTATTAAAATTCAAAGTATATACACCAAAAATTGTAATTCAAAGTATATACACCAAAATTGTAATTCAAAGTTTGTAATTCAAAGTATATACACCAAAATTGCAATTCAAAGTATATACACCAAAATTGTAATTCAAAGTATATACACCAAAATTGCATCCAAAATTGTAATTCAAAGTTTGTAATTCAAAGTATATACACCAAAATTGCAATTCAAAGTATATACACCAAAATTGCATCCAACCAAAACATTACTCCAACCAAAGTTACACATATTAAAATTCTCATCAATTAAAGTAAGAGTATAATATTATACCTTAAGTTTGTAAAATTCCGAGCTCCATAATGTATTGACACCACTCCTCTTTGATTTCATCCAATAGAGCCTTTGTGTAAGTAGCACTCCTGAATTCTTCAAAATACTACATAATAATATAACATATAGTTTGATTTAGTTTTAACTATTTCATTAGACAATATGAGAGATATGTGTTAAAATAACTCATAAGTTAGAAATACATACATCGGGTGGAATCTCCATTCGATCCAACGAAATAGTGTCTCTCATAAATCTCAACATGAAATAGCCGCAATCTATTTGATTGCGTTGCCGAGGACACTACAAATGAAAATAAAATATGGATAAATTCTAAGTTTTATCAAGTAAGAATCACTAATATAATAAAACATGTGATAATTAATATACCTTCACATAATTCCATGTAATTGTGTGGTCGATTCCCCGATGTTCTAGGAATGCTTGTATAGTGCTAATAAAATGTAAATGAATATTTAGAACAATTCACATAAATAAATAAATATACACATTTCTATTTAGAACAATTTCACTTACGTGTCAATACAGTCCTTCATATCCGGGTATGTGGTCCAATCATTTCCTAAGGAATCCAGATAATACACTACTCCGCGGATAGGATTGATTGCAACCAACAACCAATGTCCACTGTAAGATTAAACAAGTGTTAGATAGAAACTTTCTACACGAAGTCAAAATACAAAAAAAAATATAATAGATGAATTTAGAATGAAAATCTAACCCAGTATTAAACGGTAAAAAGTACAACTTTTCCGTTTCTTGGTTGTCCATAAAGACGTTGCGTATATACGCATGGACCTCATTTGGTTTCGTCAATATTTCGGTTAAGTTGACAGCGCTGGGGCATAAGAATGCAAATCTTTGCTCCAATCCCCGGGGGCGCATAAAACTGTCATACAGAAACCTGAAATAAAAACATCATTAACATTAGAATATTCATTTGAAAAATAAAGTAAATAAGTTGTTCAATTACCAAAGTAGATCGGATATACCTCAAGTATATATTGACAACAGTGACGCCCAATTCTGTATGTTGGAAAACTTGCTCGAAGTCTTCATTACCAACATTCTGGTCAAATTCAAAGCCATACAAATCTTTCTCCATAGTTATCAGACGAACACCTCCAGTCGGAATATCCGTCATTAATTGTAGAAAGGTCTGAAGGCACGTCCTAACCTTGCCGATAGGTTGTTTTCTAACCCTGGTATTCTTAGCACCAACAGTTTTTTGCGTTGAAACGTTGCTAATCACTTTACCAGGCAGCTATAAATCATATAATTTGTTAGATGAAGTATAAGATATCCAATTTATCCTTTTCTATGCATATAATTGTGATGTACCTCTTTTTTTGAGACAACGGACTCGGTATGCTCCGGAATCCGCTTATCCTTTGTTTTGGATTTTGTTGGAGTCTAAATAACATTGCCATGTAAAAAATGAAAATAAAATGCTCGTAAAATCTTTGAATTTACACATTAAGATTAACAAAGGTTTATAACGGTTTTAAGCATATATACCTCATATCCTACGAGTATGAGATTTGACGGCCATGCAACAAACGACCCTATAGCTTGTCCCACCACTCTTACCTCCGAATCATCGTTAGGATAGGGTAATAGTGCTTCATTCTCCATAGCAATATCAACTGATACTTTCAAACTTCCAGTAGGGAGGGATTCATTATGAAGTACTGTGACCCCATTGTTAAACACTTTTCCCTTGGCAACCATCCGATGAATTGGTGAAGATAAGAATAGTTGACATTGGTGAATGCCCTAAAACCAAAAATACATATGTCATTGTTAATGTGTATATATGTAATTAAATAATTTAAGCTACTAATATAATTTCATAGATATATATATATATATATATATATATATATATATATATATATATATATAATTACCTCTGGAATAATCGGATGAAAGCTGCAGTTGATACTATCCTTCTCTGATCCATCTCTAACACCAGAAGCGTTATCCCTTTCTTTTTCCTTTCTTAATTCCCGCACCTCGGCTTCTAGTGCTTCCAATTTAGCTTCAAGTACTGAATAACTAGCAGCCTTTCCCTTTTTAATATTCAGGGAGGTCGGGGTGATCCCAAATGCCTTACCCCTCACCCGACCAGGATACTCAGGGACATCTAATGCCCGACTAAGTATGCTCCTGGTATCATCTGCAGGTACAGACTGAGATAACGCCTCCTGAAAATCAGATGAATATCGAATATTTGTCAAATATTTGTTAATAAAGTTTTGACTTAATTAAAGAAATATTGTTATACTTACACATTTCTCATATACTTGTAGAACCTCTTCTGGAACAGATCCAGACTTGCCCACACGGGCTTCCTTCCACAAGACATGTGCAGGAAGAGATGTTTCAGAGCTACCCGCCTTTTGTAACTACATATAAAGCCAAATAATATGATCAAATATAACTCATGATGAACAATTATTATGTCATTGCAATTTATTGATACTTACCAATTGTTGCTCCAAACGTCCATATCCAGTACGTCCTTTCCTGTATTTATATTGGGGATCTGATGCTCTATCCCGATTAATTGCACTTAAACTCTTAAATTGCTCGGTTTGTCGTTTGGCTTTAAACTTCACCCATTCTTGTGGTGAAATGAAACTTGCATATTTAGATGGAAACTCTCCATCAACAAAATTACCTTCAGCATCCTTAAGATAGGTTTTGTTTAAATATGTCCTAAACCCTCTTAGGAGCTTCCCTGCCAATCTCATCAAATAAGCTTTTCTGTCGTCCTCGACATTAAAGCACCTCTAAAAAAACCATACACATTGGTTAGTACAAATAATTTAAACGACATAATTAGTTGGCATAATTAAAGACATAATTATGGTACCTTTATCTCATTCCAAATTTTTTCTTTGGTTTCCTTCAACTGTTTGTTTCTCCAGTCATCTAAAGTAATAGGAACCTCATTCCTTACAAGTGTACCAATGAAACTTGTCAACATATGACCGTTAGGCTCAACAAGTGTGCCTGTTTCGCTCCAATGCACATTATAAGTCATGCCTTGATTTCTAGCATGGATCACTCTCCTCATTATGGTTATTCCTCTCCTAATCTCTTCTTCCATAGTTCTGCTACTTCCAACCTGATCATCATGTGGATGATCATCATCATGTGCGTGATCATCAGCATGTGGGTCATCATTGTTAGTAGCCATCTAACCTGTAATAAATAAATCAAGGATATCAAATATAATATATAACAAATATAATAAAGAAATAAAGGATATCAAATATAAAAAATATGACATAATATATAACAAACTTAACGAAATCCAATACCCCATTCTCGTACTCTTTGGACAATCGATCGGCATCCATCCATTTTTTATCCATGGTTTTCCTACTTATTAATCCTAACAGTTAGAAAGAATTTAACATTAGCATAACAAGTCCAAACTAAGAAATTCAAAGCAATTAACTTCATTAACAAAATTGCTTTGAATTTCGGTTCTTTAGAACAACAACCTCAAGAATTTACATTATTAACATTAACACTAACACTAACACTAACACTAACACTAACCTAACACTAACACTAACACTAACCTAAACTAAACTAAACTAAACAAACACATTATATAGCAATAGTTAACAATGTAGAAAAATGTTAACAAGAACAAACTATAATAGATGTTCTAAACTAACACTAACACTAACACTAACACTAACCTAACACTAACACTAACACTAACCTAAACTAAACTAAACTAAACAAACACATTATATAGCAATAGTTAACAATGTAGAAAAATGTTAACAAGAACAAACTAAACTAACACATTATATTGATTCTATTCCTATATCACCAAAAATGAAGTTAGCACATATTTTATTCTTATATCCAACAACAGTCCAACATTAGCAACAACATTAACAACATTAGCAACATTATCAACATTAGCAACAGTCCAACATTAGCAACAACATAAACAACATTATTATCAACATCAACAACAACATTATTATCAACATCAACAACAACATTATCAACATTATCAGCAACATTATCAACTGAAACTCTGAAACTCTGAAACTTCCAAACTGAAACTCTGAAACGTGTAAAATGTGTAATACTCTGAAACGTGTAAAATGTGTAATACATCAACAACAACATTATTATCAACATCAACAACAACATTATCAACAGCAACATTATCAGCATACCTTATAAAATGTGTAATAATCTGAAACTCTTAAACTTCCAAACTGAGTGACGAAAACGCGAAATGAGAGAGGAACAGACGGTCACGGTGGAGTAAAGGTCGTCGGAGTCGCGAAATGTGGGAGGAACGGTGGACGACGGCGCGGTGGACGACGGCAAGGGTTTAGCTCAGGTTCGCAAGTATCCGTTCGCAACAGGGGAGGGAGAAGAAAGAGCGCAAAACTGAAAATGAAAACAGAGTATATTCATATATTTTAATTTTATTAGACCTTAGACAGCGCTTTTCAACAAAGCGCTTTCTAAGGTGGCCCTTAGACAGCGCTTTAAAAGCGCTTTCTAAGATTGGCCTTAGACAGCGCTTTTGTTTTTATTTTTTTAAATATTTAAGACCTTAGACAGCGCTTTCCTTAAAAGCGCTGTCTAAGGTCTTATATTTTTTTTAAATTTAAAAGGCCTTAGACAGCGCTTTTAAGGAAAGCGCTGTCTAATATTTTCCATTAAATTTTTTTAAAAATTTAAAAGGCCTTAGACAGCGCTTTTCACCAAAGCGCTGTCTAAGGTCTTATATTTTTTTGCGCTTTTCCTTTATTAAATTAATAGATTCCGTGTTTTTGACCTATAGCAGCGCTTTTGTAATAAAGCGCTGTCTAAGGTGAGATGTTATAAGTCCTTTTTGTTGTAGTGCTAGAAAGGAGAAAAAAGTATTGTGTAAGTTTCTAAGTGAAGTTAAAGTTCCAGAAGGATACTCTTCAGATATTAGAAGACTTGTGTCTATGAAATACCTCAAGTTAAAGAGTTTAAAGACGCATGACTGCCATGTTATAATGGAATATTTTCTACCAATAGGTATACGTTCTATTCTGCCAGAAAAAGTAAGAAGTGCAATAACTAAATTGTGTTTTTTCTTCAAGTCAATTTACAGTAAGGTGATCGATCCTGCGATCTTACCAACATTGCAAAAAGAACTAGTTATTACTTTGTGTGATCTTGAAATGTATTTTCCTCCCTCGTTTTTTGACATAATGGTTCATCTAGTTGTTCATCTAGTGAAAGAGACACAATTGTGTGGACCGGCTTATATGAGATGGATGTACCCTGCTGAACATTATATGAAAATATTAAAAGGGTATGTGAAAAACCGAAGTCGACCAGAGGGTTGTATTGCCGAACGATACATTGTTGAAGAAGCGGTTGAGTTTTATACTGAATATCTGTCCAATGTACAATCAATTGGACTCACCAAATCTCATATTGTCGAAAAAAAAGAAGCAAAAAAGTTAATTGGAAATGAAGTTGTGACAGTATCAAGGGTCGAACGGGATCAAGTGCATTTGTATGTTCTGCACAATGAGAATGAGGTTGAGCCATATGTTGAAATGCACAAGGATGTTCTCCGAGGTTTAAATCCGAATAGAAATGAGAATTGGATAGTACGAGAGCACAATCGAAGTTTCATACCTTGGTTTAAGGATCATATTTATTCAAAGTATTATTCAGACCGCAATTCAATAACAGAAAGGTTGATATGTTTAGCATATGGTCCAAGTATGGTCGTGTTTTCTTATAGCGCATACGCAATTAATGGATACACATTTTATACCAAAGAACAAGATGATAAAAGTACTATGCAAAATAGTGGTGTCACCGTGGTAGCTGAAGCAATGCACATTTCAAGTGTGAAAGACTTAAACCCCAAATTTGCAAATCTGTCATATTTTGGGGTTATCGAGCGTATTTGGGTGTTTGATTATGAGAAGTTTCAGATTCCTATATTTCGTTGCAAGTGGGTTGAAAATAATAATATCGTACGAATGGATAAGTCAGGATTTTTGCAAGTGGATCTTAATAGGGTGGGGTACAAAGATGAGCCTTTTATTCTAGCCTCTCAAGCTAAACAAGTGTTTTATGTCACTGATCCGACAAGTACAAAATGGTCTATAATGCTTTTATCTAACAAAGTAATTGATGAAAATGTTGGAGATCAAGGTGATATTGATGTTGATATTGAATCATTTACTAGAAATGATCAAGATGAAAATATTATAGCGAATGAATCATTTACTAGAAATGATCATAATGAGGGTATTTGGATCAATCCAACCATCTGTGTTGTTAAGAGACGGGTAGAACATACTCCAAACAAAAAAAGAAAGAGACGTTAGTGAAAAAAGGTACTAGTTGTAAAATTATAGCTTATATCATTCAATATAGCTTATATCATTCAATAGATTAGGATTATGGATTTTTATATTAGTCATTTAATTTCTGTTTTTTTTCTTTCTTACAGGTTAAATGTCTAGTAACCAGGAAGATACGCACGAGTAGCACGGGCTAGAGCAACCAATATTACATGGGTCAAAGTGGAGGTATATTAATTTTCACAATATTGCTTATTAGTGATGCTACTTGATAACACAAAACATCTATATATTATTTCTTAACTAATGCGTATTTTGTTTTGTTATGTAGTATTTGGATGATATGTCATGTCCTTATTACACGAGGAAACAATTGCAAGATACTAAGGAGGAATTGTGCGAATTTTTTATTGTAAGAAGAATTCTTTCTTGAATGTATAGTTTTGTGAATGTAAATTCTAGTTTATTGAAATGTAAATTCTATGCAGGTTTGAAACCATACAATAGAATTTGTGCGAATTCTACATGTAAATTCTAGTTTATTGAAATGTACAAATTCTAGTTTATAGAATTTGTGCGAATTCTACATTAATGTAAATTCTAGTTTTGAAATAGAATTTGTTGATGGAAATGTGTATCCATACTGGTTTATTGAAATGTGAATTATACAGGTTTATGGAAATGTGAATTATACAGGTTTCTGCATAAAAAAATGGTTAAAATGGGATTTTAAAAAAAAATCTTCAAAATTAAACGTAGACAAAAGACAACGCTTTTGAGAAAAAAGCGTTGTCTAAGGTTATACATTAGACAGCGCTTTCAAAAGCGCTGTCTAAAGTCCACCTTTAGAGAGCACTTTTAAGGAAAAGCGCTCTCTAAAGGTATATAAAAAAATCATTATACGTATACATTAGATAGCGCTTTCAAAAGCGCTGTCTAAAGTCCCACTTTATAGAGCGCTTTTGACGAAAAAAGCGCTCTCTAAAGGGTATAAAAAAATTCTTTAAAATTTTAAACGTATACATTAGACAGCGCTTTTATAAGCACTGTCTAAAGTCCCATTTTAGAGAGCGCTTTTTCATAAATAAAAAAGCGCTGTCTTTACCTACGACAGCGCTGGCTTAGACAGCGCTTTTAAGCGCTGTCATAGGCCAAAAAAAGCGCCCTCTTTTCCCATGTTTGGCATAGTGAAAGGAGAGGCTTAAATGGTGGAATACAAACGTTTTTGGGAGGATAAATTTGGAGATAGAGGATGGGGTGAGGGAGATAAATGAAGTGGATGATGTGGAATCCAGTGTTCGGGTTGAGGTGGAGGAGGAGGATTTGGTTTTGAGGAGTATGAAGGCTAGTGGGAAATTTTGGATTAATCTGAGGATTAAGGAGAATATGCTTATTCAAAAGTCGAGATTAAAATGGTTAAATGATGGTGATAACAATAGTAAATTTTTCCATAGTGCAATGAAGGAGAGAAGGAGATATAATTTTCTTGGTTCTATTATTACGGATAATGGAATAGTGGATAAGGTAGAGGAGGTTAGGAGTCATTTCGAGCCTAATTTTATTGAGCCGGATATTGAGAGACCCGCCCTTGAAGGTCTTGTGTTTAAAAGTATTAATGGTTCGGATCGTTCGTTTCTTGAAGCTACTTTTTTGGAAGAAGAGATTAGGGAGGCTATTTGGAGTTGTGAGGGATCTAAAAGTCTGGGGCCCGATGGTTATTCTTTTCATTTCATAAAAAAGTGTTGGAATTTTATGAAGGAAGAGTTTATTGGTTGTTTCCGGAGTTTTCATTCCGGCGCTTTATTCTCGAAAGCTTTCATTTCGTCTTTCTTGACCCTAGTGCCTAAGTCCTCTAATCCGTTATGTTTAGACGATTATAGGACTATTTTCCTTCTGGGGTGTGTGTATAAAGCTATTTCCAAGCTTTTGGCGTCTAGACTTAAAGTGGTGTTGAACTCAATTATTTCGGATTCTCAAAGTACTTTTGTGTCGGGTAGACAATTGTTGGATTCTCAAAGTACTTTCTCTTCAAAGTTGATTTCGAGAAGGCTTACGATAAGGTTAGTTGGAATTTCCTTAGATTTATGTTAAGGAAAGTGGGTTTTGGGGAAGTTTGGATGAGGTGGATGGAAGTGTTAGTATTTAATAGTAAAATGTCGGTGTTGGTGAATGGTAGCCCCACAAAAGAGTTTGTTGTGGAGAGAGGTTTGAGACAAGGAGATCCTATTTCTCCTTTTCTTTTTGTGATTGTGGCGGAAGGTTTGAGGGGTATGGTTTTTAGGTCCGTGGAGATTGGGGAGTTTGAGGGTTTCAATTTGAATCGGTGTTTTCTTGACATCCTTCAATTTGCGGATGATACGTTACTCATTGGGGAAGGGAATTGGAAGCATGTTTGACCGATCAAAGCGGTGTTAAGGGGTTTTGAAATCGTCTTCGGTTTGGGTATTAATTTTCATAAAACCAAACTAATTGGTATTAATATTAGTGATCGGTTTATGGAATTGGCTTCTTTCTTTCTTTCTTGTAGAAGAGAGGAAAGCTCTTTCATTTTCCTTGGAATGCCTATTGGATTTAAGTCTAACGGTACTTCTTTGTGGTCGGCTTTGATGTTGAAATTGAAAAGAAGGCTTTTTTGTTGGAATAATCGATATCTTAGCTTTGGAGGGACGATTACTTTGCTAAAATCGGTTTTTTCTAGTTTATCGATTTTTATGCTTTCTTTCTATAATGCTCCGGTGAAGATTATTAAAGAGATTACTAGAATCCAAAGTAACTTTCTTTGGGGAGGGAAGGAGGGTGAAAGGAAAATCCATTGGGTGAGTTGGAATAAGGTGTGTCTCTCGCTTGAAAGTGGGGGATTAGGTTTGCGGAGAGTGGAAGACTTTAATGTGGCTCTCCTTAACAAGTGGAGATGGAGGATTCTCTCGGAAAATGGAGCTCTTTGGTACAAAGTTTTATAGGAGAGGTATGGAGATATCAATTTGAGGATTGTTAATTCCGCGAGTTTCATCAAAAAGAAGAATTGTTGTTCCTTTTGGTGGAGGGATGTCATCGGCTTAGACAAAGGTATGTCGGAAAATTTTTTTGTTTCTTATTGTAGATTTACAATTGGCAATGAGTTTTCTTCTTCTTTTTGGTACTCTTGTTGGTGCTATAATATTTGTCTTAAGGATAAATTTCGTCTTCTTTTTTATTTATCTTGCCTTAAAGAGGTAACGGTGGCATGTATGGGTGGTTTTAGAAGTGATGGATGGTATTGTGGGGATTTTGGCATTTGTGTTAATGTTGAGGGGGGAGTAGTTAATGACTTGTTGGAGTTACGGGAGCTTTTGCATTCTTTCCGACCGGCCGCGTTGGAGACGGATATGGTGAAATGGTTGCAGTCTATTGAGGAGAAATATTCGGTGAGTTCTTTTTACTCCCTAGTTAGTCTTAATCGTATTCCTTTTGGGCCAAGGGAGAAGTTTGATGTAGCCTTATCTTTGGTTTGGAAGGGGAAGGTTCCGTTTAAAATTAAAGCTTTTGGTTGGAGGTGTTTTTTACATAGGCTTCCAAGAAAGATTCTCTTTTTTCTAGAGATTGTGTCTTTCCGAATAGCGATTTGAATTGTGTTTTTTGCTTGTCCGGAGCGGAATCTTTAAACCATATTTTGTTGGGTTGTCCGGTGGTGAGATTGGTGTGGAGGGAGGTGGCGGTTTGGGTTGGTTTTGATGAGGAGGGTACTACGGTACTTAAGGAATGTTTCTTAAGGTCCTTTTCCTTTTGTAAAAGGAATAAAGTGGAAAGAGGTAAGGAAGGGGCTATTTGGTTGGCAACATCTTGGTCCTTGTGGTTATTGAGGAATGGTATTATCTTTAGGAATGATGTTTGGAATATTGTTGAAGTGGTGTGGAATGTCAAATTGTTAATTTGGAGATGGTCTTTCATTGGGAAAATTACCAATTCCATTTGAAGCTTTTATGAATTTAGTAAGCATCCTTTGTTTTATTTGTCTAAAGGCCTAAATGGTTTGTAATCTTCTCTTGCCGAGCTCCGTCTCGCTTTTTGTAAGTGGGTTCGAGAACCCTTTGTTCTCGTATAAATGAATTTCTTGCTTATAAAAAACAATAATAATACTTGTTTCTCATTTCTAATATAATTGACATATTAAATTCTCCCACTTTATATAGAATAATAATTGAATTAAGATTAAGAGTTTTGAAACATATTTAAACAAACATTCACCCATTTTCTCTATCACACAATGATCTTATCAAATAACGTCACACCGATAGGGTATGTCTATCACTTACATAGTTCAGAGAGAATTGAAATTCATTATATAAAAAAATATTAAAAATAACTTATTAAATTTCATAAATTATTACATGTTGTAGTATTTTGGATCGAACTCTAGTGTCGACAAGGGTAGCTTAATGGTTCATTAGAAGGTTTAGTATGAAGTCAAAGTCTGTTCACATACTGATCTTGTATGCCGTAGTCGATGTATGCTCAAGCATGCAGTAGTCGAAATTCTAGGGTTGTTAGCATGTGAATTGGGCCTTGCTTGTAAGCCCAATTGTTAAGTTACCTTATAATCTAAGTTTAGTAGTCTATAAATAGACTAGTTCTCTAAGGTTGTTGGGAGAGGTTAATTGTTGGTATTAACTTCTAATCTTTGAACCCTTATTGAGAACGTGAATAGTAAAACATATTTAAATAGCTCTCTATTCTTCTTCCTTTTTCTCTTTTCCTTTGTGAAACCTAATAGGGTTTCTTGTGTTTGTTCAAGAAACTCAATCTTTATCTCATAACTTTGTTCTGTTATTGACGAAATCAATTCCTATCAACCTGGTGAGGTGAGCGTGGAGGAGAAGATGCCGTCAATAAAGTATAAGGTTGAGAAAGTCACCGGTGTGAACGATTTCGGCTTGTGGCGCTTGAAGATGCAAGCCCTTGTTAAAAGCGTTGAAAAGATCGGAAAGGATGGATGCTGCCCTAACAGAGAAGGAAAAGACAATGATGATCGAAAAAGCCCACAGTGTCATTGTATTGAGCCTTGGTGATAAGGTTCTCCGGCAGGTTTCAGAGGAGAAAAATGCAGCTAGTGTGTGGACGAAACTTGAAGGTTTGTACATGACAAAATCATTGGTTAATTGTCTCTACCTGAAGCAAGCTTTGTATTCATTTAAGATGAATAAAGACAAAGCCTTGGCTGAACAACTAGATATGTTCAAAAAGTTAATTCTTGATCTTGAAAATATCGAGGTCAAGAATGATGATGAAGATCAAGCGCTACTGCTGTTGTGCTCTTTACCTAAGTCTCATGCTCACTTCAAGGAAACTCTCTTGTATAGAAGAAAGTCGTTAACCTTTGAAAATGTTTAATCTGCCTTGTAATATAAGGATTTGAACGAACGAAAGGAGCACAAGCCATCTTCTGTTGGTGATGGTTTGTCCATTAAGGGGAAATTCTTGAAGAAAGATGGTAGGTTTGAGAAAAAGAAGGGTAAAGTTCTGCATAATTCTTATGGTGGTAATGCTCCTACAATTAAGTGTTATCATTGTAATTAGGAAGGTCATACAAGAAAAGTATGCCTTGACCGACTAACAATTCATGGCGGAAATTATAATGGTAATGTTGCCATTGTGCAAGATGGTTATGAATCATCTGATGTCCTAGTGTTTTCAAGCAGCGACTCTAGCAAGGAGTAGATTATGAATTTAGGGTGTACTTGGCACATGACTCCAAACAAAGACGTGTTTGAGGAATTGTGTGATCAAGATGGTGGATCAGTGCAATTTGGAAACAATAAAGCTTGCAAAATTTCAGGTATTGCATCTGTGAGATTCAAGCTCCATGATGAGTCAATAAGGTTTTTGACTGATGTTAGGTATGTACCTGATCTTAAGAGAAATTTGATTTCTCTTGGTGAATTCGACAAGAAACGATATATTTTTAAAGGAGAGCAAAGCATTCTAAGGGTAATGAAGGGGACGAAGGAAGTCTTGAGAGGCGTGAAGAAACAAGGCATGTATACCCTTGAGGTTGTAAATGGTTCAGCAGATGTGGCATCCAAGAAACATGTGTCGAAGACTGAGCTATGGCAAAAGAGAATTGACCATGTCAGTGATAAAGGCCTTGTTGATTTATCGAAACATAATCTACTGTGTGGTAACAAGGTCGTAAAATTGGAGTTTTGTGAACCTTGTGTATTTGGTAAATCCTGTAAAATGAAGTTTAACAAAGGTAAACAAAGAACACATGGATCCCTTGATTACATTCATGCTAATCTCTAGGGGTCTGCAAGGAATCCTTTACACTCAGGTGCAAAGTATTTTCTATCCATAGTTTATGATTACTTTGGAGCTAATGACCTCAAGATCGTTGCAACAACTGATCTTGATGTCAACACTTTTCCACATACCTTGATTTGATTCATCAGCTTTGTAACCCTAGTGCAAAAATCAGTTATGCTTTCACTTTCTTCCATCTGAAGTAATTCATGTGCCCTTTTCTTAGATTGTAACCTCACCTCTTTCACCTTATCTGCGCCTCCAAACGATTTCTCCAAGATTTTTCATGCTTCTTTTGCTGATTCTACATCACTAACCTTTTCAAAATTGTTTGGATCAACACATTGACGAATTATAAAGAGAGCTTTATAATCTTTCTTCTTCAATTCTTTGTATGCGGCCTTTTAATGATCCGACACGTTTTCTGCAAGTGGTGTTACTCCTTCCTTCACAAGATCCCAAATATCTTGATAACAGAAAACCACTTTCATCTTCTTACACCAATTCTTATAATTATTGTTCTTGAGAATCGGAAGACTCGTCAGAAAATGCTTGTTGGGTGATTCATTGCCATCATGATTTTCTTCCCACGAATCACTCAGCCAATGCTCTAGATATCAGTTGTTGGAATTAACCCAAAACTTTGAGAATTTTAAATCAATCTTAATGAACAAGATTCAATTAACCTGATAGAAATCTCTTGTTCTTTACTCTTCACTCATGTGAAACAATCACACCTTGATTGCAAGAATGATTCTGCGCAGCAATTGTTAATGGAAGAAGAAAGAAATAAGATTAGGGTTTAAAAAAATAAGGGAATAGGAGAATGATTTTTGCAGTGTAACTCTCTTATCTCAAACTGAGAAAAAATATTATTCAACTATGCAACTGCAATTTATGTTGTGTTTTACAATATTATTCTCTATTCTACTTACTAAAAATAGGGGTTACTCCCTCTATTTATAATTGAGCTAGCTTGCTCCCTAAGGTAAAGTCCAAAAACACAAAAGGCCAAAATTTATATTTTGGTCTAAGTTGAAATTCTGGGTCAAGCAACCTACTTCGACACTTCGACATCTGCCACAACTCGACACACACACTAGACTAATTTCGACATATCCTTGTTTTTGTCGAGCTACACTTGCTTCGACTCAAAAAATTACAAACACATAAAAAAAAATTGTTGCTTTATAAACATCAACTACTTATAATTACGCATTAATGTAAATAATTTGTTAATGTTTATAAATGAACAACTATCTTTTTTTAAAGATGTTTAAAAGATAAATGTAATTTTAAGACGAAGATCATATCAAGTTTATTATTTATTTGCAATTTGTAAATATCAAATCAAATTTTATACCAATGCACGAAATCTAAAGAATTTTTTTGAAATTTATAAAACAAAAACTTTTTCATAAAAAATAATAAGTTGCAAAAAATCAATCACCTTAATATGTTCCATGAAAATTTATCATCTCATCCTTCTAATATGTTCCATGAAAGCAGCCGATGAATGATACTATCTTCCATCTGATGTAATTTATGGGTCTTTTTGTGAGTTTATAACCTCGCCTCTTTCACCTTCTTTGCACCTCCAATCAATTTCTCCAAGATTTCTCATGTTTCTTTTGCTGATTCTACATCACTAACTTTTTCAAAATTGTCTGGATCAACACATTGATGAATTATAAAGAGAGCTTTATAATCTGTATTCTTCAATTCTTTGTATGCATCCTTTTCTTGATCCGACACATTTTCTGCAAGTGGTGTCACTTCTTCCTTCACAAGATCCAAAATATCTTGATAACAGAAAACCACATTCACCATCTTGCCCCAATATCTTGATAACAGAAAACCACATTCATCATCTTGCACCAATTCAAAATAGTGGTCACTCCCTCTATTTATAATTGAGCTAACTTGCTCCCTAAGGTAAAGCCGAAAAACACAAAAGTCCAAAATTTTATTTTGGTCAAGTCGAAATTCTATGTCAAGCAACCTACTTCGACACTTCGACATCTACCACAACTCGATACACACACTAGGCTAATTTCGACACATCCTTGTTTCTGTCTAGCTACATTTGCTTCGACACAAGGAATTACTATCTCAACAAAAAAATAGTTGATTTATAAACATCAACTACTTATATTTACACATTAATGTAAATAATTTGTTAATGTTTATAAATCAACAACTACCTTTTTTTTAAAAGATGTTTAAAAGATAAATGTAAATTTAAGACGAAGATCAAATCAAGTTTATTATTTATTTGCAATTTGTAAATAGCAAATCAAATTTTATACCAATGCACAAAATCTAAAGAATTTTTTTGAAATTTATAAAACAACTTTTTTATAAAAAAGAATAAGTTGAAATTTTAATAAGTTGCAAAAAATCAATCACCTTAATATCAAATTAAAATTTCATTAATTTTTTTTAAAAATATTTTAAAAAAAATTGTTGATTTATAAATATCAACTACTTGTCTTTACACATCAATGGAAATAAATAGTTAATATTTATAAATCAACAACTGTCTTTTTTTTAAAAAATGTTTAAAAGAAAAATGTAATTTTAAGATGAAGACTTAATAAAGTTTATTAATTGATTGAAATTTGTAAATACCAAATCAAATTTTAAACAATGCACAAAATCTAAAGAATTTTTTTCAAATTTATAAAACAATAACTGTTTTTATAAAAAAGAATAAGTTGAAATTTTATAAGTTATAAAAAAAAATCAATCCCCTTACTTTAAAAATTTTTTAAACATTTTTTTTAGAAAAAATAATTGTTGATTTACAAATATCAACTACTTTTATTTACGCATTAATGTAAATAAGTAGTTAATATTTATAAATCAATAACTTATCCCGTTTAAAAAAATATTCAAAAGATAATGTAATATTTAGACAAATACCAAATCAAGTTTATTATTGATTTGCAATTTGTAAATATCAAATAAAATTTTAAACCAATGCAAAAAATTTAAAGAATTTTTTTGAAATTTTTAAAACCACAACTTTTTCATAAAAAAGAATAAGGTGAAATTTTAAGAAGTAATAAAAAAAATCATTTGCCTTACCATCAAATTAAAATTTCATTAATTTATCAAATTTTTTTTAGAAAAAAAGAATTATTGATTTATAAATATCAACTACTAGTATTTATAAAAGAATGGCTTAATACCCTTTTTGGTCCTCTAGCTATAGGGGTAGGTCCAAATAAGTCCTCTAGCTTTTAAAAGTTCCAAATTGGTCCTATACGATTTTAAATAGTTTCGTATTGATCCTTTCCGTTAAATACATGCTAACGGTATTAAAATAACTGATGTGTATTCTGAGTTGGCTGGGGAGTGAAGCATTGTCATCATCTTCTTCGCTAGGTACAGTGTTTTATCTGAATCTTTATAAATTGAATCCCAATCTCAAACCCTAGGTTCACAATTCATCCTAAATTCACCAAATTGAAAGGGAAATCAAGTATCTGGGCGGCGTTTGTTCTTCATTTTCTTCCCAATAATGAGTTCTGGTCACGTTTCTTCTTCATCTTCATCGCAAGTTTATACTAGTTTTAGGCAAGTTATGTGTGCTTGTGGAGACCTGTGTGTACTTCGCAAGGCAAGAACCGTCAAAAATTATGGAAAGCTTTTTTGGGGTTGTAAACATTTTAAGGTAATATTCTTTGTTAAACACATGCATTCCATCCATTACAACTTCACTGTTAACAAGTTGGCTGCATATATGTATAGGGACACACGAATGCCGGATGCGGTTTTTTTGAATGGTTCTATGATGATTCAAGAGATGGGAACGAGGAACGCATGAGGAATCTGCAATGGAAGATTGAAATGCAATTTAAGGAGTTGGAAGAACCCCAAAAAGAGTTGGCTGAGGCAAAAAGCATGGTTGTTGTGTTGAAGGACAATAATCTACTTCTAGAAGAAGATTTGAAGAACACTAGGAAAAGGAAGATGATCTGGAAGTCCCTGTTTTTTATTGTGTTATTTGTTTTAGTGGTTAAGGTGTTGTGAATATTGAAGTTGATGTAAAAGTTGGTTCCATGACATGTACAATTTGGTTTATCAGTTGGTATAAAAAAGTTGATGTGAATGTTGAAGTTGTGTTATTTGTGTGGATTGATGTACCAGTTGTTACCAAATCTAGTAATTCAGTGTTTGCCTCATGTGTTTGTGGACATGAAATTGTTCACCTGTAATTCAGTTACCAAATCTAGTAATTCAGTGTTTACACTAAATAATAGTTGGTATAAAACAGTTTGTGAACCTAAAATGTTGCACCTGTTTAACAGTTTAGCAGCTTAATTTAGCAGCTTAATTTAACAGTTTAGCCTAGCAGTTTGTAACAGTTTGTACACCATAATTTATGACAATTATATAATAACAGCTTAACAGAAGTAATCATTACATCATAACAGAATAACATAGTCTGATTACATCCACATTACACAAAATACCATAATCTGATTACATCAACATTGCCCAAAATAGGATAATCTGATTACATCATGACAGAAGTAATCATAACAGAAGTTGTTCATAACATTACACAAAATAACAGAAGTTTTCCAAAGAACTTCACAACATTACACAAAATAGTAGAACTTGTTCATTACATAATACAACACAAACTACAGACCCTAAGAGGATTTCTTTTGAATGATCCTTTTAGTTGGTGTTGTCCTCCTAGTAGTAGGACCCACTGCATTCTGTGATGCACTCAATCTGGTGGTCGGTCTATGTGAAAGTTGTGCTGGTCTCTTAAAAGGCAACTTGTACCTAGCTTGTGTTGGAGGCCTCATGGTAGTAGTCTGAGTTGTTTTGCTTGCTTGACTTGGTTGAGTTGGTTTGCTTGTCTGAGTTGGTTGAGTTGGTTTGCTTGTCTGAGTTGGTTGAGTTGGTTGAGTTGACTGAGTTGTTTTGTTCTGAGTTGGTTGCTTGACTGAGTTTGTTGCATGACTTGTCTGTGTTGCCAGATTTGCTTCAGATGCTTGCTGGGTGAGTTGGGTAGAAGGAGTTGGTTGCTGGGTGGCCTGTGTTGACTATTGTGGTGGCTGAGCCATCTTACAAGTTGATTTGTTGTGGCCAGTCTGTCTGCACCTAGTGCACCTCATAATCATACCAGTTTTTCTTATTTTCCTGTCAGAACCATCAATCTCACCATGTTCCCTATTCCTCTTCTTCTTTGGTCTCCCAGGCATTTTCTTGAATTTGGGAGGCTGCACATCAGGGTATTCAGTTCTCACCCATAGATTTGTACCATTTAGAGGGTAAATGATTGGTTCATACACTCTAATGTACCTAGCCTTCTTGTAATATTCAGGAACAAACTGGTCAATATCAAGACCTCTACTCTTGATTGAGGAAATCACATGGACACATGGGAGACATGTCAGGTCCCACTTTCTGCAAGAACAGCTATGTTCCTTCAAGTTGACAGAGAACATGTCTCCCTGATTCTCAATGTGCTTCACCTCAAAAATGTGTTCAGATGACATCCTATAAAAACACAACAGTCAGTCTATATCCTATCAAAAGAATTTCATCCTATAAAAACACAACAGTCAGTCTATATCTCATCAAAAGAACCTCATACTACAAAAACACAACAGTCAGTCTATATCCTATTAAAAGGTTATCATGTTACCTTACAATCCATGAATTTGTGAAACTGCTGATTTTCTCGACCTTCTTCTTAATGTTTGGCAAGACTTCATCATCACCTAAGTTAGAGAACTTTAGCCTATTTGCCGCCCATTTTTCCATTATGTGTCCTCTTATCTCCTCTAACATTGTAACCAAAGGTTTTGACCTTGCTTCCACAATTACACTGTTGAATGCTTCTGACATATTATTCAAGACAGTATCACATTTTGTTGTGGTTCTGAAATAGGACTTGCTCCAAAATCGTGGTGGGGTTTGCATCATGTGTTTGTAGGCCTCTTCATTTATCCTCCTCATGCCTCTCATCTCTCTTTCCCAGGCCTGTGGATAAGTAGCTCTGGCTGCCTTCCAAATGATTTCTTTCAACACTTTTCCTGGAAATTTCTTTCTGAAATTGTTGTACAGGTGTCTCACACAGAACCTTTGTTCAACACCTGGTAACAATTCATCCATAGCTGGGAGAAGACCCTGCAAATACATATAAATTCAGGATTAAATGCTAAATAAAAAAATAATTCAAACTTAAATAAAGGCAATAAATATAGGAGTACCTTTTGCTGATCAGAAATGAAAGTGTAGGTCCTACACTCTTCTCTTCCACCCAGATCATCAATGACGAGCTTTAAAAACCAAGTCCATGATTCTCTATTTTCCCCTTCCACCACAGCAAAGGCAATAGGCATCATTTGATCATTGGGATCTGTTCCTATTGCAGATAAAATCTGGCCACCACATAGACCCTTTAAAAAACAGCCATCAAGGCCAATTATTGGTCTACACATCTTGAAGCTCTTCTTGCAAGCATCATAACAAACATACATTCTCTTGAAATAAGGTCTTGCATCCTCACTTCCCTCTTGAACTGGTGTGACATGTATCTTAACAGTTGACCCAGGATTTGTCCTCAAAATTTCATGACAATAGTCATAAATCCTAGTGTAGTCTCCTAAATAAGATCCATCTACCATGTCCCTGGCTGCAAATCTAGCCCTAATAGCCTTGGTCTTGTTAACACCTACATTCCATTTCTTGAGGGCTTTCTCCTTAATATCCTTTAGCTTAAGCTTAGGATTGTTTTTCAATGTATTTTGCAATCTCTTGCTTAACCATTTCGTGCTCATCATCTTAACATTATACTCTCTAGCACAGTTATGTGTGTCAACTAGTTTCCTAAGCTGCCAAGTTTCCTCATCAGGAAGTTTTCCACAGTATGCCTCCCATTGACATCCAAACTTACATACCACCTTCACTCTTATGTTATCATTTTTTAGAAACTTCAAACCTCTCCCATTTTGCACAGCATATGTTTGAATGGCTTCTTTAAAATCAGTTTTGGTATTGAAATAGGTTCCCAACTCCCATTTATAGTTTTGCATGTCTTTCATTGCCTTGAAGATTGGATGCTTCCTCTTCTTTGGTTCTTCTTCATCCTCAGTGTCACCTCCACTTTCCAACTCTTCACTATCATACACAGCTTCATTCTCCTCTCCACTATCTGCACCCCCTTTCCTTTTCTTCAATTTACTTGTTCCTTCCTGTTTCTCATCATATGCCATCATTTTGGCAACATGTTCTTCCTCATAATCCAGACTAGGATCAGAATCACTGAAATCAATCTCCAAGGCACTCTCATAGTTATAGGATGAATCCTCACTGTCATCAGATGAAGTATCATGCACCTGACCATGAATCCCATCCCCATTCCCATCACCCTCTTTCTCAACACTCTCTTTCTCTACACCCTCTTTCTCAAGACCCACATCAGAATTCACATTCTCACCATCCAAGGCACCCTCATCAGAATTCACATTCTCACCATCCAAGACAACCTCATCAATAGTCACACCCTCACCAGTAGTCACACCCTCACCAGTATGCACTCCCTCACCAGCCTTGACACCCTCACTAGAATTCACTCCCTCACCAGCACTATCAACAGAAGTGTTTACATCCTTAAGTACTTGTTCAACAAGTTCAACAACAATATCATATTGTTCTTCATTCACAACATCCAAAGGTTCTTCATTTAATATATCCTCCTCCATGTTAATAGGTTCTTCATGTAATGTGTCACCCTCATCAACATAATCAGGTTGGGATAATGGGTGTTCAATGTATATGTCAACCTTGAGGTGTACCCTACATAGGTCAGCTATGTCCAACGCACCTCTATCATCAGTGAGCTCATTAATCCCAAATGTAGGATCCCTGTAGTAGATGTTGTTTACCTCGTTATACCCTATATCTTTCAAAACACCTATCAACTCAAAATAAGACCACCTATCAACATCTACCTTTAATTCGTTACATTTACCCCCCACGTATTTCGTTTTTTCAGAATCCATAAATTCCCCACTATGATGAATGTTGAGGGTTATCATTTCTTCCATTTCAACCTAATATCATAAACAAGAAGAAACTTCACAAAAAGAAGATTGAAACAACCCTAATTTCAACACACAAACCCTAGATTACCGAAAACTATTGTTCTACGAAAGGAACATAGATACTTACCAGGATAAATCTTCGTCTTCAATCGTATGTCCTGGAAACGTAATAGTCGTCTTCGTCTTCACACGCGAGCTTCTTCTTCTTCGTCTGGCTGTGCTAGGGTTTCAAAGATGGAAGACTAACTGAACAAATGACTTGATGAAAAATAGGTGGGAAATGAAGAGCCTATAACCACCGCGCCAAATCCCAATTCAGAAACGTACACCTCAGCACAACCCATGCCATGTCATCAATATTTTATTTGAAATTTTAACTTTTCTAACGGCGAGGACTAACGTGGACCTATTTAAAATCGTATAGGACCAATTTGGAACTTTTAAAAGCTAGAGGACTTATTTGGACCTACCCCTATAGCTAGAGGACCAAAAAGGGTATTAAGCCTAAAAGAATTGTTGATTTATAAATAAGTTATTAATGTTTACAAATCAACAATTATATTTTGAAATAAAATAATTAAAAGATAAATGTAATTTTAATATGAAGACTATCCACTCAATTTTTTAAAATTTAATATACAACCTTGAGATAAATTAATACAAATGAATCATCCTACCATTGATAAAACGTAAGAGGAGTCTATCTGTGTATCCCTTGTTTTTTCTTTTTGAAAATCAATATTCGATACCAATAGAACAAACGAGCAAAATGGATACTCAAACTCTTACAACAATAACATAATCTAAATTCACAACATGAATCGAGATTTGACGTTAATGGGACGCAACAAGCCAGCAATGCTTCTGTTACAATAATCTTCTCTTCAAAACAAGACGCTGCAGCGCACCTGTCATGACAAAGGTCTGTTCACAAAGATATTATTCACAACAAGCCAGCAACACTTCCTTTATAATAATCTTCTCTTAAACACATGAAGCTGACTAGATCCATGTGAAAAAATAATCAGCAAAGGTAAGCTTAACCATACCGTTGAAATTTAGCCATCGGTGTGTAGATCGGGATCCGATCCATGTGAAAAAATGTGTAGAAAGCTACAACGAAATATTGAAGAAGATAAGAATAAAGGAAGTGAGGTATTTGTGAAAAACAAACTCTATTTCTCGCTATATAAAGGGGTTATATATCCGCGTTGCTTAGGTGGTGATAGTTGTGTTAATCTTTTTTTAAGGCAAAAAAGGAAAAATAAATACCAGGCTGTATTTTAACAGGATTTTGGGTAGGTACGGGTCACTCTACTTATCTGTTAATATTATCTTTTATTTTATTTTAAACAATACAGTTACACTACAATATGATTCTAAGCTGAGTGGTGGTTTGTGCCAAGATATGGAGTTTTCTTTTCCGTTTTGCTGGAGATGAACTCGTCGTTGTTGGAACAGTATGATTTCTCTTCAATCTGGTGTCCTGAAAATAAAATGTATAAGCTTAGAACACGATGGGTCATACGCATCATGGGAACTTTATATTGAGTATGAGATAACTGCATAGAATCGTACTAGATGAGGTCAATTGTGAGCAATATCATAGCTTGTCTGTGGATTCTAAAGCAAAAACTGCTTAAGTGGTTTAAGAACAAATGACAAGAATTCCTTTGACCAAAGGCAAAACTAAGATGGTAAAAGTGATTGTGAAACTGCAAGTCTATTTTAAAAGGAGATATTGACGAAGATAAGAATAAAGAAAGTGTGGAATTTGTGAAAACCAACCTCACTATATTTGTGTTAATCCCTTTTTAAGGCATAAAAAAGGGAAAATAAATATCGGGCTGCATTTGAACTGGAGTTTGGGTAGCTACAGGTCACTACTTATTTTATTTTATTTTAAACAATACAGTTATATGTTATCATACGTGGGTATGTATGTACTTTTAAATGCTAATTTTATTCTCTATAGTTTCTTTAAACTTCATTAACAATACAACGGTGACTTTTTTACCTACATGCCCTGACTTTGAAATTTTAACACTAAAATATCATGCCAAATTCTTAGGGGCCCATGATAAGTAGGTGGTTGATAAGTGCAAATTGTAGCTATTTTTATATATAAGTTTTGTTGCATTTATCGATACTTTTTGTTAATATTGTTCAAATAAACCCCGCATTGTTTGTAAATACGTTTATTTTGCATTATAGTGTATATATTGCGTATCGCGTAAATATCATTGAGTTTAATTGATTTTCTCTCATTTTTGTAGGTATTCAAGCAAGGATATCTTGTCATATTCATAAAGAGCATTGAATAAGTTTTCCAACGCTTCTGACCGTGCGTCAATCCGAGTTACGGTTCAGAAGTTGTGGTCAAAATAAGGGTGGGTTTGCTGTCAAGTTCGCTTTGCAAACTTCCTAGCAAATGTTCGCTTTGCGAACTTCCCAGTGAATGCTCCCAGAATTATGGAAGTAGAAAAAGGGACCAAAGTTCGCTTTGCAAACTTTCAGCAAATGTTCGCCAGAATGTTCGCATTAGGAACTTTTACAGAATTGCAGAGGCGGTTTAGCTATTCTGAGGCACTTAAGTGCCAATTTTTAGAGTTCGCTTAGCGAATAAAAGTTCGCACTGCGAACTTGACAGATTTTGACATACTATTTAAGTCATTTCATTCATTTTTTCGGTTATGGTTTTGGAGATTTTTGCTCCCAACTCCATCAAATTCATTTTTCAGTAGATTAGCTTAGAAAACAACATTGAAGCTTGCACACGGATGATCTGGGGTGGATTTCTCATCGACCGACGTTGACAAACCGCGAGATGTTTGGTTTATTTCTCTTCTTCTTTGTGTATTTCTTCTTTGTTGGGTTGTTGTATATGTATTTACTTTGAACTCATGTATATTTATCGCCCATGGCGTTGTATAAAATCCGCTTTACAAATCTTTATCGGTGACTGTCCTTGATTTTTGCTTTATGCTCGGGGTTTGGGTTGTGTTAGAGATAAACATCGCAAACTTTGATTAGGGATGATTATCTGCTTGTTTCTGGATGCTAGAGATATATTTAGAGCTAACAATCTTTATGTGTGTCGAAGCATAATGCCTCCGTATCTTGAGGTGGGTGCAAGAGTGTCGACGAGGGTAATACGGTTGTTCTCTCAGCTCAGTGCGTCAGAAATGGACACTGTTGTGAACGATGCTGGATAATATTGGGGAGTATTGTAGGTTGAGTATAATTGGTCAGTAAGTTTAAGTTTGTGAGGAGTCAATTATGTGCATGCCGGATAAGTTTCTTCTCTCTGAAGAATGAATTCTTTTTATATTCATATTTACTTTTCTGCATTTACTTTAAACCCATTTTAACGCAAACTCATTAACATTTAAATTTTCGAACGACATTTCAATATTACCGATCTCTGTGGACACGATAAATTCCCGGAAAAATACTTCCAAATCTTTTTGTTACTTGCCGCTTTACCGCACCAACAAAATGACGTCGTTGCCGGGGATTAGTGTTTTTATTGAATCGCATTGCGATAGTTTCTTTGTTTTTTAGTTTTGTAGATATCGTATATATTGTATATTTTCACTTGGTTATACTGATACTTGTATATTTTCTTCCTGTAACGTTTGTTCAAGTGTTTGGTTAGGGCACTTGCTTTTGGTTTGCGCGGTGAGGCATCACCATGGCATGAAGGAAGGAAGTTACTAGCTAAGCACAATAAAGTCGTCGAGCTTATGACGTAAAACAAGCATATTTTATCGTTTTTTGTTTCGTTATTACTTTTTCATTCTAGCTTAAGTAGTGTGGTGAACATTCATTAAACAAGTTGTACTCGGATTTTTCGTAAATTCTTAAATCTTCACTTTACAACTTGGTTAATCCATTTTCTGCCGGTCTTTTAGTTTGTTTATATTAATAGTTTCTATGCTTGTCTAAGAGCTTAATTAGAGTAGCTTGAGGGAATTTAAGGTGATGTTCCAAGTTTGATCATTTCTGTAACGCTCCAGTCAGTTTTGCCAGTTTTGCCTTTTTAATTAATTGAGTCGTTTTGAGTATTTTATTATTATATTATTTTATTTCTGACTTTTATGTGAAAATATGTTATTTTTCGCCGTGAATATATTTTATCGCGTTTTGGGAACATTTGCGAAATATTTGAGTGTAGGGGTAATTTGGGCATTTTGATTTATTTTGTTAAGTTAGAATAGAATAGAAAGAGAGAAAAATAGGAAGAGAAAGAAAAAGAAGAGAAGAAGAATAGAAAAGGGAAGAGAAGAAAAGAGAGAATTTGGGAAAACTTGGAAATCAATCAACCGACTTTCTAGAACACGATTAAATCGGGTAAGGGTGCGAAACTCGATTATACTATGTTTGTGTATGATTATGTATGTGTTTGCTTGGATGTTTCTTGTCTTTCCATGACTTTTGAGTTTTAGGTCGAAAATGATAAAATGATTAGAAATCGATGCTTTTGTGGTTGGAAATCGATATAATTTGCATTGTATGATTACCATGTGTTTATGAATCATTGCTGATAATTGTTTTGCTGTTGGAATTGATTTGGAATGAAAAATCAGGTTTTTGGGGATTTTTAGATCGTGTAACCCGTAACATAATTTTTCTGGTTCTGGTGTGATTCGCCAGGCGAATTGAGTCTTACCACTAGCTCGCCAGGCGAAGTGCAGGCGAAGGCGGATTCGCCAGGCGAATTTGTAAGTCGCCAGGCGAAATCGGAATTACAGAAAGGGGGTAGCTTCTGTAACTCTTGGGGTTTTTCTAAATTGGTGACTCGCCACTAGCTCGCCAGGCGAAGTGCTGGCGAATGGGATTCGCCAGGCGAAATCCATGGCGAATGGGAATCCGCCAGGCGAATTCTCAAGTTGCCAGTTGAATTTGGCTGTATCTCAATAAATTCTTTTCTTTGAAAATTCATAACTTTTGATCTGTGGTTCGGTTGGAGGCGTGGTTTGATGCGTTAGAAAGCTTATAAAATGTACTTTATTATGATGATGGTTTTAAGAATTGTTGGCCGATTAAATCATGTCGGGAATTAGAAATGTGTTGTTTTGTTGTCGACTTTTGTCGTTTAACTGTGTAAACTTGATGTGTATGTGAAATATGCTGTTGGTGTGGATATTGTATGACTTGTGTACTGTTGTGTGATGAAATTGTATGAAATACATATTGTGATGATGGTTGGTGGCTTTACGGCAATAAAATGCGATGTATGATAATTGTTAATATATGCATGATTATGGATGTGTATATGTGTGCATATTAAATGTCATGAGTCATTGTATGCCAAGCATCATGATATGCATTGTTGTGACGTCCTGAGTGACGGATTGATTCCAGAGGGAATCTGCTATAACATCGTGTGCCTTAAAAATAAGAGGACCTAAAGCGATTTGATATATCGTGCGCCTTAAAAATAAGAGGACCTAAAGCGATGGTTATAAACGATCATGTGCTCATGTCGGGTGTGAGCGATCGGATTGTGCGCCTTATACCGAGAGGATCTAAAGCAATCCATAAATGTCGTGCGCCTTATACCAAGAGGAGCTAAAGTGATGGGGAACATCGTAGGCTCGACGGGGGTGTTACTTAGGTGATCCTCAGTAACGAGCGATGATTCCTGCAGAGTTCCTGAGTAATCTAGTGATGAGAAATATTAGAAGTCTGATATGTGACACTGGGTAGTTAGGGAGGCCGTTTGTGATTTTTTTGTATTATGTATATGTATCTTTTGGATTGTACATGTAGGATGTTGTATATGACAAACAAACTTTCATGAGATATATATATATATATATATATATATATATATATATATATATATATACATATGTTGATATTCAGTTACGGATTTTCCGCTTATATGCTGTTTCTGAATTGTGGGTATAATACTACCTGAATGGTTGCATATCTGTATGAGCAGGTGTTGTATGTTTGTTTCAAATTGATGGGGCGTCTCCAGTCTATATCGTGCTTGTTTAATCATACTCTGATGAAATTTTGTTATTTTATTTATCGCTTTAATAGCTTGGGGTATAGATTGGGGGTGTCACAATTTCAACTTGCGGATGTATGGTAATGATTTTGTTAAGTTTTGTACACGTCCAAGGTATGTGTTTATCGCTTTCTTGACTTTAGCATATTCATGATACTTAGGCATTTTACAAACTTCCATGTCATCCATTCTTCTGTATACTTGTTCTTGTTGTGAATCACTTTAGTTCCCAACCTTTTTATGAGATAGCTTTCCATTGTTCATATATGCGCGGAGTACCAACATTCTTGTTCTAACTGGATTTTATTATGCTTAACCTTTTGTTTGGGTTAATTATGTGAAAGCATGAAAAGGATCAAGGCATTTTGTTTCATTTTGAACACAACTATCTAACCAAATAGTCATTCACCTTATGAGCGTGTGATCATTCGTAACCCCTTTGTGCCTTTCTATCATTATCCATGTTGTTTGAACTTAATGCTTGTCTATGAGTATTGAATTTACTTTTTGTATAAACTTTGATTGATTGTTTCTTCTCGAACCCTCAACTTTGTGTTGTTGTATGAATTTTTACCTTGCCTTAGAAAGTAGGGAGTATTCATGTGATGATGTGGTTGAATTCAAGTTGGGGAGAAAATGATTGTTTACTCATTGGTTGGTTTCTATGACGTTGAAAAAGAAAAGAAAAAAGAGAAAAATATGAAAAATAAAAGAAAAGAAAAATGTGAAAAAGAAGGAAAAAGAAAATCCTTGAGAAAGGAAACAAAAAGAGTTCAAATAAGTGTGCTAAATAAGTATTGTGTTTTGAGGAACACTTGGGATTTTGGAAGAAGTTAACTAAAATTTTGTGTTTGAGTCTGTGTGAGTTGATCACTCCCTTAGGTTTAGGCAAGTTTTTGTTTCAATTACCTTTAGAAATTGCACCTTGTTTGTTTACCCGACCACGCTACAACCTTGAAAGCCCTTGTGATTCTTGATTTTATGTTTTCAATATGATTTTTGGATGATTGCATAATTTAGTTTTTTGTTTATAAGATTGTTGTGTGAGTGAAAAGTACCTCATTTTGTGTTTCTCATCTACCGATGATTGTTTTTGCTAGGTGTGATTCACGTTTGAACTTGTATTGTTTTAGGATGTTTGGCATGATTTTTGTATTTTACATTTTTTTCACGACTATGTTATCGTCGTAGTTTAGTGGTAAGTATTTACTTTGTGTTTACTGGTTTTTATTTGAACCATTCATTTATCCGTTTTTCAAAACCTGTTGATTCGTGATTCTTTGGTTGTCACACTACTACGAAAAACCCATTTAACAACGGTTAGGAATGACATAAAATGACGGGGGCGAAGGCGTTGTTATGTAGATTGTTGTTGTAAGTTCGTTGTTTCTACAACGGTCTGAAAATCGAGCAAATAGTTTAGATAGATAGGTCACATGCTCCTCTTCTGTCTTAGATTTGGCAATCATATCATCGACATATACCTCGATTTCTTTGTGTATCATGTCATGAAACAGAGTAGTCATGGCCCTTTGATAGGTTGCCCCGACGTTCTTCAAACCGAACGACATTACCTTGTAACAAAAGGTACCCCATGGGGTAATGAACAAAGTTTTCTCCATGTCTTTAGGCGCCATTTTGATTTGATTATAGCCCGAGAATCCATCCATGAAGGAGAAAACTTTGAACTTTGCTGTACTGTCTACCAGCATGTCAATGTGTGGTAAAGGAAAGTCGTCCTTTGGACTAGCCTTATTTAGATCCCTGTAGTCGACACACATTCTGACCTTTCCGTCATTTTTGGGAACAGGTACGATGTTGGCTAACCATTGAGGATATTCTGATGTGGTGAGGAAACCCGCGTCAATCTATTTCTGTACTTCCTCTTTGATTTTGATGGCCATGTCCCGGTGAGTCCGTCTCAACCTTTACTTTACTGGAAGACATTCTGACCTTAACGGTAGATGATGTTCCACGATGCTGGTATCCAACCCTGGCATATCCTGACAGGACGAAGCGAATACATCGGGGAATTCTTTGAGAAGCTTTATCAAACTTTGTTTGGCAGCTAGACTGAGAAGTGCCCAAATCCTGATTTCTATTCTCTCTTTTTCTGAACCCAAGTTTACCGTTTCCAACGGCTCTTTGTGAGGTTCAATGGACCTTTCCTCTTGTCTAAGTAGTCGGGAGATCTCTTCTGGAATTTTGTTGTCATCTTCTTCTTCGGCCCCAAATACCAGGAACTCAAAGTTGGGAGAAGGCATTGGATCGTATGTTTCAACGGGGTTTAAAACAAGCAATCTGCATGACGTGATGATTTGTCTTTGAAGAGATAGAGAGAATGCAAGAGTGTGTGTAGTGTATTTTTGATAACTGCTTGTTTTTATTATTGACTTGTTTTTTAGGATTTCCAGTTTCTAAGAAGAGCAAAAAGAGAAAACAGTAATTGATGCGGAAATTACAGAACGACGTTATTTTATTAATGAACAAGTTGATTTTTGAAACTACATCCATATTAAAACATCTGTTTCACCTGGGCAGTGTACTTGACCATATAGTCGTATTTTCCACTTGGTTGTCCCAGGGTGTCCCACACTTCTTTGGAACTAGAGGGGTCATCTCTCTCAATGACGTTGACCTCGGGAAAAGCATAGTTGATGAATTCTAGTCCTGCAAACGTTGCGAATTCATCGTTGTGCTGGGTAGGTTCTAAATGACCTGAATGTTGGTCCCATGACATGGTGGGGACGCAGGCATTCTGTTCCATGATGCTCAGTTGCCTTTCATCGTTCGGCTGATTTTCTTGCCCTGAGTTTCCTGGGTAAGGCTGTCACATTGGCAGGCCATCCATCGGGCCAGAGTAGTTGTGGTCGAAGTTGCCTTTAATCAGAGTGTCCTCCTCTAATGAGTTTGGCGGAGCACGACATCCTTCCGGATCACAATCTCCGTATATCATTTCGACGTCTGACCTCGGTATAAATTTTGGACATTGTGCGGGATAGAAAAATGGCGTAAGCACCTCTTCCTACGATGTATAACCGTGCTCGTTGAGATAGGACCTTCATTCCTCATCTGTGTCAGAGGGATCCTCCTTTTTGATAGTGTGTACTTCTTGTGTCACTGGGTGAATGAAACCTCCACTGTAGAAGAAGTCTTGAATGGGATGAAAACTTTCATTGTTAGAAGCTGTGCGGGTACAGGTTGAAGAAAAACCAAGACCCTTCTTTGTTTTATTGTCAGTAGGAATGACAAGCTGTCCCCATCCTGTTGTATTGCCACTCTCGACCGCTTTGATATCATCTTTGTATGAGGAAATGAAAGTTCCCTCTTTGGATTGATTGTCCTTGCTCACTGACATGGCTTGGAACTGAGTTCCAATAACCTCCTCGGGTTCTACACCAGTAGATGATGATAAGTTGCTTACGAGAAAGGCTTGTTCTCCACAGATCGTGACGAGCTGGTTGTTCTGGACAAATTTTAACTTTTGGTGGAAGGTTGATGTGACTGCCCCAGCCTGATGTATCCAAGGTCTTCCTAATAAACAACTGTATGTTGCCCGGATGTCCATGACCTGGAAAGCAACTTGGAAAGTGTAAGGACCAATAGTTATGGGAAGGTCGACTTCGCCGATAATCGTTTTTCTGGATCCGTCAAATGCTTTGACGACGACCTTACTGGTTCTCATCGGGGCCCTTTGAAGGATAATTGCATCAAAGTGGACTTCAGCATAACATTCAGGGCCGACCCTGTGTCTACCAGTACGTTGGCTAAAGCATCGCCCTGGCTGCTGACCATGATATTGAGTGCCATGTTATGACGGCGACCCTCTTCAGGTAATTCCTCATCACTAAATCCCAAGTTATTGCAGGATGTTTATGTTATAGACAATGCTATCGAACTGTCTGATTGTTACATCCTGTTCCACAAAGGCCTGCTCTAAGACTTTCTGTAGACCCTCCCTGTGCGCTTCTGAACTAAGCAAAAGTGATAATACCGAAATCTTTGAAGGAGTTTGTAACAGTTGATCAACAATGTTGTATTCACTCCTTTGGATGAGCTTCAGCATCTCATCATCGTTTTTCGAAAGGTCGGGATTACTGGATTGACCGACTGGTGGATTGGGAACTTCTGTCTGAGGTTACTTTTCTCTGCTGGATTCTCCAACTCCTTGGTTGAAGATTCTACCACTCCGTGTTACTCGACTGATGTCTGCAATATTCACGACAGAGGGTAATGGAATTTCCTTTCCATTCTCGACTGTTTTTGCACCGTATTTGTAAGGGATAGCCTTAGTTGATTCATACGGTAGCAGTCCCGGTAGATAGATGACTATGGGAGCTTTCTGATTTTTCTGACCATCGTAAACAATTTCGATCCGTCCTGGTTGGGAACTCTCGATTCGTCAAGCAGAGGAATAATGGTACAAACAGCCCTAGCCTTCTGATGATCAGAGATTACGACAACATCCTCAATTTTATCAGCGAGGTAGTCCGGCGCCTAGTTGATTGGTCCGGAACCCGGATATGGGCGAATCTCTCTACGATCCACTTGACCCTGAAGAGCTGCTCGCACAAGGTAACATCCTTGGTTACTTTCCGAACAGACTCTACAACGTTCATAGTTGTGTGGTGGCACCTGTCCACGTCCGCTTTGAATACAATGTAACCTCACTAGGTCAGTTTCCACCGATCAGATATCCCGCTTGACAGCTCTGATAATCATGTGATACCAGGAACCAGAGCCGGACCTGTTTAGTATGTAGCTCCACCAAGCTGGTATTCATAAAACGAACATCCAAGATTTGGATCATGTTGATCTGATAAGGATTCCTATCATGGTAGTCCTGGATCCACCCAAGATCCATCTGACGCTGGAGGGCCTCTTGCATAAAAGAGCATCCCTGTTTGTTTACCGAGCAAGTCAGACAGGAACTGCAATCGTGCCGCGGCAGATTATGATACTGGCTTTGCCTGGAGTGCATCGCCACCAAGTTGACATTCATTGCATGGACGTCGAGGTTCTGAATGACGTTAGAATTCGTGTAAACCATGTTAACTCCACGAACTCGGTGCTCTTGGATTCATCTGAGACCCATCTGTTCATGTAGAGCTGGTTGCACCACAGAACATCCCTGATTGTTTTTAGAGCAGATATCACACTGGTGATAATTATGAGGTGGCACATGGCCATATCCACTCTGTCTACAATGCATCTTGACCAAATTGGCCCTTAACAAGAGTACATCATGAATTTGATAGACGTTGCTAGTCTTTCCCTCTATCAAATTGACCGTAGCCTTCTCGTGTTGAGGCAGCGGGTTCGTGAGAACATTAGGATTCGTATCCTTGAAAGATAAGACCCCGCTCCTAACAAGATTTTGCACGTCAGATTTGAAATTGATACAGTTTTCTATGTTATGCCCTGGCCCTCCTTGATGGTAAAGGCAAGTCTGATCCACCTTAAACCAAAAGGGTGCATTTTCCGGTACTGTAAGAGGGGACTTAGTTTGGACATGCCCCTTAGCTAGTAGTAACGGAAATAGTTCTGCGTACGATACGGGTATAGGATCAAATCCTGGTGGCCGCGTTGTACGATAGTTGTTGTATGGAGGACGAGCCTGCTGAAGAGGCTGTTGTGTCCTTTGTTGATTAGGTTGGCTCTGCGCAACCTGAGGTTGATACGTAGAAACAGGCATAGGGTTGATAGTAGGAGTTACAGCTGCTACTGGTTGATAACGTCGCCTTTGCTTTCCGAGAGAGATATTCCCAATATCCTGCTCTTTTTTCTTAGGGAGAACACTACCGTATCATTTTGTACTACATGATAATCCAACGTATTTAGCTAAACGCCCTTCCCGGACTGCTTCCTCAAGACGAACTCCCATGTCCACCATCTCAGTGAAGTCACTGGGCGCGCTGGCAACCATCCTGTCGTAGTAAAATGAGCTCAAGGTCTTTAAGAAAATCTTTGTCATCTCTTTTTCCTCAAGAGGTGGACAAATTTGAGCAGCTATTTCACGCCATCTCTGAGCGTATTCCTTAAAGGTTTCCTAATTGAAATCTCTTGTTCGTTACTCTTCACTCATGTGAAACAATCACACCTTGATTGCAAGAACGATTCTGCGCAGCAATTGTTAATGGAAGAAGAAAGAAAAAAGATTAGGGTTTAACAAAATAAGGGAAAAGGAGAATGATTTTTGCAGTGTAACTCTCTTCTCTCAAACTGAGAAAAAATATTATTCAACTGTGCAACTGCACTTTATATTGTGTTTTACAATATTATTCTCTATTCTACTTACTAAAAATAGGGGTTACTCCCTCTATTTATAATTGAGCTAGCTTGCTCCCTAAGGTAAAGTCCAAAAACACAAAAGCCCAAAATTTATATTTTGGTCTAAGTTGAAATTCTGGGTCAAGCAACCTACTTCGACACTTCGACATCTGCCACAACTCGACACACACACTAGACTAATTTCGACATATCCTTGTTTTTGTCGAGCTACACTTGCTTCGACTCAAAAAATTACAAACACATAAAAAAAAATTGTTGCTTTATAAACATCAACTACTTATAATTACGCATTAATGTAAATAATTTGTTAATGTTTATAAATGAACAACTATCTTTTTTTAAAGATGTTTAAAAGATAAATGTAATTTTAAGACGAAGATCAAATCAAGTTTATTATTTATTTGCAATTTGTAAATAGCAAATCAAATTTTATACCAATGCACAAAATCTAAAGAATTTTTTTGAAATTTATAAAACAACTTTTTTATAAAAAAGAATAAGTTGAAATTTTAATAAGTTGCAAAAAATCAATCACCTTAATATCAAATTAAAATTTCATTAATTATTTTAAAAAATATTTTAAAAAAAATTGTTGATTTATAAATATCAACTACTTGTCTTTACACATCAATAGAAATAAATAGTTAATATTTATAAATCAACAACTGTCTTTTTTTTTAAAAATGTTTAAAAGAAAAATGTAATTTTAAGATGAAGACTTAATAAAGTTTATTAATTGTTTGAAATTTGTAAATACCAAATCAAATTTTAAACAATGCACAAAATCTAAAGAAGTTTTTTGAAATTTATAAAACAATAACTGTTTTTATAAAAAAGAATAAGTTGAAATTTTATAAGTTATAAAAAAAAATCAATCTCCTTACTTTAAAAATTTTTTAAACATTTTTTTTAGAAAAAATAATTGTTGATTTACAAATATCAACTACTTTTATTTACGCATTAATGTAAATAAGTTGTTAATATTTATAAATCAACAACTTATCTCTTTTAAAAAAATATTCAAAAGATAATGTAATTTTTAGACAAAGACCAAATCAAGTTTATTATTTATTTGCAATTTGTAAATATCAAATAAAATTTTATACCAATGCAAAAAATTTAAAGAATATTTTGAAATTTTTAAAACCACAACTTTTTCATAAAAAAGAATAAGGTGAAATTTTAAAAAGTAATAAAAAAAATCATTTGCCTTACCATAAAATTAAAATTTCATTAATTTTTCAATTTTTTTTTAGAAAAACAGAATTATTGATTTATAAATATCAACTACTAGTATTTATAAAAGAATTGTTGATTTATAAATAAGTTATTCATGTTTATAAATCAACAATTATTTTTTGAAATAAAATAATTAAAAGATAAATGTAATTTTAATATGAAGACTATCCACTCAATTTTTTAAAATTTAATATACAACCTTGAGATAGATTAATACAAATGGATCATCATACCATTGATAAAACGTAAGAGGAGTCTATTCGTGTATCCCTTGTTTTTTCTTTTTGAAAATCAATATTTGATTCCAATAGAACAAACGAGCACAATGGATACTCGAACTCTTACAATAAATACAAACTAGAGATACAATTAACAGGATTAGAGAACCATTTGGACAAATTACAAGAGACAAAAAGATTGGAATCCTTTCCTCACCACATCCAAGCTGAAACTTTAATGAAATTCACAATACCTTCTACTGAAAATCTACCTTGGTTAAAAACAACATCATAACGACTTAACCATTGTGACTCAAATCTTCACCAAGTTAAATAGGGAACTTATTAATTTCACACACAGACACACACATATATATATATATATATATATATATATATATATATATATATATATATATATATATATATATATGGATTTAATTGAAAATGCATTGACCATGTAAACAGATTTTACACTGCCAATTAATTATAAACCTTAGATGATGGAAGAAGTTTAACTTTTTTTTAACAATTTATAAAGTAATGTAAACGGATGATGATGATGAATTGACAGGGTAAAATTTTTTACACTATCAGTGCATAGTAATTAATTATAGAGATTAATTACTGCACTGTCAGTTTAAAAAATTTTACACTGTTAATTTATCATCATCATCCGTTTGCATTACTTTTTGATAGTTAAAATAAAAGTCAAACCTCTCTCAATATCCAACGTCTATAATTAACTGATTGTATAAAATCCTTTTACACTGTGAGTGTATTTCAATTAAGTTCATATATATATATATATATATATATATATATATATATATATATATATATATATATATATATATATATAATTTCATTAATATTAAACTATCCTCAATATACCTTTTTCAATGCAAATTAAAGTTTAGCATAAGTACCATTACGCTGATTACCTTAACGCGAATAACAGAATTATTTAAGACTGAAGACTCCATTAAGCAATCCCTGCCACTAAAGAACATCAATAAAATTTGAATTAAAACTTAATTTAATTGAGTAATTCTAAAGTTCTCAATTTATGCATCACTGTTTTAATTAAACTTACTAGCCGAATATAAAAGTCTAACCTAAAATGATATATAATACCTTATTTGGCAAACAACAATAACATAATATAAATTCACAACATGGATCGAGATTTGACGTTAATGGGACGTAACAAGCCAGCAATGCTTCTATTACAATAATCTTCTCTTTAAAACAAGACGCTGCAGCGCACCTGTCATGACAAAGGTCTGTTCACAAAGATATTATTCACAACAAGCCAGCAACACTTCCTTTATAATAATCTTCTCTTAAACACATGAAGCTGAAATTTAGCCGTCCGTGTGTAGATCGGGATCCGATCCATGTGAAAAAATGTGTAGAAAGCTACAACGAAATATTGAAGAAGATAAGAATAAAGGAAGTGAGGTATTTGTGAAAAAACACTCTATTTCTCGCTATATTAAGGGGTTATATATCCGCGTTGCTTACGTGGTGATAGTTGGCTTAATCTTTTTTTAAGGCATAAAAGGAAAAATAAATACCAGGCTGTATTTTAACTGGATTTTGGGTAGGTACGGATCACTCTACTTATCTGTTAATATTATCTTTTATTTTATTTTAAACAATACAGTTACACTACAATATGATTCTAAGCTGAGTGGTGGTTTGTGCCAAGATATGGAGTTTTCTTTTCCGTTTTGCGGGAGATGAACTCGTCGTTGTTGGAACAGTATGATTTCTCTTCAATCTGGTGTCCTGAAAATAAAATGTATAAGCTTAGAACACGATGGGTCATACGCATCATGGGAACTTTATATTGAGTATGAGATAACTGCATAGAATCGTACTAGATGAGGTCAATTGTGAGCAATATCATAGCTTGTATGTGGATTCTAAAGCAAAAACTGCTTAAGTGGTTTAAGAACAAATGACAAGAATTCCTTTGACCAAAGGCAAAACTAAGATGGTAAAAGTGATTGTGAAACTGCAAGTCTATTTTAAAAGGAGATATTGACGAAGATAAGAATAAAGAAAGTGTGGAATTTGTGAAAACCAACCTCACTATATTTGTGTTAATCCTTTTTTAAGGCAAAAAAAGGGAAAATAAATATCGGGCTGCATTTGAACTGGAGTTTGGGTAGCTACAGGTCACTACTTATTTTATTTTATTTTAAACAATACAGTTATATGTTATCATACGTGGGTACGTATGTACTTTTAAATGCTCATTTTATTCTCTATAGTTTCTTTAAACTTTATTATCAATACAACGGTGACTTTTTTACCTACATGCCATGACTTTGAAATTTTAACACTAAAATATCATGCCAAATTCTTAGGGACCCATGATAAGTAGGTGGTTGATAAGTGCAAATTGTAGCTATTTTTATATATAAGTTTTGTTGCATTTATCAATACTTTTTGTTAATATTGTTCGAATAAACCCCGCTTTGTTTGTAAATACGTTTACTTTGCATTATAGTGTATATATTGTGTATCGCGTAAATATCATTGAGTTTAATTGATTTTCTCTCATTTTTGTAGGTATTCAAGCAAGGATATCTTGTCATATTCATAAAGAGCATTGAATAAGCTTTCCAACACTTCCGACCGTGCGTCAACCCGAGTTACAGTTCAGAAGTTGTGGTCAAAATAAGGGTTAGTTTGCTGTCAAGTTCGCTTTGCAAACTTTCTAGCGAATGTTCGCTTTGCGAACTTCCCAGCGAATGCTCCCAGAATTATGGCAGTAGAAAAACGGACCAAAGTTCGCTTTGCAAACATTCCAGCGAATGTTCGCCAGAAAGTTTGCATTGCGAACTTTTGCAGAATTGCAGAGGCGGTTTAGCTATTCTGAGGCACTTAAGTGCCAATTTTTAGAGTTCGCTTTGCGAATAAATGTTCGCACTGCGAACTTGACGGATTTTGATATACTATTTAAGTCATTTCATTTATTTTTTCGGTTATGGTTTTGGGGATTTTTGCTCCCAACTCCATCAAATTCTTTTTTCAGTAGATTAGCTTAGAAAACAACATTGAAGCTTGCACACGGATGATCTGGGGTGGATTTCTCATCGACCGACGTTGATAAACCGCGAGATGTTTGGTTTATTTGTCTTCTTCTTTGTGTGTTTCTTCTTTGTTGGGTTGTTGTATATGTATTTACTTTGAACTCATGTATATTTATCGCCCATGGCGTTGTATAAAATCCGCTTTACAAATCTTTATCGGTGATTGTCCTTGATTTTTGCTTTATGCTCGGGGTTTGGGTTGTGTTAGAGATAAACATCGCAAACTTTGATTAGGGATGATTATCTGCTAGTTTCTGGATGCTAGAGATATATTTAGAGCTAACAATCTTTATGTGTGTCGAAGCATAATGCATCCGTATCTTGAGGTGAGTGCAAGAGTGTCGACGAGGGTAACACGGTTGTTCTTTCAGCTCAGTGTGTCAGAGATGGACACTGTTGTGAGCGATACTGGATGATATCGGGGAGTATTGTAGGTTGAGTATAATTGGTCGGTAAGTTTAAGTTTGTGAGAAGTCAATTATGTGCATGCCGGATAATTTTCTTCTCTCTGAAGAATGAATTCTTTTTATATTCATATTTACTTTTCTGCATTTACTTTAAACCCATTTTAACGCAAACTCATTAACATTTAAATTTTCGAACGGCAGTTCAATATTACCGATCTCTGTGGACACGATAAATTCCCGGAAAAATACTTTCAAATCTATTTGTTACTTGCCGCTTTAGCGCACCAACAAAATGGCGTCGTTGCCGGGGATTGGTGTTTTTATTGAATCGCATTGCGATAGTTTCTTTGTTTTTGAGTTTTGTAGATATCGTATATATTGTATATTTTCACTTGTTTATACTGATACTTGTATATTTTGTTCCTGTAACGTTTGTTCAAGTGTTTGGTTAGGGCACTTGCTTTTCGTTTGCGCGGTGAGGCATCACCATGGCATGAAGGAAGGAAGTTACTAGCTAAGCACAATAAAGTCGTCGAGCTTACGACATAAAACAAGCATGTTTTATCGGTTTTTGTTTCGTTATTACTTTTTCATTCTAGCTTAGGTAGTGTGGTGAACATTCATTAAACAAGTTGTACTCGGATTTTTCGTAAATTCTCAAATCTTCACTTTACAAGTTGTTTAATCCATTTTCTGCCGGTCTTTTAGTTTGTTTATATTAATAATTTTTATGCTTGTCTAAGAGCTTAATTAGAGTATCTTGAGGGAATTTAAGGTTATGTTCGAAGTTTGATCATTTCAACTTGCGGATGTATGGTAATGATTTTGTTAAGTTTTGTACACGTCCAAGGTATGTGTTTATCGCTTTCTTGACTTTAGCATATTCATGATACTTAGGCATTTTACAAATTTCCAAGTCATTCATTCTTCTATATACTTGTTCTTGTTGTGAATCACTTTAGTTCCCAACCTTTTTGTGAGGTAGCTTTTCATTGTTCATATATGCGCGGAGTACCAACATTCTTGTTCTAACTGGATTTTATTATGCTTAATCTTTTGTTTGTGTTAATTATGTGAAAGCATGAAAAGGATCAAGGCATTTTGTTTCATTTTGAACACAACTATCTAACCAAATAGTCATTCACCTTATGAGCGTGTGATCATTCGTAACCCCTTTGTGCCTTTCTATCATTATCCATGTTGTTTGAACTTAATGCTTGTCTATGAGTATTGAATTCACTTTTTGTATAAAATTTGATTGATTGTTTCTTCTTGAACCCTCAACTTTGTGTTGTTGTATGAATTTTTACCTTTCCTTAGAAAGCAGGGAGTATTCATGTGATGATGTGGTTGAATTCAAGTTCGGGAGAAAATGATTGTTTACTCATTGGTTGGTTTCTATGAGGTTGAAAAAGAAAAGAAAAAAGAGAAAAATATGAAAAAGAAAAGAAAAGAAAAATGTGAAAAAGAAGGAAAAAGAAAATCCTTGAGAAAGGGAACAAAAAGAGTTCAAATAAGTGTGCTAAATAAGTATTGTGTTTTGAGTAACACTTGGGATTTTGGAAGAAGTTAACTGGAATTTTGTGTTTGAGTCTTTGTGAGTTGATCACTCCCTTAGGTTTAGGCAAGTTTTTGTTTCAATTACCTTTAGAAATTGCACCTTGTTTGTTTACCCGACCACGCTACAACCTTGAAAGCCCTTGTGATTCTTGCTTTTATGTTTTCAATATGATTTTTGGATGATTGCATAATTTAGTTTTTTGTTTGCAAGATTGTTGTGTGAGTGAAAAGTACCTCATTTTGTGTTTATCATCTACCGATGATTGTTTTTTATAGGTGTGATTCACGTTTGAACTTGTGTTGTTTTAGGATGTTTGACATGATTTTTGTATTTTGCATTTGTTTCATGACTATGTTATCGTCGTAGTTTAGTGGTAAGTATTTACTTTGTGTGTACCGTTTTTTATTTGAACCATTCATTTGTCAGTTTTTCAAAACCTGTTGATTCATGATTCTTTGGTTGTCACACTACTACGAAAAACCCATTTAACAACGGTTGGGAAAGACATATAATGACGGGGGCGAAGGCGTTGTTATGTAGATAGTCGTTGTAAGTTCGCTGTTTCTACAACGGTCTGGAAACCGCTTAAATAGTTTGGACAGATGGGTCACATGCTCCTCTTCTATCTTAGATTTGGCAATCATATCATCGACATATACCTCTCACTACAAGAAAATTTGTCAGTACCCAGGGCCAAAAACCCTCGGTAACAAGAAAAAGCCGTGGGTAAAAGTAAATTACTGAGGGCTTACCAACGACTACGGGGCCCTCGGTAATTCGCTCCTCGGTAACGTCTACCGACGGCTATATAAACCCACGATGTTATCCACGGCTAAACCATGAATAGTTTGCGGGTAATAGGTGATTAAACATCAAGTTTTTTGTCTTATATTATCCACGACTAAGCCGTCAGTAAATTTACTAAGGGCTAAGCCTTCGATAAGTAACTCAATTTTTAGTATAAATTTACAGACGGTTAAGCCGTCTGTAGAATTGTAATTTTTAAAAAACAAATATACCAATATTTGATCGATAGAACTTTTTTTTTTTTAATATTTTTCTTGTTTGCTCGGGTATGTATAACCATTCAACAAAATTTGTGAATATTTTTTCCCAAATAGTATCTCATTTAAATTCCAGAAAAACAATTCTTTAAATTTGCAAATAGTATCTCATTTAAATTCCAGAAGACTATATTATATACTATAGTGCTCTAGCAATGTTACTACAATAACAGAAAACCATTTCTTTACTATTTTCAATGCTGAATTCAAAGGAAGAACTATACATTATGTACAAGAAATCATCAATGAAAAACAATTTAAATAATTTTGTAAAAGCAAAATAAAAAAAAATGCACAATTTACAGCAAAATGAATCTACTAAGAATAAAAACATCATAAACTACACAAATGCATTGAGATTACGAATTCCAAAATCCATAATTCAAATTTAAATGCAGAACAGAAGAACAAGAACAACATGTATAACCATTCAACAAACAAATCTCAAACCAAAAGTCAAACCTTAACAAAACATAAAACAGGTTCAATTAAAATATAATGTGATTGTCAAATTATTCTCATGAGTAAAATTAAAGCATAATATGATCTTATATGCTTCCAATAGAGTCATCATCACTGTCGGAGTCATCAATATTGTCGGAGTCATCATCATAGTCTGAATGACGACGACGACGTTTGTCACCCTTGATAGAAGCAACACTTTCCGCTAATTCCCTCAATTGTCTCTCTAAATCTTATGTGCGTTTATTTGCCTTGCGATATTCCTCTCGTGCAGCTCGAGCATCTTCCTCTGCAGCATTTGCTCTCTCTTCAATTGTTGCCATTTGTGCAGCAATCTCAGCAGAAACTTGACCGCTATATGGAGATATACATGACTGTTGGGTTAATGAGGAAACACCTGGCTTGTAATGCTTAGACAAGTCCCCAGCACCATAAAGACGTCCTCTAGTCTTGCCACTGGCAGCTTCAGCCCAAAAATTTAGCCGAGTTGCAGAATCAACTTCTTTAGGGCCACTGTCTGATGTCTCTCCTACTTGAGAGGCATGTTTTATCTTCTCTTGAAATGTTTCCTGCTCAAAAAAATATATATAAATTATATACATTACAATATAAAAATATACAAAAATATATTACACCTTAACAAAATAGAAGAAACAGGATTAACAAGAAAATAGAAGAAACAAGATTAACAAGAAACCACTTACAGTAACCCACTTCCTTATACTACACCTTAACATTTAACAAATAACCATTCTTTATATTCATATCATTTTATCACACCAAAAACTTCTTCATTTCCAAACAATAAACTCCATCAACACACATAAAATTGATAAAAGAACATTTATGGTATAGACACAAAGTTTCAGGGTTGCTATGTCTGCATTATTATAGGTTACTGTGAGGGTGGAGACATGTAAGTCATTATTCTTCGGTGTACATTTATAGTTCGTTTTTCTTTCAGCTTTTTTTACTTAAAGCATGAAATATTTGAAATATATATTTATGTAACCCAGGGCGGAAACAATAAAGAAGACTAATGGTGTTCTGTTTCCTGAGGAGGTTATTCATGTTTCTTTTTCTCCTTGCTGATATTTTAATTTTTGACAAGACTAGGGATAACATTTGAAATATTGCATTTAAATTCTAAAAAGGATAAGTTTTTTTCAGAAACTTTGCAAATGGCTCGTTCAACTTCTTATGGCACTTGACTACCTGCACATGAATCACATTCTTCATCGTGATGTCAAGGTTTGTAACAGATTTCTCTTTGAATATAAAAGGGTTATTTCTATTCCCATCTAAATATTATTAAGCTGTATCCTAATGAGAAAATCACATGATTCCATCAGTGTTCAAATATCTTCTTGACGAAAGATCATGACATACGTTTGGGTAAGTTTCTCTATGGGTAAGTATCAACACTAGTAATGTAATTCAAGTCCTTCCATTCATCCATCATTTTGAGCTAATACATTTGCAAATTGGAAATGCAGTTATTTATTTTTTGACAGAAGGAAATCCAGTTCAACAATTACTAGGCTGAGATAAAAATGTTTACTTCAGTCTGCACATATCTTGTTTGATCACAAACTTACTAAATTGAATATAGTTGTATACCATTCTAAAAAAAACAAACAGGTGGATTCTATGGTGTACAAGAGATAATCTTCTCACAGCAAACCAAGGACCATAATCTTGAATTTTCCTACCATTCTAATCATAAAGATTTGTTCATAAAGGAGAATTTCACTATGTGAAGAAGAAAAGCATGACAACTAATTGGTTACCACAATTGATATTTGTAAATGGGAAAATATAGCACATCATAATCCAAGTGCAGAAAATGGAAACAAGTGCAGAAAATGGAAAATATAGCACATCAAAATTTAGTAATTACACTTACATATGTCTTCTTTGATCTGTCATCCACCCATGAGGAGTCCTTCCTTTTTGTATGAGTCCTTAAGAAGACCTCATCTAATGTGGGCTATCTACCCAATTCCCGACGCTTATGCATAATAAAAAATTGATGTCAAATGTTAGGAAAAAATAAATTATGAGCTAAAGTTTAAGAAATCAAGTGTTTAAAATAAATGACATACCATTCGTATGATGTGCTCATTTGTGGATATGGATCCACCCGTATGGACAGATCCACCCTTAGCAGATGCCCGATTTTGCTTATTCCTGGCAGCTTTAACCTTATACTCTGGATTTTCCCATTTAATTTTGAGCCCTTTCCAAGCACCCTCTCCCACCCAAGATGGACGTTCTTGTTTCTTCCTCGCCTCCATCAGAATCTCGGAGAGGCGCTTTGAGCCCTTGCTCTTAAAGATACTCTTGAGCTCATACTCATCCTCAGGCCGCCAGGCAACTTTTTTCTGCAATATTTTAATAATAGACAAATTAAGAAGCAGCGGATTATTTTGTGATGTACCTCTAATAAAAAAAACATTGTGTTTTCTGATTTTTATTGCTACATTCTGGTCTTTCTACAGGAGGCTGAGCCACTCTCGAATCTGTCAACGTGTGTACTATTACTTGTGTAAAATCATATGGCACTCAAAATGCAAAACACTGTACAGCTATCTGGTGAATTAGCTACATAATGTACCAAAAGAAAATAAATAAAATTATTAATTCCAAGACATAATTATGCTACAAATAATAGTGCTTGTTTGTCTTTTGACAGTTAAGGTCATTTACATTCCTTTTACATGAAATTCTGAAAATTATTCGAGGCCACCCTACATGGGTTCCACCTACATGCAAATTATAAATAAATATTAAAATACATTATACACGCGTCAACATAAGTGATAAATTAACATAAAACAAATATGTACCCTCTCCCATCTGGAAATATATAGGGCCTCCCATCAGTTGTCTTATAAATCTCATGACGAGAGTGTCTCGATTCTTACGCCAGATCATCACTGGTGTGCACATGTAGTGAAGCTGATTGAGTGTTTGGATCCGACGTGTGTCGTGAACCTTGAGCTGATGAGGAAGGATCTCTGAAATGGAAAGATGTTTCTATTGCCTCTTGTGGCCTAAAACCTGGAGTTGGCACCATAGTTATAGGTGGATCTTTTGGATTTTCTTTGTCTTGTATCTCTGTATCCACTTGTCCAGCATCACGTTGTTCCATTTCCACTTCTCTTGCATCTTGTTGCTCCACATCCATTTGCTCCACATCATGTTGTTCTAGTTCTAGCTGTCTTGAAACATGTGCATTCTTGGCTGCTTGAGTCACCTTATGCGGCAAAACCATCTTCCTCTTCTTGTTTGGCGGAATCACTCTACCTTTTCCTTTTGGAGGCATCTTGTTTGGTGGAATCACCCTACCTTTTCCTTTTGGAGACATCTTTAGAAAGAAAAAAATGCATATTAATTGTTGTATTTCTTCCGTTTTTCATCCGAATTACTTCATTTCTTTGCATGTGACTCTAAAATGGCTAAATACCTAAAAACAAACAAAATACCAACATAATAGTACAAATGCAAATCAAAACAACTAGAAAACATGCATTAATCAAGTCAAATAAACGATGTATTTTCACGTTATCAGGAATTATCCTACTCAAGATCTTGAATTAGCTGCGGTGGTTTTTGTATTGAAAATTTGGAGACATTATTTGTATGGATCGAGATTTGAAGTATTCAGTGACCATAAGAGTCTGAAGTATTTATTTGATCAGAAGTAGTTGAATATGAGGCAGAGAAGATGGTTAGAGTTCTTGAAAGACTATGATTTTAATTTGAGTTACCATCCGGGGAAAGCTAATGTTGTAGCAGACGCTCTAAGTTGGAAGACAATTCATATGTTGGCATTAATGATAAAAGAAATGGAATTAATTGAACAGTTCAGAGACTTGAGTATGGTTTGTGAAACTACACCGAAGAGTGTTAGATTGGGTATGCTTAAAGTGAATAATGACTTTTTGGATGCAATTAAGGAAAATCAGAGGCTTGATCTGAAACTGGTGGACATGATGCCTACAGGAGGAAATGATCCTGATAGTGATTTTAAGGTGGATAAAGATGCTGTGTTGAGATTCTGAGGTAGGATTTGCATGCCGGATAAAATGGGATATAGGAAAGCTATCTTAGAAGAGAGTCACAGGAGTAGCTTAAGTGTCCATCCGGGAGCCACGAAAATGTACTAAGACTTGAAGAAGTTATTTTGGTGGTCCGGTATGAAGAGAGATGTGGCCCAATTTGTTTAGGCTTCTTTGACATGTCAGAAGTCAAAAGTGGAGCATCAGAAACCTTCGGGGTTGATGCAACCGTTGGAGATTCCAGAATGGAAGGGGATAGTATTGCTATGGATTTTGTTACTGGTTTGCCAAATACGGCGAGTGGCTTTGACGCTATTTGGGTAGTGGTGGATCGGCTTACGAAATCCGTACATTTTATACCAATTAATATCAGTTTCCCATTGCCAAAGTTGGCGGAGATTTATATCAGAATAATTGTGAAACTGCATGGTGTTCCGTCGTGTAGAGTGTCAGAAAGAGATTCGAGGTTTACTTCAGAATTTTGGAAAAGTTTGCAGGAAGCTTTAGGTTCTAAACTGAAGTTGAGTTCGGCTTATCATCCACAGACCGATGGTCAGTCGGAGAGGACTATTTAGTCATTAGAGGATTTGTTGAGAACCTGTGTGTTGGAGAAAGGTGGCGCGTGGGATACTTATTTGCCAATGATTGAGTTCACGTATAACAATAGTCACCATTCTAGTATTGGGATGGCACCTTTCGAAGCTTTGTATGGTAGGAGATGTAGGACGCCTCTGTGTTGGTATGAATCTGGTGAGAGTATTGTGCTTGGGCCTGAAATTGTGCAACAAACTACTGAGACAATTAAGATGATCCGTGAAAAGATGAAAGCGTCTCAGAGTAGACAGAAAAATTATCATGATAATCGGAAGAAAGACTTGGAATTTAGCGAAGGTGATCATGTATTTCTGAGAATTAATCCTGTGACAGGTGTTGGACGTGCATTGAAATCGAAGAAATTGGATTCTAAATTCATTGGACCGTATCAGATCTTGCAAAGAGTGGGTACAATTGCTTACAGGATGGCGTTGCCGCCAGAGCTTTTGAACTTGCATGACGTATTTCATGTATCGCAACTTCGGAAGTATGTGTCGGATCCATCTCATGTTATCCTGAGGGATGAAGTGCAGATTCGAGATAATTTTATTGTGGAAGCGATGCCGATAAGGATCGAGGATCACAAGATGAAGCAACTTAGAGGGAAACAAATTCCTCTAGTGAGAGTAGCTTGGGGAGGAGCTGTAGGATGAAGTGTGACCTGGGAATTGGAAAGCAAGATGCGAGAGTCGTATCCAGAATTATTCCCATTTTAATTTATTTAATCATCGTGTGTTATTTCTGTTGTTTGGCCTTGTTTAGGGTGTGTGTAGTTGAGCTTGTAAGCGCATAGTCCATAGCGGAACAGGGAATTAGGGATGTCGGAATAATAATAAGGTACTAACGAATAATGTGGGGACATATTTAGTAATAGTAGAAAGAGAAGTTTTATTATTTTTATGTCCAATATTATTATTATTATTATTATTATTAGTATTATTATTATTATTATTATTATGAGTAAATAAAATCAGAATTTTTAGTAATAATATGGTTAGAGAGAGAGAGAGAGAGAGAGAGAGAGAGAGAGTAAAATAAGGCAAAAAGGAGAGAATTGAGAAATTAGATCATAATCACACTTCTACCTAGAGAGAAAGTTGGAGAGGAAGAAGCTAAGCTTAGCATCATCAATTTTCACAAGAATTTAATCGAGGATTCGAGGTAAGGGGGGAGAATGGATTTCAATATAGGTGTTGATAAAATGAGAGGGTAGTGAGGATTCTTTCCCCTCGAAGGAATTGTATGTATAATTCTATTGTTGTGGATTTGTTGTTGAATGATTGAAATTGTGATGGAAAGTGTGTAAATCGATCTATTTTGTCATGATATGTGTAAAACACTATGTTGTTGCTGCTATATGATTTCTGGTATTGCAGATTTGGGTGCTAGAATTGAGCAGAAATTGGCTTGGTGTGAAAACAGAAAATTCTTGGTATTCGCTGCCCATACGCATAATGGGCAAGGCAATACGCGTATTGGGTAGGGCAATACGCGTATGGCAAGGGAGAAATGTGGGCGTTACGCGTATGGAACCCATTTTGACACGACCCTCTGCTGTAATGCGTAATGGTACGCGTAGGAGGGAAAGGCATTACACGTAATGAAGGTGGTACTACGCGTAATGGGATTAAAATATAATCAAACTAGAATTTTTTAGACAAATCAGTCTCTGGCCGTACGCGTAACCCTCAGGGCAATACGCGTATGGCTGGCGGTAGAAACTGGGCAATACGCGTATGGCTGGGGGCAATACGCATATGACCGGCGATAGTGCAGAATTTTGCCGTTTCGCGATTTCTTTCCCTATTTCACGTCCGATGCGGTTCCTTTTTGGTCTGAGAGGTTAGGATAGGTGTCAGAACTTGTTGAATTTAGGAATGGTAGTAAAAAATGATTTAAAAATGGAATTTGGATGGATTAATTATATAATTAACTAATTAAGGCCACGTGAGTTATTTTCCTTAATTATGTGTATTATGATGAATTGATTTGACAGTGTGGTAATACTAGTGTGTATTACGGTGAGTATGTATCTCACGTGTGATCATAAGGATCGCGAAGATGTATAATTTTTTTATTATACATGTATTTTATGTATAATTCGTGTCATGCATTTCATGATGTGTCTGGTGGAGACAGCTAGGTAGGAATCCATGATGGGTGCCTAGTATTGTCCGGACTCCAATGTGGAGTTGTATGGAGACAAATCATTGCTCAGCGGGAGTGTATGTGATTTGTCTGGACTCCAATGTCGAGTTGTATGGAGATAAATCATTGCTCAGTAGGAGTGTATATGATTTATCCAGATTCTTTTATGAATCGGGTTAAATTGAATGAACCATGTTGTGTGGTACCACTTGCATTGCATTGTGTCATTGAGTCACATTGCATTATTATGTCTTTGTTGGATTATAATCAGAAATTGACAAGTGTGTCGTGAATGTGTGCATATTATGTGTGATTGCTTGATTTCTACTCCTTAGTATATATTTTACACCGTTAATTATTGAATGTAGTTCTCACCCCTTTGTTGTTTCTTGTGTCTGTGCTTCTTGGGAAGTACAGATAATCCAGGTACTTGAGTAGTGCATGGAGTACGTGTTGCCTGGTCGAGTCTTAGGAGTCGCTCTGATACGTAACACGGGATAATGGGAATTTTATCTTTTGTTGTATATTTTGTTTATTGTGTTATGTATCATTACTCACTTTACAACATGGTGAACCACGAGTTTATGTGGATCATGATTTTGTTGGCCAAAGCGCCTTGTTATTTTGGGGTTCGATATTTCATTCCACTGTTTTAACTTATTTTTGAGAAACAGGAAGTGAATGAAGTAAATAGAGAAATTCAGGTTATGTTTTTATGGTGTGACATCCCACTTATTAAGGGAACTCTGATTATATTTGTAGTATTTGTATATTTTTGTTAAATTGGGACAGTGGGGTGTTACAACATACACCAACAATTGGCTAGTAAGGTATGTAATATCAACACACATTAATTCTTTAGGGTGCCTGTAACATAAAGTCCAAACATGTGACTTATTTATTTTGTTTGTTTCTTTCTTTAGGATGTCTGATGAACATATGTTTGAATTAAGACACTTGGAGAATCAAGCTGATAAATTTGTTGTGAACCTGAAAGATCATATATGTTCATACAGAAGATGGGAACTCACAGGACTCCCATGTGTTCATGCTTTGTCTACTATGAAGATTAGGAATTTTAAAATAAATAGTTACATCCCAGAGTATTATAGGGTTTCAAAATACAAGGCCGTTTATAAGCGTGTGATCTACCCTGTTAATGGATCAAACTCGTGGGTTAAGACTCCACACCTGATGTGCCACCACCCAAGTTCAAGAAGATGCCTGGTAGACCCAAAAAGATGAGGAATTTAGAACAAGGAGAGATTGATTGCTCTAATTGCAAAATGAGAAGAAGGATTGGTTTCTTGGTGAAGTGAAGTAGGTGTATGAAAGCAGGACACTACAAGTTTACTTGTAAGGACACAACAACCCAGGCTGCCCAACAATCTACCCAAGCCTCTCAGACTTCTACTCAGACTGCTCAATAATCTGGTCGACATTCTGCCCAAGAATCTCAGACTACAACTCAGTCTGCTCAACAATCTACCCAAGCCTCTCAGACAACAACCCAGACTGCCCAATATTCTACCCAATCCTCTAAGGGGAAGGCTGCTCAGAAGACTCATGGTCCTGCCAAGGAGAAGATACAAAAGCTACCTTTTAGGAAGGCACCAAGGCCATTTTTTCCACCTGGGCCTACAACCAGGATGTCTACATCCTAGAATGTTGTTGGTCCAGTCACAAGGAGATCTACTCCAACTAAGAGGACAACTCCAAAGAAGAATCCCTAGAAATATTTAGGATTAATTAGTTTATGTTGTATTTTGTGCACTATGGTATTGATATAATGAACAAGTTTATTGTGTTTTTTTGTGAACTTTGGTGCTGAACAAGTTTATGGTGTATTTTGGACCTTCTGTTATGAACCTAATTGTAGTTTGGTGCACTTTGGTGCTTTTCTTATAGACAAAATTATCTACTGTAGTTTATGAGTATTTTCTATTTGGTGCTTTTGTGAACATTTTCTGTACTTTGGTGCTTTTGTGAACATTTTCTGTACTTTGGTGCTTTTGTGAACATTATCTACTGCACTTTGGTGCTTTTGTGAACATTTCTTGTTATAGATCACTTCCAGTTATGGAACAATTATAGGCCATGCCCACATTTATAGGTCATGCCCAAAAATTATAGGTCATGTCCAAATCTGTTATGACAAAAACTGTATAGGTCATGCCCAAATTTATAGGTCATGTCCAAATTTATAGGTCATGCCCAAAAATTACAGGTTAGTTACAACATTAAAAACAGATTGTGAAGATCAAACTCATAAAATTCATTCTTAAAAGATTTCAGCATTCATTCAAGATAACATCAAATACAAACCTTCAAGATAACATTACAACTGATACAAACAACTAACTCATTCTAACTAACCTAATTCATTCTAAAAATCAATACAATGATAATTATCAAATAAATCAAATTCTATCAGCTTTTTCCACTTGACGATATTCTTCATTTCAGCATCAATAAACATCAGCTTTTTCCCAAGTTCTTCAATGTCTTTTTTTCCTTCATCCAGTCCCTTTGTAACCACACCCATCCTATGCATCAGAAATTCTTCTTTCTCATCACACACATCCTCATGGAACCAACCAAAATAATTGCATCCAGTTTGCATATGAAATTTGTGTTGTAAAGAGGTTCAAGATGAATGAATAACAGAAAGTAAACACACAAAAAATATATTGGATACCTTATAATTGAGACAACCCCAGAATAGTTTCCCCATATTCTTCACTTTTGTTTCCATTTGAAGAACAACCATGTTTCCACAATGACACATGTGCTTCCTTCTTGAACTTCCACTGGCTACTGAATCCCCACTTCTTGAACTCAACATCGACGAAGAACAACCCAATTTCATGCTTTGATGAACACTACCTTTTATTTTTGAATGAAATAGTGAAGAAAGAAGAGGAATTCAATTTGCCCTAACAAGTGAAATAGGGGAGACCACTGATAACGTAACCATGAAAGAAGAAAATGATGTTCCAAGTCCATGTCAGCTGCCACGTAACCAAGAATAAACAGACGTTTGAGCCAACTAACGGCAAGGACTACTTTGACACCATTTTAAAAGTTAAGGGACGAACTAACCACTTTTTAAAGTTAAAGGACCAAACTGGACCCTGGGGTAAAGTTAAGAGGCGAAAAATGTTATTTTGCCAAATTTATTTATACTTTAAACATTTTTTTTTTAATTTTAATTTATAAATATCAATAACTTATATTTATGTACTAATGCAAATAAATTGTTATTTATAAATCAACAACTTTTTTTTATAAAAAAAGTTTAAAAAAAATAAATGAAATTTTAATACAAAGATTAGTGAATAGTAGGGAGTGATTTATTTTTTAAAACATTTGAAATCAGACCTTGAAAACAATTAAATTAATTGGATCAATATTTCGATTAATATTTTTTTTAAAGTTAGTATTTGACCTTTAGACCAACTAATTCGAATGGAACAATCATATTGTCTACTCGTGAAAAGACCGAATACAAAGATGGTTAATAATTTAAATTTTTTGAGAAGACCATACTCTTATAATCCAAATCTTCACCCATTTAACCAACCCTCATAGGTTTTATTAGGCTACTGATTAATTTCACAAATCATATGTATGTACTAATGTACAATTTTTTTTTTGAAATTTATAAATTAAATACTTATTTTGTTAAAAAATGTTACATTTTTATAAGTTATAAAAAAAATGAGTCGTCTAACTAACATATTAAAAATTTATTTATAATTTTAATATTTTTTAAAAAAGAAGTTGTAGATTTATAAATATCAACAACTTATTTATACATTAATGTAAATAAGTTGTTGATATGTATAAATCAACAATCTTTTTTTAAAAAAGTGTTTAAACCATAATTGAAATTTTAGTACGAATACTAGTGATTGAATTTTTTTTTTTTTTTAAATTTAGCATCTAACCTTGAGACCGACTAATTGAAATGGATCAATTCTACCATTTGCGTGCGGATAGGACATACATAAAGATGGTTAACAATTACCCAATCCTAAAAAGAGCATACTCTCGCTAACTCAAATCTTCATCCAATAAATCAACCTACACTCAATAGAACTACCCTCAACAATTTTATAAATGCAAATTAAAATTTAGCGTAAATACCTTAACAGACAACATCATTATTGAAGAACTCCATTAAGCAAGCTATGTCAATTTATTAAGCAATCTAGCGTCATTGCATTAATTAATTTTATTAAAAAAATGTTAAATTTTTTATGTTATAAAAAAATTAGTCATCTATTTAACATATTAAAAATTCATTTATAATTTTAACATTTTAAAAAAAAAGAAGTTGTAAATTTATACATATCAACAACTTATTTATTCAGTAATATAAATAAGTTGTTGATATGTATAAATCAATATATTTTTTTAACAAAATGTTTAAACGATAATTGAAATTTTAGTAAGAATACTAGCATTTGAGGGTTTTTTTTTTTTTTTAATTTGATATTCGAACTTGAGACCGATTAATTCAAATGGATCAATTACCAAATCCTGAAAAGAGCGTACTCGCAATGACTCGAATCTTCATCCAATAAACCAAATCACATATGTTAATTAGACAACAGATTAATTTCATATATGGAACTACTAATGATTTCATTTATATCAAACTACACTCAATAGAACTATGCAAATTAAAGTTCAGAGTACATACCTTAACACATAACATTATTATTGAAGAACTCCATTAAGCAATCTATGTCAATAAAGAACGTCGGCAAAATTGGAATCAAGACTTAATGATAAATCATTGGTGATGAGTGTTGCTTTTTGGACCTCCCATGCAAGCGCACCTGCCATGGCAAAAGTCGGTTGTTATTGAGAACCACTTCATCCCCAAACAACAATCATAGAATTTTCAAAACTTGTTTAACTAAATTCACAACATGATTCTAGATTTAAAGTTTGTAGGATGGAACAAGCAAGCAACATGTTCTGAAGCAAGGGGTTTCGAAACTCGCCATCATCACAACAACACATTCTGAAGCAAGTTGTCACGAAACTCGCCATCATCCCAACAACACATTCTGAAGTAAGCGGTCACGAAACTTGACACCAACGCAAAGATCCAATTGTACCTGCAACATAATGGTTCAACTAGACTGGTAAACACGAAGAGACTCCAAAATCAATACAAATATGAAGATCGCGCATCGGAATGAATAATTGAAGAACCAGGTTTGAGATCCATGGAAAGCCTAAAAAAATGGATAGAAAGGAAAATTTTATTAGAAGAACAATAGCCAATAGTAACTAAGAAAACGCTCAATCCTGAGATTGGTTTTCACATGTTGCAATTTGCTGATGATTCGTTTTTAATTGGTGATGGTTCGTGGAAGAATATCTTAGCCTTCAAAGATATTTTGAAAGCTTTTCAGCTCACTTCAGGTTTGGACATCAATTTCAGTAAGAGTGCGTTGATTTGTGTTGGGTTGGATGATTTCAAGATCAGATCTGCAGAGATATTTCTATCTTGTAAAGTTTCTTCTCCTCAATTTTCGTTTCTTGGGATATTAGTAGGAGGTAATCATAGATTAATCTCGTTTTGGAAACCGGTGATTGATATTATGCGTGCTAGATTGAATACGTGGAGGAGTAGGTACTTATCAATGGGAGGTCGAGTCACCCTAATTAATTCCGTCTTAAGTAACCTGCCAATCCATTACATGTCTTTTTATAGAATGCCACTTAAGGTGGTTAGCATTCTCAAGTCTATTCAAAGATCTTTTTTGTGGAATGGGGTAGAGAATAAAAAAGGGATCTCTTGGATAAGTTGGCAAATGGTTTGTAAGAGTAGAGACTTGGGTGGTTTAGGTGTGAAAGATTTAAAGTTATTCAATTTGGCTTTGTTTCTTAAGTGGGCTTGGAGGATTTTAGATAATAAACTCATAATTTGGAGGGATTTGATTAATTATAGATATCCTATGTGCTATTTTGATTTTTTTAACAGGGAGATGTCTAGTTTGCAGGTGGCTCCATCGTTATGGTTTGTAGATATTTTGCAGTCCTTGAATGTAGTGGGAGAAGATAGGTTGGTTGATTTAATTGTATACGATCTTGGAGAAGGGATGAGAGTGGATTTTTGGAGGTCGAAGTGGGTTGTGGATGAACCACTGTGCAGAAGATTTCCTGCTCTATATGCATTAACAGACACAGAATTTAGCTCAGTTAATAGTAATGGTTATTGGGAGGGAGAGGTTTGGAATTGGGATATCAAGGTTGCTGTAGCAGAAAGTCAGGAAATGGAGCGGGTTCAGCTGGTGGAACTATACTCGATCTTGGCTGCCACTTCCATAATCAAGAATGTCAAGGATACCATTAAATGGTTGCTGGAGGATAATTATACTTATTCTGTTTCATCTATGTATGTCTTTTTGCAGGAAATTATGGAAGATAATGCAATACAGTTAGGAGATGAAATGAAAGCGGCATTGAAGTTAGTTTGGCTAGCGCAAGTACCGTTTAAACTGAAAGTGTTTGGGTGGAGAATGCTCCATAGGCGAATTCCAACGAGAGATAATTTGTATCGTAGAGGAATTGTGTCTAATAGTTATGAGACGTCATGCCCTTTTTGCTTCCTCGATATGGAGTCGGCTGAACATGTTCTATTTCTATGTGGAAAATCTATTATGGTGTGGAATTTTGCTTGTAAATGGTTGGGGATACCGTGTATATTAGTAAGAAATATGGTCTCTCACTTAACATGTTGGTTATCAATTTCTTGGATCCTGTGGGTATGTCGTAACAATATTATTTTTAGGGAGGAAGTGTGGGATTTTGATACGATTTCAAATCGTATTTTTATTTATACTTGGTGGTGGATAGGTAGGAGTCACAAAAGTTCTTATTTTTGTAATTACTTCACTTGGGTTAATTCTCCGAGTGATTTTTGTAGCCGGTGATATTTAAGCAGGCTTTAGTTGTATACGGGTTGGAGTACCCCTTTGTACTCCAGTTTATACGAATTTTGAGCTTATTAAAAAAAAACTAAGAAAACGCAATTAACAAAAGTAAGGTTAATCATACTGTGAAATTCTAGCCATGTGAAAGCGAAACTGTGTGCAGAAAGCTACATCGAGTTGATTACGAATGATTCGATGAAAGAATAAAGGAAATGAGGAAATTGTGAAAACTCAGCCTTCGTTTTTCGTTATATATAGGAGTCGTATGCGTGTTAATGACTAGGCGATTGTTATCAGAATTTTTTGGTTACTCCTTTTTTAGAAAATAAAATAAAGGAAAAGAAATAAGAAAAAAATAAATGATATAATGAGGGGATGTATTTTACTGGGTTTTGGGCAGGAACAAATCAATAGTTATCTGTTACTCCTAATCTCCATAATTTTCTTAAATTAATTTTTACAATCTTAATCTCTGGAGTAACTCTTTTTCCTAGTGTCAATAATTTTCTTAATCAATGAGTAACTCTTTTTCCTAATATCAATAATTTTCTTAATCAATGAGTAACTCTTTTTCCTAATGTCAACAATTTTCTTAATCAGTTTTTACTATTTTAATAGTTAAAAATAATCATATAATAAATACATTTATTTTAAAATCTAAATAGTTAAAAATAATCATATAATAAATACATATATATATATATATATATATATATATATATATATATACATATGTTGATATTCAGTTACGGATTTTCCGCTTATATGCTGTTTCTGAATTGTGGGTATAATACTACCTGAATGGTTGCATATCTATATGAGCAGGTGTTGTATGTTTGTTTCAAATTGATGGGGCGTCTCCAGTCTATATCGTGCATGTTTAATTATACTCTGATGAAATTTTGTTATTTTATTTATCGCTTTAATAGCTTGGGGTATAGATTGGGGGTGTCGTAATTTCAACTTGCGGATGTATGGTAATGATTTTGTTAAGTTTTGTACACGTCCAAGGTATGTGTTTATCGCTTTCTTGACTTTAGCATATTCATGATACTTAGGCATTTTACAAACTTCCATGTCATTCATTCTTCTGTATACTTGTTCTTGTTGTGAATCACTTTAGTTCCCAACCTTTTTATGAGATAGCTTTCCATTGTTCATATATGCGCGGAGTACCAACATTCTTGTTCTAACTGGATTTTATTATGCTTAACCTTTTGTTTGTGTTAATTATGTGAAAGCATGAAAAGGATCAAGGCATTTTGTTTCATTTTGAGCACAACTATCTAACCAAATAGTCATTCACCTTATGAGCGTGTGATCATTCGTAACCCCTTTGTGCCTTTCTATCATTATCCATGTTGTTTGAACTTAATCCTTGTCTATGATTATTGAATTTACTTTTTGTATAAACTTTTATTGATTGTTTCTTCTCGAACCCTCAACTTTGTGTTGTTGTATGAATTTTTACCTTGCCTTAGAAAGTAGGGAGTATTCATGTGATGATGTGTTTGAATTCAAGTTGGGGAGAAAATGATTGTTTACTCATTGGTTGGTTTCTATGACGTTGAAAAAGAAAAGAAAAAAGAGAAAAATATGAAAAATAAAAGAAAAGAAAAATGTGAAAAAGAAGGAAAAAGAAAATCCTTGAGAAAGGAAACAAAAAGAGTTCAAATAAGTATGCTAAATAAGTATTGTGTTTTGAGGAACACTTAGGATTTTGGAAGAAGTTAACTGAAATTTTGTGTTTGAGTCTGTGTGAGTTGATCACTCCCTTAGGTTTAGGCAAGTTTTTGTTTCAATTACCTTTAGAAATTGCACCTTGTTTGTTTACCCGACCACGCTACAACCTTGAAAGCCCTTGTGATTCTTGATTTTATGTTTTCAATATGATTTTTGGATGATTGCATAATTTAGTTTTTTGTTTATAAGATTGTTGTGTGAGTGAAAAGTACCTCATTTTGTGTTTCTCATCTACCGATGATTGTTTTTGCTAGGTGTGATTCACGTTTGAACTTGTATTGTTTTAGGATGTTTGGAATGATTTTTGTATTTTACATTTGTTTCACGACTATGTTATCGTCGTAGTTTAGTGGTAAGTATTTACTTTGTGTTTACTGGTTTTTATTTGAACCATTCATTTATCCGTTTTTCAAAACCTGTTGATTCGTGATTCTTTGGTTGTCACACTACTACGAAAAACCCATTTAACAACGGTTGGGAATGACATATAATGACGGGGGCGAAGGCGTTGTTATGTAGATTGTTGTTGTAAGTTCGTTGTTTCTACAACGGTCTGGAAACCGCGCAAATAGTTTAGATAGATGGGTCACATGCTCCTCTTCTGTCTTAGATTTGGCAATCATATCATCGACATATACCTCAATTTCTTTGTGTATCATGTCATGAAACAGAGTAGTCCTGGCCCTTTGATAGGTTGCCCCGACGTTCTTCAAACCGAACGACATTCTTCAAACCGAACGACATTACCTTGTAACAAAAGGTACCCCATGAGGTAATGAACGAAGTTTTCTCCATGTCTTTAGGCGCCATTTTGATTTGATTATAGCCCGAGAATCCATCCATGAAGGAGAAAACTTTGAACTTTGCTGTACTATCTACCAGCATGTCAATGTGTGGTAAAGGAAAGTCGTCCTTTGGACTAGCCTTATTTAGATCCCTGTAGTCGACACACATTCTGACCTTTCCGTCATTTTTGGGAACAGGTACGATGTTGGCTAACCATTGAGGATATTCTGATGTGGTGAGGAAACCCGCGTCAATCTATTTCTGTACTTCCTCTTTGATTTTAATGGCCATGTCCCGGTGAGTCCGTCTCAACCTTTACTTTACTGGAAGACATTCTGACCTTAACGGTAGATGATGTTCCACGATGCTGGTATCCAACCCTGGCATATCCTGATAGGACCAAGCGAATACATCGGGGAATTCTTTGAGAAGCTTTATCAAACTTTCGTTGGCAGCTAGACTGAGCAGTGCCCAAATCCTGATTTCTATTCTCTCTTTTTCTGAACCCAAGTTTACCGTTTCCAACGGCTCTTTGTGAGGTTCAATGGACCTTTCCTCTTGCCTAAGTAGTCGGGAGATCTCTTCTGGAATTTCGTTGTCATCTTCTTCTTCGGCCCCAAATACCAGGAACTCAAAGTTAGGAGAAGGCATTGGATCGTATGTTTCAACGGGGTTTAAAACAAGCAATCTGCATGACGTGATGATTTGTCTTTGAAGAGATAGAGAGAATGCAAGAGTGTGTGCAGTGTATTTTTAATAACTGCTTGTTTTTATTATTGACTTGTTTTTTAGGATTGCCAGCTTCTAAGAAGAGCAAAAAGAGAAAACAGTAATTGATGCGGAAATTACAGAACGACGTTATTTTATTAATGAGCAAGTTAATTTTTGAAACTACATCCATATTAAAACATCTGTTTCACCTGGGCAGTGTACTTGACCATATAGTCGTATTTTCCACTTGGTTGTCCCAGGGTGTCCCACACTTCTTTGGAACTAGAGGGGTCATCTCTCTCAATGACGTTGACCTCGGGAAAAGCATAGTTGATGAATTCTAGTCCTGCAAACGTTGCGAATTCATCGTTGTGCTGGGTAGGTTCTAAATGACCTGAATGTTGGTCCCATGACATGGTCGGGACGCAGGCATTCTGTTCCATGATGCTCAGTTGCCTTTCATCGTTCGGCTGATTTTCTTGCCCTGAGTTTCCTGGGTAAGGCTGCCACATTGGCAGGCCATCCATCGGGCCAGAGTAGTTGTGGTCGAAGTTGTATTTAATCAGAGTGTCCTCCTCTAATGAGTTTGGCGGAGCACGACATCCTTCCGGATCACAATCTCCGTATATCATTTCGACGTCTGACCTCGGTATAAATTTCGGACATTGTGCGGGATAGAAAAATGGCGTAGGCACCTCTTCCTACGATGTATAACCGTCCTCGTTGAGATAGGACCTTCATTCCTCATCTGTGGCAGAGGGATCCTCCTTTTTGATAGTGTGTACTTCTTGTGTCACTGGGTGAATGAAACCTCCACTGTAGAAGAAGTCTTGAATGGGATGAAAACTTTCATTGTTAGAAGCTGTGCGGGAACAGGTTGAAGAAAAACCAAGACCCTTCTTTGTTTTATTGTCAGTAGGAATGACAAGCTGTCCCCATCCTGTTGTATTGCCACTCTCGACCGCTTTGATATCATCTTTGTATGAGGAAATGAAAGTTCCCTCTTTGGATTGATTGTCCTTGCTCACTGACATGGCTTGGAACTGAGTTCCAATAATCTCCTCGGGTTCTACACCAGTAGATGATAATAAGTTGCTTACGAGCAAGGCTTGTTCTCCACAGATCGTGACGAGCTGGTTGCTCTGGACGAATTTTAACTTTTGGTGGAAGGTTGATGTGACTGCCCCAGCCTGATGTATCCAAGGTCTTCCTAATAAACAACTGTATGTTGCCCGGATGTCCATGACCTGGAAAGCAACTTGGAAAGTGTAAGGACCAATAGTTATGGGAAGGTCGACTTCGTCGATAATCATTTTTCTGGATCCGTCAAATGCTTTGACGACGACCTTACTGGTTCTCATCGGGGCCCTTTGAAGGATAATTGCATCAAAGTGGACTTCGGCATAACATTCAGGGCCGACCCTGTGTCTACCAGTACGTTGGCTAAAGCATCGCCCTGGCTGCTGACCATGATATTGAGTGCCATGTTATGACGGCGACCCTCTTCAGGTAATTCCTCATCACTAAATCCCAAGTTATTGCAGGATGTTTATGTTATAGACAATGCTATCGAACTCTCTGATTGTTACATCCTGTTCCACAAAGGCCTGCTCTAAGACTTTCTGTAGACCCTCCCTGTGTGCTTCTGAACTAAGCAAAAGTGATAATACCGAAATCTTTGAAGGAGTTTGTAACAGTTGATCAACAATGTTGTATTCACTCCTTTGGATGAGCTTCAGCATCTCACCATCGTTTTTCGAAAGGTAGGGATTACTGGATTGACCGACTGGTGGATTGGGAACTTCTGTCTGAGGTTACTTTTCTCTGCTGGATTCTCCAACTCCTTGGTTGAAGATTCTACCACTCCGTGTTACTCGACTGATGTCTGCAATATTCACGACGGAGGGTAATGGAATTTCCTTTCCATTCTCGACTGTTTTTGCACCGTATTTGTAAGGGATAACCTTAGTTGATTCATACGGTAGCAGTCCCGGTAGATAGATGACTATGGGAGCTTTCTGATTTTTCTGACCATCGTAAGCAATTTTGATCCGTCCTGGTTGGGAACTCTCGATTCGTCAAGCAGAGGAATAATGGTACAAACAACCCTAGCCTTCTGATGATCAGAGATTACGACAACATCCTCAATTTTATCAGCGAGGTAGTCCGGCGCCTAGTTGATTGGTCCGGAACCCGGATATGGGCGAATCTCTCTACGATCCACTTGACCCTGAAGAGCTGCTCGCACAAGGTAACATCCTTGGTTACTTTCCGAACAGACTCTACAACGTTCATAGTTGTGTGGTGGCACCTGTCCACGTCCGCTTTGAATACCATGTAACCTCACTAGGTCAGTTTCCGCCGATCAGATATCCCGCTTGACAACTCTGATAATCATGTGATACCAGGAACCAGAGCCGGACCTGTTTAGCATGTAGCTCCACCAAGCTGGTATTCATAAAATGAACATCCAAGATTTGGATCATGTTGATCTGATAAGGATTCCTATCATGGTAGTCCTGGATCCACCCAAGATCCATCTGACGCTGGAGGGCCTCTTGCACAAAAGAGCATCCCTATTTGTTTACCGAGCAAGTCAGACAGGAACTGTAATCGTGCCGCGGCAGATTATGATACTGGCTTTTCCTGGAGTGCATCGCCACCAAGTTGACATTCATTGCATGGACGTCGAGGTTCTGAATGACGTTAGAATTCGTGTAAACCATGTTAACTCCACGAACTCGGTGCTCTTGGATTCATCTGAGACCCATCTGTTCATGTAGAGCTGGTTGCACCACAGAACATCCCTGATTGTTTTTAGAGCAGATATCACACTGGTGATAATTATGAGGTGGCACATGGCCATATCCACTCTGTCTACAATGCATCTTGACCAAATTGGCCCTTAACAAGAGTACATCATGAATTTGATAGACGTTGCTAGTCTTTCCCTCTATCAAATTGACCGTAGCCTTCTCGTGTTGAGGCAGCGGGTTCGTGAGAACATTAGGATTCGTATCCTTGAAAGATAAGACCCCGCTCCTAACAAGCTTTTGCACGTCAGATTTGAAATTGATACAGTTTTCTATGTTATGCCCTGGCCCTCCTTGATGGTAAGGGCAAGTCTGATCCACCTTAAACCAAAAGGGTGCATTTTCCGGTACTGTAAGAGGGGACTTAGTCTGGACATGCCCCTTAGCTAGTAGTAACGGAAATAGTTCTGCGTACGATACGGGTATAGGATCAAATCCTGGTGGCCGCGTTGTACGGTAGTTGTTGTATGGAGGACGAGCCTGCTGAAGAGGCTGTTGTGTCCTTTGTTGATTAGGTTGGCTCTGCGCAACCTGAGGTTGATACGTAGAAACAGGCGTACGGTTGATAGCAGGAGTTACAGCTGCTACTGGTTGATAACGTCGCCTTTACTTTCCGAGAGAGATATTCCCAATATCCTGCTCTTTTTTCTTAGGGATAACACTACCGTATCATTTTGTACTACTTGATAATCCAACGTATTTAGCTAAACGCCCTTCCCGGACTGCTTCCTCAAGACGAACTCCCATGCCCACCATCTCAGTGAAGTCACTGGGCGCGCTGGCAACCATCCTGTCGTAGTAAAATGAGCTCAAGGTCTTTAAGAAAATCTTTGTCATCTCTTTTTCCTCAAGAGGTGGACAAATTTGAGCGGCTATTTCACGCCATCTCTGAGCGTATTCCTTAAAGGTTTCCTAATCGAAATCTCTTGTTCTTTACTCTTCACTCATGTGAAACAATCACACCTTGATTGCAAGAACGATTCTGCGCAGCAATTGTTAATGGAAGAAGAAAGAAAAAATATTAGGGTTTAACAAAATAAGGGAAAAGGAGAATGATTTTTGCAGTGTAACTCTCTTCTCTCAAACTGAGAAAAAATATTATTCAACTGTGCAACTGCACTTTATGTTGTGTTTTACAATATTATTCTCTATTCTACTTACTAAAAATAGAGGTTACTCCCTCTATTTATAATTGAGCTAGCTTGCTCCCTAAGGTAAAGTCCAAAAACACAAAAGCCTAAAATTTATATTTTGGTCTAAGTTGAAATTCTGGGTCAAGCAACCTACTTCGACACTTCGACATCTGCCACAACTCGACACACACACTAGACTAATTTCGACATATCCTTGTTTTTGTCGAGCTGCACTTGCTTCGACTCAAAAAATTACAAACACATAAAAAAAAATTGTTGCTTTATAAACATCAACTACTTATAATTACGCATTAATGTAAATAATTTGTTAATGTTTATAAATGAACAACTATCTTTTTTTAAAGATGTTTAAAAGATAAATGTAATTTTAAGACGAAGATCAAATCAAGTTTATTATTTATTTGCAATTTGTAAATAGCAAATCAAATTTTATACCAATGCACAAAATCTAAAGAATTTTTTTGATATTTATAAAACAACTTTTTTATAAAAAAGAATAAGTTGAAATTTTAATAAGTTGCAAAAAATCAATCACCTTAATATCAAATTAAAATTTCATTAATTATTTTAAAAAATATTTTAAAAAAAATTGTTGATTTATAAATATCAACTACTTGTCTTTACACATCAATAGAAATAAATAATTAATATTTATAAATCAACAACTGTCTTTTTTTTTTAAAATGTTTAAAAGAAAAATGTAATTTTAAGATGAAGACTTAATAAAGTTTATTAATTGTTTGAAATTTGTAAATACCAAATCAAATTTTAAACAATGCACAAAATCTAAAGAATTTTTTTGAAATTTATAAAACAATAACTGTTTTTATAAAAAAGAATAAGTTGAAATTTTATAAGTTATACAAAAAAATCAATCTCCTTACTTTAAAAATTTTTTAAACATTTTTTTTAGAAAAAATAATTGTTGATTTACAAATATCAACTACTTTTATTTACGCATTAATGTAAATAAGTTGTTAATATTTATAAATCAACAACTTATCTCTTTTAAAAAAATATTCAAAAGATAATGTAATTTTTAGACAAAGACCAAATCAAGTTTATTATTTATTTGCAATTTGTAAATATCAAATAAAATTTTATACCAATGCAAAAAATTTAAAGAATATTTTGAAATTTTTAAAACCACAACTTTTTCATAAAAAAGAATAAGGTGAAATTTTAAAAAGTAATAAAAAAAATCATTTGCCTTACCATAAAATTAAAATTTCATTAATTTTTCAATTTTTTTTTAGAAAAAAAGAATTATTGATTTATAAATATCAACTACTAGTATTTATAAAAGAATTGTTGATTTATAAATAAGTTATTCATGTTTATAAATCAACAATTATTTTTTGAAATAAAATAATTAAAAGATAAATGTAATTTTAATATGAAGACTATCCACTCAATTTTTTAAAATTTAATATACAACCTTGAGATAGATTAATACAAATGGATCATCATACCATTGATAAAACGTAAGAGGAGTCTATTCGTGTATCCCTTGTTTTTTCTTTTTGAAAATCAATATTTGATTCCAATAGAACAAACGAGCACAATGGATACTCGAACTCTTACAATAAATACAAACTAGAGATACAATTAACAGGATTAGAGAACCATTTGGACAAATTACAAGAGACAAAAAGATTGGAATCCTTTCCTCACCACATCCAAGCTGAAACTTTAATGAAATTCACAATACCTTCTACTGAAAATCTACCTTGGTTAAAAACAACATCATAACGACTTAACCATTGTGACTCAAATCTTCACCAAGTTAAATAGGGAACTTATTAATTTCACACACAGACACACACACACACATATATATATATATATATATATATATATATATATATATATATATATATATATATATATATATGGATTTAATTGAAAATGCATTGACCATGTAAACAGATTTTACACTGCCAATTAATTATAAACCTTAGATGATGGAAGAAGTTTAACTTTTTTTTAACAATTTATAAAGTAATGTAAACGGATGATGATGATGAATTGACAGGGTAAAATTTTTTACACTATCAGTGCATAGTAATTAATTATAGAGATTAATTACTGCACTGTCAGTTTAAAAAATTTTACACTGTTAATTTATCATCATCATCCGTTTGCATTACTTTTTGATAGTTAAAATAAAAGTCAAACCTCTCTCAATATCCAACGTCTATAATTAACTGATTGTATAAAATCCTTTTACACTGTGAGTGTATTTCAATTAAGTTCATATATATATATATATATATATATATATATATATATATATATATATATATATATATATATATATATATATATATATATATATATATATATATATATATATATATATATAATTTCATTAATATTAAACTATCCTCAATATACCTTTTTCAATGCAAATTAAAGTTTAGCATAAGTACCATTACGCTGATTACCTTAACGCGAATAACAGAATTATTTAAGACTGAAGACTCCATTAAGCAATCCCTGCCACTAAAGAACATCAATAAAATTTGAATTAAAACTTAATTTAATTGAGTAATTCTAAAGTTCTCAATTTATGCATCAGTGTTTTAATTAAACTTACTTGCCGAATATAAAAGTCTAACCTAAAATGATATATAATACCTTATTTGGCAAAAAACAATAACATAATATAAATTCACAACATGGATCGAGATTTGACGTTAATGGGACGTAACAAGCCAGCAATGCTTCTATTACAATAATCTTCTCTTTAAAACAAGACGCTGCAGCGCACCTGTCATGACAAAGGTCTGTTCACAAAGATATTATTCACAACAAGCCAGCAACACTTCCTTTATAATAATCTTCTCTTAAACACATGAAGCTGAAATTTAGCCGTCCGTGTGTAGATCGGGATCCGATCCATGTGAAAAAATGTGTAGAAAGCTACAACGAAATATTGAAGAAGATAAGAATAAAGGAAGTGAGGTATTTGTGAAAAACAAACTCTATTTCTCGCTATATTAAGGGGTTATATATCCGCGTTGCTTACGTGGTGATAGTTGGCTTAATCTTTTTTTAAGGCATAAAAGGAAAAATAAATACCAGGCTGTATTTTAACTGGATTTTGGGTAGGTACGGGTCACTCTACTTATCTGTTAATATTATCTTTTATTTTATTTTAAACAATACAGTTACACTACAATATGATTCTAAGCTGAGTGGTGGTTTGTGCCAAGATATGGAGTTTTCTTTTCCGTTTTGCGGGAGATGAACTCGTCGTTGTTGGAACAGTATGATTTCTCTTCAATCTGGTGTCCTGAAAATAAAATGTATAAGCTTAGAACACGATGGGTCATACGCATCATGGGAACTTTATATTGAGTATGAGATAACTGCATAGAATCGTACTAGATGAGGTCAATTGTGAGCAATATCATAGCTTGTATGTGGATTCTAAAGCAAAAACTGCTTAAGTGGTTTAAGAACAAATGACAAGAATTCCTTTGACCAAAGGCAAAACTAAGATGGTAAAAGTGATTGTGAAACTGCAAGTCTATTTTAAAAGGAGATATTGACGAAGATAAGAATAAAGAAAGTGTGGAATTTGTGAAAACCAACCTCACTATATTTGTGTTAATCCTTTTTTAAGGCAAAAAAAGGGAAAATAAATATCGGGCTGCATTTGAACTGGAGTTTGGGTAGCTACAGGTCACTACTTATTTTATTTTATTTTAAACAATACAGTTATATGTTATCATACGTGGGTACGTATGTACTTTTAAATGCTCATTTTATTCTCTATAGTTTCTTTAAACTTTATTATCAATACAACGGTGACTTTTTTACCTACATGCCATGACTTTGAAATTTTAACACTAAAATATCATGCCAAATTCTTAGGGACCCATGATAAGTAGGTGGTTGATAAGTGCAAATTGTAGCTATTTTTATATATAAGTTTTGTTGCATTTATCAATACTTTTTGTTAATATTGTTCGAATAAACCCCGCTTTGTTTGTAAATACGTTTACTTTGCATTATAGTGTATATATTGTGTATCGCGTAAATATCATTGAGTTTAATTGATTTTCTCTCATTTTTGTAGGTATTCAAGCAAGGATATCTTGTCATATTCATAAAGAGCATTGAATAAGCTTTCCAACACTTCCGACCGTGCGTCAACCCGAGTTACAGTTCAGAAGTTGTGGTCAAAATAAGGGTTAGTTTGCTGTCAAGTTCGCTTTGCAAACTTTCTAGCGAATGTTCGCTTTGCGAACTTCCCAGCGAATGCTCCCAGAATTATGGCAGTAGAAAAACGGACCAAAGTTCGCTTTGCAAACATTCCAGCGAATGTTCGCCAGAAAGTTTGCATTGCGAACTTTTGCAGAATTGCAGAGGCGGTTTAGCTATTCTGAGGCACTTAAGTGCCAATTTTTAGAGTTCGCTTTGCGAATAAATGTTCGCACTGCGAACTTGACGGATTTTGATATACTATTTAAGTCATTTCATTTATTTTTTCGGTTATGGTTTTGGGGATTTTTGCTCCCAACTCCATCAAATTCTTTTTTCAGTAGATTAGCTTAGAAAACAACATTGAAGCTTGCACACGGATGATCTGGGGTGGATTTCTCATCGACCGACGTTGATAAACCGCGAGATGTTTGGTTTATTTGTCTTCTTCTTTGTGTGTTTCTTCTTTGTTGGGTTGTTGTATATGTATTTACTTTGAACTCATGTATATTTATCGCCCATGGCGTTGTATAAAATCCGCTTTACAAATCTTTATCGGTGATTGTCCTTGATTTTTGCTTTATGCTCGGGGTTTGGGTTGTGTTAGAGATAAACATCGCAAACTTTGATTAGGGATGATTATCTGCTAGTTTCTGGATGCTAGAGATATATTTAGAGCTAACAATCTTTATGTGTGTCGAAGCATAATGCATCCGTATCTTGAGGTGAGTGCAAGAGTGTCGACGAGGGTAACACGGTTGTTCTTTCAGCTCAGTGTGTCAGAGATGGACACTGTTGTGAGCGATACTGGATGATATCGGGGAGTATTGTAGGTTGAGTATAATTGGTCGGTAAGTTTAAGTTTGTGAGAAGTCAATTATGTGCATGCCGGATAATTTTCTTCTCTCTGAAGAATGAATTCTTTTTATATTCATATTTACTTTTCTGCATTTACTTTAAACCCATTTTAACGCAAACTCATTAACATTTAAATTTTCGAACGGCAGTTCAATATTACCGATCTCTGTGGACACGATAAATTCCCGGAAAAATACTTTCAAATCTATTTGTTACTTGCCGCTTTAGCGCACCAACAAAATGGCGTCGTTGCCGGGGATTGGTGTTTTTATTGAATCGCATTGCGATAGTTTCTTTGTTTTTGAGTTTTGTAGATATCGTATATATTGTATATTTTCACTTGTTTATACTGATACTTGTATATTTTGTTCCTGTAACGTTTGTTCAAGTGTTTGGTTAGGGCACTTGCTTTTCGTTTGCGCGGTGAGGCATCACCATGGCATGAAGGAAGGAAGTTACTAGCTAAGCACAATAAAGTCGTCGAGCTTACGACATAAAACAAGCATGTTTTATCGATTTTTGTTTCGTTATTACTTTTTCATTCTAGCTTAGGTAGTGTGGTGAACATTCATTAAACAAGTTGTACTCGGATTTTTCGTAAATTCTCAAATCTTCACTTTACAAGTTGTTTAATCCATTTTCTGCCGGTCTTTTAGTTTGTTTATATTAATAATTTTTATGCTTGTCTAAGAGCTTAATTAGAGTATCTTGAGGGAATTTAAGGTGATGTTCGAAGTTTGATCATTTCAACTTGCGGATGTATGGTAATGATTTTGTTAAGTTTTGTACACGTCCAAGGTATGTGTTTATCGCTTTCTTGACTTTAGCATATTCATGATACTTAGGCATTTTACAAATTTCCAAGTCATTCATTCTTCTATATACTTGTTCTTGTTGTGAATCACTTTAGTTCCCAACCTTTTTGTGAGGTAGCTTTTCATTGTTCATATATGCGCGGAGTACCAACATTCTTGTTCTAACTGGATTTTATTATGCTTAATCTTTTGTTTGTGTTAATTATGTGAAAGCATGAAAAGGATCAAGGCATTTTGTTTCATTTTGAACACAACTATCTAACCAAATAGTCATTCACCTTATGAGCGTGTGATCATTCGTAACCCCTTTGTGCCTTTCTATCATTATCCATGTTGTTTGAACTTAATGCTTGTCTATGAGTATTGAATTCACTTTTTGTATAAACTTTGATTGATTGTTTCTTCTTGAACCCTCAACTTTGTGTTGTTGTATGAATTTTTACCTTTCCTTAGAAAGCAGGGAGTATTCATGTGATGATGTGGTTGAATTCAAGTTCGGGAGAAAATGATTGTTTACTCATTGGTTGGTTTCTATGAGGTTGAAAAAGAAAAGAAAAAAGAGAAAAATATGAAAAAGAAAAGAAAAGAAAAATGTGAAAAAGAAGGAAAAAGAAAATCCTTGAGAAAGGGAACAAAAAGAGTTCAAATAAGTGTGCTAAATAAGTATTGTGTTTTGAGTAACACTTGGGATTTTGGAAGAAGTTAACTGGAATTTTGTGTTTGAGTCTTTGTGAGTTGATCACTCCCTTAGGTTTAGGCAAGTTTTTGTTTCAATTACCTTTAGAAATTGCACCTTGTTTGTTTACCCGACCACGCTACAACCTTGAAAGCCCTTGTGATTCTTGCTTTTATGTTTTCAATATGATTTTTGGATGATTGCATAATTTAGTTTTTTGTTTGCAAGATTGTTGTGTGAGTGAAAAGTACCTCATTTTGTGTTTATCATCTACCGATGATTGTTTTTTATAGGTGTGATTCACGTTTGAACTTGTGTTGTTTTAGGATGTTTGACATGATTTTTGTATTTTGCATTTGTTTCATGACTATGTTATCGTCGTAGTTTAGTGGTAAGTATTTACTTTGTGTGTACCGTTTTTTATTTGAACCATTCATTTGTCAGTTTTTCAAAACCTGTTGATTCATGATTCTTTGGTTGTCACACTACTACGAAAAACCCATTTAACAACGGTTGGGAAAGACATATAATGACGGGGGCGAAGGCGTTGTTATGTAGATAGTCGTTGTAAGTTCGCTGTTTCTACAACGGTCTGGAAACCGCTTAAATAGTTTGGACAGATGGGTCACATGCTCCTCTTCTATCTTGGATTTGGCAATCATATCATCGACATATACCTCTCACTACAAGAAAATTTGTCAGTACCCAGGGCCAAAAACCCTCGGTAACAAGAAAAAGCCGTGGGTAAAAGTAAATTACTGAGGGCTTACCAACGACTACGGGGCCCTCGGTAATTCGCTCCTCGGTAACGTCTACCGACGGCTATATAAACCCACGATGTTATCCACGGCTAAACCATGAATAGTTTGCGGGTAATAGGTGATTAAACATCAAGTTTTTTGTCTTATATTATCCACGACTAAGCCGTCAGTAAATTTACTGAGGGCTAAGCCTTCGATAAGTAACTCAATTTTTAGTATAAATTTACAGACGGTTAAGCCGTCTGTAGTATTGTAATTTTTAAAAAACAAATATACCAATATTTGATCGATAGAACTTTTTTTTTTTTAATATTTTTCTTGTTTGCTCGGGTATGTATAACCATTCAACAAAATTTGTGAATATTTTTTCCCAAATAGTATCTCATTTAAATTCCAGAAAAACAATTCTTTAAATTTGCAAATAGTATCTCATTTAAATTCCAGAAGACTATATTATATACTATAGTGCTCTAGCAATGTTACTACAATAACAGAAAACCATTACTTTACTATTTTCAATGCTGAATTCAAAGGAAGAACTATACATTATGTACAAGAAATCATCAACGAAAAACAATTTAAATAATTTTGTAAAAGCAAAATAAAAAAAAATGCACAATTTACAGCAAATATGAATCTACTAAGAATAAAAACATCATAAACTACACAAATGCATTGAGATTACGAATTCCAAAATCCATAATTCAAATTTAAATGCAGAACAGAAGAACAAGAACAACATGTATAACCATTCAACAAACAAATCTCAAACCAAAAGTCAAACCTTAACAAAACATAAAACAGGTTCAATTAAAATATAATGTGATTGTCAAATTATTCTCATGAGTAAAATTAAAGCATAATATGATCTTATATGCTTCCAATAGAGTCATCATCACTGTCGGAGTCATCAATATTGTCGGAGTCATCATCATAGTCTGAATGACGACGACGACGTTTGTCACCCTTGATAGAAGCAACACTTTCCGCTAATTCCCTCAATTGTCTCTCTAAATCTTATGTGCGTTTATTTGCCTTGCGATATTCCTCTCGTGCAGCTCGAGCATCTTCCTCTGCAGCATTTGCTCTCTCTTCAATTGTTGCCATTTGTGCAGCAATCTCAGCAGAAACTTGACCGCTATATGGAGATATACGTGACTGTTGGGTTAATGAGGAAACACCTGGCTTGTAATGCTTAGACAAGTCCCCAGCACCATAAAGACGTCCTCTAGTCTTGCCACTGGCAGCTTCAGCCCAAAAATTTAGCCGAGTTGCAGAATCAACTTCTTTAGGGCCACTGTCTGATGTCTCTCCTACTTGAGAGGCATGTTTTATCTTCTCTTGAAATGTTTCCTGCTCAAAAAAATATATATAAATTATATACATTACAATATAAAAATATACAAAAATATATTACACCTTAACAAAATAGAAGAAACAGGATTAACAAGAAAATAGAAGAAACAAGATTAACAAGAAACCACTTACAGTAACCCACTTCCTTATACTACACCTTAACATTTAACAAATAACCATTCTTTATATTCATATCATTTTATCACACCAAAAACTTCTTCATTTCCAAACAATAAACTCCATCAACACACATAAAATTGATAAAAGAACATTTATGGTATAGACACAAAGTTTCAGGGTTGCTATGTCTGCATTATTATAGGTTACTGTGAGGGTGGAGACATGTAAGTCATTATTCTTCGGTGTACATTTATAGTTCGTTTTTCTTTCAGCTTTTTTTACTTAAAGCATGAAATATTTGAAATATATATTTATGTAACCCAGGGCGGAAACAATAAAGAAGACTAATGGTGTTCTGTTTCCTGAGGAGGTTATTCATGTTTCTTTTTCTCCTTGCTGATATTTTAATTTTTGACAAGACTAGGGATAACATTTGAAATATTGCATTTAAATTCTAAAAAGGATAAGTTTTTTTCAGAAACTTTGCAAATGGCTCGTTCAACTTCTTATGGCACTTGACTACCTGCACATGAATCACATTCTTCATCGTGATGTCAAGGTTTGTAACAGATTTCTCTTTGAATATAAAAGGGTTATTTCTATTCCCATCTAAATATTATTAAGCTGTATCCTAATGAGAAAATCACATGATTCCATCAGTGTTCAAATATCTTCTTGACGAAAGATCATGACATACGTTTGGGTAAGTTTCTCTATGGGTAAGTATCAACACTAGTAATGTAATTCAAGTCCTTCCATTCATCCATCATTTTGAGCTAATACATTTGCAAATTGGAAATGCAGTTATTTATTTTTTGACAGAAGGAAATCCAGTTCAACAATTACTAGGCTGAGATAAAAATGTTTACTTCAGTCTGCACATATCTTGTTTGATCACAAACTTACTAAATTGAATATAGTTGTATACCATTCTAAAAAAAACAAACAGGTGGATTCTATGGTGTACAAGAGATAATCTTCTCACAGCAAACCAAGGACCATAATCTTGAATTTTCCTACCATTCTAATCATAAAGATTTGTTCATAAAGGAGAATTTCACTATGTGAAGAAGAAAAGCATGACAACTAATTGGTTACCACAATTGATATTTGTAAATGGGAAAATATAGCACATCATAATCCAAGTGCAGAAAATGGAAACAAGTGCAGAAAATGGAAAATATAGCACATCAAAATTTAGTAATTACACTTACATATGTCTTCTTTGATCTGTCATCCACCCATGAGGAGTCCTTCCTTTTTGTATGAGTCCTTAAGAAGACCTCATCTAATGTGGGCTATCTACCCAATTCCCGACGCTTATGCATAATAAAAAATTGATGTCAAATGTTAGGAAAAAATAAATTATGAGCTAAAGTTTAAGAAATCAAGTGTTTAAAATAAATGACATACCATTCGTATGATGTGCTCATTTGTGGATATGGATCCACCCGTATGGACAGATCCACCCTTAGCAGATGCCCGATTTTGCTTATTCCTGGCAGCTTTAACCTTATACTCTGGTTTTTCCCATTTAATTTTGAGCCCTTTCCAAGCACCCTCTCCCACCCAAGATGGACGTTCTTGTTTCTTCCTTGCCTCCATCAGAATCTCGGAGAGGCGCTTTGAGCCCTTGCTCTTAAAGATACTCTTGAGCTCATACTCATCCTCAGGCCGCCAGGCAACTTTTTTCTGCAATATTTTAATAATAGACAAATTAAGAAGCAGCGGATTATTTTGTGATGTACCTCTAATAAAAAAAACATTGTGTTTTCTGATTTTTATTGCTACATTCTGGTCTTTCTACAGGAGGCTGAGCCACTCTCGAATCTGTCGACGTGTGTACTATTACTTGTGTAAAATCATATGGCACTCAAAATGCAAAACACTGTACAGCTATCTGGTGAATTAGCTACATAATGTACCAAAAGAAAATAAATAAAATTATTAATTCCAAGACATAATTATGCTACAAATAATAGTGCTTGTTTGTCTTTTGACAGTTAAGGTCATTTACATTCCTTTTACATGAAATTCTGAAAATTATTCGAGGCCACCCTACATGGGTTCCACCTACATGCAAATTATAAATAAATATTAAAATACATTATACACGCGTCAACATAAGTGATAAATTAACATAAAACAAATATGTACCCTCTCCCATCTGGAAAAATATAGGGCCTCCCATCAGTTGTCTTATAAATCTCATGACGAGAGTGTCTCGATTCTTACGCCAGATCATCACTGGTGTGCACATGTAGTGAAGCTGATTGAGTGTTTGGATCCGACGTGTGTCGTGAACCTTGAGCTGATGAGGAAGGATCTCTGAAATGGAAAGATGTTTCTATTGCCTCTTGTGGCCTAAAACCTGGAGTTGGCACCATAGTTATAGGTGGATCTTTTGGATTTTCTTTGTCTTGTATCTCTGTATCCACTTGTCCAGCATCACGTTGTTCCATTTCCACTTCTCTTGCATCTTGTTGCTCCACATCCATTTGCTCCACATCATGTTGTTCTAGTTCTAGCTGTCTTGAAACATGTGCATTCTTGGCTGCTTGAGTCACCTTATGCGGCAAAACCATCTTCCTCTTCTTGTTTGGCGGAATCACTCTACCTTTTCCTTTTGGAGGCATCTTGTTTGGTGGAATCACCCTACCTTTTCCTTTTGGAGACATCTTTAGAAAGAAAAAAATGCATATTAATTGTTGTATTTCTTCCGTTTTTCATCCGAATTACTTCATTTCTTTGCATGTGACTCTAAAATGGCTAAATACCTAAAAACAAACAAAATACCAACATAATAGTACAAATGCAAATCAAAACAACTAGAAAACATGCATTAATCAAGTCAAATAAACGATGTATTTTCACGTTATCAGGAATTATCCTACTCAAGATCTTGAATTAGCTGCGGTGGTTTTTGTATTGAAAATTTGGAGACATTATTTGTATGGATCGAGATTTGAAGTATTCAGTGACCATAAGAGTCTGAAGTATTTATTTGATCAGAAGTAGTTGAATATAAGGCAGAGAAGATGGTTAGAGTTCTTGAAAGACTATGATTTTAATTTGAGTTACCATCCGGGGAAAGCTAATGTTGTAGCAGACGCTCTAAGTTGGAAGACAATTCATATGTTGGCATTAATGATAAAAGAAATGGAATTAATTGAACAGTTCAGAGACTTGAGTATGGTTTGTGAAACTACACCGAAGAGTGTTAGATTGGGTATGCTTAAAGTGAATAATGACTTTTTGGATGCAATTAAGGAAAATCAGAGGCTTGATGTGAAACTGGTGGACATGATGCCTACAGGAGGAAATGATCCTGATAGTGATTTTAAGGTGGATAAGGATGCTGTGTTGAGATTCTGAGGCAGGATTTGCATGCCGGATAAAATGGGATATAGGAAAGCTATCTTAGAAGAGAGTCACAGGAGTAGCTTAAGTGTCCATCCGGGAGCCACGAAAATGTACTAAGACTTGAAGAAGTTATTTTGGTGGTCCGGTATGAAGAGAGATGTGGCGCAATTTGTTTAGGCTTCTTTGACATGTCAGAAGTCAAAAGTGGAGCATCAGAAACCTTCGGGGTTGATGCAACCGTTGGAGATTCCAGAATGGAAGGGGATAGTATTGCTATGGATTTTGTTACTGGTTTGCCAAATACGGCGAGTGGCTTTGACGCTATTTGGGTAGTGGTGGATCGGCTTACGAAATCCGTACATTTTATACCAATTAATATCAGTTTCCCATTGCCAAAGTTGGCGGAGATTTATATCAGAATAATTGTGAAACTGCATGGTGTTCCGTCGTGTAGAGTGTCAGATAGAGATTCGAGGTTTACTTCAGAATTTTGGAAAAGTTTGCAGGAAGCTTTAGGTTCTAAACTGAAGTTGAGTTCGGCTTATCATCCACAGACCGATGGTTAGTCGGAGAGGACTATTTAGTCATTAGAGGATTTGTTGAGAACCTGTGTGTTGGAGAAAGGTGGCGCGTGGGATACTTATTTTCCAATGATTGAGTTCACGTATAACAATAGTCACCATTCTAGTATTGGGATGGCACCTTTCGAAGCTTTGTATGGTAGGAGATGTAGGACGCCTCTGTGTTGGTATGAATCTGGTGAGAGTATTGTGCTTGGGCCTGAAATTGTGCAACAAACTACTGAGACAATTAAGATGATCCGTGAAAAGATGAAAGCGTCTCAGAGTAGACAGAAAAATTATCATGATAATCGGAAGAAAGACTTGGAATTTAGCGAAGGTGATCATGTATTTCTGAGAATTAATCCTGTGACAGGTGTTGGACGTGCATTGAAATCGAAGAAATTGGATTCTAAATTCATTGGACCGTATCAGATCTTGCAAAGAGTGGGTACAATTGCTTACAGGATGGCGTTGCCGCCAGAGCTTTTGAACTTGCATGACGTATTTCATGTATCGCAACTTCGGAAGTATATGTCGGATCCATCTCATGTTATCCTGAGGGATGAAGTGCAGATTCGAGATAATTTTATTGTGGAAGCGATGCCGATAAGGATCGAGGATCACAAGATTAAGCAACTTAGAGGGAAACAAATTCCTCTAGTGAGAGTAGCTTGGGGAGGAGCTGTAGGATGAAGTGTGACCTGGGAATTAGAAAGCAAGATGCGAGAGTCGTATCCAGAATTATTCCCATTTTAATTTATTTAATCATCGTGTGTTATTTCTGTTGTTTGGCCTTGTTTAGGGTGTGTGTAGTTGAGCTTGTAAGCGCATAGTCCATAGCGGAACAGGGAATTAGGGATGTCGGAATAATAATAAGGTACTAACGAATAATGTGGGGACATATTTAGTAATAGTAGAAAGAGAAGTTTTATTATTTTTATGTCCAATATTATTATTATTATTATTATTATTAGTATTATTATTATTATTATTATTATGAGTAAATAAAATCAGAATTTTTAGTAATAATATGGTTAGAGAGAGAGAGAGAGAGAGAGAGAGAGAGAGTAAAATAAGTAAAAAAGGAGAGAATTGAGAAATTAGATCATAATCACACTTCTACCTAGAGAGAAAGTTGGAGAGGAAGAAGCTAAGCTTAGCATCATCAATTTTCACAAGAATTTAATCGAGAATTCGAGGTAAGGGGGGAGAATGGATTTCAATATAGGTGTTGATAAAATGAGAGGGTAGTGAGGATTCTTTCCCCTCGAAGAAATTGTATGTATAATTCTATTGTTGTGGATTTGTTGTTGAATGATTGAAATTGTGATGGAAAGTGTGTAAATCGATCTATTTTGTCATGATATGTGTAAAACACTATGTTGTTGCTGCTATATGATTTCTGGTATTGCAGATTTGGGTGCTAGAATTGAGCAGAAATTGGCTTGGTGTGAAAACAGAAAATTCTTGGTATTCGCTGCCCATACGCATAATGGGCAAGGCAATACGCGTATTGGGTAGGGCAATACGCGTATGGCAAGGGAGAAATGTGGGCGTTACGCGTATGGAACCCATTTTGACACGGCCCTCTGCTGTAATGCGTAATGGTACGCGTAGGAGGGAAAGGCATTACACGTAATGAAGGTGGTACTACGCGTAATGGGATTAAAATATAATCAAACTAGAATTTTTTAGACAAATCAGTCTCTGGCCGTACGCGTAACCCTCAGGGCAATACGCGTATGGCTGGCGGTAGAAACTGGGCAATACGCGTATGGCTGGGGGCAATACGCATATGACCGGCGATATTGCAGAATTTTGCCGTTTCGCGATTTCTTTCCCTATTTCACGTCCGATGCGGTTCCTTTTTGGTCTGAGAGGTTAGGATAGGTGTCAGAACTTGTTGAATTTAGGAATGGTAGTAAAAAATGATTTAAAAATGGAATTTGGATGGATTAATTATATAATTAACTAATTAAGGCCACGTGAGTTATTTTCCTTAATTATGTGTATCACTAGCGCAAAAACGGTTTTAGACAGCGCTTTTTTAGCCTTTAGACAGCGCTTTAAAGCGCTGTATAAACCAGCGACGCTATAGGTTTAGACAGCGCTTTTGGTATTACCAAAAGCGCTGTCTAAAGGGGCGTGTATTTAATGAAAAGCGCTGTCTATGGTACCTTTAGACAGCGCTTTTTCACATTATATGGATTACTTTAGACAGCGCTTTCGTCAAAAGCGCTGTCTAAACCCTACCTTTTTTTGACTTTTTTGGTACACCTTAGACAGCGCTTTCTCCAAAAGCGCTGTCTAAGACCTTCCTTTTTTGACTTTTTTAGTACACCTTAGACAGCGCTTTCACCATAAGAGCTGTCTAAAACCTTCCATTTTTGACTTTTTTAGTACACCTTAGACAGCGCTTTCACCATAAGCGCTGTCTAAAGTGGACCTGAGACAGCGCTTTCACCAAAAGCGCTGTCTAAGGTGTACGAAAAATTTTATATAATTTTTTTTTAACCACAATTTTACCAGGTTTTTTCAACCAGAATTTGACCTGTAATTTTCAACCAGCAATTTTTTTCAGAATTGGCAATTCAAACCATTGGCCTTTCTACACCAAAATTATATATCCAAAATTGGCATTTCATACCAATATATATATTTAAAATTACAAACCAAAATTGTATATACACCTATTTATAATTACAAATCATTACATTTTTCTACAAATGCACATTTTACTTATTCACCAAAATTGCATCCAACCAAAGCATTGCTTCCAACCAAAGTTATTGCTTCCAACCAAAGCATTTTTTCTACAATGCACATATTACTTATACACCAAAATTGTATATACACCAAAATTGCATCCAACCAAAACATTGCTTCAATCTACATTATAGGTCCTGAAAACACAAAGATTGTAATTCAAAGTATTAAAATTCAAAGTATATACACCAAAAATTGTAATTCAAAGTATATACACCAAAATTGTAATTCAAAGTTTGTAATTCAAAGTATATACACCAAAATTGCAATTCAAAGTATATACACCAAAATTGTAATTCAAAGTATATACACCAAAATTGCATCCAAAATTGTAATTCAAAGTTTGTAATTCAAAGTATATACACCAAAATTGCAATTCAAAGTATATACACCAAAATTGCATCCAACCAAAGCATTACTCCAACCAAAGTTACACATATTAAAATTCTCATCAATTAAAGTAAGAGTATAATATTATACCTTAAGTTTGTAAAATTTCGAGCTCCATAATGTATTGACACCACTCCTCTTTGATTTCATCCAATAGAGCCTTTGTGTAAGTAGCACTCCTGAATTCTTCAAAATACTACATAATAATATAACATATAGTTTGATTTAGTTTTAACTATTTCATTAGACAATATGAGAGATATGTGTTAAAATAACTCATAAGTTAGAAATACATACATCGGGTGGAATCTCCATTCGATCCAACGAAATAGTGTCTCTCATAAATCTCAACATGAAATAGCCGCAATCTATTTGATTGCGTTGCCGAGGACACTACAAATGAAAATAAAATATGGATAAATTCTAAGTTTTATCAAGTAAGCATCACTAATATAATAAAACATGTGATAATTAATATACCTTCACATAATTCCATGTAATGGTGTGGTCGATTCCCCGATGTTCTAGGAATGCTTGTATAGTGCTAATAAAATATAAATGAATATTTAGAACAATTCACATAAATAAATAAATATACACATTTCTATTTAGAACAATTTCATTTACGTGTCAATACAGTCCTTCATATCCGGGTATGTGGTCCAATCATTTCCTACGGAATCCAGATAATACACTACTCCGCGGATAGGATTGATTGCAACCAACAACCAATGTCCACTGTAAGATTAAACAAGTGTTAGATAGAAACTTTCTACACGAAGTCAAAATACAAAAAAAAATATAATAGATGAATTTAGAATGAAAATCTAACCCAGTATTAAACGGTAAAAAGTACAACTTTTCCGTTTCTTGGTTTTCCATAAAGACGTTGCGTATATACGCATGGACCTCATTTGGTTTCGTCAATATTTCGGTTAAGTTGACAGCGCTGGGGCATAAGAATGCAAATCTTTGCTCCAATCCCCGGGGGCGCATAAAACTGTCATACAGAAACCTGAAATAAAAACATCATTAACATTAGAATATTCATTTGAAAAATAAAGTAAATAAGTTGTTCAATTACCAAAGTAGAAAAATGTTAACAAGAACAAACTATAATAGATGTTCTAAACTAACACTAACACTAACACTAACACTAACCTAACACTAACACTAACACTAACACTAAACTAAACTAAACAAACACATTATATAGCAATAGTTAACAATGTAGAAAAATGTTAACAAGAACAAACTAAACTAACACATTATATTGATTCTATTCCTATATCACCAAAAATGAAGTTAGCACATATTTTATTCTTATATCCAACAACAGTCCAACATTAGCAACAACATTAACAACATTAGCAACATTATCAACATTAGCAACAGTCCAACATTAGCAACAACATAAACAACATTATTATCAACATCAACAACAACATTATTATCAACATCAACAACAACATTATCAACATTATCAGCAACATTATCAACTGAAACTCTGAAACTCTGAAACTTCCAAACTGAAACTCTGAAACTTGTAAAATGTGTAATACTCTGAAACGTGTAAAATGTGTAATACATCAACAACAACATTATTATCAACATCAACAACAACATTATCAACAGCAACATTATCAGCATACCTTATAAAATGTGTAATAATCTGAAACTCTTAAACTTCCAAACTGAGTGACGAAAACGCGAAATGAGAGAGGAACAGACGGTCACGGTGGAGTAAAGGTCGTCGGAGTCGCGAAATGAGGGAGGAACGGTGGACGACGGCGCGGTGGACGACGGCAAGGGTTTAGCTCAGGTTCGCAAGTATCCGTTCGCAACAGGGGAGGGAGAAGAAAGAGCGCAAAACTGAAAATGAAAACTGAGTATATTCATATATTTTAATTTTATTAGACCTTAGTCAGCGCTTTTCAACAAAGCGCTTTCTAAGGTGGCCCTTAGACAGCACTTTAAAAGCGCTTTCTAAGATTGGCCTTAGACAGCGCTTTTGTTTTTATTTTTTTAAATATTTAAGACCTTAGACAGCGCTTTCCTTAAAAGCGCTGTCTAAGGTCTTATATTTTTTTTAAATTTAAAAGGCCTTAGACAGCGCTTTTAAGGAAAGCGCTGTCTAATATTTTCCATTAAATTTTTTTAAAAATTTAAAAGGCCTTAGACAGCGCTTTTCACTAAAGCGCTGTCTAAGGTCTTATATTTTTTTGCGCTTTTCCTTTATTAAATTAATAGATTCCGTGTTTTTGACCTATAGCAGCGCTTTTGTAATAAAGCGCTGTCTAAGGTGAGATGTTATAAGTCCTTTTTGTTGTAGTGTATTATGATGAATTGATTTGACAGTGTGGTAATACTAGTGTGTATTACGGTGAGTATGTATCTCACGTGTGATCATAAGGATCGCGAAGATGTATAATTTTTTTATTATACATGTATTTTATGTATAATTCGTGTCATGCATTTCATGATGTGTCTGGTGGAGACAGCTAGGTAGGAATCCATGATGGGTGCCTAGTATTGTCCGGACTCCAATGTGGAGTTGTATGGAGACAAATCATTGCTCAGCGGGAGTGTATGTGATTTGTCTGGACTCCAATGTCGAGTTGTATGGAGATAAATCATTGCTCAGTAGGAGTGTATATGATTTATCCAGATTCTTTTATGAATCGGGTTAAATTGAATGAACCATGTTGTGTGGTACCACTTGCATTGCATTGTGTCATTGAGTCACATTGCATTATTATGTCTTTGTTGGATTATAATCAGAAATTGACAAGTGTGTCGTGAATGTGTGCATATTATGTGTGATTGCTTGATTTCTACTCCTTAGTATATATTTTACACTGTTAATTATTGAATGTAGTTCTCACCCCTTTGTTGTTTCTTGTGTCTGTGCTTCTTGGGAAGTACAGATAATCCAGGTACTTGAGTAGTGCATGGAGTACGTGTTGCCTGGTCGAGTCTTAGGAGTCGCTCTGATACGTAACACGGGATAATGGGAATTTTATCTTTTGTTGTATATTTTGTTTATTGTGTTATGTATCATTACTCACTTTACAACATGGTGAACCACGAGTTTATGTGGATCATGATTTTTTTGGCCAAAGCGCCTTGTTATTTTGGGGTTCGATATTTCATTCCACTGTTTTAACTTATTTTTGAGAAACAGGAAGTGAATGAAGTAAATAGAGAAATTCAGGTTATGTTTTTATGGTGTGACATCTCACTTATTAAGGGAACTCTGATTATATTTGTAGTATTTGTATATTTTTGTTAAATTGGGACAGTGGGGTCTTACAACATACACCAACAATTGGCTAGTAAGGTATGTAATATCAACACACATTAATTCTTTAGGGTGCCTGTAACATAAAGTCCAAACATGTGACTTATTTATTTTGTTTGTTTCTTTCTTTAGGATGTCTGATGAACATATGTTTGAATTAAGACACTTGGAGAATCAAGCTGATAAATTTGTTGTGAACCTGAAAGATCATATATGTTCATACAGAAGATGGGAACTCACAGGACTCCCATGTGTTCATGCTTTGTCTACTATGAAGATTAGGAATTTTAAAATAAATAGTTACATCCCAGAGTATTATAGGGTTTCAAAATACAAGGCCGTTTATAAGCGTGTGATCTACCCTGTTAATGGATCAAACTCGTGGGTTAAGACTCCACACCTGATGTGCCACCACCCAAGTTCAAGAAGATGCCTGGTAGACCCAAAAAGATGAGGAATTTAGAACAAGGAGAGATTGATTGCTCTAATTGCAAAATGAGAAGAAGGACTGGTTTCTTGGTGAAGTGAAGTAGGTGTATGAAAGCAGGACACTACAAGTTTACTTGTAAGGACACAACAACCCAGGCTGCCCAACAATCTACCCAAGCCTCTCAGACTTCTACTCAGACTGCTCAATAATCTGGTCGACATTCTGCCCAAGAATCTCAAACTACAACTCAGTCTGCTCAACAATCTACCCAAGCCTCTCAGACAACAACCCAGACTGCCCAATATTCTACCCAATCCTCTAAGGGGAAGGCTGCTCAGAAGACTCATGGTCCTGCCAAGGAGAAGATACAAAAGCTACCTTTTAGGAAGGCACCAAGGCCATTTTTTCCACCTGGGCCTACAACCAGGATGTCTACATCCTAGAATGTTGTTGGTCCAGTCACAAGGAGATCTACTCCAACTAAGAGGACAACTCCAAAGAAGAATCCCTAGAAATATTTAGGATTAATTAGTTTATGTTGTATTTTGTGCACCATGGTATTGATGTAATGAACAAGTTTATTGTGTTTTTTTGTGAACTTTGGTGCTGAACAAGTTTATGGTGTATTTTGGACCTTCTGTTATGAACCTAATTGTAGTTTGGTGCACTTTGGTGCTTTTCTTATAGACAAAATTATCTACTGTAGTTTATGAGTATTTTCTATTTGGTGCTTTTGTGAACATTTTCTGTACTTTGGTGCTTTTGTGAACATTTTCTGTACTTTGGTGCTTTTGTGAACATTATCTACTGCACTTTGGTGCTTTTGTGAACATTTTCTGTTATAGATCACTTCCAGTTATGGAACAATTATAGGCCATGCCCACATTTATAGGTCATGCCCAAAAATTATAGGTCATGTCCAAATCTGTTATGACAAAAACTGTATAGGTCATGCCCAAATTTATAGGTCATGTCCAAATTTATAGGTCATGCCCAAAAATTACAGGTTAGTTACAACATTAAAAACAGATTGTGAAGATCAAACTCATAAAATTCATTCTTAAAAGATTTCAGCATTCATTCAAGATAACATCAAATACAAACCTTCAAGATAACATTACAACTGATACAAACAACTAACTCATTCTAACTAACCTAATTCATTCTAAAAATCAATACAATGATAATTATCAAATAAATCAAATTCCATCAGCTTTTTCCACTTGACGATATTCTTCATTTCAGCATCAATAAACATCAGCTTTTTCCCAAGTTCTTCAATGTCTTTTTTTCCTTCATCCAGTCCCTTTGTAACCACACCCATCCTATGCATCAGAAATTCTTCTTTCTCATCACACACATCCTCATGGAACCAACCAAAATAATTGCATCCAGTTTGCATATGAAATTTGTGTTGTAAAGAGGTTCAAGATGAATGAATAACAGAAAGTAAACACACAAAAAATATATTGGATACCTTATAATTGAGACAACCCCAGAATAGTTTCCCCATATTCTTCACTTTTGTTTCCATTTGAAGAACAACCATGTTTCCACAATGACACATGTGCTTCCTTCTTGAACTTCCACTGGCTACTGAATCCCCACTTCTTGAACTCAACATCGACGAAGAACAACCCAATTTCATGCTTTGATGAACACTACCTTTTATTTTTGAATGAAATAGTGAAGAAAGAAGAGGAATTCAATTTGCCCTAACAAGTGAAATAGGGGAGACCACTGATAACGTAACCATGAAAGAAGAAAATGATGTTCCAAGTCCATGTCAGCTGCCACGTAACCAAGAATAAACAGACGTTTGAGCCAACTAACGGCAAGGACTACTTTGACACCATTTTAAAAGTTAAGGGACGAACTAACCACTTTTTAAAGTTAAAGGACCAAACTGGACCCTGGGGTAAAGTTAAGAGGCGAAAAATGTTATTTTGCCAAATTTATTTATACTTTAAACATTTTTTTTTTAATTTTAATTTATAAATATCAATAACTTATATTTATGTACTAATGCAAATAAATTGTTATTTATAAATCAACAACTTTTTTTTATAAAAAAAGTTTAAAAAAAATAAATGAAATTTTAATACAAAGATTAGTGAATAGTAGGGAGTGATTTATTTTTTAAAACATTTGAAATCAGACCTTGAAAACAATTAAATTAATTGGATCAATATTTCGATTAATATTTTTTTTAAAGTTAGTATTTGACCTTTAGACCAACTAATTCGAATGGAACAATCATACTGTCTACTCGTGAAAAGACCGAATACAAAGATGGTTAATAATTTAAATTTTTTGAGAAGACCATACTCTTATAATCCAAATCTTCACCCATTTAACCAACCCTCATAGGTTTTATTAGGCTACTGATTAATTTCACAAATCATATGTATGTACTAATGTACAATTTTTTTTTTGAAATTTATAAATTAAATACTTATTTTGTTAAAAAATGTTACATTTTTATAAGTTATAAAAAAAATGAGTCGTCTAACTAACATATTAAAAATTTATTTATAATTTTAATATTTTTTAAAAAAGAAGTTGTAGATTTATAAATATCAACAACTTATTTATACATTAATGTAAATAAGTTGTTGATATGTATAAATCAACAATCTTTTTTTAAAAAAGTGTTTAAACCATAATTGAAATTTTAGTACGAATACTAGTGATTGAATTTTTTTTTTTTTTTAAATTTAGCATCTAACCTTGAGACCGACTAATTGAAATGGATCAATTCTACCATTTGCGTGCGGATAGGACATACATAAAGATGGTTAACAATTACCCAATCCTAAAAAGAGCATACTCTCGCTAACTCAAATCTTCATCCAATAAATCAACCTACACTCAATAGAACTACCCTCAACAATTTTATAAATGCAAATTAAAATTTAGCGTAAATACCTTAACAGATAACACCATTATTGAAGAACTCCATTAAGCAAGCTATGTCAATTTATTAAGCAATCTAGCGTCATTGCATTAATTAATTTTATTAAAAAAATGTTAAATTTTTTATGTTATAAAAAAATTAGTCATCTATTTAACATATTAAAAATTCATTTATAATTTTAACATTTAAAAAAAAAAGAAGTTGTAAATTTATACATATCAACAACTTATTTATTCAGTAATATAAATAAGTTGTTGATATGTATAAATCAATATATTTTTTTAACAAAATGTTTAAACGATAATTGAAATTTTAGTAAGAATACTAGCATTTGAGGGTTTTTTTTTTTTTTTAATTTGATATTCGAACTTGAGACCGATTAATGCAAATGGATCAATTACCAAATCCTGAAAAGAGCGTACTCGCAATGACTCGAATCTTCATCCAATAAACCAAATCACATATGTTAATTAGACAACAGATTAATTTCATATATGGAACTACTAATGATTTCATTTATATCAAACTACACTCAATAGAACTATGCAAATTAAAGTTCAGAGTACATACCTTAACACATAACATTATTATTGAAGAACTCCATTAAGCAATCTATGTCAATAAAGAACGTCGGCAAAATTGGAATCAAGACTTAATGATAAATCATTGGTGATGAGTGTTGCTTTTTGGACCTCCCATGCAAGCGCACCTGCCATGGCAAAAGTCGGTTGTTATTGAGAACCACTTCATCCCCAAACAACAATCATAGAATTTTCAAAACTTGTTTAACTAAATTCACAACATGATTCTAGATTTAAAGTTTGTAGGATGGAACAAGCAAGCAACATGTTCTGAAGCAAGGGGTTTCGAAACTCGCCATCATCACAACAACACATTCTGAAGCAAGTTGTCACGAAACTCGCCATCATCCCAACAACACATTCTGAAGTAAGCGGTCACGAAACTTGACACCAACGCAAAGATCCAATTGTACCTGCAACATAATGGTTCAACTAGACTGGTAAACACGAAGAGACTCCAAAATCAATACAAATATGAAGATCGCGCATCGGAATGAATAATTGAAGAACCAGGTTTGAGATCCATGGAAAGCCTAAAAAAATGGATAGAAAGGAAAATTTTATTAGAAGAACAATAGCCAATAGTAACTAAGAAAACGCTCAATCCTGAGATTGGTTTTCACATGTTGCAATTTGCTGATGATTCGTTTTTAATTGGTGATGGTTCGTGGAAGAATATCTTAGCCTTCAAAGCTATTTTGAAAGCTTTTCAGCTCACTTCAGGTTTGGACATCAATTTCAGTAAGAGTGCGTTGATTTGTGTTGGGTTGGATGATTTCAAGATCAGATCTGCAGAGATATTTCTATCTTGTAAAGTTTCTTCTCCTCAATTTTCGTTTCTTGGGATATTAGTAGGAGGTAATCATAGATTAATCTCGTTTTGGAAACCGGTGATTGATATTATGCGTGCTAGATTGAATACGTGGAGGAGAAGGTACTTATCAATGGGAGGTCGAGTCACCCTAATTAATTCCGTCTTAAGTAACCTGCCAATCCATTACATGTCTTTTTATAGAATGCCACTTAAGGTGGTTAGCATTCTCAAGTCTATTCAAAGATCTTTTTTGTGGAATGGGGTAGAGAATAAAAAAGGGATCTCTTGGATAAGTTGGCAAATGGTTTGTAAGAGTAGAGACTTGGGTGGTTTAGGTGTGAAAGATTTAAAGTTATTCAATTTGGCTTTGTTTCTTAAGTGGGCTTGGAGGATTTTAGACAATAAACTCACAATTTGGAGGGATTTGATTAATTATAGATATCCTATGTGCTATTTTGATTTTTTTAACAGGGAGATGTCTAGTTTGCAGGTGGCTCCATCGTTATGGTTTGTAGATATTTTGCAGTCCTTGAATGTAGTGGGAGAAGATAGGTTGGTTGATTTAATTGTATACGATCTTGGAGAAGGGATGAGAGTGGATTTTTGGAGGTCGAAGTGGGTTGTGGATGAACCACTGTGCAGAAGATTTCCTGCTCTATATGCATTAACAGACACAGAATTTAGCTCAGTTAATAGTAATGGTTATTGGGAGGGAGAGGTTTGGAATTGGGATATCAAGGTTGCTGTAGCAGAAAGTCAGGAAATGGAGCGGGTTCAGCTGGTGGAACTATACTCGATCTTGGCTGCCACTTCCATAATCAAGAATGTCAAGGATACCATTAAATGGTTGCTGGAGGATAATTATACTTATTCTGTTTCATCTATGTATTTCTTTTTGCAGGAAATTATGGAAGATAATGCAATACAGTTAGGAGATGAAATGAAAGCGGCATTGAAGTTAGTTTGGCTAGCGCAAGTACCGTTTAAACTGAAAGTGTTTGGGTGGAGAATGCTCCATAGGCGAATTCCAACGAGAGATAATTTGTATCGTAGAGGAATTGTGTCTAATAGTTATGAGACGTCATGCCCTTTTTGCTTCCTCGATATGGAGTCGGCTGAACATGTTCTATTTCTATGTGGAAAATCTATTATGGGGTGGAATTTTGCTTGTAAATGGTTGGGGATACCGTGTATATTAGTAAGAAATATGGTCTCTCACTTAACATGTTGGTTATCAATTTCTTGGATCCTGTGGGTATGTCGTAACAATATTATTTTTAGGGAGGAAGTGTGGGATTTTGATACGATTTCAAATCGTATTTTTATTTATACTTGGTGGTGGATAGGTAGGAGTCACAAAAGTTCTTATTTTTGTAATTACTTCACTTGGGTTAATTCTCCGAGTGATTTTTGTAGCCGGTGATATTTAAGCAGGCTTTAGTTGTATACGGGTTGGAGTACCCCTTTGTACTCCAGTTTATACGAATTTTGAGCTTATTAAAAAAAACTAAGAAAACGCAATTAACAAAAGTAAGGTTAATCATACCGTGAAATTCTAGCCATGTGAAAGCGAAACTGTGTGCAGAAAGCTACATCGAGTTGATTACGAATGATTCGATGAAAGAATAAAGGAAATGAGGAAATTGTGAAAACTCAGCCTTCGTTTTTCGTTATATATAGGAGTCGTATGCGTGTTAATGACTAGGCGATTGTTATCAGAATTTTTTGGTTACTCCTTTTTTAGAAAATAAAATAAAGGAAAAGAAATAAGAAAAAAATAAATGATATAATGAGGGGATGTATTTTACTGGGTTTTGGGCAGGAACAAATCAATAGTTATCTGTTACACCTAATCTCCATAATTTTCTTAAATTAATTTTTACAATCTTAATCTCTGGAGTAACTCTTTTTCCTAGTGTCAATAATTTTCTTAATCAATGAGTAACTCTTTTTCCTAATGTCAATAATTTTCTTAATCAATGAGTAACTCTTTTTCCTAATGTCAACAATTTTCTTAATCAGTTTTTACTATTTTAATAGTTAAAAATAATCATATAATAAATACATTTATTTTAAAATCTAAATAGTTAAAAATAATCATATAATAAATACATATATATATATATATATATATATATATATATATATACATATGTTGATATTCAGTTACGGATTTTCCGCTTATATGCTGTTTCTGAATTGTGGGTATAATACTACCTGAATGGTTGCATATCTGTATGAGCAGGTGTTGTATGTTTGTTTCAAATTGATGGGGCGTCTCCAGTCTATATCGTGCATGTTTAATTATACTCTGATGAAATTTTGTTATTTTATTTATCGCTTTAATAGCTTGGGGTATAGATTGGGGGTGTCGTAATTTCAACTTGCGGATGTATGGTAATGATTTTGTTAAGTTTTGTACACGTCCAAGGTATGTGTTTATCGCTTTCTTGACTTTAGCATATTCATGATACTTAGGCATTTTACAAACTTCCATGTCATTCATTCTTCTGTATACTTGTTCTTGTTGTGAATCACTTTAGTTCCCAACCTTTTTATGAGATAGCTTTCCATTGTTCATATATGCGCGGAGTACCAACATTCTTGTTCTAACTGGATTTTATTATGCTTAACCTTTTGTTTGTGTTAATTATGTGAAAGCATGAAAAGGATCAAGGCATTTTGTTTCATTTTGAGCACAACTATCTAACCAAATAGTCATTCACCTTATGAGCGTGTGATCATTCGTAACCCCTTTGTGCCTTTCTATCATTATCCATGTTGTTTGAACTTAATCCTTGTCTATGAGTATTGAATTTACTTTTTGTATAAACTTTTATTGATTGTTTCTTCTCGAACCCTCAACTTTGTGTTGTTGTATGAATTTTTACCTTGCCTTAGAAAGTAGGGAGTATTCATGTGATGATGTGGTTGAATTCAAGTTGGGGAGAAAATGATTGTTTACTCATTGGTTGGTTTCTATGACGTTGAAAAAGAAAAGAAAAAAGAGAAAAATATGAAAAATAAAAGAAAAGAAAAATGTGAAAAAGAAGGAAAAAGAAAATCCTTGAGAAAGGAAACAAAAAGAGTTCAAATAAGTATGCTAAATAAGTATTGTGTTTTGAGGAACACTTAGGATTTTGGAAGAAGTTAACTGAAATTTTGTTTTTGAGTCTGTGTGAGTTGATCACTCCCTTAGGTTTAGGCAAGTTTTTGTTTCAATTACCTTTAGAAATTGCACCTTGTTTGTTTACCCGACCACGCTACAACCTTGAAAGCCCTTGTGATTCTTGATTTTATGTTTTCAATATGATTTTTGGATGATTGCATAATTTAGTTTTTTGTTTATAAGATTGTTGTGTGAGTGAAAAGTACCTCATTTTGTGTTTCTCATCTACCGATTATTGTTTTTGCTAGGTGTGATTCACGTTTGAACTTGTATTGTTTTAGGATGTTTGGCATGATTTTTGTATTTTACATTTGTTTCATGACTATGTTATCGTCGTAGTTTAGTGGTAAGTATTTACTTTGTGTTTACTGGTTTTTATTTGAACCATTCATTTATCCGTTTTTCAAAACCTGTTGATTCGTGATTCTTTGGTTGTCACACTACTACGAAAAACCCATTTAACAACGGTTGGGAATGACATATAATGATGGGGGCGAAGGCGTTGTTATGTAGATTGTTGTTGTAAGTTCGTTGTTTCTACAACGGTCTGGAAACCGCGCATATAGTTTAGATAGATGGGTCACATGCTCCTCTTCTGTCTTAGATTTGGCAATCATATCATCGACATATACCTCGATTTCTTTGTGTATCATGTCATGAAACAGAGTAGTCATGGCCCTTTGATAGGTTGCCCCGACGTTCTTCAAACCGAACGACATTCTTCAAACCGAACGACATTACCTTGTAACAAAAGGTACCCCATGAGGTAATGAACGAAGTTTTCTCCATGTCTTTAGGCGCCATTTTGATTTGATTATAGCCCGAGAATCCATCCATGAAGGAGAAAACTTTGAACTTTGCTGTACTGTCTACCAGCATGTCAATGTGTGGTAAAGGAAAGTCGTCCTTTGGACTAGCCTTATTTAGATCCCTGTAGTCGACACACATTCTGACCTTTCCGTCATTTTTGGGAACAGGTACGATGTTGGCTAACCATTGAGGATATTCTGATGTGGTGAGGAAACCCGCGTCAATCTATTTTTGTACTTCCTCTTTGATTTTGATGGCCATGTCCCGGTGAGTCCGTCTCAACCTTTACTTTCCTGGAAGACATTCTGACCTTAACGGTAGATGATGTTCCACGATGCTGGTATCCAACCCTGGCATATCCTGATAGGACCAAGCGAATACATCGGGGAATTCTTTGAGAAGCTTTATCAAACTTTCGTTGGCAGCTAGACTGAGCAGTGCCCAAATCCTGATTTCTATTCTCTCTTTTTCTGAACCCAAGTTTACCGTTTCCAACGGCTCTTTGTGAGGTTCAATGGACCTTTCCTCTTGCCTAAGTAGTCGGGAGATCTCTTCTGGAATTTCGTTGTCATCTTCTTCTTCGGCCCCAAATACCAGGAACTCAAAGTTAGGAGAAGGCATTGGATCGTATGTTTCAACGGGGTTTAAAACAAGCAATCTGCATGACGTGATGATTTGTCTTTGAAGAGATAGAGAGAATGCAAGAGTGTGTGCAGTGTATTTTTAATAACTGCTTATTTTTATTATTGACTTGTTTTTTAGGATTGCCAGTTTCTAAGAAGAGCAAAAAGAGAAAACAGTAATTGATGCGGAAATTACAGAACGACGTTATTTTATTAATGAACAAGTTGATTTTTGAAACTACATCCATATTAAAACATCTGTTTCACCTGGGCAGTGTACTTGACCATATAGTCGTATTTTCCACTTGGTTGTCCCAGGGTGTCCCACACTTCTTTGGAACTAGAGGGGTCATCTCTCTCAATGACGTTGACCTCGGGAAAAGCATAGTTGATGAATTCTAGTCCTGCAAACGTTGCGAATTCATCGTTGTGCTGGGTAGGTTCTAAATGGCCTGAATGTTGGTCCCATGACATGGTCGGGACGCAGGCATTCTGTTCCATGATGCTCAGTTGCCTTTCATCGTTCGGCTGATTTTCTTGCCCTGAGTTTCCTGGGTAAGGCTGCCACATTGGCAGGCCATCCATCGGGCCAGAGTAGTTGTGGTCGAAGTTGTATTTAATCAGAGTGTCCTCCTCTAATGAGTTTGGCGGAGCACGACATCCTTCCGGATCACAATCTCCGTATATCATTTAGACGTCTGACCTCGGTATAAATTTCGGACATTGTGCGGGATAGAAAAATGGCGTAGGCACCTCTTCCTACGATGTATAACCGTCCTCGTTGAGATAGGACCTTCATTCCTCATCTGTGGCAGAGGGATCCTCCTTTTTGATAGTGTGTACTTCTTGTGTCACTGGGTGAACGAAACCTCCACTGTAGAAGAAGTCTTGAATGGGATGAAAACTTTCATTGTTAGAAGCTATGCGGGAACTGGTTGAAGAAAAACCAAGACCCTTCTTTGTTTTATTGTCAGTAGGAATGACAAGCTGTCCCCATCCTGTTGTATTGCCACTCTCGACCGCTTTGATATCATCTTTGTATGAGGAAATGAAAGTTCCCTCTTTGGATTGATTGTCCTTGCTCACTGACATGGCTTGGAACTGAGTTCCAATAATCTCCTCGGGTTCTACACCAGTAGATGATAATAAGTTGCTTACGAGCAAGGCTTGTTCTCCACAGATCGTGACGAGCTGGTTGCTCTGGACGAATTTTAACTTTTGGTGGAAGGTTGATGTGACTGCCCCAGCCTGATGTATCCAAGGTCTTCCTAATAAACAACTGTATGTTGCCCGGATGTCCATGACCTGGAAAGCAACTTGGAAAGTGTAAGGACCAATAGTTATGGGAAGGTCAACTTCGTCGATAATCATTTTTCTGGATCCGTCAAATGCTTTGACGACGACCTTACTGGTTCTCATCGGGGCCCTTTGAAGGATAATTGCATCAAAGTGGACTTCGGCATAACATTCAGGGCCGACCCTGTGTCTACCAGTACGTTGGCTAAAGCATCGCCCTGGCTGCTGACCATGATATTGAGTGCCATGTTATGACGGCGACCCTCTTCAGGTAATTCCTCATCACTAAATCCCAAGTTATTGCAGGATGTTTATGTTATAGACAATGCTATCGAACTCTCTGATTGTTACATCCTGTTCCACAAAGGCCTGCTCTAAGACTTTCTGTAGACCCTCCTTGTGCGCTTCTGAACTAAGCAAAAGTGATAATACCGAAATCTTTGAAGGAGTTTGTAACAGTTGATCAACAATGTTGTATTCACTCCTTTGGATGAGCTTCAGCATCTCACCATCGTTTTTCGAAAGGTTGGGATTACTGGATTGACCGACTGGTGGATTGGGAACTTCTGTCTGAGGTTACTTTTCTCTGCTGGATTCTCCAACTCCTTGGTTGAAGATTCTACCACTCCGTGTTACTCGACTGATGTCTGCAATATTCACGACAGAGGGTAATGGAATTTCCTTTCCATTCTCGACTGTTTTTGCACCGTATTTGTAAGGGATAACCTTAGTTGATTCATACGGTAGCAGTCCCGGTAGATAGATGACTATGGGAGCTTTCTGATTTTTCTGACCATCGTAAGCAATTTTGATCCGTCCTGGTTGGGAACTCTCGATTCGTCAAGCAGAGGAATAATGGTACAAACAACCCTAGCCTTCTGATGATCAGAGATTACGACAACATCCTCAATTTTATCAGCGAGGTAGTCCGGCGCCTAGTTGATTGGTCCGGAACCCGGATATGGGTGAATCTCTCTACGATCCACTTGACCCTGAAGAGCTGCTCGCACAAGGTAACATCCTTGGTTACTTTCCGAACAGACTCTACAACGTTCATAGTTGTGTGGTGGCACCTGTCCACGTCCGCTTTGAATACAATGTAACCTCACTAGGTCAGTTTCCGCCGATCAGATATCCCGCTTGACAACTCTGATAATCATGTGATACCAGGAACCAGAGCCGGACCTGTTTAGCATGTAGCTCCACCAAGCTGGTATTCATAAAATGAACATCCAAGATTTGGATCATGTTGATCTGATAAGGATTCCTATCATGGTAGTCCTGGATCCACCCAAGATCCATCTGACGCTGGAGGGCCTCTTGCATAAAAGAGCATCCCTATTTGTTTACCGAGCAAGTCAGACAGGAACTGTAATCGTGCCGCGGCAGATTATGATACTGGCTTTTCCTGGAGTGCATCGCCACCAAGTTGACATTCATTGCATGGACGTCAAGGTTCTGAATGACGTTAGAATTCGTGTAAACCATGTTAACTCCACGAACTCGGTGCTCTTGGATTCATCTGAGACCCATCTGTTCATGTAGAGCTGGTTGCACCACAGAACATCCCTGATTGTTTTTAGAGCAGATATCACACTGGTGATAATTATGAGGTGGCACATGGCCATATCCACTCTGTCTACAATGCATCTTGACCAAATTGGCCCTTAACAAGAGTACATCATGAATTTGATAGAAGTTGCTAGTCTTTCCCTCTATCAAATTGACCGTAGCCTTCTCGTGTTGAGGCAGCGGGTTCGTGAGAACATTAGGATTCGTATCCTTGAAAGATAAGACCCCGCTCCTAACAAGCTTTTGCACGTCAGATTTGAAATTGATACAGTTTTCTATGTTATGCCCTGGCCCTCCTTGATGGTAAGGGCAAGTCTGATCCACCTTAAACCAAAAGGGTGCATTTTTCGGTACTGTAAGAGGGGACTTAGTCTGGACATGCCCCTTAGCTAGTAGTAACGGAAATAGTTCTGCGTACGATACGGGTATAGGATCAAATCCTGGTGGCCGCGTTGTACGGTAGTTGTTGTATGGAGGACGAGCCTGCTGAAGAGGCTGTTGTGTCCTTTGTTGATTAGGTTGGCTCTGCGCAACCTGAGGTTGATACGTAGAAACAGGCGTACGGTTGATAGCAGGAGTTACAGCTGCTACTGGTTGATAACGTCGCCTTTACTTTCCGAGAGAGATATTCCCAATATCCTGCTCTTTTTTCTTACGGATAACACTACCGTATCATTTTGTACTACTTGATAATCCAACGTATTTAGCTAAACGCCCTTCCCGGACTGCTTCCTCAAGACGAACTCCCATGCCCACCATCTCAGTGAAGTCACTGGGCGCGCTGGCAACCATCCTGTCGTAGTAAAATGAGCTCAAGGTCTTTAAGAAAATCTTTGTCATCTCTTTTTCCTCAAGAGGTGGACAAATTTGAGCGGCTATTTCACGCCATCTCTGAGCGTATTCCTTAAAGGTTTCCTAATCGAAATCTCTTGTTCTTTACTCTTCACTCATGTGAAACAATCACACCTTGATTGCAAGAACGATTCTGCGCAGCAATTGTTAATGGAAGAAGAAAGAAAAAATATTAGGGTTTAACAAAATAAGGGAAAAGGAGAATGATTTTTGCAGTGTAACTCTCTTCTCTCAAACTGAGAAAAAATATTATTCAACTGTGCAACTGCACTTTATGTTGTGTTTTACAATATTATTCTCTATTCTACTTACTAAAAATAGAGGTTACTCCCTCTATTTATAATTGAGCTAGCTTGCTCCCTAAGGTAAAGTCCAAAAACACAAAAGCCCAAAATTTATATTTTGGTCTAAGTTGAAATTCTGGGTCAAGCAACCTACTTCGACACTTCGACATCTGCCACAACTCGACACACACACTAGACTAATTTCAACATATCCTTGTTTTTGTCGAGCTGCACTTGCTTCGACTCAAAAAATTACAAACACATAAAAAAAAATTGTTGCTTTATAAACATCAACTACTTATAATTACGCATTAATGTAAATAATTTGTTAATGTTTATAAATGAACAACTATCTTTTTTTAAAGATGTTTAAAAGATAAATGTAATTTTAAGACGAAGATCAAATCAAGTTTATTATTTATTTGCAATTTGTAAATAGCAAATCAAATTTTATACCAATGCACAAAATCTAAAGAATTTTTTTGATATTTATAAAACAACTTTTTTATAAAAAAGAAAAAGTTGAAATTTTAATAAGTTGCAAAAAATCAATCACCTTAATATCAAATTAAAATTTCATTAATTATTTTAAAAAATATTTTAAAAAAACTTGTTGATTTATAAATATCAACTACTTGTCTTTACACATCAATAGAAATAAATAGTTAATATTTATAAATCAACAACTGTCTTTTTTTTTTAAAATGTTTAAAAGAAAAATGTAATTTTAAGATGAAGACTTAATAAAGTTTATTAATTGTTTGAAATTTGTAAATACCAAATCAAATTTTAAACAATGCACAAAATCTAAAGAATTTTTTTGAAATTTATAAAACAATAACTGTTTTTATAAAAAAGAATAAGTTGAAATTTTATAAGTTATACAAAAAAATCAATCTCCTTACTTTAAAAATTTTTTAAACATTTTTTTTAGAAAATATAATTGTTGATTTACAAATATCAACTACTTTTATTTACGCATTAATGTAAATAAGTTGTTAATATTTATAAATCAACAACTTATCTCTTTTAAAAAAATATTCAAAAGATAATGTAATTTTTAGACAAAGACCAAATCAAGTTTATTATTTATTTGCAATTTGTAAATATCAAATAAAATTTTATACCAATGCAAAAAATTTAAAGAATATTTTGAAATTTTTAAAACCACAACTTTTTCATAAAAAAGAATAAGGTGAAATTTTAAAAAGTAATAAAAAAAATCATTTGCCTTACCATAAAATTAAAATTTCATTAATTTTTCAATTTTTTTTTAGAAAAAAAGAATTATTGATTTATAAATATCAACTACTAGTATTTATAAAAGAATTGTTGATTTATAAATAAGTTATTCATGTTTATAAATCAACAATTATTTTTTGAAATAAAATAATTAAAAGATAAATGTAATTTTAATATGAAGACTATCCACTCAATTTTTTAAAATTTAATATACAACCTTGAGATAGATTAATACAAATGGATCATCATACCATTGATAAAACGTAAGAGGAGTCTATTCGTGTATCCCTTGTTTTTTCTTTTTGAAAATCAATATTTGATTCCAATAGAACAAACGAGCACAATGGATACTCGAACTCTTACAATAAATACAAACTAGAGATACAATTAACAGGATTAGAGAACCATTTGGACAAATTACAAGAGACAAAAAGATTGGAATCCTTTCCTCACCACATCCAAGCTGAAACTTTAATGAAATTCACAATACCTTCTACTGAAAATCTACCTTGGTTAAAAACAACATCATAACGACTTAACCATTGTGACTCAAATCTTCACCAAGTTAAATAGGGAACTTATTAATTTCACACACAGACACACACACACACATATATATATATATATATATATATATATATATATATATATATATATATATATATATATATATATATATATATATATATATATATATATATATATATATATATATATATATATATATATGGATTTAATTGAAAATGCATTGACCATGTAAACAGATTTTACACTGCCAATTAATTATAAACCTTAGATGATGGAAGAAGTTTAACTTTTTTTTAACAATTTATAAAGTAATGTAAACGGATGATGATGATGAATTGACAGGGTAAAATTTTTTACACTATCAGTGCATAGTAATTAATTATAGAGATTAATTACTGCACTGTCAGTTTAAAAAATTTTACACTGTTAATTTATCATCATCATCCGTTTGCATTACTTTTTGATAGTTAAAATAAAAGTCAAACCTCTCTCAATATCCAACGTCTATAATTAACTGATTGTATAAAATCCTTTTACACTGTGAGTGTATTTCAATTAAGTTCATATATATATATATATATATATATATATATATATATATATATATATATATAATTTCATTAATATTAAACTATCCTCAATATACCTTTTTCAATGCAAATTAAAGTTTAGCATAAGTACCATTACGCTGATTACCTTAACGCGAATAACAGAATTATTTAAGACTGAAGACTCCATTAAGCAATCCCTGCCACTAAAGAACATCAATAAAATTTGAATTAAAACTTAATTTAATTGAGTAAATCTAAAGTTCTCAATTTATGCATCACTGTTTTAATTAAACTTACTAGCCAAATATAAAAGTCTAACCTAAAATGATATATAATACCTTATTTGGCAAACAACAATAACATAATATAAATTCACAACATGAATCGAGATTTGACGTTAATGGGACGCAACAAGCCAGCAATGCTTCTGTTACAATAAGGTATTATTCACAACAAGCCAGCAACACTTCCTTTATAATAATCTTCTCTTAAACACATGAAGCTGAAAAGAGCATCGACGAGATACCATCATAGCAACGATCTGATTGTACCCGCAAAGACGATGATTCAATAAAGTTGACGAACACAAAGAGACTCCAAAAGCAATACAAATACGCCGATCTCGCCTCGGAATGAAAGATCTGAGGAGCTAAATTTTGGATCCATGGAAAACCTAGAAAAAAAGGATGCAGATGAAAGAGGAATTAGAACAACGATAAACAAAAAGTAGTAAAAGAAAAATAATCAGCAAAGGTAAGCTTAACCATACCGTTGAAATTTAGCCGTCCGTGTGTAGATCGGGATCCGATCCATGTGAAAAAATGTGTAGAAAGCTACAACGAAATATTGAAGAAGATAAGAATAAAGGAAGTGAGGTATTTGTGAAAAACAAACTCTATTTCTCGCTATATAAAGGGGTCATATATCCGCGTTGCTTACGTGGTGATAGTTGGCTTAATCTTTTTTTAAGGCATAAAAGGAAAAAGACTAATTAGGGAGTATTCATGTGATGATGTGGTTGAATTCAAGTTGGGGAGAAAATGATTGTTTACTCATTGGTTGGTTTCTATGACGTTGAAAAAGAAAAGAAAAAAGAGAAAAATATGAAAAAGAAAAGAAAAGAAAAATGTGAAAAAGAAGGAAAAAGAAAATCCTTGAGAAAGGAAACAAAAAGAGTTCAAATAAGTGTGCTAAATAAGTATTGTGTTTTGAGGAACACTTGGGATTTTGGAAGAAGTTAACTGAAATTTTTTGTTTGAGTCTGTGTGAGTTGATCACTCCCTTAGGTTTAGGCAAGTTTTTGTTTCAATTACCTTTAGAAATTGCACCTTGTTTGTTTACCCGACCACGCTACAACCTTGAAAGCCCTTGTGATTCTTGATTTTATGTTTTCAATATGATTTTTGGATGATTGCATAATTTAGTTTTTTGTTTATAAGATTGTTGTGTGAGTGAAAAGTACCTCATTTTGTGTTTCTCATCTACCGATGATTGTTTTTGCTAGGTGTGATTCACGTTTGAACTTGTATTGTTTTAGGATGTTTGGCATGATTTTTGTATTTTACATTTGTTTCACGACTATGTTATCGTCGTACTTTAGTGGTAAGTATTTACTTTGTGTTTACTGGTTTTCATTTGAACCATTCATTTATCCGTTTTTCAAAACCTGTTGATTCGTGATTCTTTGGTTGTCACACTACTACGAAAAACCCATTTAACAACGGTTGGGAATGACATATAATGACGGGGGCGAAGGCGTTTTTATGTAGATTATTGTTGTAAGTTCGTTGTTTCTACTACGGTCTGGAAACCGCGCAAATAGTTTAGATAGATGGGTCACATGCTCCTCTTCAGTCTTAGATTTGGCAATCATATCATCGACATATACCTCTCACTACAAGAAAATTTGTCAGTACCCAGGGCCAAAAACCCTCGGTAACAAGAAAAAGCCGTGAGTAAAAGTAAATTACCGAGGGCTTACCAACGACTACGGGGCCCTCGGTAATTCGCTCCTCGGTAACGTCTACCGACGGCTATATAAACCCACGATGTTATCCACGGCTAAACCATGAATAGTTTGCGGGTAATAGGTGATTAAACATCAAGTTTTTTGTCTTATATTATCCACGACTAAGCCGTCAGTAAATTTACCGAGGGCTAAGCCTTCGATAAGTAACTCAATTTTTAGTATAAATTTACTGACGGTTAAGCCGTCTGTAGTATTGTAATTTTTAAAAAACAAATATACCAATATTTGATCGATAGATTTTTTTTTTTTTTAATATTTTTCTTGTTTGCTCGGGTATGTATAACCATTCAACAAAATTTGTGAATATTTTTTCCCAAATAGTATCTCATTTAAATTCCAGAAAAACAATTCTTTAAATTTGCAAATAGTATCTCATTTAAATTCCAGAAGACTATATTATATACTATAGTGCTCTAGCAAAGTTACTACAATAACAGAAAACCATTTCTTTACTATTTTCAATGCTGAATTCAAAGGAAGAACTATACATTATGTACAAGAAATCATCAATGAAAAACAATTTAAATAATTTTGTAAAAGCAAAATAAAAAAAAATGCACAATTTACAGCAAATATGAATCTACTAAGAATAAAAACATCATAAACTACACAAATGCATTGAGATTACGAATTCCAAAATCCATAATTCAAATTTAAATGCAGAACAGAAGAACAAGAACAACATGTATAACCATTCAACAAACAAATCTCAAACCAAAAGTCAAACCTTAACAAAACATAAAACAAGTTCAATTAAAATATAATGTGATTGTCAAAGTATTCTCATGAGTAAAATTAAAGCATAATATGATCTTATATGCTTCCAATAGAGTCATCATCACTGTCGGAGTCATCAATATTGTCGGAGTCATCATCATAGTCTGAATGACGACGACGACGTTTGTCACCCTTGATAGAAGCAACACTTTCCGCTAATTCCCTCAATTGTCTCTCTAAATCTTATGTGCGTTTATTTGCCTTGCGACATTCCTCTCGTGCAGCTCGAGCATCTTCCTCTGCAGCATTTGCTCTCTCTTCAATTGTTGCCATTTGTGCAGCAATCTCAGCAGAAACTTGACCGCTATATGGAGATATACGTGACTGTTGGGTTAATGAGGAAACACCTGGCTTGTAATGCTTAGACAAGTCCCCAGCACCATAAAGACGTCCTCTAGTCTTGCCACTGGCAGCTTCAGCCCAAAAATTTAGCCGAGTTGCAGAATCAACTTCTTTAGGGCCACTGTCTGATGTCTCTCCTACTTGAGAGGCATGTTTTAGCTTCTCTTGAAATGTTTCCTGCTAAAAAAAATATATATAAATTATATACATTACAATATAAAAATATACAAAAATATATTACACCTTAACAAAATAGAAGAAACAGGATTAACAAGAAAATAGAAGAAACAAGATTAACAAGAAACCACTTACAGTAATCCACTTCCTTATACTACACCTTAACATTTAACAAATAACCATTCTTTATATTCATATCATTTTATCACACCAAAAAATTCTTCATTTCCAAACAATAAACTCCATCAACACACATAAAATTGATAAAAGAACATTTATGGTATAGACACAAAGTTTCAGGGTTGCTATGTCTGCATTATTATACGTTACTGTGAGGGCGGAGACATGTAAGTCATTATTCTTCGGTGTACATTTATAGTTCGTTTTTCTTTCAGCATTTTTTACTTAAAGCATGAAATATTTGAAATATATATTTATGTAACCCAGGGCGGAAACAATAAAGAAGACTAATGGTGTTCTGTTTCCTGAGGAGGTTATTCCTGTTTCTTTTTCTCCTTGCTGATATTTTAATTTTTGACAAGACTAGGGATAACATTTGAAATATTGCATTTAAATTCTAAAAAGGATAAGTTTTTTTCAGAAACTTTGCAAATGGCTCGTTCAACTTCTTATGGCACTTGACTACCTGCACATGAATCACATTCTTCATCGTGATGTCAAGGTTTGTAACAGATTTCTCTTTGAATATAAAAGGGTTATTTCTATTCCCATCTAAATCTTATTAAGCTGTATCCTAATGAGAAAATCACATGATTCCATCAGTGTTCAAATATCTTCTTGACGAAAGATCATGACATACGTTTGGATAAGTTTCTCTATGGGTAAGTATCAACACTAGTAATGTAATTCAAGTCCTTCCATTCATCCATCATTTTGAGCTAATACATTTGCAAATTGGAAATGCAGTTATTTATTTTTTGACAGAAGGAAATCCAGTTCAACAATTACTAGGCTGAGATAAAAATGTTTACTTCAGTCTGCACATATCTTGTTTGATCACAAACTTACTAAATTGAATATAGTTGTATACCATTCTAAAAAAAACAAACAGGTGGATTCTATGGTGTACAAGATATAATCTTCTCACAGCAAACCAAGGACCATAATCTTGAATTTTCCTACCATTCTAAACATAAAGATTTGTTCATAAAGGAGAATTTCACTATGTGAAGAAGAAAAGCATGACAACTAATTGGTTACCACAATTGATATTTGTAAATGGGAAAATATAGCACATCATAATCCAAGTGCAGAAAATGGAAACAAGTGCAGAAAATGGAAAATATAGCACATCAAAATTTAGTAATTACACTTACATATGTCTTCTTTGATCTGTCATCCACCCATGAGGAGTCCTTCTTTTTTGTATGAGTCCTTAAGAAGACCTCATCTAATGTGGGCTCTCTACCCAATTCCCGACGCTTATGCATAATAAAAAATTGATGTCAAATGTTAGGAAAAAATAAATTATGAGCTAAAGTTTAAGAAATCAAGTGTTTAAAATAAATGACATACCATTCGTATGATGTGCTCATTTGTGGATATGGAGCCACCCGTATGGACAGATCCACCCTTAGCAGATGCCCGATTTTGCTTATTCCTGGCAGCTTTAACCTTATACTCTGGTTTTTCCCATTTAATTTTGAGCCCTTTCCAAGCACCCTCTCCCATCCAAGATGGACGTTCTTGTTTCTTCCTTGCCTCCATCAGAATCTCCGAGAGGCGCTTTGAGCCCTTGCTCTTAAAGATACTCTTGAGCTCATACTCATTCTCAGGCCGCCAGGCAACTTTTTTCTGCAATATTTTAATAATAGACAAATTAAGAAGCAGCGGATTATTTTGTGATGTACCTCTAATAAAAAAAACATTGTGTTTTCTGATTTTTATTGCTACATTCTGGTTTTTCTACAGGAGGCTGAGCCACTCTCGAATCTGTCAACGTGTGTACTATTACTTGTGTAAAATCATATGGCACTCAAAATGCAAAACACTGTACAGCTATCTGGTGAATTAGCTACATAATGTACCAAAAGAAAATAAATAAAATTATTAAGTCCAAGACATAATTATGCTACAAATAATAGTGCTTGTTTGTCTTTTGACAGTTAAGGTCATTTACATTCCTTTTACATGAAATTCTGAAGTTCAGTTAAATCACACTAAGAATACAAATAAACCTCTTATATGCAAGAATACAAATAAACTAATAAACCTCTTATATGCAAGAATACAAATAAACTAAATCACACCAAATTTGCTTCTAAAACAGAAAAATGACAGCAATAGTTATAAACTTTGAAGTTTTGAAAAACTGAACAAATTAACAGACTTACCCCAAATTTCATGAACATCCGATTCACCCTTTTATCTGGTATCTCCCCCCAACTAATCCATGCCTTACGGAATTGTGACTCAATTACTTTGGTAAGGGCCCTCGAGGGCACCCTACACGGGTTCCACCTACATGCAAATTATAAATAAATATTAAAATACATTATACACGCGTCAACATAAGTGATAAATTAACATAAAACAAATATGTACCCTCTCCCATCTGGAAAAATATAGGGCCTCCCATCAGTTGTCTTATAAATCTCATGACGAGAGTGTCTCGATTCTTACGCCAGATCATCACTGGTGTGCACATGTAGTGAAGCTGATTGAGTGTTTGGATCCGACGTGTGTCGTGAACCTTGAGCTGATTAGGAAGGATCTCTGACATGGAAAGATGTTTCTATTGCCTCTTGTGGCCTAAAACCTGGAGTTGGCACCATAGTTATAGGTGGATCTTTTAGATTTTCTTTGTCTTGTATCTCTGTATCCACTTGTCCAGTATCACGTTGTTCCATTTCCACTTCTCTTGCATCTTGTTGCTCCACATCCATTTGCTCCACATCATGTTGTTCTAGTTCTAGCTGTCTTGAAACATGTGCATTCTTGGCTGCTTGAGTCACCTTATGCGGCAAAACCATCTTCCTCTTCTTGTTTGGCGGAATCACTCTACCTTTTCCTTTTGGAGGCATCTTGTTTGGTGGAATCACCCTACCTTTTCCATTTGGAGACATCTTTAGAAAAAAAAAATGCATATTAATTGTTGTATTTCTTCCGTTTTTCATCCGAATTACTTCATTTCTTTGCATGTGACTCTAAAATGGCTAAATACCTAAAAACAAACAAAATACCAACATAATAGTACAAATGCAAATCAAAACAACTAGAAAACATGCATTAATCAAGTCAAATAAACGATGTATTTTCACGTTATCAGGAATTATCCTACTCAAGATCTTGAATTAGCTGCGGTGGTTTTTGTATTGAAAATTTGGAGACATTATTTGTATGGATCGAGATTTGAAGTATTCAGTGACCATAAGAGTCTGAAGTATTTATTTGATCAGAAGTAGTTGAATATGAGGCAGAGAAGATGGTTAGAGTTCTTGAAAGACTATGATTTTAATTTGAGTTACCATCCGGGGAAAGCTAATGTTGTAGCGGACGCTCTAAGTCGGAAGACAATTCATATGTTGGCATTAATGATAAAAGAAATGGAATTAATTGAACAGTTCAGAGACTTGAGTATGGTTTGTGAAATTACACCGAAGAGTGTTAGATTGGGTATGCTTAAAGTGAATAATGACTTTTTGGATGCAATTAAGGAAAATCAGAGGCTTGATGTGAAACTGGTGGACATGATGCCTACAGGAGGAAATGATCCTGATAGTGATTTTAAGGTGGATAAGGATGTTGTGTTGAGATTCTGAGGCAGGATTTGCATGCCGGATAAAATGGACTTGAGGAAAGCTATCTTAGAAGAGAGTCACAGGAGTAGCTTAAGTATCCATCCGGGAGCCACGAAAATGTACTAAGACTTGAAGAAGTTATTTTGGTGGTCCGGTATGAAGAGAGATGTGGCCCAATTTGTTTAGGCTTCTTTGACATGTCAGAAGTCAAAAGTGGAGCATCAGAAACCTTCGGGGTTGATGCAACCGTTGGAGATTCCAGAATGGAAGGGGGATAGTATTGCTATGGATTTTGTTACTGGTTTTCCAAATACGGCGAGTGGCTTTGAGGCTATTTGGGTAGTGGTGGATCGGCTTACGAAATCCGTACGTTTTATACCAATTAATATCAGTTTCCCATTGCCAAAGTTGGCGGAGATTTATATCAGAATAATTGTGAAACTGCATGGTGTTCCGTCGAGTAGAGTGTCGGATAGAGATTCGAGGTTTACTTCAGAATTTTGGAAAATTTTGCAGGAAGCTTTAGGTTCTAAACTGAAGTTGAGTTAGGCTTATCATCCACAGACCGATGGTCAGTCGGAGAGGACTATTTAGTCATTAGAGGATTTGTTGAGAACCTGTGTGTTGGAAAAAGGTGGCGCGTGGGATACTTATTTGCCAATGATTGAGTTCACGTATAACAATAGTCACCATTCTAGTATTGGGATGGCACCTTTCGAAGCTTTGTATGGTAGGAGATGTAGGACGCCTCTGTGTTGGTATGAATCTGGTGAGAGTATTGTGCTTGGGCCTGAAATTGTGCAACAAACTACTGAGACAATTAAGATGATCCGTGAAAAGATGAAAGCGTCTCAGAGTAGACAGAAAAATTATCATGATAATCGGAAGAAAGACTTGGAATTTAGCGAAGGTGATCATGTATTTCTGAGAATTAATCCTGTGACAGGTGTTGGACGTGCATTGAAATCGAAGAAATTGGATTCTAAATTCATTGGACCGTATCAGATCTTGCAAAGAGTGGGTACAATTGCTTACAGGATGGCGTTGCCGCCAGAGCTTTTGAACTTGCATGACGTATTTCATGTATCGCAACTTCGGAAGTATGTGTCGGATCCATCTCATGTTATCCTGAGGGATGAAGTGCAGATTTGAGATAATTTTATTGTGGAAGCGATGCCGATAAGGATCGAGGATCACAAGATGAAGCAACTTAGAGGGAAACAAATTCCTCTAGTGAGAGTAGCTTGGGGAGGAGCTGTAGGATGAAGTGTGACCTGGGAATTGGAAAGCAAGATGCGAGAGTCGTATCCAAAATTATTCCCATTTTAATTTGTTTAATCATCATGTGTTATTTCTGTTGTTTGGCCTTGTTTAGGGTGTGTGTAGTTGAGCTTGTAAGCGCATAGTCCATAGCGGAACAGGGAATTAGGGATGTCGGAATAATAATAAGGTACTAACGAATAATGTGGGGACATATTTAGTAATAGTAGAAAGAGAAGTTTTATTATTTTTATGTCCAATATTATTATTATTATTATTATTATTAGTATTATTATTATTATTATGAGTAAATAAAATCAGAATTTTTAGTAATAATATGGTTAGAGAGAGAGTAAAATAAGGAAAAAAGGAGAGAATTGAGAAATTAGATCATAATCACACTTCTACCTAGAGAGAAAGTTGGAGAGGAAGAAGCTAAGCTTAGCATCATCAATTTTCACAAGAATTTAATCGAGAATTCGAGGTAAGGGGGGAGAATGGATTTCAATATGGGTGTTGATAAAATGAGAGGGTAGTGAGGATTCTTTCCCCTCGAAGGAATTGTATGTATAATTCTATTGTTGTGGATTTGTTGTTGAATGATTGAAATTGTGATGGAAAGTGTGTAAATCGATCCATTTTGTCATGATATGTGTAAAACACTATGTTGTTGCTGCTATATGATTTCTGGTATTGCAGATTTGGGTGCTAGAATTGAGCAGAAATTGGCTTGGTGTGAAAACAGAAAATTCTGGGTATTCGCTGCCCATACGCATAATGGGCAAGGCAATACGCGTATTGGGTAGGGCAATACGCGTATGGCAAGGGAGAAATGTGGGTGTTACGCGTATGGAACCCATTTTGACACGGCCCTCTGCTGTAATGCGTAATGGTACGCGTAGGAGGGAAAGGCATTACACGTAATGAAGGTGGTACTACGCGTAATGGGATTAAAATATAATCAAACTAGAATTTTTTAGACAAATCAGTCTCTGGCCGTACGCGTAACCCTCAGGGCAATACGCGTATGGCTGGCGGTAGAAACTGGGCAATACGCGTATGGCTGGGGGCAATACGCATATGACCAGCGAGAGTGCAGAATTTTGCCGTTTCGCGATTTCTTTCCCTATTTCACGTCCGATGCGGTTCCTTTTTGGTCTGAGAGGTTAGGATAGGTGTCAGAACTTGTTGAATTTAGGAATGGTAGTAAAAAATGATTTAAAAATGGAATTTGGATGGATTAATTATATAATTAACTAATTAAGGCCACGTGAGTTATTTTCCTTAATTATGTGTATTATGATGAATTGATTTGACAGTGTGGTAATACTAGTGTGTATTACGGTGAGTATGTATCTCACGTGTGATCATAAGGATCGCGAAGATGTATAAATTTTTTATTATACATGTATTTTATGTATAATTCGTGTCATGCATTTCATGATGTGTCTGGTGGAGACAGCTAGGTAGGAATCCATGATGGGTGCCTAGTATTGTCCGGACTCCAATGTGGAGTTGTATGGAGACAAATCATTGCTCAGTGGGAGTGTATGTGATTTGTCTGGACTCCAATGTCGAGTTGTATGGAGATAAATCATTGCTCAGTAGGAGTGTATGTGATTTATCCAGATTCTTTTATGAATCGGGTTAAATTGAATGAACCATGTTGGTGCACTTTGGTGCTTTTCTTATAGACAAAATTATCTACTGTAGTTTATGAGTATTTTCTATTTGGTGCTTTTGTGAACATTTTTTGTACTTTGGTGCTTTTGTGAACATTATCTACTGCACTTTGGTGCTTTTGTGAACATTTTCTGTTATAGATCACTTCCAGTTATGGAACAATTATAGGTCATGCCCACATTTATAGGTCATGCCCAAAAATTATAGGTCATGTCCAAATCTGTTATGACAAAAACTGTATAGGTCATGCCCAAATTTATAGGTCATGTCCAAATTTATAGGTCATGCCCAAAAATTACAGGTTAGTTACAACATTAAAAACAGATTGTGAAGATCAAACTCATAAAATTCATTCTTAAAAGATTTCAGCATTCATTCAAGATAACATCAAATACAAACCTTCAAGATAACATTACAACTGATACAAACAACTAACTCATTCTAACTAACCTAATTCATTCTAAAAATCAATATAATGATAATTATCAAATAAATCAAATTCCATCAGCTTTTTCCACTTGACGATATTCTTCATTTCAGCATCAATAAACATCGGCTTTTTCCCAAGTTCTTCAATGTCTTTTTTTCCTTCATCCAGTCCCTTTGTAACCACACCCATCCTATGCATCAGAAATTCTTCTTTCTCATCACACACATCCTCATGGAACCAACCAAAATAATTGCATCCAGTTTGCATATGAAATTTGTGTTTTAAAGAGGTTCAAGATGAATGAATAACAGAAAGTAAACACACAAAAAATATATTGGATACCTTATAATTGAGACAACCCCAGAATAGTTTCCCCATATTCTTCACTTTTGTTTCCATTAGAAGAACAACCATGTTTCCACAATGACACATGTGCTTCCTTCTTGAACTTCCACTGGCTACTGAATCCCCACTTCTTGAACTCAACATCGACGAAGAACAACCCAATTTCATGCTTTGATGAACACTACCTTTTATTTTTGAATGAAATAGTGAAGAAAGAAGAGGAATTCAATTTGCCCTAACAAGTGAAATAGGGGAGACCACTGATAACGTAACCATGAAAGAAGAAAATGATGTTCCAAGTCCATGCCAGCTGCCACGTAACCAAGAATAAACAGACGTTTGAGCCAACTAACGGCAAAGACTACTTTGACACCATTTTAAAAGTTAAGGGACGAACTAACCACTTTTTAAAGTTAAAGGACCAAACTGGACCCTGGGGTAAAGTTAAGAGGCGAAAAATGTTATTTTGCCAAATTTATTTATACTTTAAACATTTTTTTTTAATTTTAATTTATAAATATCAATAACTTATATTTATGTACTAATGCAAATAAATTGTCATTTATAAATCAACAACTTTTTTTTATAAAAAAAGTTTTAAAAAAATAAATGAAATTTTAATACAAAGATTAGTGAATAGTAGGGAGTGATTTATTTTTTAAAACATTTGAAATCAGACCTTGAAAACAATTAAATTAATTGGATCAATATTTCGATTAATATTTTTTTTAAAGTTAGTATTTGACCTTTAGACCAACTAATTCGAATGGAACAATCATACTGTCTACTCGTGAAAAGACCGAATACAAAGATGGTTAATAATTTAAATTTTTTGAGAAGACCATACTCTTATAATCCAAATCTTCACCCATTTAACCAACCCTCATAGGTTTTATTAGGCTACTGATTAATTTCACAAATCATATGTATGTACTAATGTACAATTTTTTTTTTGAAATTTATAAATTAAATACTTATTTTGTTAAAAAATGTTACATTTTTATAAGTTATAAAAAAAATGAGTGTCTAACTAACATATTAAAAATTTATTTATAATTTTAATATTTTTTTAAAAAGAAGTTGTAGATTTATAAATATCAACAACTTATTTATACATTAATGTAAATAAGTTGTTGATATGTATAAATCAACAATCTTTTTTTAAAAAAGTGTTTAAACCATAATTGAAATTTTAGTACGAATACTAGTGATTGAATTTTTTTTTTATTTTTAAATTTAGCATCTAACCTTGCGACCGACTAATTGAAATGGATCAATTCTACCATTTACATGCGGATAGGACATACATAAAGATGGTTAACAATTACCCAATCCTAAAAAGAGCATACTCTCGCTAACTCAAATCTTCATCCAATAAATCAACCTACACTCAATAGAACTACCCTCAACAATTTTATAAATGCAAATTAAAATTTAGCGTAAATACCTTAACAGATAACATCATTATTGAAGAACTCCATTAAGCAAGCTATGTCAATTTATTAAGCAATCTAGCGTCATTGCATTAATTAGTTTTATTAAAAAAATGTTAAATTTTTTATGTTATAAAAAAATTAGTCATCTATTTAACATATTCAAAATTCATTTATAATTTTAACATTTTTAAAAAAAAGAAGTTGTAAATTTATACATATCAACAACTTATTTATTCAGTAATATAAATAAGTTGTTGATATGTATAAATCAATATATTTTTTTAACAAAATGTTTAAACGATAATTGAAATTTTAGTAAGAATACTAGCATTTGAGGGTTTTTTTTTTTTTTTAATTTGATATTCGAACTTGAGACCGATTAATTCAAATGGATCAATTACCAAATCCTGAAAAGAGCGTACTCGCAATGACTCGAATCTTCATCCAATAAACCAAATCACATATGTTAATTAGACAACAGATTAATTTCATATATGGAACTACTAATGATTTCATTTATATCAAACTACACTCAATAGAACTATGCAAATTAAAGTTCAGAGTACATACCTTAACACATAACATTATTATTGAAGAACTCATTTAAGCAATCTATGTCAATAAAGAACGTCGGCAAAATTGGAATCAAGACTTAATGATAAATCATTGGTGATGAGTGTTGCTTTTTGGACCTCCCATGCAAGCGCACCTGCCATGGCAAAAGTCGGTTGTTATTGAGAACCACTTCATCCCCAAACAACAATCATAGAATTTTCAAAACTTGTTTAACTAAATTCACAACATGATTCTAGATTTAAAGTTTGTAGGATGGAACAAGCAAGCAACATGTTCTGAAGCAAGGGGTTTCGAAACTCGCCATCATCACAACAACACATTCTGAAGCAAGTTGTCACGAAACTCGCCATCATCCCAACAACACATTCTGAAGTAAGCGGTCACGAAACTTGACACCAACGCAAAGATCCAATTGTACCTGCAACATAATGGTTCAACTAGACTGGTAAACACGAAGAGACTCCAAAATCAATACAAATATGAAGATCGCGCATCGGAATGAATAATTGAAGAACCAGGTTTGAGATCCATGGAAAGCCTAAAAAAATGGATAGAAAGGAAAATTTTATTAGAAGAACAATAGCCAATAGTAACTAAGAAAACGCTCAATCCTGAGATTGGTTTTCACATGTTGCAATTTGCTGATGATTCGTTTTTAATTGGTGATGGTTCGTGGAAGAATATCTTAGCCTTCAAAGCTATTTTGAAAGCTTTTCAGCTCACTTCAGGTTTGGACATCAATTTCAGTAAGAGTGCGTTGATTTGTGTTGGGTTGGATGATTTCAAGATCAGATCTGCAGAGATATTTCTATCTTGTAAAGTTTCTTCTCCTCAATTTTCGTTTCTTGGGATATTAGTAGGAGGTAATCATAGATTAATCTCGTTTTGGAAACCGGTGATTGATATTATGCGTGCTAGATTGAATACGTGGAGGAGAAGGTACTTATCAATGGGAGGTCGAGTCACCCTAATTAATTCCGTCTTAAGTAACCTGCCAATCCATTACATGTCTTTTTATAGAATGCCACTTAAGGTGGTTAGCATTCTCAAGTCTATTCAAAGATCTTTTTTGTGGAATGGGGTAGAGAATAAAAAAGGGATCTCTTGGATAAGTTGGCAAATGGTTTGTAAGAGTAGAGACTTGGGTGGTTTAGGTGTGAAAGATTTAAAGTTATTCAATTTGGCTTTGTTTCTTAAGTGGGCTTGGAGGATTTTAGACAATAAACTCACAATTTGGAGGGATTTGATTAATTATAGATATCCTATGTGCTATTTTGATTTTTTTAACAGGGAGATGTCTAGTTTGCAGGTGGCTCCATCGTTATGGTTTGTAGATATTTTGCAGTCCTTGAATGTAGTGGGAGAAGATAGGTTGGTTGATTTAATTGTATACGATCTTGGAGAAGGGATGAGAGTGGATTTTTGGAGGTCGAAGTGGGTTGTGGATGAACCACTGTGCAGAAGATTTCCTGCTCTATATGCATTAACAGACACAGAATTTAGCTCAGTTAATAGTAATGGTTATTGGGAGGGAGAGGTTTGGAATTGGGATATCAAGGTTGCTGTAGCAGAAAGTCAGGAAATGGAGCGGGTTCAGCTGGTGGAACTATACTCGATCTTGGCTGCCACTTCCATAATCAAGAATGTCAAGGATACCATTAAATGGTTGCTGGAGGATAATTATACTTATTCTGTTTCATCTATGTATGTCTTTTTGCAGGAAATTATGGAAGATAATGCAATACAGTTAGGAGATGAAATGAAAGCGGCATTGAAGTTAGTTTGGCTAGCGCAAGTACCGTTTAAACTGAAAGTGTTTGGGTGGAGAATGCTCCATAGGCGAATTCCAACGAGAGATAATTTGTATCGTAGAGGAATTGTGTCTAATAGTTATGAGACGTCATGCCCTTTTTGCTTCCTCGATATGGAGTCGGCTGAACATGTTCTATTTCTATGTGGAAAATCTATTATGGTGTGGAATTTTGCTTGTAAATGGTTGGGGATACCGTGTATATTAGTAAGAAATATGGTCTCTCACTTAACATGTTGGTTATCAATTTCTTGGATCCTGTGGGTATGTCGTAACAATATTATTTTTAGGGAGGAAGTGTGGGATTTTGATACGATTTCAAATCGTATTTTTATTTATACTTGGTGGTGGATAGGTAGGATTCACAAAAGTTCTTATTTTTGTAATTACTTCACTTGGGTTAATTCTCCGAGTGATTTTTGTAGCCGGTGATATTTAAGCAGGCTTTAGTTGTATACGGGTTGGAGTACCCCTTTGTACTCCAGTTTATACGAATTTTGAGCTTATTAAAAAAAAACTAAGAAAACGCAATTAACAAAAGTAAGGTTAATCATACCGTGAAATTCTAGCCATGTGAAAGCGAAACTGTGTGCAGAAAGCTACATCGAGTTGATTACGAATGATTCGATGAAAGAATAAAGGAAATGAGGAAATTGTGAAAACTGAGCCTTCGTTTTTCGTTATATATAGGAGTCGTATGCGTGTTAATGACTAGGCGATTGTTATCAGAATTTTTTGGTTACTCCTTTTTTAGAAAATAAAATAAAGGAAAAGAAATAAGAAAAAAATAAATGATATAATGAGGGGATGTATTTTACTGGGTTTTGGGCAGGAACAAATCAATAGTTATCTGTTACTCCTAATCTCCATAATTTTCTTAAATTAATTTTTACAATCTTAATCTCTGGAGTAACTCTTTTTCCTAGTGTCAATAATTTTCTTAATCAATGAGTAACTCTTTTTCCTAATATCAATAATTTTCTTAATCAATGAGTAACTCTTTTTCCTAATGTCAACAATTTTCTTAATCAGTTTTTACTATTTTAATAGTTAAAAATAATCATATAATAAATACATTTATTTTAAAATCTAAATAGGAAAGCTAATTCTAGAAAGTTTTTAGAATAAATTATTTAAAAAGAAAAAGTATTAAATTTAGAATATTTTTTTATTGGTGTATGTATCTGCATTAGTTTTTGAGTAGGTACTACTCAGTAATTATCTTTAACTTTTTTTAACATCTATAATTTTCCTAATTCCTAAACCTTATCAAGAGGATAATATATAAATACGCCTTCATGGTATTTTTAAAGGAAAATTTTCTTCTTTATAATAAACGTAATCAATTTTATAATTTAATTGTATTTATTCAAAAGTTTTAATGAAAATCTAATTCTAAAAACTTATTTAAATCAACTTTTAAGAATAGAGAACATAATATAGAGAACATAATATATAAAAACTTATAATATTTCTTCTTCATGAAATTGTTGGATTTTACCTTTGCTTGCAGTCTAAGTCCAATTAATTTGGCACGTACAGAAAAGTCGTTCCCCTGTACCTTTCCTGATGGTTCCTGAAGATCTCGTTTGATCTCTTCATTTTAAGAAATTTCCAGAAGATTGGATGTTTGAAAACTCCAATAATTTGTGTTGCAGATCATATGGTTATAAGGAACTCTTTTGGCACAGTAATCCTGTCGTTATGAGGATTATCTTTATTCGCCATCCCTATTTGTATGAGGGTACTTTCAACACACTCCTTTTAAGGAACTCTTGTCCTATCTCCTATTGTCATGAGGAACATTGGGATCAATCCTATTGCCATGAGGATTGTATTTTGTTTTGCTCATCCTATTAATATAAGGATTCTTGTTTTATCTTTTGTTCTAGAGTGTCAGTCGGTCATGTTTGGACCTATTGATCAACTATTCTAGATATTCCCCGGTGGAGACCATCTTATGCTGTTTCGTTTTGAGATTTCCCCTTTCATCTTTGATCTTTTGTGAGAAGATCGTATTCCTGTCATCTTTCCCCAGTGATTTCTGGTCATGTCTGAACTTGTTGTCTTCTTTCTATTTCTCGGAAATTCAAATAACACTAGGGCAGTGGATATTTCCGCATTGTTTGGCTGTATCGGCGAGTTGGTTAAGGTGGTGATTTCACCTAGAAGAAATAAGTTCGGGAAGAGATCCGGCTTCGCAGGATTTAGGGAGGTGGAGGATGAGAGAGTGCTAGCTATCAAGCTTGATAACGTTCGGATTGAAGGTACCAAAATTCATGCGAATATCCCCAGGTTCAAGAGAGTGAAGTGCGCCGCGATCGATGTTAACAGAGGGGGAAAATGGGTGACTAACGGAGGGGGAAAGGGGAGAATACCGGGTCTCATCATCTTCGTCGTTCTAGGTATGGAGACGTCGGTTCCGTTCACCATCCGGTTGAAGGTAGAGAGTGGACTTTTGCTGATGTGGTGCGTAGGAATGAAAGGCATAATTCGTATAGATTTAATGAGGACGAGAAGTTGGAATTTGCATTGGTAATAGGGGAGCTTGAAAAGCTCCGAAAGGCTTATGTAGGGGTGTTGTTACCAGAAAGTTCAGCTTTTGACTTACAAAAGGAATTCGACTCTGAAGGGATTTTCTCAATCATTGTTACGCCCCTAGGTCCAAATCTCTGTTTGTTAGAAGAAGTGGTGGAGGGAGCGATTCATGATTTAATAGTGGAGGGTGAGGCTTGGTGGCACCATCGGTTTAAGGTTATTAGACCATGGAAAGAAGGTGACGTAGATACCGAAAGGGAGGCGTGGATTCGTATTCATGGCATTCCTTGCCATGCGTGGAATTTTAACGTTTTTAAGGTGATTGCAAACTCTGTTGGTACCTTCATGGGTCTGGATGAGCATACTCAGAAGGGGTTGAGGAAGGATGTAGCAAGAGCTAGGGTTAAGGTCCCTTGTTTGAAAGTTATTAATTTTGTTAGGAAGGTCGTGATCGATAAGTTGTGTTTTGATATTTGTATCTCTGAAGATTTTGACGCAGCTACGATTTCTCAGGTGTTGGATTCGTTATCGGGTGACGATTGTTCTTCTTCGCATGAAATAGATGATGAGGCGAGGAGCATTTTCTTTAAGGAAGCTGATGAAGACCAATCGGTTGTAGGTGATGGGTTCGGTGATGAGGTTACTTCTCCTGTTAGAAGGGAGGGAGGTGACGGGAAGATGGAAGAAGGTGGCGTGAATTCTTTGAAATGTCCAGCGGATATTAATGGTACTGTTTTGGAGCAGGTATGTCCAGAAGGTGATGTGGACAGGAGGTGGTTTATGGGTAATTCCGCAGAAGGCGGGTGCTTCGAGACTGTGTTATTGTCTTTAAAAGGCAATAGTTGTCAATAAGCGGAGCCTATTGGGAAGGGGACAAGTGGGTTATTAAATAGTATAGACGACATTTCTTTTGTTCCAAGTACCGCAGCATGTATTGAGGATAGGGAGATGTGTAATGCCTCGGAGGGTGTAGCGCAGATGGGCCCTTCTTTAGTTCAGAAAAATCATTTATTGAAGAAAAAAGCTTTGAAGAGTGTGAAATTGAAACACTTGTATGGAGATGGTGGGCCCCTAAGAGGACATATTAGAAATAAAAAATATATGTTTAATAAAAAGAGGTTTTTGGGCAAAGAAGAGTTTGGAACAGCCTTTTTAGGGGAGGACGGAGGAAGCCATTCTTCTTCTAAGTTAGCGGCAGATTCTGCGTCTTTTTCAGGGGCGATGAGGTCTAAAATTTATCATGGTGAGCAATCCAATGTGTCCCGTATGGATAGATGCAATCAGAGAATTAAGGAGAACCTGGATTCCAATTTGGGTGTTAAACTTTGGAACTCTATTTTAAAAGTGGGAGTTGAGAAGGGGGATTCCAATGGAAATTATCAAAGGAGAATTGTGGAAAACGAAAAAAGGGATAAAATTAAAATGCTAGGAAGGAAGGAGCAAAAGACTTTGGTATGATGATAGTTAGATCATTGAACATTAGAGGGGGTGATAGTAGAGTGAAGAGGAGTAGAATTACTCAAATTATCTCGGGAGGCAAGGCAGACATTTTTTTGATTCAGGAAACAAAGATTCAAGATTTGTCCGATACGGTGGCTCGGAGTTTTTGGTGGAATGAAGATGTGGAGTATTCTTTTTCTAATTCGGAAGGGTTGTCTGGAGGTATGTTAATTCTTTGGAAAGCTAATACGGTGGAGGTTCTTAGTTGCTTTAGAGGAGTCGGTTTTTTGGGAGTCATGGTTAGGTGGAGAAATAATTTATATTATATTGTGAATGTTTATTCGCCGTGCTCATTATAGTTAAAAAGAATTTTATGGAGGAGGCTGTTGGAATTAAAGGAGGATTGGTCGAATGGAGATTGGGTAGTTGGAGGAGATTTTAATGCGGTTATAAAGGCACACGAACGAAGGGGGAGTACAGCGTTTAATTCAAGGAGGGAATGAAAAGAGTTTGATGAGTTTATCAATGAGGGTAGCTTGGTGGATCTTCCTTGCAAATGGAAGAAGTTTAGTTGGTATAGGGGGGATGGTAAAGCTAAGAGTAGGATTGACCGTTTTCTGGTTTCGGACGACATTATTGGAAAATGGGGGGCGGTTGGGCAATTGATTGGCATTAGGGATATTTCGGATCATTGCCCGATTTGGTTGGTGGTGGATAAGACGGATTGGGGACCGAAACCTTTTAAAGTAAATAACGAATGGTTTTCCGATATGCGCTTTATTCCTTTTGTCGAAAAAGAATGGAAAAATATTGTGGTAGAGGGAAGGAAAGATTTTGTTTTCAAGGAGAAATTAAGGTTATTAAACACTACGCCAAAAATATGTTTAGACGGCACCTAAAAGACAACGCTTTTATACAAAAGCGCTGCTAAAAAGAAGAAAAAAAATTTCGCTAAAAAAAAGCGCCTTAAAAGAAAGGCTTTAGAAAGCGCTTTTAAATAGCGCTGTAAAAGACTGCCACCTTAGACCACCTTAGAAAGCGCTTTCCAAAAAGCGCTGCTATATGTATTACTTTAGAGAGCGCTTTTAAAAAGCGTTGTCTAAAGGCCACCTTAGAAAGCGCTTTCAGAAAGCGCTTTCAGAAAGCGCTCTTATAGGACTCTAATTATTTTCACTTTAGAAAGCGCTTTCTAAGGAAAAGCGCCCTCTAAAGTCCTGTACTAATTAAAATATAAAACAATTCTAAACATTTTCAGAGACACTTCTATTCATTTTCTCTCTCGACCGTTTCTCTAAACCCTTGTCGTCGTTCTTGCATGCCATTATTACCGTCGTTCTTTGCCGTTGCCGTTGCCGTCACCTTTGCCGTCACTGTTGCATTCCATTCTCTTATCCTCTGAAAACGTTGTTGTTGTTGTTGTTCTTTTTCTCTTATCCTCTAAAAACGAATAAGGTACGTTGTTACTCTTTTATTATTCATTTCTCTGTTTTTAAAATTTGTTTTTGATTTGATTTTTATGCTGAAAAAGTTTTCACGATGAGGATAAAAGCTCCCTCTTTTATTGTTGCAGAATCAGACCTATTTTTTGCTTTTATTTTTCATGTATATTTGGCAAAGTATTTTTCATGTATATTTTTCATGTATATTTTGCAAAGTATTTATCATGTATATTTTCATGTATATTTTGCAGAATCTTTAATCTTTCATCTCTTATTTTTACAAATGTCCCTCTTTTTTTATAATAAGCTCATTGTGTTATGCATTCATGATACAACCTAGTTTTGTGGAAGGTATTTTCATAAGGAAAATAATTTTAAAGTATCTTCACAACGATGACTATTATTGAAAAGATACTTCATGATACAACCTAGTTTTGTGGAAGGTTACTTTTAAATATTTTCTACTGTATATTTGGCAAAGTTGATTAGTATAAACAACCTAGTATTGATTAAAATTGTATTTCGCTAGTTGTGTTGTACTGTTTTTCCAATTGATTGTGTTTGGTCTATCCTTTTTTTCCAAGTTCATTTCTTTTATTTTCTAGAACTTTGACTTTTTGTTATAAGTTAATTGTCTACTTTATACTTATTGAGGAGAGAATTTTTTTGATACTTTAAATTATAAGTTAGTTGCCACTTATTAAGTTATGAGTCATAACTGGTCAATTAATGATATTTCATTAAATGATACGTGTATAGGGGTTACTTGTGTTCAAAGTGTGAAAGTCGGATCGTTTCCCTACAGGTATAACATTTTTTCTTTTTGTTTTTGTTTAGTTTAATTAGTATAACTATGGATAAGAAATGGATGTCTTCAAGTCTATTATCGAAAGAGTACGACAATGGGGTATCGAAATTCGTTAAGTTTGTTGTTGCGCACGCCAAAGACCCCAGTCGAATGATATGTCATTGCTTGGGTTGCTGTTTTGGGAGTCGGGTTGATGCGGTTCAGTTGGCATCGCATTTATTGAGGAGTGGAATTGATAGAAGTTATACATGTTGGAATTTGCATGGTGAGAAAATTAACGGGAATGTTGAATCGGGGGATAATACAACCTACGCTTCATACGACAATGGCACAGATACATACGATTCTGATCGAGTCGAAGAGATTGCAGAAGCACTTGAAGAAGATCTTAAGGATTGTCCCAAAATGTTTGAGAGGTTGGTAAGCAATGCAGAGAAACCGTTGTATAATGGTTGCACCAAATTTACATGATTGTCTGCGGTATTAAAGTTGTACAACTTAAAGGCGGGCAATGGATGGTCGGATAAAAGTTTCACAGAATTATTGGCCCTTATGAAAGATATGCTTCCAGAGGATAATGCTCTTCCCAATCGAACATATGAGGCCAAAAAGACGTTGTGCTCTATTGGCATGAGCTATGATAAGATACATGCCTGTCCAAACGATTGCGTATTGTTTCAAAATGAGTATGCATCGTTAAATGAGTGTCCAAAATGTGGTGTCTCTCGATATAAGAAAAAGTTGTCTCCAGCAAAAGTCTTATGGTATTTTCCTATAATTCCAAGATTTAGACGCATGTTTTGTAGTGAGACTGATTCAAGACACTTGACTTGGCATGCAGATGAAAGAATTACTGATGGAAAGTTTTGACATCCGACAGATTCACCACAGTGGATGAAAATTGATGATGATTATCCTGAATTTGGAAAAGAAGAAAGAAACCTTCGCTTGGCATTATCTACTGATGGAATGAACCCACACAGTATTCAAAGTATCTCACATAGCACTTGGCCTATGATCATAATGATTTATAATCTACCTCCATGGTTATGTATGAAGCGTAAGTACATGATGTTATCTATGTTAATTTCTGTGCCTAGACAACCAGGGAATGACATAGACGTATACTTGGCACCCTTAATCGAAGATTTAAAATATTTGTGGGAGAACGGTGTGGAGGTTTATGATGGGTATAGGAAAGAAAGTTTCAACTTGAGGGCGATGTTGTTTGGCACAATTAATGATTTTCCAGCATACGGAAATCTATCAGGGTACAGCATAAAAGGTCAATGTGCATGTCCTATTTTTGAAGATAAAACAGATTGGACGCGATTGGAGTTTGGTCAGAAGAATGCCTTTCTCGGTCAACGTAGATTCTTAAATTCTAATCATCACTATCGTGGGTGGAGAAAAGCATTCAATGGAGAGCCAGAATATGGTAGAGCTCCAACTATATTGACAGGTGATCAAATTTTTGAAAAGGTAAAAGATGTGACAACTTAGTTTGGAAAGCCTTTTGCACATACACTTGTCAAGAGTGGGTGGAAGAAGAGGTCAATTTTTTTGGAACTGCCATATTGGAAGTCGTTGTATGTAAGACATTTTCTCGATGTTATGCATATTGAAAAAAATGTATTTGACAGTGTTATTGGTACGTTACTCAATATACCAGGAAAGTCTAAGGATGGCCTTAAAGCAAGAAAGGACTTGGTACATATGGGGATAAGAACTGAATTAGGACCCTTGAAGAAAGGAAAACGAACATAACTACCACCTGCTGCGTATACTCTATCTAGAAAGGAGAAAAAAGTATTGTGTAAGTTTCTAAGTGAAGTTAAAGTTCCAGAAGGATACTCTTCAGATATTAGAAGACTTATGTCTATGAAAGACCTCAAGTTAAAGAGTTTAAAGACGCATGACTGCCATGTTATAATGGAATATTTTCTACCAATAGGTATACGTTCTATTCTGCCAGAAAAAGTAAGAAGCGCAATAACTAAATTGTGTTTTTTCTTCAAGTCAATTTGCAGTAAGGTGATCGATCCTGCGATCTTACCAACATTGCAAAAAGAACTAGTTATTACTTTGTGTGATCTTGAAATGTATTTTCCTCCCTCGTTTTTTGACAGAATGGTTCATCTAGTTGTTCATCTAGTGAAAGAGACACAATTGTGTGGACTGGCTTATATGAGATGGATGTACCTTGCTGAACATTATATGAAAATATTAAAAGGGTATGTGAAAAACCGAAGTCGACCAGAGGGTTGTATTGCCGAACGATACATTGTTGAAGAAGCGGTTGAGTTTTATACTGAATATCTGTCCAATGTACAATCAATTGGACTCACCAAATCTCATATTGTCAAAAAAAAAGAAGCAAAAAAGTTAATTGGAAATGAAGTTGTGACAGTATCAAGGGTTGAACGGGATCAAGTGCATTTGTATGTTCTGCACAATGAGAATGAGGTTGAGCCATATGTTGAAATGCACAAGCACTACCACAAAAAAGACCTTAGACAGCGCTTTTTTTTGCCCTTAGACAGCGCTTTTAAGCGCTGTATAAACCTACGCTGCTATAGGTTTAGACAGCGCTTTGGGTACTACCAAAAGCGCTGTCTAAAGGGGGGTCTATTTAATGAAAAGCGCTGTCTATGGTACCTTTAGACAGCGCTTTTTGACATTATAAGGTACACCTTAGACATCGCTTTTGGAAAAAGCGCTTTCTAAGCCTCACCTTTTTTGACATTTTTTTGGTATACCTTAGACAGCGGTTTTGCTGAAAGCGCTGTCTAAGGTCTACCTTTTTGAATTTTTCTAGGTATACCTTAGACAGCGCTTTTGTCAAAAGCGCTTTCTAAGCCCTACCTTAGACAGCGCTTTTGACAAAAACGCTGTCTAATCCCTACCTTAGACAGCGCTTTCTCCAGAAGCGCTGTCTAAGGTATACGAAAAATTTTATATAAATTTTTTTAAACCACAATTTTTACCAGGTTTTTTCAACCAGAATTTTACCTGTTTTTCAACCAGCAATTTTTTTCAGAAATTGGCAATTCAAACCATTGGCAATTTACACCAAAATTATATATGCAAAACAATTGGCAATTCAAACCAATATATATATTTAAAATTACAAACCAAAATTATATATACACCTATTTATAATTACAAATCATTACATTTTTTCTACAAATGCACATATTACTTATACTAATACTTTTGCATCCAACCAAAGCATTGCTTCAAATCTACATTATAGGTCCTGAAAACACAAAGATTTTAATTCAATTAAAAGAAAATATGGATAAATCCTAAGTTTTATCAAGTAGCATCACTAATATAATAAAACATGTGATAATTAATATACCTTCACATAATTCCATGTAATAATGGGGTTGACTCTCCGCTGTGGTTAATTGCGACCAACAACCAATGTCCACTGTAAGATTAAACAAGTGTAAGATTAACAGCTATATATCATATAATTTGTTAGATGAAGTATAAGATATCCAATTTAACATTTTCTATGCATAAATATCATATAATTGTGATGTACCTGTTTTTTTGAAACAACGGACTCGGTATGCTCCGGAATCCGCTTATCCTTTGTTTTGGATCTTGTTGGAGTCTAAATAACATTACCATGTAAAAAATGAAAATAAAATGCTCTTTCACTAATATATAACAAATATGACATAATATATAACAAATATAATAAAGAAATCAAGTATATAACAAATTTTACCTCTTTCACTAACATCTCTTTCTTTTCTTGGTTGGAATATGAATTACTTGTGTCTTAGCAATGCGGACGGATGAATGGATCCAAATTCCCTCGTTATGGTAATTTCTGATATATGACTCATCCGCTATAAGATCCTCATCTTGATCATTTGTATTCAACTCATTCCGTCTAATGCATGACTCATTCTCAACATCAATATCACATTGATCTACACCGCTATCATCAACCACTTTGTTAGATAGAAGCACTATAGACCATTTCGTAGTCGTCGGGTCAGTGACATAGAACACTTGTCTAGCTTGAGATGCTAGAATAAAAGGCTCATCTTTGTACCCCACCCTATTAAGATCCACTTGCAAAAATCCAGACTTATCCATTCGTATGCCACTACTATTTACCCAGTTGCAACCAAAGATTGGAATCTGAAACTTCTCGTAATCAAACACCCAAATGTGCTCAATAACTCCAAAATATGACAGATTTGCATATTTGGGGTTTAAGTCCTTCATACTTGATATGTGCATTGCTTCAGCTAGGACGGTGACACCACTATTTTGCATAGTACTTTTATCGTCTTGGTCTTTGGTATAAAATGTGTATCCATTAATTGCGTATGCGCTATGAGAATACACATGCAAACTTGGACCATATGACAAACATCTCAACCTTTCTGTTACTGAAGCAGGATCTGAAGAGCGCTTCGAATAAATATGATCCTTTAACCATTGTATGAAACTTTGATTGTGCTCTCGTACTATCCAATTTTCATTTCTGTTCTGATTTAACCTTCGGAGTACATCCTTGTGCATCTCAACATATGGCTCAACCTCATTATCATTGTGCAGAACATACAAATGCACTTGATCCCGTTCATCCCTTGATACTGTAACAATTTTATTTCCAATTAATTTTTTACCATCCTTTTTTTCAAAAATATGAGCTTTGGGGAGTCCAATCGACTGAACATTGGACAAATATTCAGTACAAAACTCAACCGCTTCTTCAACAATGTATCGTTCAACAATACACCCCTCTGGTCGACTTCGGCTTTTCACGTACCCTTTTAATATTTTCATATAACGTTCAGCAGGGTACATCCATCTCATATAAGCTGGTCCACACAACTGTGTCTCTTTCACAAGATGAACAACTAGATGTACCATTATGTCAAAAAAAGAGGGAGAAAAATACATTTCAAGCTCACACAAGGTAATAACTATCTCTTTTTGTAGTGTTGGTAAGATATCGGGATCGATTACCTTACTACAAATTGACCTAAAGAAAAAACACAAATTAGTTATGGCGCTTCTTACTTTCACTGGCAAAATAGAACGTATACCTATTGGTACAAAGTGTTCCATTATAACATGGCAGTCGTGTGTCTTTAAACTCTTCAACGTGAGGTCTTTCATAGACACAAGTCTTCTGACATCTGAAGAGTATCCTTCTGGAACTTTAACTCCACTCAGAAACTTACACAATATTTTCTTCTCCTTTCTAGACAGAGTAAAAGCAGCAGGTGGTAGATATGTTCGTCTTCCTTTCTTCACGGGTGCTAATTCAGGTCTTATCCCCATCGCTTCCAAGTCTTTTCTTGCTTTAAGGCCATCCTTAGTCTTTCCTTTTATATTGAGTAACGTACCAATAACACTTTCAAATACATTTTTCTCAATATGCATAACATCGAGAAAATGTCTCACATATAAAGACTTCCAATATGGCAATTCAAAAAATATCGACCTCTTTTTCCACCCACCTTTGACAAACTTATGTGCAAAAGGTTTGCCAAACTCAGTACGCATATCTTTCACCTTTTTAAAAACTTGGTCACCTGACAACATAGGTGGAGCTCTACCTTGTTCGATGTCTCCATTGAATTCTTGTCTCCACCCACGGTAGTTATGTTTGGCATTTAAGAATCCATGATGACCGAGAAAGACATTCTTATGACCAAACTCCAATCGCTTCGAAACTGTTTTATCTTCACAAATAGGACACGCTTTTTCACCTTTTATGCTGTACCCTGATAGATTCCCGTAAGCTGGAAAATCATTAATTGTGCCAAACAACATCGCCCTCAAATTGAAACTTTCTTTCCTATATCCATCATAAACCTCCACACCGTTCTCCGACAATATCTTTAAATCTTCGATCAAAGGTGTCAAGTATACGTCTATGTCATTCCCTGGTTGTTTAGGCCCAGAGATTAACATAGATAACATCATGTACTTACGCTTCATGCATAGCGACGGAGGTAGGTTATAAATCATAAGAATCACAGGCCATGTGGTATGTGAGATACTTTGAAGACCATGCGGGTTCATTCCATCAGTAGATAATGCCAAGCGAAGGTTTCTTGCTTCTTCTCCAAAGTCAGGATAATCATTATCAATTTTCGACCACTGTGGTGAATCAGCCGGATGTCGCAACTTTCCATCAATAATTCTTTCATCTGCATGCCGAGTCAGGTGTCTTGCATCGGTTTCACTACGAAACAAGCGCCTAAATCTCGGTATTATAGGAAAATACCATAAGACCTTGGCTGGAGACAATTTTTTCTTATATCGAGACAAACCGCATTTAGGGCACTCAGTTAACGATGCATATTCGTTTCGAAACAAAACGCAATCGTTTGGACAAGCATGTATCTTATCTTAGCTCATGCCAATAGAACACAACATTTTTTTGGCCTCATAGGTTCGATTGGGAAGAACATTATCCTCCGGTAGCATTTCTCTCAAAAGGGCCAACAACTCTGTGAAACTTTTATCCGACCATCCATTGCCCGCCTTTAAGTTGTACAACTTCAATACCGCAGACAGTCTTGTGAATTTAGTGCAACCTTGATAGAGCGGTTTCTCTGCATCGCTTACCAACCTCTCAAACATTTCGAGACAATCATGAAGATCTTCTACAACTACTTCTGCAATCTCTTCGACTCGATCACAATCGTATGTTTCCGTGTCTTTGTCATCTGAAGCATGGGTCGTATTACTTTTCCCCGTCGGTTCAACATTCTCGTTAATTTTCTCCCCGTGATGTATCCAACACTTATAACTTCGATCAATTCCATTCATCAGTAAATGCGATTTCAATCCATCTGTGTCAACCCTACCCACATAACAACAACCCAAGCAAGGACATTTTATTCTATTGAGCTCTTCAGCGTCAGCGTGTTGAACAGCAAACTTAACGAAATCCAATACCCCAATCTCGTACTCTTTGGACAATCGATCGGCATCCATCCATTTTTTATCCATGGTTTTCCTACTTATTAAGGTCAACAAAATAACATTAATTCAACCATATTAATCAAGAAATGAACAAGTTTGATAGTGTTTGATATGTAACTGGTTGAATTTCTTATGTTTTAGTGAAATGTTCATGTTCATTATATTTGTTTATTAACTCAACCATCTCAAATTCTAGAATTTTGAGGCTTCAAAAACAAGCTTTGAATTCTAAAATTCAGAGGACATTTCCATCAATTTTAAGAGTTTTTTAGAAGATTTAAGAGGTGGAAAAAATAAAACTAAACTAAACTATTTCCATCAATTTTAACAAAACTCCATCAATTTTAAGAGTTTTTTAGAGTTTTTTAGAAGATTTCATCAAACATACTCATTCACTACAAAACTTCATTAACAAAACTTCAAACATACTCATTCACTACAAAACTTCATTAATAAAACAGAACAACATAACTTCATTAACAAAACTCACCAAACATAATCATTCACTACAACATTGTAAAGCAACAAAACCCTACAACAACAATGTAAAGCAACAAAACCCTATTCTTCACAACAACGACGTACCTTTAACGACGGTAACAACGGAAATGCAAGAACGAAATGTATCAAAGAGCAGAAAGAGAAACGAACGACGACGGCAATGAGCAGAAACGAAAACGACGACAGTGAGCAGAAACGGATGGACGGCAATGCAACGACGGCAACAACGAACGACGACACAGTGGAGGACGGTTGACGGTGAAGGTTTTTCGTTCGCAAGGGTTTTGAGCTCTGTTCGCATGCAGGGGAGAAGAAAGAGCGGAAATATGAAAATGAATACTGACTATTCATATATTTTAATTTTATTAGACCTTAGACAGCGCTTGTCATAAAAGTGCTTTCTAAGGTGGATCTTAGACAGCGCTTTTCAAAGCGCTTTCTAAGGTTGGCCTTAGACAGCGCTTTTGATTTTATTTTATTTTTATTTTTAAGACCTTAGACAGCGCTTTTAAGGTAAGCGCTGTCTAATATCTTCCTTTAATTTTTTTTTTAAAATTAATAAGACCTTATAAAGCGCTTTTGACCAAAGCGCTGTCTAAGGTCTTATATTTTTTTGCGCTTTTACTTTTTTAAATGGCTAGTTTCCTTGTTTTTAACTTATAGCAGCGCTTTTGTATTAAAGCGCTGTCTAAGGTGCGATGTTAAAACTTAATTTTGTTGTAGTGAAGGATGTTCTCCGAGGTTTAAATCCGAATAGAAATGAGAATTGGATAGTATGAGAGCACAATCGAAGTTTCATACCTTGGTTTAAGGATCATATTTATTCAAAGTATTATTCAGACCGCAATTCAATAACAGAAAGGTTGATATGTTTAGCATATGGTCCAAGTATGGTCGTGTTTTCTTATAGCGCATACGTAATTAATGGATACACATTTTATACCAAAGAACAAGATGATAAAAGTACTATGCAAAATAGTGGTGTCACCGTGGTAGCTGAAGTAATGCACATTTCAAGTGTGAAAGACTTAAACCCCAAATTTGCAAATCTGTCATATTTTGGGGTTATCGAGCGTATTTGGGTGTTTGATTATGAGAAGTTTCAGATTCCTATATTTCGTTGCAAGTGGGTTGAAAATAATAATATCGTACGAATGGATAAGTCAGGATTTTTGCAAGTGGATCTTAATAGGGTGGGGTACAAAGATGAGCCTTTTATTCTAGCCTCTAAAGCTAAACAAGTGTTCTATGTCACTGATCCGACAAGTACAAAATGGTCTATAATGCTTTTATCTAACAAAGTAATTGATGAAAATGTTGGAGATCAAGGTGATATTGATGTTGATATTGAATCATTTACTAGAAATGATCAAGATGAAAATATTATAGCGAATGAATCATATACTAGAAATGATCATAATGAGGGTATTTGGATCAATCCAACCATCTGTGTTGTTAAGAGACGGGTAGAACATACTCCAAACAAAAAAAGAAAGAGACGTTAGTGAAAAAGGTACTAGTTGTAAAATTATAGCTTATATCATTCAATATAGCTTATATCATTCAATAGATTAGGATTATGGATTTTTATATTAGTCATTTAATTTCTATTTTTTTCTTTCTTACAGGTCAAATGTCTAGTAACCAGGAAGATACGCACGAGTAGCACGGGCTAGAGCAACCAATATTACATGGATCAAAGTGGAGGTATATTAATTTTCACAATATTGCTTATTAGTGATGCTACTTGATAACACAAAACATCTATATATTATTTCTTAACTAATGCGTATTTTGTTTTGTTATGTAGTATTTGGATGATATGCCGTGTCCTTATTACACGAGGAAACAATTGCAAGATACTAAGGAGGAATTGTGCGAATTTTTTATTGCAAGAAGAATTCTTTCTTGAATGTATAGTTTTGTGAATGTAAATTCTAGTTTATTGAAATGTAAATTCTATGCAGGTTTGAAACCATACAATAGAATTTGTGCGAATTCTACATGTAAATTCTAGTTTATTGAAATGTACAAATTCTAGTTTATAGAATTTGTGCGAATTCTACATTAATGTAAATTCTAGTTTTGAAATAGAATTTGTTGATGGAAATGTGTATCCATACTGGTTTATTGAAATGTGAATTATACAGGTTTATGGAAATGTGAATTATACAGGTTTCTGCATAAAAAAAATGGTTAAAATGGGATTTTTAAAAAAAATCTTCAAAATTAAACGTAGACAAAAGACAGCGCTTTTGAGAAAAAAGCGCTGTCTAAGGTTATACATTAGACAGCGCTTTCAAAAGCGCTGTCTAAAGTCCACCTTTAGAGAGCACTTTTAAGGAAAAGCGCTCTCTAAAGGTATATAAAAAAATCATTATACGTATACATTAGATAGCGCTTTCAAAAGCGCTGTCTAAAGTCCCACTTTATAGAGCGCTTTTGACGAAAAAAGCGCTCTCTAAAGGGTTTAAAAAAATTCTTTAAAATTTTAAACGTATACATTAGACAGCGCTTTTATAAGCACTGTCTAAAGTCCCATTTTAGAGAGCGCTTTTTCATAAATAAAAAAGCGTTGTCTTTACCTACGACAGCGCTGGCTTAGACAGCGCTTTTAAGCGCTGTCATAGGCCAAAAAAAGCGCCCTCTTTTCCCTTGTTTGGCGTAGTGAAAGGAGAGGCTTAAATGGTGGAATACAAACGTTTTTGGGAGGATAAATTTGGAGATGGAGGATGGGGTGAGGGAGATGAATGAAGTGGATGATGTGGAATCCAGTGTTCGGGTTGAGGTGGAGGAGGAGGATTTGGTTTTGAGGAGTATGAAGGCTAGTGGGAAATTTTGGATTAATCTGAGGATTAAGGAGAATATACTTATTCAAAAGTCGAGATTAAAGTGGTTAAATGATGGTGATAACAATAGTAAATTTTTCCATAGTGCAATGAAGGAGAGAAGGAGATATAATTTTCTTGGTTCTATTATTACGGATAATGGAATAGTGGATAAGGTAGAGGAGGTTAGGAGTCATTTCGAGCCTAATTTTATTGAGTCGGATATTGAGAGACCCGCCCTTGAAGGTCTTGTGTTTAAAAGTATTAATGGTTCGGATCGTTCGTTTCTTGAAGCTACTTTTTTGGAAGAAGAGATTAGGGAGGCTATTTGGAGTTGTGAGGGATCTAAAAGTCTGGGGCCCGATGGTTATTCTTTTCTTTTCATAAAAAAGTGTTGGAATTTTATGAAGGAAAAGTTTATTGGTTGTTTCCGGAGTTTTCATTCCGGCGCTTTATTCTCGAAAGCTTTCATTTCGTCTTTCTTGACCCTAGTGCCTAAGTCCTCTAATCCGTTATGTTTGGACGATTATAGGCCTATTTTCCTTCTAGGGTGTGTGTATAAAGCTATTTCCAAGCTTTTGGCGTCTAGACTTAAAGTGGTGTTGAACTCCATTATTTCGGATTCTCAAAGTACTTTTGTGTCGGGTAGACAATTGTTGGATTCTCAAAGTACTTTCTCTTCAAAGTTGATTTCGAGAAGGCTTACGATAAGGTTAGTTGGAATTTCCTTAGATTTATGTTAAGGAAAATGGGTTTTGGGGAAGTTTGGATGAGGTGGATGGAAGTGTTAGTATTCAATAGTAAAATGTCGGTGTTGGTGAATGGTAGCCCCACAAAAGAGTTTGTTGTGGAGAGAGGTTTGAGACAAGGAGATCCTATTTCTCCTTTTCTTTTTGTGATTGTGGCGGAAGGTTTGAGGGGTATGGTTTCTAGGTCCGTGGAGATTGGGGAGTTTGAGGGTTTCAATTTGAATCGGTGTTTTCTTGACATCCTTCAATTTGCGGATGATACGTTACTCATTGCGGATGACATGTTTGGCCGATCAAAGCGGTGTTAAGGGGTTTTGAAATCGTCTCTGGTTTGGGTATTAATTTTCATAAAACCAAACTAATTGGTATTAATATTAGTGATCGGTTTATGGAATTGGCTTCTTTCTTTCTTTCTTGTAGAAGAGAGGAAAACTCTTTCATTTTCCTTGGAATGCCTATTGGATTTAAGTCTAACGGTACTTCTTTGTGGTCGGCTTTGATGTTGAAATTGAAAAGAAGGCTTTTTTGTTGGAATAATCGATATCTTAGCTTTGGAGGGACGATTACTTTGCTAAAATCGGTTTTTTCTAGTTTATTGATTTTTATGCTTTCTTTCTATAATGCTCCGGTGAAGATTATTAAAGAGATTACTAGAATCCATTGGGTGAGTTGGAATAAGGTGTGTCTCCCGCTTGAAAGTGGGGGATTAGGTTTGCGGAGAGTGGAAGACTTTAATGTGGCTCTCCTTAACAAGTGGAGATGGAGGATTCTCTCGGAAAATGGAGCTCTTTGGTACAATGTTTTAAAGGAGAGGTATGGAGATATCAATTTGAGGATTGTTAATTCCGCGAGTTTCATCAAAAAGAAGAATTGTTGTTCCTTTTGGTGGAGGGATGTCATCGGCTTAGACAAAGGTATGTCGGAAAATTTTTTTGTTTCTTATTGTAGATTTACAATTGGCAATGAGTTTTCTTCTTCTTTTTGGTACTCTTGTTGGTGCTATAATATTTGTCTTAAGGATAAATTTCGTCTTCTTTTTTATTTATCTTGCCATAAAGAGGTAACGGTGGCATGTATGGGTGGTTTTAGAAGTGATGGATGGTATTGTGGGGATTTTGGCATTTGTGTTAATGTTGAGGGGGGAGTAGTTAATGACTTGTTGGAGTTACGGGAGCTTTTGCATTCTTTCCGACCGGCCGCGTTGGAGACGGATATGGTGAAATGGTTGCAGTCTATTGAGGAGAAATATTCGGTGAGTTCTTTTTACTCCCTAGTTAGTCTTAATCGTATTCCTTTTGGGCCAAGGGAGAAGTTTGATGTAGCCTTATCTTTAGTTTGGAAGGGGAAGGTTCCGTTTAAAATTAAAGCTTTTGGTTGGAGGTGTTTTTTAAATAGGCTTCCAAGAAAGATTCTCTTTTTCTAGAGATTGTGTCTTTCCGAATAGCGATTTGAATTGTGTTTTTTCCTTGTCCGGAGCGGAATCTTTAAACCATATTTTGTTGGGTTGTCCGGTGGTGAGATTGGTGTGGAGGGAGGTGGCGGTTTGGGTTGGTTTTGATGAGGAGGGTACTACGGTACTTAAGGAATGTTTCTTAAGGTCCTTTTCCTTTTGTAAAAGGAATAAAGTGGAAAGAGGTAAGGAAGGGGCTATTTGGTTGGCAACATCTTGGTCCTTGTGGTTATTGAGGAATGATATTATCTTTAGGAATGATGTTTGGAATATTGTTGAAGTGGTGTGGAATGTCAAATTGTTAATTTGGAGATGGTCTTTCATTGGGAAAATTACCAATTCCATTTGAAGCTTTTATGAATTTAGTAAGCATCCTTTGTTTTATTTGTCTAAAGGCCTAAATGGTTTGTAATCTTCTCTTGCCGAGCTCCGTCTCGCTTTTTGTAAGTGGGTTCGAGAACCCTTTGTTCTCGTATAAATGAATTTCTTGCTTATAAAAAACAATAATAATACTTGTTTCTCATTTCTAATATAATTGACATATTAAATTCTCCCACTTTATATAGAATAATAATTGAATTAAGATTAAGAGTTTTGAAACATATTTAAACAAACATTCACCCATTTTCTCTATCACACAATGATCTTATCAAATAACGTCACACCGATAGGGTATGTCTATCACTTACATAGTTCAGAGAGAATTGAAATTTATTATATAAAAAAATATTAAAAATAACTTATTAAATTTCATAAATTATTACATGTTGTAGTATTTTGGATCGAACTCTAGTGTCGACAAAGGTAGCTTAATGGTTCATTAGAAGGTTTAGTATGAAGTCAAAGTCTGTTCACATACTGATCTTGTATGCCGTAGTCGATGTATGCTCAAGCATGCAGTAGTCGAAATTCTAGGGTTGTTAGCATGTGAATTGGGCCTTGCTTGTAAGCCCAATTGTTAAGTTACCTTATAATCTAAGTTTAGTAGTCTATAAATAGACTAGTTCTCTAAGGTTGTTGGGAGAGGTTAATTGTTGGTATTAACTTCTAATCTTTGAACCCTTATTGAGAACGTGAATAGTAAAACATATTTAAACAGCTCTCTATTCTTCTTCCTTTTTCTCTTTTCCATTGTGAAACCTAATAGGGTTTCTTGTGTTTGTTCAAGAAACTCAATCTTTATCTCATAACTTTGTTCTGTTATTGACGAAATCAATTCCTATCAACCTGGTGCGGTGAGCGTGGAGGAGAAGATGCCGTCAATAAAGTATAAGGTTGAGAAAGTCACCGGTGTGAACGATTTCGGCTTGTGGCGCTTGAAGATGCAAGCCCTTGTTAAAAGCGTTGAAAAGATCGGAAAGGATGGATGCTGCCCTAACAGAGAAGGAAAAGACAATGATGATCGAAAAAGCCCACAGTGTCATTGTATTGAGCCTTGGTGATAAGGTTCTCCGGCAGGTTTCATAGGAGAAAAATGCAGCTAGTGTGTGGACGAAACTTGAAGGTTTGTACATGACAAAATCATTGGTTAATTGTCTCTACCTGAAGCAAGCTTTGTATTCATTTAAGATGAATAAAGACAAAGCCTTGGCTGAACAACTAGATATGTTCAAAAAGTTAATTCTTGATCTTGAAAATATCGAGGTCAAGAATGATGATGAAGATCAAGCGCTACTGTTGTTGTGCTCTTTACCTAAGTCTCATGCTCACTTCAAGGAAACTCTCTTGTATAGAAGAAAGTCGTTAACCTTTGAAAATGTTTAATCTGCCTTGTAATATAAGGATTTGAACGAACGAAAGGAGCAGAAGCCATCTTCTGTTGGTGATGGTTTGTCTATTAAGGGGAAATTCTTGAAGAAAGATGGTAGGTTTGAGAAAAAGAAGGGTAAAGTTCTGCATAATTCTTATGGTGGTAATGCTCCTACAATTAAGTGTTATCATTGTAATTAGGAAGGTCATACAAGAAAAGTATGCCTTGACCGACTAACAATTCATGGTGGAAATTATAATGGTAATGTTGCCATTGTGCAAGATGGTTATGAATCATCTGATGTCCTAGTGTTTTCAAGCAGCGACTCTAGCAAGGAGTAGATTATGAATTCAGGGTGTACTTGGCACATGACTCCAAACAAAGACGTGTTTGAGGAATTGTGTGATCAAGATGGTGGATCAGTGCAATTTGGAAACAATAAAGCTTGCAAAATTTCAGGTATTGCATCTGTGAGATTCAAGCTCCATGATGAGTCAATAAGGTTTTTGACTGATGTTAGGTATGTACCTGATCTTAAGAGAAATTTGATTTCTCTTGGTGAATTCGACAAGAAACGATATATTTTTAAAGGAGAGCAAAGCATTCTAAGGGTAATGAAGGGGACGAAGGAAGTCTTGAGAGGCGTGAAGAAACAAGGCATGTATACCCTTGAGGTTGTAAATGGTTCAGCAGATGTGGCATCCAAGAAACATGTGTCGAAGACTGAGCTATGGCAAAAGAGAATTGACCATGTCAGTGATAAAGGCCTTGTTGATTTATCGAAACATAATCTACTGTGTGGTAACAAGGTCGTAAAATTGGAGTTTTGTGAACCTTGTGTATTTGGTAAATCCTGTAAAATGAAGTTTAACAAAGGTAAATAAAGAACACATGGATCCCTTGATTACATTCATGCAAATCTCTAGGGGTCTGCAAGGAATCCTTTACACTCAGGTGCAAAGTATTTTCTATCCATAGTTTATGATTACTTTGGAGCTAATGACCTCAAGATCGTTGCAACAACTGATCTTAATGTCAACACTTTTCCACATACCTTGATTTTATTCATCAGCTTTGTAACCCTAGTGCAAAAATCAGTTATGCTTTCACTTTCTTCCATCTGAAGTAATTCATGTGCCCTTTTCTTAGATTGTAACCTCACCTCTTTCACCTTATCTGCGCCTCCAAACGATTTCTCCAAGATTTTTCATGCTTCTTTTGCTGATTCTACATCACTAACCTTTTCAAAATTGTTTGGATCAACACATTGACGAATTATAAAGAGAGCTTTATAATCTTTCTTCTTCAATTCTTTGTATGCGGCCTTTTAATGATCCGACACGTTTTCTGCAAGTGGTGTTACTCCTTCCTTCACAAGATCCCAAATATCTTGATAAAAGAAAACCACTTTCATCTGCTTACACCAATTCTTATAATTATTGTTCTTGAGAATCGGAAGACTCGTCAGAAAATGCTTGTTGGGTGATTCATTGCCATCATGATTTTCTTCCCACGAATCACTCAGCCAATGCTCTAGATATCAGATGTTGGAATTAACCCAAAACTTTGAGAATTTTAAATCAATCTTAATGAACAAGATTCAATTAACCTGATCGAAATCTCTTGTTCTTTACTCTTCACTCATGTGAAACAATCACACCTTGATTGCAAGAATGATTCTGCGCAGCAATTGTTAATGGAAGAAGAAAGAGATAAGATTAGGGTTTAAAAAAATAAGGGAATAGGAGAATGATTTTTGCAGTGTAACTCTCTTATCTCAAACTGAGCAAAAATATTATTCAACTGTGCAACTGCACTTTATGTTGTGTTTTACAATATTATTCTCTATTCTACTTACTAAAAATAGGGGTTACTCCCTCTATTTATAATTGAGCTAGCTTGCCCCCTAAGGTAAAGTCCAAAAACACAAAAGCCCAAAATTTATATTTTGGTCTAAGTTGAAATTCTGGGTCAAGCAACCTACTTCGACACTTCGACATCTGCCACAACTCGACACACACACTAGACTAATTTCGACATATCCTTGTTTTTGTCGAGCTGCACTTGCTTCGACTCAAAAAATTACAAACACATAAAAAAAAATTGTTGCTTTATAAACATCAACTACTTATAATTACGCATTAATGTAAATAATTTGTTAATGTTTATAAATGAACAACTATCTTTTTTTAAAGATGTTTAAAAGATAAATGTAATTTTAAGACGAAGATCATATCAAGTTTATTATTTATTTGCAATTTGTAAATATCAAATCAAATTTTATACCAATGCACGAAATCTAAAGAATTTTTTTGAAATTTATAAAACAAAAACTTTTTCATAAAAAATAATAAGTTGAAATTTTAATAAGTTGCAAAAAATCAATCACCTTAATATGTTCCATGAAAATTTATCATCTCATCCTTCTAATATGTTCCATGAAAGCAGCCGATGAATGATACTATCTTCCATCTGATGTAATTTATGGGTCTTTTTGTGAGTTTATAACCTCGCCTCTTTCACCTTCTTTGCACCTCCAATCAATTTCTCCAAGATTTCTCATGTTTCTTTTGCTGATTCTACATCACTAACTTTTTCAAAATTGTCTGGATCAACACATTGATGAATTATAAAGAGAGCTTTATAATCTATATTCTTCAATTCTTTGTATGCATCCTTTTCTTGATCCGACACATTTTCTGCAAGTGGTGTCACTTCTTCCTTCACAAGATCCAAAATATCTTGATAACAGAAAACCACATTCATCATCTTGCCCCAATATCTTGATAACAGAAAACCACATTCATCATCTTGCACCAATTCAAAATAGTGGTCACTCCCTCTATTTATAATTGAGCTAACTTGCTCCCTAAGGTAAAGCCGAAAAACACAAAAGTCCAAAATTTTATTTTGGTCAAGTCGAAATTCTATGTCAAGCAACCTACTTCGACACTTCGACATCTACCACAACTCGATATACACACTAGGCTAATTTCGACACATCCTTGTTTCTGTCGAGCTACATTTGCTTCGACACAAGGAATTACTCTCTCAACAAAAAAATAGTTGATTTATAAACATCAACTACTTATATATACACATTAATGTAAATAATTTGTTAATGTTTATAAATGAACAACTATCTTTTTTTAAAGATGTTTAAAAGATAAATGTAAATTTAAGACGAAGATCAAATCAAGTTTATTATTTATTTGCAATTTGTAAATAGCAAATCAAATTTTATACCAATGCACAAAATCTAAAGAATTTTTTTGAAATTTATAAAACAACTTTTTTATAAAAAAGAATAAGTTGAAATTTTAATAAGTTGCAAAAAATCAATCACCTTAATATCAAATTAAAATTTCATTAATTTTTTTTAAAAATATTTTAAAAAAAATTGGTTATTTATAAATATCAACTACTTGTCTTTACACATCAATGGAAATAAATAGTTAATATTTATAAATCAACAACAGTCTTTTTTTTTAAAAATGTTTAAAAGAAAAATGTAATTTTAAGATGAAGACTTAATAAAGTTTATTAATTGTTTGAAATTTGTAAATACCAAATCAAATTTTAAACAATGCACAAAATCTAAAGAATTGTTTTCAAATTTATAAAACAATAACTGTTTTTATAAAAAAGAATAAGTTGAAATTTTATAAGTTATAAAAAAAAAAATCAATCCCCTTACTTTAAAAATTTTTTAAACATTTTTTTTAGAAAAAATAATTGTTGATTTACAAATATCAACTACTTTTATTTACGCATTAATGTAAATAAGTAGTTAATATTTATAAATCAATAACTTATCCCTTTTAAAAAAATATTCAAAAGATAATGTAATTTTTAGACAAATACCAAATCAAGTTTATTATTGATTTGCAATTTGTAAATATCAAATAAAATTTTAAACCAATGCAAAAAATTTAAAGAATTTTTTTGAAATTTTTAAAACCACAACTTTTTAATAAAAAAGAATAAGGTGAAAATTTAAGAAGTAATAAAAAAAATCATTTGCCTTACCATCAAATTAAAATTTCATTAATTTATCAAATTTTTTTTAGAAAAAAAGAATTATTGATTTATAAATATCAACTACTAGTATTTATAAAAGAATGGCTTAATACCCTTTTTGGTCCTCTAGCTATAGGGGTAGGTCCAAATAAGTCCTCTAGCTTTTAAAAGTTCCAAATTGGTCCTATACGATTTTAAATAGTTTCGTATTGATCCTTTCCGTTAAATACATGCTAACGGTGTTAAAATAACTGATGTGTATTCTGAGTTGGCTGGGGAGTGAAGCATTGTCATCATCTTCTTCGCTAGGTACAGTGTTTTATCTGAATCTTTATAAATTGAATCCCAATCTCAAACCCTAGGTTCACAATTCATCCTAAATTCACCAAATTGAAAGGGAAATCAAGTATCTGGGCGGCGTTTGTTCTTCATTTTCTTCCCAATAATGAGTTCTGGTCACGTTTCTTCTTCATCTTCATCGCAAGTTTATACCAGTTTTGGGCAAGTTATGTGTGCTTGTGGAGACCTGTGTGTACTTCGCAAGGCAAGAACCGTCAAAAATTATGGAAAGCTTTTCTGGGGTTGTAAACATTTTAAGGTAATATTCTTTGTTAAACACATGCATTCCATCCATTACAACTTCACTGTTAACAAGTTGGTTGCATATATGTATAGGGACACACGAATGCCGGATGCGGTTTTTTTGAATGGTTCTATGATGATTCAAGAGATGGGAACGAGGAACGCATGAGGAATCTGCAATGGAAGATTGAAATGTAATTTAAGGAGTTAGAAGAAGCCCAAAAAGAGTTGGCTGAGGCAAAAAGCATGGTTGAAGTGTTGAAGGACAATAATCTACTTCTAGAAGAAGATTTGAAGAACACTAGGAAAAGGAAGATGATCTGGAAGTCCCTGTTTTTTATTGTGTTATTTGTTTTAGTGGTTAAGGTGTTGTGAATATTGAAGTTGATGTAAAAGTTGGTTCCATGACATGTACAATTTGGTTTATCAGTTGGTATAAAAAAGTTGATGTGAATGTTGAAGTTGTGTTATTTGTGTGGATTGATGTACCAGTTGTTACCAAATCTAGTAATTCAGTGTTTGCCTCATGTGTTTGTGGACATGAAATTGTTCACCTGTAATTCAGTTACCAAGTCTAGTAATTCAATGTTTACACTAAATAATAGTTGGTATAAAACAGTTTGTGAACCTGAAATGTTGCACCTGTTTAACAGTTTAGCAACTTAATTTAGCAGCTTAATTTAACAGTTTAGCCTAGCAGTTTATAACAGTTTGTACACCATAATTTATGACAATTATATGATAACAGCTTAACAGAAGTAATCATTACATCATAACAGAATAACATAGTCTGATTACATCCACATTACACAAAATACCATAATCTGATTACATCAACATTGCCCAAAATAGGATAATCTGATTACATCATGATAGAAGTAATCATAACAGAAGTTGTTCATAACATTACACAAAATAACAGAAGTTTTCCAAAGAACTTCACAACATTACACAAAATAGTAGAACTTGTTCATTACACAATACAACACAAACTACAGACCCTAAGAGGATTTCTTTTGAATGATCCTTTTAGTTGGTGTTGTCCTCCTAGTAGTAGGACCCACTGCATTCTGTGATGCACTCAATCTGGTGGTGGGTCTCTGTGAAAGTTGTGCTGGTCTCTTAAAAGGCAACTTGTGCCTAGCTTGTGTTGGAGGCTTCATGGTAGTAGTCTGAGTTGTTTTGCTTGCTTGACTTGGTTGAGTTGGTTTGCTTGTCTGAGTTGGTTGAGTTGGTTTGCTTGTCTGAGTTGGTTGAGTTGGTTGAGTTGACTGAGTTGTTTTGTTCTGAGTTGGTTGCTTGACTGAGTTTGTTGCATGACTTGTCTGTGTTGCCAGATTTGCTTCAGATGCTTGCTGGGTGAGCTGAGTATAAGGAGTTGGTTGCTGGGTGGCCTGTGTTGACTGTTGTGGTGGCTGAGCCATCTTACAAGTTAATTTGTTGTGGCCAGTCTGTCTACACCTAGTACACCTCATAATCATACCAGTTTTTCTTATTTTCCTGTCAGAACCATCAATCTCACCCTGTTCCCTATTCCTCTTCTTCTTTGGTCTCCCAGGCATTTTCTTGAATTTGGGAGGCTGCACATCAGGGTATTCAGTTCTCACCCATAGATTTGTACCATTTAGAGGGTAAATGATTGGTTCATACACTCTAATGTACCTAGCCTTCTTGTAATATTCAGGAACAAACTGGTCAATATCAAGACCTCTACTCTTGATTGAGGAAATCACATGGACACATGGGAGACATGTCAGGTCCCACTTTCTGCAAGAACAGCTATGTTCCTTCAAGTTGACAGAGAACATGTCTCCCTGATTCTCAATGTGCTTCACCTCAAAAATGTGTTCAGATGACATCCTATAAAAACACAACAGTCAGTCTATATCTTATCAAAAGAATTTCATCCTATAAAAACACAACAGTCAATCTATATCTCATTAAAAGAACCTCATACTACAAAAACACAACAGTCAGTCTATATCCTATTAAAAGGTTATCATGTTACCTTACAATCCTTGAATTTGTGAAACTGCTGATTTTCTCGACCTTCTTCTTAATGTTTGGCAAGACTTCATCATCACCTAAGTTAGAGAACTTTAGCCTATTTGCCGCCCATTTTTCCATTATGTATCCTCTTATCTCCTCTAACATTGTAACCAAAGGTTTTGACCTTGCTTCCACAATTACACTGTTGAATGCTTCTGACATATTATTCAAGACAGTATCACATTTTGTTGTGGTTCTGAAATAGGACTTTCTCCAAAATCGTGGTGGGGTTTGCATCATGTGTTTGTAGGCCTCTTCATTTATCCTCCTCATGCCTCTCATCTCTCTTTCCCAGGCCTGTGGATAAGTAGCTCTGGCTTCCTTCCAAATGATTTCTTTCAACACTTTTCCTGGAAATTTCTTTCTGAAATTGTTGTACAGGTGTCTCACACAGAACCTTTGTTCAACACCTGGTAACAATTCATCCATAGCTTGGAGAAGACCCTGCAAATGCATATAAATTCAGGATTAAATTCTAAATAAAAAAAAAATTCAAACTTAAATAAAGGCAATAAATATAGGAGTACCTTTTGCTGATCAGAAATGAAAGTGTAGGTCCTACACTCTTCTCTTCCACCCAGATCATCAATGACGAGCTTTAAAAACCAAGTCCATGATTCTCTATTTTCCCCTTCCACCACAGCAAAGGCAATAGGCATCATTTGATCATTGGGATCTGTTCCTATTGCAGATAAAATCTGGCCACCACATAGACCCTTTAAAAAACAGCCATTAAGCCAAATTATTGGTCTACACATCTTGAAGCTCTTCTTGCAAGCATCATAACAAACATACATTCTCTTGAAATAAGGTCTTGCATCCTCACTTCCCTCTTGAACTGGTGTGACATGTATCTTAACAGTTGACCCAGGATTTGTCCTCAAAATTTCATGACAATAGTCATAAATCCTAGTGTAGTCTCCTAAATAAGATCCATCTACCATGTCCCTGGCTGCAAATCTAGCCCTAATAGCCCTGGTCTTGTTAACACCTACATTCCATTTCTTGAGGGCTTTCTCCTTAATATCCTTTAGCTTAAGCTTAGGATTGTTTTTCATTGTATTTTGCATTCTCTTGCTTAACCATTTCGTGCTCATCATCTTAACATTATACTCTCTAGCACAGTTATGTGTGTCAACTAGTTTCCTAAGCTGCCAAGTTTCCTCATCAGGAAGTTTTCCACAGTATGCCTCCCATTGACATCCAAACTTACATACCACCTTCACTCTTATGTTATCATTTTTTAGAAACTTCAAACCTCTCCCATTTTGCACAGCATATGTTTGAATGGCTTCTTTAAAATCAGTTTTGGTATTGAAATAGGTTCCCAACTCCCATTTATAGTTTTGCATGTCTTTCATTGCCTTGAAGATTGGATGTTTCCTCTTCTTTGGTTCTTCTTCATCCTCAGTGTCACCTCCACTTTCCAACTCTTCACTATCATACACAGCTCCATTCTCCTCTCCACTATCTGCACCCCCTTTCCTTTTCTTTAATTTACTTGTTCCTTCCTGTTTCTCATCATATGCCACCATTTTGGCAACATGTTCTTCCTCATAATCCAGACTAGGATCAGAATCACTGAAATCAATCTCCAAGGCACTATCATAGTTATAGGATGAATCCTCACTGTCATCAGATGAAGTATCATGCACCTGACCATGAATCCCATCCCCATTCCCATCACCCTCTTTCTCAACACACTCTTTCTCTACACCCTCTTTCTCAAGACCCACATCAGAATTCACATTCTCACCATCCAAGGCACCCTCATCAGAATTCACATTCTCACCATCCAAGACAACCTCATCAATAGTCACACCCTCACCAGTAGTCACACCCTCACCAGTATGCACTCCCTCACCAGCCTTGACACCCTCACTAGAATTCACTCCCTCACCAGCACTATCAACAGAAGTGTTTACATCCTTAAGTACTTGTTCAACAAGTTCAACAACAATGTCATATTGTTCTTCATTCACAACATCCAAAGGTTCTTCATTTAATATATCCTCCTCCATGTTAATAGGTTCTTCATGTAATGTGTCACCCCCATCAACATAATCAGGTTGGGATAATGGGTGTTCAATGTATATGTCAACCTTGAGGTGTACCCTACATAGGTCAGCTATGTCCAACGCACCTCTATCATCAGTGAGCTCATTAATCCCAAATGTAGGATCCCTGTAGTAGATGTTGTTTACCTCGTTATACCCTATATCTTTCAAAACACCTATCAACTCAAAATAAGACCACCTATCAACATCTACCTTTAATTCATTACATTTACCCCCCACGTATTTCGTTTTTTCAGAATCCATAAATTCCCCACTATGATGAATGTTGAGGGTTATCATTTCTTCCATTTCAACCTAATATCATAAACAAGAAGAAACTTCACAAAAAGAAGATTGAAACAACCCTAATTTCAACACACAAACCCTAGATTACCGAAAACTATTGTTCTACGAAAGGAACATAGATACTTACCAGGATAAATCTTCGTCTTCAATCGTATGTCCTGGAAACGTAATAGTCGTCTTCGTCTTCACACGCGAGCTTCTTCTTCTTCGTCTGGCTGTGCTAGGGTTTCAAAGATGGAAGACTAACTGAACAAATGACTTGATGAAAAATAGGTGGGAAATGAAGAGCCTATAACCATCGCGCCAAATCCCCATTCAGAAACGTACACCTCAGCACAACCCATGCCATGTCATCAATATTTTATTTGAAATTTTAACTTTCTTAACGGCGAGGACTAACGTGGACCTATTTAAAATCGTATAGGACCAATTTGGAACTTTTAAAAGCTAGAGGACTTATTTGGACCTACCCCTATAGCTAGAGGACCAAAAAGGGTATTAAGTCCAAAAGAATTGTTGATTTATAAATAAGTTATTAATGTTTATAAATCAACAATTATATTTTGAAATAAAATAATTAAAAGATAAATGTAATTTTAATATGAAGACTATCCACTTAATTTTTTAAAATTTAATATACAACCTTGAGATAGATTAATACAAATGAATCATCCTACCATTGATAAAACGTAAGAGGAGTCTATCTGTGTATCCCTTGTTTTTTCTTTTTGAAAATCAATATTCGATTCCAATAGAACAAACGAGCAAAATGGATACTCGAACTCTTACAATAAATACAAACAAGAGATACAATCAACAGGATTAGAGAACCATTTGGACAAATTACAAGAGGCAAAAAGATTGGAATCCTTTCCTCACCACATCCAAGCTGAAACTTTAATGAAATTCACAATACCTTATACTGAAAATCTACCTTGGTTAAAAACAACATCATTACGACTTAACCATTGTGACTCAAATCTTCACCAAGTTAAATAGGGAACTTATTAATTTCACATATATATATATATATATATATATATATATATATATATATATATATATATATATATATATGGATTTAATTGAAAATGCATTGACCATGTAAACAGATTTTACACTGTCAATTAATTATAGACGTTAGATGATGGAAGAAGTTTAACTTTTATTTTAACAATTTATAAAGTAATGTAAACGGATGATGATGATGAATTGACAGGGTAAAATTTTTTACACTATCAGTGCATAGTAATTAATTATAGAGATTAATTACTGCACTGTCAGTTTAAAAAATTTTACACTGTCAATTTATCATCATCATCCGTTTGCATTACTTTTGGATAGTTAAAATAAAAGTCAAACCTCTCTCAATATCCAACGTCTATAATTAACTGACTGTGTAAAATCCTTTTACACTGTGAGTGTATTTCAATTAAGTTCATATATATATATATATATATATATATATATATATATATATATATATATATATATATATATATATATATATATATAAAATTAAACTATCCTCAATATACCTTTTTCAATGCAAATTAAAGTTTAGCATAAGTACCATTACGCTGATTACCTTAACGCGAATAACAGAATTATTTAAGACTGAAGACTCCATTAAGCAATCCCTGCCACTAAAGAACATCAATAAAATTTGAATTAAAACTTAATTTAATTGATTAAATCTAAAGTTCTCAATTTATGCATCACTGTTTTAATTAAACTTACTAGCCGAATATAAAAGTCTAACCTAAAATGATATATAATACCTTATTTGGCAAACAACAATAACATAATCTAAATTCACAACATGAATCGAGATTTGACGTTAATGGGACGCAACAAGCCAGCAATGCTTCTGTTACAATAATCTTCTCTTCAAAACAAGACGCTGCAGCGCACCTGTCATGACAAAGGTCTGTTCACAAAGATATTATTCACAACAAGCCAGCAACACTTCCTTTATAATAATCTTCTCTTAAACACATGAAGCTGACTAGATCCATGTGAAAAAATAATCAGCAAAGGTAAGCTTAACCATACCGTTGAAATTTAGCCATCGGTGTGTAGATCGGGATCCGATCCATGTGAAAAAATGTGTAGAAAGCTACAACGAAATATTGAAGAAGTTAAGAATAAAGGAAGTGAGGTATTTGTGAAAAACAAACTCTATTTCTCGCTATATAAAGGGGTTATATATCCGCGTTGCTTAGGTGGTGATAGTTGTGTTAATCTTTTTTTAAGGCAAAAAAGGAAAAATAAATACCAGGCTGTATTTTAACTGGATTTTGGGTAGGTACGGGTCACTCTACTTATCTGTTAATATTATCTTTTATTTTATTTTAAACAATACAGTTACACTACAATATGATTCTAAGCTGAGTGGTGGTTTGTGCCAAGATATGGAGTTTTCTTTTCCGTTTTGCTGGAGATGAACTCGTCGTTGTTGGAACAGTATGATTTCTCTTCAATCTGGTGTCCTGAAAATAAAATGTATAAGCTTAGAACACGATGGGTCATACGCATCATGGGAACTTTATATTGAGTATGAGATAACTGCATAGAATCGTACTAGATGAGGTCAATTGTGAGCAATATCATAGCTTGTATGTGGATTCTAAAGCAAAAACTGCTTAAGTGGTTTAAGAACAAATGACAAGAATTCCTTTGACCAAAGGCAAAACTAAGATGGTAAAAGTGATTGTGAAACTGCAAGTCTATTTTAAAAGGAGATATTGACGAAGATAAGAATAAAGAGAGTGTGGAATTTGTGAAAACCAACCTCACTATATTTGTGTTAATCCCTTTTTAAGGCATAAAAAAGGGAAAATAAATATCGGGCTGCATTTGAACTGGAGTTTGGGTAGCTACAGGTCACTACTTATTTTATTTTATTTTAAACAATACAGTTATATGTTATCATACGTGGGTATGTATGTACTTTTAAATGCTAATTTTATTCTCTATAGTTTCTTTAAACTTTATTAACAATACAACGGTGACTTTTTTACCTACATGCCATGACTTTGAAATTTTAACACTAAAATATCATGCCAAATTCTTAGGGGCCCATGATAAGTAGGTGGTTGATAAGTGCAAATTGTAGCTATTTTTATATATAAGTTTTGTTGCATTTATCGATACTTTTTGTTAATATTGTTCGAATAAACCCCGCATTGTTTGTAAATACGTTTACTTTGCATTATAGTGTATATATTGCGTATCGCGTAAATATCATTGAGTTTAATTGATTTTCTCTCATTTTTGTAGGTATTCAAGCAAGGATATCTTGTCATATTCATAAAGAGCATTGAATAAGCTTTCCAACGCTTCTGACCGTGCGTCAATCCGAGTTACGGTTCAGAAGTTGTGGTCAAAATAAGGGTTGGTTTGCTGTCAAGTTCGCTTTGCAAACTTCCTAGCAAATGTTCGCTTTGCGAACTTCCCAGTGAATGCTCCCAGAATTATGGCAGTAGAAAAAGGGACCAAAGTTCGCTTTGCAAACTTTCAGCGAATGTTCGCCAGAAAGTTCGCATTGCGAACTTTTACAGAATTGCAGAGGCGGTTTAGCTATTCTGAGGCACTTAAGTGCCAATTTTTAGAGTTCGCTTAGCGAATAATAGTTCGCACTGCGAACTTGACAGATTTTGACATTCTATTTAAGTCATTTCATTCATTTTTTCGGTTATGGTTTTGGAGATTTTTGCTCCCAACTCCATCAAATTCATTTTTCAGTAGATTAGCTTAGAAAACAACATTGAAGCTTGCACACGGATGATCTGGGGTGGATTTCTCATCGACCGACGTTGACAAACCGCGAGATGTTTGGTTTATTTCTCTTCTTCTTTGTGTATTTCTTCTTTGTTGGGTTGTTGTATATGTATTTACTTTGAACTCATGTATATTTATCGCCCATGGCGTTGTATAAAATCTGTTTTACAAATCTTTATCGGTGATTGTCCTTGATTTTTGCTTTATGCTCGGGGTTTGGGTTGTGTTAGAGATAAACATCGCAAACTTTGATTAGGGATGATTATCTGCTTGTTTCTGGATGCTAGAGATATATTTAGAGCTAACAATCTTTATGTGTGTCGAAGCATAATGCCTCCGTATCTTGAGGTGGGTGCAAGAGTGTCGACGAGGGTAATACGGTTGTTCTCTCAGCTCAGTGCGTCAGAGATGGACACTGTTGTGAGCGATGCTGGATAATATTGGGGAGTATTGTAGGTTGAGTATAATTGGTCGGTAAGTTTAAGTTTGTGAGGAGTCAATTATGTGCATGCCGGATAAGTTTCTTCTCTCTGAAGAATGAATTCTTTTTATATTCATATTTACTTTTCTGCATTTACTTTAAACCCATTTTAACGCAAACTCATTAACATTTAAATTTTCGAACGACAGTTCAATATTACCGATCTCTGTGGACACGATAAATTCCCGGAAAAATACTTCCAAATCTTTTTGTTACTTGCCGCTTTACCGCACCAACAAAATGACGTTGTTGCCGGGGATTGGTGTTTTTATTGAATCGCATTGCGATAGTTTCTTTGTTTTTTAGTTTTGTAGATATCGTATATATTGTATATTTTCACTTGGTTATACTGATACTTGTATATTTTCTTCCTGTAACGTTTGTTCAAGTGTTTGGTTAGGGCACTTGCTTTTGGTTTGCGCGGTGAGGCATCACCATGGCATGAAGGAAGGAAGTTACTAGCTAAGCACAATAAAGTCGCCGAGCTTACGACGTAAAACAAGCATATTTTATTGTTTTTTGTTTCGTTATTACTTTTTCATTCTAGCTTAGGTAGTGTGGTGAACATTCATTAAACAAGTTGTACTCAGATTTTTCGTAAATTCTCAAATCTTCACTTTACAACTTGGTTAATCCATTTTCTGCCGGTCTTTTAGTTTGTTTATATTAATAGTTTTTATGCTTGTCTAAGAGCTTAATTAGAGTAGCTTGAGGGAATTTAAGGTGATGTTCCAAGTTTGATCATTTCTGTAACGCTCCAGTCAGTTTTGCCAGTTTTGCCTTTTTAATTAATTGAGTCGTTTTGAGTATTTTATTATTATATTATTTTATTTCTGACTTTTATGTGAAAATATGTTATTTTTCGCCATGAATATATTTTATCGCGTTTTGGGAACATTTGCGAAATATTTGAGTGTAGGGGTAATTTGGGCATTTTGATTTATTTTGTTAAGTTAGAATAGAATAGAAAGAGAGAAAAATAGGAAGAGAAAGAAAAAGAAGAGAAGAAGAATAGAAAAGGGAAGAGAAGAAAAGAGAGAATTTGGGAAAACTTAGAAATCAATCAACCGACTTTCTAGAACACGATTAAATCGGGTAAGGGTGCGAAACTCGATAATACTATGTTTGTGTATGATTATGTATGTGTTTGCTTGGATGTTTCTTGTCTTTCCATGACTTTTGAGTTTTAGGTCGAAAATGATAAAATGATTAGAAATCGATGCTTTTGTGGTTGGAATTCGATATAATTTGCATTGTATGATTACCATGTGTTTATGAATCATTGCTGATAATTGTTTTGCTGTTGGAATTGATTTGGAATGAAAAATGAGGTTTTTGGGGGTTTTTAGATCGTGTAACCCGTAACAGAATTTTTCTGGTTCTGGTGTGATTCGCCAGGCGAATTGAGTCTTACCACTAGCTCGCCAGGCGAAGTGCTGGCGAAGGCGGATTCGCCAGGCGAATTTGTAAGTCGCCAGGCGAAATCAGAATTACAGAAAGGGGGTAGCTTCTGTAACTTTTGGGGTTTTTCTAAATTGGTGACTCGCCACTAGCTCGCCAGGCGAAGTGCTGGCGAATGGGATTCGCCAGGCGAAATCCATGGCGAATGGGAATCCACCAGGCGAATTCTCAAGTTGCCAGTCGAATTTGGCTGTATCTCAATAAATTCTTTTCTTTGAAAATTCATAACTTTTGATCTGTGGTTCGGTTGGAGGCGTGGTTTGATGCGTTAGAAAGCTTATAAAATATACTTTATTATGATGATGGTTTTAAGAATTGTTGGCCGATTAAATCATGTCGGGAATTAGAAATGTGTTGTTTTGTTGTCGACGTTTGTCGTTTAACTGTGTGAACTTGATGTGTATGTGAAATATACTGTTGGTGTGGATATTGTATGACTTGTGTACTGTTGTGTGATGAAATTGCATGAAATACATATTGTGATGATGGTTGGTGGCTTTACGGCAAGAAAATGCGATGTATGATAATTGTTAATATATGCATGATTATGGATGTGTATATGTGTGCATATTAAATGTCATGAGTCATTGTATGCCAAACATCATGATATGCATTGTTGTGACGTCCTGAGTGATGGATTGATTCAAGAGGGAATCTGCTATAACATCGTGCGCCTTAAAAATAAGAGGACCTAAAGCGATTTGATATATCGTGCGCCTTAAAAATAAGAGGACCTAAAGCGATGGTTATAAACGATCGTGTGCCCATGTCGGGTGTGAGCGATCGGATTGTGCGCCTTATACCGAGAGGATCTAAAGCAATCCATAAACGTCGTGCGCCTTATACCAAGAGGAGCTAAAGCGATGAGGAAGATCGTAGGCTCGACGGGGTGTTCCTTAGGTGATCCTCAGTAACGAGCGATGATTCCAGCAGAGTTCCTGAGTGAACTAGTGATGAGAAATATTAGAAGTCGGTACCGCATGGCATGTGCATAGAGTCGTTGTGTCGGTTTCTGTGCATTTGCATAACTCATGGATTAATTGTGCATAGAATTGTGAATGTGATTGATGAGATGGAATATGTGGAATTGTATTGATGATGAGTGTATTGTGTATGATTGAGGTGTATGGGTATTTGATACTTTAGAATTGTGCTGTGTTGTGTTGTATTTGATTGCGGTGCATTTGTGGTGAGAATGATTTACTTGTGTATTTCTGTGTTATTATATAATTATATGCAACTGTGATATGATTGTTTTTCTCACCCTTCTGCTGTTTTATAATGCTCTATAAGGCATTGCAGATTAGAGTTGCTGGAGGTCTTTTTGTGAAGCTTAGGTCTTCCTTCTTTTGTCGGTCGGCTCTGATATGTGACACTGGGTAGTTAGGGAGGCCGTTTGTGATTATTTTGTATTATGTATATGTATCTTTTGGATTGTACATGTAGGATGTTGTATATGACAAACAAACTTTCATGATATATATATATATATATATATATATATATATACATATGTTGATATTCAGTTACAGATTTTCCGCTTATATGCTGTTTCTGAATTGTGGGTATAATACTACCTGAATGGTTGCATATCTGTATGAGCAGGTGTTGTATGTTTGTTTCAAATTGATGGGGCGTCTCCAGTCTATATCGTGCATGTTTAATTATACTCTGATGAAATTTTGTTATTTTATTTATCGCTTTAATAGCTTGGGGTATAGATTAGGGGTGTCACAATTTCAACTTGCGGATGTATGGTAATGATTTTGTTAAGTTTTGTACACGTCCAAGGTATGTGTTTATCGCTTTCTTGACTTTAGCATATTCATGATACTTAGGCATTTTACAAACTTCCATGTCATTCATTCTTCTGTATACTTGTTCTTGTTGTGAATCACTTTAGTTCCCAACCTTTTTATGAGATAGCTTTCCATTGTTCATATATGCGCGGAGTACCAACATTCTTGTTCTAACTGGATTTTATTATGCTTAACCTTTTGTTTGTGTTAATTATGTGAAAGCATGAAAAAGATCAAGGCATTTTGTTTCATTTTGAGCACAACTATCTAACCAAATAGTCATTCACCTTATGAGCGTGTGATCATTCGTAACCCCTTTGTGCCTTTCTATCATTATCCATGTTGTTTGAACTTAATGCTTGTCTATGAGTATTGAATTTACTTTTTGTATAAACTTTGATTGATTGTTTCTTCTCGAACCCTCAACTTTGTGTTGTTGTATGAATTTTAACCTTGCCTTAGAAAGTAGGGAGTATTCATGTGATGATGTGGTTGAATTCAAGTTGGGGAGAAAATGATTGTTTACTCATTGGTTGGTTTCTATGACGTTGAAAAAGAAAAGAAAAAAGAGAAAAATATGAAAAATAAAAGAAAAGAAAAATGTGAAAAAGAAGGAAAAAGAAAATCCTTGAGAAAGGAAACAAAAAGAGTTCAAATAAGTGTGCTAAATAAGTATTGTGTTTTGAGGAACACTTGGGATTTTGGAAGAAGTTAACTGAAATTTTGTGTTTGAGTCTGTGTGAGTTGATCACTCCCTTAGGTTTAGGCAAGTTTTGTTTCAATTACCTTTAGAAATTGCACCTTGTTTGTTTACCCGACCACGCTACAACCTTGAAAGCCCTTGTGATTCTTGATTTTATGTTTTCAATATGATTTTTGGATGATTGCATAATTTATTTTTTTGTTTATAAGATTGTTGTGTGAGTGAAAAGTGCCTCATTTTGTGTTTCTCATCTACCGATGATTGTTTTTGCTAGGTGTGATTCACGTTTGAACTTGTATTGTTTTAGGATGTTTGGCATGATTTTTGTATTTTACATTTGTTTCACGACTATGTTATCGTCGTAGTTTAGTGGTAAGTATTTACTTTGTGTTTACTGGTTTTTATTTGAACCATTCATTTATCCGTTTTTCAAAACCTGTTGATTCGTGATTCTTTGGTTGTCACACTACTACGAAAAACCCATTTAACAACGGTTGGGAATGACATATAATGACGGGGGCGAAGGCGTTGTTATGTAGATTGTTGTTGTAAGTTCGTTGTTTCTACAACGGTCTGGAAACCGCACAAATAGTTTAGATAGATGGGTCACATGCTCCTCTTCTGTCTTAGATTTGGTAATCGTATCATCGACATATACCTCGATTTCTTTGTGTATCATGTCATGAAACAGAGTAGTCATGGCCCTTTGATAGGTTGCCCCGACGTTCTTCAAACCGAACGACATTACCTTGTAACAAAAGGTACCCCATGAGGTAATGAACGAAGTTTTCTCCATGTCTTTAGGCGCCATTTTGATTTGATTATAGCCCGAGAATCCATCCATGAAGGAGAAAACTTTGAACTTTGCTGTACTGTCTACCAGCATGTCAATGTGTGGTAAAGGAAAGTCGTCCTTTGGACTAGCCTTATTTAGATCCCTGTAGTCGACACACATTCTGACCTTTCCGTCATTTTTGGGAACAGGTACGATGTTGGCTAACCATTGAGGATATTCTGATGTGGTGAGGAAACCCGCGTCAATCTATTTCTGTACTTCCTCTTTGATTTTGATGGCCATGTCCCGGTGAGTCCGTCTCAACCTTTACTTTACTGGAAGACATTCTGACCTTAACGGTAGATGATGTTCCACGATGCTGGTATCCAACCCTGGCATATCCTGATAGGACCAAGCGAATACATCGGGGAATTCTTTGAGAAGCTTTATCAAACTTTCGTTGGCAGCTAGACTGAGCAGTGCCCAAATCCTGATTTCTATTCTCTCTTTTTCTTAACCCAAGTTTACCGTTTCCAATGGCTCTTTGTGAGGTTCAATGGACCTTTCCTCTTGCCTAAGTAGTCGGGAGATCTCTTCTGGAATTTCGTTGTCATCTTCTTCTTCGGCCCCAAATACCAGGAACTCAAAGTTAGGAGAAGGCATTGGATCGTATGTTTCAACGGGGTTTAAAACAAGCAATCTGCCTGACGTGATGATTTGTATTTGAAGAGATAGAGAGAATGCAAGAGTGTGTGCAGTGTATTTTTAATAACTGCTTGTTTTTATTATTGACTTGTTTTTTAGGATTGCCAGTTTCTAAGAAGAGCAAAAAGAGAAAACAGTAATTGATGCGGAAATTACAGAACGACGTTATTTTATTAATGAACAAGTTGATTTTTGAAACTACATCCATATTAAAACATCTGTTTCACCTGGGCAGTGTACTTGACCATATAGTCGTATTTTCCACTTGGTTGTCCCAGGGTGTCCCACACTTCTTTGGAACTAGAGGGGTCATCTCTCTCAATGACGTTGACCTCGGGAAAAGCATAGTTGATGAATTCTAGTCCTGCAAACGTTGCGAATTCATCGTTGTGCTGGGTAGGTTCTAAATGACCTGAATGTTGGTCCCATGACATGGTGGGGACGCAGGCATTCTGTTCCATGATGCTCAGTTGCCTTTCATTTTTCGGCTGATTTTCTTGCCCTAAGTTTCCTGGGTAAGGCTGCCACATTGGCAGGCCATCCATCGGGCCAGAGTAGTTGTGGTCGAAGTTGTCTTTAATCAGAGTGTCCTCCTCTAATGAGTTTGGCGGAGCACGACATCCTTCCGGATCACAATCTCCGTATATCATTTCGACGTCTGACCTCGGTATAAATTTCGGACATTGTGCGGGATAGCAAAATGGCGTAGGCACCTCTTCCTACGATGTATAACCGTCCTCGTTGAGATAGGACCTTCATTCCTCATCTGTGTCAGAGGGATCCTCCTTTTTGATAGTGTGTACTTCTTGTGTCACTGGGTGAATGAAACCTCCACTGTAGAAAAAGTCTTGAATGGGATGAAAACTTTCATTGTTAGAAGCTGTGCGGGTACAGGTTAAAGAAAAACCAAGACCCTTCTTTGTTTTATTGTCAGTAGGAATGACAAGTTATCCCCATCCTGTTGTATTGCCACTCTCAACCGCTTTGATATCATCTTTGTATGAGGAAATGAAAGTTCCCTCTTTGGATTGATTGTCCTTACTCACTGACATGGCTTGGAACTGAGTTCCAATAACCTCCTCGGGTTCTACACCAGTAGATGATGATAAGTTGCTTACGAGCAAGGCTTGTTCTCCACAGATTGTGACGAGCTGGTTATTCTGGATGAATTTTAACTTTTGGTGGAAGGTTGATGTGACTGCCCCAGCCTGATGTATCCAAGGTCTTCCTAATAAACAACTGTATGTTGCCCGGATGTCCATGACCTGGAAAACAACTTGGAAAGTGTAAGGACCAATAGTTATGGGAAGGTCGACTTCGCCGATAATCATTTTTCTGGATCCGTCAAATGCTTTGACGACGACCTTACTGGTTCTCATCGGAGCCCTTTGAAGGATAATTGCATCAAAGTGGACTTCGGCATAACATTCAGGGCCGACCCTGTGTCTACCAGTACATTGGCTAAAGCATCGCCCTGGCTGCTGACCATGATATTGAGTGCCATGTTATGATGGCGACCCTCTTCAGGTAATTCCTCATCACTAAATCCCAAGTTATTGCAGGATGTTTATGTTATAGACAATGCTATCGAACTGTCTGATTGTTACATCCTATTACACAAAGGCCTGCTCTAAGACTTTCTGTAGACCCTCCCTGTGCGCTTCTGAACTAAGCAAAAGTGATAATACCGAAATCTTTGAAGGAGTTTGTAACAGTTGATCAACAATGTTGTATTCATTCCTTTGGATGGGCTTCAGCATCTCATCATCGTTTTTCGAAAGGTCGGGATTACTGGATTGACCGACTGGTGGATTGGGAACTTCTGTCTGAGGTTACTTTTCTCTGCTGGATTCTCCAACTCCTTGGTTGAAGATTCTACCACTCCGTGTTACTCGACTGATGTCTGCAATATTCACGACGGAGGGTAATGGAATTTCCTTTCCATTCTCGACTATTTTTGCACCGTATTTGTAAGGGATAGCCTGCAATATTCATACGGTAGTAGTCCTGGTAGATAGATGACTATGGGAGCTTTCTGATTTTTCTGACCATCGTAAGCAATTTCGATCCGTCCTGGTTGGGAACTCTCGATTCGTCAAGCAGAGGAATAATGGTACAAACAGCCCTAGCCTTCTGATGATCAGAGATTACGACAACATCCTCAATTTTATCAGCGAGGTAGTCCGGCGCCTAGTTGATTGGTCCGGAACCCGGATATGGGCGAATCTCTCTACGATCCACTTGACCCTGAAGAGCTGCTCGCACAAGGTAACATCCTTGGTTACTTTCCGTACAGACTCTACAACATTCATAGTTGTGTGGTGGCACCTGTCCACGTCCGCTTTGAATACAATGTAACCTCACTAGGTCAGTTTCCACCGATCAGATATCCCGCTTGACAGCTCTGATAATCATGTGATACCAGGAACCAGAGCCGGACCTGTTTAGCATGTAGCTCCACCAAGCTGGTATTCATAAAACGAACATCCAAGATTTGGATCATGTTGATCTGATAAGGATTCCTATCATGGTAGTCCTGGATCCACCCAAGATCCATCTGACGCTGGAGGGCCTCTTGCACAAAAGAGCATCCCTGTTTGTTTACCGAGCAAGTCAGACAGGAACTATAATCGTGCCGCGGCAGATTATGATACTGGCTTTGCCTGGAGTGCATCGCCACCAAGTTGACATTCATTGCATGGACGTCGAGGTTCTGAATGAGGTTAGAATTCGTGTAAACCATGTTAACTCCACGAACTCGGTGCTCTTGGATTCATCTGAGACCCATCTGTTCATGTAGAGCTGGTTGCACCACAGAACATCCCTGATTGTTTTTAGAGCAGATATCACACTGGTGATAATTATGAGGTGGCACATGGCCATATCCACTCTGTCTACAATGCATCTTGACCAAATTGGCCCTTAACAAGAGTACATCATGAATTTGATAGACGTTGCTAGTCTTTCCCTCTATCAAATTGACCGTAGCCTTCTCGTGTTGAGGCAGCGGGTTCGTGAGAACATTAGGATTCCTATCCTTGAAAGATAAGACCCCGCTCCTAACAAGCTTTTGCACGCCAGATTTGAAATTGATACAGTTTTCTATGTTATGCCCTGGCCCTCCTTGATGGTAAGGGCAAGTCTGATCCACCTTAAACCAAAAGGGTGCATTTTTCGGTACTGTAAGAGGGGACTTAGTTTGGACATGCCCCTTAGCTAGTAGTAACGGAAATAGTTCTGCGTACGATACGGGTATAGGATCAAATCCTGGTGGCCGCGTTGTACGGTAGTTGTTGTATGGAGGACGAGCCTGCTGAAGAGGCTGTTGTGTCCTTTGTTGATTAGGTTGGCTTTGTGCAACCTGAGGTTGATACGTAGAAACAGGCGTAGGGTTGATAGCAGGAGTTACAGCTGCTACTGGTTGATAACGTCGCCTTTGCTTTCCGAGAGAGATATTCCCAATATCCTGTCGTAGTAAAATGAGCTCAAGGTCTTTAAGAAAATCTTTGTCATCTCTTTTTCCTCAAGAGGTGGACAAATTTGAGCAGCTATTTCACGCCATCTCTGAGCGTATTCCTTAAAGGTTTCCTTGTCCTTTTGTGACATTGATCGGAGCTGATCTCATTCATTCTTTCGAACATGTTGTCGTTTCCATCAGAAGGTATCTGGGGAATCAGTCCTTCCGGGACAGTGTGTACCACGGGCTGGGGTATAGTCATTACGGAGGTGACTCTTGGTGTCTCCCGAAGTTTGTAACCTTCAAGAGTTGCTATCATGCCCCTGGCATCTTCGCTTTCCCAAAGTTTGTAACCTTCAGGCCCAGTGGTTCCTGCTGCAGTCCCCTGATCCTCATTGATCAATGGGATATATCCTTCCGGGATATAATCGAGTGGCATGCCCCAGGGACGATCTTTCGGCATTTTGTACCTAGGATTAGACTTTTCCACTATGGGCGTTGAGGTGATCTCCGAGATCATAGTCCTTTGTAGCTGATCTACTGCCATGGCTTGCATGTCGTTACGAAGCTTTCTCATATCCTCTCTCAGAGCGTCGATCTCTTCTCTCAACTCTCTGTTCTCTTCCTCTAGATCATCCATCTTTTTTTGACGATTGGCCCGAGTATTGTACGAATGAGACAGTTTGACACTAAAACCTAGACACAAACGTGAGATTCGTAGGTAAGAAGAATGCGTTACGTGAGAATGATGAATGCAATGATTATATTAATTGTTTTTTTTGTTTAATCAAAGTAAACTTCAACAATTAGATTGCAAATATCAAACAGTGGGGAAACCCTATTTTATTGAATTCAAAGGATTGCAAAAATAGAAATACAGTAGATTACAAGGTGCGGAAATAGAAACCTAAGCTAAGGGGTCCCGAGTCCTCTCTGAGGAGAACCCGAGTGCTGATTCTGGTACTTTCCTTTTCTTTGACCGTGGCTCTTGAGCCGTTGTCGGGTTGTCATTCTTTTTCCAAGTGAAAGGAATGAGCAAATTCCTTTGGTCATCCTGATTATCCACATCGTGTTGCTCCAAAATCTCAATTAGAGCGTCCTTATCTTTCAGTAGTTGTTGTATTTTAATACACTCCACATTGAGAATGCGGTACTTGTTCTTCCAAGACCTCCTCTCCTGTTTAACTTTGTTGAGAGTAACCTGAAGTTTTTCCGTTTTAGTCATGAAGTACATGACAGATTCCCTCGGCGGAAGAACTACGTGACGAGGATAAGGCATCTTTAGCTTGAGAGCTCTAGTTTGTACCCAATGGAGATAAGGCTCCATCGAAACACAGTCCGGTTTTCCTAGAGACTCCCGTCCTTTCTTATGAACATGTTTCTAAGCATGCACTATTTACGTCTTTAGTGCCTTGTCACTTTCTCCTTCTTTGAAGAAAAGACCTTCCAGATGAGCATTACGCGGGATATGCCTCATTAGGTATCCAAATTGACGACGAAGTAAAACTGGATGGTAATTGATTCCTCCCTTAGTTCCTATAAGGGGTACGTTGGGGAAATTTCCACAACGGTCAATGATCCTGATCCCATCATAAATCCTATTGCACCAATCTATATCAGAGTTGGTGAGGGACATGATTTTCTGCGACCAACGTAAAGCATTCCTATGATCCCAAAAAGCAGCAAACTTGGGCAAATGGGAGATAAACAATTTATACAGCAGGGGCACACAACATGTGATCATTCCTACGCAGTACAAATTCCCTAAGTGTACAGAATGATACGTGTCCGCGAGCAAAGTTGGCACATGGTTTCCAATGAGAAAAACCTTAATGGCATTGATATCGACGAAGTTATTAATGTTGGGAAACAGAAATAACCCGTAGGTGAGTAAGACAAAGATGCTTTCAAAAGCAGTCGTGTTCCCTATACTAGCAAAGTACAGAGCTTTCTTTGTCAGGAACTGGACTGGTAAACCCGATAGCCCTCCTTTAGTGGTCATATGAGTCTTGACTTCCGCCTCATCCAAATAAATTGCTCTTGCAATGGTCTAATCCTTTGGAATTCTTCTAGTCCAGAAAACGGAGCTCGATCAGTAATGTGTAAATTGGTCAGGTGAGAGTACTCCTCCAGCGTTGGTGCCAGCTGGTAATCCGGGAATGTGAAACAGTGATAGACCGCATCGTAAAACTGAATGAGTGCCTCCATGATCCCTTCAATCACATGGATTCTTAACAAAGGTAGCAGACCTCCGTATTTGGCTCTGAAAGCTTTAGGGTTAGTGATCATCCTTGCTAGTCCTCTCAAATCCTCTAGCTTTAGAACCCTGAAGGTGTACTTATGAGTTCTCCTTCTACCGAAATCCATAAGCGCAATCTTTGTCTCTGACATTTGCAATCACTGTCTTAGTTTAGTTTGAAAAAAGAGAGACTAGAAGAGAAGTTTTTCTTTGCTTTAGTATTTTCTAGATGAATGCATGAATGCAGCACACAAAAACATAGAAAAACATGGGGTCAAAGGGTCGTTGTCATGGAGTCAAGGCTTTACCCATCCCAAAGGTTTATACTAGTGATTTTTGTACCTATCTCTCAAAATCATCAGTCCTTGTCGAGAAAACACCAGCGGGCCGGGAACCGTGCTAGGTGATGTTTTTCGAAGGACCCTCCGAAGAGGGTGGTATCGCGTGACAACCATTTCCAATAGTTTCCGCACCACTAAAAGAGGTTTTTCCTAGGTGTATACTCAATCTTTCCACATGCAGCATCACACGTATTCCCATTAGCAGAAAAATAAACACAAATATTAATTAGGAAAAGCAGTATATATATTTCTCCTAAAGTCCTAGACTTTAAAAAGATATGAATCCTATGTTCCTGACAGAAAATGGCTCCCCGGCGAAATCGCCATCCTGTAGTTCCTTCTTAATTTTAAAGGTTTTTGACCTAAGATCATAGTGGAGTCAACAAAAAGTCATATCCCAGTGAAATTCCAAAGAAATAAAGAAGGGCCCCACGGTGAGCGCCACTTTTTTTTCAGACGAGATTCCCCAGTAGAGTCGCCATTTTTACTGTAGCGCAAATTTTTGCGTGGTTGCGAAGCACTATCGCTTTTGGGGTACTACAGCTCGAGTCATTTTTATCCTATTGAAGCTGATAAAGGAAAGGAAATAGATGTCTCCAATTAACCCTGCTTGCAAACTGAGTTTGAACAGATGACTGTTGGTTTACAAATGCTACAAAGATTGTGGGTCTCTCTTAGGTAATTTTGTGAAAAAATAATTGCTTGGGTGATTGGTGGGGGTTTAAGACTGATGCTTTTCGATTGATGTATGGAGGTACGGGATTTGGGTTTTGGATTAGTGTGCTCGCTAAGATTTTTCTTGCAATCTTATGCCTACGTATTCCCGTTTACCGAAACAGGGAAATCAGAGCGATCGTAGTTCCTCCTATTCTATGGGAGGAAATGGTGTTTTGGTGTCTTGTTTGAAGCCCAAGACGTGAAGCTAAAGGTGGTTTATATCTTGTTTAAAGCCCAAGATATGAAGCTAAAGAGGTCTATTTGTATCTTGTTCGAAGCCCAAGATGTGAAGCTAAAAGGGTGTTGACTTTAGAGAGAATTTGTCATCTCTAAAGAGGGGTATGTTTGTCACAACTGTTTTATAAAGAAGAATTACTTTAACCGGGATATGTGAATCCGGCAATGCCATAATTTCCTTTATAGGGGATTTTCAACCTAGAGGAGAAGACTTTAACTCAGTGTAGAGAAATGCTATCTTTCCTTAGGAATTTCTCATGCTAAAAGAGGGACAATGGCGTGGATGTAAATAATCCAGAGGCTTGTCGCTTACACCAATTAGATGGGGGAAAAGGAGTTATTGATGTTTGTATACTGTGAAAGAGGCACAACCTTGATGCTAAAAGGTTTATTGACTCAATCGGGATTTCCTTATACAAAGCCTAAGAGGAGGCTAGTGGCCCAACAAGAGGGTGTTCTTATGTGTCTCGTACGAAGCCCGAGATAGAGACTAAAAGGGTTTGACTCAACAAGAGAGTCTTTTATACTCAACAAGAGAGTGTTTTGTATCTCGTACAAAGCCCAAGATGGAGGCTGAAAGGTTTGACTCAACAAGAGAGTCTTTTATACTCAACAAGAGAGTGTTTTGTATCTCATACAAAGCCCGAGATGGAGGTTGAAAGGTTAGCTCCGCTGGGAGAATCATTGTACAAAGCCCAAGAAGAGGCTATGGTAACTATTTCAGCTGAGTGACAGGTCCAATATGTTGGTTAAAAGAGAAAATCAGTTCTTATGAAGATTAAAGGTAAGGTTGTGCTTTTGGCACTGATCGGAGAATCAGGGTTATTTCCTGTTCTTTAATTAAATGGGAAATCCAAAGGGTATTGAGACTGTCCGAGTCTGCGAGTATTTTCCCTATCTTTGTAAGGGGCTTGAGAATGTCTTTGAGACTCAAGGGTCTTAGACTGTCCAAGTCTAGAGTTTTATTTTTTGTACTATGCTTAGAGAGACAGTCCTAGGATCTAGACTCATTGAAAGACTGTTCTATTAAAATGACTACTTTCTGTTCCTATACCTCTAGGAGGTCGTCTGGACAATTTGTACGAAGCCCAAGAGGAGGATGGAAACTTTTAAGAAGCCGAGGGACAATTTGTACGAAGCCCAAGATGAGCCTCTATTCCCGAAGGAAGAATCCTTATACGAAGCCTAAGAGGAGGCTGTGAAAACTTCTAAGAAGTCGACGGGTCCTTGTACAACGCCCAAGAGGAGGCGGGGATACTTTTAGGAAGCCTGTGGGTCCCCAAACCCCCGAGAAGTTCAAGACATGCCATTCACCGAGAATGGATCAAGCCAGGAAAGTTCAAGAATTTGGAAGAAACTCAAGAGATGCCATTTACGAAGAAAAGATCATCTCTGTGGAGTTAGAGTTTCTTTGATAGTGTCTACGGGTGACAATCTGAGAAAGGGTTCAAAAAGAATATGCCTTTCACATCTCCATATTGTTTAACCCCAAGAGGAGGGAAGACTGTATCTGGTAATCCTAGGGGGATCTAGTTTAGTCTATTCAGGAGTGATCAACAGGGCTTACTGCTAGACGTAGTTGCCGGGGAAACTCTAAATATCTATACTATTATTACACAGTCGATATGAGTTTATGAAAGAAAACTTACAGTGAAACATCCCCACAGTACAGTTATATACATATGAAAGCGGTAAATGAAAGCGTATAAACACTTACTCGGTTGTAGAGCTTCCATGTTGTATTGTTAGTTGTTCAACAAAGAGAAATTGAAAACAACAGTATATTTCAAAATCAAAGGGGAAAGTGCTTTGAAAGAAATGTTGGGGCTTACAGCTCAAGGGGAGGCCCAAGGATTTATCAGTGATTGCACTGTGGTTTTGAATTTGTACAGGGACTTATACAAGTGACTGAAGCCCAAGAAAGGTTTTTCTATACAAAGGGATGGGTCTTACACTCTCTCAAGAGGCCCAAAAAATTTTCTTTTAAAAAAGGAATAGGGTTTATAAAACGAGGGTAGGCCCAGATGATTGGTTTTTTTGAATTGGCAATTGCGCCGAGGTTTTCTTTTAACGCAGAGGGACTTATACAATGTCTGAGGCCCAAAAAGTTTTGGTTAAAAGGGGATTGGGTCTTACACTCTAATAAAGGCCCAAAGATTTATTTTTGTACAAGTGGTGGGGCTTACAGCTCAAGGAGAGGCCTAAGGTTTGTTTTTCAAAGGACGATGATCGCGTTGAACTTTTTGAAATACAACGGGACTTATATAATAAGTGAGGCCCAACAAGTTTTGTATTTACAAAGGATTGGGTCTTACACTCTATTAGAGGCCCAAAAAGTGCTTGAAATTGTTTGATGACGGTGAAAATCAAAGAAACCCTAATTTGTTATTCTTTAAAAGTAAATATTTAAAGAAAATGAAACAAAATACCAAATAAATTTGAATAAACCACTTGTGATTTTTGTTTAAGGTTTGGAAAATGAGGTTTTAATCACAAGAGATATTAAAACACATTTGGTTTTGATTTTCAAAGTAAATATTCATTTTTAAAATGTTTAAAAAACAATTAAAAAGGAAATTATTCACAAAAATACTAATTATATTAAATATATAATATAAATTTAATTTTTTGTGGAATAAAATATTTCAAGATTTTTGTATTTTTTGCAAAAAGAACTAATAAAAAATAATTAAAATTGAGTGAGAAATTAATTTTTCAAATTATTAACAAAAATAATATGAAAAATAAGAAAATAGCAAAAAGTGATAAAAAAGACATCTGGGGCGAGGGGGATTCGAACCCCAGACCTCTCGCTTGCTAACACACACAAACCAGCTGATCAACCACTAGGGCGCAATGCCAATTCAAATATAGTATGGCAAATGATAAATATATAGAGAACTTGGTTGGAAAACCTGAAGAATGGCGCCATGGCCATCTTCTTCCTCCAGCTCATGCATGAAGCCCTCCATCTCCTTCGTTTCTCAACCATTTGACATGATTCAAACACCAAACTCATGCGTTTTTTCATAAGGAAGAAGATGACAATACCCAATTTTATTTATTTTCAATGTATAGCAAATTATATCATTGTGGCCGTATGAACCCTAATTTTGCAAAAGCAATCGAGCAGACATGATTATGAGTGCTATGATTAATTTTTTTGAGGGGAAATACTTAGCATATGATGGCAATCAATTGGCAAAAATATCATGCGAGGAAATATGCATGGATCATGAAGTTGGAGTTTAAGGCTTACCTTGATGCAAGCTGAAATGGAACTTTGTACAAATGGTGTTCCAGATGTGATTTGATGATCCCTACAGCTTCAATGGATGTTGTGGAGTGTGTTGCAAGCTTTGGAACACTTTGAAAGTCTTTGGATCAAGCTGGAGCACTCCAACTGCATAATTGAAGCATAATGGCTTGGTTGAAGGATGATTTTGAGCTAGGGGTGTTACAGTTGGTGTTTAAGTGTTTGGACACCTCAAATACATCATATGTGATGTGTTTGAGCAATTGGAATGGATTGATTGTGGCTGCAACTCAAAACCCGATAGTGGTTGCTCAAAAACAAAGAAATTTGGCACTTAAGAGAGAGTGAGAGAAAGCAGTGCTATAACTGGCTTTGATGTGAGTTGAATGATCCATTGGAACCTCTATTTATAGGTGATCAATTCTTGTCTTGGAGGAATAGTGAATGGCTGCTGGATCAGATCACATTCAAAGGCTTTGGCTTGGTGGCATTTCTTCTCATGCAAGGCAACCTAGCCCCTCCCAAGAGCAGGGCTATGCCTTGACCAAATTCACATTCTTCAGATGTTTTTATTATTGTTTAATCAGAGAACTTGACTAAGTAGAGTGGATTTGTTGAAAGTGCCCTATTTCACATAAATGCCTTTAAATTCAAGGCATAATGTGCCAAAATGCATTAATCTCAAGTTGGAAGATCCCTTGGCTATTTGACTCAGCTTTATCAGTTGGATTAGTTGCATTGTGATTGGTTTGAGTACATGTGGCACAATGATCCTCAGTTTTGGTTAAGAAATCATGTGTGGCAAGCAAACATGCAAACTGATTTTTTCAAAACAGCTTGCAGCAGTATGACTTTGGGCATGGATTTCTCTTGGCTCAAGTTGAATCAATTCATGCTAGTAAGCTTTTTGGATTCTTAGAAACATATGCGACAACATTGATGTTTGCCTTTGGACTTTATTCAGCCTGCAACTATGTGAAAAGATCTCACAAGTTTTGGTGTTTCAACAAAATCTGCCTTGCCCATAATTTTTCTAAGTGTTGGAAAAGTTGTATTTTCATGTTTTTAGTGATTTTGATCATTCCATAACTCAAAATCCATGATGAATTTTGAGGGAGGTCAGTTTTAAGCTTTTGTAGAGGGTAATGAGATCTACAAATCAAGCTTTGGATGGGGAAAATGGCTTTGTGGTTTAGGAGTTATGATCCTCCAAAGTTGGTACCCTTGGCACTTTATTTCATAACTTAGAAAATTTTCTAAGTTTTTATGGTTACCCCTTTTACAAGTTATCCCACTTTTCTTGATTTTTCTTGATGAATTATGATTCCAATCATACATTAACATCATTTTAGGGTTAAAAAATCATTTTTATGAAAAATCTAAAAAAGTCAAAGTTTACTTTTGTGCACAATTGACTTTTTATCAGATGAATTCCAAACTGTGCAATCCTTTAGGAAATCATGTCCTTTACCTAAATCAAACTTGATGGACATGTTCCATGGGTGTTATAGGGTTTATTGATCAATGTGCTAGGGCTTGGGAGCAAGTCCTGGTCAAAAGTCAAAGATATAGTTGACTTTTCTCGCGAAACCCTAATTATGGCTCTGATGAAATTGAGACTTGTTGCTCAAGCTTCTTGGATCAATCCCTTGTTTTAAATGGATCAATGTATTGCATTAGAGACCCTCAAATCTTCTCTTGAGGTCTTGGCTCATGATTTTCCCCAAAAGTCAACTTAGGGGTGAATTAGGTTAAGAAACCTTAATTCCTGATTTTTACTGTATGCATCCCCTGTGGCTAAATTGACTTGATGATTGGGTTTATGATGTCCCTTGGAGCATCATAGGTTATGCCTTGAAACATTGGCTCATGCCCAGAGGAAAATTTCCATCTGGAGGTCCTAGTCGACCAAACCCTAATTTGGTGACACTGGCGATCTTAAGGCTTGATCCACCTAGAAGGGAGCAGCCTTGTGCTTAATCCTTGAAGTGGGAGTCCTCTTGATCCTTTATAGATGTTTGAGAGGCTAGAAAAGTTGAATATCATGTCATTTCTTGATTGATCCTTTGTCTAAGAGCTCTGAGAGGGCTTGAAACCCTAAGTCAGATTGTAGTGGATGCTCACCCATCTTTGGGGAGAATAATGGTTCATCCATATTGTGATGATGATTTGAACAATGATGGGAAATATTAGTGGTCAAAATTTGGGGTATGACAGTCACACTGATAGGTACTAACTCAAAAACTAAGGATATCATAACAACACACATCGCATTTTTGCTATCATAGGTCTATTTCCTATACTTACCGATCTGTATCACATTATTATGCTCAAGCCAAACTTACTCATTTCACCTTTCATCTTTTTCATTCAGGCGCAATCACATTAAGCCCGTTATCTTGTACTCGCATTGTGAACAAACCTGTTGGTGATTATGATCCCGATATTTTTGCCTAATTTCAACACTTTTTTGCTATCTTTTTCAATACAGACGCACAAACTTAATTTCAAAGGTTCCTCTACCGTTTGGGCTAAATAACCTGGTGATGGTTACCTCACTTAGAAGGCGGATTCTTTTTCCAAACCCTTTTCTTTTCATTACTTATTTTTCTTCTTTTTTCTTTCTTTTACGGGATCATTCACTTATTTGCATTGGTTCATTCGCTTAGCGGTAACTAAGATGGTGCTGACTACTAAAATAAACTACTAAAGGCTACTTCAGAAATGAGAATTCAAGGCTTTCGAATAATAATTATGCAAATTGATTCTTATATTCAAGAGAACTACGGTGTCAAGACGATATCGATCTTTTAGGAACTTTCCCAAGTCTTTGTAACCTATCATCTGTTTGTTCCAAAAATTTCAAAAATTTCAAAATTTATTCACTTTTCTCCAAAATTTGGTATGGCTCAAGAAAGAGGTAAAGCGGAATAAACGATAGGAAACACAAGTAAATGACTTGACAGTACATGCAATGACTCAATAACAAATAAAGAAAAATAAAGAAAGCAAAAAATCTAACTAGAAAGCGTGTAAAATCCCTCCCACACTTAAACCAAACATTGTCCTCAATGTTTTGATAAAATGGGTAAAGGAATGGAAGAACCTGATGAATGCAACTTCATGCCAAATCCTCTTTTCGCTTAGATGTGGCTGAGACGTAGCAAGTAATTCATCTTTTTATTTTCTACAAATTTAAATAGTAAAAGGAAAACATTAAATTAAATACTCGTGGGTTGCCTCCCACGCAGCGCTTTGTTTAACGTCGATAGCTCGAAGGCTCAGGATTGCAAGCACTCATGGTGGGTTTCTTGAGAATGATTCCTCGATCAAACTTTTAATAAACTTAGGTTTCTATGGCCACTTATCAAGCATCTCACATATCCCTCACCTTTTCTTTTCTTTCTTCTGTAGGGTGGTTCATTCTTTTGAACTTGTGGTGATGGTTCTAGATCTATCCTAAGTATTAACTTTTCAAGTTTGGGCTTAGTTCTTTGATCCACCACCTCAAAGGCTAACCTTCCCCTTTTAACACTAATGATTACCCTAGTTTCATGGTCTTCTAATTTTCTATTTTTATGCAGGACCTCAGACATAGGTGCATTGGTGTGGATAGTTTCCAATACCTCCACATACCTTTTGGACAGGGAATTTTTCTTAGCTTCCACAAACCTTTGCGGGAAAAGAATCGGTGGGTTATAGGGAGGAGGAACAACAATAGGTGCTTCCTTTTCTACCTCTTCGACAACCTTTCTTTCGGGTGGTGTCGGTGGATTTTTCTCGATCTCTACTCTTTTCTTACCAAAACTCTCCTCAACCTTATTACCACTCTTCTTAGGATTTTTGATTTGTTCTTCTTTTTTGTTTTGTACAACGGTTTCACCTCCTTTCTTAGGTATCACATGTACGGGGCTTACCCATTCACTATCAGATATTTGGTATATTATTCCAGCCTCTAACAACTTTAACACTTCCCTTTTTACTACGTCACTCATTATAGGATTTATCCTTCGTTGGAGTTCTCTAGAGGGTTTTGAGTCTTCCTCTAGCATAATTCGGTGCATACACATGGAAGGACTTATTCCTTTGAGATCAGAGATATTATAACCTAGAGCTGAGGGATATTTTCTTAAAACATCTAACAATTGATTGGTTTCAGGACCATCTAACGTGGCACTGACTATGACTGGGCGGTTTAATTCTTTGTCTAAGAATTCGTATCTTAAATTCTTAGGAAGCTCCTTAAGCTCTATAGATGGTTTTTTCGGACATGGCATATGATCTGGGGTAAGTGCCAAGCATTCGTAAAGAATGTTATGTATGTAAGGTTCAGATAAGCGTTCAAATCCGTCGTCCTCCATTATGGGGATCGAAGGTAGTTTGATGGTTTCTACTGGATCTTCTTTATCCAGTTCTCTTATGCATTCTTCAATTATATCAATGGTATAACATGAGTCATCTATGGCTGGTGCATTTAAGAATTAGGATAGTATAAATTCTACTTTTTCATTACCTGCCTCGAATGTCATTTTTCCTTTCTTGACATCTATTATGGCTCCAGCGGTAGATAAGAAGGGTCTACCTAAAAGGATTGGGATCTCATCGTCTTCTTTAATGTCCATTACGACGAAATCCATTGGAATATAGAGTTGACCAAGCCTAACTGGGACGTCTTCCAAAATGCCAATTGGATATTTAACTCATCTATCGGCTAATTGGAGAGACATCCTAGTTAGTTGCATTTCTCCCAGGTTTAACCTCTTACAAACGGCTAAAGGCATTAAGCTTACACTTGCTCCTAAGTCCAGAAGTGCTTTATCAATAACTTGGTTTCCCAAAACACAAGGTATAGAAAAAATTCCTGGATCTTTCTCTTTCTTAGCAAGCTTATTCTCAGCAATTGAATTGCATTCTAAAGGTTTAGGATCATCTAATCTTCGTTTATTGGTTAGAATGTCTTTAAGGAATTTGGCATAAGATGGTATTTGGGTAATAGCTTCGGTGAATGGAATCTCAACGTGGAGTTTCTCAATCACCTTTATGAATTTCTTATATTGGTTATCTAATTTGGTTTGTTTAAGTCTTTGTGGGTATGGAATCGGAGGTTTGTAAGGAGGAGGTGGTACATAAATTTTTTCATTCTCTTCTCTTTCCTTCTCCTTAACTTCCGTATCTTTAGATTTCTCAGGTTCCACCGATTTCTCAATTTCTTTCTCAGGTGTGTTCATAACTTCTTTCCTAGGAGGTTCTGGATAATTCAACCTAGGGTTTGTAGGCCCATCGTAAGTGGTCCCACTCCTTAGGGCTATAGTGTTCGCGTGCCCTTTAGGGTTAGGTTGAGGTTGTCCATGGAATTATCCTCCAGGTGTAGCATGGGTGGATTGTTGTTGTGCCACTTGAGAAATTTGGGTTTCAAGCATTTTGTTATAGGTAATTACAGAATCGAGTTTAGTACCCAACTGGGTAATTAATCCATTCATATGAATGTTTTGGTTCATGAAGTCCTTGTTCTGTTGTAATTGGGCTAAGATGAATTCGTCCATATTTTTCTCAAAATTTGATTTTTGAGGGGCATATGGTGCAGATTGATTGGGTCTTTGAGTTAGGAAACCGGGTGGCCTTTGAGGTGTTGAATTTTGAGTAGGGTTATTATTCTTATAGGAAAAATTTAGGTGATTCCTCCATCCAGGGTTGTATGTGTTTGAATAAGGGTTTCCTTGGGCGTAATTAACCTGATATGTGGTACTCTCGGCTAAAAGGTTGCATTCAGCTACAGTATGTCCTGATAGTCAGGTTTTCTACTTTTTGGGCTATAGCGTCCATCTTTGCGTTTATATGGTCAAAACAATTAACTTCATACACACCTCCTTTGGTCTCTTTCTTCTCCACCGGTGCTCGTTTGGTCCCCATTGGTAATGGTTTTGTGCCATATCCTCAATGAGAGCGCAAGCCTCGGGGTAGGGTTTGTTCATTAGAGCGCCACCAGCGGCAGCGTCTATGGTCATCTTGGTGTTGTACATGAGTCCATTATAAAAGGTATGGATTATAAGCCATTGTTCTAAGCATGATGTGGACATGCTCTTAATAGTTCTTTGTATCTTTCCCAAGCGTCGAAAAGTGATTCTTCCTCACTTTGGGTAAATTTGGTTATTTGGTTTCGTAGAATAGCAGTTTTACTCGGTGGAAAGTATCTAGCAAGGAATACTTTCTTTAGGTCATTCTAAGTGGTTATAGAGTTGGCTGGAAGGGAATCTAGCCATGATCGGGCTCTATCTCTGAGGGAAAATGGAAATAGTCTTAGACGTATTGCTTCAGGAGGAGCTATGTTCGCTTTTAAGGTATCGGCTAGTTGAATAAAGACTTTAAGATGTTGGTTCGGGTTTTCCGTGGGAAGACCTGCGAACTGATTCTGTTGTACTAATTATAACAGAGATGGTTTTAATTAGAAGTTATTGGCTGGTATAGCTAGGTTAACTATACTAGAATGAGGTTCTTCGTTAGAGGGTAGGGCGAAATCCTTAAGAGGTTTAGCATTTTCTTCGTCTTCCATTGCTCTTCTGAGTTTTCGAAGTAAAAGACGAGCTCGGGTGTAACATTCAGGTTCTTATAATGGATCAACTAAGTTTTTGGTACTGCAAGTTCTTCCCATTTACTGGCTAAGGGATGCCTTAGTCTAGACAGTGTGACAACAGCGTACGAAATTTCGAAGTAATTGGTCCCCGTCAACGACGAGAAAAACTTGATGCGTGTTATCCGCAAGTATACGGATTACGTCAGAGTAATATAAAAGATTTATCGATCCCACAGAGACCAATGTCAATCTATCGATTACTATTGTTATGTTGTTTATCTAAGGCTAATAAATATCAGAGTAAAAGTTTTCTACAGAACAAAAATAGAAATAAATCAGATAAATACTATACTGGAATGTAATTCACATCAATCAAACAATACTCATATCATCTAAATTGTAACACTTACGGGGCAATGTTTTCTTATTTGAAAAAGAGTTAATTAAAAAGGATCTGCCGCGTTAGCGTGATCGGAAGCAGACCTAACCTTTAACCTATACCAGCTGCTGACGCTGCACCGGTCGCTCTCTGCGTTAAAGTGATAAAGTCCTTTTTTATGTAATTACCTCTAAGACTTAGTTAAAAAGTGCTTTCGATTGAAAATATTTTATACCTAAGTGTTTCTGGCATATGCTCGGCCAACCGGATCCTAAATCTATAAACGCATCCGAAAATAGTTTAAAACCTCTTTCTAATAATATAAAACTTTCCTAGTTAATCAATAAAGTGCTTCCGCTGTATTTATCAATCAACAACTAACAAACTCTTTTCTAAAATGTCGGACGGCTTTCGATCTTACCCGATCTAGTCACAGTCATTACACAAACAAAAACACGGTCTTATTTACGTCATGACCGATCAATTGAAGTTCAGAAGAGTTTACTTAAAATCAAAAACAGCCCCTAAAGGATTTCTAAAGAGATGACATGCGGAGTACCGTCGAAACGACGATCCTCACATCCCAACACAGGGGATTTAGCCGGACATGGTAACTAAAAACATAACAATAAATTGGTTTGCAAAGTAAAGCATTTGTAAGATAAAGAAGTGCAAAGTGTGAGAGTATATTTTGAGAGAATGAGTAGAAGTGTCACGCTTGAGTTCAGCTCCGAAAGATAAACAGATCACACAGAAACTTAAAATAACAAAGTAAGGGCAGTGACAGAAATTAAATGAATGTAAAGCAGTGCATGAAAATAAACGAATATAAAAGCGATGCGGAATATAATAAAATGAAATTTATAAAAGAAACCTGCTCCAAAGCGGAGACTGAATCTGGTACAGAGATGGAAAGCAAATTGCGGGAAAATAAATAACTTCAAATATAAACACTCCTAACTATGGTTGCTCCAATCTAACTAACAACGATAGTGGAATAACCTCTCGATGTGACGGATTATTGCTTTACAAAATGAACTTTATGCCTAAGGTTGGAAACTAGGATTGGATAAAATAAAAGTGAAAATACAAGGCCTTTTTATAGTAGTCATGAAGTTGTAACTGCCTCTCATCATTATGAAAAAATGGCAGAATAATAATTTTCTTCGTGTGTAAATGCTTCTAACGTTCTTGACCATTTTCCCATTACAATGGTCGGTGCCCGCCGATCCCCTCTCCGCGCCCGCCGAGTGTTAGTGGTGATCATGGGGTACTTTCTTTAACCGTTTTGGACTTAAGTGCAAAAGTCAAAGCCAGCGACCGTGGAGCTCACTTGGCGACCTCCTAGTGTGTTTTTTCCATGTTGTAGATCTCTTCGTTAGCTTTCCAATGCTTCAAATGGGGCATCATTCTGATTTACTGATAAAAAGTTATGGGCAAAATCGTCAGACAATGCCTTGCGTGCAAATTGCTGTATTTCTTCTGTTTTTCATCCGAAATACTTCATTTTTACGCATGTGACTCTTAAATGGCTAAATACCTAAGAACAAACAAAATACCAACATAATAGTACAAATGCAAATCAAAACAACTAGAAAACACGCATTAATCAAGTCAAATAAACGATGTATTTTCAGGTTATCAGGAATTATCCTACTCATGATCTTGAATTAGCTGCGGTGGTTTTTGTATTGAAAATTTGGAGACATTATTTATATGGATCGAGATTTGAAGTATTCAGTGACCATAAGAGTCTGAAGTATTTATTTGATCAGAAGGAGTTGAATATGAGGCAGAGAAGATGATTAGAGTTCTTGAAAGACTATGATTTTAATTTGAGTTAGCATCCGGGGAAAGCTAATGTTGTAGCAGACGCTCTAAGTCGGAAGACAATTCATATGTCGGCATTAATGATAAAAGAAATGTAATTAATTGAATAGTTCATAGACTTGAGTATGGTTTGTGAAACTACGCCGAAGAGTGTTAGATTGGGTATGCTTAAAGTGAATAATGACTTTTTGGATGCAATTAAGGAAAATCAGAGGCTTGATGTGAAGCTGGTGGACATGATGCCTACAGGAGGAAATGATCCTGATAGTGATTTTAAGGTGGATAAGGATGGTGTGCTGAGATTCCGAGGCAAGATTTGCGTGCCGGATAATATGGAATTGAGTAAAGCTATCTTAGAAGAGAGTCACAGGAGTAGCTTAAGTATCCATCCGGGAGCCACGAAAATGTACCAAGACTTGAAGAAGTCATTTTGGTGGTCCGGTATGAAGAGAGATGTGGCCCAATTTGTTTATGCTTGTTTGACATGTTAGAAGTCAAAAGTAGAGCACCAGAAACCTTCGGGGTTGATGCAACCGTTGGAGATTCCAGAATGGAAGTGGGATAGTATTGCTATGGATTTTGTTACTGGTTTTCCAAATACGGCGAGTGGCTTTGACACTATTTGGGTAGTGGTGGATCGGCTTACGAAATCCGCACATTTTATACCAATTAATATTTGTTTCCCATTGTCAAAGTTGGCGGAGATTTATATCAGAATAATTGTGAAACTGCATGGTGTTCCGTCAAGTATAGTGTCGGATAGAGATCCGAGGTTTACTTCAAAATTTTGGATAAGGATGGTGTTCCGTCAAGCTTTAGGTTCTAAACTGAAGTTGAGTTCGGCTTATCATCCACAGACCGATGGTCAGTCGGAGAGGACTATTTAGTCGTTAGAGGATTTGTTGAGAACATGTGTGTTGGAGAAAGGTGGTGCGTGGGATACTTATTTGCCATTGATTGAGGTCATGTATAACAATAGTCACCATTCTAGTATTGGGATGGCACCTTTCGAAGCTTTGTATAGTAGGAGATGTAGGACACCTCTGTGTTGGTATGAATCTGGTGAGAGTATTGTGCTTGGGCCTGAAATTATGCAACAAACTACTGAGACAATTAAGATGATCCATGAAAAGATGAAAGCGTCTCAGAGTAGAAATAAAAATTACACTGATAATCGAAAGAAAGATTTGGAATTTAGCGAAGGTGATCATGTATTTCTGAGAGTCAATCCTGTGACAGGTGTTGAACGTGCATTGAAATCGAAGAAATTGGATTCTAAATTCATTGGACCTTATTAGATCTTGCAAAGAGTGGGTACAATTGCTTACAGGGTGGCGTTGCCGCCGAAGCTTTCGAACTTGCATGACGTATATCATGTATCGCAACTTCTGAAGTATGTGTCAGATCCATCTCATGTTATCCTGAGGGATGAAGTGCAGATTCGAGATAATCTTAGTGTGGAAGCGATGCCGATAAGGATCGAGGTTCACAAGATGAAGCAACTTAGAGGGAAAGAGATTCCTCTAGTGAGAGTAGCTTGGGGAGGAGCTGTAGGAGGAAGTGTGGCCTGGGAATTGAAAAGCAAGATGCGAGAGTCATATCCAGAATTGTTTCCATCAGGTACATTTTCGAGGACGAAAATATTTGAAGTGGGGGAGAGTTGTAACACCCCATTTTAATTTATTTAATCATTGTGTGTTATTTCTGTTGTTTGGCCTTGTTTAGGGTGTGTGTAGTTGAACTTGTAAGCGTAGAGTCCGTAGCGGAACGGGGAATTAGGGATGTCGGAATAATAATAAGGTACTAATGAATAATGTGGGGACATATTTAGTAATAGTAGAAAGAGGAGTATTATTATTTTTATGTCCAATATTATTATTATTATTATTATTATTATTATTATTATTATTATTATTATTATTAGTAAATAAAATCAGAATTTTTAGTAATAATATGTTAGAGAGAGAGAGAGAGTAAAATAAGGAAAAAAGGAGAGAATTCAGAAATTAGATATAATCACACTTCCACCTAGAGAGAAAGTTGGAGGGGAAGAAGCTAAGCTTGGCATCATCAATTTTCACCAGAATTTAATCGAGAATTCGAGGTAAGGGGGGAGAATGGATTTCAATATGGGTGTTGATAACATGAGAGGGTAGTGAGGATTCTTTCCCCTCGTAGGAATTGTATGTATAGTTCTGTTGTTGTGGATTTGTTGTTGAATGATTGAAATTGTGATGGAAAGTGTGTAAATCGATCCATTCTGTCATGATATGTGTAAAACACTATGTTGTTGCTGCTATATGATTTCTGGTATTGCAGATTTGGGTGCTAGAATTGAGCAGAAATTGGACTGGTGTGAAAACAGAAAATTCTGGGTATTCGCTGCTCATACGCGTAATGGGAAAGGCAATACGCGTATTGGGTAGGGCAATACGCGTATGGCAAGGGCGAAATGTGGGCGTTACGCATATGGAACCCATTTTGACATGGCCCTCTGTTGTAATGCGTAATGGTACGCGTAGGAGGGCAAGGCATTACGCATAATGAAGGTGGTACTACGCGTAATGGGATTAAAATATAATCAAACTGGAATTTTTTAGAGAAATCAGTCTCTGCCCGTACGCGTAACCCTCAGGGCACTACGTGTATGGCTGGCGGTAGAAACTGGGCAATACGCGTATGGCTGGGGGCAATACGCGTATGACCAGCAAGAGTGCAGAATTTGGTCGTTTCGCGATTTCTTTCCCTATTTCGCGTCCGATGCAGTTCCTTTTTGGTCTGAGAGGTTGGGATAGGTGTCAGAACTTGTTGAATTTAGGAATGGTAGTAAAAAATGATTTAAAAATGGAATTTGGATGGATTAATTAGATAATTAACTAATTAAGGCCACCTGAGGTATTTTCCTTAATTATGTGTATTATGATGAGTATGTATCTCACATGTGATCATAAGGATCGCGAAGATGTATAATTTTTTTTATTATACATGCATTTTATGTATAATTCTTGTCATGCATTTCATGATGTGTCTGGTGGAGACAGCTAGGTGGGAATCCATGATGGGTGCCTAGTATTGTCCGGACTCCAATGTGGAGTTGTATGGAGACAAATCATTGCTCAGTGGGAGTGTATGTGATTTGTCCGAACTCCAATTTGGAGTTGTATGGAGATAAATCATTGCTCAGTAGGAGTGTATGTGATTTATCCGGATTCTTTTTTGAATCGGGTTCAATTGAATGAACTATGTTGTGTGGTACCACTTGCATTGCATTGTGTCATTGAGTCAAATTGCATTGTTATGTCTTTGTTGGATTATAATCAGAAAGTGACAAGTGTGTCGTGAATGTGTGCATATTATGTGTGATTGCTTGATTTCTACTCCTTAGCATATATTTTACACCGCTAATTATTGAATGTAGTTCTCACCCCTTTGTTGTTTCTTGTGTCTGTGCTTCTTGGGAAGTACAGATAATCCAGGTACTTGAGTAGTGCATGGAGTACGTGTTGCCTGGTCGAGTCTTAGGAGTCGCTCTGATACGTAACACGGGATAATGGGAATTTTATCTTTTGTTGTATATTTTGTTTATTGTGTTATGTATCGTTACTCACTTTACAACATGGTGAACCACGAGTTTATGTGGACCATGATTTTGTTGGCCAACGCACCTTGTTATTTTGGGGTTCGATATTTCATTCCACTGTTTTAACTTATTTTTGAGAAACAAGAAGTGAATGAAGTAAATAGAGAAATTCAGGTTATGTTTTTATGGTGTGACATCCCACTTATTAAGGGAACTCTGATTATATTTGTAGTATTTGTATATTTTTGTTAAATTGGGACAGTGGGGTGTTACAACATACACCAACAATTGGCTAGTAAGGTATGTAATATCAACACACATTAATTCTTTAGGGTGCCTATAACATAAAGTTCAAACATGTGACTTATTTATTCTGTTTGTTTCTTTCTTTAGGATGTCTAATGAACATATGTTTGAATTAAGACACTTGGAGAATCAAGCTGATAAATTTGTTGTGAACCTGAAAGATCACATATGTTCATGCAGAAGATGGGAACTCACATGACTCCCATGTGTTCATGCTTTGTCTACTATGAAGATTAGGAATTTTAAAATAGATAGTTACATCCCAGAGTATTATAGGGTTTCAAAATACAAGGCCGTTTATAAGCATGTGATCTACCCTGTTAATGGATCAAACTTGTTCGTTAAGACACCACACCTGATGTGCAACCACCCAAGTTCAAGAAGATGCCTGGTAGACCCAAAAAGATAAGGAATTTAGAACAAGGAGAGATTGATGGCTCTGATTGCAAAATGAGAAGAAGGACTGGTTTCTTGGTGAAATGCAGTAGGTGTATGAAAGCAGGACACTACAAGTTTACTTGTAAGGACACAACAACCCAGGCTGCCCAACAATCTACCCAAGCCTCTCAGACTTCTACTCAGACTGCTCAATAATCTGGTCAACATTCTGCCCAAGAATCTCAGACTACAACTCAGTCTGCTCAACAATCTACCCAAGCCTCTCAGACAACAACCCAGAATGCCCAACATTCAACCCAATCCTCTAAGGGGAAGACTGCTCAGAAGACTCATGGTCCTGCCAAGGGGAAGATACAAAAGCTACTTGTTAGGAAGGCACCAAGGCCATTTTTTCCAACTGGGCCTACAACCAGGATGTCTGCATCCTAGAATGTTGTTGGTCCAGTCACAAGGAGATCTACTCCAACTAAGAGGACAACTCCAAAGAAGAATCCCTAGAAATATTTAGGATTAATTAGTTTATGTTGTATTTTGTGCACTATGGTATTGATGTAATGAACAAGTCTATTGTGTTTTTTTGTGCACTTTGGTGCTGAACAAGTTTATGGTGTATTTTGGAGCTTCTATTATGATCCTAATTGTAGTTTGGTGCACTTTGGTACTTTTCTTATAGACATAATTATCTACTGCAGTTTATGAGTATTTTCTGTTTGGTGCTTTTGTGAACATTTTATGTTATAGATCACTTCCAGTTATGGAACAATTATAGGTCATGCCCACATTTATAGGTCATGTCCAAATCTTATATGAACAAAATTGTATAGGTCATCCCCAAATATATATGTCATGCCCAAATTTATAGGTCATGTCCAAATTTATAGGTCATGCCCAAAAATTACAGGTTAGTTACAACATTAAAAACAGATTGTGAAGATCAAACTCATAAAATTCATTCTTAAAAGATTTCAACATTCATTCAAGATAACATCAATATTTCGAATGGATCAATATTTCGATTAATATTTTTTTTTAAAGTTAGTATCTGACCTCTAGACCAATTAATTCGAATGGAACAATCATACTATCTACTCGTGAAAAGACCGAACACAAAGATGGTTAATAATTAAATTTTTTTGAGAAGACCATACTCTCATAATCCAAATCTTCGCCCATTTAACCAACCCTCATAGGTTTTATTAGGCTACTGATTAATTTCACAAATCATATGTATGTACTAATGTACAATTTTTTTTTTTAAATTTATAAATTAAATACTTATTTTATTAAAAAATGTTACATTTTTATAAGTTATAAAAAAAATGAGTAGTCTAACTAACATATTAAAAATTTATTTATAATTTTAATATTTTTTTTAAAAAAGAAGTTGTAGATTTATAAATATCAACAACTTATTTATACATTAATGTAAATAAGTTGTTGATATGTATAAATCAACAATCTTTTTTTAAAAAAGTGTTTAAACCATAATTGAAATTTTAGTACGAATACTAGTGATTGAGTTTTTTTTTTAATTTTTAAATTTAGCATCTAACCTTGAGACCGACTAATTGAAATGGATCAATTCTACCATTTACGTGCGGATAGGACATACATAAAGATGGTTAACAATTACCCAATCCTAAAAAGAGCATACTCTCGCTAACTCAAATCTTTATCCAATAAATCAACCTACACTCAACAGAGCTACCCTCAAAAATTTTATAAATGCAAATTAAAATTTAGCGTAAATACCTTAACAGATAACATCATTATTGAAGAACTCCATTAAGCAAGCTATGTCAATTTATTAAGCAATCTAGCGTCAATGCATTAATTAAATTTATTAAAAAAATGTTAAATTCTTTATGTTATAAAAAAATTAGTCATCCATTTAACATATTAAAAATTCATTTATAATTTTAACATTTTTTAAAAAAAGAAGTTCTAAATTTATACATATCAACAACGTATTTATTCAGTAATATAAATAAGTTGTTGATATGTATAAATCAACAAATTTTTTTAAAAAAAATGTTTAAACGATAATTGAAATTTTAGTAAGAATACTAGCATTTGAGGTTTTTTTTTTTGAAATTTGATATTCGAACTTGAGACCGATTAATTCAAATGGATCAATTACCAAATCCTGAAAAGAGCGTACTCTCAATGACTCGAATCTTCATCCAATAAACCAAATCTCATATGTTAATTAGACAACAGATTAATTTCATATATGGAACTACTAATGATTTCATTTATATCAAACTACACTCAATAGAACTATGCAAATTAAAGTTTAGAGTAAATACCTTAACAGATAGCATCATTATTGAAGAACTCCATTAAGCAATCTATGTCAATAAAGAACGTCAGCAAAATTGGAATCAAGACTTAATGATAAATCATTGGTGATGCGTGTTGCTTTTTGGACTTCCCATGCAAGCGCACCTGCCATGGCAAAAGTCGGTTGTTATTGAGAACCACTTCATCCCCAAACAACAATCATAGAATTTTCAAAACTTGTTTAACTAAATTCACAACATGATTCTAGATTTAAAGTTTGTAGGATGGAACAAGCAAGCAACATGTTCTGACGCAAGGGGTTACGAAACTCGCCATCATCACAACACCACATTCTGAAGCAAGTTGTCACGAAACTCACCATCATCACAGCAACACATTCTGAAGTAAGCGGTCACGAAACTTGCCACCAACGCAAAGATCCAATTGTACCTGCAACATAAGGGTTCAACTAGACTGGTAAACACGAAGAGACTCCAAAATCAATACAAATATGAAGATCGCGCATCGGAATGAATAATTGAAGAACCAGGTTTGAGATCCATGGAAAGCCTAAAAAAATGGATAGAAAGGAAAATTTTATTAAAAGAACAATAGCCAATAGTAACTAAGAAAACGCAATTAACAAAAGTAAGGTTAATCATACCGTGAAATTTTAGCCATGTGAAAGCGAAACTGTGTGCAGAAAGCTACATCGAGTTGATTACGAATGATTCGATGAAAGAATAAAGGAAATGAGGAAATTGTGAAAGCGAAACTGTGTGCAGAAAGCCTTCGTTTTTCGTTATATATAGGAGTCGTAAGCGTGTTAATGACTAGGCGATAGTTATCAGAATTTTTTGGTTACTCCTTTTTTAGAAAAAAAAATAAAGGAAAAGAAATAAGAAAAAAATAAATGATATAATGAGGGGATGTATTTTATTGGGTTTTTGGGCAGGAACAAATCAATAGTTATCTGTTACTCCTAATCTCCATAATTTTCTTAAATTAATTTTTACAATCTTAATCTCTGGAGTAACTCTTTTTTCTAGTGTCAACAATTTTCTTAATCAATGAGTAACTCTTTTTCCTAACATCACTAATTTTCTTAATCAATGAGTAACTCTTTTTCCTAATGTCAACAATTTTCTTAATCAATTTTTACTATTTTAAAAGTTAAAAATAATCGTATAATAAATACATTTATTTTAAAATCTAAATAGGAAAGCTAATTCTAGAAAGCTTTTAGAATAAATTATTTAAAAAGAAAAAGTATTAAATTTAGAATATTTTTTTATTGGTGTATGTCTCTGCATTAGTTTTTGAGTAGGTACAACTCCGTAATTATCTTTAACTTTTTTTAACATCTATAATTTTCCTAATTCCTAAACCTTATCAAGAGGATAATTATAAATACGCCTTCATGGTATTTTTAAAGGAAATTTTTCTTCTTTATAATAAACGAAATCAATTTTATAATTTAATTGTATTTATTCAAAAGTTTTAATGAAAATCTAATTCTAAAAACTTATTTAAATCGACTTTTTAAGAATAGAGAACATAATATAGAGAACATAATATATAAAAACTTATAATTTTTCTTCTTCATGAAATTGTTGGATTTTACCTTTTTCTTGCAGTCCAAGTCCAATTAATTTGGCACGTACAGAAAAGTCGTTACCCTGTACATTTTCAGATGGTTCCTGAAGATCTCGTTTGATCTCTTCATTTTATGGAATTTCCAGAAGATTGGATGTTTGAAAACTCCAATAATTTGTGTTGCAGATCCTATGGTTATAAGGAACTCTTTTGGCACCGTAATCCTGTCGTTATGAGGATTATCTTTATTCGCCATCCCTATAGGTACGAGGGTACTTTCAACACACTCCTTTTAAGGAATTCTTGTCCTATCTCCTATTGTCATGAGGAACATTGGGATCAATCTTATTGCTATGAGGATTGTATTTTGTTTTGCTCATCCTATTGTTATAAGGATTCTTGTTTTATCTTTTGTTCTAGAGTGTCAGTCGGTCATGTTTCTACCTTTTGTGAGAAGATCGTATTCCTGTCTATCTTTCCCCAGTGATTTCTGGTCATGTCTGAACTTGTTGTCCTTTCTATTTCTCGGAAATTCCAATAACACTAGGGCAGTGGATATTCCCGCATTGTTTGGTTGTATCGACGAGTTGGTTGAAGTGGTGATTTCACCTAGAAGAAATAAGTTCGGGAAGAGATTCGGGTTCGCAGGATTTAGGGAGGTGGAGGATGAAAGAGTGCTAGCTATCAAGCTTGATAACATTCAGATTGAAGATACCAAAATTCATGTGAATATCCCCAGGTTCAAGAGAGTGAAGCGCGCAGCGATCGATGTTAACAGAGGGGGAAAATGGGTGACTAAAGGAGGGGGAAAGGGGAGAATATCGGGTCTCATCATCTTCGTCGTTCTAGGTATGGAGACGTCGGTTCCGTTCACCGTCCGGTGGGAGGTAGAGAGTGGACTTTTGCTGATGTGGTGCGTAGGAATGAAAGGGATAATTTGTATAGATTTAATGAGGACGAGAAGTTGGAATTTGCATTGGTAATAGGGGAGCTTGAAAAGCTCCGAAAGGCTTATGTAGGGGTGTTGTTACCAGAAAGTTCAGCTTTTGACTTGCAAAAGGATTTCGAATCTGAAGGGCTTTTCTCAATCATTGTTACGCCCTTTGGTCCAAATCTCTGTCTGTTACAAGAAGTGGTGGAGGGAGCGATTCATGATTTAATAGTGGAGGGTGAGGCTTGGTGGCACCATTGGTTTAAGGCTATTAGACCATGGAAAGAAGGTGACGTAGATACCGAAAGGGAGACGTGGATTCGTATTCATGGCATTCCTTGCCATGTGTGGAATTTTAACGATTTTAAGGAGATTGCAAACTCTGTTCGTACCTTCATGGGTCTGGATGAGCATACTAAGAGGGGGTTGAGGAAGGATGTAGCAAGAACTAGGGTTAAGGTCCCTTGTTTGAAAGTTATTAATTTTGCTAGGAAGGTCGTGATCGATAAGTTGTGTTTTGAGATTTGTATCTCCGAATATTTTGAAGCAGCTACGATTTCACAGTTGTTGGATTCGTTATCGGGTGACGATTGTTCTTCTTCGCATGAAATAGATGATGAGGCGAGGAGCATTTTCTTTAAGGAAGCTGATAAAGACCAATCGGTTGTAGGTGATGGGTTCGGTGATGAGGTTACTTCTCCGGTTAGGAGGGAGGGAGGTGACTGGAAGATGGAAGAAGGTGGCGTGAATTCTTTGAAATGTCCAGCGGATATTAATGGTACTATTTTGGAGCAGGTATGTACAAAAGGTGATGTGGACAGAAGGTGGTTTATGGGTAATTCTGCAGAAGGCGGGTGCTTTGAGACTGCTTTATTGTCTTTAAAAGGCAATAGTTGTCAATTAGCGGAGCCTATTGGGAAAGGACAAGTGGGTTATTAAATAGTATGGGCGACATTTCTTTTGTTCCAAGTACCGCAGCATGTATTGAGGATAGGGAGATGTTTAATGCCTCGGAGGGTGTAGCGCAGATGGGCCATTCTTTAGTTCAGAAAAATCTATTATTGAAGAAAAAAGCTTTGAAGAGTGTGAAATTGAAACACTTGTATGGAGTTGGTGGGCCCCTCAGAGGACATATTAGAAATAAAAAATATATATTTAATAGAAAGAGGTTTTTAGGCAAAGAAGAGTTTGGAACAACCTTTTTGGGGGAGGACGGAGGAAGCCATTCTTCTTCTAAGTTAGTGGCGGATTCTGCGTCTTTTTCAGGGGCGGTGAGGTCTAAAATTTATCATGGTGAGCAGTCCAACGTGTCCCGTATGGATAGATGCAATCAGAGAATTAAGGAGAACATGGATTCCAATTTGGGTGTTAAACTTTGGAACGCTATTTTAAAAGTGGGAGTTGAGAAGGGGGATTCCAATGGAGATTATCAAAGGAGAATTGTGGAAAATGAAAAAAGGGATAAAATTAAAATGTTAGGAAGGAAGGAGCAAAAGATTTTAGGATGATGATAGTTGGATCATTGAACATTAGAGGGGGTGGTAGTAGAGTGATGAGGAGTAGAATTACTCAAATTATCTCGGGAGGCAAGGCGGATATTTTTTTGATTCAGGAAACAAAGATTCAAGATTTGTCCGATACGGTGGCTCGGAGTTTTTGGTGGAATGAAGATGTGGAGTATTCTTTTTCTAATTCGGAAGGGCTGTCTGGAGGTATGTTAATTCTTTGGAAAGCTAATACGGTGGAGGTTCTTAGTAGCTTTAGAGGAGTCGGTTTTTTGGGAGTCATGGTTAGGTGGAGAAATAATTTTTATTATATTGTGAATGTTTATTCGCCGTGCTCATTATAGTTAAAAAGAATTTTATGGAGGAGGTTGTTGGAATTATAGGAGGATTGGTCGGATGGAGATTGGGTAGTTGGAGGAGAATGGAGGGAATGGAAATAGTTTGATGAGTTTATCAATGAGGGTAGCTTGGTGGATCTTCCTTGCAAAGGGAAGAAGTTTAGTTGGTATGGGGGGATGGTAAGGCTAAGAGTAGGATTAACTGCTTTCTGGTTTCGGACGACATTATTTGAAAATGGGGGCGGTTGGGCAATTGATTGGCATGTGGGATATTTCGTATCATTGCCTGATTTGGTTGGTGGTGGATAGGGCGGATTGGGGACCGAAACCTTTTAAAGTAAATAACAAATGGTTTTCCAATAGGCGCTTTATTCCTTTTGCCGAAAAAGAATGGAAAAATATTGTGGTAGAGGGAAGGAAAGATTTTCTTCTCAAGGAGAAATTAAGGTTATTAAAGGAGAGGCTTAAATGGTGGAATACAAACGTTTTTGGGAGGATAAATTTGGAGATGGAGGATGGGGTGAGGGAGATGAATGAAATGGGTGATGTGGATCCAGTGTTCGGGTTGAGGTGGAGGAGGAGGATTTGGTTTTGAGGAGTAAGAAGGCTAGTGGGAAATTTTGGCTTAATCTGGGGATTAAGGAGAATATACTCATTCAAAAGTCGAGATTAAAGTGGTTAAATGATGGTGATAACAATAGCTAATTTTTCCATAGTGTTATGAAGGAGAGGAGGCGATATAATTTTCTTTGTTCTATTATTACGGTTAATGGAATAGTGGATAAGGTAGAGGAGGTTAAGGAGGAGGTTAGGAGTCATTTCGAGGGATCTAAAAGTCCGGGGCCTGATGGTTATTCTTTTCTTTTCATAAAAAAGTGTTGGAATTTTATAAAGGAAGAGTTTATTGGTTGTTTCCGGGGTTTTCATTCCGGCGCTTTATTCTCTAAAGCTTTCATTTCATCTTTCTTGACCCTAGTGCCTAAGTCCTCTAATCCGTTATGATAGGACGATTATAGGCCTATTTGCCTTGTGGGGTGTGTGTATAAAGCTATTTCCAAGCTTTTGGCGTCTAGACTTAAAGTGGTGTTGAACTCGATTATTTTGGATTCTCAAAGTGCTTTTGTGCCGGGTAGACAATTGTTGGATGGTGTGATGGTGGCTACTGAATTGGTGGATTTTGAGAAAAGGGAGGGAAGAAGTTGTTTTCTCTTCAAAGTTGATTTCGAGAAGGCTTACGATAAGGTTAGTTGGAATTTACTTAGATTTATGTTAAGGAAAATGGGTTTTGGGGAAGTTTGGATGAGGTGGATGGAAGTGTTAGTATTCAATAGTAAAATATCGGTGTTGGTGAATGGTAGCCCCACAAAAGAGTTTGTTATGGTGAGAGGTTTGAGACAAGGAGATCCTATTTCTCCTTTTCTTTTTGTGATTGTGGCGGAAGGTTTGAGGGGTATGGTTTCTAGGTCTGTGGAGATTGGGGAGTTTGAGGGTTTCAATTTGAATCAGTGTTTTGTTGACATCCTTCAATTTGTGGATGATACGTTACTCATTGGGGAAGGGAATTGGAAGCATGTTTGGCCGATCAAAGCGGTGTTAAGGGGTTTTGAAATCATCTCGGTTTGGGAATTAACTTTCATAAAAGCAAACTAATTGGTATTAATATTAGTGATCGGTTTATGGAATTGGCTTCTTTCTTTCTTTCTTGTAGAAGAGAGGAGAGCTCTTTCATTTTCCTTGGAATGCCTATTGGATTTACGTCTAACGGTACTTCTTTGTGGTCGGCTTTGGTTTTGAAATTGAAAAGAAGGGTTTTTTGTTGGAATAATCGATATCTTAGTTTGGAGGGAGGATTACTTTGCTAAAATCAGTTTTTTCTAGTTTATCGATTTTTATGCTTTCTTTCTATAAAGCTCCGATGAAGATTATTAAAGAGATTACTAGAATCCAAAGTAACTTTCTTTGGGGAGGGAAGGAGGGTGAGAGGAAAATCGATTGGGTGAGTTGGAATAAGGTGTGTCTCCCGCTTGAAAGTGGGGGATTAGGTTTGCGGAGAGTGGAACACTTTAATGTGGCTCTCCTTAACAAGTGGAGATGGAGGATTCTCTCGGAAAATGGAGCTCTTTGGTACAAAGTGTTAAAGGAGAGGTATGGAGATATCAATTTGAGGATTGTTAATTCCGGGAGTTTCATCAAAAAGAAGAATTGTTGTTCCTTTTGGTGGAGGGATGTCATCTGCTTAGACAAATGTATGTCGGATATTTTTTTTGTTTCTAATTGTAGATTTACAATTGGCAATGAGTTTTCTTCATCTTTTTGGTACTCTTGTTGGTGCAATAATATTTGTCTTAAGGATAAATTTCGTCTTCTTTTTTATTTATCTTGCCTTAAAGAGGTAACGGTGGCATGTATGGGTGGTTTTAGAAGTGATGGATGGTATTGGGGGGATTTTGGCATTTGTGCTAATGTTGAGGGAGGAGTAGTTAATGACTTATTGGAGTTGCGGGAGCTCTTGCATTCTTTCTGACCTGCCGCGTTGGAGACGGATACGGTGAAACAGTTGCCGTCTATTGAGGAGAAATATTCGGTGAGTTCTTTTTACTCACTAGTTAGTCTTAATCGTATTCCTTTTGGGCCTATGGAGAAGTTTGATGTAGCCTTTTCTTTGGTTTGGAAGGGGAAGGTTCCGTTTAAAATTATAGCTTTTGGTTGGAGGTGTTTTTTAGATAGGCTTCCAATGAAAGATTCTCTTTTTTCTAGAGGTTGTGTCTTTCCGAATAGCGATTTGAATTGTGTTTTTGGCTTGTCTGGAGCGGAGTCTTTAAACCATATTTTGTTGGGTTGTCCGGTGGCGAGATTGGTGTGGAGGGAGGTGGCGGTTTGGGTTGGTTTTGATAAGGAGGGTACTACGGTGCTTAAGGAATGTTTCATAAGGTGGTTTTCCTTTTGTAAAAGGAATCAAGTGGAAAGAGGTAAGGAAGGGGCTATTTGGTTGGCAACATCTTGGTCCTTGTGGTTATTGAGGAATGATATTATGTTTAGGAACGATGTTTGGAATATTGTTGAAGTGGTGTGGAATGTCAAATTGTTAATTTGGATATGGTATTTCATTGGGAAAATTACCAATTCCATTTGTAGCTTTTATGAATTTAGTAAGCATCCTTTGTTTTATTTGTCTAAAGGCCTAAATGGTTTGTAATCTTCTCATGCCGAGCTCCGTCTCGCTTTTTGTATGTGGGTTCGAGAGCCTTTTGTTCTCGTATAAATGAATTTCTTGCTTATAAAAAAATATATAATAATACTTGTTTCTCATTTTTAATATAATTGACATATTAAATTCTCCCACTTTATATAGAATAATAATTGAATTAAGATTAAGAGTTTTGAAACATATTTAAACAAATATTCACCTATTTTCTCTATCACACAATGATCATATCAAATAATGTCACACCGATAGGATATGTCTATCACTTACATAGTTCAGAGAGAATTGAAATTCATTATATAAAAAAATATTAAAAATAACTTATTAAATTTCATAAATTATTACATGTTGTAGTATTTTGGATCGAACTCTACTGTCGACAAGGGTAGCTTAATGGTTCAACAGAAGGTTTAGTATGAAGTCAAAGTCTGTTCACATACTGATCTTGTATGCCGTAGTTGATGTATGCTCAAGCATGCAGTAGTCGAAATTCTAGGGTTGTTAGCATGTGAATTGGGTCTTGTTTGTAAGCCCAATTGTTAAGTTACCTTATAATCTAAGTTAGTTCAGTAGTCTATAAATAGACTAGTTCTCTAAGGTTGTTGGGAGAGGTTAATTGTTGACATTCACTTCTAATCTTTGAACCCTTATTGAGAAAGTGAATAGTAAAACATATTTAAACAACTCTCTATTCTTCTTCCTATTTCTCTTTTCCTTTGTGAAACCTAATAGGGTTTCTTGTGTTTGTTCAAGATACTCAATCTTTATCTCATAACTTTGTTCTGTTATTGCCAAAATCAATTCCTATCAACCTGGTGCGGTGAGCGTGGAGGAGAAGATGCCGTCAACAAAGTATAAGGTTGAGAAAGTCACCGGTGTGAACGATTTCGGCTTGTGGCGCTTGAAGATGAAAGCCCTTCTTGTTCAAGAGGGTTTGTTAAAAGCGTTGAAAAGATCAAAAAGGATGAATGCTGCCCTAACAGAGAAGGAAAAGACAACGATGATCGAAATAGTCCACAGTGTCATTGTGTTGAGCCTTGGTGATAAGGTTCTCCGGCAGGTTTCAAAGGAGAAAAATACAGCTAGTATGTGGACGAAACTTGAAGGTTTTTACATGACAAAATCATTGGTTAATTGTCTCTACCTGAAGCAAGCTTTGTATTCATTCAAGATGAATAAAGACAAAGCCTTGGCTGAACAACTAGATATGTTCAAAAAGTTAATTCTTGATCTTGAAAATATCGAGGTCAAGAAAGATGATGAAGATCAAGCACTGTTGCTGTTGTGCTCTTTACCTAAGTCTCATGCTCACTTCAAAGAAACTCTCTTGTATAGAAGAGAGTCGTTAACCTTTGAAAATGTTTAATCTGCCTTGTAATATAAGGATTTGAACGAACGAAAGGAGCACAAGCCATCTTCTGTTGGTGATGGTTTGTCCATTAAGGGGAAATTCTTGAAGAAAGATGGTAGGTTTGAGAAGAAGAAGGGTAAAGTTCTGCAGAATTCTTATGGTGGTAATGCTCCTACAATTAAGTGTTATCATTGTAAGAAGGAAGGTCATACAAGAAAAGTACGCCTTGACCGACTAACAATTCATGATGGAAATTATAATGGTAATGTTGCCATTGTGCAAGATGGTTATGAATCATCTGATGTCCTGGTGGTTTCAAGCAGCGACTTTAGCAAGGAGTAGATTATGAATTCAGGGTGTACTTGGCACATGACTCCAAACAAATACGTGTTTGAGGAATTGTGTGATCAAGATGGTGGATCAGTGCAATTTGGAAACAATAAAGTTTGCAAAATTTCAGGTATTGCATCTGTGAGATTCAAGCTCCATGATGAGTCAATAAGGTTTTTGACTGATGTTAGGTATGTACCTGATCTTAAGAGAAATTTGATTTCTCTTAGTGAATTCGACAAGAAACGATATATTTTTAAAGGAGAGCAAAGCATTCTAAGGGTAATGAAGGGGACGAAGGAAGTCTTGAGAGGAGTGAAGTAACAAGGCTTATATACCCTTGAGGTTGTAAATGGTTCAGTAGATGTGGCATCGACGAAACATGTGTCGAAGATTGAGCTATGGCAAAAGAGAATTTACCATGTCAGTGATAGAGGCCTTGTTGATTTATCGAAACATAATCTACTGTGTGGTAACAAGGTCGTAAAATTGGAGTTTTGTGAACCTTGTGTATTTGGTAAATCCTGTAAAATGAAGTTTAATAAAGGTAAACAAAGAACACATGGATCCCTTGATTACATTCATGCTGATCTCTAGGGGCCTGCAAGGAATCCTTCACACTCAGGTGCAAAGTATTTTCTATCCATAGTTTATGATTACTTTGGAGCCAATGACCTCAAGATCTTTGCAACAACTGATCTTGATGTCAACACTTTTCCACATACCTTGATTTGATTCACCAGCTTTGTAACCCTAGTGCGAAAATCAGTTATGCTTTCACTTTCTTCCATCTGAAGTAATTCATGTGCCCTTTTGTTAGATTGTAACCTCACCTCTTTCACCTTATCTGCGCCTCCAAACGATTTCTCCAATATTTTACATGCTTCTTTTGCTGATTCTACATCCCTAACCTTTTCAAAATTGTTTGGATCAACACATTAACGAATTATAAAGAGAGCTTTATAAACTTTCTTCTTCAATTCTTTGTATGCGGCATTTTATTGATCTGACACGTTTTCTGCAAGTGGTGTTACTCCTTCCTTCACAAGATCCCAAATATATTGATAACAGAAAACCACTTTCATCTGCTTACACCAATTCTTATAATTATTGTTCTTGAGAATCAGAAGACTCGTCGGAAAATGCTTGTTGGGTGATTCATTGTCATCATGATTTTCTCCCCACGAATCGCTCAGCCAATGCTCTAGATATCAGATGTTGGAATTAACCCAAAACTTTGAGAATTTTGAATCAATCTTAATGAACAAGATTCAATTAACCTGATCGAAATCACTTGTTCTTTACTCTTCACTCATGTGAAACAATCACACCTTGATTGCAAGAATGATTCTACACAGCAATTGTTAATGGAAGAAGAATGAAAGAGGATTAGGTTTTAACAAAATAAGGAAATAAGAGAATGATTTTTGCAGTGTAACTCTCTTCTCTCAAACTGAGAAAAAATATTATTCAACTATGCAACTGCACTTTATGTTATGTTTTACAATATTATTCTCTATTCTACTTACTAAAAATAGGGGTTACTCCCTCTATTTATAAATGAGCTAACTTGCTCCCTAAGGTAAAGCCGAAAAACACAAAAGTCCAAAATTTTATTTTGGTCTAAGTCGAAATTCTATGTCAAGCAACCTACTTCGGCACTTCGACATCTATCACAACTCGATACACACACTAGGCTAATTTCGACCCATCCTTGTTTCTGTCGAGCTACATTTGCTTCGACACAAGGAATTACTATCTCTACAAAAAAAATAGTTGATTTATAAACATCAACTACTTATTTTTACACATTAACATAAATAATTTGTTAATGTTTATAAATCAACAACTACCTTTTTTTTAAAAGATGTTTAAAAGATAAATGTAAATTTAAGACGAAGATCAAATCAAGTTTATTATTTATTTGCAATTTGTAAATACCAAATCAAAATTTATATCAATGCACAAAATCTAAAGAATTTTTTTGAAATTTATAAAACAACTTTTTTATAAATAAGAATAAGTTGAAATTTTAATAAGTTGCAAAAAATCAATCACCTTAATATCAAATTAAAATTTCATTAATTCTTTTAAAAAATATTTTTAAAAAAATTGTTGATTTATAAATATCAACTACTTGTCTTTACACATCAATGGAAATAAATAGTTAATATTTAAAAATCAACAACTGTCTTTTTTTTTTAAAATGTTTAAAAGAAAAATGTAATTTTAAGATGAAGACTTAATAAAGTTTATTAATTGTTTGAAATTTGTAAATTCCAAATCAAATTTTAAACAATGCACAAAATCTAAAGAATTTTTTTGAAATTTATAAAGCAATAACTGTTTTTATTAAAAAAAATAAGTTGAAATTTCATTAGTTATAAAAAAAAAATCAATCTCCTTACTTTAAAAATTTTTTAAACAATTTTTTTAGATCAACTACTTTTATTTATGCATTAATGTAAATAAGTAGTTAATATCTATAAATCAACAACTTATCTCTTTTAAAAAAATATTCAAAAGATAATGTAATTTTTAGACAAAGACCAAATCAAGTTTATTATTTATTTGCAATTTGTAAATATCAAATAAAATTTTATACCAATGCAAAAAATTTAAAGAATTTTTTTGAAATTTTTAAAACCACAACTTTTTCATAAAAAAGAATAAGGTGAAATTTTAATAAGTAATAAAAAAAATCAATTACCTTACCATCAAATTAAAATTTCATTAATTTTTCAAATTTTTTTTAGAAAAAAAGAATTATTGATTAATAAATATCAACTACTAGTATTTATAAAAGAATTGTTGATTTATAAATAAGTTATTAATGTTTATAAATAAACAATTATTTTTTGAAATAAAATAACTAAAAGATAAATGTAATTTTAATATGAAGGGAATGATAAAAATAATCAGTTCGGAAACGATTCTATAGCAGCTTTTAAATTGGTTTGGTTGGCTCAAGTTCCTTTCAAGGTGAAAGTTTTTGGTTGGAGGGTGCTTCACAAACGAATTCCAACGAGGGATAATCTGGTGAGGAGAGGTATTATCACTAATAGCTATGAGATGTCTTGTCCATTTTGTTTCCTAGTAGCGGAGTCGGTTGAGCATGTTTTATTCTCCTGCTTTAAGCCGATTTCGGTTTGGAATTTTGCTTGTAAATGGTGGAGGATTTCTTTTATAGTGGGGAGAATTTGTTGACTCAATTAACACGTTGGGTTCAGAGTTTTGTAGATAAGGGGATGTCAGTTAGTTTAGCAGCTGGGGTGTGGTTGTCAATTTGTTGGATTATTTGGTCATCCCGTAACAATATCGTATTTAGGGATGAATTTTGGGAGTTAGATACGATTTCAAATCGTATTTTTACTTTATACGTGGTGGTGGTTAGGAAAGAAGTATAATAGTCCTTCTTTTTGTAATTACTTCACTTGGGTTAACTATCCTAGTGATTTTTGTAAACGGTAAATTTTGAGCTGGTTATAGTTGTATAGGGGTTGGGGTACCCCTTTGTACCCCTGTTTATATAAATTGTTAGCTTATTAAAATATATATATATATATATATATATATATATATATATATATATATATATATATGTATATGTATATATATGGATTTAATTGAAAATGCATTGACCATGTAAACAGATTTTATACTGTCAATTAATTATAGACGTTAGATGATGGAAGAAGTTTAACTTTTATTTTAACAATTTATAAAGTAATGTAAACCTATGATGATGATTTATTGACAGAGTAAAATTTATTACACTATCAGTGCATAGTAATTAATTATAGAGATTAATTACTGCACTGTTAGTTTAAAAAATTTTACACTGTCAATTTATCATCATCGTCCGTTTGCATTACTTTTGGATAGTTAAAATAAAAGTCAAACCTCTTTCAATATCCAACGTCTATAATTAACTGACTGTGTAAAATCCTTTTACACTGGGAGTGTATTTCAATTAAGTTATATATATATATATATATATATATATATATATATATATATATAATTTCATTAATATTAAACTATCCTCAATATACCCTAAGTCCAGACGAGAAACACAGGCTGAAACTGACCTTAATGAACCTGATACATCATGCTGTGTTGAAGGTCGAAGGTGTTGAAGGTTGAAGAAGATGAACTGAATTAAAAGTAGGTTAGTTCAAAATCTAGAGAGAATAGTTAAAAGTGGTTTATCTCTTTATATATATATATATATATGTGCATTTAATTGAAAATGCATTCACCATGTAAACATATTTTACACCGCCAATTAATTATGGACGTTAGATGATGGAAGAAGTTTAACTTTTATTTTAACAATTTATAAAGTAACGTAAACGGATGATGATGATGAATTGACAGGGTAAAATTTTTTACACTATCAGTGCATAGTAATTAATTATAGAGATTAATTACTGCACTGTCAGTTTAAAAAATTTTACACTGTCAATTTATTATCATCGTCCGTTTGCATTACTTTTGGATAGTTAAAATAAAAATCAGACCTCTTTCAATATCCAACGTCTATAATTAACTGACTGTATAAAATCCTTTTACACTGGGAGTGTATTTCAATTAAGTTATATATATATATATATATATATATATATATATATATATATATATATATATATATATATATATAATTTCATTAATATTTAACTATCCTCAATATACCCTAAGTCCAGACGATAAATCCAGGCTGAACCTGATACATGATGCTGTGTTGAACGTTGAAGGTGTTGAAGGTTGAAGAAGATGAACCGAATTAAAAGTAGGTTAGTTCAAAAGCTAGAGAGAAGAGTTAAAAGTGGTTTATGTCTTAATATATATATATATATATATATATATATATATATATATATATATATATATATGGATTTAATTGAAAATGCATTGACCATGTAAACATATTTTACACTGCCAATTAATTATAGACGTTAGATGATGGAAGAAGTTTAACTTTTATTTTAACAATTTATAAAGTACTGTAAACGGATGATGGTGATGAATTGACAGGGTACAATTTTTTACACTATCAGTGCATAGTAATTAATTATAGAGATTAATTACTGCACTGTCAGTTTAAAAAATTTTACACTGTCAATTTATCATTATCATCCGTTTGCATTACTTTTGGATAGTTAAAATAAAAGTCAAAACTCTCTCAATATCCAACATCTATAATTAACTGACTGTGTATAATCCTTTTACACTGTGAGTGTATTTCAATTAAGTTCATATATATATATATATATATATATATATATATATATATATATATATATAATTTCATTAATATTAAACTATCCTCAATATACCTTTTTCAATGCAAATTAAAGTTTAGCATAAGTACCATTACGCTGATTACCTTAACGCGAATAACATAATTATTGAAGACTGAAGACTCCATTAAGCAATCCCTGCCACTAAAGAACATCAATAAAATTTGAATTAAAACTTAATTTAATTGAGTAAATCTAAAGTTCACTGTTTTAATTAAACTTACTAGCCGAATATAAAAGTCTAACCTAAAATGATATATAATACCTTATTTGGCAAACAACAATAACATAATCTAAATTCACAACATGAATCGAGATTTGACGTTAAAGGGACGCAACAAGCCAGCAATGCTTCTGTTACAATAATCTTCTCTTCAAAACAAGACGCTGCAGCGCACCTGTCATGACAAAGGTCTGTTCACAAAGATATTATTCACAACAAGCCATCAACACTTCCTTTATAATAATCTTCTCTTAAACACATGAAGCTGAAAAGAGCATCGACGAGATACCATCATCGCAACGATATGATTGTACCCGCAAAGACGATGATTCAATAAAGTTGACGAACACAAAGAGACTCCAAAAGCAATACAAATACGCCGATCTCGCCTTGGAATGAAAGATCTGAGGAGCTAAATTTTGGATCCGTGGAAAACCTAGAAAAAAAGTATGTAGCTGAAAGAGGAATTAGAACAACGATAAACAAAAAGTAGTAAAAGAAAAATAATCAGCAAAGGTAAGCTTAACCATATCGTTGAAATTTAGCCATCGGTGTGTAGATCGGGATCCGATCCATGTGAAAAAATTTGTAGAAAGCTACAACGAAATATTGAAGAAGATAAGAATAAAGGAAGTGAGGTATTTGTGAAAAACAAACTCTATTTCTCGCTATATAAAGGGGTTATATATCCGCGTTGCTTAGGTGGTGATAGTTGTGTTAATCTTTTTTTAAGGCAAAAAAGGAAAAATAAATACCAGGCTGTATTTTAACTGGATTTTGGGTAGGTACGGGTCACTCTACTTATCTGTTAATATTATCTTTTATTTTATTTTATTTTAAATGGAGTTTTCTTTTCCGTTTTGCTGGAGATGAACTCGTCGTTGTTGGAACAGTATGATTTCTCTTCAATCTGGTGTCCTGAAAATAAAATGTATAAGCTTAGAACACGATGGGTCATACGCATCATGGGAACTTTATATTGAGTATGAGATAACTGCATAGAATCGTACTAGATGAGGTCAATTGTGAGCAATATCATAGCTTAATATGTGGATTCTAAAGCAAAAACTGCTTAAGTGGTTTAAGAACAAATGACAAGAATTCCTTTGACCAAAGGCAAAACTAAGATGGTAAAAGTGATTGTGAAACGGCAAGTCTATTTTAAAAGGAGATATTGACGAAGATAAGAATAAAGAAAGTGTGGAATTTGTGAAAACCAACCTCACTATATTTGTGTTAATCCCTTTTTAAGGCATAAAAAAGGGAAAATAAATATCGGGCTGCATTTGAACTGGAGTTTGGGTAGCTACAGGTCACTACTTATTTTATTTTATTTTAAACAATACAGTTATATGTTATCATACGTGGGTATGTATGTACTTTTAAATGCTAATTTTATTCTCTATAGTTTCTTTAAACTTTATTAACAATACAACGGTGACTTTTTTTACCTACATGCCATGACTTTGAAATTTTAACACTAAAATATCATGCCAAATTCTTAGGGACCCATGATAAGTAGGTGGTTGATAAGTGCAAATTGTAGCTATTTTTATATATAAGTTTTGTTACACTTATCGATACTTTTTGTTAATATTGTTCGAATAAACCTCGCTTTGTTTGTAAATACGTTTACTTTGCATTATAGTGTATATATTGCGTATCGCGTAAATATCATTGAGTTTAATTGATTTTCTCTCATTTTTTTAGGTATTCAAGCAAGTATATCTTGTCATATTCATAAAGAGCATTGAATAAGCTTTCCAACGCTTCCGACCGTGCGCCAATCCGAGTTACAGTTCAGAAGTTGTGGTCAAAATAAGGGTTGGTTTGCTGTCAAGTTCGCTTTGCAAACTTTCTAGCGAATGTTCGCTTTGCGAACTTCCCAGCGAATGCTCCCAGAATTATGGGAGTAGAAAAAGGGACCAAAGTTCGCTTTTCAAACTTTGCCGAATTGCAGAGGCGGTTTAACTATTATGAGGCACTTAAGTGCCAATTTTTAGAGTTCGCTTTGCGAATAAAAGTTCGCACTGCGAACTTGACGGATTTTGACATACTATTTAAGTCGTTTCATTCATTTTTTCGGTTATGGTTTTGGGGATTTTTGCTCCCAACTCCATCAAATTCATTTTTCAGTAGATTAGCTTAGAAAACAAGATTGAAGCTTGCACACGGATGATCTGGGGTGGATTTCTCATCGACCGGCGTTGACAAACCGCGAGATGTTTGGTTTATTTCTCTTTTTCTTTGTGTATTTATTCTTTGTTGGGTTGTTGTATATGTATTTACTTTGAACTCATATATATTTATCGCCCATGGCGTTGTATAAAATCCGCTTTACAAATCTTTATCGGTGATTGTCCTTGATTTTTGCTTTATGCTCAGGGTTTGGGTTGTGTTAGAGATAAACATCGCAAACTTTGATTAGGGATGATTATATGCTAGTTTCTAGATGCTAGAGATATATTTAGAGCTAACAATCTTTATGTGTGTCGAAGCATAATGCCTCCGTATCTTGAGGCGAGTGCAAGAGTGTCGACGAGGGTAACACGGTTGTTCTCTCAGCTCAGTGCGTCAGAGATGGACACTGTTGTGAGCGATGCTGGATGATATTGGGGAGTATTGTAGGTTGAGTATAATTGGTCGGTAAGTTTAAGTTTGTGAGGAGTATATTGTGAGCGATGCTGGATGATATTGGGGAGTATTGTAGGTTGAGGTTCTAGATCTATCCTAAGTATTAACTTTTCAAGTTTGGGCTTAGTTCTTTGATCCACCACCTCAAAGGCTAACCTTCCCCTTTTAACACTAATGATTACCCTAGTTTCATGGTCTTCTAATTTTCTATTTTTACGCAGGACCTCAGACATAGGTGCATTGGTGTGGATAGTTTCCAATACCTCCACATACCTTTTGGACAGGGAATTTTTCTTAGCTTCCACAAACCTTTGCGGGAAAAGAATCGGTGGGTTATAGGGAGGAGGAACAACAATAGGTGCTTCCTTTTCTACCTCTTCGACAACCTTTCTTTCGGGTGGTGTCGGCGGATTTTTCTCGATCTCTACTCTTTTCTTACCAAAACACTCCTCAACCTTATTACCACTCTTCTTAGGATTTTTGATTTGTTCTTCTTTTTTGTTTTGTACAACGGTTTCACCTCCTTTCTTAGGTATCACATGTACGGGGCTTACCCATTCACTATCAGATATTTGGTATATTATTCCAGCCTCTAACAACTTTAACACTTCCCTTTTTACTACGTCACTCATTATAGGATTTATCCTTCGTTGACGTTCTCTAGAGGGTTTTGAGTCTTCCTCTAGCATAATTCGGTGCATACACATGGAATGACTTATTCCTTTGAGATCAGAGATATTATAACCTAGAGCTGAGGGATATTTTCTTAAAACATCTAACAATTGATTGGTTTCAGGACCATCTAACGTGGCACTGACTATGACTGGGCGGTTTAATTCTTTGTCTAAGAATTCGTATCTTAAATTCTTAGGAAGCTCCTTAAGCTCTATAGATGGTTTTTTCGGACATGGCATATGATCTGGGGTAAGTGCCAAGCATTCGTAAAGACTGTTATGTATGTAAGGTTCAGATAAGCGTTCGAATCCGTCGTCCTCCATTATGGGGATCGAAGGTAGTTTGATGGTTTCTACTGGATCTTCTTTATCCAGTTCTCTTATGCATTCTTCAATTATATCGATGGTATAACATGAGTCATCTATGGCTGGTGCATTTAAGAATTAGGATAGTATAAATTCTACTTTTTCATTACCTGCCTCGAATGTCATTTTTCCTTTCTTGACATCTATTATGGCTCCAGCGGTAGATAAGAAGGGTCTACCTAAAAGGATTGGGATCTCATCGTCTTCTTTAATGTCCATTACGACGAAATCCATTGGAATATAGAGTTGACCAAGCCTAACTGGGACGTCTTCCAAAATGCCAATTGGATATTTAACTCATCTATCGGCTAATTGGAGAGACATCCTAGTTAGTTGCATTTCTCCCAGGTTTAACCTCTTACAAACGGCTAAAGGCATTAAGCTTACACTTGCTCCTAAGTCCAGAAGTGCTTTATCAATAACTTGGTTTCCCAAAACACAAGGTATAGAAAAAATTCCTGGATCTTTCTCTTTCTTAGCAAGCTTATTCTCAGCAATTGAATTGCATTCTAAAGGTTTAGGATCATCTAATCTTCGTTTATTGGTTAGAATGTCTTTAAGGAATTTGGCATAAGATGGTATTTGGGTAATAGCTTCGGTGAATGGAATCTCAACGTGGAGTTTCTCAATCACCTTTATGAATTTCTTATATTGGTTATCTAATTTGGTTTGTTTAAGTCTTTGTGGGTATGGAATCGGAGGTTTGTAAGGAGGAGGTGGTACATAAATTTTTTCATTCTCTTCTCTTTCCTTCTCCTTAACTTTCGTATCTTTAGATTTCTCAGGTTTCACCGATTTCTCAATTTCTTTCTCAGGTGTGTTCATAACTTCTTTCGTAGGAGGTTCTGGATAATTCAACCTAAGGTTTGTAGGCCCATCGTAAGTGGTCCCACTCCTTAGGGCTATAGTGTTCGCGTGCCCTTTAGGGTTAGGTTGAGGTTGTCCATGGAATTATCCTCCAGGTGTAGCATGGGTGGATTGTTGTTGTGCCACTTGAGAAATTTGGGTTTCAAGCATTTTGTTATAGGTAATTACAGAATCGAGTTTAGTACCCAACTGGGTAATTAATCCATTCATATGAATGTTTTGGTTCATGAAGTCCTTGTTCTGTTGTAATTGAGCTGAGATGAATTCGTCCATATTTTTCTCAAAATTTGATTTTTGAGGGGCATATGGTGCAGATTGATTGGGTCTTTGAGTTAGGAAACCGGGTGGCCTTTGAGGTGTTGAATTTTGAGTAGGGTTATTATTCTTATAGGAAAAATTTAGGTGATTCCTCCATCCAGGGTTGTATGTGTTTGAATAAGGGTTTCCTTGGGCGTAATTAACTTGATCTGTGGTACTCTCGGCTAAAAGGTTGCATTCAGCTACAGTATGTCCTGATAGTCAGGTTTTCTACTTTTTGGGCTATAGCGTCCAGCTTTGCGTTCATATGGTCAAAACAATTAACTTCATACACACCTCCTTTGGTCTCTTTCTTCTCCACCGGTGCTCGTTTGGTCCCCATTGGTAATGGTTTTGTGCCATATCCTCAATGAGAGCGCAAGCCTCGGGGTAGGGTTTGTTCATTAGAGCGCCACCAGCGTCAGCGTCTATGGTCATCTTGGTGTTGTACATGAGTCCATTATAAAAGGTATGGATTATAAGCCATTGTTCTAAGCATGATGTGGACATGCTCTTAATAGTTCTTTGTATCTTTCCCAAGCGTCGAAAAGTGATTCTTCCTCACTTTGGGTAAATTTGGTTATTTGGTTTCGTAGAATAGCAGTTTTACTCGGTGGAAAGTATCTAGCAAGGAATACTTTCTTTAGGTCATTCTAAGTGGTTATAGAGTTGGCTGGAAGGGAATCTAGCCATGATCGGGCTCTATCTCTGAGGGAAAATGGAAATAGTCTTAGACGTATTGCTTCAGGAGGAGCTCTGTTCGCTTTTAAGGTATCGGCTAGTTGAATAAAGACTTTAAGATGTTGGTTCGGGTTTTCCGTGGGAAGACCTGCGAACTGATTCTGTTGTACTAATTATAACAGAGATGGTTTTAATTAGAAGTTATTGGCTGGTATAGCTAGGTTAACTATACTAGAATGAGGTTCTTCGTTAGAGGGTAGGGCGAAATCCTTAAGAGGTTTAGCATTTTCTTCGTCTTCCATTGCTCTTCTGAGTTTTCGAAGTAAAAGACGAGCTCGGGTGTAACATTCAGGTTCTTATAATGGATCAACTAAGTTTTTGGTACTGCAAGTTCTTCCCATTTACTGGCTAAGGGATGCCTTAGTCTAGACGGTGTGACAACAGCGTACGAAATTTTAAAGTAATTGGTCCCCGTCAACGGCGAGAAAAACTTGATGCGTGTTATCCGCAAGTATACGGATTACGTCAGAGTAATATAAAAGATTTATCGATCCCACAGAGACCAATGTCAATCTATCGATTACTATTGTTATGTTGTTTATCTAAGGCTAATAAATATCAGAGTAAAAGTTTTCTACAGAACAAAAATAGAAATAAATCAGATAAATACTATACTGGAATGTAATTCACGTCAATCAAACAATACTCATATCATCTAAATTGTAACACTTACGGGGCAATGTTTTCTTATTTGAAAAAGAGTTAATTAAAAAGGATCCGCCGCGTTAGCGTGATCGGAAGCAGACCTAACCTTTAACCTATACCAGCTGCTGACGCTGCACCGGTCGCTCTCTGCGTTAAAGTGATAAAGTCCTTTTTTATGTAATTACCTCTAAGACTTAGTTAAAAAGTGCTTTCGATTGAAAATATTTTATACCTAAGTGTTTCTGGCATATGCTCGGCCAACCGGATCCTAAATCTATAAACGCATCCGAAAATAGTTTAAAACCTCTTTCTAATAATATAAAACTTTCCTAGTTAATCAATAAAGTGCTTCCGCTGTATTTATCAATTAACAACTAACAAACTCTTTTCTAAAATGTCGGACGGCTTTCGATCTTACCCGATCTAGTCACAGTGATTACGCAAACAAAAACACGGTCTTATTTATGTCATGACCAATCAATTGAAGTTCAGAAGAGTTTAATTAAAATAAAAAACAGCCCCTAAAGGATTTCGAAAGAGATGACATGCGGAGTACCGTCGAAACGACGATCCTCACATCCCAACACAGGGGATTTAGCCGGACATGGTAACTAAAAACATAACAATAAATTGGTTTGCAAAGTAAAGCATTTGTAAGATAAAGAAGTGCAAAGTGTGAATATATTTTGAGAGAATGAGTATAAGTGTCACGCTTGAGTTCAGTTCCGAAAGATAAACAGATCACACAGAAACTTAAAATAACAAAGTAAGGGCAGTGACAGAAATTAAATGAATGTAAAGCAGTGCATGAAAATAAACGAATATAAAAGCGATGTGGAATATAATAAAATGCAATTTATAAAAGAAACCTGCTCCAAAGCGGAGACTGAATCTGGTACAGAGATGGAAAGCAAATTGCGGGAAAATAAATAACTTCAAATATAAACACTGCTAACTATGGTTGCTCCAATCTAACTAACAACGATAGTGGAATAACCTCTCGATGTGACGGATTATTGCTTTACAAAATGAACTTTATGCCTAAGGTTGGAAACTAGGATTGGATAAAATAAAAGTTAAAATACAAGGCCTTTTTATAGTAGTCATGAAGTTGTAACTGCCTCTCATCATTATGAAAAAACGGCAGAATAATAATTTTCTTCGTGTGTAAATGCTTCTAACGTTCTTGACCATTTTCCCATTACAATGGTCGGCGCCAGCCGATCCCCTCTCCGCGTCCGCCGAGTGTTAGTGGTGATCATGGGGTACTTTCTCTAACCGTTTTGGACTTAAGTGAAAAAGTCAAAGCCAGCGACCGTGGAGCTCACTTGGCGACCTCCTAGTGTGTTTTTTCCATGTTGTAGATCTCTTCGTTAGCTTTCCAACGCTTCAAATGGGGCATCATTCTGATTTACTGATAAAAAGTTATGGGCAAAATCGTCAGTTGCTGTATTTCTTCTGTTTTTCATCCGAAATACTTCATTTTTTCGCATGTGACTCTTAAATGGCTAAATACCTAAGAACAAACAAAATACCAACATAATAGTACAAATGCAAATCAAAACAACTAGAAAACACGCATTAATCAAGTCATATAAACGATGTATTTTCACGTTATCAGGAATTATCCTACTCATGATCTTGAATTAGCTGCGGTGGTTTTTGTATTGAAAATTTGGAGACATTATTTATATGGATCGAGATTTGAAGTATTCAGTGACCATAAGAGTCTGAAGTATTTATTTGATCAGAAGGAGTTGAATATGAGGCAGAGAAGATGATTAGAGTTCTTGAAAGACTATGATTTTAATTTGAGTTAACATCCGGGGAAAGCTAATGTTGTAGCAGACGCTCTAAGTCGGAAGACAATTCATATGTCGGCATTAATGATAAAAGAAATGGAATTAATTGAATAGTTCATAGACTTGAGTATGGTTTGTGAAACTACGCCGAAGAGTGTTAGATTGGGTATGCTTAAAGTGAATAATGACTTTTTGGATGCAATTAAGGAAAATCAGAGGCTTGATGTGAAGCTGGTGGACATGATGCCTACAGGAGGAAATGATCCTGATAGTGATTTTAAGGTGGATAAGGATGGTGTGCTGAGATTCCGAGGCAGGATTTGCGTGCCGGATAATATGGAATTGAGTAAAGCTATCTTAGAAGAGAGTCACAGGAGTAGCTTAAGTATCCATCCGGGAGCCACGAAAATGTACCAAGACTTGAAGAAGTCATTTTGGTGGTCCGGTATGAAGAGAGATGTGGCCCAATTTGTTTATGCTTGTTTGACATGTTAGAAGTCAAAAGTAGAGCACCAGAAACCTTCGGGGTTGATGCAGTCGTTGGAGATTCCAGAATGGAAGTGGGATAGTATTGCTATGGATTTTGTTACTGGTTTGCCAAATACGGCGAGTGGCTTTGACGCTATTTGGGTAGTGGTGGATCGGCTTACGAAATCCGCACATTTTATACCAATTAATATTAGTTTCCCATTGTCAAAGTTGGCGGAGATTTATATCAGAATAATTGTGAAACTGCATGGTGTTCCGTCAAGTATAGTGTCGGATAGAGATCCGAGGTTTACTTAAAAATTTTGGATAAGGATGGTGTTCCGTCAAGCTTTAGGTTCTAAACTGAAGTTGAGTTCGGCTTATCATCCACAGACCGATGGTCAGTCGGAGAGGACTATTTAGTCGTTAGAGGATTTGTTGAGAACCTGTGTGTTGGAGAAAGGTGGTGCGTGGGATACTTATTTGCCATTGATTGAGGTCATGTATAACAATAGTCATCATTCTAGTATTGGGATGGCACCTTTCGAAGCTTTGTATAGTTGGAGATGTAGGACACCTCTGTGTTGGTATGAATCTGGTGAGAGTATTGTGCTTGGGCCTGAAATTATGCAGCAAACTACTGAGACAATTAAGATGATCCGTGAAAAGATGAAAGCGTCTCAGAGTAGAAATAAAAATTATACTGATAATCGGAAGAAAGATTTGGAATTTAGCGAAGGTGATCATGTATTTCTGAGAGTCAATCCTGTGACAGGTGTTGAACGTGCATTGAAATCGAAGAAATTGGATTCTAAATTCATTGGACCTTATTAGATCTTGCAAAGAGTGGGTACAATTGCTTACAGGGTGGCGTTGCCGCCGAAGCTTTCGAACTTGCATGACGTATATCATGTATCGCAACTTCTGAAGTATGTGTCGGATCCATCTCATGTTATCCTGAGGGATGAAGTGCAGATTCGAGATAATCTTAGTGTGGAAGCGATGCCGATAAGGATCGAGGTTCACAAGATGAAGCAACTTAGAGGGAAAGAGATTCCTCTAGTGAGAGTAGCTTGGGGAGGAGCTGTAGGAGGAAGTGTGGCCTGGGAATTGAAAAGCAAGATGCGAGAGTCGTATCCAGAATTGTTTCCATCAGGTACATTTTCGAGGACGGAAATATTTGAAGTGGGGGAGAGTTGTAACACCCCATTTTAATTTATTTAATCATTGTGTGTTATTTCTGTTGTTTGGCCTTGTTTAGGGTGTGTGTAGTTGAACTTGTAAGCGTAGAGTCCGTAGCGGAACGGGGAATTGGGGATGTCGGAATAATAATAAGGTACTAATGAATAATGTGGGGACATATTTAGTAATAGTAGAAAGAGGAGTATTATTATTTTTATGTCCAATATTATTATTATTATTATTATTATTATTATTATTATTATTATTTTTATTATTATTATTATTATGAGTAAATAAAATCAGAATTTTTAGTAATAATATGTTAGAGAGAGAGAGAGAGAGAGTAAAATAAGGAAAAAAGGAGAGAATTCAGAAATTAGATCATAATCACACTTCCACCTAGAGAGAAAGTTGGAGGGGAAGAAGCTAAGCTTGGCATCATCAATTTTCACCAGAATTTAATCGAGAATTCGAGGTAAGGGGGGAGAATGGATTTCAATATGGGTGTTGATAACATGAGAGGGTAGTGAGGATTCTTTCCCCTCGTAGGAATTGTATGTATAGTTCTGTTGTTGTGGATTTGTTGTTGAATGATTGAAATTAGGGGTGTTCGCGGTGCGGTTTGGGCGGTTTTGACGCTAAAAATCATCCGAACCGCAAGAGAAAAAAGCATGCGGTTTGGTTTGGTTTGGTTGACTTTTTAAAAAAATCCGAACCAAACCAAACCAAACCAATGCGGTTTGGATTGGTTCGGTTGGTTCGGTTTTTTACAGGATTTTTATTGATTGATATTTACATATATAAAGAACAACATAAATTTGTGTTTAGTCATTCATACATTGCCAAATAACAACAAAACTCATCATATTTAGACAAAAAGTTCTCATTCAATATACAAAAATCAATTTAAACAAAAGTGAAAAAAAATAGTAGCATAAAACAATATCAAAATATTATAATAAAACAGAAAATATAAGAGAAGGGAGATTAGAGAATATGAAAAAGAAAGAACATAACAGATGTGAGATTAGAGAAGAAATGTGCGATAAAAATATAATTAGAAGAGAAAATAGTAACATAAAAATGAGAAGATAAAAAAGAAAGAACATGTGAGATGAGAGATTAGTGTAGAAGAGGCGAGACGTACATGGCAAAAAAGATGAGAAAAATGCACAATACTTTTAGGAGAGATTTGAGAAGATTAAAACTGAAAAGTTAAGTGTGAGTAAGAGAAAATATTTCGTAATTGTAAGGTTAATGCATAATGGGTTTGAGTTTTGGGTTAGATGTGAGATAAGTGAAGTTTGGGTTATAACATAATGCGGTTTGGTTTGGTTTAGTTCGGTTTGCAAAATACAAACCGCAAACCAAACCGAACCATGCGGTTTTGTTAAAAGATGGCCCGAACAAATCCGAACCAAATGCGGTTTTTTGTGGTTTCGGTTTGGTTTGGTTTGGTTTGCGGTTTTTTATTGGGTTGGTTCGGTTTTGAACACCCCTAATTGAAATTGTGATGGAAAGTGTGTAAATCGATCCATTCTGTCATGATATGTGTAAAACACTATGTTGTTGCTGCTATATGATTTCTGGTATTGCAGATTTGGGTGCTAGAATTGAGCAGAAATTGGACTGGTGTGAAAACAGAAAATTCTGGGTATTCGCTGCTCATACGCGTAATGGGAAAGGCAATACGCGTATTGGGTAGGGCAATACGCGTATGGCAAGGGCGAAATGTGGGCGTTACGCGTATGGAACCCATTTTGACACGGCCCTCTGCTGTAATGCGTAATGGTACGCGTAGGAGGGCAAGGCATTACGCATAATGAAGGTGGTACTACGCGTAATGGGATTAAAATATAATCAAACTGGAATTTTTTAGAGAAATCAGTCTCTGCCCGTACGCGTAACCCTCAGGGCACTACGTGTATGGCTGGCGGTAGAAACTGGGCAATACGCGTATGACCAGCAAGAGTGCAGAATTTGGCCGTTTAGCGATTTCTTTCCCTATTTCGCGTCCGATGCAGTTCCTTTTTGGTCTGAGAGGTTGGGATAGGTGTCAGAACTTGTTGAATTTAGGAATGGTAGTAAAAAATGAGTTAAAAATGGAATTTGGATGGATTAATTAGATAATTAACTAATTAAGGCCACCTGAGGTATTTTCCTTAATTATGTGTATTATGATGAGTATGTATCTCACATGTGATCATAAGGATCGCGAAGATGTATAATTTGTTTTATTATACATGCATTTTATGTATAATTCTTGTCATGCATTTCATGATGTGTCTGGTGGAGACAGCTAGGTGGGAATCCATGATGGGTGCCTAGTATTGTCCGGACTCCAATGTGGAGTTGTATGGAGACAAATCATTGCTCAGTGGGAGTGTATGTGATTTGTCCGAACTCCAATGTGGAGTTGTATGGAGATAAATCATTGCTCAGTAGGAGTGTATGTGATTTATCCGGATTCTTTTTTGAATCGGGTTGAATTGAATGAACTATGTTGTGTGGTACCACTTGCATTGCATTGTGTCATTGAGTCAAATTGCATTGTTATGTCTTTGTTGGATTATAATCAGAAAGTGACAAGTGTGTCGTGAATGTGTGCATATTATGTGTGATTGCTTGATTTCTACTCCTTAGCATATATTTTACACCGCTATTTATTGAATGTAGTTCTCACCCCTTTGTTGTTTCTTGTGCCTGTGCTGCTTGGGAAGTACAGATAATCCAGGTACCTGGGTAGTGCATGGAGTACGTGTTGCCTGGTCGAGTCTTAGGAGTTGCTCTGATACGTAACACGGGATAATGGGAATTTTATCTTTTGTTTTATATTTTGTTTATTGTGTTATGTATCGTTACTCACTTTACAACATGATGAACCACGAGTTTATGTGGACCATGATTTTGTTGGCCAACGCACCTTGTTATTTTGGGGTTCGATATTTCATTCCACTGTTTTAACTTATTTTTGAGAAACAAGAAGTGAATGAAGTAAATAGAGAAATTCAGGTTATGTTTTTATGGTGTGACATCCCACTTATTAAGGGAACTCTGATTATATTTGTAGTATTTGTATATTTTTGTTAAATTGGGACAGTGGGATGTTACAACATACACCAACAATTGGCTAGTAAGGTATGTAATATCAACACACATTAATTCTTTAGGGTGCCTATAACATAAAGTTCAAACATGTGACTTATTTATTCTGTTTGTTTCTTTCTTTAGGATGTCTAATGAACATATGTTTGAATTAAGACACTTGGAGAATCAAGCTGATAAATTTGTTGTGAACCTGAAAGATCACATATGTTCATGCAGAAGATGGGAACTCACATGACTCCCATGTGTTCATGCTTTGTCTACTATGAAGATTAGGAATTTTAAAATAGATAGTTACATCCCAGAGTATTATAGAGTTTCAAAATACAAGGCCGTTTATAAGCATGTGATCTACCCTGTTAATGGATCAAACTTGTTCGTTAAGACACCACACCTGATGTGCAACCACCCAAGTTCAAGAAGATGCCTGGTAGACCCAAAAAGATAAGGAATTTAGAACAAGGAGAGATTGATGGCTCTGATTGCAAAATGAGAAGAAGGAATGGTTTCTTGGTGAAATTCAGTAGGTGTATGAAAGCAGGACACTACAAGTTTACTTGTAAGGACACAACAACCCAGGCTGCCCAACAATTTACCCAAGCCTCTCAGACTTCTACTTAGACTGCTCAATAATCTGGTCAACATTCTGCCCAAGAATCTCAGACTATAACTCAGTCTGCTCAACAATCTACCCAAGCCTCTCAGACAACAACCCAGAATGCCCAACATTCTACCCAATCCTCTAAGGGGAAGGCTGCTCAGAAGACTCATGGTCCTGCCAAGGGGAAGATACAAAAGCTACTTGTTAGGAAGGCACCAAGGCCATTTTTTCCACCTGGGCCTACAACCAGGATGTCTGCATCCTAGAATGTTGTTGGTCCAGTCACAAGGAGATCTACTCCAACTAAGAGGACAACTCCAAAGAAGAATCCCTAGAAATATTTAGGATTAATTAGTTTATGTTGTATTTTGTGCACTATGGTATTGATGTAATGAACAAGTTTATTGTGTTTTTTTGTGCACTTTGGTGTTGAACAAGTTTATGGTGTATTTTGGAGCTTCTATTATGATCCTAATTGTAGTTTGGTGCACTTTGGTACTTTTCTTATAGACATAATTATCTACTGCAGTTTATGAGTATTTTCTGTTTGGTGCTTTTGTGAACATTTTATGTTATAGATCACTTCCAGTTATGGAACAATTATAGGTCATGCCCACATTTATAGGTCATGTCCAAATCTTATATGAACAAAACTGTATAGGTCATCCCCAAATATATATGTCATGCCCAAATTTATAGGTCATGTCCAAATTTATAGGTCATGCCCAAAAATTACAGGTTAGTTACAACATTAAAAACAGATTGTGAAGATCAAACTCATAAAATTCATTCTTAAAAGATTTCAACATTCATTCAAGATAACATCAATATTTCGAATGGATCAATATTTCGATTAATATTTTTTTTTAAAGTTAGTATCTGACCTCTAGACCAATTAATTCGAATGGAACAATCATACTATCTACTCGTGAAAAGACCGAACACAAAGATGGTTAATAATTAAATTTTTTTGAGAAGACCATACTCTCATAATCCAAATCTTCGCCCATTTAACCAACCCTCATAGGTTTTATTAGGCTACTGATTAATTTCACAAATCATATGTATGTACTAATGTACAATTTTTTTTTTTTAATTTATAAATTAAATACTTATTTTATTAAAAAATGTTACATTTTTATAAGTTATAAAAAAAATGAGTTGTCTAACTAACATATTAAAAATTTATTTATAATTTTAATATTTTTTTAAAAAAGAAGTTGTAGATTTATAAATATCAACAACTTATTTATACATTAATGTAAATAAGTTGTTGATATGTATAAATCAACAATCTTTTTTTAAAAAAGTGTTTAAACCATAATTGAAATTTTAGTACGAATACTAGTGATTGAGTTTTTTTTTTAATTTTTAAATTTAGCATCTAACCTTGAGACCGACTAATTGAAATGGATCAATTCTACCATTTACGTGCGGATATGACATACATAAAGATGGTTAACAATTACCCAATCCTAAAAAGAGCATACTCTCGCTAACTCAAATCTTTATCCAATAAATCAACCTACACTCAATAGAACTACCCTCAAAAATTTTATAAATGCAAATTAAAATTTAGCGTAAATACCTTAACAGATAACATCATTATTGAAGAACTCCATTAAGCAAGCTATGTCAATTTATTAAGCAATCTAGCGTCAATGCATTAATTAAATTTATTAAAAAAATGTTAAATTCTTTATGTTATAAAAAAATTAGTCATCTATTTAACATATTAAAAATTCATTTATAATTTTAACATTTTTTAAAAAAAGAAGTTGTAAATTTATACATATCAACAACTTATTTATTCAGTAATATAAATAAGTTGTTGATCTGTATAAATCAACAAATTTTTTTAAAAAAAAAGTTTAAACGATAATTGAAATTTTAGTAAGAATACTAGCATTTGAGGTTTTTTTTTTTTGAAATTTGATATTCGAACTTGCGACCGATTAATTCAAATGGATCAATTACCAAATCCTGAAAAGAGCGTACTCTCAATGACTCGAATCTTCATCCAATAAACCAAATCTCATATGTTAATTAGACAACAGATTAATTTCATATATGGAACTACTAATGATTTCATTTATATCAGACTACACTCAATAGAACTATGCAAATTAAAGTTTAGAGTAAATACCTTAACAGATAGCATCATTATTGAAGAACTCCATTAAGCAATCTATGTCAATAAAGAACGTCAGCAAAATTGGAATCAAGAGTTAATGATAAATCATTGGTGATGCGTGTTGCTTTTTGGACTTCCCATGCAAGCGCACCTGCCATGGCAAAAGTCGGTTGTTATTGAGAACCACTTCATCCCCAAACAACAATCATAGAATTTTCAAAACTTGTTTAACTAAATTCACAACATGATTCTAGATTTAAAGTTTGTGGGATGGAACAACCAAACAACATGTTCTGACGCAAGGGGTTACGAAACTCGCCATCATCACAACAACACATTCTGAAGCAAGTTGTCACGAAACTCACCATCATCACAGCAACACATTCTGAAGTAAGCGGTCACGAAACTTGACACCAACGCAAAGATCCAATTGTACCTGCAACATAAGGGTTCAACTAGACTGGTAAACACGAAGAGACTCCAAAATCAATACAAATATGAAGATCGCGCATCGGAATGAATAATTGAAGAACCAGGTTTGAGATCCATGGAAAGCCTAAAAAAATGGATAGAAAGGAAAATTTTATTAGAAGAACAATAGCCAATAGTAACTAAGAAAACGCAATTAACAAAAGTAAGGTTAATCATACCGTGAAATTTTAGCCATGTGAAAGCGAAACTGTGTGCAGAAAGCTACATCGAGTTGATTACGAATGATTCGATGAAAGAATAAAGGAAATGAGGAAATTGTGAAAGCGAAACTGTGTGCAGAAAGCCTTCGTTTTTCGTTATATATAGGAGTCGTATGCGTGTTAATGACTAGGCGATTGTTATCAGAATTTTTTGGTTACTCATTTTTTAGAAAAAAAAATAAAGGAAAAGAAATAAGAAAAAAATAAATGATATAATGAGGGGATGTATTTTATTGGGTTTTTGGGCAGGAACAAATCAATAGTTATCTGTTACTCCTAATCTCCATAATTTTCTTAAATTAATTTTTACAATCTTAATCTCTGGAGTAACTCTTTTTTCTAGTGTCAACAATTTTCTTAATCAATGAGTAACTCTTTTTCCTAACATCACTAATTTTCTTAATCAATGAGTAACTCTTTTTCCTAATGTCAACAATTTTCTTAATCAATTTTTACTATTTTAAAAGTTAAAAATAATCGTATAATAAATACATTTATTTTAAAATCTAAATAGGAAAGCTAATTCTAGAAAGTTTTTAGAATAAATTATTTAAAAAGAAAAAGTATTAAATTTAGAATATTTTTTTATTGGTGTATGTATCTGCATTAGTTTTTGAGTAGGTACAACTCCGTAATTATCTTTAACTCTTTTTAACATCTATAATTTTCCTAATTCCTAAAACTTATCAAGAGGATAATTATAAATACGCCTTCATGGTATTTTTAAAGGAAATTTTTCTTCTTTATAATAAACGAAATCAATTTTATAATTTAATTGTATTTATTCAAAAGTTTTAATGAAAATCTAATTCTAAAAACTTATTTAAATCGACTTTTTAAGAATAGAGAACATAATATAGAGAACATAATATATAAAAACTTATAATTTTTCTTCTTCATGAAATTGTTGGATTTTACCTTTTTCTTGCAGTCCAAGTCCAATTAATTTGGCACGTACAGAAAAGTCGTTGCCCTGTACATTTTCAGATGGTTCCTGAAGATCTCGTTTGATCTCTTCATTTTATGGAATTTCCAGAAGATTGGATGTTTGAAAACTCCAATAATTTGTGTTGCAGATCCTATGGTTATAAGGAACTCTTTTGGCACAGTAATCCTGTCGTTATGAGGATTATCTTTATTCGCCATCCCTATAGGTACGAGGGTACTTTCAACACACTCCTTTTAAGGAATTCTTGTCCTATCTCCTATTGTCATGAGGAACATTGGGATCAATCCTATTGCTATGAGGATTGTATTTTGTTTTGCTCATCCTATTGTTATAAGGAGTCTTGTTTTATCTTTTGTTCTAGAGTGTCAGTCGGTCATGTTTCTACCTTTTGTGAGAAGATCGTATTCCTGTCTATCTTTCCCCAGTGATTTCTGGTCATGTCTGAACTTGTTGTCCTTTCTATTTCTCAGAAATTCCAATAACACTAGGGCAGTGGATATTCCCGCATTGTTTGGCTGTATCGACGAGTTGGTTGAGGTGGTGATTTCACCTAGAAGAAATAAGTTCGGGAAGAGATTCGGGTTCGCAGGATTTAGGGAGGTGGAGGATGAGAGAGTGCTAGCTATCAAGCTTGATAACATTCAGATTGAAGATACCAAAATTCATGCGAATATCCCCAGGTTCAAGAGAGTGAAGCGCGCAGCGATCGATGTTAACAGAGGGGGAAAATGGGTGACTAAAGGAGGGGGAAAGGGGAGAATATCGGGTCTCATCATCTTCGTCGTTCTAGGTATGGAGACGTCGGTTCCGTTCACCGTCCGGTGGGAGGTAGAGAGTGGACTTTTGCTGATGTGGTGCGTAGGAATGAAAGGGATAATTTGTATAGATTTAATGAGGACGAGAAGTTGGAATTTGCATTGGTAATAGGGGAGCTTGAAAAGCTCCGAAAGGCTTATGTAGGGGTGTTGTTACCAGAAAGTTCAGCTTTTGACTTGCAAAAGGATTTCGAATCTGAAGGGCTTTTCTCAATCATTGTTACGCCCCTTGGTCCAAATCTCTGTTTGTTACAAGAAGTGGTGGAGGGAGCGATTCATGATTTAATAGTGGAGGGTGAGGCTTGGTGGCACCATTGGTTTAAGGCTATTAGACCATGGAAAGAAGGTGACGTAGATACCGAAAGGGAGACGTGGATTCGTATTCATGGCATTCCTTGCCATGTGTGGAATTTTAACGATTTTAAGGAGATTGCAAACTCTGTTCGTACCTTCATGGGTCTGGATGAGTATACTAAGAGGGGGTTGAGGAAGGATGTAGCAAGAGCTAGGGTTAAGGTCCCTTGTTTGAAAGTTATTAATTTTGCTAGGAAGGTCGTGATCGATAAGTTGTGTTTTGAGATTTGTATCTCCGAATATTTTGAAGCAACTACGATTTCTCAGTTGTTGGATTCGTTATCGGGTGACGATTGTTCTTCTTCGCATGAAATAGATGATGAGGCGAGGAGCATTTTCTTTAAGGAAGCTGATAAAGACCAATCGGTTGTAGGTGATGGGTTTGGTGATGAGGTTACTTCTCCGGTTAGGAGGGAGGGAGGTGACGGGAAGATGGAAGAAGGTGGTGTGAATTTTTTGAAATGTCCAGCGGATATTAATGGTACTATTTTGGAGCAGGTATGTACAGAAGGTGATGTGGACAGAAGGTGGTTTATGGGTAATTCTGCAGAAGGCGGGTGCTTTGAGACTGCTTTATTGTCTTTAAAAGGCAATAGTTGTCAATTAGCGGAGCCTATTGGGAAAGGACAAGTGGGTTATTAAATAGTATGGACGACATTTCTTTTGTTCCAAGTACCGCAGGATGTATTGAGGACAGGGAGATGTTTAATGCCTCAGAGGGTGTAGCGCAGATGGACCCTTCTTTAGTTCAGAAAAATCTATTATTGAAGAAAAAAGCTTTGAAGAGTGTGAAATTGAAACACTTGTATGGAGTTGGTGGGCCCCTCAGAGGACATATTAGAAATAAAAAATATATGTTTAATAGAAAGATGTTTTTAGGCAAAGAAGAGTTTGGAACAACCTTTTTGGGGGAGGACGGAGGAAGCCATTCTTCTTCTAAGTTAGTGGCGGATTCTGCGTCTTTTTCAGGGGCGGTGAGGTCTAAAATTTATCATGGTGAGCAGTTCAACGTGTCCCGTATGGATAGATGCAATCAGAGAATTAAGGAGAACATGGATTCCAATTTGGGTGTTAAACATTGGAACGCTATTTTAAAAGTGGGAGTTGAGAAGGGGGATTCCAATGGAGATTATCAAAGGAGAATTGTGGAAAATGAAAAAAGGGATAAAATTAAAATGTTAGGAAGGAAGGAGCAAAAGATTTTAGGATGATGATAGTTGGATCATTGAACATTAGAGGGGGTGGTAGTAGAGTGATGAGGAGTAGAATTACTCAAATTATCTCGGGAGGCAAGGCGGATATTTTTTTGATTCAGGAAACAAAGATTCAAGATTTGTCCGATACGGTGGCTCGGAGTTTTTGGTGGAATGAAGATGTGGAGTATTCTTTTTCTAATTCGGAAGGGCTGTCTGGAGGTATGTTAATTCTTTGGAAAGCTAATACGGTGGAGGTTCTTAGTAGCTTTAGAGGAGTCAGTTTTTTGGGAGTCATGGTTAGGTGGAGAAATAATTTTTATTATATTGTGAATGTTTATTCGCCGTGCTCATTATAGTTAAAAAGAATTTTATGGAGGAGGTTGTTGGAATTATAGGAGGATTGGTCGGATGGAGATTGGGTAGTTGGAGGAGAATGGAGGGAATGGAAATAGTTTGATGAGTTTATCAATGAGGGTAGCTTGGTGGATCTTCCTTGCAAAGGGAAGAAGTTTAGTTGGTATGGGGGGGATGGTAAGGCTAAGAGTAGGATTAATTGTTTTTTGGTTTCGGACGACATTATTTGAAAATGGGGGCGGTTGGGCAATTGATTGGCATGAGGGATATTTCGTATCATTGCCTGATTTGGTTGGTGGTGGATAGGGCGGATTGGGGACCGAAACCTTTTAAAGTAAATAACAAATGGTTTTCCAATAGGCGCTTTATTCCCTTTGTCGAAAAAGAATGGAAAAATATTGTGGTAGAGGGAAGGAAAGATTTTCTTCTCAAGGAGAAATTAAGGTTATTAAAGGAGAGGCTTAAATGGTGGAATACAAACGTTTTTGGGAGGATAAATTTGGAGATGGAGGATGGGGTGAGGGAGATGAATGAAATGGGTGATGTGGAATCCAGTGTTCGGGTTGAGGTGGAGGAGGAGGATTTGGTTTTTAGGAGTAAGAAGGCTAGTGGGAAATTTTGGCTTAATCTGGGGATTAAGGAGAATATACTCATTCAAAAGTCGAGATTAAAGTGGTTAAATGATGGTGATAACAATAGCTAATTTTTCCATAGTGTTATGAAGGAGAGGAGGCGATATAATTTTCTTTGTTCTATTATTACGGTTAATGGAATAGTGGATAAGGTAGAGGAGGTTAAGGAGGAGGTTAGGAGTCATTTCGAGGGATCTAAAAGTCCGGAGCCTGATGGTTATTCTTTTCTTTTCATAAAAAAGTGTTGGAATTTTATAAAGGAAGAGTTTATTGGTTGTTTCCAGGGTTTTCATTCCGGCGCTTTATTCTCTAAAGCTTTCATTTCGTCTTTCTTGACCCTAGTGCCTAAGTCCTCTAATCCGTTATGTTAGGGCGATTATAGGCCTATTTGCCTTGTGGGGTGTGTGTATAAAGCTATTTCCAAGCTTTTGGCGTCTAGACTTAAAGTGGTGTTGAACTCGATTATTTTGGATTCTCAAAGTGCTTTTGTGCCGGGTAGACAATTGTTGGATGGTGTGATGGTGGCTACTGAATTGGTGGATTTTGAGAAAAGGGAGGGAAGAAGTTGTTTTCTCTTCAAAGTTGATTTCGAGAAGGCTTACGATAAGGTTAGTTGAAATTTACTTAGATTTATGTTAAGGAAAATGGGTTTTGGGGAAGTTTGGATGAGGTGGATGGAAGTGTTAGTATTCAATAGTAAAATGTCGGTGTTGGTGAATGGTAGCCCCACAAAAGAGTTTGTTATGGTGAGAGGTTTGAGACAAGGAGATCCTATTTCTCCTTTTCTTTTTGTGATTGTGTCGGAAGGTTTGAGGGGTATGGTTTCTAGGTCTGTGGAGATTGGGGAGTTTGAGGGTTTCAATTTGAATGAGTGTTTTGTTGACATCCTTCAATTTGTGGATGATACGTTACTCATTGGGGAAGGGAATTGGAAGCATGTTTGGCCGATCAAAGCGGTGTTAAGGGGTTTTGAAATCATCTCCGGTTTGGGTATTAACTTTCATAAAAGCAAACTAATTGGTATTAATATTAGTGATCGGTTTATGGAATTGGCTTCTTTCTTTCTTTCTTGTAGAAGAGAGGAGAGCTCTTTCATTTTCCTTGGAATGCCTATTGGATTTAAGTCTAACGGTACTTCTTTGTGGTCGGCTTTGGTTCTGAAATTGAAAAGAAGGGTTTTTTGTTGGAATAATCGATATCTTAGTTTGGAGGGAGGATTACTTTGCTAAAATTGGTTTTTTCTAGTTTATCGATTTTTATGCTTTCTTTCTATAAAGCTCCGATGAAGATTATTAAAGAGATTACTAGAATCCAAAGTAACTTTCTTTGGGGAGGGAAGGAGGGTGAGAGGAAAATCCATTGGGTGAGTTGGAATAAGGTGTGTCTCCCGCTTGAAAGTGGGGGATTAGGTTTGCGGAGAGTGGAACACTTTAATGTGGCTCTCCTTAACAAGTGGAGATGGAGGATTCTCTCGGAAAATGGAGCTCTTTGGTACAAAGTGTTAAAGGAGAGGTATGGAGATATCAATTTGAGGATTGTTAATTCCGGGAGTTTCATCAAAAAGAAGAATTGTTGTTCCTTTTGGTGGAGGGATGTCATCGGCTTAGACAAATGTATGTCGGAAATTTTTTTTGTTTCTAATTGTAGATTTACAATTGGCAATGAGTTTTCTTCATCTTTTTGGTACTCTTGTTGGTGCAATAATATTTGTCTTAAGGATAAATTTCGTCTTCTTTTTTATTTATCTTGCCTTAAAGAGGTAACGGTGGCATGTATGGGTGGTTTTAGAAGTGATGGATGGTATTGGGGGGATTTTGGCATTTGTGCTAATGTTGAGGGAGGAGTAGTTAATGACTTGTTGGAGTTGCGGGAGCTCTTGCATTCTTTCTGACCTGCCGCGTTGGAGACGGATACGGTGAAACAGTTGCCGTCTATTGAGGAGAAATATTCGGTGAGTTCTTTTTACTCACTAGTTAGTCTTAATCGTATTCCTTTTGGGCCTAGGGAGAAGTTTGATGTAGCCTTTTCTTTGGTTTGGAAGGGGAAGGTTCCGTTTAAAATTATAGCTTTTGGTTGGAGGTGTTTTTTAGATAGGCTTCCAATGAAAGATTCTCTTTTTTCTAGAGGTTGTGTCTTTCCGAATAGCGATTTGAATTGTGTTTTTGGCTTGTCTGGAGAGGAGTCTTTAAACCATATTTTGTTGGGTTGTCCGGTGGCGAGATTGGTGTGGAGGGAGGTGGCGGTTTGGGTTGGTTTTGATAAGGAGGGTACTACGGTGCTTAAGGAATGTTTCATAAGGTGGGTTTCCTTTTGTAAAAGGAATCAAGTGGAAAGAGGTAAGGAAGGGGCTATTTGGTTGGCAACATCTTGGTCCTTGTGGTTATTGAGGAATGATATTATGTTTAGGAACAATGTTTGGAATATTGTTGAAGTGGTGTGGAATGTCAAATTGTTAATTTGGATATGGTATTTCATTGGGAAAATTACCAATTCCATTTGTAGCTTTTATGAATTTAGTAAGCATCCTTTGTTTTATTTGTCTAAAGGCCTAAATGGTTTGTAATCTTCTCATGCCGAGCTCCGTCTCGCTTTTTGTAAGTGGGTTCGAGAGCCTTTTGTTCTCGTATAAATGAATTTCTTGCTTATAAAAAATTATATAATAATACTTGTTTCTCATTTTTAATATAATTGACATATTAAATTCTCCCACTTTATATAGAATAATAATTGAATTAAGATTAAGAGTTTTGAAACATATTTAAACAAATATTCACCTATTTTCTCTATCACACAATGATCATATCAAATAACGTCACACCGATAGGATATGTCTATCACTTACATAGTTCAGAGAGAATTGAAATTCATTATATAAAAAAATATTAAAAATAACTTATTAAATTTCATAAATTATTACATGTTGTAGTATTTTGGATCGAACTCTACTGTCGACAAGGGTAGCTTAATGGTTCAACAGAAGGTTTAGTATGAAGTCAAAGTCTGTTCACATACTGATCTTGTATGCCGTAGTTGATGTATGCTCAAGCATGCCGTAGTCGAAATTCTAGGGTTGTTAGCATGCGAATTGGGCCTTGCTTGTAAGCCCAATTGTTAAGTTACCTTATAATCTAAGTTAGGTCAGTAGTCTATAAATAGACTAGTTCTCTAAGGTTGTTGGAAGAGGTTAATTGTTGACATTCACTTCTAATCTTTGAACCCTTATTGAGAAAGTGAATAGTAAAACATATTTAAACAACTCTCTATTCTTCTTCCTATTTCTCTTTTCCTTTGTGAAACCTAATAGGGTTTCTTGTGTTTGTTCAAGAAACTCAATCTTTATCTCATAACTTTGTTCTGTTATTGACAAAATCAATTCCTATCAACCTGGTGCGGTGAGCGTGGAGGAGAAGATGCCGTCAACAAAGTATAAGGTTGAGAAAGTCACCGGTGTGAACGATTTCGGCTTGTGGCGCTTGAAGATGCAAGCCCTTCTTGTTCAAGAGGGTATGTTAAAAGCGTTGAAAAGATCGAAAAGGATCAATGCTGCCCTAACAGAGAAGGAAAAGACAACGATGATCGAAATAGTCCACAGTGTCATTGTATTGAGCCTTGGTGATAAGGTTCTCCGGCAGGTTTCAAAGGAGAAAAATACAGCTAGTATGTGGACGAAACTTGAAGGTTTGTACATGACAAAATCATTGGTTAATTGTCTCTACCTGAAGCAAGCTTTGTATTCATTCAAGATGAATAAAGACAAAGCCTTGGCTGAACAGCTAGATATGTTCAAAAAGTTAATTCTTGATCTTGAAAATATCGAGGTCAAGAAAGATGATGAAGATCAAGCACTGTTGCTGTTGTGCTCTTTACCTAAGTCTCATGCTCACTTCAAAGAAACTCTCTTGTATAGAAGAGAGTCGTTAACCTTTGAAAATGTTTAATCTGCCTTGTAATATAAGGATTTGAACGAACGAAAGGAGCACAAGCCATCTTCTGTTGGTGATGGTTTGTCCATTAAGGGGAAATTCTTGAAGAAAGATGGTAGGTTTGAGAAGAAGAAGGGTAAAGTTCTGCAGAATTCTTATGGTGGTAATGCTCCTACAATTAAGTGTTATCATTGTAAGAAGGAAGGTCATACAAGAAAAGTACGCCTTGACTGACTAACAATTCATGATGGAAATTATAATGGTAATGTTGCCATTGTGCAACATGGTTATGAATCATCTGATGTCCTGGTGGTTTCAAGCAGCGACTTTAGCAAGGAGTAGATTATGAATTCAGGGTGTACTTGGCACATGACTCCAAACAAATACATGTTTGAGGAATTGTGTGATCAAGATGGTGGATCAGTGCAATTTCGAAACAATAAAGTTTGCAAAATTTCAGGTATTGCATCTGTGAGATTCAAGCTCCATGATGAGTCAATAAGGTTTTTGACTGATGTTAGGTATGTACCTGATCTTAAGAGAAATTTGATTTCTCTTAGTGAATTCGACAAGAAACGATATATTTTTAAAGGAGAGCAAAGCATTCTAAGGGTAATGAAGGGGACGAAGGAAGTCTTGAGAGGAGTGAAGAAACAAGGCTTATATACCCTTGAGGTTGTAAATGGTTCAGCAGATGTGGCATCGACGAAACATGTGTCGAAGATTGAGCTATGGCAAAAGAGAATTTACCATGTCAGTGATAGAGGCCTTGTTGATTTATCGAAACATAATACTACTGTGTGGTAACAAGGTCGTAAAATTGGAGTTTTGTGAACCTTGTGTATTTGGTAAATCCTGTAAAATGAAGTTTAATAAAGGTAAACAAAGAACACATGGATCCCTTGATTACATTCATGCTGATCTCTAGGGGCCTGCAAGGAATCCTTCACACTCAGGTGCAAAGTATTTTCTATCCATAATTTATGATTACTTTGGAGCCAATGACCTCAAGATCTTTGCAACAACTGATCTTGATGTCAACACTTTTCCACATACCTTGATTTGATTCACCAGCTTTGTAACCCTAGTGCGAAAATCAGTTATGCTTTCACTTTCTTCCATCTGAAGTAATTCATGTGCCCTTTTGTTAGATTGTAACCTCACCTCTTTCACCTTATCTGCGCCTCCAAACGATTTCTCCAATATTTTACATGCTTCTTTTGCTGATTCTACATCCCTAACCTTTTCAAAGTTGTTTGGATCAACACATTAACGAATTATAAAGAGAGCTTTATAAACTTTCTTCTTCAATTCTTTGTATGCGGCATTTTATTGATCTGACACATTTTCTGCAAGTGGTGTTACTCCTTCCTTCACAAGATCCCAAATATATTGATAACAGAAAACCACTTTCATCTGCTTACACCAATTCTTATAATTATTGTTCTTGAGAATCAGAAGACTCGTCGGAAAATGCTTGTTGGGTGATTCATTGTCATCATGATTTTCTCCCCACGAATCGCTCAGCCAATGCTCTAGATATCAGATGTTGGAATTAACCCAAAACTTTGAGAATTTTGAATCAATCTTAATGAACAAGATTCAATTAACCTGATCGAAATCACTTGTTCTTTACTCTTCACTCATGTGAAACAATCACACCTTGATTGCAAGAATGATTCTACACAGCAATTGTTAATGGAAGAAGAATGAAAAAATATTAGGTTTTAACAAAATAAGGAAATAGGAGAATGATTTTTGCAGTGTAACTCTCTTCTCTCAAACTGAGAAAAAATATTATTCAACTATGCAACTGCACTTTATGTTATGTTTTACAATATTATTCTCTATTCTACTTAATAAAAATAGGGATTACTCCCTCTATTTATAAATGAGCTAACTTGCTCCCTAAGGTAAAGCCGAAAAACACAAAAGTCCAAAATTTTATTTTGGTCTAAGTCGAAATTCTATGTCAAGCAACCTACTTCGGCACTTCGACATCTACCACAACTCGATACACACACTAGGCTAATTTCGACCCATCCTTGTTTCTGTCGAGCTACATTTGCTTCGACACAAGGAATTACTATCTCTACAAAAAAATAGTTGATTTATAAACATCAACTACTTATATTTACACATTAACGTAAATAATTTGTTAATGTTTATAAATCAACAACTACCTTTTTTTTAAAAGATGTTTAAAAGATAAATGTAAATTTAAGACGAAGATCAAATCAAGTTTATTATTTATTTGCAATTTGTAAATACCAAATCAAATTTTATATCAATGCACAAAATCTAAAGAATTTTTTTGAAATTTATAAAACAACTTTTTTATAAATAAGAATAAGTTGAAATTTTAATAAGTTGCAAAAAATCAATCACCTTAATATCAAATTAAAATTTCATTAATTCTTTTAAAAAAAATTTTTAAAAAAATTGTTGATTTATAAATATCAACTACTTGTCTTTACACATCAATGGAAATAAATAGTTAATATTTAAAAATCAACAACTGTCTTTTTTTTTTTAAATGTTTAAAAGAAAAATGTAATTTTAAGATGAAGACTTAATAAAGTTTATTAATTGTTTGAAATTTGTAAATTCCAAATCAAATTTTAAACAATGCACAAAATCTAAAGAATTTTTTTGAAATTTATAAAGCAATAATTGTTTTTATTAAAAAAAATAAGTTGAAATTTTATTAGTTATAAAAAAAAAATCAATCTCCTTACTTTAAAAATTTTTTAAACAATTTTTTTAGATCAACTACTTTTATTTACGCATTAAGGTAAATAAGTAGTTAATATTTATAAATCAACAACTTATCTCTTTTAAAAAAATATTCAAAAGATAATGTAATTTTTAGACAAAGACCAAATCAAGTTTATTATTTATTTGCAATTTGTAAATATCAAATAAAATTTTATACCAATGCAAAAAATTTAAAGAATTTTTTTGAAAATTTTAAAACCACAACTTTTTCATAAAAAAGAATAAGGTGGAATTTTAATAAGTAATAAAAAAATCAATTGCCTTACCATCAAATTAAAATTTCATTAATTTTTCAAATTTTTTTTAGAAAAAAAGAATTATTGATTAATAAATATCAACTACTAGTATTTATAAAAGAATTGTTGATTTATAAATAAGTTATTAATGTTTATAAATAAACAATTATTTTTTGAAATAAAATAACTAAAAGATAAATGTAATTTTAATATGAAGGGAATGATAAAAATAATCAGTTCGGAAACGATTCTATAGCAGCTTTTAAATTGGTTTGGTTGGCTCAAGTTCCTTTCAAGGTGAAAGTTTTTGGTTGGAGGGTGCTTCACAAACGAATTCCAACGAGGGATAATCTGGTGAGGAGAGGTATTATCACTAATAGCTATGAGATGTCTTGTCCATTTTGTTTCCTAGTAGCGGAGTCGGTTGAGCATGTTTTATTCTCCTGCTTTAAGTCGATTTCGGTTTGGAATTTTGCTTGTAAATGGTGGAGGATTTCTTTTATAGTGGGGAGAATTTGTTGACTCAATTAACACGTTGGGTTCAGAGTTTTGTAGATAAGGGGATGTCTGTTAGTTTAGCAGCTGGGGTGTGGTTGTCAATTTGTTGGATTATTTGGTCATCCCGTAACAATATCGTATTTAGGGATGAATTTTGGGAGTTAGATACGATTTCAAATCGTATTTTTACTTTATACGTGGTGGTGGTTAGGAAAGAAGTATAATAGTCCTTCTTTTTGTAATTACATCACTTGGGTTAACTATCCTAGTGATTTTTGTAAACGGTAAATTTTGAGCTGGTTATAGTTGTATAGGGGTTGGGGTACCCCTTTGTACCCCTGTTTATATAAATTGTTAGCTTATTAAAATATATATATATATATATATATATATATATATATATATATATATGTATATGTATATATATCGATTTAATTGAAAATGCATTGACCATGTAAACAGATTTTATACTGTCAATTAATTATAGACGTTAGATGATGGAAGAAGTTTAACTTTTATTTTAACAATTTATAAAGTAATGTAAACTGATGATGATGATGAATTGACAGAGTAAAATTTATTACACTATCAGTGCATAGTAATTAATTATAGAGATTAATTAATGCACTGTCATTTTAAAAAATTTTACACTGTCAATTTATCAACATCGTCCGTTTGCATTACTTTTGGATAGTTAAAATAAAAGTCAAACCTCTTTCAATATCCAACGTCTATAATTAACTGACTGTGTAAAATCCTTTTACACTGGGAGTGTATTTCAATTAAGTTATATATATATATATATATATAATTTCATTAATATTAAACTATCCTCAATATACCCTAAGTCCAGATGAGAAACACAGGCTGAAACTGACCTTAATGAACCTGATACATCATGCTGTGTTGAAGGTTGAAGGTGTTGAAGGTTGAAGAAGATGAACCGAATTAAAAGTAGGTTAGTTCAAAAGCTAGAGAGAATAGTTAAAAGTGGTTTATCTCTTAATATATATATATATATATATATATATATATATATATATATATATATATATATATATATATATATGCATTTAATTGAAAATGCATTCACAATGTAAACATATTTTACACTGCCAATTATTTATGGACGTTAAATGATGGAAGAAGTTTAACTTTTATTTTAAGAATTTATAAAGTAATGTAAACCAATGATGATGATGAATTGACAGAGTAAAATTTATTACACTATCAGTGCATAGTAATTAATTATAGAGATTAATTACTGCACTATCAGTTTAAAAAATCTTACACTGTCAATTTATCATCATCGTCCGTTTGCCTTACTTTTGGATAGTTAAAATAAAAGTCAAACCACTTTCAATATCCAACGTCTATAATTAACTGACTGTGTAAAATCCTTTTACATTGAGAGTGTATTTCAATTAAGTTATATATATATATATAATTTCATTAATATTAAACTATCCTCAATATACCCTAAGTCCAGACGAGAAACACAGGCTGAAACTGACCTTAATGAACCTGACACATCATGCTGTGTTGAAGGTTGAAGGTGTTGAAGGTTGAAGAAGATGAACCGAATTAAAAGTAGGTTAGTTCAAAAGCTAGAGAGAATAGTTAAAAGTGGTTTATCTCTTAATATATATATATGGATTTAATTGAAAATGCATTCACCGTGTAAACATATTTTACACTGCCAATTAATTATGGACGTTAGATGATGGAAGAAGTTTAACTTTTATTTTAACAATTTATAAAGTAACGTAAACGGATGATGATGATGAATTGACAGGGTAAAATTTTTTACACTATCAGTGCATAGTAATTAATTATAGAGATTAATTACTGCACTATCAGTTTAAAAAATTTTACACTGTCAATTTATCATCATCGTCCGTTTGCATTACTTTTGGATAGTTAAAATAAAAATCAGACCTCTTTCAATATCCAACGTCTATAATTAACTGACTGTATAAAATCCTTTTACACTGGGAGTGTATTTCAATTAAGTTATATATATATATACATATATATATATATATATATATAATTTCATTAATATTTAACTATCCTCAATATACCCTAAGTCCAGACGATAAACCCAGGCTGAACCTGATACATGATGCTGTGTTGAACGTTGAAGGTGTTGAAGGTTGAAGAAGATGAACCGAATTAAAAGTAGGTTAGTTCAAAAGCTAGAGAGAAGAGTTAAAATTGGTTTATCTCTTAATATATATATATATATATATATATATATATATATATATATATATATATATATATATATATATATATATATATATATATATATATATATATGGATTTAATTGAAAATGCATTGACCATGTAAACATATTTTACACTGCCAATTAATTATAGACGTTAGATGATGGAAGAAGTTTAACTTTTATTTTAACAATTTATAAAGTACTGTAAACGGATGATGGTGATGAATTGACAGGGTACAATTTTTTACACTATCAGTGCATAGTAATTAATTATAGAGATTAATTACTGCACTGTCAGTTTAAAAAATTTTACACTGTCAATTTATCATTATCATCCGTTTGCATTACTTTTGGATAGTTAAAATAAAAGTCAAAACTCTCTCAATATCCAACGTCTATAATTAACTGACTGTGTATAATCCTTTTACACTGTGAGTGTATTTCAATTAAGTTCATATATATATATATATATATATATATATATATATATATATATATATATATATATATATATATATATATATATATATATATATATATATATATATATATATATATATATATATATATATAATTTCATTAATATTAAACTATCCTCAATATACCTTTTTCAATGCAAATTAAAGTTTAGCATAAGTACCATTACGCTGATTACCTTAACGCGAATAACATAATTATTGAAGACTGAAGACTCCATTAAGCAATCCCTGCCACTAAAGAACATCAATAAAATTTGAATTAAAACTTAATTTAATTGAGTAAATCTAAAGTTCACTGTTTTAATTAAACTTACTAGCCGAATATAAAAGTCTAACCTAAAATGATATATAATACCTTATTTGGCAAACAACAATAACATAATCTAAATTCACAACATGAATCGAGATTTGACGTTAAAGGGACGCAACAAGCCAGCAATGCTTCTGTTACAATAATCTTCTCTTCAAAACAAGACGCTGCAGCGCACCTGTCATGACAAAGGTCTGTTCACAAAGATATTATTCACAACAATCCATCAACACTTCCTTTATAATAATCTTCTCTTAAACACATGAAGCTGAAAAGAGCATCGACGAGATACCATCATCGCAACGATATGATTGTACCCGCAAAGACGATGATTCAATAAAGTTGACGAACACAAATAGACTCCAAAAGCAATACAAATACGCCGATCTCGCCTTGGAATGAAAGATCTGAGGAGCTAAATTTTGGATCCATGGAAAACCTAGAAAAAAAGGATGTAGATGAAAGAGGAATTAGAACAACGATAAACAAAAAGTAGTAAAAGAAAAATAATCAGCAAAGGTAAGCTTAACCATATCGTTGAAATTTAGCCATCGGTGTGTAGATCGGGATCCGATCCATGTGAAAAAATTTGTAGAAAGCTACAACGAAATATTGAAGAAGATAAGAATAAAGGAAGTGAGGTATTTGTGAAAAACAAACTCTATTTCTCGCTATATAAAGGGGTTATATATCTGCGTTGCTTAGGTGGTGATAGTTGTGTTAATCTTTTTTTAAGGCAAAAAAGGAAAAATAAATACCAGGCTATATTTTAACTGGATTTTGGGTAGGTACGGGTCACTCTACTTATCTGTTAATATTATCTTTTATTTTATTTTAATCAATACAGTTACACTACAATATAATTCTAAGCTGAGTGGTGGTTTGTGCCAAGATATGGAGTTTTCTTTTCCGTTTTGCTGGAGATGAACTCGTCGTTGTTGGAACAGTATGATTTCTCTTCAATCTGGTGTCTTGAAAATAAAATGTATAAGCTTAGAACACGATGGGTCATACGCATCATGGGAACTTTATATTGAGTATGAGATAACTGCATAGAATCGTACTAGATGAGGTCAATTGTGAGCAATATCATAGCTTAATATGTGGATTCTAAAGCAAAAACTGCTTAAGTGGTTTAAGAACAAATGACAAGAATTCCTTTGACCAAAGGCAAAACTAAGACGGTAAAAGTGATTGTGAAACGGCAAGTCTATTTTAAAAGGAGATATTGACGAAGATAAGAATAAAGAAAGTGTGGAATTTGTGAAAACCAACCTCACTATATTTGTGTTAATCCCTTTTTAAGGCATAAAAAAGGGAAAATAAATATCGGGCTGCATTTGAACTGGAGTTTGGGTAGCTACACGTCACTACTTATTTTATTTTATTTTAAACAATACAGTTATATGTTATCATACGTGGGTATGTATGTACTTTTAAATGCTAATTTTATTCTCTATAGTTTCTTTAAACTTTATTAACAATACAACGGTGACTTTTTTACCTACATGCCATGACTTTGAAATTTTAACACTAAAATATCATGCCAAATTCTTAGGGACCCATGATAAGTAGGTGGTTGATAAGTGCAAATTGTAGCTATTTTTATATATAAGTTTTGTTGCACTTATCGATACTTTTTGTTAATATTGTTCGAATAAACCTCGCTTTGTTTGTAAATACGTTTACTTTGCATTATAGTGTATATATTGCGTATCGCGTAAATATCATTGAGTTTAATTGATTTTCTCTCATTTTTGTAGGTATTCAAGCAAGTATATCTTGTCATATTCATAAAGAGCATTGAATAAGCTTTCCAACGCTTCCGACCGTGCGTCAATCCGAGTTACAGTTCAGAAGTTGTGGTCAAAATAAGGGTTGGTTTGCTGTCAAGTTCGCTTTGCAAACTTTCTAGCGAATGTTCGCTTTGCGAACTTCCTAGCGAATGCTCCCAGAATTATGGCAGTAGAAAAAGGGACCAAAGTTCGCTTTTCAAACTTTGCAGAATTGTGGAGGCGGTTTAACTATTATGAGGCACTTAAGTGCCAATTTTTAGAGTTCGCTTTGCGAATAAAAGTTCGCACTGCGAACTTGACGGATTTTGACATACTATTTAAGTCGTTTCATTCATTTTTTCGGTTATGGTTTTGGGGATTTTTGCTCCCAACTCCAGCAAATTCATTTTTCAGTAGATTAGCTTAGAAAACAAGATTGAAGCTTGCACACGGATGATCTGGGGTGGATTTCTCATCGACCGTCGTTGACAAACCGCGAGATGTTTGGTTTATTTCTCTTTTTCTTTGTGTATTTCTTCTTTGTTGGGTTGTTGTATATGTATTTACTTTGAACTCATATATATTTATCGCCCATGGCGTTGTATAAAATCCGCTTTACAAATCTTTATCGGTGATTGTCCTTGATTTTTGCTTTATGCTCAGGGTTTGGGTTGTGTTAGAGATAAACATCGCAAACTTTGATTAGGGATGATTATATGCTAGTTTCTAGATGCTAGAGATATATTTAGAGCTAACAATCTTTATGTGTGTCGAAGCATAATGCCTCCGTATCTTGAGGCGAGTGCAAGAGTGTCGACGAGGGTAACACGGTTGTTCTCTCAGCTCAGTGCGTCAGAGATGGACACTGTTGTAAGCGATGCTGGATGATATTGGGGAGTATTGTAGGTTGAGTATAATTGGTCGGTAAGTTTAAGTTTGTGAGGAGTATATTGTGAGCGATGCTGGATGATATTGGGGAGTATTGTAGGTATAGGTTCTAGATCTATCCTAAGTATTAACTTTTCAAGTTTGGGCTTAGTTCTTTGATCCACCACCTCAAAGGCTAACCTTCCCCTTTTAACACTAATGATTACCCTAGTTTCATGGTCTTCTAATTTTCTATTTTTACGCAGGACCTCAGACATAGGTGCATTGGTGTGGATAGTTTCCAATACTTCCACATACCTTTTTCAATATATAAACTATCCTCAATATAATTTCATTAATATATAACACTAATGATTACCCTTTTTCAATATATAACACTAATGAAATATATATATAATTTCATTAATATTAAACTATCCTCAATATACCTTTTTCAATGCAAATTAAAGTTTAGCATAAGTACCATTACGCTGATTACCTTAACGCGAATAACATAATTATTGAAGACTGAAGACTCCATTAAGCAATCCCTGCCACTAAAGAACATCAATAAAATTTGAATTAAAACTTAATTTAATTGAGTAAATCTAAAGTTCACTGTTTTAATTAAACTTACTAGCCGAATATAAAAGTCTAACCTAAAATGATATATAATACCTTATTTGGCAAACAACAATAACATAATCTAAATTCACAACATGAATCGAGATTTGACGTTAAAGGGACGCAACAAGCCAGCAATGCTTCTGTTACAATAATCTTCTCTTCAAAACAAGACGCTGCAGCGCACCTGTCATGACAAAGGTCTGTTCACAAAGATATTATTCACAACAAGCCATCAACACTTCCTTTATAATAATCTTCTCTTAAACACATGAAGCTGAAAAGAGCATCGACGAGATACCATCATCGCAACGATATGATTGTACCCGCAAAGACGATGATTCAATAAAGTTGACGAACACAAAGAGACTCCAAAAGCAATACAAATACGCCGATCTCGCCTTGGAATGAAAGATCTGAGGAGCTAAATTTTGGATCCATGGAAAACCTAGAAAAAAAGGACGTAGATGAAAGAGGAATTAGAACAACGATAAACAAAAAGTAGTAAAAGAAAAATAATCAGCAAAGGTAAGCTTAACCATATTGTTGAAATTTAGCCATCGGTGTGTAGATCGGGATCCGATCCATGTGAAAAAATTTGTAGAAAGCTACAACGAAATATTGAAGAAGATAAGAATAAAGGAAGTGAGGTATTTGTGAAAAACAAACTCTATTTCTCGCTATATAAAGGGGTTATATATCCGCGTTGCTTAGGTGGTGATAGTTGTGTTAATCTTTTTTTAAGGCAAAAAAGGAAAAATAAATACCAGGCTGTATTTTAACTGGATTTTGGGTAGGTACGGGTCACTCTACTTATCTGTTAATATTATCTTTTATTTTATTTTAAACAATACAGTTACACTACAATATGATTCTAAGCTGAGTGGTGGTTTGTGCCAAGATATGGAGTTTTCTTTATTGTGGCGGTTTTATTAGGTCGGTTACATAAACCGCCATAATTTACACAAAATTATGTCGGTTTATGAAAGCGCCGTAGTACAATTTAAATTATGGCGGTTTTAACCGCCACATTTTGCTTAAACTAGTTAAATTTACAATGACCTTTACTTTTCATTTTTCTATCTTTTCTTATCATTGTGCCAAATTATTTTCTAATTGTATTAACTTATTTATTTTTTAAATATAATAATAATAATAATAATAAAAGAGTTTATTTTATTAAAATTAAAAATAATATTAAAAAACTAAAGTAAAAATTAAATCATTTATACAAATTTTAGTAAGATATTAGTTAGTAAATCTTTAATTATTTAATTATAGTCTACAAATATTATTCAAAATTTATTTTATAAAATTATTCAACAAATTAAAATAATAAATTTAAAGGTGATTTCAATTTCAATTAATATTAATCTGCCCACTAATGTTGTAGTTGAGTTTGAATTCAATGTATTATTTTCTTATCATTTTAATACAGATAAATTAATAAAATTATTTAACTTAGTATCGAACCTTCGATCTTATGATCAAAAGTATAAGACCACACCGCTACTGTGCTCCGCGACATTTGGTAATTTTTTCGTTCAATAAATAATATATACCCTTATTTCTTATTTAAAAATAATAATTTAATTTTTCATTTCTTGTATTATTAAGATTTCCTACAGTAGCAACAACATACTAAGATTGATTTGGATTGTCCGATTTTAATTTAACGATCAAAGATCTTTCAACCTAAGAACATAGTTTTTATTATAAACCGTTTGATCCAAAATTGACTATTGAGATAAAAAAACAATATGTAATTGAGTCCATTTGTTATTGTAGGCAATCCAGATCCCTATTTGCACTTCTTTGTCTCTGTCTACTAACCCTATCGCAGTTGAACAAAATGTAACAAGTTGAACCCCTCCGCCGCCTTAGGAATCTCTCAAAACATTGTTGCCGTGAATATCTCTCTCTTTTCGTCCGCGATCCTCATCCTCCCAAGCATGCTCTAATTTTCATTGTTCCTTTAATTTTCCCTCTTTTCTGCTACCCCACAAGTCTAGTCCTCCTCATCGATCTTTGAAGAATGCCTCTCTCAGATCTATGGGGTTCCTCTCTATTTTCCTCGTTCATATTAGATCTATATGTCACCTCTTTCTCTAATCTATAATATTGATTTGATTTGTGCCATCTTTGATATTCTATGTCTTTGATTTTTTGCTAGGTTTTGGCATTGTATCATCGTTAATTTGCTAAAATAATATATTTTCGAAAACTTTATGCAACTTATAATTTACTCTTTGATATCCTTTGATTTGATTGCCAGGTTAAATTTATTTTTGAATTCATATTACCACTAGTTAATTTTTATCATCTCTGTTTTTCTATTTGAACATTTCAGAGGGTCATGGAAGTTTCTGTGGTCATCATTTTGATGCGATGGAGCCTCCGGTTTGGCCAATATCGCCCACTTGCTGGTCATTTTAGCATACTTTCAGTGGGAGGCTGTACAGGGGAAGAAATTTTGGGGAAAAAGACATTCCATGGGGAGGCTATTTGATGTTATTGATTTTGTTGATGGGAGGTTCAAAGGTACTTTATATATAGTTATTATAATGAATAACTTCAATGTTGCTTAGTTTAAGGCTTATTTTAAAATTTTAGAAATAATATGAAAACTATAAGAAACTAGTTGCGTAGTTTAAAATTTTGTGTTCAATTATATGTGGTGTGAATTGATTTAGATTCCTACATTAATTATTAAATCCATATAAGTTTAACATTTTATGTAGTGTAATAGTATTTAAATGTGTTTGATCCATAAAAATTTTTACTCTTCAAATTGTGATCATGTTGCATATTGCATATTATAGAATTTAAATAAATAACTATGTTGAGCTAGAAGAGTCTAAGCACCCATATGATATCAAAGAAAGGACCAATGAAATCTATTTATTCTACAATGCTTGATCAAGTAGTTTCATTAGGACCAATATGTTGTTTCATTTGTTTATGCTAACATAATAAGTCAGTTAGAAGATCAAAACTTCATTATAATTTAATTCATGAATTTACATATAGCATAAACCAAAATAAGGTTTAGTTTTAATTTAAATTAGAGAAACTCTTATTAGATGGTTTTGGGAGTTACACAGTAGAAGTAACATGATTCCATGTTGTCCTTGTGAAAATTAATTACATCATAATTAAATTAATGTGTGGATTGCCATGATATTTTGCAGTTTGGATTTAAAAGATGAAGGGAGGCTATTCAAGAGACTGTAGTTTTCAATTAAAAGATGATAGGAGGCTGCTTGAGAGACTATATGTTTCAATTTATAGATGACAAGAGGCTGCTCAAGAGATTTCACTTTTCAATTAAGAGTATGGAACGATGTCTAAGGAGTTTGAGGTTGGGGAATTCGATCCAGGTATGGTGGATGGTTGGGTTAATGAAACACAAGTTGAGAAAGAGGGTTTTCAGAGTGTTCAAAATTTTGCAATTAAGAAGTTTGGTTTGTGTTTGTGCGATATGACTGAGATATACCTTGTTTGGATAATGTGGAAGCAATTCAAAAGCCGAGATGAGGGCTGAATTTCACCTTAGTTATTTCAATTAGGAACATTTTGATTTTGTCCTTATTCATACATTGAATTAGCCTTTTGTTTTTTCGAGTGTAGGTATGGTTCGATTTTCTCTTGAGCGTGAGGTGTCGGCCATGGCTGCAGCTTTTGCAACTGGATGTTTATTACATCCAAGGCAAGCTTTTCACTTGATAGATTGTTCCAGTTGTAGAATTAATTGGACTCCAGATGGTACGTGTTTCTCTCTTTTGTATAATGTGAAATAGTTCTTGGTAGTAATGAGGATAAAACTGATATGAAGAGGTCTATAGTCAACCAATAGAGTATAAGAGAAAGTATGTTGGAGTTGTTATATTAATTGATAACGATAACTTAAGATTTTTTGTTATTTAAATTATGACGTGTGGACTTGTTTACTTGTGATGAATATGGCATCTTGCTGCTTGAATTTAATAGGATGCTAAGAGCAGAGGGTATAGTTTTAAACAAGTTTCAGTTTATAGCTATAGCATATTTATATAAATGGATGAATATTTAATTATATTTGAAGTTATTAATTCATTTTAATGTGTATGAAGAATATTCAATTCTAAATTCCTAAAATTGTTCTTATATATTAAATTTATTCTCTCACTTTTGCAGTGTGTAAAGAGGAAGAAATTAGTGTCATGTAATTTTCTTGATTTTCTTGATGATTGAGACACCAGGTCCAGCAAGCTCTAACATGAGACTGATAGGATTATAAATGGATTAATTTAAATTGGTTGGGGTTTTGGGGGTTAATTTAATTTCAATACTTTTTCATTTTCTTTGGTTGATTAATTTTAGTATTATGTGTTTGTTTTTGTGGCTATTATTATGAATTGCAAGTAGTAATTGTAATGATAGAAAAAAAGATTAGAGGTTTGTAGAAGGCACTGAAGTTTCATTTTCCTATTTACGCACACATATATGTTTCTGGGCATATATTTTCATAGTGACTATTATTATTTTCATATTTTTTTTAAATACTAATAAATTACTGATACTAAATTTACTGCTCACACCAGTTTTTTTACCAAATTCTACATGCCATTTTGATAATTTTAGTATTTCTCTTTTTGACAATATTCGGTTTAATGGTTGTTATATATTTTGGTTTTATTGTTGATATAAGAATGAATAAGATTTATAAGAATAATGGGAAGGTATAGTTGAAACAAGTTTCCATTCAAATTGAATTTATTGAAGCTTTTTAGCTATTGTATAATTGAAATTTTGTAATTTTCTTCAACTGGCTTGAACCGTCAATAAGTTCTTAGAATTTGTTCAACTTATTATTAATAAGAAATGCTTTCATAACCATGATACGTGCAATGTAACTTTGGGTTTTGTTTTGTCCAGTGATGCTTAATCTTACCACTCGACTCTACTGGATGTTTTTGAAAAAAAGACGGGTATATAGCAGTATGACAGAAACCTTTTATCAATAGCTGCAATTTAAGCCGCGATGCCGGAACTAAACATCGTCTTTGTGACCCAAGTGATGACCCAGATAATATTTGGTATTGTATTCAAGCCTTTTGGATCTTTCAATGATTATATTTACTTTTCTTATTCTAGATATGATAGTCAATAGATGTTAATGTAATTGATATTTTATTCAAACAGAGTGGGCAGAAAGCCATTTGTTCAACTGGTGGATCTGAGATGAAGTAGGTGGTAATGGGAAGACATTTAGGTTTGACAATTCAACGGGTTTGCTTCATTGGACAAAAGGAATTGGTTTTATTTCAGTTTCTATGGATCGTATGCCACAACCAATTCTCCTAGCAAATTCACCTTGTATTGTTTCTTTTATGGTGAATGTTTAATTATGTTAGTATTGACTTGCAAGCCATGGTCAATTAAGTGGTTAGAATTTTGAATTGTAATGTTTTTTTTAGCAAAACAACTACGCTAGTAATTTTGCTAAAGTGTAAGTCTGGATACTTGAATGTATAGATTTTGTGGGAACCAATATTTAATCATTATCTAAACATTTGTTATCACTTTTTCTTTTTTATTTTAGTATTACGCATGCTTGATATTTTCTTTTCACCATTATTAGTTTACATAGATTTTAGATTATACTCCAATTGTCAAGATCAATCAAGGAGTTCATAATATGAGTGCATCATTTTGTGCTATTGATGGACAACTTTTTTACTGAAAAATGTGAAAATTTGGGCGGTTATACCTGCCTTAATTTTCTTACTTTTTTTTATAAAATAAGTGTTTTTTGAATTGGTTTAAACCGCCACTATTTACGAACAAAAACCGCCGTTTTACACTTAAGCTTATTATGGCGGTTTATATGGCGGTTAATATAAAACCGCCATTATTTTCCTAGCGGCAGCCAATATAGCGGCGTTTTATAAAAACACCATTTTGGTAAATTCTGGCAGTTCTAAACGCCATAATAACACTTATATAACCGCCACAATTTACCCGTTCTTTTGTAGTGGTTGTTGGAACAGTATGATTTCTCTTCAATCTGGTGTCCTGAAAATAAAATGTATAAGCTTAGAACACGATGGGTCATACGCATCATGGGAACTTTATATTGGGTATGAGATAACTGCATAGAATCGTACTAGATGAGGTCAATTGTGAGCAATATCATAGCTTGTATGTGGATTCTAAAGCAAAAACTGCTTAAGTGGTTTAAGAACAAATGACAAGAATTCCTTTGACCAAAGGCAAAACTAAGATGGTAAAAGTGATTGTGAAACGGCAAGTCTATTTTAAAAGGAGATATTGACGAAGATAAGAATAAAGAAAGTGTGGAATTTGTGAAAACCAACCTCACTATATTTGTGTTAATCCCTTTCTAAGGCATAAAAAAGGGAAAATAAATATCGGGCTGCATTTGAACTGGAGTTTGGGTAGCTACAGGTCACTACTTATTTTATTTTATTTTAAACAATACAGTTATATGTTATCATACGTGGGTATGTATGTACTTTTAAATGCTAATTTTATTCTCTATAGTTTCTTTAAACTTTATTAACAATACAACGGTGACTTTTTTACCTACATGCCATGACTTTGAAATTTTAACACTAAAATATCATGCCAAATTCTTAGGGACCCATGATAAGTAGGTGGTTGATAAGTGCAAATTGTAGCTATTTTTATATATAAGTTTTGTTGCACTTATCGATACTTTTTGTTAATATTGTTCGAATAAACCTCGCTTTGTTTGTAAATACGTTTACTTTGCATTATAGTGTATATATTGCGTATCGCGTAAATATCATTGAGTTTAATTGATTTTCTCTCATTTTTGTAGGTATTCAAGCAAGTATATCTTGTCATATTCATAAAGAGCATTGAATAAGCTTTCCAACGCTTCCGACCGTGCGTCAATCCGAGTTACAGTTCAGAAGTTGTGGTCAAAATAAGGGTTGGTTTGGTGTCAAGTTCGCTTTGCAAACTTTCTAGCGAATGTTCGCTTTGCGAACTTCCCAGCGAATGCTCCCAGAATTATGGCAGTAGAATAAGGGACCAAAGTTCGCTTTTCAAACTTTGCAGAATTGCAGAGGCGGTTTAACTATTATGAGGCACTTAAGTGCCAATTTTTAGAGTTCGCTTTGCGAATAAAAGTCCGCACTGCGAACTTGACGGATTTTGACATACTATTTAAGTCGTTTCATTCATTTTTTCGGTTATGGTTTTGGGGATTTTTGCTCCCAACTCCATCAAATTCATTTTTTAGTAGATTAGCTTAGAAAACAAGATTGAAGCTTGCACACGGATGATCTGGGGTGGATTTCTCATCGACCGACGTTGACAAACCGCGAGATGTTTGGTTTATTTCTCTTTTTCTTTGTGTATTTCTTCTTTGTTGGGTTGTTGTATATGTATTTACTTTGAACTCATGTATATTTATCGCCCATGGCGTTGTATAAAATCCGCTTTACAAATCTTTATCGGTGATTGTCCTTGATTTTTGCTTTATGCTCAGGGTTTGGGTTGTGTTAGAGATAAACATCGCAAACTTTGATTAGGGATGATTATATGCTAGTTTCTAGATGCTAGAGATATATTTAGAGCTAACAATCTTTATGTGTGTTGAAGCATAATGCCTCCGTATCTTGAGGCGAGTGCAAGAGTGTCGATGAGGGTAACACGGTTGTTCTCTCAGCTCTGTGCGTCAGAGATGGACACTGTTGTGAGCGATGCTGGATGATATTGGGGAGTATTGTAGGTTGAGTATAATTGGTCGGTAAGTTTAAGTTTGTGAGGAGTATATTGTGAGCGATGCTGGATGATATTGGGGAGTATTGAAGGTTGAGGTTCTAGATCTATCCTAAGTATTAACTTTTCAAGTTTGGGCTTAGTTCTTTGATCCACCACCTCAAAGGCTAACCTTCCCCTTTTAACACTAATGATTACCCTAGTTTCATGGTCTTCTAATTTTCTATTTTTACGCAGGACCTCAGACATAGGTGCATTGGTGTGGATAGTTTCCAATACCTCCACATACCTTTTGGACAGGGAATTTTTCTTAGCTTCCACAAACCTTTGCGGGAAAAGAATCGGTGGGTTATAGGGAGGAGGAACAACAATAGGTGCTTCCTTTTCTACCTCTTCGACAACCTTTCTTTCGGGTGGTGTCGGTGGATTTTTCTCGATCTCTACCCTTTTCTTACCAAAACTCTCCTCAACCTTATTACCACTCTTCTTAGGATTTTTGATTTGTTCTTCTTTTTTGTTTTGTACAACGGTTTCACCTCCTTTCTTACGTATCACATGTACGGGGCTTACCCATTCACTATCAGATATTTGGTATATTATTCCAGCCTCTAACCACTTTAACACTTCCCTTTTTACTACGTCACTCATTATAGGATTTATCCTTCGTTGACGTTCTCTAGAGGGTTTTGAGTCTTCCTCTAGCATAATTCGGTGCATACACATGGAAGGACTTATTCCTTTGAGATCAGAGATATTATAACCTAGAGCTGAGGGATATTTTCTTAAAACATCTAACAATTGATTGGTTTCAGGACCATCTAACGTGGCACTGACTATGACTGGGCGGTTTAATTCTTTGTCTAAGAATTCGTATCTTAAATTCTTAGGATGCTCCTTAAGCTCTATAGATGGTTTTTTCGGACATGGCATATGATCTGGGGTAAGTGCCAAGCATTCGTAAAGACTGTTATGTATGTAAGGTTCAGATAAGCGTTCGAATCCGTCGTCCTCCATTATGGGGATCGAAGGTAGTTTGATGGTTTCTACTGGATCTTCTTTATCCAGTTCTCTTATGCATTCTTCAATTATATCGATGGTATAACATGAGTCATCTATGGCTGGTGCATTTAAGAATTAGGATAGTATAAATTCTACTTTTTCATTACCTGCCTCGAATGTCATTTTTCCTTTCTTGACATCTATTATGGCTCCAGCGGTAGATAAGAAGGGTCTACCTAAAAGGATTGGGATCTCATCGTCTTCTTTAATGTCCATTACGACGAAATCCATTGGAATATAGAGTTGACCAAGCCTAACTGGGACGTCTTCCAAAATGCCAATTGGATATTTAACTCATCTATCGGCTAATTGGAGAGACATCCTAGTTAGTTGCATTTCTCCCAGGTTTAACCTCTTACAAACGGCTAAAGGCATTAAGCTTACACTTGCTCCTAAGTCCAGAAGTGCTTTATCAATAACTTGGTTTCCCAAAACACATGGTATAGAAAAAATTCCTGGATCTTTCTCTTTCTTAGCAAGCTTATTCTCAGCAATTGAATTGCATTCTAAAGGTTTAGGATCATCTAATCTTCGTTTATTGGTTAGAATGTCTTTAAGGAATTTGGCATAAGATGGTATTTGGGTAATAGCTTCGGTGAATGGAATCTCAACGTGAAGTTTCTCAATCACCTTTATGAATTTCTTATATTGGTTATCTAATTTGGTTTGTTTAAGTCTTTGTGGGTATGGAATCGGAGGTTTGTAAGGAGGAGGTGGTACATAAATTTTTTCATTCTCTTCTCTTTCCTTCTCCTTAACTTCCGTATCTTTAGATTTCTCAGGTTCCACCGATTTCTCAATTTCTTTCTCAGGTGTGTTCATAACTTCTTTCCTATGAGGTTCTGGATAATTCAACCTAGGGTTTGTAGGCCCATCGTAAGTGGTCCCACTCCTTAGGGCTATAGTGTTCGCGTGCCCTTTAGGGTTAGGTTGAGGTTGTCCATGGAATTATCCTCCAGGTGTAGCATGGGTGGATTGTTGTTGTGCCACTTGAGAAATTTGGGTTTCAAGCATTTTGTTATAGGTAATTACAGAATCGAGTTTAGTACCCAACTGGGTAATTAATCCATTCATATGAATGTTTTGGTTCATGAAGTCCTTGTTCTGTTGTAATTGAGCTGAGATGAATTCGTCCGTATTTTTCTCAAAATTTGATTTTTTAGGGGCATATGGTGCAGATTGATTGGGTCTTTGAGTTAGGAAACAGGGTGGCCTTTGAGGTGTTGAATTTTGAGTAGGGTTATTATTCTTATAGGAAACATTTAGGTGATTCCTCCATCCAGGGTTGTATGTGTTTGAATAAGGGTTTCCTTGGGCGTAATTAACCTGATCTGTGGTACTCTCGGCTAAAAGGTTGCATTCAACTACAGTATGTCCTGATAGTCAGGTTTTCTACTTTTTGGGCTATAGCGTCCATCTTTGCGTTCATATGGTCAAAACAATTAACTTCATACACACCTCCTTTGGTCTCTTTCTTCTCCACCGGTGCTCGTTTGGTCCCCATTGGTAATGGTTTTGTGCCATATCCTCAATGAGAGCGCAAGCCTCGGGGTAGGGTTTGTTCATTAGAGCGCCACCAGCGGCAGCGTCTATGATCATCTTGGTGTTGTACATGAGTCCATTATAAAAGGTATGGATTATAAGCCATTGTTCTAAGCATGATGTGGACATGCTCTTAATAGTTCTTTGTATCTTTCCCAAGCGTCGAAAAGTGATTCTTCCTCACTTTGGGTAAATTTGGTTATTTGGTTTCGTAGAATAGCAGTTTTACTCGGTGGAAAGTATCTAGCAAGGAATACTTTCTTTAGGTCATTCTAAGTGGTTATAGAGTTGGCTGGAAGGGAATCTAGCCATGATCGGGCTCTATCTCTGAGGGAAAATGGAAATAGTCTTAGATGTATTGCTTCAGGAGGAGCTCTGTTCGCTTTTAAGCTATCGGCTAGTTGAATAAAGACTTTAAGATGTTGGTTCGGGTTTTCCGTGGGAAGACCTGCGAACTGATTCTGTTGTACTAATTATAACAGAGATGGTTTTAATTAGAAGTTATTGGCTGGTATAGCTAGGTTAACTATACTAGAATGAGGTTCTTCGTTAGAGGGTAGGGCGAAATCCTTAAGAGGTTTAGCATTTTCTTCGTCTTCCATTGCTCTTCTGAGTTTTCGAAGTAAAAGACGAGCTCGGGTGTAACATTCAGGTTCTTATAATGGATCAACTAAGTTTTTGGTACTGCAAGTTCTTCCCATTTACCGGCTAAGGGATGCCTTAGTCTAGACGGTGTAACAACAGGGTACGAAATTTTGAAGTAATTGGTCCCCGTCAACGGCGAGAAAAACTTGATGCGTGTTACCCGCAAGTATACGGATTACGTCAGAGTAATATAAAAGATTTATCGATCCCACAGAGACCAATGTCAATCTATCGATTACTATTGTTACGTTGTTTATCTAAGGCTAATAAATCTCAGAGTAAAAGTTTTCTACAGAACAAAAATAGAAATAAATCAGATAAATACTATACTGGAATGTAATTCACGTCAATCAAACAATACTCATATCATCTAAATTGTAACACTTACGGGGCAATGTTTTCTTATTTGAAAAAGAGTTAATTAAAAAGGATCCGCCGCGTTAGTGTGATCGGAAGCAGACCTAACCTTTAACCTATACCAGCTGCTGACGCTGCACCGGTCGCTCTCTGCGTTAAAGTGATAAAGTCCTTTTTTATGTAATTACCTCTAAGACTTAGTTAAAAAGTGCTTTCGATTGAAAATATTTTATACCTAAGTGTTTCTGGCATATGCTCGGCCAACCGGATCCTAAATCTATAAACGCATCCGAAAATAGTTTAAAACCTCTTTCTAATAATATAAAACTTTCCTAGTTAATCAATAAAGTGCTTCCGCTGTATTTATCAATTAACAACTAACAAACTCTTTTCTAAAATGACGGACGGCATTCGATCTTACCCGATCTAGTCACAGTCATTACGCAAACAAAAACACGGTCTTATTTACGTCATGACCGATCAATTGAAGTTCAGAAGAGTTTAATTAAAATAAAAAACAGCCCCTAAAGGATTTCTAAAGAGATGACATGCGGAGTACCGTCGAAACGACGATCCTCACATCCCAACACAGGGGATTTAGCCAGACATGGTAACTAAAAACATAACAATAAATTGGTTTGCAAAGTAAAGCATTTGTAAGATAAAGAAGTGCAAAGTGTGAGAGTATATTTTGAGAGAATGAGTATAAGTGTCACGCTTGAGTTCAGTTCCGAAAGATAAACAGATCACACAGAAACTTAAAATAACAAAGTAAGGGCAGTGACAGAAATTAAATGAATGTAAAGCAGTGCATGAAAATAAACGAATATAAAAGCGATGCGGAAAATAATAAAATGCAATTTATAAAAGAAACCTGCTCCAAAGCGGAGACTGAATCTGGTATAGAGATGGAAAGCAAATTGCGGGAAAATAAATAACTTCAAATATAAACACTCCTAACTATGGTTGCTCCAATCTAACTAACAACGATAGTGGAATAACCTCTCGATGTGACGGATTATTGCTTTACAAAATGAACTTTATGCCTAAGGTTGGAAACTAGGATTGGATAAAATAAAAGGGAAAATACAAGGCCTTTTTATAGTAGTCATGAAGTTGTAACTGCCTCTCATCATTATGAAAAAACGGCAGAATAAAAATTTTCTTCGTGTGTAAATGCTTCTAACGTTCTTGACCATTTTCCCATTACAATGGTCGGCGCCCGCCGACCCCCTCTTCGTGAGAACCTGTGTGTTGGAGAAATGTGGTGCGTGGGATACTTATTTGCCATTGATTGAGGTCATGTATAACAATAGTCATCATTCTAGTATTGGGATGGCACCTTTCGAAGCTTTGTATAGTTGGAGATGTAGGACACCTCTGTGTTGGTATGAATCTGGTGAGAGTATTGTGCTTGGGCCTGAAATTATGCAGCAAACTACTGAGACAATTAAGATGATCCGTGAAAAGATGAAAGCGTCTCAGAGTAGAAATAAAAATTATACTGATAATCGGAAGAAAGATTTGGAATTTAGCGAAGGTGATCATGTATTTCTGAGAGTCAATCCTGTGACAGGTGTTGAACGTGCATTGAAATCGAAGAAATTGGATTCTAAATTCATTGGACCTTATTAGATCTTGCAAAGAGTGGGTACAATTGCTTACAGGGTGGCGTTTCCGCCGAAGCTTTCGAACTTGCATGACGTATATCATGTATCGCAACTTCTGAAGTATGTGTCGGATCCATCTCATGTTATCCTGAGGGATGAAGTGCAGATTCGAGATAATCTTAGTGTGGAAGCGATGCCGATAAGGATCGAGGTTCACAAAATGAAGCAACTTAGAGGGAAAGAGATTCCTCTAGTGAGAGTAGCTTGGGGAGGAGCTGTAGGAGGAAGTGTGGCCTGGGAATTGAAAAGCAAGATGCGAGAGTCGTATCCAGAATTGTTTCCATCAGGTACATTTTCGAGGACGGAAATATTTGAAGTGGGGGAGAGTTGTAACACCCCATTTTAATTTATTTAATCATTGTGTGTTATTTCTGTTGTTTGGCCTTGTTTAGGGTGTGTGTAGTTGAACTTGTAAGCGTAGAGTCCGTAGCGGAACGGGGAATTGGGGATGTCGGAATAATAATAAGGTACTAATGAATAATGTGGGGACATATTTAGTAATAGTAGAAAGAGGAGTATTATTATTTTTATGTCTAATATTATTATTATTATTATTATTATTATTATTATTATTATTATTATTTTTATTATTATTATTATTATGAGTAAATAAAATCAGAATTTTTAGTAATAATATGTTAGAGAGAGAGAGAGAGAGTAAAATAAGGAAAAAAGGAGAGAATTCAGAAATTAGATCATAATCACACTTCCACCTAGAGAGAAAGTTAGAGGGGAAGAAGCTAAGCTTGGCATCATCAATTTTCACCAGAATTTAATCGAGAATTCGAGGTAAGGGGGGAGAATGGATTTCAATATGGGTGTTGATAACATGAGAGGGTAGTGAGGATTCTTTCCCCTCGTAGGAATTGTATGTATAGTTCTGTTGTTGTGGATTTGTTGTTGAATGATTGAAATTAGGGGTGTTCGCGGTGCGGTTTGGGCGGTTTTGACGCTAAAAATCATCCGAACCGCAAGAGAAAAAAGCATGCGGTTTGGTTTGGTTTGGTTGACTTTTTAAAAAAATCCGAACCAAACCAAACCAAACCAATGCGGTTTGGATTGGTTCGGTTGGTTCGGTTTTTTACAGGATTTTTATTGATTGATATTTACATATATAAAGAACAACATAAATTTGTGTTTAGTCATTCATACATTGCCAAATAACAACAAAACTCATCATATTTAGACAAAAAGTTCTCATTCAATATACAAAAATCAATTTAAACAAAAGTGAAAAAAAATAGTAGCATAAAACAATATCAAAATATTATAATAAAACAGAAAATATAAGAGAAGGGAGATTAGAGAATATGAAAAAGAAAGAACATAACAGATGTGAGATTAGAGAAGAAATGTGCGATAAAAATATAATTAGAAGAGAAAATAGTAACATAAAAATGAGAAGATAAAAAAGAAAGAACATGTGAGATGAGAGATTAGTGTAGAAGAGGCGAGACGTACATGGCAAAAAAGATGAGAAAAATGCACAATACTTTTAGGAGAGATTTGAGAAGATTAAAACTGAAAAGTTAAGTGTGAGTAAGAGAAAATATTTCGTAATTGTAAGGTTAATGCATAATGGGTTTGAGTTTTGGGTTAGATGTGAGATAAGTGAAGTTTGGGTTATAACATAATGCGGTTTGGTTTGGTTTAGTTCGGTTTGCAAAATACAAACCGCAAACCAAACCGAACCATGCAGTTTTGTTAAAAGATGGCCCGAACAAATCCGAACCAAATGCGGTTTTTTGTGGTTTCGGTTTGGTTTGGTTTGGTTTGCGGTTTTTTATTGGGTTGGTTCGGTTTTGAACACCCCTAATTGAAATTGTGATGGAAAGTGTGTAAATCGATCCATTCTGTCATGATATGTGTAAAACACTATGTTGTTGCTGCTATATGATTTCTGGTATTGCAGATTTGGGTGCTAGAATTGAGCAGAAATTGGACTGGTGTGAAAACAGAAAATTCTGGGTATTCGCTGCTCATACGCGTAATGGGAAAGGCAATACGCGTATTGGGTAGGGCAATACGCGTATGGCAAGGGCGAAATGTGGGCGTTACGCGTATGGAACCCATTTTGACACGGCCCTCTGCTGTAATGCGTAATGGTACGCGTAGGAGGGCAAGGCATTACGCATAATGAAGGTGGTACTACGCGTAATGGGATTAAAATATAATCAAACTGGAATTTTTTAGAGAAATCAGTCTCTGCCTGTACGCGTAACCCTCAGGGCACTACGTGTATGGCTGGCGGTAGAAACTGGGCAATACGCGTATGACCAGCAAGAGTGCAGAATTTGGCCGTTTAGCGATTTCTTTCCCTATTTCGCGTCCGATGCAGTTCCTTTTTGGTCTGAGAGGTTGGGATAGGTGTCAGAACTTGTTGAATTTAGGAATGGTAGTAAAAAATGAGTTAAAAATGGAATTTGGATGGATTAATTAGATAATTAACTAATTAAGGCCACCTGAGGTATTTTCCTTAATTATGTGTATTATGATGAGTATGTATCTCACATGTGATCATAAGGATCGCGAAGATGTATAATTTGTTTTATTATACATGCATTTTATGTATAATTCTTGTCATGCATTTCATGATGTGTCTGGTGGAGACAGCTAGGTGGGAATCCATGATGGGTGCCTAGTATTGTCCGGACTCCAATGTGGAGTTGTATGGAGACAAATCATTGCTCAGTGGGAGTGTATGTGATTTGTCCGAACTCCAATGTGGAGTTGTATGGAGATAAATCATTGCTCAGTAGGAGTGTATGTGATTTATCCGGATTCTTTTTTGAATCGGGTTGAATTGAATGAACTATGTTGTGTGGTACCACTTGCATTGCATTGTGTCATTGAGTCAAATTGCATTGTTATGTCTTTGTTGGATTATAATCAGAAAGTGACAAGTGTGTCGTGAATGTGTGCATATTATGTGTGATTGCTTGATTTCTACTCCTTAGCATATATTTTACACCGCTAATTATTGAATGTAGTTCTCACCCCTTTGTTGTTTCTTGTGCCTGTGCTTCTTGGGAAGTACAGATAATCCAGGTACCTGGGTAGTGCATGGAGTACGTGTTGCCTGGTCGAGTCTTAGGAGTTGCTCTGATACGTAACACGGGATAATGGGAATTTTATCTTTTGTTTTATATTTTGTTTATTGTGTTATGTATCGTTACTCACTTTACAACATGGTGAACCACGAGTTTATGTGGACCATGATTTTGTTGGCCAACGCACCTTGTTATTTTGGGGTTCCATATTTCATTCCACTGTTTTAACTTATTTTTGAGAAACAAGAAGTGAATGAAGTAAATAGAGAAATTCAGGTTATGTTTTTATGGTGTGACATCCCACTTATTAAGGGAACTCTGATTATATTTGTAGTATTTGTATATTTTTGTTAAATTGGGACAGTGGGATGTTACAACATACACCAACAATTGGCTAGTAAGGTATGTAATATCAACACACATTAATTCTTTAGGGTGCCTATAACATAAAGTTCAAACATGTGACTTATTTATTCTGTTTGTTTCTTTCTTTAGGATGTCTAATGAACATATGTTTGAATTAAGACACTTGGAGAATCAAGCTGATAAATTTGTTGTGAACCTGAAAGATCACATATGTTCATGCAGAAGATGGGAACTCACATGACTCCCATGTGTTCATGCTTTGTCTACTATGAAGATTAGGAATTTTAAAATAGATAGTTACATCCCAGAGTATTATAGGGTTTCAAAATACAAGGCCGTTTATAAGCATGTGATCTACCCTGTTAATGGATCAAACTTGTTCGTTAAGACACCACACCTGATGTGCAACCACCCAAGTTTAAGAAGATGCCTGGTAGACCCAAAAAGATAAGGAATTTAGAACAAGGAGAGATTGATGGCTCTGATTGCAAAATGAGAAGAAGGAATGGTTTCTTGGTGAAATTCAGTAGGTGTATGAAAGCAGGACACTACAAGTTTACTTGTAAGGACACAACAACCCAGGCTGCCCAACAATTTACCCAAGCCTCTCAGACTTCTACTCAGACTGCTCAATAATCTGGTCAACATTCTGCCCAAGAATCTCAGACTACAACTCAGTCTGCTCAACAATCTACCCAAGCCTCTCAGACAACAACCCAGAATGCCCAACATTCTACCCAATCCTCTAAGGGGAAGGCTGCTCAGAAGACTCATGGTCCTGCCAAGGGGAAGATACAAAAGCTACTTGTTAGGAAGGCACCAAGGCCATTTTTTCCACCTGGGCCTACAACCAGGATGTCTGCATCCTAGAATGTTGTTGGTCCAGTCACAAGGAGATCTACTCCAACTAAGAGGACAACTCCAAAGAAGAATCCCTAGAAATATTTAGGATTAATTAGTTTATGTTGTATTTTGTGCACTATGGTATTGATGTAATGAACAAGTTTATTGTGTTTTTTTGTGCACTTTGGTGTTGAACAAGTTTATGGTGTATTTTGGAGCTTCTATTATGATCCTAATTGTAGTTTGGTGCACTTTGGTACTTTTCTTATAGACATAATTATCTACTGCAGTTTATGAGTATTTTCTGTTTGGTGCTTTTGTGAACATTTTATGTTATAGATCACTTCCAGTTATGGAACAATTATAGGTCATGCCCACATTTATAGGTCATGTCCAAATCTTATATGAACAAAACTGTATAGGTCATCCCCAAATATATATGTCATGCCCAAATTTATAGGTCATGTCCAAATTTATAGGTCATGCCCAAAAATTACAGGTTAGTTACAACATTAAAAACAGATTGTGAAGATCAAACTCATAAAATTCATTCTTAAAAGATTTCAACATTCATTCAAGATAACATCAATATTTCGAATGGATCAATATTTCGATTAATATTTTTTTTTAAAGTTAGTATCTGACCTCTAGACCAATTAATTCGAATGGAACAATCATACTATCTACTCGTGAAAAGACCATACACAAAGATGGTTAATAATTAAATTTTTTTGAGAAGACCATACTCTCATAATCCAAATCTTTGCCCATTTAACCAACCCTCATAGGTTTTATTAGGCTACTGATTAATTTCACAAATCATATGTATGTACTAATGTACAATTTTTTTTTTTTAATTTATAAATTAAATACTTATTTTATTAAAAAATGTTACATTTTTATAAGTTATAAAAAAAATGAGTAGTCTAACTAACATATTAAAAATTTATTTATAATTTTAATATTTTTTTAAAAAAGAAGTTGTAGATTTATAAATATCAACAACTTATTTATACATTAATGTAAATAAGTTGTTGATATGTATAAATCAACAATCTTTTTTTAAAAAAGTGTTTAAACCATAATTGAAATTTTAGTACGAATACTAGTGATTGAGTTTTTTTTTTAATTTTTAAATTTAGCATCTAACCTTGAGACCGACTAATTGAAATGGATCAATTCTACCATTTACGTGCGGATATGACATACATAAAGATGGTTAACAATTACCCAATCCTAAAAAGAGCATACTCTCGCTAACTCAAATCTTTATCCAATAAATCAACCTACACTCAATAGAACTACCCTCAAAAATTTTATAAATGCAAATTAAAATTTAGCGTAAATACCTTAACAGATAACATCATTATTGAAGAACTCCATTAAGCAAGCTATGTCAATTTATTAAGCAATCTAGCGTCAATGCATTAATTAAATTTATTAAAAAAATGTTAAATTCTTTATGTTATAAAAAAATTAGTCATCTATTTAACATATTAAAAATTCATTTATAATTTTAACATTTTTTAAAAAAAGAAGTTGTAAATTTATACATATCAACAACTTATTTATTCAGTAATATAAATAAGTTGTTGATCTGTATAAATCAACAAATTTTTTTTTAAAAAAGTTTAAACGATAATTGAAATTTTAGTAAGAATACTAGCTTTTGAGGTTTTTTTTTTTTGAAATTTGATATTCGAACTTGCGACCGATTAATTCAAATGGATCAATTACCAAATCCTGAAAAGAGCGTACTCTCAATGACTCGAATCTTCATCCAATAAACCAAATCTCATATGTTAATTAGACAACAGATTAATTTCATATATGGAACTACTAATGATTTCATTTATATCAGACTACACTCAATAGAACTATGCAAATTAAAGTTTAGAGTAAATACCTTAACAGATAGCATCATTATTGAAGAACTCCATTAAGCAATCTATGTCAATAAAGAACGTCAGCAAAATTGGAATCAAGAGTTAATGATAAATCATTGGTGATGCGTGTTGCTTTTTGGACTTCCCATGCAAGCGCACCTGCCATGGCAAAAGTCGGTTGTTATTGAGAACCACTTCATCCCCAAACAACAATCATAGAATTTTCAAAACTTGTTTAACTAAATTCACAACATGATTCTAGATTTAAAGTTTGTGGGATGGAACAAGCAAACAACATGTTCTGACGCAAGGGGTTACGAAACTCGCCATCATCACAACAACACATTCTGAAGCAAGTTGTCACGAAACTCACCATCATCACAGCAACACATTCTGAAGTAAGCGGTCACGAAACTTGACACCAACGCAAAGATCCAATTGTACCTGCAACATAAGGGTTCAACTAGACTGGTAAACACGAATAGACTCCAAAATCAATACAAATATGAAGATCGCGCATCGGAATGAATAATTGAAGAACCAGGTTTGAGATCCATGGAAAGCCTAAAAAAATGGATAGAAAGGAAAATTTTATTAGAAGAACAATAGCCAATAGTAACTAAGAAAACGCAATTAACAAAAGTAAGGTTAATCATACCGTGAAATTTTAGCCATGTGAAAGCGAAACTGTGTGCAGAAAGCTACATCGAGTTGATTACGAATGATTCGATGAAAGAATAAAGGAAATGAGGAAATTGTGAAAGCGAAACTGTGTGCAGAAAGCCTTCGTTTTTCGTTATATATAGGAGTCGTATGCGTGTTAATGACTAGGCGATTGTTATCAGAATTTTTTGGTTACTCCTTTTTTAGAAAAAAAAATAAAGGAAAAGAAATAAGAAAAAAATAAATGATATAATGAGGGGATGTATTTTATTGGGTTTTTGGGCAGGAACAAATCAATAGTTATCTGTTACTCCTAATCTCCATAATTTTCTTAAATTAATTTTTACAATCTTAATCTCTGGAGTAACTCTTTTTTCTAGTGTCAACAATTTTCTTAATCAATGAGTAACTCTTTTTCCTAACATCACTAATTTTCTTAATCAATGAGTAACTCTTTTTCCTAATGTCAACAATTTTCTTAATCAATTTTTACTATTTTAAAAGTTAAAAATAATCGTATAATAAATACATTTATTTTAAAATCTAAATAGGAAAGCTAATTCTAGAAAGTTTTTAGAATAAATTATTTAAAAAGAAAAAGTATTAAATTTAGAATATTTTTTTATTGGTGTATGTATCTGCATTAGTTTTTGAGTAGGTACAACTCCGTAATTATCTTTAACTCTTTTTAACATCTATAATTTTCCTAATTCCTAAAACTTATCAAGAGGATAATTATAAATACGCCTTCATGGTATTTTTAAAGGAAATTTTTCTTCTTTATAATAAACGAAATCAATTTTATAATTTAATTGTATTTATTCAAAAGTTTTAATGAAAATCTAATTCTAAAAACTTATTTAAATCGACTTTTTAAGAATAGAGAACATAATATAGAGAACATAATATATAAAAACTTATAATTTTTCTTCTTCATGAAATTGTTGGATTTTACCTTTTTCTTGCAGTCCAAGTCCAATTAATTTGGCACGTACAGAAAAGTCGTTACCCTGTACATTTTCAGATGGTTCCTGAAGATCTCGTTTGATCTCTTCATTTTATGGAATTTCCAGAAGATTGGATGTTTGAAAACTCCAATAATTTGTGTTGCAGATCCTATGGTTATAAGGAACTCTTTTGGCACAGTAATCCTGTCGTTATGAGGATTATCTTTATTCGCCATCCCTATAGGTACGAGGGTACTTTCAACACACTCCTTTTAAGGAATTCTTGTCCTATCTCCTATTGTCATGAGGAACATTGGGATCAATCCTATTGCTATGAGGATTGTATTTTGTTTTGCTCATCCTATTGTTATAAGGAGTCTTGTTTTATCTTTTGTTCTAGAGTGTCAGTCGGTCATGTTTCTACCTTTTGTGAGAAGATCGTATTCCTGTCTATCTTTCCCCAATGATTTCTGGTCATGTCTGAACTTGTTGTCCTTTCTATTTCTCAGAAATTTCAATAACACTAGGGCAGTGGATATTCCCGCATTGTTTGGCTGTATCGACGAGTTGGTTGAGGTGGTGATTTCACCTAGAAGAAATAAGTTCGGGAAGAGATTCGGGTTCGCAGGATTTAGGGAGGTGGAGGATGAGAGAGTGCTAGCTATCAAGCTTGATAACATTCAGATTGAAGATACCAAAATTCATGCGAATATCCCCAGGTTCAAGAGAGTGAAGCGCGCAGCGATCGATGTTAACAGAGGGGGAAAATGGGTGACTAAAGGAGGGGGAAAGGGGAGAATATCGGGTCTCATCATCTTCGTCGTTCTAGGTATGGAGACGTCGGTTCCGTTCACCGTCCGGTGGGAGGTAGAGAGTGGACTTTTGCTGATGTGGTGCGTAGGAATGAAAGGGATAATTTGTATAGATTTAATGAGGACGAGAAGTTGGAATTTGCTTTGGTAATAGGGGAGCTTGAAAAGCTCCGAAAGGCTTATGTAGGGGTGTTGTTACCAGAAAGTTCAGCTTTTGACTTGCAAAAGGATTTCGAATCTGAAGGGCTTTTCTCAATCATTGTTACGCCCCTTGGTCCAAATCTCTGTTTGTTACAAGAAGTGGTGGAGGGAGCGATTCATGATTTAATAGTGGAGGGTGAGGCTTGGTGGCACCATTGGTTTAAGGCTATTAGACCATGGAAAGAAGGTGACGTAGATACCGAAAGGGAGACGTGGATTCGTATTCATGGCATTCCTTGCAATGTGTGGAATTTTAACGATTTTAAGGAGATTGCAAACTCTGTTCGTACCTTCATGGGTCTGGATGAGTATACTAAGAGGGGGTTGAGGAAGGATGTAGCAAGAGCTAGGGTTAAGGTCCCTTGTTTGAAAGTTATTAATTTTGCTAGGAAGGTCGTGATCGATAAGTTGTGTTTTGAGATTTGTATCTCCGAATATTTTGAAGCAACTACGATTTCTCAGTTGTTGGATTCGTTATCGGGTGACGATTGTTCTTCTTCGCATGAAATAGATGATGAGGCGAGGAGCATTTTCTTTAAGGAAGCTGATAAAGACCAATCGGTTGTAGGTGATGGGTTCGGTGATGAGGTTACTTCTCCGGTTAGGAGGGAGGGAGGTGACGGGAAGATGGAAGAAGGTGGTGTGAATTCTTTGAAATGTCCAGCGGATATTAATGGTACTATTTTGGAGCAGGTATGTACAGAAGGTGATGTGGACAGAAGGTGGTTTATGGGTAATTCTGCAGAAGGCGGGTGCTTTGAGACTGCTTTATTGTCTTTAAAAGGCAATAGTTGTCAATTAGCGGAGCCTATTGGGAAAGGACAAGTGGGTTATTAAATAGTATGGACGACATTTCTTTTGTTCCAAGTACCGCAGCATGTATTGAGGACAGGGAGATGTTTAATGCCTCAGAGGGTGTAGCGCAGATGGACCCTTCTTTAGTTCAGAAAAATCTATTATTGAAGAAAAAAGCTTTGAAGAGTGTGAAATTGAAACACTTGTATGGAGTTGGTGGGCCCCTCAGAGGACATATTAGAAATAAAAAATATATGTTTAATAGAAAGAGGTTTTTAGGCAAAGAATAGTTTGGAACAACCTTTTTGGGGGAGGACGGAGGAAGCCATTCTTCTTCTAAGTTAGTGGCGGATTCTGCGTCTTTTTCAGGGGCGGTGAGGTCTAAAATTTATCATGGTGAGCAGTTCAACGTGTCCCGTATGGATAGATGCAATCAGAGAATTAAGGAGAACATGGATTCCAATTTGGGTGTTAAACTTTGGAACGCTATTTTAAAAGTGGGAGTTGAGAAGGGGGATTCCAATGGAGATTATCAAAGGAGAATTGTGGAAAATGAAAAAAGGGATAAAATTAAAATGTTAGGAAGGAAGGAGCAAAAGATTTTAGGATGATGATAGTTGGATCATTGAACATTAGAGGGGGTGGTAGTAGAGTGATGAGGAGTAGAATTACTCAAATTATCTCGGGAGGCAAGGCGGATATTTTTTTGATTCAGGAAACAAAGATTCAAGATTTGTCCGATACGGTGGCTCGGAGTTTTTGGTGGAATGAAGATGTGGAGTATTCTTTTTCTAATTCGGAAGGGCTGTCTGGAGGTATGTTAATTCTTTGGAAAGCTAATACGGTGGAGGTTCTTAGTAGCTTTAGAGGAGTCGGTTTTTTGGGAGTCATGGTTAGGTGGAGAAATAATTTTTATTATATTGTGAATGTTTATTCGCCGTGCTCATTATAGTTAAAAAGAATTTTATGGAGGAGGTTGTTGGAATTATAGGAGGATTGGTCGGATGGAGATTGGGTTGTTGGAGGAGAATGGAGGGAATGGAAATAGTTTGATGAGTTTATCAATGAGGGTAGCTTGGTGGATCTTCCTTGCAAAGGGAAGAAGTTTAGTTGGTATGGGGGGGATGGTAAGGCTAAGAGTAGGATTAATTGCTTTTTGGTTTCAGACGACATTATTTGAAAATGGGGGCGGTTGGGCAATTGATTGGCATGAGGGATATTTCGTATCATTGCCTGATTTGGTTGGTGGTGGATAGGGCGGATTGGGGACCGAAACCTTTTAAAGTAAATAACAAATGGTTTTCCAATAGGCGCTTTATTCCCTTTGTCGAAAAAGAATGGAAAAATATTGTGGTAGAGGGAAGGAAAGATTTTCTTCTCAAGGAGAAATTAAGGTTATTAAAGGAGAGGCTTAAATGGTGGAATACAAACGTTTTTGGGAGGATAAATTTGGAGATGGAGGATGGGGTGAGGGAGATGAATGAAATGGGTGATGTGGAATCCAGTGTTCGGGTTGAGGTGGAGGAGGAGGATTTGGTTTTTAGGAGTAAGAAGGCTAGTGGGAAATTTTGGCTTAATCTGGGGATTAAGGAGAATATACTCATTCAAAAGTCGAGATTAAAGTGGTTAAATGATGGTGATAACAATAGCTAATTTTTCCATAGTGTTATGAAGGAGAGGAGGCGATATAATTTTCTTTGTTCTATTATTACGGTTAATGGAATAGTGGATAAGGTAGAGGAGGTTAAGGAGGAGGTTAGGAGTCATTTCGAGGGATCTAAAAGTCCGGGGCCTGATGGTTATTCTTTTCTTTTCATAAAAAAGTGTTGGAATTTTATAAAGGAAGAGTTTATTGGTTGTTTCCGGGGTTTTCATTCCGGCGCTTTATTCTCTAAAACTTTCATTTCGTCTTTCTTGACCCTAGTGCCTAAGTCCTCTAATCCGTTATGTTAGGGCGATTATAGGCCTATTTGCCTTGTGGGGTGTGTGTATAAAGCAATTTCCAAGCTTTTGGCGTCTAGACTTAAAGTGGTGTTGAACTCGATTATTTTGGATTCTCAAAGTGCTTTTGTGCCGGGTAGACAATTGTTGGATGGTGTGATGGTGGCTACTGAATTGGTGGATTTTGAGAAAAGGGAGGGAAGAAGTTGTTTTCTCTTCAAAGTTGATTTTGAGAAGGCTTACGATAAGGTTAGTTGGAATTTACTTAGATTTATGTTAAGGAAAATGGGTTTTGGGGAAGTTTGGATGAGGTGGATGGAAGTGTTAGTATTCAATAGTAAAATGTCGGTGTTGGTGAATGGTAGCCCCACAAAAGAGTTTGTTATGGTGAGAGGTTTGAGACAAGGAGATCCTATTTCTCCTTTTCTTTTTGTGATTGTGTCGGAAGGTTTGAGGGGTATGGTTTCTAGGTCTGTGGAGATTGGGGAGTTTGAGGGTTTCAATTTGAATGAGTGTTTTGTTGACATCCTTCAATTTGTGGATGATACGTTACTCATTGGGGAAGGGAATTGGAAGCATGTTTGGCCGATCAAAGCGGTGTTAAGGGGTTTTGAAATCATCTCCGGTTTGGGTATTAACTTTCATAAAAGCAAACTAATTGGTATTAATATTAGTGATCGGTTTATGGAATTGGCTTCTTTCTTTCTTTCTTGTAGAAGAGAGGAGAGCTCTTTCATTTTCCTTGGAATGCCTATTGGATTTAAGTCTAACGGTACTTCTTTGTGGTCGGCTTTGGTTCTGAAATTGAAAAGAAGGGTTTTTTGTTGGAATAATCGATATCTTAGTTTGGAGGGAGGATTACTTTGCTAAAATTGGTTTTTTCTAGTTTATCGATTTTTATGCTTTCTTTCTATAAAGCTCCGATGAAGATTATTAAAGAGATTACTAGAATCCAAAGTAACTTTCTTTGGGGAGGGAAGGAGGGTGAGAGGAAAATCCATTGGGTGAGTTGGAATAAGGTGTGTCTCCCGCTTGAAAGTGGGGGATTAGGTTTGCGGAGAGTGGAACACTTTAATGTGGCTCTCCTTAACAAGTGGAGATGGAGGATTCTCTCGGAAAATGGAGCTCTTTGGTACAAAGTGTTAAAGGAGAGGTATGGAGATATCAATTTGAGGATTGTTAATTCCGGGAGTTTCATCAAAAAGAAGAATTGTTGTTCCTTTTGGTGGAGGGATGTCATCGGCTTAGACAAATGTATGTCGGAATTTTTTTTTGTTTCTAATTGTAGATTTACAATTGGCAATGAGTTTTCTTCATCTTTTTGGTACTCTTGTTGGTGCAATAATATTTGTCTTAAGGATAAATTTCGTCTTCTTTTTTATTTATCTTGCCTTAAAGAGGTAACGGTGGCATGTATGGGTGGTTTTAGAAGTGATGGATGGTATTGGGGGGATTTTGGCATTTGTGCTAATGTTGAGGGAGGAGTAGTTAATGACTTGTTGGAGTTGCGGGAGCTCTTGCATTCTTTCTGACCTGCCGCGTTGGAGACGGATACGGTGAAACAGTTGCCGTCTATTGAGGAGAAATATTCGGTGAGTTCTTTTTACTCACTAGTTAGTCTTAATCGTATTCCTTTTGGGCCTAGGGAGAAGTTTGATGTAGCCTTTTCTTTGGTTTGGAAGGGGAAGGTTCCGTTTAAAATTATAGCTTTTGGTTGGAGGTGTTTTTTAGATAGGCTTCCAATGAAAGATTCTCTTTTTTCTAGAGGTTGTGTCTTTCCGAATAGCGATTTGAATTGTGTTTTTGGCTTGTCTGGAGAGGAGTCTTTAAACCATATTTTGTTGGGTTGTCCGGTGGCGAGATTGGTGTGGAGGGAGGTGGCGGTTTGGGTTGGTTTTGATAAGGAGGGTACTACGGTGCTTAAGGAATGTTTCATAAGGTGGGTTTCCTTTTGTAAAAGGAATCAAGTGGAAAGAGGTAAGGAAGGGGCTATTTGGTTGGCAACATCTTGGTCCTTGTGGTTATTGAGGAATGATATTATGTTTAGGAACAATGTTTGGAATATTGTTGAAGTGGTGTGGAATGTCAAATTGTTAATTTGGATATGGTATTTCATTGGGAAAATTACCAATTCCATTTGTAGCTTTTATGAATTTAGTAAGCATCCTTTGTTTTATTTGTCTAAAGGCCTAAATGGTTTGTAATCTTCTCATGCCGAGCTCCGTCTCGCTTTTTGTAAGTGGGTTCGAGAGCCTTTTGTTCTCGTATAAATGAATTTCTTGCTTATAAAAAATTATATAATAATACTTGTTTCTCATTTTTAATATAATTGACATATTAAATTCTCCCACTTTATATAGAATAATAATTGAATTAAGATTAAGAGTTTTGAAACATATTTAAACAAATATTCACCTATTTTCTCTATCACACAATGATCATATCAAATAACGTCACACCGATAGGATATGTCTATCACTTACATAGTTCAGAGAGAATTGAAATTCATTATATAAAAAAATATTAAAAATAACTTATTAAATTTCATAAATTATTACATGTTGTAGTATTTTGGATCGAACTCTACTGTCGACAAGGGTAGCTTAATGGTTCAACAGAAGGTTTAGTATGAAGTCAAAGTCTGTTCACATACTGATCTTGTATGCCGTAGTTGATGTATGCTCAAGCATGCCGTAGTCGAAATTCTAGGGTTGTTAGCATGCGAATTGGGCCTTGCTTGTAAGCCCAATTGTTAAGTTACCTTATAATCTAAGTTAGGTCAGTAGTCTATAAATAGACTAGTTCTCTAAGGTTGTTGGAAGAGGTTAATTGTTGACATTCACTTCTAATCTTTGAACCCTTATTGAGAAAGTGAATAGTAAAACATATTTAAACAACTCTCTATTCTTCTTCCTATTTCTCTTTTCCTTTGTGAAACCTAATAGGGTTTCTTGTGTTTGTTCAAGAAACTCAATCTTTATCTCATAACTTTGTTCTGTTATTGACAAAATCAATTCCTATCAACCTGGTGCGGTGAGCGTGGAGGAGAAGATGCCGTCAACAAAGTATAAGGTTGAGAAAGTCACCGGTGTGAACGATTTCGGCTTGTGGCGCTTGAAGATGCAAGCCCTTCTTGTTCAAGAGGGTTTGTTAAAAGCGTTGAAAAGATCGAAAAGGATGAATGCTGCCCTAACAGAGAAGGAAAAGACAACGATGATCGAAATAGTCCACAGTGTCATTGTATTGAGCCTTGGTGATAAGGTTCTCCGGCAGGTTTCAAAGGAGAAAAATACAGCTAGTATGTGGACGAAACTTGAAGGTTTGTACATGACAAAATCATTGGTTAATTGTCTCTACCTGAAGCAAGCTTTGTATTCATTCAAGATGAATAAAGACAAAGCCTTGGCTGAACAGCTAGATATGTTCAAAAAGTTAATTCTTGATCTTGAAAATATCGAGGTCAAGAAAGATGATGAAGATCAAGCACTGTTGCTGTTGTGCTCTTTACCTAAGTTCATGCTCACTTCAAAGAAACTCTCTTGTATAGAAGAGAGTCGTTAACCTTTGAAAATGTTTAATCTGCCTTGTAATATAAGGATTTGAACGAACGAAAGGAGCACAAGCCATCTTTTGTTGGTGATGGTTTGTCCATTAAGGGGAAATTCTTGAAGAAAGATGGTAGGTTTGAGAAGAAGAAGGGTAAAGTTCTGCAGAATTCTTATGGTGGTAATGCTCCTACAATTAAGTGTTATCATTGTAAGAAGGAAGGTCATACAAGAAAAGTACGCCTTGACTGACTAACAATTCATGATGGAAATTATAATGGTAATTGTGCCATTGTGCAACATGGTTATGAATCATCTGATGTCCTGGTGGTTTCAAGCAGCGACTTTAGCAAGGAGTAGATTATGAATTCAGGGTGTACTTGGCACATGACTCCAAACAAATACATGTTTGAGGAATTGTGTGATCAAGATGGTGGATCAGTGCAATTTCGAAATAATAAAGTTTGCAAAATTTCAGGTATTGCATCTGTGAGATTCAAGCTCCATGATGAGTCAATAAGGTTTTTGACTGATGTTAGGTATGTACCTGATCTTAAGAGAAATTTGATTTCTCTTAGTGAATTCGACAAGAAACGATATATTTTTAAAGGAGAGCAAAGCATTCTAAGGGTAATGAAGGGGACGAAGGAAGTCTTGAGAGGAGTGAAGAAACAAGGCTTATATACCCTTGAGGTTGTAAATGGTTCAGCAGATGTGGCATCGACGAAACATGTGTCGAAGATTGAGCTATGGCAAAAGAGAATTTACCATGTCAGTGATAGAGGCCTTGTTGATTTATCGAAACATAATACTACTGTGTGGTAACAAGGTCGTAAAATTGGAGTTTTGTGAACCTTGTGTATTTGGTAAATCCTGTAAAATGAAGTTTAATAAAGGTAAACAAAGAACACATGGATCCCTTGATTACATTCATGCTGATCTCTAGGGGCCTGCAAGGAATCCTTCACACTCAGGTGCAAAGTATTTTCTATCCATAATTTATGATTACTTTGGAGCCAATGACCTCAAGATCTTTGCAACAACTGATCTTGATGTCAACACTTTTCCACATACCTTGATTTGATTCACCAGCTTTGTAACCCTAGTGCGAAAATCAGTTATGCTTTCACTTTCTTCCATCTGAAGTAATTCATGTGCCCTTTTGTTAGATTGTAACCTCACCTCTTTCACCTTATCTGCGCCTCCAAACGATTTCTCCAATATTTTACATGCTTCTTTTGCTGATTCTACATCCCTAACCTTTTCAAAGTTGTTTGGATCAACACATTAACGAATTATAAAGAGAGCTTTATAAACTTTCTTCTTCAATTCTTTGTATGCGGCATTTTATTGATCTGACACATTTTCTGCAAGTGGTGTTACTCCTTCCTTCACAAGATCCCAAATATATTGATAACAGAAAACCACTTTCATCTGCTTACACCAATTCTTATAATTATTGTTCTTGAGAATCAGAAGACTCGTCGGAAAATGCTTGTTGGGTGATTCATTGTCATCATGATTTTCTCCCCACGAATCGCTCAGCCAATGCTCTAGATATCAGATGTTGGAATTAACCCAAAACTTTGAGAATTTTGAATCAATCTTAATGAACAAGATTCAATTAACCTGATCGAAATCACTTGTTCTTTACTCTTCACTCATGTGAAACAATCACACCTTGATTGCAAGAATGATTCTACACAGCAATTGTTAATGGAAGAAGAATGAAAAAATATTAGGTTTTAACAAAATAAGGAAATAGGAGAATGATTTTTGCAGTGTAACTCTCTTCTCTCAAACTGAGAAAAAATATTATTCAACTATGCAACTGCACTTTATGTTATGTTTTACAATATTATTCTCTATTCTACTTAATAAAAATAGGGATTACTCCCTCTATTTATAAATGAGCTAACTTGCTCCCTAAGGTAAAGCCGAAAAACACAAAAGTCCAAAATTTTATTTTGGTCTAAGTCGAAATTCTATGTCAAGCAACCTACTTCGGCACTTCGACATCTACCACAACTCGATACACACACTAGGCTAATTTCGACCCATCCTTGTTTCTGTCGAGCTACATTTGCTTCGACACAAGGAATTACTATCTCTACAAAAAAATAGTTGATTTATAAACATCAACTACTTATATTTACACATTAACGTAAATAATTTGTTAATGTTTATAAATCAACAACTACCTTTTTTTTAAAAGATGTTTAAAAGATAAATGTAAATTTAAGACGAAGATCAAATCAAGTTTATTATTTATTTGCAATTTGTAAATACCAAATCAAATTTTATATCAATGCACAAAATCTAAAGAATTTTTTTGAAATTTATAAAACAACTTTTTTATAAATAAGAATAAGTTGAAATTTTAATAAGTTGCAAAAAATCAATCACCTTAATATCAAATTAAAATTTCATTAATTCTTTTAAAAAAAATTTTTAAAAAAATTGTTGATTTATAAATATCAACTACTTGTCTTTACACATCAATGGAAATAAATAGTTAATATTTAAAAATCAACAACTGTCTTTTTTTTTTTAAATGTTTAAAAGAAAAATGTAATTTTAAGATGAAGACTTAATAAAGTTTATTAATTGTTTGAAATTTGTAAATTCCAAATCAAATTTTAAACAATGCACAAAATCTAAAGAATTTTTTTGAAATTTATAAAGCAATAATTGTTTTTATTAAAAAAAATAAGTTGAAATTTTATTAGTTATAAAAAAAAAATCAATCTCCTTACTTTAAAAATTTTTTAAACAATTTTTTTAGATCAACTACTTTTATTTACGCATTAATGTAAATAAGTAGTTAATATTTATAAATCAACAACTTATCCCTTTTAAAAAAATATTCAAAAGATAATGTAATTTTTAGACAAAGACCAAATCAAGTTTATTATTTGTTTGCAATTTGTAAATATCAAATAAAATTTTATAACAATGCAAAAAATTTAAAGAATTTTTTTGAAATTTTTAAAACCACAACTTTTTCATAAAAAAGAATAAGGTGGAATTTTAATAAGTAATAAAAAAAATCAATTGCCTTACCATCAAATTAAAATTTCATTAATTTTTCAAATTTTTTTTAGAAAAAAAGAATTATTGATTAATAAATATCAACTACTAGTATTTATAAAAGAATTGTTGATTTATAAATAAGTTATTAATGTTTATAAATAAACAATTATTTTTTGAAATAAAATAACTAAAAGATAAATGTAATTTTAATATGAAGGGAATGATAAAAATAATCAGTTCGGAAACGATTCTATAGCAGCTTTTAAATTGGTTTGGTTGGCTCAAGTTCCTTTCAAGGTGAAAGTTTTTGGTTGGAGGGTGCTTCACAAACGAATTCCAACGAGGGATAATCTGGTGAGGAGAGGTATTATCACTAATAGCTATGAGATGTCTTGTCCATTTTGTTTCCTAGTAGCGGAGTCGGTTGAGCATGTTTTATTCTCCTGCTTTAAGTCGATTTCGGTTTGGAATTTTGCTTGTAAATGGTGGAGGATTTCTTTTATAGTGGGGAGAATTTGTTGACTCAATTAACACGTTGGGTTCAGAGTTTTGTAGATAAGGGGATGTCTGTTAGTTTAGCAGTTGGGGTGTGGTTGTCAATTTGTTGGATTATTTGGTCATCCCGTAACAATATCGTATTTAGGGATGAATTTTGGGAGTTAGATACGATTTCAAATCGTATTTTTACTTTATACGTGGTGGTGGTTAGGAAAGAAGTATAATAGTCCTTCTTTTTGTAATTACATCACTTGGGTTAACTATCCTAGTGATTTTTGTAAACGGTAAATTTTGAGCTGGTTATAGTTGTATAGGGGTTGGGGTACCCCTTTGTACCCCTGTTTATATAAATTGTTAGCTTATTAAAATATATATATATATATATATATATATATATATATATATATATATATATATGTATATGTATATATATCGATTTAATTGAAAATGCATTGACCATGTAAACAGATTTTATACTGTCAATTAATTATAGACGTTAGATGATGGAAGAAGTTTAACTTTTATTTTAACAATTTATAAAGTAATGTAAACTGATGATGATGATGAATTGACAGAGTAAAATTTATTACACTATCAGTGCATAGTAATTAATTATAGAGATTAATTAATGCACTGTCATTTTAAAAAATTTTACACTGTCAATTTATCATCATCGTCCGTTTGCATTACTTTTGGATAGTTAAAATAAAAGTCAAACCTCTTTCAATATCCAACGTCTATAATTAACTGACTGTGTAAAATCCTTTTACACTGGGAGTGTATTTCAATTAAGTTATATATATATATATATATATATATATATATATATATATATATAATTTCATTAATATTAAACTATCCTCAATATACCCTAAGTCCAGATGAGAAACACAGGCTGAAACTGACCTTAATGAACCTGATACATCATGCTGTGTTGAAGGTTGAAGGTGTTGAAGGTTGAAGAAGATGAACCGAATTAAAAGTAGGTTAGTTCAAAAGCTAGAGAGAATAGTTAAAAGTGGTTTATCTCTTAATATATATATATATATATATATATATATATATATATATATATATATATATATATATATATATATATGCATTTAATTGAAAATGCATTCACAATGTAAACATATTTTACACTTCCAATTATTTATGGACGTTAAATGATGGAAGAAGTTTAACTTTTATTTTAAGAATTTATAAAGTAATGTAAACCAATGATGATGATGAATTGACAGAGTAAAATTTATTACACTATCAGTGCATAGTAATTAATTATAGAGATTAATTACTGCACTATCAGTTTAAAAAATCTTACACTGTCAATTTATCATCATCGTCCGTTTGCCTTACTTTTGGATAGTTAAAATAAAAGTCAAACCACTTTCAATATCCAACGTCTATAATTAACTGACTGTGTAAAATCCTTTTACATTGAGAGTGTATTTCAATTAAGTTATATATATATATATAATTTCATTAATATTAAACTATCCTCAATATACCCTAAGTCCAGACGAGAAACACAGGCTGAAACTGACCTTAATGAACCTGACACATCATGCTGTGTTGAAGGTTGAAGGTGTTGAAGGTTGAAGAAGATGAACCGAATTAAAAGTAGGTTAGTTCAAAAGCTAGAGAGAATAGTTAAAAGTGGTTTATCTCTTAATATATATATATGGATTTAATTGAAAATGCATTCACCGTGTAAACATATTTTACACTGCCAATTAATTATGGACGTTAGATGATGGAAGAAGTTTAACTTTTATTTTAACAATTTATAAAGTAACGTAAACGGATGATGATGATGAATTGACAGGGTAAAATTTTTTACACTATCAGTGCATAGTAATTAATTATAGAGATTAATTACTGCACTATCAGTTTAAAAAATTTTACACTGTCAATTTATCATCATCGTCCGTTTGCATTACTTTTGGATAGTTAAAATAAAAATCAGACCTCTTTCAATATCCAACGTCTATAATTAACTGACTGTATAAAATCCTTTTACACTGGGAGTGTATTTCAATTAAGTTATATATATATATACATATATATATATATATATATAATTTCATTAATATTTAACTATCCTCAATATACCCTAAGTCCAGACGATAAACCCAGGCTGAACCTGATACATGATGCTGTGTTGAACGTTGAAGGTGTTGAAGGTTGAAGAAGATGAACCGAATTAAAAGTAGGTTAGTTCAAAAGCTAGAGAGAAGAGTTAAAATTGGTTTATCTCTTAATATATATATATATATATATATATATATATATATATATATATATATGGATTTAATTGAAAATGCATTGACCATGTAAACATATTTTACACTGCCAATTAATTATAGACGTTAGATGATGGAAGAAGTTTAACTTTTATTTTAACAATTTATAAAGTACTGTAAACGGATGATGGTGATGAATTGACAGGGTACAATTTTTTACACTATCAGTGCATAGTAATTAATTATAGAGATTAATTACTGCACTGTCAGTTTAAAAAATTTTACACTGTCAATTTATCATTATCATCCGTTTGCATTACTTTTGGATAGTTAAAATAAAAGTCAAAACTCTCTCAATATCCAACGTCTATAATTAACTGACTGTGTATAATCCTTTTACACTGTGAGTGTATTTCAATTAAGTTCATATATATATATATATATATATATATATATATATATATATATATATATATATATATATATATATATATATATATATATATATATATATATATATAATTTCATTAATATTAAACTATCCTCAATATACCTTTTTCAATGCAAATTAAAGTTTAGCATAAGTACCATTACGCTGATTACCTTAACGCGAATAACATAATTATTGAAGACTGAAGACTCCATTAAGCAATCCCTGCCACTAAAGAACATCAATAAAATTTGAATTAAAACTTAATTTAATTGAGTAAATCTAAAGTTCACTGTTTTAATTAAACTTACTAGCCGAATATAAAAGTCTAACCTAAAATGATATATAATACCTTATTTGGCAAACAACAATAACATAATCTAAATTCACAACATGAATCGAGATTTGACGTTAAAGGGACGCAACAAGCCAGCAATGCTTCTGTTACAATAATCTTCTCTTCAAAACAAGACGCTGCAGCGCACCTGTCATGACAAAGGTCTGTTCACAAAGATATTATTCACAACAATCCATCAACACTTCCTTTATAATAATCTTCTCTTAAACACATGAAGCTGAAAAGAGCATCGACGAGATTCCATCATCGCAACGATATGATTGTACCCGCAAAGACGATGATTCAATAAAGTTGACGAACACAAATAGACTCCAAAAGCAATACAAATACGCCGATCTCGCCTTGGAATGAAAGATCTGAGGAGCTAAATTTTGGATCCATGGAAAACCTAGAAAAAAAGGATGTAGATGAAAGAGGAATTAGAACAACGATAAACAAAAAGTAGTAAAAGAAAAATAATCAGCAAAGGTAAGCTTAACCATATCGTTGAAATTTAGCCATCGGTGTGTAGATCGGGATCCGATCCATGTGAAAAAATTTGTAGAAAGCTACAACGAAATATTGAAGAAGATAAGAATAAAGGAAGTGAGGTATTTGTGAAAAACAAACTCTATTTCTCGCTATATAAAGGGGTTATATATCCGCGTTGCTTAGGTGGTGATAGTTGTGTTAATCTTTTTTTAAGGCAAAAAAGGAAAAATAAATACCAGGCTGTATTTTAACTGGATTTTGGGTAGGTACGGGTCACTCTACTTATCTGTTAATATTATCTTTTATTTTATTTTAATCAATACAGTTACACTACAATATAATTCTAAGCTGAGTGGTGGTTTGTGCCAAGATATGGAGTTTTCTTTTCCGTTTTGCTGGAGATGAACTCGTCGTTGTTGGAACAGTATGATTTCTCTTCAATCTGGTGTCCTGAAAATAAAATGTATAAGCTTAGAACACGATGGGTCATACGCATCATGGGAACTTTATATTGAGTATGAGATAACTGCATAGAATCGTACTAGATGAGGTCAATTGTGAGCAATATCATAGCTTAATATGTGGATTCTAAAGCAAAAACTGCTTAAGTGGTTTAAGAACAAATGACAAGAATTCCTTTGACCAAAGGCAAAACTAAGACGGTAAAAGTGATTGTGAAACGGCAAGTCTATTTTAAAAGGAGATATTGACGAAGATAAGAATAAAGAAAGTGTGGAATTTGTGAAAACCAACCTCACTATATTTGTGTTAATCCCTTTTTAAGGCATAAAAAAGGGAAAATAAATATCGGGCTGCATTTGAACTGGAGTTTGGGTAGCTACACGTCACTACTTATTTTATTTTATTTTAAACAATACAGTTATATGTTATCATACGTGGGTATGTATGTACTTTTAAATGCTAATTTTATTCTCTATAGTTTCTTTAAACTTTATTAACAATACAACGGTGACTTTTTTACCTACATGCCATGACTTTGAAATTTTAACACTAAAATATCATGCCAAATTCTTAGGGACCCATGATAAGTAGGTGGTTGATAAGTGCAAATTGTAGCTATTTTTATATATAAGTTTTGTTGCACTTATCGATACTTTTTGTTAATATTGTTCGAATAAACCTCGCTTTGTTTGTAAATACGTTTACTTTGCATTATAGTGTATATATTGCGTATCGCGTAAATATCATTGAGTTTAATTGATTTTCTCTCATTTTTGTAGGTATTCAAGCAAGTATATCTTGTCATATTCATAAAGAGCATTGAATAAGCTTTCCAACGCTTCCGACCGTGCGTCAATCCGAGTTACAGTTCAGAAGTTGTGGTCAAAATAAGGGTTGGTTTGCTGTCAAGTTCGCTTTGCAAACTTTCTAGCGAATGTTCGCTTTGCGAACTTCCCAGCGAATGCTCCCAGAATTATGGCAGTAGAAAAAGGGACCAAAGTTCGCTTTTCAAACTTTGCAGAATTGTGGAGGCGGTTTAACTATTATGAGGCACTTAAGTGCCAATTTTTAGAGTTCGCTTTGCGAATAAAAGTACGCACTGCGAACTTGACGGATTTTGACATACTATTTAAGTCGTTTCATTCATTTTTTCGGTTATGGTTTTGGGGATTTTTGCTCCCAACTCCATCAAATTCATTTTTCAGTAGATTAGCTTAGAAAACAAGATTGAAGCTTGCACACGGATGATCTGGGGTGGATTTCTCATCGACCGTCGTTGACAAACCGCGAGATGTTTGGTTTATTTCTCTTTTTCTTTGTGTATTTCTTCTTTGTTGGGTTGTTGTATATGTATTTACTTTGAACTCATATATATTTATCGCCCATGGCGTTGTATAAAATCCGCTTTACAAATCTTTATCGGTGATTGTCCTTGATTTTTGCTTTATGCTTAGGGTTTGGGTTGTGTTAGAGATAAACATCGCAAACTTTGATTAGGGATGATTATATGCTAGTTTCTAGATGCTAGAGATATATTTAGAGCTAACAATCTTTATGTGTGTCGAAGCATAATGCCTCCGTATCTTGAGGCGAGTGCAAGAGTGTCGACGAGGGTAACACGGTTGTTCTCTCAGCTCAGTGCGTCAGAGATGGACACTGTTGTAAGCGATGCTGGATGATATTGGGGAGTATTGTAGGTTGAGTATAATTGGTCGGTAAGTTTAAGTTTGTGAGGAGTATATTGTGAGCGATGCTGGATGATATTGGGGAGTATTGTAGGTATAGGTTCTAGATCTATCCTAAGTATTAACTTTTCAAGTTTGGGCTTAGTTCTTTGATCCACCACCTCAAAGGCTAACCTTCCCCTTTTAACACTAATGATTACCCTAGTTTCATGGTCTTCTAATTTTCTATTTTTACGCAGGACCTCAGACATAGGTGCATTGGTGTGGATAGTTTCCAATACCTCCACATACCTTTTTCAATATATAAACTATCCTCAATATAATTTCATTAATATATAACACTAATGATTACCCTTTTTCAATATATAACACTAATGAAATATATATATAATTTCATTAATATTAAACTATCCTCAATATACCTTTTTCAATGCAAATTAAAGTTTAGCATAAGTACCATTACGCTGATTACCTTAACGCGAATAACATAATTATTGAAGACTGAAGACTCCATTAAGCAATCCCTGCCACTAAAGAACATCAATAAAATTTGAATTAAAACTTAATTTAATTGAGTAAATCTAAAGTTCACTGTTTTAATTAAACTTACTAGCCGAATATAAAAGTCTAACCTAAAATGATATATAATACCTTATTTGGCAAACAACAATAACATAATCTAAATTCACAACATGAATCGAGATTTGACGTTAAAGGGACGCAACAAGCCAGCAATGCTTCTGTTACAATAATCTTCTCTTCAAAACAAGACGCTGCAGCGCACCTGTCATGACAAAGGTCTGTTCACAAAGATATTATTCACAACAAGCCATCAACACTTCCTTTATAATAATCTTCTCTTAAACACATGAAGCTGAAAAGAGCATCGACGAGATACCATCATCGCAACGATATGATTGTACCCGCAAAGACGATGATTCAATAAAGTTGACGAACACAAAGAGACTCCAAAAGCAATACAAATACGCCGATCTCGCCTTGGAATGAAAGATCTGAGGAGCTAAATTTTGGATCCATGGAAAACCTAGAAAAAAAGGACGTAGATGAAAGAGGAATTAGAACAACGATAAACAAAAAGTAGTAAAAGAAAAATAATCAGCAAAGGTAAGCTTAACCATATCGTTGAAATTTAGCCATCGGTGTGTAGATCGGGATCCGATCCATGTGAAAAAATTTGTAGAAAGCTACAACGAAATATTGAAGAAGATAAGAATAAAGGAAGTGAGGTATTTGTGAAAAACAAACTCTATTTCTCGCTATATAAAGGGGTTATATATCCGCGTTGCTTAGGTGGTGATAGTTGTGTTAATCTTTTTTTAAGGCAAAAAAGGAAAAATAAATACCAGGCTGTATTTTAACTGGATTTTGGGTAGGTACGGGTCACTCTACTTATCTGTTAATATTATCTTTTATTTTATTTTAAACAATACAGTTACACTACAATATGATTCTAAGCTGAGTGGTGGTTTTTGCCAAGATATGGAGTTTTCTTTATTGTGGCGGTTTTATTAGGTCGGTTACATAAACCGCCATAATTTACACAAAATTATGTCGGTTTATGAAAGCGTCGTAGTACAATTTAAATTATGGCGGTTTTAACCGCCACATTTTGCTTAAACTAGTTAAATTTACAATGACCTTTACTTTTCATTTTTCTATCTTTTCTTATCATTGTGCCAAATTATTTTCTAATTGTATTAACTTATTTATTTTTTAAATATAATAATAATAATAATAATAAAAGAGTTTATTTTATTAAAATTAAAAATAATATTAAAAAACTAAAGTAAAAATTAAATCATTTATACAAATTTTAGTAAGATATTAGTTAGTAAATCTTTAATTATTTAATTATAGTCTACAAATATTATTCAAAATTTATTTTATAAAATTATTCAACAAATTAAAATAATAAATTTAAAGGTGATTTCAATTTCAATTAATATTAATCTGCCCACTAATGTTGTAGTTGAGTTTGAATTCAATGTATTATTTTCTTATCATTTTAATACAGATAAATTAATAAAATTATTTAACTTAGTATCGAACCTTCGATCTTATGATCAAAAGTATAAGACCACACCGCTACTGTGCTCCGCGACATTTGGTAATTTTTTCGTTCAATAAATAATATATACCCTTATTTCTTATTTAAAAATAATAATTTAATTTTTCATTTCTTGTATTATTAAGATTTCCTACAGTAGCAACAACATACTAAGATTGATTTGGATTGTCCGATTTTAATTTAACGATCAAAGATCTTTCAACCTAAGAACATAGTTTTTATTATAAACCGTTTGATCCAAAATTGACTATTGAGATAAAAAAACAATATGTAATTGAGTCCATTTGTTATTGTAGGCAATCCAGATCCCTATTTGCACTTCTTTGTCTCTGTCTACTAACCCTATCGCAGTTGAACAAAATGTAACAAGTTGAACCCCTCCGCCGCCTTAGGAATCTCTCAAAACATTGTTGCCGTGAATATCTCTCTCTTTTCGTCCGCGATCCTCATCCTCCCAAGCATGCTCTAATTTTCATTGTTCCTTTAATTTTCCCTCTTTTCTGCTACCCCACAAGTCTAGTCCTCCTCATCGATCTTTGAAGAATGCCTCTCTCAGATCTATGGGGTTCCTCTCTATTTTCCTCGTTCATATTAGATCTATATGTCACCTCTTTCTCTAATCTATAATATTGATTTGATTTGTGCCATCTTTGATATTCTATGTCTTTGATTTTTTGCTAGGTTTTGGCATTGTATCATCGTTAATTTGCTAAAATAATATATTTTCGAAAACTTTATGCAACTTATAATTTACTCTTTGATATCCTTTGATTTGATTGCCAGGTTAAATTTATTTTTGAATTCATATTACCACTAGTTAATTTTTATCATCTCTGTTTTTCTATTTGAACATTTCAGAGGGTCATGGAAGTTTCTGTGGTCATCATTTTGATGCGATGGAGCCTCCGGTTTGGCCAATATCGCCCACTTGCTGGTCATTTTAGCATACTTTCAGTGGGAGGCTGTACAGGGGAAGAAATTTTGGGGAAAAAGACATTCCATGGGGAGGCTATTTGATGTTATTGATTTTGTTGATGGGAGGTTCAAAGGTACTTTATATATAGTTATTATAATGAATAACTTCAATGTTGCTTAGTTTAAGGCTTATTTTAAAATTTTAGAAAAAATATGAAAACTATAAGAAACTAGTTGCGTAGTTTAAAATTTTGTGTTCAATTATATGTGGTGTGAATTGATTTAGATTCCTACATTAATTATTAAATCCATATAAGTTTAACATTTTATGTAGTGTAATAGTATTTAAATGTGTTTGATCCATAAAAATTTTTACTCTTCAAATTGTGATCATGTTGCATATTGCATATTATAGAATTTAAATAAATAACTATGTTGAGCTAGAAGAGTCTAAGCACCCATATGATATCAAAGAAAGGACCAATGAAATCTATTTATTCTACAATGCTTGATCAAGTAGTTTCATTAGGACCAATATGTTGTTTCATTTGTTTATGCTAACATAATAAGTCAGTTAGAAGATCAAAACTTCATTATAATTTAATTCATGAATTTACATATAGCATAAACCAAAATAAGGTTTAGTTTTAATTTAAATTAGACAAACTCTTATTAGATGGTTTTGGGAGTTACACAGTAGAAGTAACATGATTCCATGTTGTCCTTGTGAAAATTAATTACATCATAATTAAATTAATGTGTGGATTGCCATGATATTTTGCAGTTTGGATTTAAAAGATGAAGGGAGGCTATTCAAGAGACTGTAGTTTTCAATTAAAAGATGATAGGAGGCTGCTTGAGAGACTATATGTTTCAATTTATAGATGACAAGAGGCTGCTCAAGAGATTTCACTTTTCAATTAAGAGTATGGAACGATGTCTAAGGAGTTTGAGGTTGGGGAATTCGATCCAGGTATGGTGGATGGTTGGGTTAATGAAACACAAGTTGAGAAAGAGGGTTTTCAGAGTGTTCAAAATTTTGCAATTAAGAAGTTTGGTTTGTGTTTGTGCGATATGACTGAGATATACCTTGTTTGGATAATGTGGAAGCAATTCAAAAGCCGAGATGAGGGCTGAATTTCACCTTAGTTATTTCAATTAGGAACATTTTGATTTTGTCCTTATTCATACATTGAATTAGCCTTTTGTTTTTTCGAGTGTAGGTATGGTTCGATTTTCTCTTGAGCGTGAGGTGTCGGCCATGGCTGCAGCTTTTGCAACTGGATGTTTATTACATCCAAGGCAAGCTTTTCACTTGATAGATTGTTCCAGTTGTAGAATTAATTGGACTCCAGATGGTACGTGTTTCTCTCTTTTGTATAATGTGAAATAGTTCTTGGTAGTAATGAGGATAAAACTGATATGAAGAGGTCTATAGTCAACCAATAGAGTATAAGAGAAAGTATGTTGGAGTTGTTATATTAATTGATAACGATAACTTAAGATTTTTTGTTATTTAAATTATGACGTGTGGACTTGTTTACTTGTGATGAATATGGCATCTTGCTGCTTGAATTTAATAGGATGCTAAGAGCAGAGGGTATAGTTTTAAACAAGTTTCAGTTTATAGCTATAGCATATTTATATAAATGGATGAATATTTAATTATATTTGAAGTTATTAATTCATTTTAATGTGTATGAAGAATATTCAATTCTAAATTCCTAAAATTGTTCTTATATATTAAATTTATTCTCTCACTTTTGCAGTGTGTAAAGAGGAAAAAATTAGTGTCATGTAATTTTCTTGATTTTCTTGATGATTGAGACACCAGGTCCAGCAAGCTCTAACATGAGATTGATAGGATTATAAATGGATTAATTTAAATTGGTTGGGGTTTTGGGGGTTAATTTAATTTCAATACTTTTTCATTTTCTTTGGTTGATTAATTTTAGTATTATGTGTTTGTTTTTGTGGCTATTATTATGAATTGCAAGTAGTAATTGTAATGATAGAAAAAAAGATTAGAGGTTTGTAGAAGGCACTGAAGTTTCATTTTCCTATTTACGCACACATATATGTTTCTGGGCATATATTTTCATAGTGACTATTATTATTTTCATATTTTTTTTAAATACTAATAAATTACTGATACTAAATTTACTGCTCACACCAGTTTTTTTACCAAATTCTACATGCCATTTTGATAATTTTAGTATTTCTCTTTTTGACAATATTCGGTTTAATGGTTGTTATATATTTTGGTTTTATTGTTGATATAAGAATGAATAAGATTTATAAGAATAATGGGAAGGTATAGTTGAAACAAGTTTCCATTCAAATTGAATTTATTGAAGCTTTTTAGCTATTGTATAATTGAAATTTTGTAATTTTCTTCAACTGGCTTGAACCGTCAATAAGTTCTTAGAATTTGTTCAACTTATTATTAATAAGAAATGCTTTCATAACCATGATACGTGCAATGTAACTTTGGGTTTTGTTTTGTCCAGTGATGCTTAATCTTATCACTCGACTCTACTGGATGTTTTTGAAAAAAAGACGGGTATATAGCAGTATGACAGAAACCTTTTATCAATAGCTGCAATTTAAGCCGCGATGCCGGAACTAAACATCGTCTTTGTGACCCAAGTGATGACCCAGATAATATTTGGTATTGTATTCAAGCCTTTTGGATCTTTCAATGATTATATTTACTTTTCTTATTCTAGATATGATAGTCAATAGATGTTAATGTAATTGATATTTTATTCAAACAGAGTGGGCAGAAAGCCATTTGTTCAACTGGTGGATCTGAGATGAAGTAGGTGGTAATGGGAAGACATTTAGGTTTGACAATTCAACGGGTTTGCTTCATTGGACAAAAGGAATTGGTTTTATTTCAGTTTCTATGGATCGTATGCCACAACCAATTCTCCTAGCAAATTCACCTTGTATTGTTTCTTTTATGGTGAATGTTTAATTATGTTAGTATTGACTTGCAAGCCATGGTCAATTATGTGGTTAGAATTTTGAATTGTAATGTTTTTTTTAGCAAAACAACTACGCTAGTAATTTTGCTAAAGTGTAAGTCTGGATACTTGAATGTATAGATTTTGTGGGAACCAATATTTAATCATTATCTAAACATTTGTTATCACTTTTTCTTTTTTATTTTAGTATTACGCATGCTTGATATTTTCTTTTCACCATTATTAGTTTACATAGATTTTAGATTATACTCCAATTGTCAAGATCAATCAAGGAGTTCATAATATGAGTGCATCATTTTGTGCTATTGATGGACAACTTTTTTACTGAAAAATGTGAAAATTTGGGCGGTTATGCCTGCCTTAATTTTCTTACTTTTTTTTATAAAATAAGTATTTTTTGAGTTGGTTTAAACCGCCACTATTTACGAACAAAAACCGCCGTTTTACGCTTAAGCTTATTATGGCGGTTTGTATGGCGGTTAATATAAAACCGCCATTATTTTCCTAGCGTCAGCCAATATAGCGGCGTTTTATAAAAACGCCATTTTGGTAAATTCTGGCAGTTCTAAACGCCATAATAACACTTATATAACCGCCACAATTTACCCGTTCTTTTGTAGTGGTTGTTGGAACAGTATAATTTCTCTCCAATCTGGTGTCCTGAAAATAAAATGTATAAGCTTAGAACACGATGGGTCATACGCATCATGGGAACTTTATATTGGGTATGAGATAACTGCATAGAATCGTACTAGATGAGGTCAATTGTGAGCAATATCATAGCTTGTATGTGGATTCTAAAGCAAAAACTGCTTAAGTGGTTTAAGAACAAATGACAAGAATTCCTTTGACCAAAGGCAAAACTAAGATGGTAAAAGTGATTGTGAAACGGCAAGTCTATTTTAAAAGGAGATATTGACGAAGATAAGAATAAAGAAAGTGTGGAATTTGTGAAAACCAACCTCACTATATTTGTGTTAATCCCTTTTTAAGGCATAAAAAAGGGAAAATAAATATCGGGCTGCATTTGAACTGGAGTTTGGGTAGCTACAGGTCACTACTTATTTTATTTTATTTTAAACAATACAGTTATATGTTATCATACGTGGGTATGTATGTACTTTTAAATGCTAATTTTATTCTCTATAGTTTCTTTAAACTTTATTAACAATACAACGGTGACTTTTTTACCTACATGCCATGACTTTGAAATTTTAACACTAAAATATCATGCCAAATTCTTAGGGACCCATGATAAGTAGGTGGTTGATAAGTGCAAATTGTAGCTATTTTTATATATAAGTTTTGTTGCACTTATCGATACATTTTGTTAATATTGTTCGAATAAACCTCGCTTTGTTTGTAAATACGTTTACTTTGCATTATAGTGTATATATTGCGTATCGCGTAAATATCATTGAGTTTAATTGATTTTCTCTCATTTTTGTAGGTATTCAAGCAAGTATATATTGTCATATTCATAAAGAGCATTGAATAAGCTTTCCAACGCTTCCGACCGTGCGTCAATCCGAGTTACAGTTCAGAAGTTGTGGTCAAAATAAGGGTTGGTTTGCTGTCAAGTTCGCTTTGCAAACTTTCTAGCGAATGTTCGCTTTGCGAACTTCCCAGCGAATGCTCCCAGAATTATGGCAGTAGAATAAGGGACCAAAGTTCGCTTTTCAAACTTTGCAGAATTGCAGAGGCGGTTTAACTATTATGAGGCACTTAAGTGCCAATTTTTAGAGTTCGCTTTGCGAATAAAAGTCCGCACTGCGAACTTGACGGATTTTGACATACTATTTAAGTCGTTTCATTCATTTTTTCGGTTATGGTTTTGGGGATTTTTGCTCCCAACTCCATCAAATTCATTTTTTAGTAGATTAGCTTAGAAAACAAGATTGAAGCTTGCACACGGATGATCTGGGGTGGATTTCTCATCGACCGACGTTGACAAACCGCGAGATGTTTGGTTTATTTCTCTTTTTCTTTGTGTATTTCTTCTTTGTTGGGTTGTTGTATATGTATTTACTTTGAACTCATGTATATTTATCGCCCATGGCGTTGTATAAAATCCGCTTTACAAATCTTTATCGGTGATTGTCCTTGATTTTTGCTTTATGCTCAGGGTTTGGGTTGTGTTAGAGATAAACATCGCAAACTTTGATTAGGGATGATTATATGCTAGATTCTAGATGCTAGAGATATATTTAGAGCTAACAATCTTTATGTGTGTTGAAGCATAATGCCTCCGTATCTTGAGGCGAGTGCAAGAGTGTCGACGAGGGTAACACGGTTGTTCTCTCAGCTCAGTGCGTCAGAGATGGACACTGTTGTGAGCGATGCTGGATGATATTGGGGAGTATTGTAGGTTGAGTATAATTGGTCGGTAAGTTTAAGTTTGTGAGGAGTATATTGTGAGCGATGCTGGATGATATTGGGGAGTATTGTAGGTTGAGGTTCTAGATCTATCCTAAGTATTAACTTTTCAAGTTTGGGCTTAGTTCTTTGATCCACCACCTCAAAGGCTAACCTTCCCCTTTTAACACTAATGATTACCCTAGTTTCATGGTCTTCTAATTTTCTATTTTTACGCAGGACCTCAGACATAGGTGCATTGGTGTGGATAGTTTCCAATACCTCCACATACCTTTTGGACAGGGAATTTTTCTTAGTTTCCACAAACCTTTGCGGGAAAAGAATCGGTGGGTTATAGGGAGGAGGAACAACAATAGGTGCTTCCTTTTCTACCTCTTCGACAACCTTTCTTTCGGGTGGTGTCGGTGGATTTTTCTCGATCTCTACCCTTTTCTTACCAAAACTCTCCTCAACCTTATTACCACTCTTCTTAGGATTTTTTATTTGTTCTTCTTTTTTGTTTTGTACAACGGTTTCACCTCCTTTCTTAGGTATCACATGTACGGGGCTTACCCATTCACTATCAGATATTTGGTATATTATTCCAGCCTCTAACCACTTTAACACTTCCCTTTTTACTACGTCACTCATTATAGGATTTATCCTTCGTTGACGTTCTCTAGAGGGTTTTGAGTCTTCCTCTAGCATAATTCGGTGCATACACATGGAAGGACTTATTCCTTTGAGATCAGAGATATTATAACCTAGAGCTGAGGGATATTTTCTTAAAACATCTAACAATTGATTGGTTTCAGGACCATCTAACGTGGCACTGACTATGACTGGGCGGTTTAATTCTTTGTCTAAGAATTCGTATCTTAAATTCTTAGGAAGCTCCTTAAGCTCTATAGATGGTTTTTTCGGAAATGGCATATGATCTGGGGTAAGTGCCAAGCATTCGTAAAGACTGTTATGTATGTAAGGTTCAGATAAGCGTTCGAATCCGTAGTCCTCCATTATGGGGATCGAAGGTAGTTTGATGGTTTCTACTGGATCTTCTTTATTCAGTTCTCTTATGCATTCTTCAATTATATCGATGGTATAACATGAGTCATCTATGGCTGGTGCATTTAAGAATTAGGATAGTATAAATTCTACTTTTTCATTACCTGCCTCGAATGTCATTTTTCCTTTCTTGACATCTATTATGGCTCCAGCGGTAGATAAGAAGGGTCTACCTAAAAGGATTGGGATCTCATCGTCTTCTTTAATGTCCATTACGACGAAATCCATTGGAATATAGAGTTGACCAAGCCTAACTGGGACGTCTTCCAAAATGCCAATTGGATATTTAACTCATCTATCGGCTAATTGGAGAGACATCCTAGTTAGTTGCATTTCTCCCAGGTTTAACCTCTTACAAACGGCTAAAGGCATTAAGCTTACACTTTCTCCTAAGTCCAGAAGTGCTTTATCAATAACTTGGTTTCCCAAAACACATGGTATAGAAAAAATTCCTGGATCTTTCTCTTTCTTAGCAAGCTTATTCTCAGCAATTGAATTGCATTCTAAAGGTTTAGGATCATCTAATCTTCGTTTATTGGTTAGAATGTCTTTAAGGAATTTGGCATAAGATGGTATTTGGGTAATAGCTTCGGTGAATGGAATCTCAACGTGGAGTTTCTCAATCACCTTTATGAATTTCTTATATTGGTTATCTAATTTGGTTTGTTTAAGTCTTTGTGGGTATGGAATCGGAGGTTTGTAAGGAGGAGGTGGTACATAAATTTTTTCATTCTCTTCTCTTTCCTTCTCCTTAACTTCCGTATCTTTAGATTTCTCAGGTTCCACCGATTTCTCAATTTCTTTCTCAGGTGTGTTCATAACTTCTTTCCTATGAGGTTCTGGATAATTCAACCTAGGGTTTGTAGGCCCATCGTAAGTGGTCCCACTCCTTAGGGCTATAGTGTTCGCGTGCCCTTTAGGGTTAGGTTGAGGTTGTCCATGGAATTATCCTCCAGGTGTAGCATGGGTGGATTGTTGTTGTGCCACTTGAGAAATTTGGGTTTCAAGCATTTTGTTATAGGTAATTATAGAATCGAGTTTAGTACCCAACTGGGTAATTAATCCATTCATATGAATGTTTTGGTTCATGAAGTCCTTGTTCTGCTGTAATTGAGCTGAGATGAATTCGTCCATATTTTTCTCAAAATTTGATTTTTGAGGGGCATATGGTGCAGATTGATTGGGTCTTTGAGTTAGGAAATCGGGTGGCCTTTGAGGTGTTGAATTTTGAGTAGGGTTATTATTCTTATAGGAAACATTTAGGTGATTCCTCCATCCAGGGTTGTATGTGTTTGAATAAGGGTTTCCTTGGGCGTAATTAACCTGATCTGTGGTACTCTCGGCTAAAAGGTTGCATTCAGCTACAGTATGTCCTAATAGTCAGGTTTTCTACTTTTTGGGCTATAGCGTCCATCTTTGCGTTCATATGGTCAAAACAATTAACTTCATGCACACCTCCTTTGGTCTCTTTCTTCTCCACCGGTGCTCGTTTGGTCCCCATTGGTAATGGTTTTGTGCGATATCCTCAATGAGAGCGCAAGCCTCGGGGTAGGGTTTGTTCATTAGAGCGCCACCAGCGGCAGCGTCTATGATAATCTTGGTGTTGTACATGAGTCCATTATAAAAGGTATGGATTATAAGCCATTGTTCTAAGCATGATGTGGACATGCTCTTAATAGTTCTTTGTATCTTTCCCAAGCGTCGAAAAGTGATTCTTCCTCACTTTGGGTAAATTTGGTTATTTGGTTTCGTAGAATAGCAGTTTTACTCGGTGGAAAGTATCTAGCAAGGAATACTTTCTTTAGGTCATTCTAAGTGGTTATAGAGTTGGCTGGAAGGGAATCTAGCCATGATCGGGCTCTATCTCTGAGGGAAAATGGAAATAGTCTTAGATGTATTGCTTCAGGAGGAGCTCTGTTCGCTTTTAAGCTATCGGCTAGTTGAATAAAGACTTTAAGATGTTGGTTCGGGTTTTCCGTGGGAAGACCTGCGAACTGATTCTGTTGTACTAATTATAACAGAGATGGTTTTAATTAGAAGTTATTGGCTGGTATAGCTAGGTTAACTATACTAGAATGAGGTTCTTCGTTAGAGGGTAGGGCGAAATCCTTAAGAGGTTTAGCATTTTCTTCGTCTTCCATTGCTCTTCTGAGTTTTCGAAGTAAAAGACGAGCTCGTGTGTAACATTCAGGTTCTTATAATGGATCAACTAAGTTTTTGGTACTGCAAGTTCTTCCCATTTACCGGCTAAGGGATGCCTTAGTCTAGACGGTGTAACAACAGGGTACGAAATTTTGAAGTAATTGGTCCCCGTCAACGGCGAGAAAAACTTGATGCGTGTTACCCGCAAGTATACGGATTACGTCAGAGTAATATAAAAGATTTATCGATCCCACAGAGACCAATGTCAATCTATCGATTACTATTGTTACGTTGTTTATCTAAGGCTAATAAATCTCAGAGTAAAAGTTTTCTACAGAACAAAAATAGAAATAAATCAGATAAATACTATACTGGAATGTAATTCACGTCAATCAAACAATACTCATATCATCTAAATTGTAACACTTACGGGGCAATGTTTTCTTATTTGAAAAAGAGTTAATTAAAAAGGATTCGCCGCGTTAGCGTGATCGGAAGCAGACCTAACCTTTAACCTATACCAGCTGCTGACGCTGCACCGGTCGCTCTCTGCGTTAAAGTGATAAAGTCCTTTTTTATGTAATTACCTCTAAGACTTAGTTAAAAAGTGCTTTCGATTGAAAATATTTTATACCTAAGTGTTTCTGGCATATGCTCGGCCAACCGGATCCTAAATCTATAAACGCATCCGAAAATAGTTTAAAACCTCTTTCTAATAATATAAAACTTTCCTAGTTAATCAATAAAGTGCTTCCGCTGTATTTATCAATTAACAACTAACAAACTCTTTTCTAAAATGTCGGACGGCATTCGATCTTACCCGATCTAGTCACAGTCATTACGCAAACAAAAACACGGTCTTATTTACGTCATGACCGATCAATTGAAGTTCAGAAGAGTTTAATTAAAATAAAAAACAGCCCCTAAAGGATTTCTAAAGAGATGACATGCGGAGTACCGTCGAAACGACGATCCTCACATCCCAACACAGGGGATTTAGCCGGACATGGTAACTGAAAACATAACAATAAATTGGTTTGCAAAGTAAAGCATTTGTAAGATAAAGAAGTGCAAAGTGTGAGAGTATATTTTGAGAGAATGAGTATAAGTGTCACGCTTGAGTTCAGTTCCGAAAGATAAACAGATCACACAGAAACTTAAAATAACAAAGTAAGGGCAGTGACAGAAATTAAATGAATGTAAAGCAGTGCATGAAAATAAACGAATATAAAAGCGATGCGGAATATAACAAAATGCAATTTATAAAAGAAACCTGCTCCAAAGCGGAGACTGAATCTGGTACAGAGATGGAAAGCAAATTGCGGGAAAATAAATAACTTCAAATATAAACACTCCTAACTATGGTTGCTCCAATCTAACTAACAACGATAGTGGAATAACCTCTCGATGTGACGGATTATTGCTTTACAAAATGAACTTTATGCCTAAGGTTGGAAACTAGGATTGGATAAAATAAAAGTGAAAATACAAGGCCTTTTTATAGTAGTCATGAAGTTGTAACTGCCTCTCATCATTATGAAAAAATGGCAGAATAATAATTTTCTTCGTGTGTAAATGCTTCTAACGTTCTTGACCATTTTCCCATTACAATGGTCGGCGCCCGCCGACCCCCTCTCCGCGTCCGCCGAGTGTTAGTGGTGATCATGGGGTACTTTCTCTAACCGTTTTGGACTTAAGTGCAAAAGTCAAAGCCAGCGACCGTGGAGCTCACTTGGCGACCTCCTAGTGTGTTTTTTCCATGTTGTAGATCTCTTCGTTAGCTTTCCAACGCTTCAAATGGGGCATCATTCTGATTTACTGATAAAAAGTTATGGGCAAAATCGTCAGACAATGCCTTGCGTGCAAATTGATGTATTTCTTCCATTTTTCATCCGAAATACTTCATTTTTTCGCATGTGACTCTTAAATGGCTAAATACCTAAGAAGAAACAAAATACCAACATAATAGTACAAATGCAAATCAAAACAACTAGAAAACACGCATTAATCAAGTCAAATAAACGATGTATTTTCACGTTATCAGGAATTATCCTACTCATGATCTTGAATTAGCTGCGGTGGTTTTTGTATTGAAAATTAGGAGACATTATTTATATGGATCGAGGTTTGAAGTATTCAGTGACCATAAGAGTCTGAAGTATTTATTTGATCAGAAGGAGTTGAATATGAGGCAGAGAAGATGATTAGAGTTCTTGAAAGACTATGATTTTAATTTGAGTTACCATCCGGGGAAAGCTAATGTTGTAGCAGACGCTCTAAGTCGGAAGACAATTCATATGTCGGCATTAATGATAAAAGAAATGGAATTAATTGAATAGTTCATAGACTTGAGTATGGTTTGTGAAACTACGCCGAAGAGTGTTAGATTGGGTATGCTTAAAGTGAATAATGACTTTTTGGATGCAATTAAGGAAAATCAGAGGCTTGATGTGAAGCTGGTGGACATGATGCCTACAGGAGGAAATGATCCTGATAGTGATTTTAAGGTGGATAAGGATGGTGTGCTGAGATTCCGAGGCAGGATTTGCGTGCTGGATAATATGGAATTGAGTAAAGCTATCTTAGAAGAGAGTCACAGGAGTAGCTTAAGTATCCATCCGGGAGCCACGAAAATGTACCAAGACTTGAAGAAGTCATTTTGGTGGTCCGGTATGAAGAGAGATGTGGCCCAATTTGTTTATGCTTGTTTGACATGTTAGAAGTCAAAAGTAGAGCACCAGAAACCTTCGGGGTTGATGCAACCGTTGGAGATTCCAGAATGGAAGTGGGATAGTATTGCTATGGATTTTGTTACTGGTTTGCCAAATACGGCGAGTGGCTTTGACGCTATTTGGGTAGTGGTGGATCGGCTTACGAAATCCGCACATTTTATACCAATTAATATTAGTTTCCCATTGTCAAAGTTGGCGGAGATTTATATCAAAATAATTATGAAACTGCATGGTGTTCCGTCAAGTATAGTGTCGGATAGAGATCCGAGGTTTACTTCAAAATTTTGGATAAGGATGGTGTTCCGTCAAGCTTTAGGTTCTAAACTGAAGTTGAGTTCGGCTTATCATCCACAGACCGATGGTCAGTCGGAGAGGACTATTTAGTCGTTAGAGGATTTGTTGAGAACCTGTGTGTTGGAGAAAGATGGTGCGTGGGATACTTATTTGCCATTGATTGAGGTCATGTATAACAATAGTCACCATTCTAGTATTGGGATGGCACCTTTCGAAGCTTTGTATAGTAGGAGATGTAGGACACCTCTGTGTTGGTATGAATCTGGTGAGAGTATTGTGCTTGGGCCTGAAATTATGCAACAAACTACTGAGACAATTAAGATGATCCGTGAAAAGATGAAAGCGTCTCAGAGTAGAAATAAAAATTATACTGATAATCGGAAGAAAGATTTGGAATTTAGCGAAGGTGATCATGTATTTCTGAGAGTCAATCCTGTGACAGGTGTTGAACGTGCATTGAAATCGAAGAAATTGGATTCTAAATTCATTGGACCTTATTAGATCTTGCAAAGAGTGGGTACAATTGCTTACAGGGTGGCGTTGCCGCCGAAGCTTTCGAACTTGCATGACGTATATCATGTATCGCAACTTCTGAAGTATGTGTCGGATCCATCTCATGTTATCCTGAGGGATGAAGTGCAGATTCGAGATAATCTTAGTGTGGAAGCGATGCCGATAAGGATCGAGGTTCACAAGATGAAGCAACTTAGAGGGAAAGAGATTCCTCTAGTGAGAGTAGCTTGGGGAGGAGCTGTAGGAGGAAGTGTGGCCTGGGAATTGAAAAGCAAGATGCGAGAGTCGTATCCAGAATTGTTTCCATCAGGTACATTTTCGAGGACGAAAATATTTGAAGTGGGGGAGAGTTGTAACACCCCATTTTAATTTATTTAATCATTGTGTGTTATTTCTGTTGTTTGGCCTTGTTTAGGGTGTGTGTAGTTGAACTTGTAAGCGTAGAGTCCGTAGCGGAACGGGGAATTAGGGATGTCGGAATAATAATAAGGTACTAATGAATAATGTGGGGACATATTTAGTAATAGTAGAAAGAGGAGTATTATTATTTTTATGTCCAATATTATTATTATTATTATTATTATTATTATTATTATTATTATTATTATTATTATGAGTAAATAAAATTAGAATTTTTAGTAATAATATGTTAGAGAGAGAGAGAGTAAAATAAGGAAAAAAGGAGAGAATTCAGAAATTAGATCATAATCACACTTCCACCTAGAGAGAAAGTTGGAGGGGAAGAAGCTAAGCTTGGCATCATCAATTTTCACCAGAATTTAATCGAGAATTCGAGGTAAGGGGGGAGAATGGATTTCAATATGGGTGTTGATAACATGAGAGGGTAGTGAGGATTCTTTCCCCTCGTAGGAATTGTATGTATAGTTCTGTTGTTGTGGATTCGTTGTTGAATGATTGAAATTATGATGGAAAGTGTGTAAATCGATCCATTCTGTCATGATATGTGTAAAACACTATGTTGTTGCTGCTATATGATTTCTGGTATTGCAGATTTGGGTGCTAGAATTGAGCAGAAATTGGACTGGTGTGAAAACAGAAAATTCTGGGTATTCGCTGCTCATACGCGTAATGGGAAAGGCAATACGCGTATTGGGTAGGGCAATACGCGTATGGCAAGGGCGAAATGTGGGCGTTACGCGTATGGAACCCATTTTGACACGGCCCTCTGCTGTAATGCGTAATGGTACGCGTAGGAGGGCAAGGCATTACGCATAATGAAGGTGGTACTACACGTAATGGGATTAAAATATAATCAAACTGGAATTTTTTAGAGAAACCAGTCTCTGCCCGTACGCGTAACCCTCAGGGCACTACGTGTATGGCTGGTGGTAGAAACTGGGCAATATGCGTATGGTTGGGGGCAATACGCGTATGACCAGCAAGAGTGCAGAATTGGCCGTTTCGCGATTTCTTTCCCTATTTCGCGTCCGATGCAGTTCCTTTTTGGTCTGAGAGGTTGGGATAGGTGTCAGAACTTGTTGAATTTAGGAATGGTAGTAAAAAATGATTTAAAAATGGAATTTGGATGGATTAATTAGATAATTAACTAATTAAGGCCACCTGAGGTATTTTCCTTAATTATGTGTATTATGATGAGTATGTATCTCACATGTGATCATAAGGATCGCGAAAATGTATAATTTTTTTTATTATACATGCATTTTATGTATAATTCTTGTCATGCATTTCATGATGTGTCTGGTGGAGACAGCTAGGTGGGAATCCATGATGGGTGCCTAGTATTGTCCGGACTCCAATGTGGAGTTGTATGGAGACAAATCATTGCTCAGTGGGAGTGTATGTGATTTGTCCGAACTCCAATGTGGAGTTGTATGGAGATAAATCATTGCTCAGTAGGAGTGTATGTGATTTATCCGGATTCTTTTTTGAATCGGGTTCAATTGAATGAACTATGTTGTGTGGTACCACTTGCATTGCATTATGTCATTGAGTCAAATTGCATTGTTATGTCTTTGTTGGATTATAATCAGAAAGTGACAAGTGTGTCGTGAATGTGTGCATATTATGTGTGATTGCTTGATTTCTACTCCTTAGCATATATTTTACACCGCTAATTATTGAATGTAGTTCTCACCCCTTTGTTGTTTCTTGTGTCTGTGCTTCTTGGGAAGTATAGATAATCCAGGTACTTGAGTAGTGCATGGAGTACGTGTTGCCTGGTCGAGTCTTAGGAGTCGCTCTGATACGTAACACGGGATAATGGGAATTTTATCTTTTGTTGTATATTTTGTTTATTGTGTTATGTATCGTTACTCACTTTACAACATGGTGAACCACGAGTTTATGTGGACCGTGATTTTGTTGGCCAACGTACCTTGTTATTTTGGGGTTCGATATTTCATTCCACTGTTTTAACTTATTTTTGAGAAACAAGAAGTGAATGAAGTAAATAGAGAAATTCAGGTTATGTTTTTATGGTGTGACATCCCACTTATTAAGGGAACTCTGATTATATTTGTAGTATTTGTATATTTTTGTTAAATTGGGACAGTGGGGTGTTACAACATACACCAACAATTGGCTAGTAAGGTATGTAATATCAACACACATTAATTCTTTAGGGTGCCTATAACATAAAGTTCAAACATGTGTTCATGCTTTGTCTACTATGAAGATTAGGAATTTTAAAATAGATAGTTACATCCTAGAGTATTATAGGGTTTCAAAATACAAGGCCGTTTATAAGCATGTGATCTACCCTGTTAATGGATCAAACTTGTTCGTTAAGACACCACACCTGATGTGCAACCACCCAAGTTCAAGAAGATGCCTGGTAGACCCAAAAAGATAAGGAATTTAGATCAAGGAGAGATTGATGGCTCTGATTGCAAAATGATAAGAAGGACTGGTTTCTTGGTGAAATGCAGTAGGTGTATGAAAGCAGGACACTACAAGTTTACTTGTAAGGACACAACAACCCAGGCTGCCCAACAATCTACCCAAGCCTCTCAGACTTCTACTCAGACTGCTCAATAATCTGGTCAACATTCTGCCCAAGAATCTCAGACTATAACTCAGTCTGCTCAACAATCTACCCAAGCCTCTCAGACAACAACCCAGAATGCCCAACATTCTACCCAATCCTCTAAGGGGGAGGCTGCTCATAAGACTCATGGTCCTGCCAAGGGGAAGATACAAAAGCTACTTGTTAGGAAGGCACCAAGGCCATTTTTTCCACCTGGGCCTACAACCAGGATGTCTGCATCCTAGAATGTTGTTGGTCCAGTCACAAGGAGATCTACTCCAACTAAGAGGACAACTCCAAAGAAGAATCCCTAGAAATATTTAGGATTAATTAGTTTATGTTGTATTTTGTGCACTATGGTATTGATGTAATGAACAAGTTTATTGTGTTTTTTTGTGCACTTTGGTGCTGAACAAGTTTATGGTGTATTTTGGAGCTTCTATTATTATCTTAATTGTAGTTTGGTGCACTTTGGTACTTTTCTTATAGACATAATTATCTAGTGCAGTTTATGAGTATTTTCTGTTTGGTGCTTTTGTGAACATTTTCTGTACTTTGGTGCTTTTGTGAACATTATCTACTGCACTTTGGTGCTTTTGTGAACATTTTATGTTATAGATCACTTCCAGTTATGGAACAATTATAGGTCATGCCCACATTTATAGGTCATGTCCAAATCTTATATGAACAAAACTGTATAGGTCATCCCCAAATATATATGTCATGCCCAAATTTATAGGTCATGTCCAAATTTATAGGTCATGCCCAAAAATTACAGGTTAGTTACAACATTAAAAACAGATTGTGAAGATCAAACTCATAAAATTCATTCTTAAAAGATTTCAACATTCATTCAAGATAACATCAATATTTCGAATGGATCAATATTTCGATTAATATTTTTTTTTAAAGTTAGTATCTGACCTCTAGACCAATTAATTCGAATGGAACAATCATACTGTCTACTCGTGAAAAGACCGAACACAAAGATGGTTAATAATTAAATTTTTTTGAGAAGACCATACTCTCATAATCCAAATCTTCGCCCATTTAACCAACCCTCATAGGTTTTATTAGGCTACTGATTAATTTCACAAATCATATGTATGTACTAATGTACAATTTTTTTTTTTAAATTTATAAATTAAATACTTATTTTATTAAAAAATGTTAAATTTTTATAAGTTATAAAAAAAATGAGTAGTCTAACTAACATATTAAAAATTTATTTATAATTTTAATATTTTTTTAAAAAAAGAAGTTGTAGATTTATAAATATTAACAACTTATTTATACATTAATGTAAATAAGTTGTTGATATGTATAAATCAACAATCTTTTTTTAAAAAAGTGTTTAAACCATAATTGAAATTTTAGTACGAATACTAGTGATTGAGTTTTTTTTTTAATTTTTAAATTTAGCATCTAACCTTGAGACCGACTAATTGAAATGGATCAATTCTACCATTTACGTGCGGATAGGACATACATAAAGATGGTTAACAATTACCCAATCCTAAAAAGAGCATACTCTCGCTAACTCAAATCTTTATCCAATAAATCAACCTACACTCAATAGAACTACCCTAAAAAATTTTATAAATGCAAATTAAAATTTAGCGTAAATACCTTAACAGATAACATCATTATTGAAGAACTCCATTAAGCAAGCTATGTCAATTTATTAAGCAATCTAGCGTCAATGCATTAATTAAATTTATTAAAAACATGTTAAATTCTTTATGTTATAAAAAAATTAGTCATCTATTTAACATATTAAAAATTCATTTATAATTTTAACATTTTTTAAAAAAAGAAGTTGTAAATTTATACATATCAACAACTTATTTATTCAGTAATATAAATAAGTTGTTGATATGTATAAATCAACAAATTTTTTTTAAAAAAATGTTTAAACGATAATTGAAATTTTAGTAAGAATATTAGCATTTGAGGTTTTTTTTTTTTGAAATTTGATATTCGAACTTGAGACCGATTAATTCAAATGGATCAATTACCAAATCCTGAAAAGAGCGTACTCTCAATGACTCGAATCTTCATCCAATAAACCAAATCTCATATGTTAATTAGACAACAGATTAATTTCATATATGGAACTACTAATGATTTCATTTATATCAAACTACACTCAATAGAACTATGCAAATTAAAGTTTAGAGTAAATAGCTTAACAGATAGCATCATTATTGAAGAACTCCATTAAGCAATCTATGTCAATAAAGAACGTCAGCAAAATTGGAATCAAGACTTAATGATAAATCATTGGTGATGCGTGTTGCTTTTTGGACTTCCCATGCAAGCGCACCTGCCATGGCAAAAGTCGGTTGTTATTGAGAACCACTTCATCCCCAAACAACAATCATAGAATTTTCAAAACTTGTTTAACTAAATTCACAACATGATTCTAGATTTAAAGTTTGTAGGATGGAACAAGCAAGCAACATGTTCTGACGCAAGGGGTTACGAAACTCGCCATCATCACAACAACACATTCTGAAGCAAGTTGTCACGAAACTCACCATCATCACAGCAACACATTCTGAAGTAAGCGGTCACGAAACTTGACACCAACGCAAAGATCCAATTGTACCTGCAACATAAGGGTTCAACTAGACTGGTAAACACGAAGAGACTCCAAAATCAATACAAATATGAAGATCGCGCATCGGAATGAATAATTGAAGAACCAGGTTTGAGATCCATGGAAAGCCTAAAAAAATGGATAAAAAGGAAAATTTTATTAGAAGAACAATAGCCAATAGTAACTAAGAAAACGCAATTAACAAAAGTAAGGTTAATCATACCGTGAAATTTTAGCCATGTGAAAGCGAAACTGTGTGCAGAAAGCTACATCGAGTTGATTACGAATGATTCGATGAAAGAATAAAGGAAATGAGGAAATTGTGAAAGCGAAACTGTGTGCAGAAAGCCTTCGTTTTTCGTTATATATAGGAGTCGTAAGCGTGTTAATGACTAGGCGATTGTTATCAGAATTTTTTGGTTACTCCTTTTTTAGAAAAAAAAATAAAGGAAAAGAAATAAGAAAAAAATAAATGATAGAATGAGGGGATGTATTTTATTGGGTTTTTGGGCAGGAACAAATCAATAGTTATCTGTTACTCCTAATCTCCATAATTTTCTTAAATTAATTTTTACAATCTTAATCTCTGGAGTAACTCTTTTTTCTAGTGTCAATAATTTTCTTAATCAATGAGTAACTCTTTTTCCTAACATCACTAATTTTCTTAATCAATGAGTAACTCTTTTTCCTAATGTCAACAATTTTCTTAATCAATTTTTACTATTTTAAAAGTGAAAAATAATCGTATAATAAATACATTTATTTTAAAATCTAAATAGGAAAGCTAATTCTAGAAAGTTTTTAGAATAAATTATTTAAAAAGAAAAAGTATTAAATTTAGAATATTTTTTTATTGGTGTATGTATCTGCATTAGTTTTTGAGTAGGTACAACTCCGTAATTATCTTTAACTTTTTTTAACATCTATAATTTTCCTAATTCCTAAACCTTATCAAGAGGATAATTATAAATACGCCTTCATGGTATTTTTAAAGGAAATTTTTCTTCTTTATAATAAACGAAATCAATCTTATAATTTAATTGTATTTATTCAAAAGTTTTAATGAAAATCTAATTCTAAAAACTTATTTAAATCGACTTTTTAAGAATAGAGAACATAATATAGAGAACATAATTTATAAAAACTTATAATTTTTCTTCTTCATGAAATTGTTGGATTTTACCTTTTTCTTGCAGTCCAAGTCCAATTAATTTGGCACGTACAGAAAAGTCGTTACCCTGTACATTTTCAGATGGTTCCTGAAGATCTCGTTTGATCTCTTCATTTTATGGAATTTCCAGAAGATTGGATTTTTGAAAACTCCAATAATTTGTGTTGCAGATCCTATGGTTATAAGGAACTCTTTTGGCACAGTAATCCTGTCGTTATGAGGATTATCTTTATTCGCCATCCCTATAGGTACGAGGGTACTTTCAACACACTCCTTTTAAAGAATTCTTGTCCTATCTCCTATTGTCATGAGGAACATTGGGATCAATCCTATTGCTGTGAGGATTGTATTTTGTTTTGCTCATCCTATTGTTATAAGGATTCTTGTTTTATCTTTTGTTCTAGAGTGTCAATCGGTCATGTTTCTACCTTTTGTGAGAAGATCGTATTCCTGTCTATCTTTCCCCAGTGATTTCTGGTCATGTCTGAACTTGTTGTCCTTTCTATTTCTCGGAAATTCCAATAACACTAGGGCAGTGGATATTCCCGCATTGTTTGGCTGTATCGACGAGTTGGTTGAGGTGGTGATTTCACCTAGAAGAAATAAGTTCGGGAAGAGATTCGGGTTCGCAGGATTTAGGGAGGTGGAGGATCAGAGAGTGCTAGCTATCAAGCTTGATAACATTCAGATTGAAGATACCAAAATTCATGCGAAAATCCCAGGTTCAAGAGAGTGAAGCGCGCAGCGATCGATGTTAACAGAGGGGGAAAATGGGTGACTAAAGGAGGGGGAAAGGGGAGAATATCGGGTCTCATCATCTTCGTCGTTCTAGGTATGGAGACGTCGGTTCCGTTCACCGTCCGGTGGGAGGTAGATAGTGGACTTTTGCTGATGTGGTGCGTAGGAATGAAAGGGATAATTTGTATAGATTTAATGAGGACGAGAAGTTGGAATTTGCATTGGTAATAGGGGAGCTTGAAAAGCTCCGGAAGGCTTATGTAGGGGTGTTGTTACCAGAAAGTTCAGCTTTTGACTTGCAAAAGGATTTCGAATCTGAAGGGCTTTTCTCAATCATTGTTACGCCCCTTGGTCCAAATCTCTGTTTGTTACAAGAAGTGGTGGAGGGAACGATTCATGATTTAATAGTGGAGGGTGAGGCTTGGTGGCACCATTGGTTTAAGGCTATTAGACCATGGAAAGAAGGTGACGTAGATACCGAAAGGGAGACGTGGATTCGTATTCATGGCATTCCTTGCCATGTGTGGAATTTTAACGATTTTAAGGAGATTGCAAACTCTGTTCGTACCTTCATGGGTCTGGATGAGCATACTAAGAGGGGGTTGAGGAAGGATGTAGCAAGAGCTAGGGTTAAGGTCCCTTGTTTGAAAGTTATTAATTTTGCTAGGAAGGTCGTGATCGATAAGTTGTGTTTTGAGATTTGTATCTCCAAATATTTTGAAGCAGCTACGATTTCTCAGTTGTTGGATTCGTTATCGGGTGACGATTGTTCTTCTTCGCATGAAATAGATGATGAGGCGAGGAGTATTTTCTTTAAGGAAGCTGATAAAGACCAATCGGTTGTAGGTGATGGGTTCGGTGATGAGGTTACTTCTCCGGTTAGGAGGGAGGGAGGTGACGGGAATATGGAAGAAGGTGGCGTGAATTCTTTGAAATGTCCAGCGGATATTAATGGTACTATTTTGGAGCAGGTATGTACAGAAGGTGATGTGGACAGAAGGTGGTTTATGGGTAATTCTGCAGAAGGCGGGTGCTTTGAGACTGCTTTATTGTCTTTAAAAGGCAATAGTTGTCAATTAGCGGAGCCTATTGGGAAAGGACAAGTGGGTTATTAAATAGTATGGACGACATTTCTTTTGTTCCAAGTACCGCAACATGTATTGAGGATAGGGAGATGTTTAATGCCTCGGAGGGTGTAGCGCAGATGGGCCCTTCTTTAGTTCAGAAAAATCTATTATTGAAGAAAAAAGCTTTGAAGAGTGTGAAATTGAAACACTTGTATGGAGTTGGTGGGCCCCTCAGAGGACATATTAGAAATAAAAAATATATGTTTAATAGAAAGAGGTTTTTAGGCAAAGAAGAGTTTGGAACAGCCTTTTTGGGGGAGGACGGAGGAAGCCATTCTTCTTCTAAGTTAGTGGCGGATTCTGCGTCTTTTTCAGGGGCGGTGAGGTCTAAAATTTATCATGGTGAGCAGTCCAACGTGTCCCGTATGGATAGATGCAATCAGAGAATTAAGGAGAACATGGATTCCAATTTGGGTGTTAAACTTTGGAACGCTATTTTAAAAGTGGGAGTTGAGAAGGGGGATTCCAATGGAGATTATCAAAGGAGAATTGTGGAAAATGAAAAAAGGGATAAATTAAAATTTTAGGAAGGAAGGAGCAAAAGATTTTAGGATGATGATAGTTGGATCATTGAACATTAGAGGGGGTGGTAGTAGAGTGATGAGGAGTAGAATTACTCAAATTATCTCGGGAGGCAAGGCGGATATTTTTTTGATTCAAGAAACAAAGATTCAAGATTTGTCCGATACGGTGGCTCGGAGTTTTTGGTGGAATGAAGATGTGGAGTATTCTTTTTCTAATTCGGAAGGGCTGTCTGGAGGTATGTTAATTCTTTGGAAAGCTAATACGGTGGAGGTTCTTAGTAGCTTTAGAGGAGTCGGTTTTTTGGGAGTCATGGTTAGGTGGAGAAATAATTTTTATTATATTGTGAATGTTTATTCGCCGTGCTCATTATAGTTAAAAAGAATTTTATGGAGGAGGTTGTTGGAATTATAGGAGGATTGGTCGGATGGAGATTGGGTAGTTGGAGGAGAATGGAGGGAATGGAAATAGTTTGATGAGTTTATCAATGAGGGTAGCTTGGTGGATCTTCCTTGCAAAGGGAAGAAGTTTAGTTTGTATGGGGGGGATGGTAAGGCTAAGAGTAGGATTAACTGCTTTCTGGTTTCGGACGACATTATTTGAAAATGGGGGCGGTTGGGCAATTGATTGGCATGAGGGATATTTCGTATCATTGCCTGATTTAGTTGGTGGTGGATAGGGCGGATTGGGGACCGAAACCTTTTAAAGTAAATAACAAATGGTTTTCCAATATGCGCTTTATTCCTTTTGTCGAAAAAGAATGGAAAAATATTGTGGTAGAGGGAAGGAAAGATTTTCTTCTCAAGGAGAAATTAAGGTTATTAAAGGAGAAGCTTAAATGGTGGAATACAAACGTTTTTGGGAGGATAAATTTGGAGATGGAGGATGGGGTGAGGGAGATGAATGAAATGGGTGATGTGGAATCCAGTGTTCGGGTTGAGGTGGAGGAGGAGGATTTGGTTTTGAGGAGTAAGAAGGCTAGTGGGAAATTTTGGCTTAATCTGGGGATTAAGGAGAATATACTCATTCAAAAGTCGAGATTTAATTGGTTAAATGATGGTGATAACAATAGCTAATTTTTCCATAGTGTTATGAAGGAGAGGAGGCGATATAATTTTCTTTGTTCTATTATTACGGTTAATGGAATAGTGGATAAGGTAGAGGAGGTTAAGGAGGAGGTTAGGAGTCATTTCGAGGGATCTAAAAGTCCGGGGCCTGATGGTTATTCTTTTCTTTTCATAAAAAAGTGTTGGAATTTTATAAAGGAAGAGTTTATTGGTTGTTTCCGGGGTTTTCATTCCGGCGCTTTATTCTCTAAAGCTTTCATTTCGTCTTTCTTGACCCTAGTGCCTAAGTCCTCTAATCCGTTATGTTAGGACGATTATAGGCCTATTTGCCTTGTGGGGTGTGTGTATAAAGCTATTTCCAAGCTTTTGGCGTCTAGACTTAAAGTGGTGTTGAACTCGATTATTTTGGATTCTCAAAGTGCTTTTGTGCCTGGTAGACAATTGTTGGATGGTGTGATGGTGGCTACTGAATTGGTGGATTTTGAGAAAAGGGAGGGAAGAAGTTGTTTTCTCTTCAAAGTTGATTTCGAGAAGGCTTACGATAAGGTTAGTTGGAATTTACTTAGATTTATGTTAAGGAAAATGGGTTTTGGGGAAGTTTGGATGAGGTGGATGGAAGTGTTAGTATTCAATAGTAAAATGTCGATGTTGGTGAATGGTAGCCCCACAAAAGAGTTTATTATGGTGAGAGGTTTGAGACAAGGAGATCTTATTTCTCCTTTTCTTTTTGTGATTGTGGCGGAAGGTTTGAGGGGTATGGTTTCTAGGTCTGTGGAGATTGGGGAGTTTGAGGGTTTCAATTTGAATCAGTGTTTTGTTGACATCCTTCAATTTGTGGATGATACGTTACTCATTGGGGAAGGGAATTGGAAGCATGTTTGGCCGATCAAAGCGGTGTTAAGGGGTTTTGAAATCATCTCCGGTTTGGGTATTAACTTTCATAAAAGCAAACTAATTGGTATTAATATTAGTGATCGGTTTATGGAATTGGCTTCTTTCTTTCTTTCTTGTAGAAGAGAGGAGAGCTCTTTCATTTTCCTTGGAATGCCTATTGGATTTAAGTCTAACGGTACTTCTTTGTGGTCGGCTTTGGTTCTGAAATTGAAAAGAAGGGTTTTTTGTTGGAATAATCGATATCTTAGTTTGGAGGGAGGATTACTTTGCTAAAATCGGTTTTTTCTAGTTTATCGATTTTTATGCTTTCTTTCTATAAAGCTCCGATGAAGATTATTAAAGAGATTACTAGAATCCAAAGTAACTTTCTTTGGGGAGGGAAGGAGGGTGAGAGGAAAATCCATTGTGTGAGTTGGAATAAGGTGTGTCTCCCGCTTGAAAGTGGGGGATTAGGTTTGCGGAGAGTGGAACACTTTAATGTGGCTCTCCTTAACAAGTGGAGATGGAGGATTCTCTCGGAAAATGGAGCTCTTTGGTACAAAGTGTTAAAGGAGAGGTATGGAGATATCAATTTGAGGATTGTTAATTCTGGGAGTTTCATCAAAAAGAAGAATTGTTGTTCCTTTTGGTGGAGGGATGTCATCGGCTTAGACAAATGTATGTCGGAAATTTTTTTTGTTTCTAATTGTAGATTTACAATTGGCAATGAGTTTTCTTCATCTTTTTGGTACTCTTGTTAGTGCAATAATATTTGTCTTAAGGATAAATTTCGTCTTCTTTTTTATTTATCTTGCCTTAAAGAGGTAACGGTGGCATGTATGGGTGGTTTTAGAAGTGATGGATGGTATTGGGGGGATTTTGGCATTTGTGCTAATGTTGAGGGAGGAGTAGTTAATGACTTGTTGGAGTTGCGGGAGCTCTTGCATTCTTTCTGACCTGCCGCGTTGGAGACGGATACGGTGAAACAGTTGCCGTCTATTGAGGAGAAATATTCGGTGAGTTCTTTTTACTCACTAGTTAGTCTTAATCGTATTCCTTTTGGGCCTAGGGAGAAGTTTGATGTAGCCTTTTCTTTGGTTTGGAAGGGGAAGGTTCCGTTTAAAATTATAGCTTTTGGTTGGAGGTGTTTTTAAGATAGGCTTCCAATGAAAGATTCTCTTTTTTCTAGAGGTTGTGTCTTTCCGAATAGCGATTTGAATTGTGTTTTTGGCTTGTCTGGAGCGGAGTCTTTAAACCATATTTTGTTGGGTTGTCCGGTGGCGAGATTGGTGTGGAGGGAGGTGGCGGTTTGGGTTGGTTTTGATAAGGAGGGTACTACGGTGCTTAAGGAGTGTTTCATAAGGTGGTTTTCCTTTTGTAAAAGGAATCAAGTGGAAAGAGGTAAGGAAGGGGCTATTTGGTTGGCAACATCTTGATCCTTGTGGTTATTGAGGAATGATATTATGTTTAGGAACGATGTTTGGAATATTGTTGAAGTGGTGTGGAATGTCAAATTGTTAATTTGGATATGGTATTTCATTGGGAAAATTACCAATTCCATTTGTAGCTTTTATGAATTTAGTAAGCATCCTTTGTTTTATTTGTCTAAAGGCCTAAATGGTTTGTAATCTTCTCATGCCGAGCTCCGTCTCGCTTTTTGTAAGTGGGTTCGAGAGCCTTTTGTTCTCGTATAAATGAATTTCTTGCTTATAAAAAAATATATAATAATACTTGTTTCTCATTTTTAATATAATTGACATATTAAATTCTCCCACTTTATATAGAATAATAATTGAATTAAGATTAAGAGTTTTGAAACATATTTAAACAAATATTCACCTATTTTCTCTATCACACAATGATCATATCAAATAACGTCACACCGATAGGATATGTCTATCACTTACATAGTTCAGAGAGAATTGAAATTCATTATATAAAAAAATATTAAAAATAACTTATTAAATTTCATAAATTATTACATGTTGTAGTATTTTGGATCGAACTCTACTGTCGACAAGGGTAGCTTAATGGTTCAACAGAAGGTTTAGTATGAAGTCAAAGTCTGTTCACATACTGATCTTGTATGCCGTAGTTGATGTATGCTCAAGCATGCAGTAGTCGAAATTCTAGGGTTGTTAGCATGTGAATTGGGCCTTGCTTGTAAGCCCAATTGTTAAGTTACCTTATAATCTAAGTTAGTTCAGTAGTCTATAAATAGACTAGTTCTCTAAGGTTGTTGGGAGAGGTTAATTGTTGACATTCACTTCTAATCTTTGAACCCTTATTGAGAAAGTGAATAGTAAAACATATTTAAACAACTCTCTATTCTTCTTCCTATTTCTCTTTTCCTTTGTGAAACCTAATAGGGTTTCTTGTGTTTGTTCAAGAAACTCAATCTTTATCTCATAACTTTGTTCTGTTATTGACAAAATCAATTCCTATCAACCTGGTGCGGTGAGCGTGGAGGAGAAGATGTCGTCAACAAAGTATAAGGTTGAGAAAGTCACCGGTGTGAACGATTTCGGCTTGTGGCGCTTGAAGATGCAAGCCCTTCTTGTTCAAGAGGGTTTGTTAAAAGCGTTGAAAAAATCGAAAAGGATGAATGCTGCCCTAACAGAGAAGGAAAAGACAACGATGATCGAAATAGTCCACAGTGTCATTGTATTGAGCCTTGGTGATAAGGTTCTCCGGCAGGTTTCAAAGGAGAAAAATACAGCTAGTATGTGGACGAAACTTGAAGGTTTGTACATGACAAAATCATTGGTTAATTGTCTCTACTTGAAGCAAGCTTTGTATTCATTCAAGATGAATAAAGACAAAGCCTTGGCTGAACAGCTAGATATGTTCAAAAAGTTAATTCTTGATCTTGAAAATATCGAGGTCAAGAAAGATGATGAAGATCAAGCACTGTTGTTGTTGTGCTCTTTACCTAAGTCTCATGTTCACTTCAAAGAAACTCTCTTGTATAGAAGAGAGTCGTTAACCTTTGAAAATGTTTAATCTGCCTTGTAATATAAGGATTTGAACGAACGAAAGGAGCACAAGCCATCTTCTGTTGGTGATGGTTTGTCCATTAAGGGGAAATTCTTGAAGAAAGATGGTAGGTTTGAGAAGAAGAAGGGTAAAGTTCTGCAGAATTCTTATGGTGGTAATGCTCCTACAATTAAGTGTTATCATTGTAAGAAGGAAGGTCATACAAGAAAAGTACGCCTTGACCGACTAACAATTCATGATGGAAATTATAATGGTAATGTTGCCATTGTGCAAGATGGTTATGAATCATCTGATGTCCTGGTGGTTTCAAGCAGCGACTTTAGCAAGGAGTAGATTATGAATTTAGGGTGTACTTGGCACATGACTCCAAACAAATACGTGTTTGAGGAATTGTGTGATCAAGATGGTGGATCAGTGCAATTTGGAAACAAGAAAGTTTGCAAAATTTCAGGTATTGCATCTGTGAGATTCAAGCTCCATGATGAGTCAATAAGGTTTTTGACTGATGTTAGGTATGTACCTGATCTTAAGAGAAATTTGATTTCTCTTAGTGAATTCGACAAGAAACGATATATTTTTAAAGGAGAGCAAAGCATTCTAAGGGTAATGAAGGGGACGAAGGAAGTCTTGAGAGGAGTGAAGAAATAAGGCTTATATACCCTTGAGGTTGTAAATGGTTCAGCAGATGTGGCATCGACGAAACATGTGTCGAAGATTGAGCTATGGCAAAAGAGAATTTACCATGTTAGTGATAAAGGCCATGTTGATTTATCGAAACATAATCTACTGTGTGGTAACAAGGTCGTAAAATTGGAGTTTTGTGAACCTTGTGTATTTGGTAAATCCTGTAAAATGAAGTTTAATAAAGGTAAACAAAGAACACATGGATCCCTTGATTACATTCATGCTGATCTCTAGGGGGCTGCAAGGAATCCTTCACACTCAGGTGCAAAGTATTTTCTATCCATAGTTTATGATTACTTTGGAGCCAATGACCTCAAGATCTTTGCAACAACTGATCTTGATGTCAACACTTTTCCACATACCTTGATTTGATTCACCAGCTTTCACTTTCTTCCATCTGAAGTAATTCATGTGCCCTTTTGTTAGATTGTAACCTCACCTCTTTCACCTTATCTGCGTCTCCAAACGATTTCTCCAATATTTTACATGCTTCTTTTGCTGATTCTACATCCCTAACCTTTTCAAAATTGTTTGGATCAACACATTAACGAATTATAAAGAGAGCTTTATAAACTTTCTTCTTCAATTCTTTGTATGCGGCATTTTATTGATCTGACACGTTTTCTGCAAGTGGTGTTACTCCTTCCTTCACAAGATCCCAAATATATTGATAACAGAAAACCACTTTCATCTGCTTACACCAATTCTTATAATTATTGTTCTTGAGAATCAGAAGACTCGTCGGAAAATGCTTGTTGGGTGATTCATTGTCATCATGATTTTCTCCCCACGAATCGCTCAGCCAATGCTCTAGATATCAGATGTTGGAATTAACCCAAAACTTTGAGAATTTTGAATCAATCTTAATGAACAAGATTCAATTAACCTGATCGAAATCACTTGTTCTTTATTCTTCACTCATGTGAAACAATCACACCTTGATTGCAAGAATGATTCTACACAGCAATTGTTAATGGAAGAAGAATGAAAGAAGATTAGGTTTTAACAAAATAAGGAAATAGGAGAATGATTTTTGCAGTGTAACTCTCTTCTCTCAAACTGAGAAAATATATTATTCAACTATGCAACTGCACTTTATGTTATGTTTTACAATATTATTCTCTATTCTACTTACTAAAAATAGGGGTTACTCCCTCTATTTATAAATGAGCTAACTTGCTCCCTAAGGTAAAGCCGAAAAACACAAAAGTCCAAAATTTTATTTTGGTCTAAGTCGAAATTCTATGTCAAGCAACCTACTCCGACACTTCGACATCTACCACAACTCGATACACACACTAGGCTAATTTCGACCCATCCTTGTTTCTGTCGAGCTACATTTGCTTCGACACAAGGAATTACTATCTCTACAAAAAAATAGTTGAATTACTATCTCTACACAAGGAACTACCTTTTTTTTAAAAGATGTTTAAAAGATAAATGTAAATTTAAGACGAAGATCAAATCAAGTTTATTATTTATTTGCAATTTGTAAATACCAAATCAAATTTTATATCAATGCATAAAATCTAATAAATTTATTTGAAATTTATAAAACAACTTTTTTATAAATAAGAATAAGTTGAAATTTTAATAAGTTGCAAAAAATCAATCACCTTAATATCAAATTAAAATTTCATTAATTCTTTTAAAAAATATTTTTAAAAAAATTGTTGATTTATAAATATCAAATACTTGTCTTTACACATCAATGGAAATAAATAGTTAATATTTAAAAATCAACAACTGTCTTTTTTTTTTAAAATGTTTAAAAGAAAAATGTAATTTTAAGATGAAGACTTAATAAAGTTTATTAATTGTTTGAAATTTGTAAATTCCAAATCAAATTTTAAACAATGCACAAAATCTAAAGAATTTTTTTGAAATTTATAAAGCAATAACTGTTTTTATTAAAAAAAATAAGTTGAAATTTTATTAGTTATAAAAAAAAATCAATCTCCTTACTTTAAAAATTTTTTAAACAATTTTTTTAGATCAACTACTTTTATTTACGCATTAATGTAAATAAGTAGTTAATATTTATAAATCAACAACTTATCTCTTTTAAAAAAATATTCAAAAGATAATGTAATTTTTAGACAAAGACCAAATCAAGTTTATTATTTATTTGCAATTTGTAAATATCAAATAAAATTTTATACCAATGCAAAAAATTTAAAGAATTTTTTTGAAATTTTTAAAACCACAACTTTTTCATAAAAAAGAATAAGGTGAAATTTTAATAAGTAATAAAAAAAATCAATTGCCTTACCATCAAATTAAAATTTCATTAATTTTTCAAATTTTTTTTAGAAAAAAAGAATTATTGATTAATAAATATCAACTACTAGTATTTATAAAAGAATTGTTGATTTATAAA